>OZ024880.1:25015988-26471821 GCA_964017185.1 Rugalucina vietnamica | reverse complement strand
ACCACCCTGACCTCAAAGTCAGGGTGGTTTTGGTTACCTGTATTTCCAATATTTATTTTTGTGAGCTGGAAACCAGCCGATAATGCAAAAATGGCAAATACTTACTGCTGACTCAAATTCACATGATGGGGCATCTGCCCAAACCTAACAAAATGTAGTAAATTAAGTCAAGAGTAGCAGAAATGCTTCAATCAAACTTTGTTCCGAGGTTACAGAATTTTTTTCATGCTCAACTCAGCTAAGCATTTTGACTGTTTCAGAAATTATGGGCATTTCAAATTTCAGACCTGTACACAATGACATTTTAAACCTATGTTGTATTACTGACAAAAATCTGACAAAAACCAACCTAAGAATCAGACATTTCCAAATGGCAGTCAACAAGTTAGAATACAATATTCCATTCCCACATTCAAAAGTCTTTGATAATTTACCTAAAATATGGCAATTAAAAGATTGATTATATCAGCTCTGCATTTAAGAATTGAAATTCAAATTTTAGCTTTCACTGGATGATGAAAAACATTAGGCTGTTTTAATGTCCGTGAAGCCCGAAGGATATAGGATGAAAGTACATTAATTGGAGCAACTAGTTGGACCTGTGAACCATGAAATGTTGTTCTAAGACATGTATTGTCTTTGGAAATTCAGTGTGTGTGTGTGTGTCTGAACACAACAACATCATTAGAGCCGTTTCATATGAAAACCAGATTTTTGCCATCCAGATTTTTGCCATGGCAAAAACCAGAGGACCAATGGTCCTGTAAACGCTCACCTGAGACCTGAGATATATACATGTACCAATAAACTTGTTAGACTAGAATGGTACAATGCATGTATATAACCCTAGGGCAGGGTCAGAATAACTCCTGGAGTCAATGTCTTTTTCAAATCATAAAAGTTCAGTCAATTTGCCAATTAACTGCAAGTTTTGTCCTTCAAATGACATTTTAACAATTTTCTTTATTCAAATGCATGGGCAACCTAAGTTGACCTTGCCATGAAAAAGGTCAAGGTCATCCCAGAGTAATGATTTACACAAATTTTGTAGACCTCCATTCCTAATTGCTTCATGCCAAGTTTCAAAATCATAGGCCTTCTGGTTCTGAAGAAGAAGATTTTTTAAAAATTTTGCTATTTATAGCCTTGGCGGCCATCTTGGTCATGTGACCTTGACCATTTATAAAAACTTTCATTTCCTCTTCCTAAAGATGCTGCTCCACATGAAGTTTGGCTTTGATTGGCTAAGCAGTTTCTGAGAAAAAGCTGTTTGAATATTATGGTCATCTACATGTATATAGCTCCGGGGCAGGGGCAGACAACCCCTGGGCCTAAAATATTTTCATAAGCATAAATCTTCTGTCCATTAGCTCATTCCTAGCAAGTTTTCTACCATTACATGACATTTTCCTATTTTTTCCCATTCAAATGCATGGGCGACCTAAGTTGACCTTGCCGTAAAATAGGTCAAGGTCATCCCAGGCTCATGATTTATATAAATTTTGTAGAGCTCCATTCCCAGATGCTTCACACCAAGTTTCAAAATCATAGACCTTCTGGTTCTGAAGAAGAAGATTTTTAAACGTTTTTGCTATTTATAGCCATGGCGGCCATCTTGGTCATGTGACCTTGACCATTTATATAAACTTTCATTCCCTCTTCCTAAGGATGCTCCACAAAAAGTTTGGCTTTGATTGGCCTAGCGGTTTCAGAGAAGAAGATGTTTCAATATTATGGTCATATACATGTATATAGCCCCAGGGCAGGGGCAGACAACCCCCTGGGCCCAAAATATTTTCTAAAAATTAAATCTTCTGTCCATTTGCTCATTTCTAGCAAGTTTTCTGCCATTTAATTACATTTTCCTATTTTTTCCATTCCAATGCATGGGAGACCTAAGTTGACCTTGCCGTAAAATATGTCAAGGTCATCCCAGGGTCATGATTTATATAAAATTTGAAGAGCTCCATTCCCAGATGCTTCACACCAAGTTTCAATATCATAGACCTTCTGGTTCTGAAGAAGAAGATTTTTAAACATTTTTGCTATTTATAGCCATGGCGGCCATCTTGGTCATGTGACCTTGACCATTTATATAAACTTTCATTCCCCCTTCCCAAGGATGCTCCACACGAAGTTTCGCTTTGATTGGCCTAGCAGTTTCAGAGAAGAAGATGTTTGAATATTATGGTCATATACATGTATATAGCCCCGGGGCAGGGGCAGACAACCCCCCAGGGGCTAAAATTTTCCATTAACATTAATCTTCTGTCCATTTGCCTATTCCCAGTAAGTTTTACCCATTAAATAGCATTTTACCATTTTTTTCCCATTCAAATGCATTGGATACCTAAGTTGACCTTGCCATAAAATAGGTCAAGGTCATCCTAGGGTCATGATTTATATAAACTATGAAAGGCCCGCGTCCCCGATGCTACATACCAAGTTTCGTGGAAATCGGCCCACTGGTTCTGGAGAAGATTTTTAAAGGTTTTTGCTATTTATAGCCATGGCGGCCATCTTGGTCATGTGACCTGGACCATTTATATAAACTTTCGTTCCCCCTTCCTATGGATGCTCCACATGAAGTCTGGCTTTGATTGGCCAAGCGGTTTCAGAGGAGAAGATCTTTGAAATTGTGGACGACGGACGACGGACGGACGGACGGACGACGGACGGACGCCAGAGCATGGGTATACTATAAGCTCACCTGTGAGCCTTCGGCTCAGGTGAGCTAATAAAGACGCATACCAGCTTCGCGGTAACCGCAGAAATAATCAGAGCCTTTGTTTTGGCTACTCGGATAGCACAATTCCTCTTCTTCTTTAATCCAAAGTCTCAAGATTCTAGTCATCTTCTGTAACTGTACAGAGCGGTTTGTGTCGGACCTGGTCGGAAATCCCGAAGACCGAAATTCTCATGTCGCAGCTCATTACTTACTTTGCTAATCTCGTGGTGGAAGACTTGTTCTGCTTCAAACATGTGTTGGAATGCATTACCATAGAATGTGACTCGGCTAAACAGACAGAAAAAAAGAAAGAAAGAAATACGAGTCTGTACCACCAGGTCCAACACAAACCAGTCTGTACAGACACAGAAGATGGCTAGAGGCTGGAAATTTTGGTTTTAGAAAGTAGAGGAATTGTGCTATCCATGTAGTGAAAACAAAGGCGCTGATCAGCTGTGCAGTTACTGCACAGCTGATTTGCACCTTTGTTTTCGCATAAGCAAATTGTTGGTTTTCTCGTTCGGCGGCTCATATGTAAGCAGGGCTTCGCATTGATGGCAGTCAATCAATTAAACATCATATCAAATGTTTTCTTATAATAAACTTTCAATAAAACTGAACATTAACAGTTTGTTTCTTTGTTTAACAGTTTAAGTCAACAACAATTTTTAGTCATGTTGGTACAGCATAGAACCAACAGTTCCTGGATATTAATCAGTAAATATTATGGAGAGTGATTAAGTCAAGAACACAACAAGGCGCCTTTGAATATTTGATCCGGCGATTGACGGTCTACTGCTTAGTCACCACACCCCTAATCCCCAGGTGACTGAACTTCTTTCCCAGGCCCTAGAATATAAAACTTTTTTCATGCTCAGCTCAGCTGAGACTAAAATTTATCCTGCTCATAAATGTTAAAATGCCAACAATTGTTGGCATTTTAACATTTATTAGCAGGATATATTACATGCTTTGGAGTTACAAACCTTCAATTTCAATATATTTGGGCTATTTTGGTATAAATTTAAGATGAATTGTGATTTCAAGCTCAGCTAAGTTGAGCATGAAAAAAGTTTTATAACCTCGGGACCTGATCCAAGGATGTGGAAAACTACCTGTTATAGAACTCTGGTAACTCTGTGTGTAATTCATTGTTTAATTCATCATAGATCTTTTTGGCTTGGTCTAAATCCTCCTGTGCCTACAAAATTAAAAGCATAAAACTTTAAACTATTTACATGTACATATAAGTCACTTTTATGCCTATAGACAATTTTGGCCTCCTGCTGAGCCTAAAACATAAAACGAGCCGCATCGTGAAAAAACCGGATTTTTGCCTAGGCGAAAACAAAGGTGCAGATCAGCTTCGCGGTAACCGCGAAGCTGATCAGCGCCTTTGTTTTCGCTACTCGGATCGTATAATTCCTCTTCTACTCATAGCCAAAATTTCAAGTATCTAGCCTGCTCCTGTGACTGTACAGACCGATTTGTGTCGCACCTGGTCGGAAACCCCGAAGACCGGTTTTCTCGCGTCGCGGCTCATATAACATTGGCAATGATCTGGGGTTGGTAACTCTAAGCCATCTTAAGATCAACTTAGGACCAACTTAAGTATCTCTTAGGGATTAAGGGGAATAACTGAAAAGGACCTTAAGTTATGGTGACAACTTAACAGCATCATAGCTTCACAGCCAACTGAAGCCAACCTTAGCATCGTCTATTCTTGCAAAGTGGCACCTTTCATTTAAAGTTACGATAGCTTAGAATAACAGGAATAGCAAATGTGTAAATTTTTTGCCTTAAGGCCATCGTAAATATGTCGTAAGTAGGGGAACTTACGATGCCTTCGAGTTACTAACCTACAATAAATCATTCCCAGTCTTTTTGAAATAATGAGGAGCATCTGCTTCCCGGGTATGAACATAATATTATGAGCCTGTGCATGAGAAAACCAACAATTTGGGGTTCCACCCAGGTCTGAAACAAACTGAGCTATGTAGCCACAGAAGCAGGCTAGAAGCTTGAAATTTCGGATTTAAGAAGAGGGATTATACTATCTGTGTAGCGAAATGAAAGACGCTGATCTGCGTCTTTGTTTTCGCATATGCAGATTGTTGGTTTTCTCATGCAGGGGCTCATAAATTACTGGGATGTGTCTTGCTTGAGGACACAACTTGCCACCTGTGTGTGGGGTATCTGCCCAGGCCCCGAGGTTACAAAACTTTTTTCATGCTAAACTCAGCTGACCATGAAATTTCAACTGCACATAAATACAGAAATAATCAAAATTGGTAGGAAAATTCAGGCTTAGATTAGAAAATCCTGTAATTCATCCTGCTGATAAATGTTAAAATGCCAACAATTGTTGGCATTTTAACATTTATCAGCAGGATGAATTTTAGTCTCAGCTGAACTGAGCTTGAAAACAGTTTTAAAACCTCAGGACCAGGATTCAATGTCTGGCACTCTAACACTAGGCCACTGTCATGGAAATAGGGTCTTAGAATATTTCCATTTTCAGTACCATACAGAATACTTTACCTTTGCTACTTTCGCATCATCTTTCTTCTTGGCATTTTGTTGTACCTCGAGGTTGTGTCGAGCATTGTCATAGTCTATCAACTTACGACCACGTTTTGCAACTCGAGCCTGAAACGACATACAACAAATGCTAATATTTGTATGTGATATCTGTCACATCATGAGAATAACCTGCATTTTGCTCGTTTGTTTGTTTTGTTGTTTTACATCCAAGGTAAACATCTGTGGTCAATGTTTGCCACGATGCGGGAAAACCTGTCTTGTCTTCGGCATTTCTGACCAGGTCTGACACAAACTGGCCTGTACAGTCTCACAAGAAAGTTAGAATCTTGAAATTTTGGGAAGAGGTAAAGTAGGAATTGTACTATCCGAGCAGCGAAAACAAAGGCACTGACCAGCTTCACAGTTACTGCAAAGCTGATCTGCGCCTTTGTTTTCGCATAGGCAAAAATCCTTTTTTCTCTAATCTATCAGTGTTCAGTACCCATCTTGAGCAAAAGAGGGTGAATCTCCTAAAATCTATCTGTGATCCTACTGGGACAATGTGCAGACTGATATAAATCTCCACAAGAAAGAAAGCACAACTCCTTACTTTGTAAAGTGATAGCTTGTTTACAAGTTTTATTGCAATATCTTGTACATATTAGCCGTGTCATGAGAAAACCAACAATGTGGTTTCCGAACAGGTCCGACACAAACCAAGCTGTACAAAGAAGATGGCCAGAGGCTGGAAATTTTCGATTTAGAAAGTAGAGGCATTGTACTATTCTGTGTAGCGAAAACAATGCTGATCAGCTTCGCAGCTTCGTTTTTGATTTCGCATATGCAGATTGTTGGTTTTCTCATGACGCGGCTCATATTTTTATCAGATTTAGTTACACAAATGTAATCTAACTTCTTTGTTGTGTCTAGTTTTTGTCACTAATACCCTACAACCTACATCTGCATCTGTTTTTTTTTTTTTTTGTCTTTTGTATTCATTTAACCCATGCACAATTTTCATAGGTATACATATGTCAGTCAAGGTATCAACCACCATTACCACATTATAGAATTACATTACATTAAATGTATTCTAATTACAAGACCAACAAGAACTCTGCGGAGGTCGATATCGCACCTGCATCGGGCAAAGTCAATAGACCGTGAAATATAGTTCAAGGGCACCGGGTCAAGGTGCGTGCTTGAAGGGCATGTCAAGGACAATTACTATGCAAGGTTTCAGACTCGCAGCTATCTCTGATGTCGAGAAAACCAAACTTCGACGTAAAAATTTTCAAAGTCAGTGGACCATAAAATATAGGTCAAGGGCACGGGGTTAAGGTGCGTGCTTGAAGGGTATGTCAAGGACAATTACTATGCAAGGTTTCAGACTTGCAGCTATCTCTGATGGCGAGAAAACCAAACTTCGACGTAAAAATTTTCAAAGTCAGTGGACCGTGAAATATAGGTCAAGGGCACCGGGTCAAGGTGCAAGCTTGAAGGGTATGTCAAAGACAATTACTATGCAAGGTTTCAGACTCGCAGCTATATCTGATGGCGAGAAAACCAAACTTCGACGTAAAAATTTTCAAAGTCAGTGGATCGTGAAATATAGGTCAAGGGCACTGGGTTAAGGTGCGTGCTTGGAAGGGTATGTCAAGGACAATAACTATGCAAGGTTTCAGACTCGCAGCTATCTCTGATGGCGAGAAAACCAAACTTCGACGTAAATGTTGACAAAACTTCGACGTAAAAATTTTCAAAGTCAGTGGACCGTGAAATATAGGTCAAGGGCACCGGGTTAAGGTGCGTGCTTGAAGGGTATGTCAGGGACAATTACTATGCAAGGTTTCAGACTCGCAGCTATCTCTGATGTCGAGAAAACTAAACTTCGACGTAAATGTTGAACGAACGAATGGACGAACGAACGAACGGACGGACGAACGAACGGACGGACGGACGGAAATTTGAACTCCTATAGCGCACCCTGCTATAAGCAGGTGCGATAAAATTTGAATAAACTTAAGACATTATGCACTAGTCATTTGTAACCACTGCTCCCTCACCTACGGGGAAGGGTGGGGATTATGACTTTTCAGCTTTCAGTGCCCTGCTATTAGCCCCACCCCTAGGGGCAAACTGGAGGTCAAAACTTTTTTCTTTGCCCCACCCTTCACAATAGAAAATCTCCCTGGGGCAAGGATCCTAATGTCAAAATCCCTGACATTTCCCCTACACTGAGAGGATACTCGAAAATTAATTGCCCTGCACTTTAGCCCGGCTATCCCCCACCCTTCCCCCAGTAGGTGGGTGAGTGTGTGTGTGGGGGGGGCATTTATGGTGCAACCAACCTAGGAACATTATGGTACAACTAACCTTTATTTGTGGAATGACAGCGAGGTATTTGGTGAGAGGATCTTGTACTTGTTCTTGTAGCTTCTGTAGGTAGTCCTGCCATAGTATGTCTACACTCTGGAATACACAATCATGTTGCAAAATAAGAAATCATCAAATTTACATGATTATGGATTCCACTGTTATCAATGTGGCTTTGAAGACTAATAATTTTCATTTGAGACATCATGACATTTAAGAGGTTTGAGCCATGTGAGCCACGACGCAAGAAAACCGATCTTTAGGGTTTCCGACCAGGTCTGATACAAAACGGCCTGTACAGTCAGAGAAAAGGGCTAGAGGCTGGAAACTTTGGATTTAGAAAGTAGAGGAATTGTACTATTCGTGTAGCAAAAACAAAGAAGTGATCAGCTTCTCAGTTACTGCGAAGCCGATACCAAAATGGACGTGGGGGATTATGTCCATGGGGTGTTTTGTCTGTATATCACATGCAATTCTCTTAAACCCACAGCATAATGATTTTAACACCCTGTCACTGTCATTGCCCAGTTTTAATCCCTGGTGTATGCATGTGTCATGGTATATGTAGTGGTGGTTTGTCAGTGTGTTTTACCTGGATTCTCCTATTTCCTCCACCAAATAAGACAACAACACTTGCAAGAGCGCAAATTTATTGTTTAACTGAAGTAAAATTTGGCAGCCCCCATGACAGCTCGGTTTGTGTGTAAGACTTACCTGTAAAATTTCATTGACTTGTGAATGCCCCTCCCAATCTGCCTCATAGGTCTCTGACAATGTGGAGTAGAAGGTCTTGGAAGCTAATGCGAGTGCTGAAACATGACACAAAAAAGAGCCTGTGCGTGAGAAAACCAACAATTTGGGTTCCGACCAGGTCCGATACAAACTGGCCTGTATGGTCATAAAAGAAAGCTAGAAGCTTGAAATTTCAGATCTAATAAGAAGAAGGATTGTACTATCCATGCAGTGAAAACAAAGGCGCTGATCAGCTTCGGAGTTACTGCGAAGCTGATCTGCGCCTTTGTTTTCGCCTATGCAAATTGTTCTCTCATGCCATGGCTCAAATACATTTGACACAATTTCAGATTTCATAAGCTTCAGTCAAAAACTCACAATATAGAATCAGTCTTCTGAATTTCTATGGCACTTCTTCTTCTGTTCAATTAAGAATATCAATTGGATAGTGGTGTGAAAATGTGCACAAAGTACTGGTAATCTGTCTCTCTGTGGCTTTCCATTGAACAATGATGTGGTTTGGATAACTGACTTACCATTACAAAAACATGGCCATGCAATATACAGAGACTTTTAAAGTTATCGAAATTGAAAACTTTCATTAGAAAACCTTTGATATTCTCAAAACATAGATTGTGGGTACACGTAAGAACCCCCTCGCAGAGTACCCACAATCTATGTTTTGGACAATCTGATTAAAACCAGATGTTTCTTCTTATTTACATACAGTAACATTATTGTGTAGATAATGTAAATAACATTGTATTTTAATCAGATTGTGTTTTGGAGCAAAAATAAGAAAACTAGATTTACCCATACAACCCCCAATTTTCTATATAAAACTGGGGTTCAAGGGGGTATTCTTTTCATGGACATGTTTTCCTCATGGGGCCATAGCTGATTGTGTCCCAACATTCTGGAAATGGCTTTGCTTTTTTCACATCAAAATAAAACTTGCATAAAGTGGTGCATCAACAAGCAGATAGATATTTAAATGTAGGCAAGTACGCGGTAGGTCTCTTTGAAAGCTATGCAAAAAAGGTTGCTGACAATTTAATACTAGGCCATTAAAATAAACACTTCACTTTCAAAACGCCTTGTGACAATACGCAGTAAAATGTATCAATAAACTGTATGGCATATACAATAATTGTGAAGTTTTTTAATTCAGATGCCATACGATCAGCGCCTTGATTTTTTTACTACTTGGATGCAACATCTTTGATGAAATTTTGAAGGCTTTTGTTCTCTGCGGATTATGCCTGACCCAGTTCCAAAGACCCAAAGTCAAAAGACAGCTAAGTTTGTCATGACATAAACCATATTAACCACGTCTTGAGAAAACCAGATTTTTGCCTATGCGAAAACAAAGGCACGGGTCAGCTGTGCACAGCTGATCAGCACATGTGTTTTTGCTACAGGGATAGTACAATTCCTCGTCTACTTATAGCCAAAATATCCAGCTTCTATCGTTCTTCCGTAGCTGCACAGACCGGCTTCTGTAAGACCTTGTCGGAAACCCCAAATACGGTTTTCTCGCGACGCGGCTCATATGGTATAACATTTTCTTTCTTATGACCTGGAAGTTAAGGTAAGAGTTAAAATGGGATGTATTATTGTATACCTACAGGCATGTCTAAATCAATTTACCTGTATGGTAAGAAAACCTTCCTTCAGGTTTTCAAGCAGAAATGGCACAACTTAGCTATTGCTCATCCAGTGACATGAGACAGGAACTTAAGAATAAAGAGACTTTAAATCACTTATATATGAGCCGCATCGTGAGAAAACGGGATTATTGCCTATGCGAAAACAAAGGCGCAGATCAGCTTCGCGGTAACCGCGAAGCTGATCAGCGCCTTTGTTTTCGCTACTCGGATAGTACAATTCCTCTTCTACTTAAATCCGAAATTTCAAGCTTCTAGCTCTTTTCTGAGCTTGTACAGGCCGGTTTGTGTCGGACCTGGTCGGAAACCCCGAAGACCGGTTTTCTCGCGTCGAGGCTCATATATTACACTATTTGAATATAGAACAATTATCAGGCTGAGTAAAAATTCCTTCATTTTTTCTTGTCGTTTTTTTGTGATCCATGTTTTCTTTTTTTGCTTAGATTGTCAAATTTATGATTTACCAATAACCTAATGGGAGATAAAATTACCACAGACAACTTAAAAGGTAATAACCATTAAGGTTTGGGTCAACATTTAATAGATCTGCTAAATATACAGAAGCTATCAATTATAAATAAAGATATTATAAAGGGAAAGGCATTTAAAAACCATGAACTATTACTATCTTGTGACTTTCTGTGTCAGTCTTGTAGCTTCTAAACCAACCACAGCAAGGTTGTCAGTGGTAAGCAAGGCAAATGCACAGACTTTTATTTGCAGCCCCTATGACATTTGGTAGCTCAGTGTGGGTCCGTGCTCTGGCTGCGAGCAAAAAGGGACTGCCTTGTTGGTTCAAGCATGGTTCCAAGCAGATTAGGGGACAAATCTAATTAAGCAGGGGGAAAATGTCACTGGTCCAGCATGTGGCCCACCTAGCTCAGTGGTAGAGTGCTCGCATGGTAAGAGACAGACCCTGGGTTCGAGTCCCAGTTGTGCCACATTCTTTTTCTGCCCCTTTGACATTTATCTACAACCTACAATGGATGGAGCCAGCACTTCCTGGGAATTAACAAGTTAATGTGTCTCGCTCAAGGACTGTACCAATAGGGCTCTAACACTGAAAACTTGAACTGGAGCCTAACCCACTAACCACTGGGCAGCTATGCGCCACAAAAGGGTTTTCATGGGATGTAATCTTTGTAAGCAATTTAATGAATAGCAACCTAAAGGCAAGGTTGAGCCTCATAAATTAAAAGATAGTTTATGCAATCACATGTGAGCTGCGACATAAACCATGGGCAATACTGTAATACACCGACCTACGGTTCTAGTTTCGCTGAAAAAGCCTCAAAATAGGGTTTCTTGTAGCATGGCTCATGTTTATGGAGTATCACCCAAAATTATCTCAATATGGTAATAAAACTTTGTAATTTTTTATCAGAGGACACAACAAAATACAAACTTGTGCCCAGTCATACAAAATGTCAAGTTAATGTCTGCACTTACTGCCAGAAGCCATGTCTTATTGGTAATCATACAAACTGGACAAAAATCTGTATTTTTTCTCCTAAAATTTTGTTTAAATTGTTACACAAAATACAGTGTCACCACATTTTTTGTCTGGTTTGCCCTGGCTCAGTAATAAATTGCCTTTTAACAGTTTTGATACACTACCCTAACATTACCATTATATAGGCAGAAAAGTGTCTTTTCATCACCTGAAGCACTTTGGCACAGGTTGACACTAAATTAGCCTAGGCGGGAGAAAAACTGTTTTCGTAGTTTCCATCACATCAAACTGGGCTTTAAAGCCACAGAAGATAGCTTGCAGGTTGAAATTCTGGATTTCAGAAACTGAGGCCTTGAACTATGTTTTTAGCAAAAAAAAAAAAAAAAAACGTTCAGATCACTGTGAAGTCTGACCTATGTGTTAGTTTTCACATATGCTAAAAGCAGGTTTTTGCATGAAGCTGAAGCAGTCACAAAACTATTTTTCATTACCCTGTTATATAAAAAAGTGTCGAAAATTACATTTGTTGAAAATGTCCCCATACCCAGACCTTTACCCTAAACCTAGTGGTTTGTGGCTTAAAATGTGGACCTATAGGCTAGTCTTCTACGGAATAAATCTCAAAATTTTACGGTGAATCTTTTTGAAGTTACAAAATTTTCGACAAAACACATTTTCGACGAAATGTTAAGTGAGAGTAACTGCTAAGACAGAAGATTTTAGGACATGAACCTACCAACAAAAAATTACCAAGATTAAAGTTAACTCCCGATCCAAAAGTATGTGGGGTACGGAGGCCAGTCCGAGGGGCAGGGGAACGTTGGAAGGAATCGGATGATGAGACCCTTTGATGTCAATTATGATATAGTTTTGATGCAGTTTTAGGTAAATGTTAAAGAAGAATCCTTGTGGCAAAAAAAATAAAGATTTCAGGTTAGGAGTTAAAAATGCAAACCATATTCTAGTGCATCAACCCAGTTTTTGCGTACCTAGCTACATTTTTAATGGCACACCTGTATACAATGGTTTTTATGCCTTTGATTACATTTGAGCCACCTCTGAGAAAACCAACAATGTCGTTTTCCGAACAGGTCCGACAAAAAATGGCCTGTACAGTCACAGAAGATGGCTAGAGGCTGGAAATTTTGGATTTAGAAAGTAGAGGAATTGTACTGTACGTGTTGCGAAAACAAAGGCACTGATCAGCTTCGCGGTTACCGCGAAGCTGATCTGCGTCTTTGTTTACGCATATGCAGATTCTTGGTTTTCCCACGAGGTGTCTCATTTGATGTCAAATACAGGCATTTTTATTCAACAGAGATGTCAGAGTAAGTGGACAATTTGCATCCTTAAACACAATAGCAAAGCAACAAACACTGAGTGCACTAGTGATGCACCAGAATCCAAATAGCTATTATAACCGTATAAATAGGTTGAATGTCAGTGTGGATGCAGTGGCCAAGATACGGGTGTAGTATGGGGCCAGGACAAAATCCATTTTATTCCCTATAGTTACCATTAAGTTTCAAAGAAAGGTGGCTCACTCCCGATATGGCTGAAAAACTTCTCACCAGGACATTAAATAACAACCAAGGAAAGACTTGTTTAAATGCGTATGTTATGACAACTTGAATATGTTACAAAAAGTAAATTAAAGCAGTTCCCCCCCCGAGTGGCTCTATCAAAATCAATTTAATGTGATACTGTTCCAGTCTGTGGCAAGCAAACATGCCTTTCAACATTTGTTTAACCACAAACCAACCTAATCTATATCAGTGTCTACCAAACCAACAACATCAGCTCAGCTTCATATTCTACAATCTGCATACAAAATAGGACTTAAGTTGCTAAAACAATGTATTGTAAAACTAAGTTTTCTCATACTGTCTGTTTGATAGGTCACTTTGATTCTTGAACTTATATTATTCATATTTTCATAGGTAACAAAATTCAGGTCATAACCCACTGTGTGTTGGATCATATTACAGTATTCCTAAGGTCTTTGCATAGCAACCATATTAGAAAACTGGACCACAAATTCAACAGAAAGTGCCTTGCACACGGTCTAAACCTTTAGTTATCATTAAATATGAAGATGTCCCTAATTGAGCCACCCTCATCGCATCCCCCTCCCCCCTCCCCCCCCCCCCCTCCCCCCACACATGAATGTTGACCAAACTTAACATGTGCCCATCATTCTGATCAGCTTCTTTGCAGGCTCACAGGTCATTTTGTCCACCATAAGACACATGATACGTTCCATTTGAGCCGCAACGCGAGAAAAACGGTCATGGGGGTTTCCAACCAGGTGCGACACAAATCGGCCTGTACAATCACAGAAGCAGGCTAGAGGCTTGAAATTTTGGCTATAAGTAGAAGAGGAATTATACTATCCGAGTAGGGAAAACAAAGGAGCTGATCAGCTGTGCATTTACTGCACAGCTGATCTGGGCCTTTGTTTTCGCATGTGCAAAAATCTGGTTTTCTCATGATGCGGCTCATTTCATAAATGACTTGATGCAGCCCATCTTCAGTTTTTTGCACATGTTGTTACAAAACGCTTAGCTAAATTTAGTGTTGATATATCAACAATATTAGTAGGCTAATTTTATTCATATTCATATGATACAGTTTAGTGCAGAAAATCTTGGGGATAAATTTACAATTATAATGTGAATTTCAATAGAACGCAACCATCTGGTCACAAAACGCTAAGAAAAAGATAAATATCTTTGTGTATGCTTAAAATCACTCATATGTATCTTACAACCAAATACCTTAAATTCATACTGCATGAAATCTTTTGTGCAAAATAAAACTCTCAAAAAAAGGACTATAACCTTACACTTGACAGTTGAAATGTATATGATAATTTGAGCCGCATCATAAGAAAACCCGATTTTTGCCTATGCGAAAACAAAAGCGCAGATCAGCTTCGCAGTAACTGCAAAGCTGATCAGCACCTTTGTTTTCGCTACACGGATAGTACAATTCATCTTCTTCTTAAACCCAAAATTTCAAGCATCTAGCCATCTTCTGTAGCTGCACAGACCGCTTTGTGTCAGACCTGGTCGGAAACCCCGAAGACGCAACGCAGCTCTGCTTGTCAAGTGGGGAAAAATGGAGGCATGTCAGGAGAAAATTGTGTTCCTAAACCTCGACAGCAAAGATACAGAATGCCCTGGACCTATTGAAAGAATTTCAATAGGTCCTAAAGAATTTCAATAGGTCCAGGTTAATATTCTGGTTTTAGGAACACCCTAAACTATGACTAAACTAAGAAACTGGTAATAGTAGTGTACACACTTAGGACAAAAATATGTCCCAAACAAAATCATGGACATCTATAAAATTCAATGAATACTACTTAATCTTTACTTTGTTTTCATGTAAACATGAGGATATTTAAATGACGGTGGCAGCACATTTGCGCACATTTTTGAAAGAATGTGGTTCATTTGCGCACACAATTTTCCCAGGTAAAAGTTTTCATTTGCGCACACAATTTCCCCAGGTAAATGTTACATTTGCGCACATCTATATTTTCTTCGGTAAATGGTATGTTTACGCTCGCGGGTCTGTATAGACAAGCCAAATGGAACATTTTAAAACAAATCCTGGAAAACAAGGAATTTTATATGAAGGTTTTAGATTCAGAAAAGAAAGAGAAAGTAAGATGGTACACTTGTGGTGTTGCATAAAGAAAACTTGCAAACCCAGCTAAATGATACAATGATTCTTTGAGGGAGATTCGAACATGACTACTAGGAAGAAGAGTCCAGGGCTGCGACTCCTGAAACTCTTCACACCCAGGCCGGTGAACAGGGATAACAGTGATGATACTTCATTTGTCGTACCTTGATTTAATAGAATACCAGCAGCTGGCCAAGGAAGAGGCCTAAAAACACGTGCGCAAATGTAACAGTAAAACTGTGCGCAAATGATATACATTTCTGTGCGCAAATGAAAACTGTGCGCAAACGAAATTTTTTAAAAATGTGCGCAAATGTAATAGCACCTAAATGACAAGTTAAAGTCCTCAGTTACTAAATCAAACATTTCAAGCTCCTACCAAGCCCCTATTGAGCACTCTAGCTCCAATGGTTCAAGATTTTTCAAGCTGATCAGCGCCTTTGTTTTCGCTACACGGATAGTACAATTCCTTTCCTTCTTAAATCCAAAAGTCCAAGCTTCTTTCTTCTGTGACTGTACAGCCCGTTTTGTGTCGGACCTGGTCGGAAATCCAAATTGTTGGTTTTCTCACGCACAGGCTCATTTATGACTAACACAGGATGTAGTCTATCATAGTCAAAACAAGATGCATATGAGCCGCGTTGTGACAAAACCAACAGTTTGGGTTTCGGACCAGGTCCGACACAAACCGGCCTGTACAGTCACAGAAGCAGGCTTGAAACTTGAAATTTCAGATTTAAGAAGAAGAGGGATTACCGCGAAGCTGGTCTGCGCCTTTGTTTTCGCATATGCAAATTGTTGGTTTTCTCATCCGGCGGCTCATATTATTGTATACTACTTTCATAGAAATTGGAGGTTTTTTTTATAATAACTGAATAAACTTTACAAAAATCACATAGGATAGGTTGCAAAAAACATAAACACTACAAAAATCTAAGGAATGCGGTACAGTCAGGGTAAAGAATAGAGTCTTGATTGAAACTTGCAATATCGGATCGGTGATGTAATCAAGTGTGCTGTTTGGTGTGATCATCAATGACCCAGGCAGTTCTAACATGTACCCACAATCAATGTTTTGAGCAAAAACATGAAAATTTTCAAATTGTTTTTCAATTTTCACAGCTTCAGAATGGCCCCCGCCCATTGGGGCTTAAAGAAATAGATGGGCTGCTTGTGCCTCCATGCAAACCTTCTGTGCTGCTGTCTGACCATCTGATTACTGGTAACCGCTCGGGTTTGGGCCTGCCCAGGAAAAGTGGTTCAAATACGTATAAGCTTTTTGTGGCTTAGTTGGATGGTCATGTTTCAAGCACTTGTTGGATGTCGTGGGGTCCTCATTTTGGGTAAAAGTCCCATAAAATGGAGGCAACCTTAGCTATTTACTGGGATGTAAAGCATTAATACAAACAAACAGCTTCAGAAAGTTCTATATACATGTGTATTGCATGTGCGTATTTTCGTAATGTGACTTCATTTCTCTTACCTCTCGCACTGTGTATGTAATGCCGCAAGTCTTTCTGGAATTTGTTTGCTATCTCCTACAACAGATAAAGAAATTTATCAAATAATATGATAATAAAATTATCTATGATTGAGAAAATATTTTGTTAAGTTCATTTCAGTACATGCAAATACAAACTACAATCATGACAATGAAATGACAATACTTAAATGATGATATGATTGATAAGGGGAGTGTGGTATGCACTTCAACTACTGTATCAATGACTGCTATGATTTTAAGCTAGGCTAATCACACAATTTGAGAATTGTCAATCTGATGTGCAGTAGTTATTCTAAAGCACCAGTCATTTGTAGCCATGCTCCCCACCAACTACAAATACAGTGGAGCTTTTGTCCCCACAGTGCAGGGGATATGACATGGCACTGATAATAGGATCCTTACCCCATTAAAATTTTCTAGTGTAAAAAGCAGGTCAAGGAGCACTGAAAATTAAAAAGTCATAATCCCCACCCTTCCCCATAGTAGGTGAGGAGAGGGGGTGCGTGGTTACAACTGACTGGTGTATAACCATTGACATTCCTCCCTGACTCCGTACTGAAAACAGTCAGGGTTAAATCTTACACCAGCACTTTGTCAATCTTCAGTGGCTTAAGAACAGCTAGAGGTAAGAAGGATTGATATGAGCCGCGATGCAAGAAATCCGGTCTTCGGGGTTTCCGACCAGGTCAGACACAAACCGACCTTTACAGTCACAGAAGAAGGCTAGAAGCTTGAAATTTTAGATTTAGAAATTGTACTATCCGTGTAGCAAAAACAAAGGTAATGATCAGCTTCGCAGTTACTGCGAAGCTGATCTGAGCCTTTGTTTTTGCATAGGCAAAAATCTGGTTTTCTCACAATGTGGCTCTAACAAAGAAACAATTTACTCCAGCAAACCACTTCCACTTCTACTTGTAGTCTATCATTGGGTAAAAGATTGAATATTCAGGAAGATACTTTTTATGACCTAAGCCCATAAAATTATTAAAAATTAAAGCTTCCTTATTTACATTTATGGCCATCAACCTTGTATTAAATGAGCCAAATCATGAGAAAAGCTGCATTTTGCATAAAAGAGAAACCAGCTAAATCTATACAAAAGCTGATATGCACATTAATTTTTTTCCCTGTCAGGAAAAAGTTTGCATTTAACTTAATTTTCGCAAAATAAAGTCCCTTAAGTTCTAAATCTGAGACTTAATCTTTTAGCTATCCTCTGGCATTTTGCAGTCCGGTTTTGTCTCAGCCTAGACTTGGTCAAAGACTCATGAGACAGATTTTCTCACAACCAGTCTAAAATTAATAATTCATTATCAAGTTATTATCAACCAAAATTATTGACACACCAGCACATCACTTCCCTAGAGAAAAGATCTGGAAATTTCAACCAAACTTTTGAGCATTTTATCTCTTATGATAGCCTCTAATTCTGTTTTTCATTTTCTGGTAAAATCAACCGTAAAATACAATTCCTATGAGATTGAAGGAAGCATAAACAAGAGATTGTTCATATAGTTTAATGCCATAACGAACAAGCAAATTCAGAGAATTTATGTCCCCCGCCTTGATTGTTTAGTTACACATATATAATCTGAGAAGCCACATGAACTTTCTAAGTGTAAATGCTCAAAAAATGACTAAGTTCAAATTGCGAAAAAGTGATAAAAATTAAGCTGAGGATTATATGCAAACCATACGCGTATCTTCAAAGCATTATAAAGACAACTGTAAAGTTTCAAAAGAATCTGAATGAAACTGTAGGAGGAGTTGGGCACACAAGGTACCACCTGGCCATTCACTTTCATTGTCAAAATGACCGAAAAATGACTAAGTTCAAATTGCAAACAAAAGTAATGAAAATTAATCTGAGTATCATATCCAAACCACATGCATATCTTCAAAGCCTGGTAAAGACATCTGTAAAGTTTCAAAAGAATCAGAATGAAACTGTTGGAGGAGTTGCGCACACAAGGTACCCACTGTCCATTCACTTTCATTGTCAAAATGCTCGAAAAATGACTAAGTTCAAATTGCGAAAAAAGTGTGAAAAATTAATCTGAGGATTATATCCAAACCACATGCATATCCTCAAAGGATGGTAAAAACATCTGTAAAGTTTCAACAGAATCGGAGTAAAACTGTAGGAGGAGTTGCGCACACAAGGTACATATTCTATAGGGGGACGGAGGGACGGACGGACGGACGGACGGACGGAATGACGGAAAGCCAAAAACTATGTCCCTCCGCTTTTCTTCGAAAAGGCGGGGGACAATAAAGCTGAATTCCATTCTATTGTATAAATGTGTAAAGAATAATGCAAAGGAACAGGCATCGCATATTGATTGGCATTCTGGCTTCACAATCCTCAAGGCACTAAATGTCAGGTTCAGTTCCCTGCTCTTCTAGGCATGACTAATTTATGTTTTTGTTATTGTTCAACGTCCCATTCAACAATTTTTGGGCATGTTGGGATGGATATCAGTAGAGATATTTTGATTTTTTCTTATTTTTGCTCAAAACATTGATTGCGGGTACACGTTAGAACCGCCTCTGTGAGGCGGTTCTAACAGAGGCGGTTCTAACAAGTACCCATGCTCTATGTTTTGGAGCACAAAATAAGAAAACTAGGTATACCCCTGCATACCCCAGTTTTTCTATGTAAATGTGGGGTTCAATAGGGTATACATCTAGTATACATGTCACAGATGTGTTTTCCTGATGTTTGTGCAGGTGGGGTTTAAACATCTCAATCTAAAACTTACCACTATTGGTCAAATATACCTCCAAATAAACTAGGCAGCAGCAGCGCCCCCACATGCTGTTTGTCCAATCTCTGAGAATCTTCTGCTATCCCAATCAACAATTTTCAGTCATGCCAGGATGGAGCCACCGCTTCCTGGGTAATAACTAGTACTCTGAGTTACATGTAGTGTGTCATGCTCAAGGACACAACAATTTGTGTCCAAAGTTCTACCACTAAGCCAATGCGCTCCACTTGACAGTATCATTATCTTGACTGTATCATTATGTACAGTATGAGCCATAACACAAGAAAACCGGTCTTCGAGGTTTCTGACAAGATCTGACATAAACCACTGAGCCTGTGCCATCACAGGAGGATGCTAGAGGCTTGAAATTTCCGATTTAAGAAGAAGACTAATTTTACTATCCGTGTAGCGAAAACAAAGGTGCTGATCAGCTGTGCAGTTACTGCACAGCTGATCTGCACCTTTGTTTTCGCATAGGCAAAATATGTTATATGTGGTTTTCTCATGGTGCGGCTTGTATGATGCTCTACCACTAAGCCACCCTACTCCCAATAAGCAGCAGCGTATGTTCGTACCTGTTGTTTGTCCAATTTCTGAGAATCTTCCTCTATCTGTTCATCTGTGGTTTTACCAGTCTTGCCAAGACTCTGTAACACCTGCAAAACACAACATAGAACTGTATAAAGTGTGTTTGCTGTATAGTTAAGTTTGAAGGAATTTATATGAAACACATCCATGTAATACACAGTATTTGTATTTTTTCATATGTGAAAAATATGATAAAAAGAAAAACATCTATAGAAAAAGTATGACATTTTCTTGATATTTTTTCAATGAATGTTGGAACCAGAGGACCATTGGTCCTAAGAACGCTCACCTGAAGCCTGATCTTGGAGTATTAAGTCATCATGAAATGACCTTGACCATGAATACTCACACACCTTTATTGAATTCATAAGTTGTCTGCATCTGCAAAGTTTCAGGTCTCAGGCTGCAATAGTTTCCAAACCCAGTGATTTATGAGAAAACCATAATTTTAATTTTGATATTTAAATGACTTTGGGTCAAGGTCAAGAAATGACCTTGGCCTTCATTAATTACTTACCTTCATTGACTCCATTGGTTGTCTGCATCGAGCAACTGCCAGGTCTCAGACTGCAACAGTTTCCAAAATATCCATTGTTTTCGCCTTTTCCCATGTAAAAGCCTATGTTTCCAAAATTGACCTTGCCGTAAAATAGGTCAAGGTCATCCTATGGTCATCATTTGATCAAACTATGATGGGCTGGAGTCCCAAATGCTACATACCAAGTTTCGCAAAAATTGGCCTGCCGGTTCTGGAGAAGAAAATTTTTGAGTGTTTTTTACCATATATGGGCGTGGTGGCCATCTTGGTAATGTGAACTGGATTTCGCGATCAAACTTTCGTCTTCCCTACCCATGGATGCTCCACATAATATTTCACTTTGATTGGCCCAGCAGTTTCAGAGAAGAAGATCTTTGAAAAGTGTGTATGGACGACAGACTGGCCAAGGTCAAGAGATGGCCTTGACCTAAATTAATCACATACCTTCATCTACTCCATCAGTTGTTTGCATCTACCACTTTTCAAGCATCAGGCTGCAATAGTTTTCAAAAAATCCATAGTTTTCACTTTTTCCCATGTAAAAGCCTATGTTTCCAAAATTGACCTTGCCCTAAATTAGGTCAAGGTCATCCTAGGGTCATCATTTTATCAAACTATGATGGGCTGGAGTCCCAAATGCTACATACCTTGGGTGTCATGAAAATCGGCCTGCCGGTTCTGGAGAAGAAGATTTTTTAGTGTTTTTTACCATATATGGGCGTGACAGCCATCTTGGTCATGTGACCTAGATTTCGCGATCAAACTTTTGTCTCCCCTACCCATGGATGCTCCACATAAAATTTCACTTTGATTGGCCCAGCAGTTTCAGAGAAGATCTTTGAAAAGTGTGTATGGACGACAGACTGGCCAAGGTCAAGAGATGACCTTGACCTACATCAATCACATACCTTCATCTACTCCATTAGTTGTTTGCATCTACCACTTTTCAGGCATCAGGCTGCAATAGTTTTCAAAAAATCCAGTTTTCACTTTTTCCCATGTAAAAGCCAATGTTTCCAAAATTGACCTTGCCATAAATTAGGTCAAGGTCATCCTAGGGTCATCATTTTATCAAACTATGATGGGCTAAAGTCCCAAATGCTACATACCAAGTTTCATGAAAATCGGCCTGCCGGTTCTGGAGAAGAAGATTTTTGAGTGGTTTTTACCATATATGGGCGTGGCGGCCATCTTGGTCATGTGACCTAAATTTCGCGATCAAACTTCCATCTCCCCTACCCATGGATGCTCCACATAAAATTTCACTTTGATTGGCCCAGCAGTTTCAGAGAAGATCTTTGAAAAGTGTGAATGGACAACAGACTGGCCAAGGTCAAGAGATGACCTTGACCTAAATTAATCACACACCTTCATCTACTCCATTAGTTGTTTGCATCTACCACTTTTCAGGCCTCAGGCTGCAATAGTTTTCAAAAAATCCATAGTTTTCACTTTTTCCCATGCAAAAGCCTATGTTTCCAAATTTGACCTTGCCGTAAAATAGGTCAAGGTCATCCAAGGGTCATCATTTTATCAAACTATGATGGGCTGAAGTCCCCGATGCTACATACCAAGTTTCGTGGAAATCGGCCCACCGGTTCTGGAGAAGAAGATTTTTGAAGGGTTTTTACCATATATGGGCGTGGCGGCCATCTTGGTCATGTGACCTGGATTTCGCGATCAAACTTGAAATGCCACTACCCAAGGAGGCTCCATATAAAATTTCAACTAGATCGGCCAAGCGGTTTCAGAGAAGAAGATCTTTGAAATTGTGGACGACGGACGACGGACGGACGGACGCCGGATCATGGCCATCCTATAAGCTCACCTTGTGAGCCTTCGGCTCAGGTGAGCTAAAAATCTCTGTATATTGCATAAGCATGTTTTCGTAGTGATGACATACAAACAAGGATGATAATCAGCTGCACCATGTGCACCTCTCGTACATAACAATTGAGCCTTTGTGTGAGAAAACCAACAATTTGGGTGCCGACCTGGTCCAACACAAACTGGGCTGTACAGTCACAGAAGATGGTTAGAGGCTGGGAGTTTTGGATTTAGAAAGTAGATGAATTGTACTATCCGTGTAGCGAAAACAAAGGCGCTGATCAGCTTCGCAGTTACTGCGAAGCTGATCTGCGCCTTTGTTTTCGCCTATGCAGATTTTTGGTTTTCCCATGCGGCGGCTTAATTTTAAGGCTAACCTATACAAGAATTGAATAGAGCACATTTCATATTTATTCATGAAGTGGCTATATTTGTAACATGTCCTTTTTACAGCAATAGTTCTCCTAAGAAAACTGTGACCTTTGAATTTTGCACAAAGGTGTACAGTCATAGGCAGTTTTACTTGTCAAGAAGGTGTAAGTTAATTGTAAACTAAACCCCCCAAAAAGATGCCTTTCAAGCCACCCTCCCCCATCCTCCCCCACCCCGTAAAGGTCCAACACAATGCAGTAGTTACCAGTAGCTTGTGAGGATATGAACTTGTTATCTAACTTGTTACGTGAGATTCAAAGAGCTGGTCAAGTTTTGGAAGTTCTATATTTAATACTGTTTTATCATGTTTATATTTTAACAAAATACATTTTTTCTCTTCACAAAGCTTAATTACTGTGTAGCTGTATACAATTTAATGACCATCTTTATTGCAAATTGATGAACTTGTAGAGGGTGGGGATGGAGTATGGTGAGCCCCCTATTCCACCCACCCAACCCCAACAAGAAGAAAACCCTGAAAACCAATTTTCCTGATAAAAAGGCCCATATATCAACCACATTGCACTGATATGGCATCTGCATTTTATTGCAGATTACAGATTTATAAGCAGGAAGGTATTATTATAGTTTTTTCCTTATTCATCAATACTTGTACTTTGAAACCGTTCAATTGTTTTAGTACTTCAGGCAGACTTAATAACTTAAGGTTAAACTAAAAAAAAATTCAAGCAAATGCCAAAAGAAAAAAAAGTTTATAACATGATCAAAATATTTTGGCTGAAATGAGCAGTAAAAGTCAAGGTAAAAGTCAGAATAGACATAGATTATGACAAGATATGTAACTTTAACATGTAAAGGGTCTTGAAACCATTTACTGTTAGATATAACATCACTTATAAGATTATTTCTGCCTATAGATGATGGACAAATCAGCAGGTGGGGCGAAAACAGAAGAACCCTGCACAGGTAACAGCAGTAACTGCACAGCTACCGGTAATCAGTGTAACTGCACAGCGCCTTTGTTTTCGCCACAGGGATAGAACAATTCTTCTTCTTTCTAAATCCAAAATTTCAAGCTTTTAGCCATGTTCTGTAGCTGAACAGGCTGGTTTGTGTCAGACCATTTTTCTCGCATCGCGTCTCATATGTTATGTACCAGTCAATTGTAACACAAGCTCACCAAGCCCCAGGACTGGGAGGGCAACCTTGCCAAGTTTTTACTTTACCACAGTCCCTGTTGGGAGTGGCTTTTAATTTTAGCAGATGTTTGGTGGACAAAATGAAAGTCCAAGGGCTTTAAAAGGTGGCTGTTATTATAAATAAACTATTGAATGTTACATATAATCCACTAGGCATTTGTAACCACAACCCAAGCACCATAGAATAACAGGCCTCAATTGTGGCCCGGAAACCACGGCAAGAACCCTCACACTGCAAATATAGCACTATGATAGCAGGGACAGTCAGTTGATTTCCCCTCAACCCCCGTAGTCTGCTATCTTTACATTACACAGAATTCCCTACTCCATGCAGACTGTGAAAAGGTGAGGGTCTCCGCCCTCCCACCGGGGCTGGGGCATTGCTAAAATAACTGGTAGATAACAAGCTTTTAAATATCTTCCAATTGATTAAATTAGCTACAGACAGCATCTTAAAATTCTGAGATATATGTGATGTCCATGAAACTTCTGACGTTTTCTATTAAAATATATGTATCACCAAAACATTACAAAAACATGTCCATGCAATATACAGAGATTTTTTATGTTGTAAAAACTGAAAACTTTCAGTAGAATATTTTTCATATATTTTTGCTCTAAACATAGATGATAGGTATACCCCTGTGAACCCCAATTTTACTATATAAAAGTGGGGTTCAAGGGGGTATACATGTCACGGACATGTTTTCCTGATGTTCCAGAAAAAAAATCTAAAGATTGTTACATAGGCCTTCATGATAGTAAATTAAGTTACTCTAGAATGACAAAACATCTAGCAATATCAAGCTAACAAAGTTACTGTTCATGATAAAGCTTTGATATTTAAGTAGTCATCACGAAAACATGTCCATGTAATGAATACCCCCATGAACTCCACTTTTATATAGCAAATCTGGGGTATGCAGGGGTATACCTATTTTTCTTATTATTGCTCCAAAACATAGATTGTGGGTACTCATTAGAACCGCCTCGGCGAGGCGGTTCTAACAACAATGTGTACCCACAATCTTTGTTTTGAGCAAAAATAAGAAAAATATCAAAATTTTTCAGCTGAAAATTTTCAATTTTTCAAGCTCAAAAAACTGCACAGGCAAGTTTTCGTTATGGTAGAAATCAAGAAAACTACTGTGACCTTTGATGAACTATCTGTCTAGCGTATGATGTACATTTCAAAAAGTTTTAAAACCACTTAAATACATCTAACATATTTGCTAATGCTTGCAATAAAAATTAAATGTAATGTACTCATATAAATGCAATTAAAAACTGACAGCTGATTTTTGTTGTTTCACTGCCACTGGAGCATAAATTTATAGATAGCTCTTTCCCAGTGAGGTGGCAGGCACGCTCGAATTTATAAAACAATTCTAATTCCCCTTAGCTACAAACAAGCAGCACAAAGTTGTAAATGTTTCACCTAAACTATATCTCACATCTTTACCTGACACTACTATACAGCTATCAAGTGACACAAGAAATGTCATTTCTGTTGTCATTTTGGACACCTGCAAGTTGATTTAGCAAAAACTTTTTGGCTATTGCAAGACAACGGTCCATAAATATGCAACCTCCCAAAACAGAAAAATATAATCTATTTATTTCACTATTTGATTAAAATGTTACCTTCGTTTTCCGCCGTCTGAGAAATTTCTCAGTTTTGTTTAAAATCCCACCCTTGTTATTTTCTGCCATTTTCATTCATTTGGCCTGTCAAGTTACAAGGATTTTAATTGGATGATAATTGGGTACGTCAACATTCGGCATACTCCGGCTTTCATCGAAACGGAAATCTATAGTCTTTATCGCCGATACCATTCAACACTATTTCGCTTACGGAGAAGAGTACTAGATCTACTTGCAAACGAAAAAAAAAAAAAAAAAAGAAACATCACAAGACCGTAAAAGTATGTGTACGATGGTACTGTATCTGTAGAATAGACCAAACTTTTCAGAATATGAAATTACTTTTGGGTTTTTCAGAAAAGATGGCCAGATTACTTAATTCATTTTAATTATGTGTATGGAGAGACCTTGGTATCATTTAAATTGCAAACAGAGATTTATTTTAAAGAACCTGATTCGTATTTAAAAATGTGATAATAAAGTGTTTTGTTTTGTTTTTTCTCAGCGATTCTGACAAAATTATGGTCCGAAACAAGCCTAAATGTTTGCTGTAGAAACTAAAAATAAACGGAGGAGTTAGTGTGAGAACTAATTTCATGTAAGTTTCACGAAAAACGCGGGAAAATGTGACAAAGGTTTTGCATTCATTTGAAATCATTATGTCAAATTGCATGTATTTGTCTTATCATATAGAACAAAAAGCAAAAATGTTTAAATTTCGTTTAAAGATGCGAGGGAAATTCAGAATTTAAAATATTTGTTAAATTATGTTAATGCAAGCACATGTCTTACACTAACCCCTTTACTTAATTATTATACATGTCTCGATAAAATGTAAAATAGGCCCGCGAATCGCGCCAAACGCATGGTGTTAAGATAATGTTGTGCCTAAGTTTAAACAAATTTGAATCATTTCGTTTTTGAAATGATTATTGCGTGCCCTAGATGTTTTTCAGTGCATTTAACGTTAAAAAACAAGACACGGCTAAATCTGTGCTAATACTAAACTTGCAGCCAGCACAAATGCCGGAAATAACTAAATGTAGACAAGACGGAAACATTCAATCAATAAATCAGTTGTGTAAAATTATTCCCCTTGCCCGTGATTCTGACGATCAAACAGCATAACAAACATATAAGATATAAGAAAAACACAATGGTGACATTGTGTTGACTCCAATGCAGGCGACTAAAGATGTGGCGATTTGTGTTGCAATTTAAAGCGTGAATCGTTTCGAGTTTTTGGATACTGACGGAAAATTTGCGAAGGTCGAATCACAAATAAGTAAAAGTCTTTTATCTACGGTCCATGTTGAATAGATTGTCATGAGCGCTGAGTGTGTGCATACTTTAAAATCAATAAAAAAAAGTCAACGACGTTACGATATCAAAGTGACGTGCGCCGGGTAGAGCATAGTGACCTTTTGTTTTGACTTAAGAAATAGATCAGCTCTAGCAGTGAATTGTTGAGTAATAATTCACTGTTTGGAGGTCAGTTGTAAAGAAGATCAAATCACGAGCGCGTAGCGCGAGTGATTTATCTTCTTACAACTGACCGACAAACAGTGAATTATTACTCAACAATTCACGCACTTGAGCTAATCTATTTCGATTCTAACACACGATAAACGGAATAAATGTTGCTGAAACCGTCGATATCGTTCAGCTTTCCGCCATTGCATTGCAGATATCCCGCCAAATATTTGACTGTAATGCTGGTATTTACACACACTTATTACGTTTGTTGTGCGCTAAAACGACGTTTCACCGTCTAACGCTGCTTTGTGGGATAGCTGACGTCACAAATGCCGCAAAGTAACGTCACGCTTATTCGCTCAGTGAAATTGTTGCACAATATAACACGTTTTTTACCATTGGCTATATAGGCGAGGTGTGTTAGAATTTAGATTATTATCCTGGCTTGTTTCGTCTTGATACTTACAAAACAAGTCATTGTCATTTACGCGTTTAGCGTTAGTTGTGCTCTGTCGTTGCGACCGGTGTGATGCAGAACTTGAATTGAACATTTATTTAATGACAGTACCTAACGAATCCAGGTTATTTCGTTTTCGCAAACACTTCCGCCCCATGAACATTTAGTACTTCTGTCTTTTATCTACGGTCCATGTTGAATAGATTGTCATGAGCGCTGAGTGTGTGCATACTTTAAAATCAATAAAAAAAAAAAAGTCAACGACGTTACGATATCAAAGTGACGTGCGCCGGGTAGAGCATAGTGACCTTTTGTTTTGACTTTAGATTATTATCCTGGCTTGTTTCGTCTTGATACTTACAAAACAAGTCATTGTCATTTACGCGTTTAGCGTTAGTTGTGCTCTGTCGTTGCGACCGGTGTGATGCAGAACTTGAATTGAACATTTATTTAATGACAGTACCTAACGAATCCAGGTTATTTCGTTTTCGCAAACACTTCCGCCCCATGAACATTTAGTACTTCTATCACAATAACTTTCATGCGCGGATCCAGAGGGGGGGACCGGGGGTCCGGACCCCCCCCCCCCCCTGGAATTTGAAAATTTTACCTAAAAAAATGTAATTTCGGGATTTTTTGGGGGTTGGACCCCCCCTCGTCTGTGACCAAAAATTACCATTTTCGTTGGACCCCCCCTCATGAAAATTTCTGGATCCGCGCATGACTTTTAAGTGTTTTCGAAAACAAAATGATCGGGATTTCTTATGTTACTTTTCTTTTAATAAATGTTCAATTTTTGCATTGACTGCACCTATCTATCACTCGAAAATCTAACCTCAACTTCGTTCTCAATTGCAGTGTGTGTCACCGATCATTTATCGGTTTGTTGTGCCGTGTGGCGGCCCTAAAAAGTCTCCCCGTACATCATCCATAGTGCAGATTATATTTTCCTTTTGGTCCTTTGAGATCAGCGAGGGTATTCTGAGAAATCAGAAAATTATTATCGGCTTAGAGTCATTTTCTAACCAACGTTTAAATAATTGACCCCATTTGGAGTTAACTAGTCTTTGTATCGACTGCCCTTTTGAACGATGTAAATTACAGTCATAATCTTTGGCTCCATGTTGCCAAATCTATAGGGTCACTGAAGAGGCTTAAGTAGCCGAAACCATGGTATGGCCCATCCCCTTTCTCATTAATACGTTCACTGCTCTTAAAGGATCTCAGTTTATTTTTTATTGTATATATACAATACCACGTGATTCTCCGTAGTGTTATATAAGGCTCGGCGCCTGATGGTGTTTAGGTACCGGTTAAGCAAAATTCGAATGTTCCACGGAACATTTACGGGAATGTTTCGGCCGCGTGGCCTAATGGATAAGGCGTCTGACTTCGAATCAGAAGATTGCGAGTTCGAGTCTCGTCGTGGTCAATACTTTTATGTATCCGAAAAACAAGTAAAGTCTGTTTCGTTGTGTGTGATAATGGTTTTTCGTAGATATTTTACAACTGTTCAAATGTAGAAGAGATATTTTCTTGTCACAATTAAGCATCTAGTTTGTCGCAAAATGTGCAGCAAATATTTTGAAAATCGGTTGACAAGTAAAAAAGTTCTGTTCAAAAACATTTTTGAATAGGGATTTCCTGTACAAAAATCTCATGGAAGGGAGGTAAATATTTTCCCGCAAAAATTTTAAATTCTAACTATTTAATTATGATTGCTCAAAATTATTATAAATTGACACAAATGACATACCTGAGACAAAATCTTCATGATCAGGTAAAAATTCTCGAAAAATATACATTTTCACGATCATCGATTATCTCCCTTGCCAATGCAAAATCCCTATGCGAAATTCATTTTGGCCATAAAACTTTATTTGTTAAGCGACTTTCAAAATTTTTGCAGGTCCTATTAGGACAAACTAAGGTCAAGATTATGACATGAAAATAATTTTTCTGTCATCCCCCCATACAAAAATTTTCTGCGAAAAACCATTATCAGAGGCAAGATTTTAGACAGTAGTATTTTTTACTCATCATGGTTTATGCTCGCAGGATAACGAAATGTGAAGGCAAGCAATAACCAGGAACTTTTTGAAACTTTTTTGCTGCACGACCGTTTTATCAGATATTATTCATAAATACCCGTGTCACACGATATTAACAGCCATATATTAACGAAGAGAAAATCCATTTATTAATGTGGCGATTCATGTGCGCACGTGCTGGTTAATACACGGTATTTAATTATGCTCGATACCAGGCGTCACGCAAAACACATGCTAATAATGAGAATCTGAAGTCCGCCCGGAACGAGCATAAGAATAAAAGCTTTTACCCGTATGAAAATGTGATGAGGTTTTAAAATATAGTGCACCATTGTTTCTTTCGTTTTTAATGGCGATCAAAAATGATTTTGTCATTCATTAACATTCGATGGATCCCTCGGGGAGTGTTGAAAACCTCGGGCTACGCCGAATGGAAAATACTGTTTGATTCCAAAAATGTTTGACATACTAGACAGTTTAATCGGTACATTTTATCCTCTTGCTCTAATAATTAAAACCATAAATAAGGTTTGATACACAGAGAACATAATATGGTCAATTGACTGATCAGTCCTGTCCCGACTGCCCAGGAAAAGTTGTTTAGTCACACCATCCATACATGTACATATGAGCCTTATTGGTTTGCTTGGGTGGTTATATTTATGAAGCACATTTTGAGTGTCATGACATCTTAAAATGTTGTGTAAAACTCCCGTAAAATGGAGGCAACGCCCCGACATGACCATTGCTGTTGACCGGGACGTAAACCATCAATTCAAACAAACAAGTCATGTCCCGAAAGGTAGGCATACTGAATGTCAAGAAACGCATACGCATATGCACCAAAAGTAGAAACACAGAGAACTACAACAAAAGTGGCACATTTGAACGTTTGCCGTAGAGAATATAGACTACCAGGCGCTGAACGTGGTTAAAGGCATTCCAATCTCGCAAATTCTTACATTTACGTATTCCAAACATTTTGGTGGTTTCCACTAGCCGGGCGGTACTTCACTCTGCATATATCGGTTCCTTTTTCTAAAACATAGTAGGAGACAGCTTAATCTATTTTTACGGCCATAAAAAAGTTGAGTTCAGTTGAAACTTCTGAAATCCATACTATTTGTATAAAGTCTACACAGAATGACGCTGTATGTGAAGAAGTTCATCATCGATGTTTTGCCAGTTGGAATATCATTGGCAAATAGGGTCGTATTAATCCTGTATGGTCTAAAAATGTATCTAACAATCTGTCATTTACAACAGTTTTATCTCATTTTAACAACCGCAGAAATGGCACATTTCTGAATCTGAATCTGAATGGTTTACTGGTGACACGCCAAATTGACAATACCTCACCGGGGGGAGGGGGGGAGGGGGGGGGGCAAGAGGGAAATTAGTCCCTGGCTCTCACAAGAGATGCGAACTGGACTAGTTGGCTACAGAAATTTAAGAAGTTCAAAGTAGACAAAGATCATGAAATGGCGCAATCAGAAAGACATTCCCACTCCAAAAAGCAGGTGGGAAAAACTAAATTGACAATCATAGAACCACAACAGAAGTATCGCATTGGCACGAACAGTAATATAAAGTTACTGGGGATGGAGGGATGGAGGGGTGCGGGGGGCTTAAAACGTTTTCCAGGACCCTAACCTCACCTTCAGCTTCTGCAGTGGTTCACAATGATTTAGTTAGTAAAAGAACTCTATACTCATTAAGTAGTTGTTCGGTCCTCGTGGCGAATCCCCAACCAGTCGATGAATCATCACGGACAAACAAATAAATTATGATAACCAACATGATGAATAAAAAAAATAAAAATAATAATAATCTTTATTTAAAGTCGCTTCATATATCAACAATCAACATAAGCTCTGTAGAGCTTTTATTGCGACTATTTTAAGAACATATGTACACTATATACATCAAGCTGTGGAAATGTTACTTGCTAAAAGTCACAACAGACGGCGCCCCGGACGGGAATCTAACCGGGGACCCCTCGGCCCAAAGTCCGATGCGCTACCGACTGCGCCAGCCCGCTCCAAACTGCGCCAGCCCGCTCCAACTGCGCCAGGACTCAAAGATACAATAAGCTGCACGGCGCTGGAGATCCCTGGGCGCCAAACAACATCACTGAAATCTGGAGAAAACTGCTTCTGCGCATTTGTTTTCGCATAGGCAAAACGTTCATTTTCTCATGACGCGGCTCATATAGAACAGAACAGAACAGAAGTTTATTCAGAACTCAAAAAGGCTATAAAGCCCATGAGGATACAACATATTGCATAATAGATGGCATAGGTGACAGTGTTGCATGCAATACACAAATAGCAAATTAATAATAAACATACATGTAACTATACACACATACACATGTTAAAGGTAATTGATCATTATATAAAACACGTGCATGATTACATGATAAATATTTTAACCGAAACACGAAGAAATTTGGCGGAGAAGGTGTGCTTTTTCGCGTCATTACTGACACGTATCTTTATGAAAATGTATTTAAATAAATATTAAGCAAAATATAGGAACACGTCAATATGCAGAACCACATGAACAAAAACATATCAGACAAAATTATTAGTAGTACTGAGCACTACCTCAGTCTGATTCTCCAAATTGCCCTTGCTACCCAGCAAGAACACATGGAGACATCTGATAGAAAATATACTATACTTAAAACTCCAACAACGTGCCTTGTCGAAACGAAATACAAGGCATGTCTCGGGATAAAACAAAATATTAATTTACTTACACATAACAATATCACATCTATAGCCAGTTGATTTAACATCTATAAAATACAACATGTAATACACTTAATTGACTAAGCTCCTAAAAACTATATTCTAACTTTCTTAAAGAATGACATACTTAGATATATACTTAAACGATAATATGCTAATCTATTATTATAAAGCAATTCTGTGCGGACCTTAAACGCTTGAAATATAAAAGTACAGAGTCTACGTAAACATCGTATATTTGAAGTGTTAATAAGTTCTATAAATTTATGCATGTTTGGGCGTTTCCAAAAGTATTTTGCAATGTATGTTATCCGTAATTCTGTATAGTTGGAACATTCTAATACAAAATGAAATTCGTCTTAGATGACGTTACAGAAAATACATTTTCTCTCTTCAAACGGAATTCTAATTGGTCTTACCCATCTACCTGCTTCAACTTCCAATCTGTGAGACGACAGTCGTAATTTACTAAAGGCAGTTAAATATTTAGAGACATTTACATTATCAAGGTAAGGTTGAAACTGGAAAGTAGCAAATGACCTATAACATAATGCTCTAAAAGAGTTTTCAATTCTTGAATGCCAGTTTTGTATAAAAGTGTCAGATAATCTTTCTTTGAATACAGAGATAAAATTATTAAAGTTACCTACTCCCTGTTGCTGCCACACTACATTGAACCCCGTTGAACAAAGTAAATCTCGTAACAGAGACGCCCAGTTTGTGAGAGCTGGGTTTCTATTTAAATCGTTTAACATCATATGATACACTAATTTTATATATTTAGTACTTCCACTAGACAATATCTTAAACCAGAATTTAATGATAAGTAAATAACGCCTTATAATACAAGTAGTTCTACCCAGTTCCCCATATATAAAATCATTTTGTGTAGTCTTCTTAACACCTAATAGTCGTTTGCAAAATTGCAAGTGTACCCTTTCGACAGCAGTAGCCTTTGAAAAACCCCATACTTCGCTGCCATAATTTAATATAGGAAGAATAAGTTTGTCAAATAAATCTAGTTTGTGTCTTGGAGGAAGGAATGTGAATTTATACAAGTACTTATTTAACTGAAAAATTGCTTTTTATTATTATATTTTTAATAACCAGGATGATCTAATCCTGTTATTACGCTCAACTTTGTCCTTACTAGGGGTTCTATCGATCGAGGGATGTATAGATCACCGGTCAAAAGTGGGTACCGAAGTGACAAGAAAAATGAACACGATGAATATGCGAATAGATCCATGAACTCGAGGAAAAAAAACTGAAACGTCAGTTTGGTCAGTAATGTGCGAATTAAAATGAAGTTTTATGGTTCAGGCTATTTAAAATGTCTCCGGTCAACACAAACGCTAGTTAAAGTCTAGAAATTTCTGTTGCTATATGTAAATATAACATGATCTCGGGCTGTAGAAAAACAGATTTCCCTTCGTTACATAATGACAAGTATAAGCTTTCAAGAAAAAAGCTTCGCAGGGTCTTAGAGAATAAATGCACTCATAATAATTTTATAAGGTCTAAGAGCTGATGTAAATTTACATACTGTCTTAAAACCTAAAGACAGTCTTTAAATCATTAATGTAAAGACTTGTGAGTGTTTGGATTTAAAGACTTAAACGAAGCAACAGTTCTGAAATACAGAAAAATTGCACGGATAAACAAATTTATGTGATTTGCTTTATTTGATAAGAAATTGCATAGTGCACAAAATGGCCATGAGTTAGCATTGAATAATCAAATAAATAAATGTGTTTTACTGTTTTGGTATACAAAAGTTTTCTCCCTTACACTATAACTCAACAATGGATAACGCATAAAATCACCTGCCCGCTGGACATACTTTGCCAACAATGGTCGATGGGAGAAAACCCGAATGTGAATACATATAGTTATTCTATCAGTACTCATAATTAAGGCCACATTTAAAAAATTACACAAACTTTACACATGCATATATAGGACTGTCCGACAATCAGGGTAAATATAGAATGTGATTTTTTTTTCTTGGTATTCCAAAATTTAATGATATACTGCATAAGTCTTTTAATCTAAAGACTTACTAGTCTATAGATTTAAAGACAGTCAATAAATTTGGAAGTCTTTAAATTTAAAGACTTGAAATGTCATCTCTTAGACCTGATAATTAGTTCATGCATGACTGTTGTGGTATTGGGCCCAGGGTTCAAGCTAGCCAACAATTTAAGGAAGAAGTTGTCTAGAATGTCTGAGGGCATATGCCAGGATAGGGTAGGGTAGTGTAGATAGATAGATAATATAGCTCATGGAGTGCACTAGTATGTGCACTAATCACTATCAAACATTGCAAATAAAGTGCACTTCGTTGTGCACACCAAGTGCTCTTAGTGTGTAAGATAAGCTAGCCTGATAAGACAGACAGTCAGACAGACAAAGACAGACAGACAGATAGAAAGTAGATAGATTAGATTAGATTACATTAGATTCTTCTACCCAGAGAAAGTTTGGTACTTGGCATGTCAGTCAATAGAGGCCAAATTTCAGATTCCTTCACCTGAATTTGAATGGTTTACTGGTGACACTCCAAACTGACAATACTTCACCAGGGGGGAAATTAGTCCCTGGCCTTCACAAAAGATGACACGCTGTAATCAGACATTTCAGCCTGAGGAAAATTAGGGAGGTCATACCAGTCTTTTTGTCTGTGGAATGAAACTACTTTTGTAGCTTCTTTGTTAGCGGAAGGTATCTAAAATGCCAATGAGTGCTGATTTCTACAACACATAATTGAGTCGTCTCATGGGAAAACCAGCAATCTGCATAGGTGAAAACAAAGGCGCAGATCTGCGCCTTTGTTTTCGCTACACAGATAGTACATTTTCTCTTCTTCTTAAATTCCGAAATTTCAAGCTTCTAGCCTGCTTCTGTGACTGTACAGCCTCATTTGTGTTGGACCTGTTCAGAAACCACTTTGTTGGTTTTCCCACGAAGCGGCTCATATTTCACACCAATGCTGTATTCCCATTTACTCTCTGCAGAGTGTTTTTTTTTATTCCCCAAAATTGTCATTGTACCCCAAAATTATAATGATTCTCTAGTTGCTGCTTTACATTGAGGGTATAAAAATCAAGAAAAAGATCAAATATACCCTCAATATCAAAATGCAGCAGGAATCCTGCTAGGTCAACAGACCTCAATTGGATATGGGATTCATAAAATATGGTCTTGATCATATATGGGTTTGATCACTATTCCACTTTGTTTGTAGAGCCATGTTTGTATTTGCTGCTGATGACGTGAGTAAAAAGGACCTCAAGAAAATTTCAAAGAAAATAGAAAGACAGGTGGCAAAATGGGAAGAAAAGGACCAAGAGAAGACTGAAAAGAGAAAGCGAAATGATGATGGTATTGGTGTAAAGGATGATGGTGTAGATGAAGAAATAAGGTTTGCTCTAGAACCAATTTCTAAAACAAACAATACGCCCATACAATACCCATTTTTTTCAACTGTTTAAAAATGATGTGTGACACAAATGTACTTAGTTCAATGTCTTGATTTCAGTACTATGGCATCAAATACAATTTGAAACCTAGATATGAAATAATTGATGACCATTTTTCTTTCTCTTTGCCACTTCTCTATAAAAATATTTATGTAGTGCACAAAACTTTAAATTTCCAATAAGGTGTGTATTAAAAGCTCAAATGACTTATAAGTTTTGTGAAGAAATAACTTCAATTATTAGCTCACATGAGCCGAAGGCTCATAGGTGAGCTTATAGTATACCCATGCTCTGGCGTCGGTCCGTCGTCCGTCCGTCGTCCACAATTTCAAAGATCTTCTTCTCTGAAACCGCTGGGCCGATTGTTCTCATATTACACATACACCATCTACAGGTAGGGGGAAAGAATAATTGTGTTTTTTGTTTTGATCGGATAAGGACTCTGGTTGCTATGGCAACTTATGCTTCCCATAGACTTAAAATGGAAAAAAGTGAAAATTGACAGTTTTTGCTGTCTTGTTGGAGATATTTGAATTTTGTTTTTGCAGAAATGTTTATTGAGTAGTACTCTACGTTTCATGTGACTTTTGTCCTAATCCTTCATTTTGATTGGTTGCAGGGGCCCCATATAGGGCAAAATTTTGAAAAACATTCAAAAATCTTCTCAGAAACTGTCAAGGGGATGAAGCCTATACTTTGTATACATGTTCCTGACAGTGGCCTCTACATAATTTGTGTTTTTTATTCCAGGCGGATAAGAACTCTGGTTGCTATGGCAACTTAAAGTTTCCATAGACTTATAATGGGAAAAGTGGAAATCGGCTATTTTTCCGCTAAAATTGCAGACATTTGAATTTTGTTTTTGCAGAAATGTTTATTGAGTAGTGTTTGATGTTTCTTGCGAGTTTTGTCCTAATCCTTTATTTTGATTGGTTGCTGGGGCCCCATAAAGGGCAAAATTTTGAGAAAAACATTCAAAAATCTTCTCCTCAGAAACTGTCAAGTGGATGAATCCTGTACTTTGTATACATGTTCCTGACAGTAGCCTCTACATACAGTGGTGTTATGGCTAAAAACCCAAATTAGCCGTTTTAATGGCTAATTTGTTAGCGGCGAAATTGTGTGTAAAATAAAAGTCAGCGCGGAACTTCGCCGCGAAATTCCAGATTTCGCGGCGAAATTTCGCGGCGGAACACGGCGAAAAAAGTATACCTGTCATTACGCATAAAATTCAATTGACCGGCGTTTCGCGGCGAAAAAGACGACAGTCACAATTATTTTGTTGTTGCTTAAATATAATTTTAAATTGGATGTTTTTATTTCAGTTCTAGTTGTATCAATATTTTGTTTGCGCTATAATTTTGTATAATTATCGTTTTAGTCCCGACAGCCACAACAGTTTTATTGTTTAAATGTCATTTTAATTTGTATGCATCTAGTATTACTTTTCAAGTCGTATAAATATTTTGTTTTCTTTTCAATTTTGTATAATTATCGTATTTTATTCTTGTCTTAACTAGTTTGCAGTTTCTGAGACCCTGATTATCGGCTTTGTGTTTTTTTTCATGCTTCTTTTTCAGATTAATCAGACTTACCCGATAATATTAGATCCTGTTATCTAGCTTAATTAACAGAAAAAAGCTCATAGCGACATAAGCAATTTTCATGGTATGATTGCCCACAGATTTGTTTGTTTGTATTGAGGCTGAACGTCCCAGTCACCAATTTTTAGTCATGTCTGGACAGAGCTACCGTTTCCTGGGTATTAAGTAGTACTGTGGGTAGTCAATGTGCCTTGCTCAAGGACACAACACGGTGTCGCCAGTGCGGATCGAACTCAGGACCTCTCGATTCGGAGTCTGATACACTACAACTATGCCACCACGATTCCAACCCACATATTAATACAAGTCTTTGGATTCAACATGATGAAGCAATCGGCTTCAACTCTGTTTTGGACATTTAATCGCCTGTGGCTAATGACACTGCTCAAAGCATCATTGATTTTCGATTACGTCAAGTGGATTCCGTTTCGTTGAAATCAATTTAGTCTAAACGACATTTGGTCGCATACAACCTTCACCATACGATATTCGGTCGAATACGAGCAATACAGCAACATACATGGTACAAAATTGTGTCGAAACTGTCGATTTTTGCTAACCGTTTTGAGTTAAACAGCGTGTTGTGTTCCTTCCAAAACCCACACGTACGGATGGCTTGGAACACGTACATGCATATCAAATGACCAAAATCTCATTGTATACATGGCACAATACACTAGAAAAGGGAGGATACTGTATTTAAAACAAAGTACTGACGTCAGTATATAAAGTTTTCAGTTTATCTTGGAACACATATATACAGTAAGGGCCGTGTACGCACCGTGGCAATATGAGCGCATGCCGCATTAGATTAATTAGAACAAAGTTGAGCGCAGAAGCCTGGTGGTGGATTAAAGGAATTGACCGGAATCAAAATGTCCTGTGTTCGATTCCTATATTCGTTGGGTTTCGTACTTGAGCAAAACTGGTATACATATATTACACTGAAAGTGTTATCACCGGGGGACTGTTGACTGTTAAACTGATCTTCGCTAGTTGCACTTCTACAAGGCAAGTATAATGTATAAATCGATATGATTGCGAATAGTCTTGTGCGCATATTCATAGACGGTGATCAGAGTGGTAACCAGCAAACCTAAATGTCAATATGCCTCTTTTTGTTTTGTCGTTTTACATGGTTGAGCTCAAATTAAGTTATCGTAGTTCACATCTTAAACGCTAAAAAGTGAAGCAATTGAGGAAAATTTACAAAAAAGAAAGCAAGGAATCTAACTATTAGCATTACCATTTAGACAATGTTTGTGCTACAACACAAGGCACAAAGTTAGATGGCCCCTGCCCATTGGGACCTTAAGAAATATATAGGCTGCTTGTGCCTCCAGGCAAAACTTATACGCTATTGACAGATCATCTGATTACTGGTTTACCGCTCAGGTCTGTGCCTGCCTAGGAAAAATGGTTTCAAGTAACCATCCATACATATAAACAGTATTGACTTAGAGGGATCGTTATATTTCAAACACTTGTTAGATATCATGACGTCCCATAAAATGGAGGCAGCGTCCTGACATGACCATTGCTGTTGATTACGACGTAAAGCATCTATTCAAACAAAAAAAAAACAAAGTTAGATTCAACGAGCTGGCGCATTACGTTATAAATATTTTCGTCTTTCGGTTATTTCACTATCGTACCACCTACGTAATACAATGGAAAAGTCGCGTTATGCACGTTTTTCATTTCTATACATGCATAATCGTACATATTATAATGTGCACGTAAATAACGATCTATACATGGAACAGATGTGTGGTCATTAAATTAAAAATAAATAATTTTATGTTAACATTTACAGGTATTTCGCCGTGTTTCGCAGCGAGGTATTTCGCCGTGTTTCGCAGCGAAATAGGGAATTTTAACTTACCTGTTGTAAACGTTAAAAAACGAATTTCGCCGCGAAACAGCGCGAAATTTCACCGCGATAATCGGATTTTCGCAGCGAAAAAATTAACCGTTTAAACGTTTAAATTTTCCCTTGGCCGGTGAAATTTCGCGGTGGTTTCGCCGCGAAAAATCACAAGTGATCAGCGCGAACTGTGCAAAAGTGGGTTTTTAGCCATAACACCACTGTAATTTATGTTTTTTATTCCAGTGGGATAAGAACTCTGGTTGCTATGGTAACTTTAAGTTTCCATAGACTTATAATGGGAAAAGTGGAAATTAGCTATTTTTTGAAAACTATTGCAGCCTGAGATCTGAAAAGTGGTAGATGCAAACAACTAATGGATTACATGAAGGTATATGATTAATTTAGGTCAAGGTCATCTCTTGACCTTGGCCGGTCTGTCGTCCATACACACTTTTCAAAGATTTTTTTCTCTGAAACCACTTGGCGGCCAATCAAAGCCAAATTTTATATGAAGCATCTGTAGGAAGTGGGAACCAATGTATATATAAATAATCCAGGTCACATGATCAAGATGGCCGCCATGCCCATATATGGTAAAAACCCTAAAAATATCTTCTTCTCAAGAACCGGTGAACCGATTTCAACGAAACTTTGCATGAAGTATGGATGACTCAAGTACTACAATGTATATATAAAACATGACCCTGTGGTGACCTTGACCTATTTTATGGCAAGGTCAACATAGGTGGTCAATGCATTTGAATGGGGAAAACTGTTAAAATGTCATTTTAAGTGAAAGTCTTGCAGGAAATGGGCAGTAGGACTGAAACTTAATGATTCTGAAAAAAAAAATGGACCCCAGGGGCTCATCTGCTTTTTAAATGTTATTTGAAGGGGAAAATCAGCAGGAAATTGGCAAATGGACAGAATATTGATTATTCTGAAAAAAAGAAAATAAAATGGCCCAAGGGCTTCATGCCCCTGCACTGGGGTTAAATACCATAATATTCAAATATGTTTATTGGTATATGAAGCAGATCTCAGGTGAGCGTTTACAGGACCATTGGTCCTCTGGTCCCTTTTATTATCATGATCAATATCATGAAAGCAAACCTTATGAATGTGACAGGTCAGCCTCATAGTAATGCTGTATTTGGGGTCCATAAAAAAAAGATCATGTTATAGGTGAAACTGTGTTATACTGAGGTTATTTATATTAAGCATAAAGCGAGATAATTGACATGGCAGTGTTATAATATATATAGCATTATAGTGACACATTAAATGAGCCACGTCATGAGAAAACCGGATTTCTGCATATGCGAAAACAAAGGCACAGATCAGTTGTGCAGTAACTGCACAGCTGATCAGTACCTTCGTTTTTGCTACTCGGATAGTACAATTCTTCTTCTACTTTTAAAAATCCAAAATTTCAAGCGTCTAGCTGTTTTCTATGACAGTGTACAGGCCAGTTTGTGTCAGACCTTGTCGGGAACCACGGAGACCGGTTTTCTCGCGCCGTCGCTGAAATATTGAGCTTAAGCTGTATTCTGATGACATTACTGAACTACATTACGAAAACTTGCCTATGCAATATACAGAGATTTTTTCCGTTTAAAAAAAAAGAAAATTTCATCAGAAAAATGTTGATATTTTTCTTATTTTTGCTGCAAAACATAGATTGTGGGTACTCGTTAGAACCGCCTCGCCGAGGCGGTTCTAACGAGTACCCACAATCTATGTTTTGCAGCAAAAATAAGAAAAATAGGTATACCCCTGCATACCCCAGTTTTTCTATATAAAAGTGGGGTTCATGGACATGTATTCCTGATTATCTAGTTCCAGGAAAAAGAAAAAAATCAAGACTGAAGAGAAGACGGACAATAAGGAAGATCTAGTGCCTGAGTGTAGTGGCAGTGTCAGTTTTGTTGACCAAAACCCTGAAACTGATGAAGAAGAACATAATGTCTGTGAAAGTATTGAAAGTGAGAAACCAAAGCAAAATCATGAAGCTAATGGTGATGAGATTAGTGACTGGGAAATTATCATAGATGTGAATGAAAAGGGGTATTGTAGTTTTACTACGGTAGATAATTTAGAAAATCACCAAGAGGCCTTGGATAATGATGTTGAAGCTAATGTTCAAACTGATATCAGTAGAACAAATGATTTGCATGATGTGTACAATCTGAAAGAATGTGATTTAATTATTGATGTCAATGAGGATGGAAGATGCAAATTTAAGGTTGTGCAAGAGAAGAACCATCCCAAATCTATAGTTGATATAAAGGAAAGTTTGTTTATAAGATGCTCAAACGATGAGTCAAGTAATTTGTGTCAACATGTGTGTGAAACCGAATCAGACACAAGTTCTCTTTCATGTTCCAATACAGGTTTCAAATTGAACTGTGAGGCAGAAGAGTTAGAAACTAAAGACAAAAAGTTGTTAAATAGAACTAAAAACAAATTTGTACCATCTGCATGTACATTCATAAATTCCACTAAACACAGTGATAATGACCATGATGTTGGCATAGACAATGAAAAAGCTAAACAGACAATAGATGAAATACAGTCAGTTTATACATGTGATAGTGAAACCAATCTAAAGTGCAATCAAGGTGAGCAACAGTCTGACGTGTCTTGTGATAAGAATGATAAACATGCGATTGTTGAAGAAGGGACTGCAAACAAGCATCAGAGTGATTTGGACAATACCGGTCTTTCTTATGATGATGGGAAAGCTAAGAGTATTCCAGAAGAATGTGATATTGTGGCCTTGGACTGTGAATTTGTTGGTGTTGGACCTCATGACCAGAGTGCTTTGGGTATGTATACATAGCTTAGCTTGTCCAGCAGTACATTAAAGACACACGACGCTTTCAATGATATGTGATGTATGTGGCGTATCCCATAAAACATCATTATTTGATCCACACCGGCGACTGACACTGAAACTATCTTTCTTCTTTTCTCTATCCTTTACTTATCTTACCCATGCTTTCCTTCCTTCCCTGTCTGTCTGCCTGTCTGTCTGTCTGTCTGTCTGTCTGTCTATCTGTTATACACATGTATATATTTTGTAATATGTTTTCTAATGCCATGTCTGCTGTTGTATATATGTTGAAGGGGGCGGGCTGTAATTAATGTTGTAAGAACTTGTAGCCCAACCCCATTGCTTAAAAATGGCAATAAAATATGTTTAAACTAAACTAGCTTAGCTAAATGTGTTGTGATTTCTCTAATGTGAAGTGAAAAGTGCAGCCAGTACCAATGCATTTGTAGATGAAAATTAAAAATCGAGATCCTTTAAGAGCAATGAGCGTACATGTATTAGTGAGAAAGTGGATGAGCCATACCAAGGTTTCGGCTATTTAAGCATCGTCAGTGACCCTGAAGATTTTGCAACATGGAGCCAAAGAGAATTACTGTAATTTTTCCGACTTTCAACAGTGCAGTTGATACAAAGACTGGTATTATCCAAATGGAGCCAAATATATTAAATGCCAAATAGAGCCGAATATATTATATATTAACAAAAGGCTTTGCTGTTCTTGAACATACTAGTATGGATCTGAAAACATATTTGAGATTATTCTTGTATAATTCATGTAGTATCATCAGGGTTGGAGAGACCATTGGCCTAGTGTAGTGTCAAACTTGAATGTTTGAATTCCTCCAGTTTGAAGGTGCCCTTCATCAGGACACGTTAACTCCTTGTAGAACTTGTTCATACGGTGATTACCTTAGAAGTGGTGGCTCCATCCTTTCCTGACAGGATTTTTGAACGGAATGTTTTCAATCACACACACACAAAAAATATTGCTTTCATTTGTTATTTCATTTTCATCAGGTCGCTGTAGTATAGTAGATTTCCATGGGAACATTGTATGTGATATCTACGCCCGGCCAGAGGAGAGGATCACCAACTATAGGACAAGATGGAGTGGTATCACAAAACAGCACATGAAGAGAGCCATTCCGGTAGAAAGTGCTCTATCACAGATAGCTAACATTATTCAGGTCAGTACAATAGACATGCTGAGAGTGAAAGGGTCACAAGTACATCAGTTTTAAGTGAAGCATTAACAAAACAATACCTTGTAACTCAAAAGTCTTGTAACTGCAGCTTTTTCACAATATTGTTTTTTGATACAGCCTACCGCAGCCTGTCACAAAAACTTTATATGCTATTTTGAATGGGAAAGTTAATTTTTTATCATTCGAAAAGATTGGTTTAAACTGATGTTTACAATTCTCTTTATTTGTAAAAAAAAAAGACAAAAAAAGGGAAACTTTTGACTGTCAGATATCGAAAAAGATGCCAATGAAAGAGTGCTTGTGGTAACATGCTTAAATTCACCATTAGGAACGGTTCCTTGCTTTTTAGCTCACCTGAGCCGAAGGCTCACAGGTGAGCTTATAGTATACTCATGCTCCGTCGTCCGTCGTTGTCCGTCGTCCACAATTTCAAAGATCTTCTCCTCTGAAACCGCTTGGCCAATCAAAGCCAAATGTTATGTGGAGCATCCTTAGGAAGGGGGAACGAAAGTTCATATAAATGGTCTAGGTCACATGACCAAGATGGACACCATGGCTATAAATAGCAAAAACCTTTAAAAATCTTCTTCTCCAGAACCAGTGGGCCGATTTCCACGAAACTTGGTATGTAGCATCGGGGACGTGGGCCCATCATAGTTTATATAAATCATGACCCTAGGATGACCTTGACCTATTTTACGGCAAGGTCAACTTAGGTCGCCAATGCATTTGAATGGGAAAAAGTGGTAAAATGCTATTTAATGGGTAAAACTTACTGGGAATAGGCAAGTGGACAGAAGATTAATGTTTAATAATGGAAAATTTTAGCCCCTGGGAGGTTGTCTGCCCCTGCCCCGGGGCTATATACATGTATATTTTCATAATAATGAAACATCTTCTCCCCTGAAACCGCTTGGCCAATCAAAGCCAAACTTCATATCGAGCATCCTTGGGAAGGGGGAAAGAAAGTTTTTATAAATGGTCAAGGTCACATGACCAAGATGGCTGCCATGGCTATAAATAGAAAAAAAACTTTAAAAATCTTCTTCTCCAGAACCAGAAGGCCAATGATTTTGAAACTTGGCGTGAAGCATCAGTGACTGGAGCTCTACAAAGTTTATATAAATCATGACCCTGGGATGACCTTGACCTATTTTATGGCAAGGTCAACATAGGTCGCTCATGCATTTGAATGGGGAAAAGTGTAAAAATGTCATTTATAGGGAAAAACTTGCAGGAAATGGGCACATAGACTTAAGATTGATGATTCTGAAAAAAATTTGGACCCCAGGGGTCTGTCTGCCCCCACTCGGGGACAATATACATGTATATTACAGTGATATTCAAAGATCTTCTTCTCTGAAACTGCTTGGCCAATCAAAGCTTAACTTTATGTGGAGCATTCTTAAGAAGAATGAATGAAAGTTTGTATAAATGGTCAAGGTCACATGACCAAGATGGCCACCATGGCTATAAATAGCAAAAACCCTTAAAAATCTTCTTCTTCAGAACCAGAAGGCCTATGATTTTGAAACTTGGCATGAAGCATCAGGCACTGGAGCTCTACAAAGTTTATATAAATCATGACCCTGGGATGACCTTGACCTTTTTTACGGCAAGGTCAACTTAGGCCGCCCATGCACTTGAATGTGAAAAAATAGGAAAATGTCATTTAATGGCAAAAAACTTGCTAGGAATGGGCAAATGGACAGAAGATTTATGTTTATGAAAATATTTTGGGCCCAGAGGGTTGTCTGCCCCTGCCCCAGGGCTATATACATGTGTATGATAATAATATTGAAACATCTTCTCTGAAACCGCTTGGCTAATCAAAGCCAAACTTTATGTGGAACATTCTTAGGAAGAGTGAATGAAAGTTTGTATAAATGGTCAAGGTCACATGACCAAGATGGCCGCCATGGCTATAAATAGCAAAAACCTGTAAAAATCTTCTTCTCCAGTACTAGAAGGCCTATGATTTTGAAACTTGGCATGAAGCATCAAGCAAAGGAGCTCTTCAAAGTTTGTATAAATCATGACCCTGGGATGACCTTGACCTTTTTATGGCAAGGTCAACTTAGGTTGCCTAAGCATTTGAATGGGGAAAAATGTTATAATGTCATTTGAAGGGCAAAACGTGCATTAAATTTGCAAATGACTGAATCTTTATTTATTAAAGAAATTGACTCCAGAGGTTGCCCTGATCCTGCCCTAGGGTTATATACATGTATATTACCATTCTAGTCAAACAAAAGTTATTGGTATATATTTCAGGTCTCAGGTGAGCGTTTACAGGACCATTGGTCCTCTGGTTATGAAGTGTTGCAGATAAGACAATTTGTATGTATTGTAATCATGCCAATATTATATGATGCCTAAAATTACTGCTTTGTTGCTTTACATGTACAGTGGTGTTATGGCTAAAAACCCAAATTAGCCGTTTTAACGGCTAATTTGTTAACGGCTAATTGTAAAATTTCGCGGCGAAATTGTGTGAAAAATAAAAGTCAGCGCGGAATTTCGCCGCGAAATTCCGCCGCGAAATTCCGGATTTCGCGGCGAAATTTCGCGGCGGAACACGGCGAAAAAGTATACCTGTCATTATGCATAAAAATCAATTGACCGGTGTTTCGCGGTGTTTCGCGGCGAAAAATATCACAGTCACAAAAATGTTTTTGTGTTGTTTAAATTTAATTTCAATTTTAGATGTTTATCATTTCGAGTCGTATCAATATTTGTTTTCGTTTCAATTTTGTATAATTGACAGTCACGATAGTTTTGTTTATTTTTTTTTTAATTTGTATGCATTTATTTCTTTTCAAGTCGTATAAATATTTGTTTTCCTTGCAATTTAGTATGATTATCGTTTAAGTTACGTGTTTTATTCGTGTCTTAACTGCTTTGAAGTTTCTGAGACCATAATTTTCGGCTTTGAGTTTATTTTCATGCTTCTTTTTCAGATTCATCAGACTTACCCGATAATGTTAGATCCTATTTTCTTACATACCTCTATCATAAAGATAGAAAAATTCCGGTATTTTAGTGGTGGTAGATAAATCGATCTTACACTGCTGGCTTGGTTGCTCAACAAGATAAGAAAAGCACGCGACTAAATTCGATCGTTTCTAGCCAAAAGCAGCGGCTTGCAGCAATAATGTTCAACAAAACTAGACTAAATTGGTGTGAATTCATTGGGTATAATCTTGATTCACGCTAAAACAAAACAAAACTGCATCTCTTTTGACTTTGACAACGATTTATTTACATTTGGCGTCATATCCGAAATAAACTAACTCTACGTCATCAGAGTTAAAGCACGGTACCAGGTTACTTTACCGGTAAAATGAATTTAGGCCTAATCGGGGTATGTAAGAAAAAGAATCCATCAGTGGTGTTCAGTGGAGAAAGGAAAATCTCAACCATCGGGTCCATCGTTCCAGTGGGAAACTCGGCGAGCCTCGTTTCCCACTGGAACGGATGGAACCTCGGGTTGAGATTTTCCTATCTCCACTGACCACCCATGATGGATTCTATTTATCTAGCTTAATAAACAGATCAAAAGTTTATAGCGGCGTTAGCAATTTTCATGGGATGATTGCCCACAGATTTGTTTGTTTGTATTGAGGCTGAACGTCCCAGTCACCATTTTTTCAGTCATGTCAGGACGGAGATACCGTTTCCTGGGTATCAAGAAGTACTGTGGGTAGTTAATGTGCCTAACATGGTGTCGCCAGTGCGGATCGAACTCATGACCTCTCGATTCGGAGTCTGATGCACTACAACCATGCCACCGCGATCCCAATCCACAGATGTATACAAGTCTATGGATTCAACATGATGCAATCGGCTTCAACTCTTTTTAAAAAGACATTTAATCGCCAGTGGTTATGACACTGCTTAAAGCATCAGTGAATTTTCGATTACGTCAAGTGGACGCCGTTTCGTTGAAATCAATTTAGTCGAAACGACATTTGGTCGCATACGACCTTCACCGGGTCGATACGATATTCGGTCGATTACGAGCAGTACATCAATGTACATGTACAAAACTGTGTCGAAATTTTCAATAATTGGCGGGGTTCTTTTGCTAACCGTTTTGAGTCAAACAGCATGTTGTGTGCCTTCTTAAATCCATTTGTACGGATGGCTTTGAACGCGTACATGCATGTCGAATGTCAAAACCTCATTGTATACAAGGCACAGTGCACTAGAAAAAGGAGGATACTGTGATAAAAACAGAGTATTGTAGTTCATACTTGTACACTAATATTGTTTAAGAAATGGGTCATATGAAGTCTTCAGTTTAATTCGGAACACATATATACAGTAAGGGCCACAAGTACGCACCGTGGCAATATGAGCGTATGCTGCATAAATCGATGGTGAATAGATTAATTAGAAGAAAGTTGAGCGCAGAAGCCTAGTGGTGGATTGTATGAATTGACCGGAAAAATTGTCCTGTGTTCGATTCCTATATTCGTTGGGTTTCATACTTGAGCAAACCCGGTTAACATGTATTACCCTGAAAGTGTTATCGCCATGGGACTCAAACATTGTTGACTGTTAAACTAAACTCAGGATGATCTTCGCTAGTTGTACTTCCACAAGGCAAGTTCAATGTATGAATCGATATGATTGCGCTGGCATTCAAGTCTTGTGCTGGCATTCAAAGAGGGTGATCAGAGTGGTAACCCGCAAGCCCAAATGTCCATATGTCTGTTGTTTGTGGTTTTTACATGGTTAATCTCAAATTAAGTTATCGTAGTTCACACCTTAAACGCTATAAAGTTAAAAAATTGAGGAAAATGTTAAAAAAGAAAGCAAGGAATCTAACTGTTAATTGAGCAATACCCTTTAGACAATGGTTGTGCTACAAAACAAGGCACACAGTTAGATGGCCCCTGCCCATTGGGACCTAAAGAAACATATGGGCTGTTTGTGCCACCAGGCAAAGCTAATACGCTATTGGCTAATCATCTGATTATTGGTTTACCACTCAGGTCTGTGCCTGCCTAGGAAAAAATGGTCTCAAGTCAAACCATCCATACACATAAGCACTATTGGCTTAGAGGGATGGTTATATTTCAAATACTTGTTGGATATCATGATGTCCCATAAAATGGAGGCAGCGTCCCAACATGACCATTGCTGTTGATTTGGGCGTAAAGCGTATATTCAAACAAACAAACAAACAAAGTTAGATTCAACGAGTTGGCTCAGTACGTTATAAATATTTTCGTCTATCTGTGAATTCGCTATCGTACCATGTAATACCAATGGAAAAGTCGCATTATGGACGTTTTTCATTTCTATACATGCATGATTGTACAAACTATTAATGTGCACGTACATCACGATCTATTATAGGAACAGATGAATCATAGTGTGATCATTAAATTAAAAATAAATAATTTAATATTAACATTTACGTGTTCGCGGCGAAAAAGGAAATTAAAACTTACCTGTTGTAAACGTTAAAAAACGAATTTCGCCGCGAAACACGGCGAAATTTCACCGCGAAAATCGGATTTTCGCGGCGAAAAAATTAAATGATTAAACGTTTAAATTTTCCCTTGGCCGGTGAAATTTCGCGGTGGTTTCGCCGCGAAAAATCACAAGTGATCAGCGCGAACTGTGCAAAACTGGGTTTTTAGCCATAACACCACTGTATATTCATTATTACTTGCATTGTTATCATTGAAACCACTTCTATTCACAGAACAAGGTGGTGGTCGGCCATGCTCTGAAGAATGATTTCAGTGTGCTAGATATACCCCACCCACTGTCTTTGATCAGGGACACGGCATTCTATCGCCCACTGAGACAGAAGGTGAATCCTAATGGGAATTCCAACAGTATTGCATTGAGGACATTATCACAACAGTTGTTAGGTAAAAACATATTAAGATATTTCAATGCAGTAGCAATACTGTGAATTCAGAAATTTTCTAGTGACTTTTATTTCACGAATTTTCAATTTCCGAGTTATTCGCGAGGTCTTAAACTCACAACCAAGCATGATTGTACTCTTTATGGCCTATACTGTATAGTAATTCTTTATTAGCGAGAACTTTGAACTTGCGAGGCAACAATTCGCGAATAATCGTGAAAATTAAGTTCTCACGAACGTTACTGATTATACAGTAGTTGCAAGGGTGAAGTTGTCTTACATCCAAAAATTATAAGCTCAGTTTTTTAATGATACGCATCAATAGAATCCTTGGTCATCTGGGCCCTGTTGTTCAAAACTAACGATATTGTTAGTTAAAGTTTTGTTAAAATTTCAAATACACTGTTATTTTTTGTTGAAAAAATGTGAGAATCCTTTGCTCTCACATTTTTTCAACAAAAAATAACAGTGTATTTGTTACTTTAGCTGATATTTGCTTAACAAATTTATGTCTTAATGATATCGTTAAGCTAACGATGCTTTTAACAACTGGGTCCTGTTGTCTATTGACCCTGTTTCAAATAAGTATCACAATGCTTTATGTTTACTACATAAAAAGGGATAATTTGAAAACATTGCTTTTGAAAATTGACAGTTTCACAGATGTGTAATTTCAGTATAGCAAAGTGTGTTACATTACGTAGTTTCTCTCTATATGTTTTACAGACCGGGTAATACAGAAAGGTAAACATTGCTCTGTGGAAGATGCTCGTGCTGCGATGGACCTCTACAAACTTGTACGGGATGTGTGGGAAGACAACATCATACAGGGAAATCCCATACAGGACGAAATTATTGTGTCAGAAAATACCGTGAAAAACAGAAATAAAAGGGAAAAGAAAAAACAAAAGAGAGAATTAAAAAGACAAAAGTCTGCTGCATCTTTGACAAAATTTGGTCACGATGCGCAGACAAATAATTTTCATCGCAGCAAATCAGATTCAAACCTGTTGCCAAGGCAGCAAAACCATAGTTATAACGGCAATATGAATTATGGGAATAGTTTTCAGAATGGGAACCAGGGGTATCGTTACTGGGCTGGGAACCAGCAGTTACTACAGGACGAATACTGGCAAGATGATGCCTGGAATGATGAATCATGGAACTCATTTAGTTCTTCAAATAGTTACAAATAATATCTTAAAAAGTAACTGAGCCGCTTCATGTGAAAACAAACATATTGCATATGCAAAAACAAAGGCGCAGATCAGCTTTACAGTAACTACGAAGCTGATCAGTGCCTTTGTTTTTTTTTCTCGCTACATGTATTGTACCATTCCTACTTTCTAAACCCGAAATTTTCAGCCTCTAGCCATCTTCTCTTTCTATACAGCTCAGTTTGTGTCAGAACTGTTTGTCGGTTTTCTCATGACGTGGCTCAATTAAATGACTGAGCATGATAGCTTGGTCTGTAGCATGTCCACTGTGGTAATTTGGTCACTTCTTCAGCCTGGCCTTTTGCTTCTTGTGCTATTGAGAAGGAAATAGTCTGTTACTGGTGAAATAATTGGCTGGATTACTGGTAATCTGCCACTGGTTGGCTTGCTATGAATGAGACATTTGAGCCTTCATGTGAGTAAACCAACAGTTGGGATTTCCGCACAGGTCCGACACAAACCAGCCTGTTCAGTCACAGAAAAAGGCTAGAAGCTTGAGATTTTGGATCTAAGAAGAAGAGGGATTGTATTTCCGATATCTGTGTAGCGAAAACAAAGTCAGAAAACAAAGGCATTGATCAGCTTCGTGGTTACCGCCAAGCTGGTCTGCACATTTGTTTTCGCATATGCAGATTGTTGTGTTTGATGCGGCAGCTCAAATTTTTTGATTCTAATTTTAATGGAAGACTTTAGTCATACATGCTTGTTACTAATGAGCCGCCTCATGGGAAGACCAACAATGTGGTTTCCAAACAGGTCCGACACAAACCAACCTGTTCAGTCACAGAAAAAGGCTAGAAGCTTGAGATTTTGGATCTAAGAAGAAGAGGGATTGTACTACAGATATCTGTGTAGCCAAAACAAAGGCACTGATCAGCTTCGTGGTTACTGCCAAGCTGGTCTGCACATTTGTTTTCGCATATGCAGATTGTTGTTTTTGATGCGGCAGCTCAAATATTTTTATTCTAATTTTAATGGAAGACTTGTCATACATGCTTGTTACTAATGAGCCGCCGCGTGGGAAAACCAACAATGTGGTTTCCAAACAGGTCCGACACAAACCAGCCTGTTCAGTCACAGAAAAAGGCTAGAAGCTTGAGATTTTGGATCTAAGAAGAAGAGGGATTGTACTATCTGTGTAGCGAAAACAAAGGCACTGATCAGCTTCCTGGTTACTGCCAAGCTGGTCTGCACATTTGTTTTTGCATATGCAGATTGTTGATGCGGCAGCTCAAATTTTTTTTTTCTAATTTTAATGGAAGACTTTAGTCATACATGCTTGTTACTAATGAGCCGCCTCGTGGGAAAACCAACAATATGGTTTCTGAATAGGTGCGGCACAAACTGGTCTGTACCGTCACAGTAGATGGCTAGACGCTTTAAATTTTGGATTTAGAAAGTAGAGGAATTGTACTACAGTATAGCGAAAACAAAGGCGCTGATCAGCTTCGCAGTTACTGCGAAGCTGATCTGCGCCTTTGTTTTCGCATATGCAGATTGTTGGTTTTCTCATGATGCGGCTCAAATTAAGTTGTTAGTTATGATAAATACTATTAAGTAATATTTGTTTAAGAGTTTGTACATGTACCCATTATCGTTGAGGCTTTAATTGAAATTATGCAAATGCAGATACATGTACTTTAACTAAAATAATGCAAAATGCTGAGGAAATTCTGGGACTTTGGAGTTCCCATTCAGTTTGAGTTAAACTTGGGGTTCACTTACTATAATACATGCATATTGAAAATGGAAAATTTAGAGGAATATGTATGTTTTCCTTAAATTAACAAGGAAAACATGCTATCAACATACATGTATTTGTCAGATTTATAATGAATGGCTACCAAACTGAATATAAATAAACGGTATTTCTGTGTCTTACTACTTTGTTAAGTATTTTGAGCATTGTAGTCAAGTTATGAATTCACATTTCCATGAAGATGGCTCCCTGCATATTGGTTTAGCATTGTTAACCAGAGGTTGTGAGTTTGATCCCCGGCTCCATATGACCATAGCTGTTGGTGGGATATTAAACTGTAATTCAACATCAACTGTTTTATCCAACTCCTCCATGAGAACATGGTCACTCTTAGTAATTCTCTAATAAATCAAACCTTCTCAGGGATAATTCTGGCTCAAAAATACTATGGGAGAAAGTCACTCACTAGGCCAAAACTAGCGAGAAATCATAATTTCAGTGGGAATCCAGAAATCTGCTGCGAAAAAAACATTTTTCTAGGAGATTCCCCCCCCCCCCCATTTAGCCAATTTCAATGAGATCTTTGCTAAAAAATGAGAGAATCTCTCACAATCTTGCCAGAAAATATTCCCTGCTTCTATGGAGCATAGATCAAAGGAAAATTAATGAACTCTCATAAAGTGAACTTCATGGCAGCCAGTACGTCTAATACCCGCTTTGTTTACGTAAACCTCCTGATCGTTGTAGACCACCCACATTCTGAAGTAATAGATTCTAAATCCATGCTCATATAGGTCTCTGAGTAGGCTAAGGTGGGCCAAATAGTCTGATGGTTTTGTTAGGAAAATTTTTGAAAATGTTGTGTGGACATGGAATTCTACTATGAGTTGACGAACATTGTCTATACTTCCACTTTTCACCATTTCTGGGATGGACAGCCATTCAGCACCTTCTGTGTCTATTTTTAGAATGTCAATTTGTCGCTGAAAGGAAATACAGTGATGTTATGAGCTCGTTATAAGAAAAAGCTAACTCTGTTAAAGATACAATTCAACAAAAGTAAAGACAAGTTTCTGAATTTATGTAACACCCATATACATGTAGTTTAAAGATTTGTTTTGTATGATCTTGGAAGTTTTGGCTATAAGTTGTAAAGGTTGTTTTAAACCATTACGAAAACATGTCTGTGTAATGAATACCCCCTTATACCCCACTTTTATACACCAAAACTGGGGTATGGCAGGGTATATCTATTTTTAGCTCACCTGAGCCGTTAGGCTCACAAGGTGAGCTTATAGGATGGCCATGATCCGGCGTCCGTCCGTCCGTCGTCCGTCCGTCCACAATTTCAAAGATCTTCTTCTCTGAAACCGCTTGACCAACCAAAGCCAAATTTTATATGAAGCATCTATAGGAAGGGGGAACCAATGTATATATAAGAAATCCAGGTCACATGACCAAGATGGCCGCCATGCCCATATATGGTAAAAACCCTTCAAAAATCTTCTTCTCCAGAACCGGTGGACTGATTTCAACGAAACTTGGCATGAAGCATTGATGGCTCAAGCACTACAATGTGTATATAAATCATGACCCTGTGATGACCTTGACTTATTTTACGACAAGGTCAACATAGGTCGCCAATGCATTTGAATGGGGAAAACTTTAAAAATGTCATTTAAAGTAATTTAAAGTGAAAGTCTTGCAGGAAATGGGCAGTAGGACTGAATATTAATGATTCTGAAAAAAATTGGAAACCAGGGGCTGATATGCCCCCACCCTGGGGCAATATACATGTATATTACCATAATATTCAAACATCATCTCCTCTGAAACCGCATGGCCAATCAAAGCCAAATTTTATGTGAAGCATCAATAGGAAGGGGTTATCAATGTGTATATAAATAATCCAGGTCACATGACCAAGATGGCCGCGATGCCCATATATGGTAAAAACCCTTCAAAAATCTTCTTCTCCAGAACAGGTGGATTGATTTCAACGAAACTTGGCATGAAGCATTGATGGCTCAAGCACTACAATGTATGTATAAATCATGACCCTGTGATGACCTTGACTTATTTTACGGCAAGGTCAACATAGGTCGCCAATGCATTTGAATGGGGAAAATTTTTAAAATGTCATTTTAAGTCATTTAAAGTGAAAGTCTTGCAGGAAATGGGCAGTAGGACTGAATATTAATGATTCTGAAAAAAAAATTTGGATTCCAGGGGCTCATATGCCCCCACTTCGGGGCAATATACATGTACATTACCATAATATTCAAACATCATCTCCTCTGAAACCGCTTGGCCAATCAAAGCCAAATTTTATGTGAAGCATCAATAGGAAGGGGTAATCAATGTGTATATAAATAATCCAGGTCACATGACCAAGATGGCCGCGATGCCCATATATGGTAAAAACCCTTCAAAAATCTTCTTCTCCAGAACAGGTGGATAGATTTCAAAGAAACTTGGCATGAAGCATCGATGGCTGAAGTACTACAATGAGCATATAAATCATGACCCTGTGATGACCTTGACCTTTTTTTACGGCAAGGTCAACATAGGTCGCCAATGCATTTGAATGGGGAAAACTTTTAAAATGTTATTTAAAGTGAAAGTCTTGCAGGAAATGGGCAGTAGGACTGAATATTAATGATTCTGAAAAAAATTGGACCCCAGGGGCTCATCTGCCCCCACCCCGGGGCAATATACATGTATATTACCATAATATTCAAACATCTTCTCCTCTGAAACCGCTTGGCGAATCAAAGCCAAATTGTATGTGAAGCATCTATGGAATGGGGGAATTAATGTATATATAAATTATCTAGTTCACATTTAACCAAGATGGCTGCCATGCCCATATATGGTAAAAACCCTTCAAAAATCTTCTTCTCCGAATTTTGAGGACCGATTTCAAAGAAACTTGGTATGAAGCACCAATGGCTGAAGTACTACAATGTATATATAAATCATGACCCTGTGGTGACCTTGACCTATTTTACGACAAGGTCAACATAGGTCGCCAATGCATTGGAATGGGGAAAACGGGGGGAACCAATGTGTATATTAATAATCTAAGTCACATGACCAAGATGGCCACCATGCCCATATATGGTAAAAACCCTTCAAATATCTTCTTCTCTGAAACCAATCGATTGATTTTAATGATTTCACTTGGCGTGAAGCATCCATGGACAGAATATTGATTAGTCTGAAAAAAGAAAACGGCCCAAGGGCTTCATCTGCCCCTGCACTGGGGTTAAATACCATAATATTCAAACATGTTTATTGGTATATGCAGCAGACTCAGGTGAGCGTTTACAGGACCATTGGTCCTCTGGTTCTTATTTTTGCTCCAAAACATAGAACCGCCTCACCGAGGGAATTCAGTTTCAATCTTTACAATTTCAGAAAAAATCTCATTTTAACGTTTATGAGCAGTATGAATAGTTGTGTATAAAATTTTTCTAGTAAACTTGACGCCTGGGTGTGTGTGCCATAACTTACATTTTGATGTCCCAGCATATGTTTAATTGTATTAAGTGTTCTCAGTTTTAGGCCATTTTCTGAATCCTCATTCCGTCCTCCGATGCCTAGTTTGTGGAATGTGACAGACTGGGAATGCTGGTGATCCTCTTGGCCATCTCTGAAACACAGGGTTATTAATGAGCCTTTATGAGAAAACCAACAATTTGGGTTCCGAACAGGTCCGACACAAACCGAGCTGTACAGTCACAGAAGATGGTTAGAGGCTGGAAATTTTGGATGGAAAGCGAAAACAAAGGCGCTGTGATCAGCTTCGCAGTTGCTGCGAAGCTGATCTGCGCCTTTGTTTTCGCCTATGCAGGTTGTTGGTTTTACCATGCAGCGGCGGTTCATATATGAATAGCCATTACTTTTTAATGATCAGGCTTGGTAGCTCATAGCATTGAAACTGATCTAATGTTTGTTTGTTTATTTTGAGGCTTAACATCCTAGTCACTAAATATTTGGGCATGTCGGGATGGAGTCACCACTTCCTGGGTATTAACCAGTACTCTAAAGAGTTATTAATGTGCCTTGCTCAAGGGCACAACACGGTGCCACCAGTGGGGATCGAATCCAGGACCTCTTGATTTGGAGTCTGATGCTCTACCACTACGCCACCTCGCCAATAAACTGATCTAATGACTCTTCTAGCACAATTTTTTACAAACATCGTGTCATGGAAATGTTTCAATGACATTCTTGCAGAAGTGCTGAAGATCAGTGTTCAGCTACTGGCAAAAGAATGTGCACTAAGTACTGGTTATTTGCCTCTGATATGCTTGCAGATGATCATTGTAAATAAGATGCCTCAGTTGTATTAAATCCATACTGGATATGAGTAACATTGACACATATGATAAATGAGCCTTCTCATGAGAAAACCAACAATATGAGTTTCTGACCAGGTCTGACACAAACCAGCCTGTACAGTCCCGGAAGCAGGGTAGAGGCTTGCAACTTAGGATTTAAGAAGAAAAGGGATTGTACTGTATGTGTACTGTATGTGTAGCGAAAACAAAGGCGCTGATCAGATTCGTGGTTACCGCCAAAGCCAAATTTTATATGAAGCGTCTATAGGAAGGGGGACCGATGGATATATAAATAATCTAGGTCGCGTGATAAAGATGGACGCCATGCCCATATATTGTAAAAACCCTTCAAAAATGTCTTCTCAGAACCGATGAAATGATTTGAACGAAACTTGGCATGAGGCATTAATGACTAAAGTACTAGAATGTATATATAATTCATGACCCTTTGATGGTTCCTTTGAATGGTCACGTCCAAAATGTGTTTGCCGGTTACATCAATGTATTTTACCTTTACATTAATATAGAAAACATCTTCAAGTATGATCGACATGAATTTTAGCATGATTCGATCAGAAATAGAAATTCTAGGGCATTTTGATTTTTATTTATTTAAGAAGAACTTATTGGGAAAATTGCACCACTTCGTTTCTTTTTTTTTTTTTTTTTTTTTTTTTTTTTTGTGTGTGTGTGTGTGTCAGGTATATGAATGGCATATGATGACTTTGCCATGAATTTAGAATGTATAACATGCACCTGTTGGTTATGTTTGAGGTTTAGATACTTACGCCGGGTCAAAGCTATGAACTTCGCAGCCAAAGCTTTCAGCAACGCTATCATCAAAGCTGAAATCTCCGTTAACACTGAAATATTATGAGACAGCCAGATATTCACATATGCGGAAACAAAGATGCAGATCTGCATTTTTAGCTCACCTGAGCCGAAGGCTCACAGGGGAGCTTATAGGATAGGTAGGCATCAGGCGTCCGTACGTCGTCGTCGTCCGTCGTCCACCATTTTCAAAGATCTTCTTCTCTGAAACCGCTTGGCCAATCAAAACCAAATTTTATATGAAGCATCTATAGGAAGGGGGAACCAATGTGCATATAAGAAATCCAGGTCACATGACCAAGATGGCCGCCATGCCCATATATAGTAAATATCCTTCAAAAATCTTCTCCAGAACCGGTGGACCGATTTCAACGAAACTTGGCATGAAGCATTGATGGCTCAAGCACTACAATGTGTATATAAATCATGACACTGTGATGACCTTGACCTATTTTACGGCAAGGTCAACATAGGTCGCCAATGCATTTGAATGGGGAAAACTTTTAAAATGTCATTTAAAGTGAAAGTCTTGCAGGAAATGGGCAGTAGGACTGAATATTAATGATTCTGAAAAAAATGGACCCCAGGGGCTCATATGCCCCCACCCCGGGGCAATATACATGTATATCTCCATAATACTCAAACATCATCTCCTCTGAAACCGCTTGGCCAATCAAAGCCAAATTTTATGTGAAGCATCTATAGGATAGGGTAATCAATGTGTATATAAATAATCCAGGTCACATGACCAAGATGGCCGCCATGCCCATATATGGTAAAAACCCTTCAAAAATCTTCTTCTCCGGAACTGGTTGACCAATTTCAACGAAACTTGGCATGAAGTATCGATGACTCAAGTACTACAATGTATATATAAATCATGACCCTGTGATGACCTTGACCTATTTTACGGCAAGGTCAACATAGGTCGCCAATGCATTTGAATGGGGAAAACTTTTGAAATGTCATTTAAAGTGAAAGTCTTGCAGGAAATGCACAGTAGGACTGAATATTAATGATTCTGAAAAAGATTGGTCCCCAGGAGCTCATATGCCCCCACCCTGTGGCAGTATACATGTTTATTTCCATAATATTCAAACATCTTCTCCTCTGAAACCACTTGGCCAATCAAAGCCAAATTTTATGTGAAGCATCTATAGGATGGGGAAACCAATGTGTATACATGTATAAATAATCCAGGTCACATGACCAAGATGGCTGCCATGCCCATATATGGTAAAGACCCTTTAAAAATCTTCTTCTCCGGAACAGGTGGACTGATTTCAAAGAAACTTAACATGAAGCATTGATGGCTAAAGTACTACAATGTGTATATAAATCATGACCCTGTGGTGACCTTGACCTATTTGACGACAAGGTCAACATATGTTGCCAATGCATTTGAATGGGGAAAACTGTTAACATGTCAGTTAAAGGGAATAAATAAAATAGAAATTGGTATTGATTATTCTGAAAACAAATGGCCCAAGGGCTTCATCTGCCCCTGCAGTGGGGCTAAATACCATAATATTCAAACATGTTTATTGGCATATGTAGCAGATCTCAGGTGAGCGTTTACAGAACCATTGGTCCTCTGGTTGTTTTTGCAACATGTATTCTACAATCCCTCTTTTTTAAATACAAAATTTCAAGCTTCTAGCATTCTTCTGTGGCCGGTTTGTGTTGTATTATTGGACACATGATAATCTATTTCAAACTTAAGTTAATTGAGGGTGAAAATGAATTGCACATAACAGTTTTAATCTCACATTATGTTGCTGGAATCAAGAGGTTACATAGACTACTATAATAGTTAAAGCCCGATCAAACTTTTAAATTCATTTCTTGCTTTTAGAAATTGAGCACAAAAGAGTTTTACATCAGACTCTTACTCTGGGTCGAGAGGAGGTTTGGGGAGGGGGGCGGGGGGGGGGGGGGGGTTCAAACCACGCTAGTGTTGGGTTGTGTCCTTGAGGAGTACACATTCATTTACTAACACTAGTCCTTATAAATATCCAGGAAGTGGTGGCTGTGTGTCGCTATAAACGAAAAATTACAGACTGGGACATTTGACCACAAACAAACAAAGCAGTTTGTTTCAACTGTATCGGTTCTTGGTCTTCCTGATCTGTGTAGCAGTGGATGTCATTCGCCTAGTAAACCAGGGGTCGCAGGTTCGATCTTGGACTTTCCAATCTGTCCGGTAAAACTATGAATCGAGGTTCCTTCTTCATATGACCATTGCTGTTGGTGGGACGTTAAACCCCGAATCAATTAACCAACCTGTTCTGAATGACCTACCCAAAAGAGTATACAAGACATGGCGGCATAGGAGCCACCTCGGAGTCTTCACACACATGGTACCCACCATCTAACTCATCACCAAGGTGTAACTGACGTCTACATCGTATTTGGATATTTTGGATGTACCTTGAATATAATCATAGATTAGCCGTCGCATAAGAAAACCAACAACATGCATCGCAGATTAGCCGCGCAGTAACTACCCAGCTCATCAGCGTCTTTGTTTTCGCTACACACATATAGAACGGTCCCTCATCTTGTCTCCAAAATTTCAAGCTTCTAGTTTGTGACTGTTTGTTGCCGGTTTGTGTCGGGCCTGAGAGGAAAATCTAGACTTGGTTTTCTCATGCGAAGATATGCGATGGCTCAGATGCTATCCAAATAGGAAGTAGTCGAAAATCAAGCCAAGTAAGAGATTAACATAGCTGTTTATACCGTTGTAGTGACGTTTTTGTTTGGCGCGATTTAAAAACATCAAAGGTTCTGCATCGTTTTCGATTTTCGAATTGACAATATAACACTGTTGTAAATCACTGATATATTGTCAATTCGAAAATCGTTGTATCCGGTGTATATTGATTTACGTGTACATAGATTGTGATATATACTGAAAATCAAAAATCTTGCACAACCCTGTTTTTGTTATTTATTATACGATTATGTAGAACTATTTTTATTTCTAACATTATTTTTGGTTAATTCCAATATCAAATCTTTGACTTTGCAGCAAATGCAATAGTGTGGATGACTATGCAAACATTTTGGGGCAAAAATTGTAAAATTGCATTTTTTGTGAAATTGTTTTTCAATGAAAATTTTCAATGATTTTTCATTGCACATGTGATCTGAATCATGACAGTAGCAGAAAAACAACAAAACATTTTGAATTTTTAGGCAGCCATCCATTCATACATTTGAGGCTTATTTTCACTTTAAATGGCAAAATTGAGTAGAAGCAATTCGATGTTGTAAACATATTCATTGATGCATGCCTGAAGTCATAGGGGTGGATGCCAAGTCTAGATATGCTTTTTAAGGTCAGAAACTAGGTCAAAGTTCAACGAGTGCAAATATTAAGAAAACGTACCCCAGCTGAAAATACAAGTAAAATCAAGGCCAAAGAAAGTGGTTTGAATGATAAAATTTGGTTTATTAGACATTACATTGAGGGTTTGAATATGTCAGATAATCAAGCATGTCTGTCTGAGTCAAAGTACAGGAGGTCAAAAGGTCAGTAAGTGCAATTTAGGATTTTTTTCAGTGTAATATGCCAATGTTTTATTAGAATTGTCAAAAATCTTGGTCTAAAAGACTTTCATGGCTGAATTACTTTCCATTTATTAAAACAAACACATAAGAGGCATCACTGAATAGATAGTTCAATTTCAAGACATGCATTTTCAAATTACATACACCATTTACGTAATTACACATTTGCAAAAAAAAAAAAAATGAATTTCTTTAATACATTTCAGCATGAAGCCTAGAGTGTAATATCATCTACAGAATATATTTCCACATAACTACATATGAATATCCTGATATAAAATCCTTGAGCAATTCAAGATGGCCACCAAATTCAAGATGGCCGCTAAAATTCAAAGTGGGGGTTTTGATAGAAATTCTTACATATACATAGGTATATATAAAGCCTTGATATTTCACCAATATGCAACAAGAGAAAATAAACAAAATCAAAATGGCTGCCAAAATCCTAGATGGCTATCGAAAATCGGGTACATTTAGAGTATTCGAGTAAACAGATGATGGCCGTCTACATTTGGATAGGTGAATTTATGTTTAATTTTAGAAATTTACATCCATTACGTATTTACTGACCAATATCAATTTGCATTTAAGCATTGTCTATAAACACGATGCTGGAAATTCATATAATTGTTCCCTACATTTTTACGCCTATTTCAAAGGTTTGGATATAATATGCAGGCAGACATATGGTAGAATAGGGTGAGATGAGGTAGGGTAGGATAGGACAAGTGGTAAGGAAGTCACATGGTGGCGTTTCAAAACTGTTGTGTATATGTAGATACTATAGTAGAGGTCGATATAATTGGATTAGATAGTGGTATAGTAGGGAGGGCAAACGGTAATAGTGTGGAAATGTTGTAGGTTTAGTTCGGTTTGGTCATGGCTTGATGTTCCAGTCAACATTTTTTCAGTCACGTTGTGATAGAGGCAATATTTTCTGATTATAACCTAGGAATCTGAGGAGCTAAGTGTCTTGCTTAAGGACACTATATTGAGAAGAAATGCTTTAAATCCAGGACCTGTTGCTCTACTACTAGGCTACCTCATACTCTTGGAGTAGGTTAGGGTAGGTTAAGGAAGGTTGGGATAGTGCAATATGTTTAAAAGTGTTAATGGTTTATCAACTTTTGCTCAGACTGAGGCTCGAACCACGTCATCTTGCCTGCTGAACCAACACTCTTCAACACCGCAAGGCAGTACAAGTGTGAATTTACTTAAAATGACTGTCATGGCGTTGAATATTGGGAAAATAGCTGCTAATTCGGCTTACGATATGTTTTCATTTCATAATTACCTGATTGTTATTTTAGTTTTCCCCACCTCGGTTTTTGTAGAGGGAATCTCTGTCCGATTGCGTCTTTTCCTGATCATTGCCTACTTTTACCTTAACATAATACATTCCGCTTCTATTTTAGAATTGTCCACAAATCTCTTTTTAAAATTCTACAAATCTGCTATTGACTTTGATGCGCTCCTATTCATCTACCATCCTGGTGTGGTATTGTCAATTTGACGTTTCACCAGTAAACTATTCTGTGGCATTTTATGTTGGACACCAAATCTATATTGAGGTGAAAAAATGCTAATCCTTTTTATTTATGTGTACATTTAGAGATAGGTGGGGTAAAACAGGGTTGGGGTGGGAGGTTGAAAGGTAGGATTTCCATCATCTGGTACCTGTGTACAAAAATGGGTGGGTTAGAAATGGGTTGCGGTCGTAGGGCCACCGTCACAAGTGAGTTCGGACTTTTATCTTTCCTAACTTTACAAGAAATCATAAAAAACTAAAATGATTATTTGTGCCAATAAACGGAATCAGAATAGTTAAAGACAATACAGCCATGCATTACACAGGAGTAAAAGCCTAGTACGTAGCGCTAAATATTGCATAATTCTTCTTTCTTTTCAATTGACAACAAAACGGGGAAATCAGCATTGTTGCACAATGGTTGACAAAGCAACGCCTAAAACAGAGAAATTCCCAGACAGAAGTTCAGTACTGTAGTGTGGAAGAATTCTTGGATGTACCCTTGAAATTTGGTATCCATCAGTACTTCAAGCAATTATTTCCACATTCTGTTCTGGTACTCGAAAACTTTAAACTTTGAAATATTTCCTTCAGTATGGAGATGTTTTTCTACCGATATCATCTTGTAGCAGCAACCAGTGGCTGAAGATGTGGACAGGCAGTTATCGTGGTATCACATATAACATATTTTTGGCTTGCGGTCTTCCGTGTGGAAAGTTTTCAGGACTGATCTGTTTGATTTGTGGCTTTGCTCCCCAGTCAGCAGCTATGGTCATGTTTGACTTAATCCCAACATGGTCGTTCGTCTCTCACTAGTGAGAAATATCAATATTTCTTGATCATTTACATGTATGTGAGGTGATGAATTCTTTTATGGCTGACAAGGCCTACATGTATTTTAGCTCTAAACTATCGGTTTGTAATTAGAGCAAGTCAATGTTGAAGAAATTGGTAATGATCCATTTACTCTGGCTTGGGGCTCAATGCACTTTCTTTCAGCTTTACAGATTCGTTTTCTTCATGATGGATTGCTCCTTTACGCCTACATAAGGACGTCCATGATATCCAAAATGTGCTCGACACTATAACCATCCAAGTAAACGACTAAGGCTTATATGCACTGATGGTTTGACTTGACTTGAAACACTTTTCCGAGAAAGGCTCAGACCTTCTGAGCGGTTAACCAGTAATCAGATGATCAGTCGTCAGTAGTGATACGCTTTGCCTGTATGTACAAGCAATTCTCTTATTTTTCATGGCCTAGAGCCCACGTTCACATGCGGTAACCCTTTGCAGTACTGTCCTTCAATGCTGTACCACTGTTAGTTTGTACAACTTTTCCATTGTTGATGTTGTTGGGTTGTGTGCAATACCTGTACTGAAGTAGCGTATTCTACTTGGAGCCTCACAAAAATGTCTGATAGATTGATATTGACTTCAACGGGTGGGTAGGGGTGGGTGGGGGCTGCACATTAACCTTTGCAGAAAGTTCCCTACTTCGTCTCAAACGTTGACATGGAGGTTATACAACAAACCAGACCAAACAAAAACAAAGAGGAGGCGATGGATACACTGATCGCTGAACAAAACCTAATTTACAAATTTTGCCCTTCCTGTGCACTTAATGACCTTTAAATCTTGGCCTTGTATGACATAAAATATCACATTGCAATATTCTGAACCAATTATGAGCATATTTTAATGTTTTCACATCATTTGACAGCTTTTATATTATCAAAAACTCAGCACTGATTTTACTTACATGTTCTTTAGAAAATTTGCACTTACATGACCTTTAGCCTTGCAAGGGCATATGCTTAGTGCTCTTTTCAATTATAATGTAAATGTCACATGTATAATAAGTGTATACTGGGTAGTTTCAGCAAACTTTAATGGAAAATATAGGTAGGTTATTACACTGAATGGAGTTTTTGTACATTTTATTGCTATTTTGCACCTAGTTGACCTTTGACCTAATTCCAAGACACAGGGTCATTTACAGACTTGGCATCCACCCCTATCTGTTATAGAATCTGTCTAGGAACATATTTAGCATGGATGCCAGCTTCTACCCCATTTTGCCATTTGAAGATTTTTTTCATGGAATGGATAGCTGACTATTTAGAGAATTTGAAGTTTTTACAAAGTTTTGAAAAATGGCATTTTCGGAAAATTAACGGGTGGTTTTGAAAATTTCATTTAAACAGCAAAGAAAACAAACACAAATGCTTTCTTAGGCTACGGTAGATTAGCGCGTGGTTTTGAAAATTTCATTTAAACCCCATTTGACTCTTCCGACAAGTTTCATAAACAGAAGTCATATCAGTTTCCTGTACTTCCGGTCTGTATGCAATAATTTTTAATTTTGATTTTAGAGCTACCATTTCCTTATGTTTTTAATTTTTATGTGCCATTGTAATGTGTGAGGATAGAACAACATGTCCAAAACAATAAATTGATAGGAACAAAGCAAGTTGTCCCTGGAAAACAGCGTAAAATTAGTGCTTCATTTTGGTGCACTTTGCTTTTGTTTTAAAACTGTACCAAATAAAGCACCAACTTTACGCTACTTTGCTGGGACTGTTTGTTTGGTCCCTCAAAAATGAATGCATGGGATAAGTTGTTCAATGAAAAGCAGTACAATGGCACATACCCCCCCCCCCAAAAAAAAAAAAAAAAAAAAAAAAACTAAATGGCAGTTGTAAAATCAAAATCGAAAATTTTTGCATGCAAACCGGAAGTACAGCAAACGGACATGACTTCTTGTCAAAAGAGTCAAGTGGGGTATGTACTTGCCTGCCGTAGCCTAAAAATGCATTTATGTTTCTTTGCTGTTTAAATGAAATTTTTAAAACTACCTGTTAATTTTCCGAAAATGCCAATTTTCAAAATTTTGTAAAAACTCCAAATTCCGTAAAATTCAAAATGTTCTGTTGTTTTTCTGCTACTGTCATGATTCAGATCACATGAACAACGAAAAATCATTGAACATTTTCATTGGTAATCATTTTTTCCCAAAAAATTGATTGCAATTTTTCACGTTTTGCCCCCAAAATTTTGCACTGTCATCCACATTATTGAATTTGCTGCAAAGTCGAAGATTTGATATTGGAATTAATCCCAAATAATGTTGTAATGAAAATAATTTACTTAATTATAAAAAATAACAAAAACAGGGTGGTGCAAGATTTTTGTTTTTCAGTATAGATATGTCCACAATGATGAACGAAAAGAAAAACCATAACTGATCAAATCTATCGCTTCGTAAACTCAACTCTTGGTTGTTTACAAATTGAGGCCATAAGGTTGCTAATATTTTATCGTAAAACCGAAAAAGGCGCATAACTGGCTGTAGCTGAAGGGCACAATTTGCAACGCGTCTCAGTATGTCAGATACCTATGATATATTTCTTGAAGAACTTCCCCGTCTAACGTCTGAAGAACACTCGCCTCTGGTATCACTATCTCACCAAGTTTGTTCACAAAGATGTAGCTGGCCTTATAAATAAACAGAACGAGAAAAATCAAAAAGTCAAAATGGGAAACAATATGGAGAGCTTTATGTCAGTACCATGCTAGAGTTACTGGGTAGCAGTCGCCCGACTAAGGCCCCGGGTGACGGTTTTACCAAGGCCTATGGTTTTCTCTTGATTTCCCAACGGTCTCAAATCGGACAAAACTGTGGCACCTAGACATATTTCAGTATGTGCTTAACGAACTAAATGCACATTGTTGTTAGCTCACCCGAGCCATCAGGCTCACCAGGTGAGCTTATAGGACATGTATTGGCATACTACAGTATAGGCATACTGCATGCTAAGTAATAAAAATGAGTAAATAAATGAATAAACACTCGGATAGCGTAGTGGTTAACATACTCGCTTTTCACCTCTGTTGTCCAGGCTCGAGACTGTGTCAGGGCATGTGGCAAGGAAGTGGTCGCCCGTCCAAGGGCAGCGATTTGTATCGGGTTCTCCAGTTTCCTTCACCACGTCTGACCACCTAATGCCATACATCCGCGTCTTCAAGAACTCTTATCAAATAATACTGTTTTACAGAAGTAACATATATAATGTATGTTAACATGTGAACCAATGGTGTATCCCTTGTGAAAAGTCTGACCTGGCTTTTCTGTCCTATATACCCATCATGATCGTCATTCACAAAGACGGAGACAGGTGTTCGTGTCTCTCTTGTTGCACTTCCAATCTAGAAAAAAGTTAAACCAAATCAATGATATTTTTCAATCATTCAAATATATGAGCCGCCTCATGGGAAAACCAACAATCTGCATAGGCGAAAACAAAGACGCAGATCAGCTTCGCGGTAACCGCGAAGCTGATCTGCGTCTTTGTTTTCGCTACACGGATACTACAAGTCCTCTTCTACTTAAATCCGAAATTTCAAGCTTCTAGCTCTTTTCTGTGCTTGTACAGGCCGGTTTGTGTCGACCCTGTTCGGAAACCTCATTGTTGGTTTTCCCACGAGGCGGCTCATATATTATAAAAATCTTTACTATGAAAGACCTTTTTGTGTTTAGTCTCATGCTTATACATTAAAAATCAATTTCACTTCAAATTTATTCAGGTATAACATCTTATACATAGGCCAATATTAGAGAGTTGCAGCTCTAATTAAACACATTCGATGTTTTTAGCTTAATTCCACCAATAGCTAAAGATTTTAAAAGCTATGGCACAAAACCCTGAACTCTTGTGCTCATAAATTCCGGCTACTTTTTAGATAAAAGACAAAAAAAAGAAAACATATTTTGTTTTATCGTATTTTAATGCCGAAATTGTTTTTAATCTAACCTTGTTTCACTGATATAAGTATCATGTAACTGAAAGTAGTTCCTAGTTCTTCACATAATTGAGCCGCCTTGTGGGAAAACCAACAATGTGGTTTCCGACCAGTTCCGAAATTAACCGACCTGTACAGTCACAGAAAAGAGCTAGAATCTTGAAATTTCGGATTTAAGTAGAAGAGGAACTGTTCTATCCAAGTAGCGAAAACAAAGGCGCTGATCATCTTCGCAGTTACTGCGAAGCTGATCTGCGCCTTTGTTTTCGCCTAGGCAGATTGTTGGTTTTCCTATGTGGTGGCTCATATAAATGTAACAACAGAAGGTACAAAGTAGATGACTTACTAGAATAATAAGGGCCCCAGTTGAGACCAGCATGAACCAGAATAGCAATCTTTTTATATCCATCACGATAACACTCCCATGTAATGTATACCCCCGAATACCCCACTTTTACATTACGAAAACATGCCCATGTAATAAACAGATTTTTCTCGAGTTGTAAAAATTCAAAATTTTCAATGGAATTTTTTGGATATTTTTCTTATATTTTGCTAAAAACATAGATTGTGGGTACACGTTAGAGCCGCCTCGGCGAGGCGGTTCTAACGAGTACCCACAATCTATGTTTTTGGAGCAAAAATAAGAAAAATAGGTATACCCCCTTATACCCCATTTTTGCTATATAAAAGTGGGGTTTGAGGTGGTACACATTTCACGGATATGTTGTCCTGATGTATATAGTAAAATCGGAGTATACATTTTACTTAACTTTGATCCAAAACAGATTGTACTGATTAAAAATGTTCAAAGGATTTTTTTTCAATTTTTACAGATAAAAATCTTTATATTGCATGGGTGTGTTTTCTCTATGTCCATCAAAATAACACTGCACTTAACACACTTTTCAAAAACAACATTTGAAAATAAGTATAAGAAACGGATTGATAATTTCATATTAGGCTATTTAAATTGAATATGATTAAAAAAGATTATTTTAATAATGTAGTCACAGATTTCATTAAATACTGACATTGATTGTGTATTGACAGTGAACTTGAAATCTTTGTAGTTTTCAACTTGCGTTTCATATTTCTTTTCTTTATGTTCAACAATAGCTGCATTTTTTTCATAGGAGCTTTTCTCCATGCATTGCATAATTTTTGGGTTTAACGTTATACTAACGGCGAACGGATCACGTTATACATATATTTCGACAACGAAAAATGCACAGAATAGACCATCAGGGAAACATTTCTGTGAAATGTATACCCCCTTGAATCCCACTGTTATATAGTAAAACTGGGGTATGCAGGGGTAAACCTATTTTTCTTATTTTTGATCCAAAACATAGATTGTGGGTACTCGTTAGAACCGCCTCGGCGAGGCGGTTCTAACGTGTATCCATAATGAATGTTTTGTGCAAAAATATTAAATTTAACATTTTTTTTTTTTCAATTTTCACAGCTAAAAAATCTCTGTATATTACATGGGCATGTTTTCGTAATGCTAAGTAAATGAGATTATTGCATTTTTAATATGGGGTGACGTTTAAATAGGGAAATTGTGAAATGACATAGCAATGCAGTCATGCAGTCATAATTAAGTGCTTTAAGTGCATATTCTGTTTTGCCTTTGAGGAAGCCTTATAGACCAAATCGTGTATCGATAAGCTAGGTTCTCACGAACAAATATCTCAAGATTTGGAATGACGATTGTCCAACAAAAAATAAAAACGTTTTATCTTGGGTTTTCGAATTCTTGTGGGTATTCGAACAGTGATCTTTGTACCTTTGACTCTTAAGAATCACATTAGGGGTGGTCAGGGAAGCTTTGTAATTTTGCATCATATACGAGTAAATGGGTTTATCGTTGAGGACAATTTTTAGTTCATTTGAGCCGAAGGCCAAGCTCCGGCGTCTACAGGTCCGTCCGTCCATAATTTTTAAGACCTCCTTTGAAACCGCTTGACCAATCAAAGCTAAATTTTATAGGAGGTCTCTATAGGAAGGGGGAACGAATGTGGGAATCAATGTGTATATAAAACTTTGATGATAATCCAGGTCACATGGCCGCCATCCCCATATCATACTATAATTTGAGCAACGTTTGTCTGTTTGTTTGTCTGTTTGTTTGTTCCTTTACTCCTCCCAGGTCCTTGGGCCGATCTTCACCAAACTTGGAGGGAAGGTGGAGGGCGGCTCCGGATATTAGCTTGAGGGGTTCATTTTTTGAAAGGTCAAGGTCATCAAGGTCAAAGGTCAAATTAATGTTTTTTTTTCTGTTTGTTCCCCTACTTCTCCCAGGTCCTTGGGTCGATCTTCACCAAACTTGGTGGGAAGGTTGAGGGCGGCCCCAGATATTAGCTCGAGGGGTTCATTTTTCCAAAGGTCAAGGTCATCGAGGTCAAAGGTCAAATTTCTATATCTCGGCAGTCCTTGGTCCGATTTGCATGAAACTTGGTGAGTGTATACAGGGCGGCCCCGGATATTAGCTCGATGGGTTAATTATTTAAAAGGTCAAGGTCATCGAGGTCAAAGGTCAAATTTCTGTATCTCAGCAGTACTTGGTCCGATTTGCATGAAACTTGCTGAGTGTATACAGGTTGATCCCTGATTAAGATTTATGGATCCAATTGGGTCAAAGGTCATCGAGGTCAAAGGTCAAATTTATGTTGTTTTTTTTCTGTTCTTTCCCCTACTTCTCCCAGGTCCTTGGGCCGATCTTCACCGAACTTCCGGATATTCGCTCGAGGGGTTCATTTATTTAAGGTCAAGGTCATCGAGGTCAAAGGTCAAATTTCTATATCTCAGCAGGTCTAGTCCGATTTGCATAAAACTTGGTGAGTGTATACAGGTTGATCCCTGATTAAGATTTATGGGTCCAATTGGGTCAAAGGTCATCGAGGTTAAAGGTCAAATTTGTTTTTTTTTTCTGTTTGTTCCTCCCAGGTTCTTGGGCCAATCTTCACCAAACTTGGTGGGAAGGTTGAGGGAGGCCCCGGAATTTAGCTCGAGGGGTTCATTTTTTAAAGGTCAAGGTCATCGAGGTCAAAGGTCAAATTTCTGTAACACGGCAGTCCTTGGTCTGATTTGCATGAAACTTGGTTAGTGTATACGGGTTGATCCCTGATTAAAATTTATGGGTCCAGTTGGGTCAAAGGTCAAATTTATGTGTTTTTTTCTGTTTGTTCCTCCCAGTTCCTAGGGCCGATCTTCACCAAACTTGGAGGGAAGGTGGAGGGCGGCCCCGGATATTAGCTTGAGGGGTTCATTTTTTGAAAGGTCAAGGTCATCGAGGTCAAAGGTCAAATTTGTCATTTTTCTCTTTTCCTCTGTGTATGTCTTATTTGAGATTGTGTGTGTGTGTGTATGTGTGTGTCTTATTTGTCTTCATCGCCGCAATCATCTTACTGCTACGTCGAGACGGGTAAAATTTACTAGTATGGTAAAAACCCTTCAAAAATCTTCTCCGGAATAGAACTGGTGGACCGATTTCAACGAAACTTGGTGTGAAGCATCGATGACTCAAGTACTACAATGTTTATATAAATCATGAACCTGTGACGACCTTGACCTATTTTTCGGCAAGGTTATCATGGATAGCCTATGCATTTGAATGTGTAGAACTGTTAAAATGTCATTTGAAGGGAAAAACTTGCAGAAAATTGACAAATGGATAGGATACTGAATATTCTGAAAAAAAAAAAAAAAAAAAATGACAAAGGGCTTCATCTGTCGCCTATGCATTTGAATGGGGGAAACTGTTAAAATGTCGTTTAAAGGGAAAATTTTGCAAAAAATGAGCAGTAGGACTGGATATTAATGATTCTGAAAGGATTAGACCCCAGGGGCTCATCTGCCTCCCACCCCGGGGCAATATACCATAATATTCAAACATCTTCTCTGAAACCGCTTGGCCAATCAAAGCCAAATTTTATATGAAGCATTTATAGGAAGTGGGAATCAATGTGTATATAAAACTTTAATAATAATCCAGGTCACATGACCAAGACGGCCGCCATGCTCATATATGGTAAAACCCTTCAAAATCTTCTTCGCCGGAACTAGTTGACCGATTTCAACGAAATTTGGCATGAAGCATCGATGACTCAAGTACTACAATGTTTATATAAATCATAACCCTGTAATGACCTTAACCTATTTTTCAGCAAGGTCAACATAGGTCGCCTATGCATTTGAATGGGGAAAACTATTAAAATGTAATTCAAAGTGAAAATCTTGCAGGAAATGGGCAGTAGGACTGAATATCAATGATTCTGAAAACAAATGGACACCAGGGGCACATCTGCCCCCACCCCGGGGCAACATACATGTACATGTATATATTTTAGGGCAAGGTCAACATGGATCGCCGATGCATTCGAATGGGTAAAACTGTTAAAATGTCATTTGAAGGGAACAACTTGCAGAACATTGCCAAATGGACAGGATATTGATTATTCTGAAAACAAAAAGTGCCCCCACGGCGTCATCTGCCCCTTTACTGGGGCTAATTTCCAAAATATTCAAACATGTTTATTGGTATATACAGCAGATCCCAGGTGAGCGTCTACAGGACTATTGGTCTTCTGGTTTATTTGGCATTTGACCATACCGGCGTTCATTTGACCATGAGAAATTGTCATATGTGGTTGAAATGTAGATCTCATTACCTTGATTGAAAAATCAGCGTAGCGAAAAAAAAAAAAAAAAAAAAAAAAAAAAAAAAAAAAAAAAAAAAACTACAGCAGTTCATAAACGCAACTGTCAACATCATACCATCAAGAACCGGACAAGTAATGATTAATGTGACGCAAGAAGTAGATAAATGCACAATAAGAACGATTCTAAAATGAGCCGCCTCGTGGGAAAACCAACAATGTGGTTTCCGAAGAGGTCCGACACAAACCGGCCTGCACAAGCACAGAAAAGAGCTAGAAGCGTGGAATTTCAGATTTAGAAAGTAGAGGAATTGTACTATCCGTGTAGCGAAAACAAAGGCGCTGATCAGCTTCGCGGTTACCGCGAAGCTGATCTGCGTCTTTGTTTTCGCCTATGCATATTGTTAGTTTTCCCATGAGGCGGCTCAAATGATTATCAGTCTGGAAGGCCTTTAAATGAACGTTCTGACTTTCTAAGAGCAATAAACAGTCTTTATAGTGTCAGACATTGTCAAAAGGCGAGGAAGTATGACAAGATATAAAGCAAGGTTGATGGCGAAATGATTCTAAATGAGCCATCGAATGAGAAAACCAACAATTTGTGTCTCTGACCAGGTCCAACAAAAACCGGTCTGTACAGTCACAGAAGCTGGCTAGAAGCTTGAAACTTTGGATATAAGTAGAAGAGGGATTGTACTATCTGTGTAGCGAAAACAAAGGCGCTGATCAGCGTCTTTGTTTTCGCCTATGCAGATTGTTGATTTTTTCATAAGGCGGCTTAAATAAAAATAGCAGAAGACGATTGAATCATATTTAAATCTTCATTTAAGTGATTCGTCGTTTTGCCTTGCCACACTATTTCCGTCAGTGATTCTTACATCTCAAAATTAACTTCACGTGCTTTTATTTGTATTTAGAGTATAGAGCCAGTTATCGCCCATTTAAACACTGAATTTACTTTGACGATATTCTCGGTGCACAAAATAGCACATTAAGTAGTAAGATCAAATACTACATTTAATGTTATGTTTTAAGGAAATGTCAATAATCTAACTTTGTCTCTTTGATGTTTGAATTTTAACTGGATAGGCCTCTTCCCAGTTGGACCTCGTTTGTTTTCTGGCCACCTGGTTTGCCAGACACTTCTGCTTTTGATAGTAAGACACTTACTCTGTTCACCGTTTCACCCATATAAGCCTGGCGTCCCTTTTATGGGACATAGACAAACAGAATAGCCCCAGATGTGACGCCGCAGAACGCGGCGTCCATCCGGGGCTATTCTGTTTGCTAAGAGAATTTTCATCGAAAAATTGAATAAAAATTTAAAATCACGCCTGATGCCCCTAAGAACTGAAGCATTTTGGTAATTTACAAGTCTTGAAAACATTTTTATGAAAAACATGCACGAAGAAAGAAATGTGAAGGTGAAAATTGCGAATTGTCTGCATGAGAGAGGCTGTTAAGAAGCGACTACGTAACTGACAGAAAGTTCTTAGGTCAGACGAGAGCCGTAAATGGTCGTGTAGACCTATGTTCGACGCCTCCCTGGCGAATGCTTAATTGGGCCCTGTGTGCAAGGAACTGTGGCTGGGGGAGATGGTGTGGACTGCGTTCTCTTCCGACCGCATTCTTAATCTAAAAGTGTTGAACGGTACTTTGAATTCCCCAAAAGTGACAAAACAAGATGCTTGAACCCGTCATTAGGCCTAAATATCCTCAACTCCCCTAACGACCAGCATATGGTACTTAAAGATGAAAATGCAAAACTACACCGCGCAGACACCACAGAGGAATACAAAAATCAGCACCACATTGCTAGTCTTCCATTGCCGAGCTCGTCCCCAGACTTTGAACCCCATCTTACAGTTGTGGGACGAGCTCGGCCGACGAGTTTGAAACCGGGAACCAGCCTTGTCCATTATTCACAAGCTTTACCAAGCTCTACTGGAGAAGTGGGACAGGGTACCAGGTGAAAGGCACATGAAACTAGTGATTTCCTTGATAAGCAGGCGCCAAGTTGTTATTCGACAAAGGGGATGATACACGCAATGTTAACCGGAAGTGGTCGAGTTTTCTGTGGTGCCATTTGACATTTTCAGCATATTCTGAAACTGGATGCTCAAAATTAAATCTTAAGAAAAATTCTTGGCTGTCTTGGTGTTTTCTGAGAAGTTGTGCTCACCTTTGACCTCCGGAATTTTTCTATTGAAATGTTTCAATTGTATGGGTATTTTTCTTTGTGCAGTAACAACCCTTTGCTAACTTGTGCATTGATTATCTTTTCTTCATTAAATTGCTGGTATATTGTTTTTGTCAAAATTTATAACAAAATTTTGAAATATTTCAAAAGATTTTATTATAAGCGTTCCAAATTCTCAAGTGAATTTCACAAATGGAATATGCTTAAATTTATGTCAACAGTATATAACCACCCAACTAAGCCAATATGGCTTATATGTATGGATTGTTTGACTAAACCACTTTTCCTGGGCAGGCTCAGGCATGAGCGGTTAACCAGTAATCAGATGGTCGGTCAGTAAATTAGAAGCTTTGCCTAGAGGCACAATCAGCCCATCTATTTCTCCTACGCCCCATTAGGCGGGGGCCCATATTCCCACCCAACCTCCCTTTTGATATCACTTTGAACATTACTTACTGTGGATAAACAAATTAGAAACAATGAAAAGATTTAAGCATGGGTTTGATGAACAGTAACGGTCATAGTCGATCAAATAGGGTTTTCCAAAGACGAAAAGCACTAGTCTATTAAACTTGACAAGATTCTAAAATAATGCAAAGAGTCATGAAGTTGCGAAATCATACACCATAAGAAGCACGACGAGAAACGTCACCATTCAAAAACGGAAAATTAACTATATGATGGTACCTTCGAAATTCGGTGTAGTTAATGTTTAGTTGCAAAGTACAGCTCTCTCTTAAATCTCAGGTTCAAAACAGTTCTTGCACATGTGTACTGACAAATGCTGTACTGATGTATAATTGAGAAATTGATCACTTTCATGCGTCAACATTAGTATCCTTGAATACAATTGCTAAGGTAGAACTTTCAGCCTGACCAAAAGCCCTTTCTAAATTCGGTGTAGTAGTAAACAAAGTTCAAATTAAAATTATCCAGTGGTACCACAACAACCAGAGTTTCAGCATTTTGCAGAGCTGGATATCCCCAAAGCACTCATGGAACTTGAAATGATCTATCCTGCCTGGTTTGTATTTGAGTTAAATTTAATCTTAGGGACTATATTTTATTAAGAATTTCCTTTTCTCCATTGTTGAAAAAAAATGGGTTCTCGAATATAAATGCTTGTGGAAATTGTTGATCAGATACAATTTTCATACCATTTTAAAGTGCAAACATCTATGTTGCAAGTGGTGTTAAAAACGTCTCAAATATGGAAGGCAAAAGCCGTCAAAAGTCCCATTTTTAAATGAAATAGACAAAACAGAAATGAACTAATTCATTTTCAAATAGAATAAACTGTTATATCACATAAAACAAACGATAATGACACAAAACATTTACTTATGTGAAACAGACCAATTCATTTTAAAACCAAACAATCAACTTCGCCAAATGGGACAACTTGAAATCAAACGAAACAAACGTTTCACAAACCAAACAATTGATTCTGAAATAAACCTATCCGGTAATAAAAAGGTGTGGGTCAAACGAAATACCGAAAAATCGAACATTAATAAAATGGACCCGAGTCAGTTCGGCCCAAAACGACTTACTTGGAAAACGCCAAAGTCTCATCATGATCGAACATCATCACCATCATCATCATCATCATCATCATCATCATCATGATCGATCATCATGATCGATCATCATCATCATCATCATCATCGATCATCACCATGACGATGGATAGTCATCATCATGATCGATGACCATCATGATCGATCATCATCATCATCATCATCATCATGAACGATCATCATCATGATCGATCATTATCATGATCGATCATTAGCATCGATCATCATCTTCGTCAATCATGATGATGACTATCATGATCGATCATCATCATCATGATCGATAAACATGATCGATCAGCATTATCATCATCGATCATCACCATCATGATCGATCATCAACATGGTCGATCATCATCATGATCGATCATCATCATGATCGATCATCATCGATCATTATCATCGATCATCACCATGATGATCGATCATCAACATCATGATCGATCGATCATCATCATCATCATGATCGATCATCATCATCGATCATGAATGATCATCATTATGATCGATCATCATCATGATCGATCATCATCCTCAATCATCATCATCGATCATCACCATGATCGATCGATCATCATCATCATGATCGATCATGAATGATCATCATTATGATCGATCATCTTCATGATCGATCATCATCATCAATCATCATCATCGATCATCATCATCATGATCGATCATCATCATGATCAATCATCATGATCGATCATCATGATCATCGTCATCATCGTGATCGATCATCTCGATCATCATTATGATCGATCGATCATCATGATCATCATGATCGACCATCATCATTATGATCGTTCGATCATCATCATCATGATCGATCATCATAATCAACATCCTCGAACATCATCATGATCAATCATCATCATCATGATCGACCATCATGGTTCATAATCATGATCGATCGTCATCGATAATCATGATCGATCATGATGAATATGATGATGATGATCAATCATGATGATGATGATCGATGATGATGATGATGATGATCGATCAAGATAATGATGATCGCTCATGATGATGATCGATCATGATGATCGATCATGATGATGATGATCGATCATGATGATGATGATCGATCATCTTGGTGATGATCGATGATGATGATGATGATTATGATGATGATGATGATGATGATGATCGTCGATCATGATGATGATCGATCATCATCATCATGATCGACGATGATGATGATCGATGATGATGATCGATGATGATGATCGATCATGATGTTTATCGATCATGATGATGATCGAACATGATAATGATGATCGATCATGATGATCGATCACGATGATGATGATGATGATGTTCGATCATGATAAGACTTTGACGCTTTCCAAGAAAGTCGTTTTGGGCCGAACTGACTCGGGTCCATTTTATCAATATTCGATTTTTCGGTATTTCGTTTGACCTTTACCATAGGTTTATTTGGGAAACGTTTGTTTCGTTTGATTTTGTCCCATTTGGCGAAGTTGATTGTTTGGTTTTAAAATGAATTGGTCTGTTTCACATAAGTAATTGTTTTGTGTCATTTTCGTTTGTTTATGTGATATAACAGTTTATTTGATTTGAAAATGAATTAGTTCATTTCTACTTTGGCTTCTTATTTTGAATTGAATTGGTCCGTTTCACATTAGGAATTGTTTTGTGCCATTTTATGTGATATTACGGTTTGTTTTATTTGAAAATGAATTAGTTCATTTCTACTTTGCCTTTTTCATTTTTAAAAATGGGACTTTTGACGGCTTTTGCCTCCATACTCAAAACACTTCACATGGAAAGAGAAAATGTGAGAAACATAAATTACCCCGAATTTCGAATTGCCCCGAATTTAGAAGGTTCCGCCATACCAAAGATCGCGTTTATCAAACAAATCCATTTGCAATAGAAGGATGACACCTGCTCATATTGGTACGTGGACAATTCGGACCTTGGCTAATTCGGACCTTGGCTAATTCGGACCTGATTCGGACCTCGGCTGTGGACAATTCGGACCTTGGCTAGTTCGGACCTTGGCTAATTCGGACCTCGACCACTGGTCAATTCGGACCCCGGAAAATCGAGGTCCGAATTGACCAATGATTTTTTGGAAATAGGGTCCGAATTAGCCAAGGTCCGAATCGCATCAGGGTCCGAATTAGCCAATGTCAGAAACATGCTTCTTGAATGAAGGTATTCATTTATAACATCTTACTAAAGCAAACTACATTTTTTGAACGGTAAATTTACCATCGTTTCATTGCCTGTGCACGCCACAAAGGGAAATATGAGCTCAAATAAGTTGGGCCGCAACATGAACAACCCACCATAATTATAAATTTTGTCTCTGACAGTGTTTTAGTCAAACTATGTTGTACTGTGTTGCAAAGTCACAACGGTAGCAAGAAGCACAAAAAGGTTAGAAATCTGCCATCACAGTGGAAATAAAATATTAAGCAATTGGTATTATAATGCGGACGTTATTGTCATATCTAAGTTGTATATATGTAAAGTCCAGCTACTCCATATGTACATCAAATACGATATCATTTCGCTTCGCGCATAAACAGTTTGACATACTTACACGAAACTAGTGTTTGCAATAAAAACAAATATGGAAAGCACTTTTGAAGGTAAAAATATTTTAGTGACAGGCGCGGGACGTGGTATAGGCCAGGGTATAGCGTCTAGTTTGGCAGCAGCAGGAGCGAAGGTGTACGCTCTAGACAGTGATAAAGGTAATCTCGATGATCTTGTCAAGGAAATACCGACTATCACGGCAATACACCAAGACCTTCAGGATTGGGAGAAAACATGCGAAGCGGTTTCAAACATTGACAATCTTGACGGATTAGTAAATTGTGCTGCGCAGATAAGAAAAGGGGCAGCAATCGATGAAACCAAAGAAAACATTGATATTGTACTTGACGTGAATTTAAAGGCTGCAATAAACCTTATGCAAGTAGTAGGAAAGAAGATGATTGCAGCCGGCAAGGGGGGCTCCATTGTGAACATATCTAGCGTCAGTGGTGCACGTGCTACGAATAACCTGTTGGCGTATTGCGTAGCTAAGGCCGGGTTAGAAATGGCGACGAAGGTATTTGCACTGGAGTTAGGTCCAAATAAGATTCGTGTTAACGCTCTTGCTCCAACGGCTACAAGAACAGAAGGGTATGAGATGTTTTTGGATGAAACAGCACAAGCCAAGGTTATATCAAAGATCCCGATGGGCCGTGTCAATGAAATTGATGATGTGGTACAATGTGTGATGTTTTTGCTGAGCGACAATTCTAAGATGATCACAGGAACTACGATCACTGTCGACGGTGGCACAACTTGCTATCTTCCTGTGTGATGATCATTCTTACATATTAACTGAGACTTATGAGAGGTTGAAATGACTGACGTGTATCAAACTGCGCAATTTGTGACAAAGTGTTTTAGTTTACGCTTCTCGAGATAGGAAAGGGACGCATTTGCACACATGAAATGAACAAAAGAAATTATAAACAAATTCATTATCGGCGTGCGAAATATATGTAGAAATACAATTTATGCGTAATCGCTATGACTTGACATAGTTTGATATTTAATTTAATTTTATTTGGTCACATTTGGATAATACTAGTCTTTGTATCGACTACCCTGTCGAAAGGTGCACACTTTCAACAGTTTATTTTGGCTCCATGTTGTCAAATCTAAAGGGTCATGTCAAATCTAAAGGGCCAGTAGCCGAAATCATGGTATGGCCCATCCCCTTCCTCATGAATATGTTCACTGCTCTTAAAGTATCGTATTCGTTATACTTAGCGCACATGCTACAATTAGCGCATATCCTGGTCGTTTCCGAAAAAAATGTGCAAAAGCACACACTGCTCGACTAGTATAGTAGTATTTTATACATTTTTTACACACCAGTACGGTATTATACGCATTTAAACTTAACCATAAAAGGTAAAACACTATTTTGAAACGACTGAAACACTTAAATGACATCATCATTGTTTATTTTGACGTTCATTTTATCAGTAAATGTGTTGTTTTGGTTCGTAGTGTGCGCATATTAGAATAATATTTTGTTACCTTTACTTTAAATTATTTTGAAAAGTTATTGTGCGCTAATTAGAACGAATACGGTATCTCAGTTTTATTTGTATTTATCACGTGTTAAAAATTGTGTCAATTGTATCGCTTGTTAACAAGTGAAGCTGACATTCATGAACTTCTAAACGATGAAAATTTGTTTCTTAAACTTCATGCATGTGACTGGCTTGACCTCTGAATAATTGTGATAAACAACCATTACCAGATATATGCTTCTTGTCTTTTCAAAATATACGACTTTATTAAAGAAAGGGAAAAAAGGTACCAGTAGGCAACGATAAGGAAATTCCCACTCCAAAACCCGAGGTGGAAAGAAAAACACACACACACACACACACACACAAAAAAAAAAAAAAAAAAAAAAAAAAAAAAAAAAAAAAAAAAGAAAAAAAAGAAAAAAAAAAACACACACTAAATTGACAATTAGGTACTTGTTCTTAGAAAACATATCGTAAGCCGAGTGAGCAACTATTTCCCAATAGGCGGCCACTCAGTTATCCGGACTTACTTTACTAAAGCTGTGAGAACGCACATAAGGTTCAAAAAGCACAAAAATTCGACTCCAAAACATAAATCAAATAAAACCACAACAGAAATTTCTTAAGGTATTTCGGCCCGAGTGCGTGAGCGAAGCATGGTTTGTTTTATGAGCACTTTATATAATATCTCCACAATTATCTAGTACTGTTAAGGTAAATTGCCAAAACCTGCTGAGAATTTTTTTAAGTATTTTAGGTATTTAGTTATACTGTCATAAGTCCGATTCGCATGTGCCAAAAATATACGCGTGTAAATATACTCCGGTGTGCAAATTTTACTCGGGGTAAGCAAATGGTGCATGCGAACGCAAAGACACACCAGAGTATATTTACATATGGGTAAATTTACTCCTGGGTCTGACCAGATGCAAATTTTATGTTTACAAATACACACGTGTAAATTTACTATTTTGCCCCATGCGAACGCAAAGTAAAATTTACCCATGGGTATTTTTATTTCAAGTCAATATTCTGCTTTTAGATAACAAATTTTCACATTTTTTGTTCATAACTGATTATATGACAGTTGCTGAAAATTGTGGACATTGTTGCTAAATAAGAGTTTGATTGATTATTGTATGCTAACGCGATTGAAAAACGCTACAACTTAGAGTAAAATGTTTCTAAATTTTATCGCAGGCACTATGAATTGATTTCCGAATTCATAGGAAGGAAGGAATTTTCTTTTCAGTTTCGAAAACTCATTATATATGGTACAAACGAAGAGGATATAACTTAAATGCTATGCGACAGTCTGCATGCTTCGTTTGAAACACAATCATGGTTGATAACTATGCTGCTTTCTTTAACTGCACGCCGGTGGGTCGGGCGTCAGACTTTATGATGGTCCGACTTAAAGTTATTCAGTCTAGAAAAATCATGATACTTTACAAACGTATAGGATAAAACTTAAATGTTATGCGACAGTCTGCATGCTTAGTTTGTAACACAATCATGGTAGATATTTCAGTTTCGTTTGCTTCAGACTTTAAGTGATGTTGTTCGGCGCTCAGGGATCTCCATCGCCGGGCAGCTTGTTGTATTTGTGAGTCCTTGTTTTCGTTATCATAAATTTGTTTTTAATACATTGACTAGTTTTAGATTATTCACCACTAAGACCGAACAATTAACTAAATGTTGTGAACCATTGCAGAAGATGAGGGTGAGGTTAGGTGCCCGAAAAAACGGTTTAAGCCCCCCCCCCCCTCCCCCAATAATTTTATATTACTGATCGTTCCAAGGCGATACTTCCGTTGTGATACTAATTGTTTTATGTTTTGTGCTGTTTCAGCATTATTTTAAGTTAAGTTCGGGTAACTGAGTGGCCGCCTATTTATGAAATAGCTGCTCGCTCGGCTTAAGATATGTTTTCTTTGTGTAAGTACAATGTACCTAATTGTCAATTTAGTTTTTTTTCCAACTCGTTTTCGGAATGGCAATCTCTTTCTGATTGCGCCTTTCCCTGATCATTGTCTATTTTTACATTCAACACAATAATAAATTTGGAAATCAATTCATAGTGTCTACGATAAAATTTAGAAAATGTTTTTTGAAGTTTATGATACCGATAGCCCTGGAGAAGTTTGGCCATTTTCTGATCATTGTCTTCTTTTACCTTTTTAATTCATCTTATATTCATCATTCTATTTCTTAATTCATTAAAATCCTTGAACTTTGGATTTCCTTGAACAGTCATTTATTAACTATTGGTAATTATTTAAACATTACTGTCTCATGAAAGACATTGTTGGTGGCTACGCACCACGTTAGTGTCTGTGGCTTTTAGTCTCGTAGTCCACTTATTAACACTTTTTATTGGTGTACCGATTTATAAGCACATCTCGGTTACCAATCGATTTCGCATTCAAACACGTGTCACGAAGATGACGCTGACGGATGACGTTATCCTGCCTCACGGTAGGTAGACGTGGCGCACCGGCTTATTTTATACTTTACAGTGAAACCCAATGTATATCAAAACTTGATAAAATTGGTATTTTCATTGATATGAAATTTCACTGATATCAAATCTCACTGATATCAAAAGTCACTAGTGACTGATATCAGCCTATATCGTCACTGTAATGACGTCAGATTTTTTGGATTACTTCTGACGTTTCCATTTACTTGACGTCATTAAATGTGTCTCACTTCAGAAATTCAAACGCCTATAACTCCGTTATTTATGAACGAAAACATAAAGTGTGGGTATTCATTTTCTTAGTTAGAACATAAGGAACAATGTGGTACCAAAATTATTCGTGTTTTCAAAAATTTTTGTTTTTGCATTTTCACCGCCTACCTTGTGCATTGGAAAATGCCTGTGCATTGTATAAAATAAAAAGAAAATTTGCTTTTTTTTCGGTGAATACCAAATATATTTCATCTCGTGAGTTGAAAACATAATAATTTTCACTCGTGCTGCGCACTCGTGAAAATTCTGATGTTTTCAACTCACTCGATGAAATATATTTGGTATTCACCTCAAAAAAGCAAATATCCTCTATATATTGCCTTTCAAAACATGTTCCCGTCACCCTAACACATTGTTTTAGACGTAAAAATTGTTGAGTTTACCTCTAGTAAACGTAAAACTACGTCATTTTTATTTACGCGCACTCGAGCTTCGCTAAAGCGCGAACCTTGTTTTCATTGTTTTGTCTATTCATCGGTTTAAAACAAATACTGTCCTTCCTTTGTGATAACAAATAATTTGTTTTCAACCGGCACATGTTTTCAAAGGATTAGGTCAAGTGAATGATGTCAAGACAGATGCAAATAACCTTTGGCATGGTGACGTTGTATTTTTCTTATGTGAAACGTTTTCGATCAAGTTTTTGTATGTTAGTCAGACAGTCATACATGTAACTAATGTGTTTACGAAAGTTTGGCCGGCTTTTGAAATTTTGAACCGCCGCGGAGGATGAGGGTGGGGTTGGGCGCCTGTGAAATGAGAAAAAAAGAACAACCAAGAAGATGTACCATCCAAGAGGGAGAAAAAGTTTTATGAGTTCGTTATAAAACTTGAACGGCGCAGACTGAAACTCAAGCGTCTTGGTAAAGGACCGAATGCGCATTTGTGCCAAGAGGCGAACGGGGAAATTATTCATATTCACAAAGGTAAACAAATTTGTTTGTTCTAAAAATTGCTCTAATAACATTTTTCTCCACTATACACACTGGTTGGCTAAGGCACGAACGTATAGGCTAAGGCAATTTCAACGCTATGGCTAAGAAAGAAAATGGCGGATAGTGAAACACATTTACAGGTTTGTTGTTGTTTTACAGTTTCATTTTCCGGTTATCAGTGATGACGGCTACTGTCTTGGCGGCGCGGGACCCACAAATGAGTCACAAACTTACGTTCGATGGCCCGATGTCGCCAGCTGCAGCCAGTAAAAGTGTAACCTCGACAAAGCGGAGACACTGAACCACGAAATCTCATGATTTTTCATGAAATACTGTTTTTCTCTGATATCATACACTGTCTTGTAGTTTATACATATGCAAATGATAAATCGAATTGAATTGTAACTGGTGCAACTCGAGCGACTAGACCGTGAAACCGGATGGGATTCCTTAGCCTGCAGAAGAAATAAACACAAAATTATCATGATGCACAAGATGTATAATGGCCTATCTCCTGCTTATTTATCTGCTCTCGTCCCAGCTACTATTGGTGCTAATGTCCCCTATACCTTACGAAACCCAAATAGTATTCGAACTGTTCAATGTCATTCCGAACTTTACTATAAATCTTTTTTACCTAGTGCAATACGCATTTGGAACAGTCTACCTGAAGATACAAGAAATATGACCAGCACGTCCCTGAAATCCCACCTTAACAGCAACCTAGATCCTCCTCCAAGGTATTATTACGAAGGTCCTAGACTCGCCCAGGTTTACCATAGCAGATTACGAACCAACTGTAGTTCGCTCAACCAACACCTTCATTCAAAAAAGATAGTTCCTAGCCCTCTCTGTCTATGTGGTAGTGTTGAAGACACAAAACATTTCCTTCTCACCTGTCCTCTTTATCACAACCTTAGACAAGAGATGCTTCAATCGGTCTCACAGTTTTGCCTGCCTACTGTAAATACACTGTTATATGGCGCTCGTAATATGTCTTTCAATGTTAACAAACAAATATTTAAGGATGTACAAAACTTCGTAATTAAAACGAGAAGATTTCAAACTAACCGTTGAAGATGTCTTATCACGTCTCACGTTTTGCTATATGTGACTGGGACGTCTGTTTGGCGTTCCATGCTAGCTTCTTGTGTACATGCCGAAAACTGACTTTGACTCCGTTTTTTTTTCATTAATACTTGTGTTCTTTATAAACGACTGAAAGGTCACAAGGAAGTGCACGTGAATTGCATGTCTACCAATCCCCATGAAAAAGTACGTATATTCATTATTGCCACAACTGTCACAAGAATAGAACAAATAATTGGAACATTTGTTATTCAAATTAAACACAGCTATGTTCCCAAACCATTTACTTGAAATGATCATACAACCTTTTGATAAATGTTGGCAGTATAAGGTATAATTAAAAACTGGCCCTCGTGGAGCACACCCCCCCTCCAAATTCAACTCTATTTTATCTTACTAGTTTACAGCTTCTACCAAATTTTATAAGAAGAAATTCACTCCATCCTTATCTAACAATCACAAATTGATTACGTCGTCAATTATTTGAGGGATACGGATTAAAATAAGTCCCTGACTTTCTTCCGAATCCCTTTCGTTCAAATTAGTATATGTTGTATGTTATGTTCATCGTGTATATATGTATTTTGAATACGAATAAAATATGTTTAAACCAAATGATAAATCGGACGCCTTTGAGCACGATTCATGAAAAGAATGACATTGAAGGGGCCCCAGCGTGTGTCAGTACTTGAAGTTTCATTACAACGCTATTGGCTAAGGAAATGGAAACAGCGTAGTGGCTAAGACCCCAGTGCTGCTCGGGGAGAAAATGATATAATAATGGTCGTAAGTCTCGTAAGTGTCTGTCTCAAAGTAGCTTTTGAGGTCTAAATTATAATTCAAACATGGTTTTAGAGCTTTGTTAAACCGTTTGAATTTCGTTTTCCACATAAACCGGACTGCGCAGCGACAGAATATGGCTAGAAGCATGACATTTTGTATTTAGAAAGGAGAGGGAATGTACTATTCGTAAAGTCTGATCAGCTTCGCGGTTACCGCGAGGTTGATCTTCGCCTTCGTTTTCGCATATGCATATTGCTGGTTTTCTCACGACTTGGCTCATTATTATTATGTTGTATGCGTTATAAATTTCAAAAATCAGTTTCGCAGCTAAAAAAGCCAAAGAATTTGAATAAGTTGTTTATAAAAATCGAAGCAACCTGGGCCATTTTAAACACAACATAACTGGGCCACAAGGTGAGAAAAAGTACCGTCGGACAATTTTGAGTATTAGAAAAACAATGCTACTTTGAATGGTATAATGTTTCTAGAATATGTTAGTCTTTATTTGGCTGGGTTATTCAACTTAGTTTGTGAGTTATGACCAATTTACTATATGAACCCTACAGACGTCATTGTCCTGAAAAATGACGTCAAAGTTGCGTAATGCATTTTCTGCATGTTAGCAGTGCCTTCAAAACTCGATGCATTTGCTTAAAATTGTTTAAGCATGGATCCATATCTCTAGTTAAGATGGAAGCATATCATCATTGCAGTCAATCCGTCGAAATGTGTATGTTATGACGATGTGGTTGCTATGGTTACCGTTTAACGATAGATATAGGAAAATTATGTATATTATGGGCTAAAACAAGGGCAGATAACTCCAAATATTGAAAATAAAATTGTTGCATAACTCATTCATTTGGTACCCCGGTGTTCAAAGGTTACAAATACAGTGTTATTTCTAAAACATGGAATAGATGATTTTTCCACGTTTTTGAGCAGAGTGAAGTTAGTTTGTTTTTCGTTTTTCGTTATTCGACATTCAAGTTCAGGTGAAGTTGGTTTGTTTTTCGTTTTTCGTTATTCGTTTTTCGTTATTCGTTTTTCGTTTTTCGACATTCGAACTGGGACCGAATTTCGTATTTTGACATTCAAAATCCTATTTTGACATTCGAACTGGGACGGAATTTCGTATTTTGACATTCAAAATCCTATTTTGACATTCGAACTGGGACGGAATTTCGTATTTTGACATTCAAAATCCTATTTTGACATTCGAACTTGGACCGAATTTCTTATTTTGACATTCAAAATCCTATTTTGACATTCGAAATGGGACCGAATTTCGTATTTTGACATTCAAAATCCCATTTTGACATTCGAAATGGGACCGAATTTCGTATTTTGACATTCAAAATCCCATTTTGACATTCGAACTGGGACCGAATTTCGTATTTTGACATTCAAAATCCCATTTTGACATTCGAACTGGGACCGAATTTCGTATTTTGACATTCAAAATCCCATTTTGACATTCGAACTGGGACCGAATTTCGTATTTTGACATTCAAAATCCTATTTTGACATTCGAACTGGGACCGAATTTCGTATTTTGACATTCAAAATCCTATTTTGACATTCGAACTGGGACCGAATTTCGTATTTTGACATTCAAAATCCTATTTTGACATTCGAACTTGGACCGAATTTCGTATTCTGACATTCAAAATCCTATTTTGACATTCGAACTGGGACCGAATTTCGTATTCTGACATTCAAAATCCTATTTTGACATTCGAACTGGGACCGAATTTCGTATTCTGACATTCAAAATCCTATTCTGACATTCAAACTGGGACCGAATTTCGTATTCTGACATTCAAAATCCTATTTTGACATTCGAACTGGGACCGAATTTCTTATTCTGACATTCAAAATCCTATTTTGACATTCGAACTGGGACCGAATTTCTTATTTTGACATTCAAAATCCTATTTTGACATTCGAACTGGGACCGAATTTCTTATTTTGACATTCAAAATCCTATTTTGACACACGATCTGGGACCGAATTTCTTATTTTGACAATCAAAATCCTATTTTGACATTCAAACTGGGACCGAATTTCTTATTTTGACATTCAAAATCCTATTTTGACATTCGAACTGGGACCGAATTTCTTATTTTGACATTCAAAATCCTATTTTGACATTCGAACTGGGACCGAATTTCTTATTTTGACATTCAAAATCCTATTTTGACATTCGAACTGGGACCGAATTTCGTATTTTGACATTCAAAATCCTATTTTGACATTCGAACTGGGACCGAATTTCGTATTTTGACATTCAAAATCCTATTTTGACATTCGAACTGGGACCGAATTTCTTATTTTGACATTCAAAATCCTATTTTGACATTCGAACTGGGACCGAATTTCGTATTTTGACATTCAAAATCCTATTTTGACATTCGAACTGGGACCGAATTTCGTATTTTGACATTCAAAATCCTATTTTGACATTCGAACTGGGACCAAATTTCGTATTTTGACATTCAAAATCCTATTTTGACATTCGAACTGGGACCGAATTTCTTATTTTGACATTCAAAATCCTATTTTGACATTCGAACTGGGACCGAATTTCGTATTTTGACATTCAAAATCCTATTTTGACATTCGAACTGGGACCGAATTTCGTATTTTGACATTCAAAATCCTATTTTGACATTCGAACTGGGACCGAATTTCGTATTTTGACATTCAAAATCCTATTTTGACATTCGAACTGGGACCGAATTTCGTATTTTGACATTCAAAATCCTATTTTGACATTCGAACTGGGACCGAATTTCGTATTTTGACATTCAAAATCCTATTTTGACATTCGAACTGGGACCGAATTTCGTATTTTGACATTCAAAATCCTATTTTGACATTCGAACTGGGACCGAATTTCGTATTTTGACATTCAAAATCCTATTTTGACATTCGAACTGGGACCGAATTTCGTATTTTGACATTCAAAATCCTATTTTGACATTCGAACTGGGACCGAATTTCGTATTTTGACATTCAAAATCCTATTTTGACATTCGAACTTGGACCGAATTTCGTATTTTGACATTCAAAATCCTATTTTGACATTCGAACTGGGACCAAATTTCGTATTTTGACATTCAAAATCCTATTTTGACATTCGAACTGGGACCGAATTTCGTATGTTGACATTCAAAATCCTATTTTGACATTCGAACTTGGACCGAATTTCGTATTTTGACATTCAAAATCCTATTTTGACATTCGAACTGGGACCGAATTTCGTATTTTGACATTCAAAATCCTATTTTGACATTCGAACGGGGACCGAATTTCGTATTTTGACATTCAAAATCCTATTTTGACATTCGAACTGGGACCGAATTTCGTATTTTGACATTCAAAATCCTATTTTGACATTCGAACTGGGACCGAATTTCGTATTTTGACATTCAAAATCCTATTTTGACATTCGAACTGGGACCGAATTTCGTATTTTGACATTCAAAATCCTATTTTGACATTCGAACTGGGACCGAATTTCGTATTTTGACATTCAAAATCCTATTTTGACATTCGAACTGGGACCGAATTTCGTATTTTGACATTCAAAATCCTATTTTGACATTCGAACTGGGACCGAATTTCGTATTTTGACATTCAAAATCCTATTTTGACATTCGAACTGGGACCGAATTTCGTATTTTGACATTCAAAATCCTATTTTGACATTCGAACTGGGACCGAATTTCGTATTTTGACATTCAAAATCCTATTTTGACATTCGAACTGGGACGGAATTTCGTATTTTGACATTCAAAATCCTATTTTGACATTCGAACTGGGACGGAATTTCGTATTTTGACATTCAAAATCCTATTTTGACATTCGAACTGGGACGGAATTTCGTATTTTGACATTCAAAATCCTATTTTGACATTCGAACTTGGACCGAATTTCTTATTTGACATTCAAAATCCTATTTTGACATTCGAAATGGGACCGAATTTCGTATTTTGACATTCAAAATCCCATTTTGACATTCGAAATGGGACCGAATTTCGTATTTTGACATTCAAAATCCCATTTTGACATTCGAACTGGGACCGAATTTCGTATTTTGACATTCAAAATCCCATTTTGACATTCGAACTGGGACCGAATTTCGTATTTTGACATTCAAAATCCCATTCTGACATTCGAACTGGGACCGAATTTCGTATTTTGACATTCAAAATCCCATTTTGACATTCGAACTGGGACCGAATTTCGTATTTTGACATTCAAAATCCCATTTTGACATTCGAACTGGGACCGAATTTCGTATTTTGACATTCAAAATCCCTATTTTGACATTCGAACTGGGACCGAATTTCGTATTTTGACATTCAAAATCCTATTTTGACATTCGAACTGGGACCGAATTTCGTATTTTGACATTCAAAATCCTATTTTGACATTCGAACTGGGACCGAATTTCGTATTTTGACATTCAAAATCCTATTTTGACATTCGAACTGGGACCGAATTTCGTATTTTGACATTCAAAATCCTATTTTGACATTCGAACTGGGACCGAATTTCGTATTTTGACATTCAAAATCCTATTTTGACATTCGAACTGGGACCGAATTTCGTATTTTGACATTCAAAATCCTATTTTGACATTCGAACTGGGACCGAATTTCGTATTTTGACATTCAAAATCCTATTTTGACATTCGAACTGGGACCGAATTTCGTATTTTGACATTCAAAATCCTATTTTGACATTCGAACTGGGACCGAATTTCGTATTTTGACATTCAAAATCCTATTTTGACATTCGAACTGGGACCGAATTTCGTATTTTGACATTCAAAATCCTATTTTGACATTCGAACTGGGACCGAATTTCGTATTTTGACATTCAAAATCCTATTTTGACATTCGAACTGGGACCGAATTTCGTATTTTGACATTCAAAATCCTATTTTGACATTCGAACTGGGACCGAATTTCGTATTTTGACATTCAAAATCCTATTTTGACATTCGAACTGGGACCGAATTTCGTATTTTGACATTCAAAATCCTATTTTGACATTCGAACTGGGACCGAATTTCGTATTTTGACATTCAAAATCCTATTTTGACATTCGAACTGGGACCGAATTTCGTATTTTGACATTCAAAATCCTATTTTGACATTCGAACTGGGACCGAATTTCGTATTTTGACATTCAAAATCCTATTTTGACATTCGAACTGGGACCGAATTTTCGTATTTTGACATTCAAAATCCTATTTTGACATTCGAACTGGGACCGAATTTCGTATTTTGACATTCAAAATCCTATTTTGACATTCGAACTGGGACCGAATTTCGTATTTTGACATTCAAAATCCTATTTTGACATTCGAACTGGGACCGAATTTCGTATTTTGACATTCAAAATCCTATTTTGACATTCGAACTGGGACCGAATTTCGTATTTTGACATTCAAAATCCTATTTTGACATTCGAACTGGGACCGAATTTCGTATTTTGACATTCAAAATCCTATTTTTGACATTCGAACTGGGACCGAATTTCGTATTTTGACATTCAAAATCCTATTTTGACATTCGAACTGGGACCGAATTTCGTATTTTGACATTCAAATCCTATTTTGACATTCGAACTGGACCGAATTTCGTATTTTGACATTCAAAATCCTATTTTGACATTCGAACTGGGACCGAATTTCGTATTTTGACATTCAAAATCCTATTTTGACATTCGAACTGGGACCGAATTTCGTATTTTGACATTCAAAATCCTATTTTGACATTCGAACTGGGACCGAATTTCGTATTTTGACATTCAAAATCCTATTTTGACATTCGAACTGGGACCGAATTTCGTATTTTGACATTCAAAATCCTATTTTGACATTCGAACTGGGACCGAAATTTCGTATTTTGACATTCAAAATCCTATTTTGACATTCGAACTGGGACCGAATTTCGTATTTTGACATTCAAAATCCTATTTTGACATTCGAACTGGGACCGAATTTCGTATTTTTGACATTCAAAATCCTATTTTGACATTCGAACTGGGACCGAATTTCGTAATTTTGGAAATCCTATTTTGACATTCGAACTGGGACCGAATTTCGTATTTTGACATTCAAAATCCTATTTTGACATTCGAACTGGGACCGAATTTCGTATTTTGACATTCAAAATCCTATTTTGACATTCGAACTGGGACCGAATTTCGTATTTTGACATTCAAAATCCTATTTTGACATTCGAACTGGGACCGAATTTCGTATTTTGACATTCAAAATCCTATTTTGACATTCGAACTGGGACCGAATTTCGTATTTTGACATTCAAAATCCTATTTTGACATTCGAACTGGGACCGAATTTCGTATTTTGACATTCAAAATCCTATTTTGACATTCAAACTGGGACCAAATTTCGTATTCTGACATTCAAAATCCTATTTTGACATTCGAACTGGGACCGAACTTCTTATTTTGACATTCAAAATCCTATTTTGACATTCGAACTGGGACCGAATTTCGTATTTTGACATTCAAAATCCTATTTTTACATTCGAACTGGGACCGAATTTCGTATTTTGACATTCAAAATCCTATTTTGACATTCGAACTGGGACCGAATTTCGTATTTTGACATTAAAAATCTTATTTTGACATTCGAACTGGGACCGAATTTCTTATTTTGACATTCAAAATCCTACTTTGACATTCGAAATGGGACCGAATTTCGTATTTTGACATTCAAAATCCTATATTGACATTCGAACTGGGACCGAATTTCGTATTTTGACATTCAAAATCCTATTTTGACATTCAAAATGGGACCGAATTTCGTATTTTGACATTCAAAATCCTATTTTGACATTCGAACTGGGACCGAATTTCGTATTTTGACATTCAAAATCCTATTTTGACATTCAAACTGGGACCGAATTTCGTATTCTGACGTTCAAAATCCTATTTTGACATTCGAACTTGGACCGAATTTCTTATTTTGATATTCAAAATCCTATTTTGACATTCGAACTTGGACCGAATTTCGTATTTGGCATTCAAAATCCTATTTTGAGATTCGAACTGGGACCGAATTTCGTATTTTGACATTCAAAATCCTATTTTGACATTCGAACTGGGACCGAATTTCTTATTTTGACATTCAAAATCCTATTTTGACATTCGATTTGGCCTTGAATATGCTATTTTGATATTCAAAATACTATTTTGACATTCTATTTGGTCAGGAATATGCTATTTTGATATTCAAAATCCTATTTTGACATTCCATTTGGTCGGAAATATGTTATTTTGACATTCAATATCCTGTTTTGACATTCCATTTGGTGAGGAATATGCTATTTTGATATTCAAAATCCTATTTTGACATTCAAATTTGCCAAGTATATGCTATTTTGATATTCAAAATCCTATTTTGACATTCTATTTGGTCAAGAATATGCTATTTTGATATTTGGTAGTGGTCGCCCGTTCAGATTCGTTGGTTTTCCCCTGGTTCTCCGAGCTCCTCCACTACGTTGGACCACATAACGCCAACATCCGCGCCTTCAAGAATGCGTACATAAGTTCAATGAGCTTTCTGTGTGATTGAAATAAAATAAACCTTTTTAGTTTGATATTCAAAATCCTATTTTGACATTCGATTTTGTCAAGAATATGCTAGTTTGATATTCAAAATCCTATTTGACAGGCTTTTTTTTTTTTTTTTTTTTTTTTTTTTTTTTTTTTTTTTTTTTTTTTTTTTTGTATGTTATAATGTGCATATCCATATTGTTTGTTAAGGGGTGCTCACACCACAGCGTATAGCGCCAGCGTATGACGACGTATGCGACATTTTGTCCATACGTTGGTGTACGTTGCACATGTTCGGCATAAATTTTGCATAAGTTACGGGTACGCTACAATACGCTGTCATACGTTGTCGTGCGCCGTGTACATGCACAAAATTTCCAACGTATGGCGACCTACTGATAATACGTTACTAATAAGTTAGGCGTACGCAACCAATACGCTATGCATAAGTTCACGAACGTTACCTGTAAGTAACTCATGCGCTCGCATACGTTGTCATACGCCAAAGCTCTCCTGTATTTTTAGCGTATGAGAAGCGTATTACCAACGTACGAGCAGCGTTTGCCTGGCGCACTCGGAACGTATGCAGCGTATGTGAAACGTGTGAAGAACGTTCTCAGCGTATGCGCAACTTACGCGTAGCGCATTGGTCGGGATTTTATATATAAAAATGGAAGGAATAGGTACTGCGTTCACACGGAAGCATCAAAATGGTATACTCGACCAAAAACAATCTGCACAATTGTGTGTATGGCTAAAATTTTATCCACTGTTATATTATCGCTTGTCAAGATAATATTTTTGTAAGGACGGGATGCCTTCAAAGCTCATATTGAATGGCCCTTTATAAAATTGTCGACATATAAAGTTCCAAAGGTTTTTATACCTCGCCACTTGAAAAAGTGCCGTGTATTATGTTATACCCTCCGCAAAAAATTGCGCTCGAGTGTCCGTCCGTCCGTCCGTCTGTCCGTCCGTCCGTCAGCGCTTCGTTTCCGGGCTCTATCTTGAGCAGCTATTGACCAATTTTCTTCAAACTTTGTATAGGAGTTCATATTAAGAAGGAGTGGTTTGTGATTGAAGATGAGTAAATTTCGTCAAATATGTGCAGAGTTATGGCCCTTGATTTACGTTAAAATTGCGTTTCCGGGCTCTATCTTGAGCATTTATTGACCAATTTTATTCAAACTTTGTATACATAGGAGTCAATATTAGGAAGGAGTGGTTTGGGATTGAAGATGAGCAATTATTGATCAATTTTCTTCAGACGTAGTATAGGAATTCATATTAGGAAGGAGTGGTTTGGGATTGAATATGGGTAAATTTCGTCAAATAAGTACAGAGTTATAGCCCTTGTTTTACGTTAAAATTTCATTTCTAGGCTCTTTGAGCATTTATTGACCAATTTTCTTCAAAGTTTGTGTAGGAGTTCACATCAGGAAAAAGTGGTTGGGGATTGAAGCTAGATAAATTTCGTCAAAATAACTACAGAGTTATGGCCCTTGATTTACGTTAAAATGTCATTTTGATTATTTATCTTGATTTTTATTGACAATTTTTCTTATCAAATTTTGTATAGGAGTTCATATCAGGAAGGAGTGGTTTGGGATTGAAGATGGGTAATTGTTTTCAAATAAATACAGAGTAAATGCCCTTGATTTATGTAACAATTTCTTTTCCATGCTCTATCTTGAGCATCTTTAGACCAGTTTGCTTCATCCTTTGTATATGAATTCATATCTGGAAGGTATGGTTTGGTATTGTAGATTAATGTCATCAAGATATTCTGTGTATTTGTACTAAATTAAATTTGCGTGGCGGGTATCATGCATGCCTGCAGCGCTTTTATTTTTATTTATTTATTTATTTATTTATTTATTTATTTATTTTTTTTTATTTTTTTTTTTTCAATTCAGTTTAACGTCCCTTTCAAGATTATTTCAACTCATATTATAAGACGGATCAATCGAGAGGTGGGGCAAAACTGACCCATAAACTAATTTCAACCTAATTATAGGAAATGATCCTTCTGAGAAACGATATAAGAACTCCACAAAATGCACCTGAAGAATCAGGTATGTAGATTTCCTTAATCATTTTTCTTTTTCTTTTATTTATTTATTTATTTATTTATTTATTTATTTATTTATTTTTCACTTTTTACTGGATATGTCTAAAGTGCCGGTCCCACTGCGCTTACGATCGCTTAAGATCGCAATACGATTCTCTAAATAATAATTTGGGGATCGTTTCTTTGACCCCAATATGCAAATTAAGTAAGCATAAACACGCTGGAAAACATTTTACATAGTTTGTCTGCGCAGTCTTATCGCAAAACTAATGATTGCGCAATCGTACGATTGCTTACGATTCAGTGGGACTGGCACTTTAGACTCACCTTTTTGACGAACATTGAGTTCGTCAGAAGCACGCTGTGCGTACGTTTGGAAAACGTCAGACGTGCGTTGTACATACGCTCCTTATAAGTCACGAACGTTATGCTAACGCTGGGCGTACGCTGTTATAAGTCATGGTACGCCAGGGCTACGTTATGAATAAGCTACTCATACGTTAGACATACGTTTGCGCTAAGCATACGCTTTGCATAAGTTCAGAGAGAGCCTATTCCGGATTTTTAACATAAAATGAACAGCGTATAACAACGTACAACAGCGTACTGGATATTTTTTCATACCCTGCTCATACGTTGGCTAATACGTCAAAGTGGTCTGAGCGGGCCTTTAAGTTAATGTAGCTCAGTGACCATCATTAAGGGAATAGATGCTTATCCGGCGTATCGCTTCATCAGAATAGCATGTCCGTGACATGTATACCCCCTTGAACCAAACGTTTGTAGCAAAGCTAGGGTTTGAAGGGGTATACAATTGTTTTGATCCAAAACATAGATTTTGTGGGTACTCGTTAGCAATGCCTCGCCGAGATGGTTGTAACGTGAACACAAAATCCATGTTTCGAGCAAAAATATGGAAAATATCAAACTTTTTCCTCTGAAAATTTTCAATTTGTCGCGGCAGTTCAAATTGCTGAATATTGCATGGTCGAGGTTTCGTAATGCATTCTTATTGCTTTCTCACAACGTATTCATGGTTGTGTTTTGCTACTGGTTGCACCAGTCCCTGTTAATTGCTTACTTTTAACTTTAAACAAACCCAGAACTCAAACAACAACAAACGTAAGAATCATGTTTTAAGCCTAGGTTACATTTGCCCCGATCATCGTACGATGTTTCGGTCTGCGATTTTCCCTACGATTTTTAGACATCGTAGATGATCGTGGGCTACGACGTATGCGTTTAAAATTCATACGGGCATCGTACGATTTCTTTATCTTCCTTTTGTCGACGTTCTGATACAAAAACGCAAGGCCGCATCGTACGGTTGCCGTAGGTCTCCTCAGATTTTAAGTGGATATCGTACGGATCTCGTGCGATGTCCGTACGGAGTCCCTATACGTTCTGATACAAACGCAAGGAGGCCGTACGGTAGTCGTAGGGTCTCCGCAGACCTTAAGTGGAAATCGTATAGCTTGCCATGATCGTACGATGCCAATTTTTGCATTTTCGTGCAGTCTCCGTAGGGTGACCTTACGTTGTCACCACGATTATACGACTTCCTACGAACTCCGTAGCCTCTACGATTTTGTAATAGTCTGCACTATTACAGATTTTTAAAATCGTAAGACCGTAGCCCGTAGATACGTCGTAGGGAATAATACAGGCGCCATACGGAGACCCTGCGATGATCGAGCGGTTACCGCACGATTTTTGTACGATAATTTGGGGACAAAAATCGTACAGTTATCGTAGGGAGGCTGCAACGGGTTCCATAGTATGTTACATTTGCCCAGATCGTTGTACGATTTTTCGGTCTGCGATTTTCCCTACGTTTTTTTTTTCAACATCGAAGGTGATCATGGGCTACGACGTAGGTATTTACAATTCATATGGGCATCGTACGATTTCTTGTTCTGGCTTTCTTCGATGTTTTGAGTCAGAACCTCTTGGAGATCTTAGGGAAATGGTAGGGTCTCAACACACTTAAAGTGGAAATCGTACGAAGCCGGTGCGATGCCCGTGAGGAGTCCTTACGATTTCTGACTCAGCCCTTGCGATCTCCCTACGATAGTCGTACGATGTTAGGTGTCCGTCCGTCTTTCGTGTACTACCAAACGTGTACAACCTCACAGTGCATCATGGCTAGGGCAAGCGGTTCACACAAGAAACATCACAGAATTATACAGATGACGGGGAAGCAAACCGCACTGAGCAACAGGATTGTGCAGTTCTTCGAAGACAGGCCGTACTTCTATGATATTTCAAACGAACAATAGAACAACAAAGAATTGAAAGACTCAGAACTGCAGCAGTTTGCCGACACTATCGGCAGGAAACGTAATAGCTCTGTCACACATTCACGTATCAGCGGCGTATCGCTCGCGTATCTATGAAAATGTCAATACGCCGAGGTCTGAGCCGTATTTTGCTCGTGCGACGTATGTACCACGTATGTGTGACGTTCCTGCTACGTTCCCGTGGCGTATACGTGACGTATCTGAACTCGTATGGAATTTCACTTTCGTATGTACGGCGTATCAAGGCGTATGTGCTACGTATGTGTGACGTATGTATGGCTTATGAAGTGTACGCGTGACGAATATACGACGTATGTACTACGTTCCATTCTTATCTGCGGCGTATCTGCTTTGCACCAATTGCTTTTTAATACCTATGAGAACAAACGATTGTGTTCACTTTGTTCATGCAGTTCGCATATTATAGCTATCAATTATCAGGGGTCGAAGATGCCACCGGAGAAATCTAGAGCAACACCGAAGGAAAAAAAAAACAAATGTGGTGGTGGTGGGGGAGGGGTGGGGGCATCTCCTAGTTCCCCATCCTGGTCGTAAGAGGACATTAACAAAGATAGAGGCTACACCAAGCATAGCCCTGAAAGAACCCTGCATGGTACTCAGAACCGTGAGAAACAACTGATCCATGGCTTCGGAAAAACGAAAACATGCATATAGAAGCATTAAGATTCTCTTAAAAAGCCACAAAATGTTCCCAATACGTCACACATACTCCACAGCAGCGAAACGTGCGTAGCACATACGTAGCACATACGCCATTGATACGCGAGATACGCCACACGTACGTCGCTGATAGAAACAAAAAGAGAGTCGATGATACGCCACACATACGTCACACATACGTTGCAGATACGAAAGGTACGCTGTACATACGTCACGGTTACGTGACATCTTAACCGCGACGTACGTGTGGCGTATGAGGAGTATGAGCTACGTATCTACGGCGTACCTGCCATGTTGCTTTCGTATGTACCACGTATGTGTGACGTATGTACGGCGTATCCGACCTGCCACGTACGTGCCACGAATTTTTAAGTGCACACAAGAAAACGTAGCACCTCGGCGTATGAGGAGTTTGAGCTACGTATGCTCACGTATGTACGTACGCGTGACATACCTTTCGTATCTCGATAAGCCGTAGATACGTGAGTCGATACGCGATAGTGTGACAGCGGTTTAAGTATAGGGAAAGTGTTCTCTTTAAACATCGAAAGAAAAACTTAATTATTATCGTATTCTGTTGTAGGTTCGCTTATAAGCTATTGAAAATAGCTGCATGCACGAGTACTGTCACTGGGCATGAGTATTCACAACTTCCGGAAAAAAAGCTACAGCGACTTCGGTTTACAAGAAACAAATATCCTCCCTGTGGCGAATAATTATGTTCAGCGGCTGTTTGGTTCAGATTTTAGAATCATGCGCATTTTCATGGGATGTGGCATGTAGCAGGTTGTTAGGCAGTCTACCGTACTGAGCCGACGGGTCCCATTTGGCTTCACAAAGAAAGGTATCATGTTCGCCAAATCTCGTCAGGCCATCGGACATGATCGATAAAAACCGCCCTGGGCCGACTTATATTTCTGAACGCAAGACACTGTGAACGACGTCATTTTTGGTCGAAATTTGTTCGAAACGTAAGGTCATGAAACTGATCGTTTCGGTTCATTCTTGTCCATTCGGTTTTATTTTGACTGGTTGTCATTGTCGCAAAATATTCGTGATCTATCCATATGATGACCGCACGATACCCGTACGATTGTAATAACCTTGCGATATAGCCGTACGTATGTCGCACGATCACCCTGAAGGTCTACAATTATCTTACGATTTTAGTCCCCAACTTATCATAAAAACCGTGCGGTGACCGCTCGATCACCGCATGGTTTCCGTAAGGCGCCCGTACGATACTACCTACGACGTGTCTACGGGCTACGGTCTTACATTTTTTAAAAGATTATAAAATTGCAGACTACTACAAAATCGTACTGGAGGCTACGGAGATCGTAGAAAGCCGTAGGAAGCCGTAGAATCGTAGGAACATCGTAGGTAGGGTCACCCTGTGGAGACCGCACGAAAATGCAAAAAATGACATCGCACGATCATCGCAAGCTAATCGTAGGCCAAATATAACCTAGTCTCTACTCATAGCATTTATCAATTACAAGCAATTACTGTAAAACGACTCTAACAGTTTTCCCACTAATGTTTTGGTAACACTAGCACTTACGGATAGTTTCGGATGAAATTTTTAAACCTTTTTGAGCTAAGCTAAAATAATTTGACTGGGGTTAGATAAGGGTACTTAAGGATAAACATATTATATCCTTAAGTACCCTTGTCTTGCATAAATTCGTCACAAAATCTTACCTATGCCACAAAAATATCCACAAAAATATCAGAATTTCACCCAAACTATTCTTAAGAAATAGTGTGACATACGCCCCTGTCTCACTGGAATGCGAGAACTGGAGACAAAATGTTGCGGCGACAGGTTCGCGACACTCTCGCGACAGTCTTGCGAAATATTTTGGCATAAAATTTTTTAACATGTTTAAAACTTTCGCGACCAGTTCTCGACTAGTTAAGCTAGTATCTCACTGGCATGCGAATTTAATCTAGTATTCTGCTGGCATGCGAATGTCCCTCGACTGTTTTGCGAATTTAATCGGACTTTCGCACGACAATCGTGCGAGTGTCGCACGAGTGTCGTGAGAATTTTCAAGTGTCGCGAACAGGTCGCGAAGGTTTTGAACATGTTTAAAAATTTAATGCAATTTTTTTTTCCAAAATGTTTCGCAAGACTGTCGCGTGCGCGACTGTCTTGAAACAGTCGTACGACGTTTGAATGTCAAAATACGAAATTCGGTCCCAGATCGAATGTCATAATAGGATTTTGAATGTCAAAATACGAAATTCGGTCCCAGTTCGAATGTCAAAATAGGATTTTGAATGTCAAAATACGAAATTCGGTCCCAGTTCGAATGTCAAAATAGGATTTTGAATGTCAAAATACGAAATTCGGTCCAAGTTCGAATGTCAAAATAGGATTTTGAATGTCAAAATACGAAATTCGGTCCCAGTTCGAATGTCAAAATAGGATTTTGAATGTCAAAATACGAAATTCGGTCCCAGTTCGAATGTCAAAATAGGATTTTGAATGTCAAAATACGAAATTCGGTCCCAGTTCGAATGTCAAAATAGGATTTTGAATGTCAAAATACGAAATTCGGTCCCAGTTCGAATGTCAAAATAGGATTTTGAATGTCAAAATAAGAAATTCGGTCCAAGTTCGAATGTCAAAATAGGATTTTGAATGTCAAAATACGAAATTCGGTCCCAGTTCGAATGTCAAAATAGGATTTTGAATGTCAAAATACGAAATTCGGTCCCAGTTCGAATGTCAAAATAGGATTTTGAATGTCAAAATACGAAATTCGGTCCCAGTTCGAATGTCAAAATAGGATTTTGAATGTCAAAATAAGAAATTCGGTCCTAGTTCGAATGTCAAAATAGGATTTTGAATGTCAAAATAAGAAATTCGGTCCCAGTTCGAATGTCAAAATAGGATTTTGAATGTCAAAATACGAAATTCGGTCCCAGTTCGAATGTCAAAATAGGATTTTGAATGTCAAAATACGAAATTCGGTCCCAGTTCGAATGTCAAAATAGGATTTTGAATGTCAAAATACGAAATTCGGTCCCATTTCGAATGTCAAAATAGGATTTTGAATGTCAAAATACGAAATTCGGTCCCAGTTCGAATGTCAAAATAGGATTTTGAATGTCAAAATACGAAATTCGGTCCCAGTTCGAATGTCAAAATAGGATTTTGAATGTCAAAATACGAAATTCGGTCCCAGTTCGAATGTCAAAATAGGATTTTGAATGTCAAAATAAGAAATTCGGTCCAAGTTCGAATGTCAAAATAGGATTTTGAATGTCAAAATAAGAAATTCGGTCCCAGTTCGAATGTCAAAATAGGATTTTGAATGTCAAAATACGAAATTCGGTCCCAGTTCGAATGTCAAAATAGGATTTTGAATGTCAAAATACGAAATTCGGTCCCTGTTCGAATGTCAAAATAGGATTTTGAATGTCAAAATACGAAATTCGGTCCCAGTTCGAATGTCAAAATAGGATTTTGAATGTCAAAATACGAAATTCGGTCCCAGTTCGAATGTCAAAATAGGATTTTGAATGTCAAAATACGAAATTCGGTCCCAGTTCGAATGTCAAAATAGGATTTTGAATGTCCAAATACGAAATTCGGTCCCAGTTCGAATGTCAAAATAGGATTTTGAATGTCCAAATACGAAATTCGGTCCCAGTTCGAATGTCAAAATAGGATTTTGAATGTCAAAATACGAAATTCGGTCCCAGTTCGAATGTCAAAATAGGATTTTGAATGTCAAAATACGAAATTCGGTCCCAGTTCGAATGTCAAAATAGGATTTTGAATGTCAAAATACGAAATTCGGTCCCAGTTCGAATGTCAAAATAGGATTTTGAATGTCAAAATAAGAAATTCGGTCCAAGTTCGAATGTCAAAATAGGATTTTGAATGTCAAAATAAGAAATTCGGTCCCAGTTCGAATGTCAAAATAGGATTTTGAATGTCAAAATACGAAATTCGGTCCCAGTTCGAATGTCAAAATAGGATTTTGAATGTCAAAATACGAAATTCGGTCCCTGTTCGAATGTCAAAATAGGATTTTGAATGTCAAAATACGAAATTCGGTCCCAGTTCGAATGTCAAAATAGGATTTTGAATGTCAAAATACGAAATTCGGTCCCAGTTCGAATGTCAAAATAGGATTTTGAATGTCAAAATACGAAATTCGGTCCCAGTTCGAATGTCAAAATAGGATTTTGAATGTCCAAATACGAAATTCGGTCCCAGTTCGAATGTCAAAATAGGATTTTGAATGTCCAAATACGAAATTCGGTCCCAGTTCGAATGTCAAAATAGGATTTTGAATGTCAAAATACGAAATTCGGTCCAAGTTCGAATGTCAAAATAGGATTTTGAATGTCAAAATAAGAAATTCGGTCCCTGTTCGAATGTCAAAATAGGATTTTGAATGTCAAAATACGAAATTCGGTCCCAGTTCGAATGTCAAAATAGGATTTTGAATGTCAAAATAAGAAATTCGGTCCAAGTTGGAATGTCAAAATAGGATTTTGAATGTCAAAATACGAAATTCGGTCCCAGTTCGAATGTCAAAATAGGATTTTGAATGTCAAAATAAGAAATTCGGTCCCAGTTCGAATGTCAAAATAGGATTTTGAATGTCAAGATACGAAATTCGGTCCCAGTTCGAATGTCAAAATAGGATTTTGAATGTCAAAATACGAAATTCGGTCCCAGTTCGAATGTCAAAATAGGATTTTGAATGTCAAAATAAGAAATTCGGTCCAAGTTCGAATGTCAAAATAGGTTTTGAATGTCAAAATAAGAAATTCGGTCCAAGTTCGAATGTCAAAATAGGTTTTTGAATGTCAAAATACGTAATTCGGTCCCAGTTCGAATGTCAAAATAGGATTTTGAATGTCAAAATACGAAATTCGGTCCGAGTTCGAATGTCAAAATAGGATTTTGAATGTCAAAATAAGAAATTCGGTCCGAGTTCGAATGTCAAAATAGGATTTTGAATGTCAAAATACGAAATTCGGTCCCAGTTCGAATGTCAAAATAGGATTTTGAATGTCAAAATACGAAATTCGGTCCCAGTTCGAATGTCAAAATAGGATTTTGAATGTCAAAATAAGAAATTCGATCCCAGTTCGAATGTCAAAATAGGATTTTGAATGTCAAAATACGAAATTCGGTCCCAGTTCGAATGTCAAAATAGGATTTTGAATGTCAAAATACGAAATTCGATCCCAGTTCGAATGTCAAAATAAGATTTTGAATGTCAAAATACGAAATTCGGTCCCAGTTCGAATGTAAAAATAGGATTTTGAATGTCAAAATACGAAATTCGGTCCCATTTCGAATGTCAAAATAGGATTTTGAATGTCAAAATACGAAATTCGGTCCCAGTTCGAATGTCAAAATGGGATTTTGAATGTCAAAATAAGAAATTCGGTCCCAGTTCGAATGTCAAAATAGGATTTTGAATGTCAAAATACGAAATTCGATCCCAGTTCGAATGTCAAAATGGGATTTAGAATGTCAAAATACGAAATTCGGTCCCAGTTCGAATGTCGAAAAACGAAAAACGAATAACGAAAAACGAATAACGAAAAACGAAAAACAAACTAACTTCACCTGATTTTGAATGTCGAATAACGAAAAACGAAAAACAAACTAACTTCACTCTGCTACTTTTTTGCCTCTTTCTACTGGTAATGTCAGTATGTCCGAAGGTACATTTTGTCGCGTTGAGGTTCATTACTATGAACGGAGAAGCACAAAAAAGAACTCTTCACAATAGGTGATGGTAAAGTTACAGATCCCTCCATGTACCGTCAGAAAGAAGGAGTGTGCTTCCAAAGAAATAAAAGTTAGTTCTTTAAGATAGTATGTATTGTTGTCACATGTTTTCTTCTCTGACTAGATGTGTTGGACATGCACTGGCTGCTTCTTTTTCTATTACATGCATTTTGACATTGTGTTGGACATGCACTGAGTGCTTCTTTTTCTATTACATGCATTTTGACATTAAATAGTTTTTGGCATTAAATGTTATGAACTACTGCAGAAGCTGAGGGTGAGGTTATGATCATGTAAAATCGATTTAAGCTCGCCAGTGATTTTATATTACTGATTGTTCCAAGGCGATACTTCTGTGGTTGTTCTTTTTGTTTGATGTCTTGGTGTTGAATTTTTGAGCAGTTAGCACCTTATGTGCGTTTTCAATATTTTTAGTTAAGTTTGAGTGGCTGAGTGGCCACCTATTGGGAAAATGGCTGCCCATTCGGCTTACATTATGTTTTCTTAGTATAAGTACCTTATTGTAAATTTAGGTTTTTCCCACCTCGGTGTTTGGAGTGGGAATTATTTTCTGCTTGCTCCATTTCCTGATCGTTGCCTACTTTTACTAATTACTATTCCCTGCTCCTCCTGTACGTCAATAACGGTAAATCACTGCCACTGTTCGCGACGGATGTTTTTTTTCGAGGGGGAGGGGGCGACGGGATTAAACAATTTTGAAAAAAAAAATGGTCTATTTCCCCAATCATTGATCGCATTGTGATGTCCTAAATCCCCTCGTGGGTCATCAATTTCGCTGCATATCGTACAATTTCCAAGTAAAGCATCCAATTAACCATCCCTGCGTCATGGTACTCTGTCTAATTCCGAGGGATTGGGAAAAAATTGTTGTATAATTCCACCTGTAAGCCGTCCCCCCCGCCCCACCCCCACCCCCAACGAAAAACATTGATAGGCGCGTAAATACGATATATTTGTTTTTTAATTTCACTAACAATAATTTCACTAACGAATAATAATAATAATAATAATAATTTTGTTTTTAATTTCACTAACGAAGGTCTAAACCATGTTTGAAAAATGATTTAGACCTCAAAACCTACTTTGAGAAAGCCACAAGTTTACGAGTCTAACAACCACATTATAACATTTTCTCCCCGAGAATATCTGGGGTCTTAGCCACTACGTTGTTTCAGGTTCCTTAGCCAATAGCGTTGTAATGAAACTTCAAGTACTGACACACGCTGGGGCCCCTTCAATGTCATTTTTTTTCATGAATCGTGCTCGAAGGCGTCCGATTTGTCATTTGCATATGTATAAACTACAAGACAGCGTACGATATCATAGAAAAACAGAAATTCATGAACAATCATAAGATTTCGTGGTTTAGTGTCTCCACTTTGTCGAGGTTACACTTTTACTGGCTGCAGCTGGCGACATCGTGCCATCGAACGTAAGTTTGTGACTCATTTGTGGGTCCCGCGCCGTCAAGACAGTAGCCGTCATCATTGATAACAGAAAAATGAAACTGTAAAACAACAACAAACCTGCAAAATGTGTCTCACTATCCGCCATTTTCTTTCTTAGCCATAGCGTTGAAATTGCCTTAGCCTATACGTTCGTGCCTTAGCCAGTACGTTTACGTTTACCAGTGTGCTATCATTGCATATGTTTTGAAATAACTGGACTGATAATTATTGACATTCTTGCCTATTCTACAAATGAGCTGCATCATGAGAAAACCAACAATCTGCATTATGCGAAAACAAAGACGCAAATCAGCTTCGCAGTAAATGCGATAGTACAATTCCTCTTCTTTCTTAATCCAAAATTTCCAGCCTCCGGCTATCTTCTGTGCAAGAACTACAGCCCGGTTTGTGTCGGACCTGTTCGGAAAACGAATTTTTGGTTTTCTCATGACGCGGCTCAAATGCATGGCAATCAAGATTCGAGCGTGTTTGTTGATGGACACTTTAGTTTTCTGTAATTTTCAATTTTTATCACTGTTTTATAATGAATATCCGTGAAACTTAATCTCACATTAGTTATATATCAGACTACTGGTCAATTGTAAGTTGTTCCAGCAATAATATGATGCCACTTACAGGGGTTTGGTTGGTTAGTCTCTTCTCTTTTTTCTCTAATTTATGAAGTTTTCATTAATGTTCATGACACATGAAATCAGATGGTTTATGTATCAATACATGGTTAAAGTACATTGTCATAGCAATCATTTGATACCAGTTTCAGTACACTGTTGCTATCAGTAGCCTGATACAAACCATTTTTAGGTATATTTACCCTCTTATTTTTTCTCAGATTCGTTAACATTTTCATTTATATTCATATAACTGTGGCGTCATATCTGGGCTATACAATTTGCCTATGTCCCACAAAAAGGATCGTCAGTCTTATACATGTATGAGTTAATTCATTTTTGTTTTCGTGTATTCAGGTTAAAAGATTGTTCGAAAGGTGTTGCTTGTGCTGTCAGTGTTCACGCTATAATGGGTAGTCGACGATTACTTTACTTGTGTATACTGGTGTCAGTCTGTGTCATTATTATTTTAGTAAGTCCTCTTACATCTTTAGACACGACGCTTCACTTAATTACTTGTGGCAAGTCAAGTTTCCACTTTCTTACAAACGGATTACAATGATTCTCAGTTTTTATAGAAAAGATAATGTAAAATTTATGTTTAAAGACGTGAATCTTTAAAACAATCAAAATCATTTATGTTTTAATGATAAATCGAGATCGGCCGGCACATATTTTTCCATTAAGACATGATCATGAAAAGGTACAAGTTGGCAAAGACCAGGAAAAGGCGCAATCAGAAAAAGATTCCCACTCCAAAAACCGAGGTGGGAAAAAACCAAACTAACAATCAGGTACTTATACCATGAAAACATTTCGTAAGCCGAATGAGCAGCTATTTTCCCAATAGGTGGCCACTCAGTTACCTTAACTTAACTAAAATATGAAAACATACATAAGACGCCAACAGCACAAAAATATTTTAAACACCAAGACATAAAACAAAAAGAACCACCACAGAAGTGTCGACTTGGAACAATCAGTAACACAAAGTTACTGGCGGGTTTTTGAAAGTTACTGAAAACTATTTCTACGACCCTACTTCCGCTTATAGTTTAAGCGACACCAACTGGTTTAGCTGTTAATCATAGGGGTGAAGCATTAAATTAAACAAACTAAATCTTTACTTGCAAATGCTCACGTGAAAGCCGTTTGAAAACGAAGCCCGTTTCTGTGGAATATTACATTCTGCATAGGCACCTATGTTAATGTTTTCTACTAGATTGAGCCGAACAGCCAATGGCTTTTATTGTGAAACGACTTGTTTCAAAAAGGTAAAAGTAGGCAATGATCTGGAAATGGCACACTCAGAAAGAAATTCCCACTCCATAAGCAGCTATTTCTCAATAGGCAGCCACTCAGCTACCCGAGGTTAACTATAAATATGAAAACGTACATAAAGTGCAGCCAACCAAAACATAAAACAATTAGATCCACAACATAGGTATCGCCTCGAGACAATCAGTAATACAAAATTACTGGGAGGCTTAAACCGGTTTTGCCGGCGCCTAACCTCACCCTCAGCTTCTGCAGTGGTTCACAACATTTAATTAGTTATTCGGTCCTCTCGGTGAATCTCTAACTAGTCAATGAATCATAAAGGACAAACAAATAAATTATGATAACCACCATGATGAATCAAATACGAGGACCTAAGTGGAATTAATATAATTACTAGTCTCTTTGTGATAGTCAAAATAGTCTCAGCTACAAAAGAACCATATTGATGGTGAATGTTAACCCATATATGACGAATGGGTTCTCCCATCATTATCATTTGGGAGAGTCCACTTTCATTTTTAGGGATGTTAGGAGTGATTTTTATTTTTTATCTCATTTCTCGATGAAATTTCTCTGTGCAAACAGAATAGCCCCAGATGGGACGCCGCGTTCTGCGGCGTCACATCTGGGGCTATTCTGTTTGCCTATGTCCCATAAAAGGGACGCCAGGTTTAAATGAGTTATCGGCGTCTCGAAGCGTGTAATTTTAATGGCCAGAACATGGTATTCTTTTATAGTTAGCAAATGTTTTTTTCTAGATTGGTAAGCCAACAAGAGACACATGGACATCTGATGTTTATAAGAAACAGAAGAGCCAGGTAAGCCATTTACCGGTAAGAGTAGGCAATGAACAAGAAATAGTGCAATCAGAAAGAAATTTCCACTCCTAAAGACGAGGTGGAAAAACACTAACAAAAACGAGGTTTAAAAACACTAACAATCAGGTACTTATACTAAGTTAAGATATCGTAAGCCGGGTGAGCAGCTATTTCCCAATAGGCAGCCATTCAGTTACCCAAACCAAACTAAAAAATATGAAAACGTACATAAGGTGTAAACAACACAAAATTCAACGTGTAAACATAATACAATCAGAACCACCACAGAAGTATCACCTTGGAACGATCAGTAATATAAAATTACTGGTGGCCTTAAACAAGTTTTACAGGATCCTATTCTCACCCTCAGCTTCTGCAGTGTTTCATAACATTTAGTAAGTTGTTCGGTCCTCGTGATGAATCTCTATCTAGTCAATGAATCATCAAGGACAAATAAATAATCTTGATAAACAGCATGATGAATCAAAATCAAAGACTCACGGATACAATAAACTGCCTGGCGACGGAGAGACCTGGGCGCCAAACAACATCACTGAAATTCTGGAGCAAAAGAAAATCACCAGTTGAACCGTGGTGGGCCAAGCAAGAGACAAGAAGCTACGACTCCGACAAACTAAAATGGATAGCTTTAAGTCGGGGCCATCATAGAGTCTGGGGCCAGACCCACCGGCGTGCAATTGAAAAGGCAGCATAGTGATCAACCATGATTTGGTAAAAACTTAGTCTGCAGACTGTCGCATAACATTTATTACATCATATACGTCTGTAACGTATAAAGATTTTTCTAAACTGAAAATGAAAATCCTTCCTTCCTATAAGTTTCTTAAATTTGTAAACCAAGTCACCATGAAATTTTAGTACCAAAAGACCATCACGTAAAAGCGTTCTCATGGTGGTTATCGTGATTTATTTGTTTGTCCCTCATGATTTATTGAGATTCACCAGGAGGACCAAACAACTAACTAAATGATGTGAACTGCCTCAGAAGATGAGGATGAGGTTAGGCACATGTACGGTTAAAGCCCCCAGTAGTTTTATATCACTGCTCGTTCCAAGGCGATACTTCTATGTCGGTTCGTATTGTTTTATGTCTTGGCGTTGAATTTTTGTGTTGTTTGCACCCTATGCACGTTTTTGATTGTATGGAAATTACAACCTCTAAAGATAGACTTTGTTGTGCCATGGCACATATGAATAGAACAAGTGTTCTTAAGACCTGAATGGTTACCAGTATTTCTAATATTGGTTATATATATAAGCTGGAAACCCGCCGATTTTAATATTTAAATGAGATGCTCATTGATTGGTATAAATGTGTTGTTTACACAAAAGTAAACAAAAATTAATTAATATTGTTTAATTTTCGTTAACTCATTTAATTATAGTTTTATCTCCATAGGCTCTGTACTATGTCTATAGGATAAATAGCTGTTAGGCCTCTCTTATTTGTACACAACCCTGTGTTTTTCTTTCCTTTATTCGAACAATATCGACAAGTGTTTTGTAGTGTGAAAATATATAAGTTTGAATCTACAAATATGGATTTGACACATAGATAAGTTCTGAGTTTTCCGACTTTTTAAAGTACATGTAGGCAGTAGTGTTGTTAAATGAATCGTAAAGTTTTGTCATCCACTTCAACTTGCAGAGTTTTTGTATGTTTGTGTTCCAATGTAGTCTGTTCTCCAGCAGATAATGTTAAAATTGGTTCATAATTACTTGATCGTTGCTGATTTTGTTTTCTCTGTGATTAGGCCAGCTACATCTTTGTAAACAAAGTTGGTGAGATAGTGATACCAGAGGAGAGTGTTCTTCGGACCCTAAATGGGGAAGTTCTGCAAGAGATATATCATAGGTAACTACCATATTGAGACAGCCTGAAAATTGTGTGGCTCAGTCGGATCTACAGCTATTAACATTACGAAAACTTCCCCATGCAATATACATAGATTTTTTTAAGAAGAAAAAATTGAAAATTTCATCAGAAAAATTTTGTTATTTTTCTTATTTTTGCTCAAAACATAGATTGTGGGTACACGTTAGAACCGCCTCGCCGAGGCGGTTCTAACGAGTACCCACAATCTATGTTTTGGAGCAAAAATAAGAAAAATAGGTATACCCCTGCATACCCCACTTTTAGTGTATAAAAGTGGGGTTTTTAGGGAGTATACATTTCACGGACATGTTTTCCTGATGAAAAGCCAGTTATACGCATGTTTACGTTATAACGAATAAATTTGATATTTTCTGAATCATTTCCTCAATTTGTGAATAACCAAGGGCTGTTTTATGCGAATCAAAACCAATTTCAGATCATTTCGTGGAAAAGGCAATGTTAAAATAAACCTGTTTCCCTGATTCTTTTTATCTGAATAGGATGAAAAAAAAAGAAGAATGTATGTTTGTTTGGAAATTCTGAACTACCTATTCCATTAGGCGGCCATCTTATAGACCTGTGTATTTTTTATCATCAAGGTACATCCAAAATATCCAAGTACGCTGTAGACGTCAGTTACACCTGGGTAATGAGAGAGATGGTGGGTACCATGTGTGCGAAGACTCCGATGTAGCTCCTTCGCCACCATGTCTTGTATATTCTTTTGGGTAGGTCTGTTCTCCTCCATAACTCATATAAGCCTGGCGTCCCTTTTGTGGGGCATAGGCAAACAGAATATCCCCAGATGTGACGACGCAGAACGCGGCGTCCCATCAGGGGCTATTCTGTTTGCACAGAGAAATTTCATCGAAAAATCCGATAACAAATGAAAATCACTCCTAACACCCCTAAAAATGAAAGTGGACTCACCCAATTGATAATGATGGGAAAATCCATTCGTCAAATATGGGTTAAATTATATAGTACATGTGATTTGACGCTGATCTTTTGTGCTCAGCTCAGCGGAATATAAAATTCATTCTGCTCACTAATTGTGAATAAATAAAACCATGTTGGATAAATACAATTGTTGGTTTAAGATGAAGTTAGACCACGAAGATACATCTTGGGAACAGCAATTCTTATCTTGAATAGGGATTAACATTGCTAGAAGAAATGAAAACAAAAAGCGCGCGCACACACACACACACACACACACACACACACACAAAAAAAAAAACATTTTCCATTATAATTTCAGTGTTGCCAGAGATTTCAGCTTTGATGATAGCGTTGCTGCAAGATTTGGCTGTGAAGTTCATAGCTTTGACCCGGCGTAAGTATCTAAACGTAAAATGGAACCAGCAAGTGTACGGGACGTATATTACAGTCTAAATGGGAAACAAAAAAAAAAAAAAAAAAAAAAAAAAAAAAAAAAAAAAAAAAAAAAAAAACAAAAAAAAAAAAAAAAAACTTTCAACTATAAATTAAAAAAAAAAGCTTTAACAATAATCTAGTTTTAACAAGTTTAGGAAGCAATAATTTTGGAAGCAGAAAGTTATAAGCACATACACAGAAAATGGTACTGTAAAGCAGAAAATCAGCATCACAAGTCTTGCGCCACTTGTTCTAAGCCGGCTTAGGTCTTCAAAGTTGACTATTACAAAACGAAGTACGTGCCTTGTCCCAAAAGTCCCGTTACACATGCATTTTATTCTGAACGCATAGCAGGAACTAATCAAAGTTACTCATGCGGAGTTATTGATCATATTGAAACTTATTTTACTGTACAACATTATACTCACTTCAATGACCCCACTGCTACAGTTACCTTGGTAACCATGAGTAGGCATGACCGGAGCAGGTCAAACTATGCAAAATGTTTTCGGAACTTCTATTTTTCGCAATCTTCTAAATCAACATTTGGTATTTATGTGATCATTTAGAAAATACACCAGCATAACAACCATTCTATGAGCACCATTTAGTGATAATGTTATGAAATTTGGGAGTTATTCGATAGTTTGGGAGACCTATGAAGAAGCTCACCTATAAAAATTCAACGACAAAATTGCGACGTCAGTGAAAACATGCGGAGCAAAGACACAGGGTCGTTATATTTAAACTTCTAAAACGTGTTCTTTAATGGAAACCGAGCAATTGTGTAGTTTCATATTAGTTGGGGACTTCAATACTATTACACAACACATATTTTCAAAAAGATATTTCAGCTAACAGAAATATTAATTGACCTAATGAAACATGGGAAGTGGTTTACAGTGGATAGCATTTAGTTAAGGGGATGCCAATTGTCAAAAACTAATACTTGTATAATTTTTACCTGTATAAAGAAAAATGACATTTTTTTCCAAGGAGACTGGATATTCTTGAAACATTCTTGTATGAGTAATTTAAGCATCAAATACAGAGTATTTTATGCCCAAAAAACTCAGCTCTAGAGAGCTTAGCAACACGCTTATCAGCATTGTTCAACTTACTTCCTGGTTTGATTCCGTTTTCATCTGTCTGGCATGCTGGATAAATTTTACTAAAAACTACCACCATAAACATGATCTCCAAAAGCCAGACAACAATCTTTGAAAGTGTGTCGACTCAGAGATTATTTCTTCTTGAGGAAAACATGGTATTTATCATATATGCTGAAAACCTTTTACAGCAGATACAGTAAAGTATGATTTCTCCCAAATATTGACTTTTTTTGTTCAAAATACTTTCAAAGATTGTAGTCAAGAAGTTGGAGATCATGTTTATGGCGATAGCTTCTAGTAAAATTTATCCAGTATGCCAGATGGATGAAAACGGAATCGAACCAGGAAGTAACTTGAACAATGCTGATAAGCGTGTTGCTGAGTCCTTTAGAGCTGAGTTTTGGGGCATAAAATATTCCGTATTCGATGTTTGAATGACTTATACAAGGATGTGTCAAGAATATCCAGTCTCTTTGGAAAAATTGTCATTTTTCTTCATACAGGTAAAAATTATACAAGTATTAGTTTTTGACAATTGGCATCCCCTTAATTATTCTTAGTTTGCATGACTGAACTTTATAGTATTATTTTGACGATTTCCTTATAAATACATGTATTTTACTTTGATTTCCAAATATATTGTACAGTATCATTTTGCTTTATATAAATCTAAATTTAAAATAGATTTCTTGTTTGTAGTGTATTTATCCAAATAGCCAAATATTAAAAAAAATCAGAATTAACGGCAACGTCATTGGACCTGCTCCGGTGCAGTTGAGGTACAAGGGTTCAAACCTCCACTGCATTTTAACAAAGCAGTACGAAAATCTGCCCCCAAAGTCCTAAGATATAGTATTTGGTGACCATAAGTGTTGTAAGCTCTGACAGGCTGTTATTATGGCAAAACAGTGAGTGTAATAGAACTTTTGGGACGACCCTCGTACGCATACTAAATATTATCAAATAACTCAGTTGACGAATGCTTGTATAGAAATATGTTCAAAGTCTCCTTAGATAAGTTGACGTATGAATCGGGCATGCAATGAGCTGCGAACCCCAATAATTTAAATGGAATGGGCACCAATATTCATCATGGCATCATGTCCGTGCACTGTATATTTCTTCACAAAGTGAAGCTGGAATGTTGTATAAATTATTTTTCCTGTTTTTTTTTTTTTTTTTTTTTTTTTTTTTTTTTTTTTTTTTTTTTTTTGCTCCGGAACAAAGATTGTTGATCCTTTTCGAGGTGGTTCTAATGTGTGCCCACAATTTATGATTTGAGCCCAAATGAGAAAGTTACCAAAATTGTTCAAATTAAACTTATCATTTAAAAAAGCTGAAAAATGACCGCACATAAAACTTGTCCAAGGAGATTCCTACATTGACTTAGTGTATATTTTAAAATGGTCAAAGTAGGCAATGATCAGGAAATGGTACAAGCAGAAAGAAATTCCCACACCAATAACCAAGGAGGTGGGATAAACTAAATTGACATTAAGGTACTTGTACTAAGTGAACATATCGTAAGCCGAGTGAGCAGCTATTTCCCAATAGGTAACCACTTAGTTACCGTTCTAAACTTGACTAAAATATTAAAACGTACATTAGGTGCAAACAGCACAAAAATTCAACGCCAAGACATAAACACTAAGAACCACCAAAGAAGTATCGCCTTGGAACAATCAGTAATACCAAATTACTTGCGGGCTCAAATCGATTTTCCATTGTCATAAACTTACCATCGGCTTCTGCAGTGGTTCACAACATTTAGTTATTTGTTCGGTCCTCGTGATGAATAAAAAATGAGCACTCATAAGATATCATAAGCTGTCCGGCGATGGAGATCCCTTTGCGCCAAATAACATTGAAAATATGGAGCAAAAGAAAAACAAAAGAACAAAAAACATCAGTTGAACCCCGGTGGACCAAGCAACAGACAAGAAACTCCGGCCTAACCTACTAAAATTAATAGTTCTAAGTCGGGGCCATCATAGAGTCTGAGGCCTGACCCATCAGCGTGTAATTAATGAAGGAAGCATAGTTATCAACTTTCATTGGGTTAAAAACGTAGCATGCAGACTGTCACATCACATTTAAATTATATTACTTGTAACGGTTGATGTTTTTTTCTAAACTGAAAGAAAAATCATTCCTTCATACTATAAGTTTCGTAAATTCTTGTCACCGTAAAAGCGTCTTTACACAACATCAAATTTGGAAATAAATTCATAGTGCCTGCGAGAAATGATTTTCGAAATTTATGATACCGATTCCCTGCAGTGGCTAACAACATTTAGTTATTGGTAATTACCTATTATTGTCACTCTTGGAATCTACTTGTATTGAATACTGAATCTATTTGTATTGAATACTGAATCTATTTGTATTGAATACTGAATCTATTTGTATTGAATACTGATTCTATTTGTATTGAATACTGAATCTTTTTTGTATTGAATACTGAATATACTTGTATTGGATACTGAATGTTTTTGTATTGAATACTGTACATGGTATATGTTTGTATTTGTAATGTAACCCATGTTTCAGAGACGGCCAAGAGGATCACCAACATTCTCAAAAGGTCACGTTTCACAAACTTGGCATCGGGGGAGGGAATGAAGACACAGACAGTGGCCTTAAGCTGAGAACACTTAGTACAATTCAAAATATGCTGGGCCATCAAAACGTAAGTTAAAATACGAGGCGCGAAGAGAAAACCTGTCTTCAGGTGTCATGAAAAACATGTCTTTTAGTAAGTAAGTAAGTAAGTAAGTAAGTAAGTAAGTAAGTAAGTAAGTAACTTTTTTGTAACTTTTTTGACCAGTAACCTTTTTGACCAGTAACTTTTTTGACCAGGTCGTGCAGCTAAAGAGACAGGCATTGTCTAAAATGAGTTTTAAATTGTCACACACATTTGGTACATTTGGTACAATACTGTGAATTTATTAGGTACACAAAGGTATGGAAAAAAAGAACAGAAGGCACTGGGATTGTACGAAGGACGTTCAAAAAGTTCGCGGAAAAGTGCCATCACATCTTATTTAGAAAATCAGCTGAATTAAACTATTACAGTTATATAGACAAACATGATTTGTACTTATACAGCAAATTTTGCGGCTCTGGCATGAATACAAATTTAACAGTGGTTGCTATGGAAACCGTACATCACGATTACCGGCCCACTTTTGTTCATTTTTGCAAAAAATGATGTTTATGATGACGTTGCATTTGATAGTTTACCGTTCTTTTTTCACCAAACTTTGTATGAGCAAAGTTCAATATGTTTGCGGTGAGCACGTGACGTCATATAAGTGTGTGACGTCATTTGGGCGTAAAGTGGACATATTGTTTAGTGGATTTGCCTAAAATGCGAAGGGAACAACGGTATTCGATAAACTGAGTGTTTGGAACGGACTATAAAAGAAAGAAACATAGCTAAGAGCAGAAAACACACATGGCAACAAGGAAATTAAGAAAACGGCAATCAACAAGTAGTATGCATGATTTATACACGACCAGAAAAGCGTCCATATCGACTCGCGCAGCGTAACGTCAAATAACGTCATACTGTCGAAAATGATCGTCGTGATAGAAAACAGTAGAATTCGTGAAATACACAACATATCGCATTGTAGTTTCGGCACAATTCACCGCATTATACACACAGAACTGACAATTAGCCGCCCGTACGCCAGGTAGATTCCAAAAATGCTTAAGAGCTAGCCAACAGCGGCATGAATGCTTATAGCATGACGTTGTTATGACGTTGGGTCGGTTTTACATGCACAAAGAACGTTAATTTCCCAAATTTCCCATGACAATTACAAATTTGGCAGCACTTTTCCTCGAACTTTTTGAACCCCCCTCGTATAATCAAACTAACGAGTACCCACAATCTATGTTTTGGATGAAAAAAAATAAGTATACCCCTCCATACCCCAGTTTTGCTATAAAAAGTGGGGTTCAAGGGGGTATACATTACACGGACATGTTTTTGTGATGATCCCAAACACAGGCATCAGGTTATAATGGATGTTTTGATTTTTTGTTTATTTATAGCCATAACTTTAAATGATTTCATGTTTTGGTAAATTTATAACAATCTTTAGAACTTAGTCTTATTGCCATAACTTCAAGCGCTTGCAACGAAACATTCCTTATGACTATTTGGGAAGTCATGTACATGAATTAAGAAAACTATTTTCACTTTTATTGTTTAAACTGTCTCTGAATAAAATTATTTGCTCTTATAACAAGCTCATAACACACAGATGAGAAACACGTGGTACGGAATAGGTGGCGCACAATGAAATTCTGTCCGAAGTTGATTTGAGAAATTCGAGATTTTTCTCCAATAGCATTTATTCTATTGACTGATAGATAGGTGCAGTCAATGCAAAAATTGAACAATATTGAATGAAAATAACATACGGAATCCAGTTTATTTCGTTTTCGCAAACACTTCCACCCCATGTGCATATGCATACAGTACGTCCATAACAATAACATTGAAGTGTTTCGAAAACGAAATAACCGGGATTTCTTATGTTACTTTCTTTCTATTTCTGCATTGACTGCACCTATCTATCAGTCAGTAGAAGAAACACTGTCAGAGAAAACTCGAAAATCTAACCTCAACTTCTGTCTCAAATGCCGTTTGTTTCGCCTATCTTTTATCGGTTTGTATGTCTACAATACAACGTGATAACAATACTGTATTTCCTTTCAGCGAAAAATTGACATTCTAAAAATAGACACAGAAGGTGCCGAATGGTCGTCCATCCCAGAAATAATTAAAAGTGGAAGCATAGACAATGTTCGTCAACTCATAGTAGAATTCCATGTCCACACAACATTTTCAAAAATTTTCCTAACAAAATCATCTGACTATTTGGCTCATCTAAGCCTACTAAGAGGCCTATATGAGCATGGATTTAGAATTTATTACTTCAGAATGTGGGTTCACTCGGAAAGTGTTGAAGTGTACAAAAACGAAGCGGGTATAAAACGTACTGGCTGCCATGAAGTACACTTTATGAAAGTTGATTAGTTTACTTTGAAAGGTGTTCCATATTGTGTTTAAATTGAGACGCATAATGAGCAACCCAGCCAGTGTGCGAAAGCAAAGGGGCAGATCAGCTGTGCAGTAACAGCGCCTTTATTTCCGTCACACGGATAGTACAATGCCTCTTCCTTTTAAATCCAAAGTCTGTACAGGCGAGTTTTTGTCAAGGCTTCTTCAGGCAAAAGTGAGTTCACAGCCCATCACGGGTTTCAAGGTTGTTAAACCAACAGCATTGGCTGAGTCTGGTATATTTGCATTGTTATCGACAGGAGAAAAATAAATTTGCTATTTCTTGTTAGTTTTATAAAACCGAAATTTCAAGACTGTTCTTAACCTTACTTTTTATTTGTCTCTGATCTGTTTGAAAAAAGATACAAGTAAGCAATGATCAGGAAATGGCGAAATCATAAAGAAATTCCTTCTCCAAAAATATAAGTGGTAAAAACTATATTGACAATCAAGTACATCTACCAAGTAAACATATCGTAAACCGAGTGAGCGGCTATAAGGTTTTCGACTGTTCCCGGGACGGTCCCGTAAGTTTTTATGGAAACTGCACCTTAGTAAAGGACGATCAAAAAGTGTATTACAAATGCACTTTTTAAGGAAAATCCTAGCTAAGGTATAAACTTAACTTAAACCGCTAAGGAGGCCTTAACTTAAGGAATGATTGTAATTCTGGGCCCAGGTCACCAAGAAATTCTGGTTCCGAAGGCCCCCATGTAAAAGCGTTTTAAACCCAACATTTTTGGAAATCAATTCATAGGGTCTGCGATTAGAAAATGTTTTTTTTTTTTTTCGAAGTTTGTGATACCGATATCCCTGCTGGAGAAGTTTGGCTGTTAAACATTTATTTCGCGCGTTGAAGTCCGTAACATGATTGCAGACGTTAGCAAACCTAATAAGTCGGCTGTATTCAGCTGTAGTTTAATCCTCTCATCCGATACATTTTATTCTAGATACTCTTCACCATTCGGCGCTTCCTCTCAAAAGTATCGAAATGGTCTGACGTTCTGTTTTTGTTCATCTGCCTAATTTATAAATCCCTTGAAACACACCGTTCATCCAGATACAACAAACGCGGAAAGGTCTGCTAAACGCGGATATAAACAACTGTATCGCAGGAATACACAAAGTAAGAAAACATCAACATATAGCCTATAAATTGTTCTTATATAAAATGTGTTTATGCAGAGCTGATGCGAACTGGTTTATCTTGAAAATGGTACCGTATCACAGCAAAAGATTTCTGTAAACTATAGATACAAGCGATTTTAATTCATAAATTACTATTTTTTCGCCTTTTTTCATATTCTTTCGATATTTGTAGAATTAGTGTGTTTGGTTTCGTGCAAATATCTCTTCAAAACTAATTTTAGACATCTATAGAATATATCTACACCAAGCATCAAACTGGAAAAGATTTTGTGTGTGTCGAAATCCATGTTTAAAAATCGGCCTAGATTATTTCAAGGTACAACTTACCACGGACGTTGATACAACACAACGCGGATGATCCAAATAATTTGGGTAAAACAAACTCGGATTCGAAAACCTGGTTTTAACCTGCAAAACATTGGCAGAACGTTTTTTTTTTAAATAAAATACAATGAAGAAAGCTAGATTTTTATAAAGTAAACGTGCTATAAATGCATCATGTTGGTTTCTATAGTTGGTTATTCACTTGATATATTATCGAATTCGGGGGGATCCTGGAATGGCAACATTTAACGTCATATTGCACTATATATTGAAACCATTTTAACACAATGATACCAAACTGCGCCCATGTCATACCCTTCGAAAGTTGTAGATACAGAAATTGGACATATAAGTCGTTTCACTCAAAATGATTTATTTTGCTTTCGAACTACAAAGACATCACACGCTTAAAATAAAAACTTAGGTCCTTTAAGAGCAGTGAGTATATTATTGAGAAAGGTGATGGGCCATACCGCGGTTTCTGCTATTTAAGCTTCATCAGTGACCCTTAAGGTTTGGCAACATGGAGCCAAAATGAATTACTGTAATTTAAAAAACTTTCAAGAAGGTAGTCATTTTATCCCAGGTACCAAACTCCGTTTTGAAATGAGCTAATATGTGAAATTCGCGTTCTATCTATTCAACAGACAAAAGCTTTCCTAAGGAACTGGTGAACCTGTTGGTGTTACTTTTATGACCAGTCTCCCAGCCCATAAACACGGAAGAACTGTGATGAAACTTTAAAAAGCCCATTTGTGGAATATTGATGTAATTTGATGTAAGGGGCGCCTGGATAGCTCATTCGGTAGCGCGTTTGGCTTCTGACTAGCTATGTACCTCTGCCGTGTAGGTTCGAATCCCACTGGCGACGCAAGTAAAAATTATCAAATATTGAAAAAAACATCAATGGTTCCCGCATCGGTATGTACCAATGGTTTGACTGTCACCTTCCGGGCGCGGTGGTTTCACAGGGTATTTCCCGACCGAACGTCGAGAAATGCCCTGGCTTTCCCCCACCACTAGACAGTCGGCGTCTAAGAAGCAGAATTGCTTAATTATAGCTAAGTAGAAATGACTAGCTTGACGTCTATCTCCAGTAAGTAAGTAAGTAAGTAAGTAAGTAAGTAAGTAAGTAAGTAAGTAAGTAAGTATGTAAGTAAGTTTGTATAGTGCAAATACTTTGACACTGCCCGTCATACTCCTAACAATATATGACAGTTTGCTTCACGTGGCACTGGAAAACATGTTTGCCAATTTTATGGTTTTTACAAAACTTCATCACGTGAGGTCAAAAATCACGGTCAAAGTAGTTGTACTTCATTACACGTATTTTTCAGTTTTCTATTGTTATGTATGAAATACGAGTATTTGCAATCATTGCAAACTGGACATCGTTTGAATAAATCTCTAGGCGACCCCCGTGGCCAAGTGGTTAAGAGCGCTGATATTTCATTACCGCTTAAAATCATTCCATCATCTCACCGTTGTATTCGTTCGAGACCCATACGGGGCACATGTGAGACAAGTCAAGTTCTGACTGCGGGTGTGCCAGGTGGTTTTTCTCGAGGTTCTCCCGTTTTCGCACAATCTACTGATTTGTCAGTTTCATATGAGCTGAAATTTTTGTGCTGTTTGCACCTTATGTGTGTTTTCAAATTTTTAGTTAAGTTTGGGTAACTGAGTGGCCACCTATTGGGAAAATAGCTACTCATTCGACTTACGATATGTTTTCATGGTATAAGTACCTGCTTGTTCATTTAGTTTTTTCCCGACTTGGTTTTTGGAGTGGGAATCTCTTTCTAATTGCGCATTTTCCTGATCTTTGCCTACTTGTACCTTCATATGAGCTAAAATAATCTTGAACCTGCCTGGTTCGCCCCACCCACACCCCGACCTCGCCGAATCAGGAGATGCCACGTTGCTATAAGTTTTGTTCTGTCATTACGTACAGGATCAACAGCCAATGTCATATAGGGACGGTCAGCCATTATTTTCACCCCAAAAGGCTTCCAGAGGCATGATTACCAATTCTTTGTACACATTTTTCATCACAAATAACTGCTCTTCTTAAATCTACGTAATCTATGTGCTTTGGTATTCATAATTTGTTTTGCATGTTGTCACAGAGGGCCTTTCATATTTAGTCTTCCACTTCACCACACTTTTAAAGAGTGAGAAAAACAATCTGACAAATATCAGTATTCTTGGCCTTATCTTCATGAAAGAAATGCATCCATACACCGTAGGTTTTGCATGTAATAATCTACAGACATTTCGTAGTAGAGTTGGTGTTTGAATAAGAAAGGCGAAGCTTTGTTTTGTTTGAATTGATGCTTTACGTCCCAGTCAACAGCTAAGGTCATATCGGGACGTTGCCTCCACTTTATGAGACTCTTAACCAAAATGAGGATGTCATGACACCCAACAAGTGCTTCAAATATAACCATCCAACAAAGCCAAAAGGGCTTATATGTGCGGATGGTTCGACTTGAAACCACTTTTCCTGGGCAGACTCAGACCTGAGCGGTTAATCAGTAATCAGATACCTAGTCAGCATCGTACAAGCTTTGACTGGAGGCACAAGCAGCCCATCTATTTCTTTAGGCCCCAATGGGCGGGGCCCATATTCCCACCCGACCACCCTTAACTGACACTTTCAAACTGCATGCTAAGGCCTTTAATTGTCAAATTTAAAGAGCGAAAACAAAGGCACGGACAGGTTCTCGATTGACATGTAGCTGCTTTATAAAACATATAAACATATAAACCTAATGCCGTGGCCAAAGCGTAGTGAAAGTGCTCATCGGCACGTTCCTTGTGGTTTTATCACGCCATAATTGGTATTCAACCAATCATCTATGGACTCTATACCATTTAAAGTTGGTTTTAACAATGACTGCAGCCAGTTTTCCTTAAAATAAGATCAGAATTTGGTTTTTATCATCCGTGTCGGTTGTACCGAATGGTCCGAGTTTGTTTCACCTGCTTGAGAATTTGAACCGTGGTATGTTGCACCATATTAAATGATAGTACTCACTTTCAAAAAGTTCTTATTCTCTTTCTAGAATTTTGCGAGAGTTCTCGTAAAGGCAACACTTGAAGCGATCTCCGATCCTCCGGAAAAACACCAATTTGGCCATATTTTCGTGTTTTAATAATGATTTACAGACATTCCTACCAAGATTTTTCGCTTTTCGTGCAGCCAAGACAGATTTAGAAGCCTATATTTCTCAAACTAATATAATTTGTGAGGCAGGATTTTGGGCAAACATTTTCAAAGTGATGTACTTTTTCACTGTATGTCAAACAAAAATCAACTCGGTCGATATTCGATATAATTAAAGATAATAAATACTCACTCTTTTTTCTCGCCGTCTAAAATACTATTGTTTACATCCGCGTTTAGCAGACCTTTCCGCGTTTGTTGTATCTGGATGAACGGTGTGTGAAATCTGGGTGTAATTAGTTAGCTTAGGATTGTTGCGAATATTATGACATGTACACAAATCCCTGTACCGTAGAGATTTTTTCTACAATTAATTTTTTGTCAGTTGATACCCAGAGCGGTTTTAAATAATGAGGATTAACTGATTTAAGCATGGCGTCCCTTAGGTAAACAGAATAGCCTCAGATGTGACGCCGCAGAACGCGGCGTCCCATCTGGGGCTATTATGTTTGCTTAGATAATTTTCATCGAAAAATCGAATAAAATTTAAAATTCACTCCTGATGCCCCTAAAAGTGAAAGTGGACTGACCCAAATGATAATGATGGGAAAATCCATTCGTCAAATATGGGTTAAGGCAGTAGCTGCACTTAAAATGCTAGAATACGACCGTGTTGTAATTAAATAATAACATCGGGTTGCATCGCTTCGAAAAATAACATCTTTCGAGTAAGCCTAGCAAGATTTGGCGCAGATCACACAGATTTACAACCATTGGAGACAATTATTTGACCATTTTAACAAATCTGATCTAAAATGACCAACTGTGTAGAGATAGCAGTAAGCTATGATCATAGCAGTAAGCTATGATCTAAGCATCGAGATTGGAATTGACACAAAGAAAACATATAGTAAGCTGAGCGTGCAGCTATTGCCCTAAAGGTGTCACTTAGTTAACCTAATTGAAAAGGAACAAGTAGGCAACGATCAGGAAAAGGCGCAATCAGAAAGAGATCCCCTCTCCAAAACCGAGGTGGGAAAAAACTAAATTAGCAATCAGGTACTTATATCATGAAACATATCGGAACCCGAATGAGCAGCTATTTTCTCAATAGGTGGCCACTCTGTTACCTAAAACTTCACACATGTATATGAATACGCAAAACGGTCAAAAATTCGACACCAAAACATAACGCAAATAGAATCACAACAGAAATACCGCCTTGGAATAGTCAGTTATATACTTACTGGGACTTAAACCGGATTTACAGGATCCCAACCTCGTCATCAGCTTCTGTTTTTCATAATTTACTTGTAATATGAGCCGCCTCATGAGTAAACCAACCATGTGGTTTCCGAATAGTTCCGGCAAAACCGAGATGTACGCTCGTACATTCACAGGAAAACGCTTTCAAACCCTGTCAGACAAGTTATAATAACCTACGGAATAATGGTGAAACGATAATTTTCAGAAAAATATTTGTGGTAGAAACCCAATGAAAACGCCCTCTTAGGCAGCCCATGTAGAAAAATCTCTACATTAAGTTGTTGTCAGCTGATACACAGAGAGGTTGTAGATTAAAAGAATCTTTGATGGGGGCTGAGGCCTAGACAAGGAAATCTCAGGCAAGTTTTCAGATTATTCAAGTCTCATTCGACGCTCTGCCGAGGATGAGACTCGAATAGTCTGAAAACGAGCCTGAGATTTACTTGTTGAGGCTTCAACACCATCATTGATTATTTTCTCACCCATCACTTTAAACCATTTTGACTCTAAATAGGCTTCAAGTACTGTTCAGGCAGCCATTGTGTTTTTACATGAAACAATATGCAAATTAGCCAGTGAAAAAAATGTATATGCACTAACCTTACAAAAATATTCAATCGGCATTTTGTTTTGCGCATAAAATTCTCAGCAAAATTAAATTTTGAGATTTTTATCAAAGCAGCAGACTACAATTGCTCCTGTAAACTTCCTGAAATTAACACCTGCATTGTTATTTTTGTCACTGACAGTTGACACCTAGCTTATCACTGCATTATATAGAAGTACACATAATGTTGTACATTTCTGTTTAAATGATTGGCATTTTGAGACAGCTAAAATCTACTAGTACTGAGATAGAAATATCTCAGGCGGGCACACAAAGGGATATGATTGTCTGAGGGGGGGGGGGGGGGAATAAGAAATAAGACAGTAGCTGGTCTTAAATGCTAGAATACGACTATCTTGTAATGTAGTATAATTAAATAGTAACATTGCGTTGCATCGCTTGGAAAAATAACACATCTCAAGCCCTGTCAGACAAGTAATAATAACATACGGAATATGGTGAAGTGATAATTTTCAGAAGAATCCTTGTGGTAGAAACCCTATGAAAACGCCTTGTAAGACAGGTAATTTCGGCTGGTTTACACTAGGCAGCAGATCACACAGATACTCCTTTTTTATTTGAAGATATCAATTGTAATGCGAGTGATCTTTTCAAATTATTAAAAGAGCTTTCGGTGAAAAATCAGTTTATATGAAATGATCAGCTCGGTAAAAGCAAGCTGGTGCCATGAGAACTTGGATGTTTAAACTGGTGTTAAAGGAGCCCAACCTTGCCCATAGCGTTTATTAATCATAAGTTAATTAATTTGATTACTATATCATTCTGTTCCAAGAGCATACCTAATCGTAAAAGGGTAAATGAAAGCAACGGCCAGGTAATGGCGCAATCAGGACTAATAGAGTAATACTATTTTACATGTGTGCATGTAGATACTGTATGACAAGCCATTCGCTTGCTACGACGCAAGCAAATGGCTTCTGATATGCACACATGTAAAATAGCTTAGCAACACATTGATCAGCTGTAAATGTGTGACACATTAATACTTTAGTAAAATCTAATAACCTACGGAATATGGTGTAGTGATAATTTTCGGAAGAATCCTTTTGTAAGCCCTGTCAGACAAGTAAGCTCGGCTGGTTTACACTAGGCCACAGATCACACAGATAATCCTTTTTTTAAAGATATTAACCCATATTTTACGAATGGATTCTCCCATTATTATCAATTTGACGAGTCCAATTTCTTGTTTTAGGGGCCGCAAGCGTGATTTTAAAATTTTATTCCATTTTTCAATGAAATTCCTGTAAGCAAACAGAATAGCCCCAAATGGGACACCGTGTTCTGCGGCGTCCCATCTGGGGCTATACTGTTTTTGCCTATGTCCCACAAAAGGGACTCCAGGCTTAAATGAGTTAAATGTTTTACGAGTGATCTTTTCAATTATTAAAAGAGCATTCGGTGAAAAGTCAGTTTATATGAAATGATCAGTTCGTAAAAAGCAAGCTGGTGCCATGAGAACCAGTCGCACCCTAAACCGAGGTGGGAAACACCTAGTTGACACTCAGGTACTGATACAAAGGAGAACACATCGTTTGCCGAGTGAGCAGCTATTCCTCTAAAGGGCGCCATTCAGTTACCTGACCTTAATTAAATATATGAAAATACAAAAAAGCACAAATAGCCATACATCGCTACCTAAACATGAACAAATAGAATCACCTTTGAACGGTCAGTAATACAGTATAACATTGCTGGGGGGGGGGGGGGGGGTTAAATCGGTGTTACACGATCCCAACCTCGCCCTTTAGTTAATCATAAGTTTATTAATTTGTTTAACAAGCTATTTTGTTCAAAGATCACGCCTTATCGTAAAAAGGTAAACGTAAGCAACGATCAGAAAATGGCGCAATCAGGACGAAAGTAATACTATTTTACATGTGTGCATGTAGATACTGTATGATAAGCCATTTGCTTGCTTTGTAATAGCATTAGTTTAGCAACATATCGATCAGCTGTAAATGTGTGACACATTAACACATATTTGACGAATGGATTTTTAGGGGCATCAGGAGTGATTTTTAAATTTTATTCAATTTTTCGATGAAAATTCTCTAAGCAAACAGAATAGCCCCAGATGGGACGCCGCGTTCTGGGGCTATTCTGTTTGCCTATGTCCCATAACAGGGACATCAGGCTTAAATGAGTTAATTAACTTTTTAGTAAAATCTAATAACCTACGGAATAATATTCATTTAGTGATAATTTTCAGAAGAATCCTTGTAGTAGAAACCCAATGAAAACACCTTCCGTGTTATACCTCATGAAAATAGATTTACAACATGAAAAGACAGTCATAGTCCACCAGTCCAGATCATGGTCTTACTGAGTTTAATTATGTAGTATAATTAATTAATAACACCAGGTTGCACCTCTTCGAAAAATAACACCTCTCTTATAAGCCCTGAAAGACAGGTAAGCTCGTCTGGTTTAAACTAGGCCACATATCACACAGATTATCCTTTTTGAAGATATTAACCCATATTTGACAAATGGATTCTGCCATCATTATCAATTTGACGAGTCCACTTTCTTTTTAGGGGCCGCAGGTGTGATTTTAAAATTTTATTCCATTTTTCAATGAAATTCCTGTAAGCAAACAGAATAGTCCCAGATGGGACGCCGCGTTCTGCGGCGTCCCATCTGGGGCTATACTGTTTGCCTATGTCCCATAAAAGGGACGCCGGGCTTAAATGAGTTAAATGTTTTACGAGATTAAAGCAGCATTCGGTGAAAATCAGTTTATATGAAATGATCAGTTCGGTAAAAGCAAGCTTGTGCCTTGAGAACCAGTCGCAAACTAAACCGAGGTTTGAAATACCTAGTTGACACTCAGGTACTGATACAAAGGGAACATATCGTTTGCTGAGTGAGCAGCTGTTCCTCTAAAGGGCGTCATTCAGTTACCTGAACTTAATTAAATATATGAAAATACACAAAAAGCACAAATAGCACAAACATCGATACCAAAACATGAAACAAATAGAATCACCTTTGAACGGTCAGTAGTACAGTATAAAATAAGAGCTGTCGCAGGACAGCGTAGCTCGCCTGACTTGTGCTTTGCCACTACATCTGTTAAAATCTATGACCCATGACCTTGACCTCAAGGTCACTCAGGTGGGTCATGATGGTACAACATATAACTTCATACCAATGCAAAGTATCAACTTGATCAATCTACATGTTCAAGAGATATAGACTTATGAAAACATTAACCAAAACTTAAACACAAAACTTCCAAGTCCGTGACCCTGACCTAAAGGTCATCCAGGTGAGTTGTGATGCACAGCATAAAACCTGAAACCAATATCTATCAACATGCAAGTATCAACTTGATCCATCAACATGTTCAAGAGAATTAGACTAACCAAAAAATTAAACACAAAATTTCTAAGTCAGTGACCTTGACCTCAAGGTCACCCAGGGTAGGTCATGATGGTACTGCATAAAACTTCAGACCAATATCTACCAACATGCAAAGTATCAACTCTATCAATCAACATGGTCAAGAGATATAGACTTACAAAAACTTAAATCAAAAACTTAAACACAAAATTCTGTGACCTTGACCTCAAGGTCACCGAGAGTGGGTCATGATGGTACTGCATAAAACTTCAGACCAATATCTAGCAATATGCAAAGTGTGACGTGCAGCGTGTACCGAGCGGCTTGAACACTTATAAAAATGCGATGAGATGTAGTGAGCTAATTCGAGCCTGCCTAGCTCATCTAGCTCCATAAGGATATGACAAGTTAAAGTGATAAACAAGAAATGATATGACACAATTGTCATATCAATAGCCTCAATTTTCTATCGCAGTCAATAACGAATAAGACAAACCGCGCATCGAGCGTGTGGAAAAATATGCCGCAAATTCAACCACGTATTTCCATAGACATACCTTGATTCAACAAACATCAGAAGCACGTCGGAGACACGTAACAAATGCGTTTAATACATACGTGGTTTGTCAGAAAAGTTCGTGTACACCATTTATATTTTCAACAGAAAAATGAATATATCTGCTTTTGCAAAAGTATTTTATAAGCAAATATACAAGAAATTTTATTGAAATCTGACAAAAACACGTCATCTACAGCCTTTTCCCTGCACTTCCGAACCGAGTGCGGGGCAAAGGTCAACGTCTCTATATGACGTTACTTGACATTTTAAGCCGCCAGCGCGTTATACATTTGTTTCAGGTTTTTTTTTGTTTTTTTTTAACAAAAGATCCTTGGCTATCAACATTTTTATGTCTGTGTATCCAGCTGTCAAATGCAGATACGCCGTACCAATTCTCGCAAAATTGTTCGTCCACCTGTTGAACATGTGTAACAATTTCTTGCGGCGAGCATGCCAGACAGGTGATCTTCCGTTTATCATCATAGGTGGACTTCTGAGCAGCTGAAAATCGTCTGTGCTACAACTACTGTGAACTAAATAGTAACTGACAGACCGATGACGTTTCTGTTGTTTGTAACATTTTCATCGTATCTGTGGGTGATTTCCTTAACGAAACATACAATCGGCGTCGGCTGTTCTCCGACGTCAAATTACGCCATTATTTCAAACAGATTTTTCGGTCTGCTTCTGATTTTTTTTCACATAAATCAAACAACACTGCCGCCAAGTCGGAATCTTTCTGAAACTGAAGTCAGTGTTATATGGTTTTAGGACGAAATATTTTAATGTTATAACATATTTAAGTGCCGTTTGACAGGGAAAAAACACAATATGAAAATCGTCACATTTTGTTGACGTTTTGGCACCTGTCCCATGTGGCCCTACGTACGCTTAAGTAGAATATGTCATATTTAACGTGTTGATACTTCAAATTGAAACAAATTCCTCAAATATGCTCATAAGATATTGCTGCTTATATTTATACAAAAACAAAAACAATAAAAAACAAAAAAAACTTAAACAACAGCACTTTACTTTTCCTGCTAGCCAAGGTGTCCACAAACCTCGTACATGTGCGTTCTGTACGCTTGGTGTACGTTAAAGTATTTTAAGCATGCAGCATGCTCAAAGCTCGACGTGTCTCGGGTATGTGTCTTATACGAATAAGTTCAACACGCGTTACATTAAACGTTTGATACGCGCCTATACTGTATTGTGTGCTTAACATACCTGTACAAAAGTACATGCAATCCAAAATTTTCAGCATGCTGAGATTATTATACGACCTGTACACACCTTAGACACACGCTAATCATTTGTGACTGCTATTTTCACCATATAGACTATTGGCCCCCCTCCCATTGGGGCCTAAAGAAATAGATATAAGCTACTTGTGCCTTCAGGTTACTGGTAAAGCTAAATACACTGCTGACTGACCGTCTGATTACTGGTTAACCGCGCTTGTCTGAGCCTGCCGAGGAAACATTTCAAGTCAAACCATCCATACGTATAAGCCTTTTGGGTCTTAGTTGGATAGTTATATTTCAAGCACTTGTTGGATGTGATGACATCCTCATTTTGGGTAAAAGTCCTGTAAAATGGAGGCAACATCCCAACATGACCTTAGCTGTTGACTGGGACGTAAAGCATCAATTCAAACAAACAAATCACGCCAAGAGGTTGCAAAAGTGGTCGGAGATTTCTCCATACTTCCATGTTGTGGTTTTACTAGAATTCTAGTAATTGATTAGCCGTAAGTCCTATACTATAGGTAATTAAAGTTTAAGAAGCAAATTTTCTTATTCAGCGTGTTGAGATTTTTTCATACGCAAGGGTCGCGTTCGTCTTGTACGTTAATGTGCGACTGACTTTTCAAGATTGACGTGTATGTATGGGTATGGGTATATACTTAGAGGATATTTTACTTTTTTGAATTGAATACCAAATATATTTAATCGAGTGTGTTGATTTTGTACATTTTCCCATTGAAGAGGCAGGCGGTGAAAATGCAAAACAAAAAAAATATTGAAAACACAAATATTTATGGTACACTCTTCCTTACGTTCTAAATAAAAAAATTAAGAACATGAACACCAATACTTTATGTTATTTCTTAAATAACTGGCGTTAGAATTTCTGACGTGAAACACTTTTTAATGACGTCAAGTGAATGAAAACGTCAGAAGTTATCAGAAATTTACAGTTAAAATATCGGCTGATATCAATCACTTGTGAAAATCATCAGATATCTCAACATACACTTTACATAATTTCCACCTATGTGTAATACATTTATCTTTTTTGCCATTGAAGATACGGTTAAAAATCATACGGTTCAATATTAATGAGCCGCGACGCGAAACAATCGGTCTTCGGGGTTTCCAACCAGGTCTGACACAAACCGACATGTACAGTCCCAGAAGCAGCATAGAAGCTTGAAATTTCGGATTTAATAAGAAGAGAAAGTGTACTATCCATGTAGCGAAAACAAAGGCGCTGATCAGCTTCGCAGTTCCTGCGAGGCTGATCTGCGCCTTTGTTTTCGCATAGGCAAAAATCCTGTTTTCTTGTGACGCGGCTCATTTGATAATGCAACATTCATCTGTCTGGGCCTACCAGTTATCGCCAGTACTGAACAACTTTTTTCAGCGTACTGCTAAATAGACTCCATAAAAAAGGAAGAATAAAAACGAATGAAGAAAGAAAAGAAACTTATTATGATAAAAAAAGAAAAAAAAAAAAAAAAAAAAAAAAAAAAAATGAATGGCGAATATGCGGCGAGATTCGAACCTGTAAGACTTTTAATGGCATTACTCATGTTATCATTAATATTTATGGTCTATAAATAATAATCTAAAAATAGTTGCCATTATCGGCTGGTTTCCCGTTATCAGGTTTATGTTATATGTAAATATATTCGGAATAGGAACCAGTGCCATGCTTAATTGATACCGAATCATTTTCCCGCCCTTGATTACTAGAAGAGAAAAGAGAATCAGGCTATCTCGGCTTCATTCGTACCTTCGAGGTTATCATAAAAAAAAACTATTGAAGTGACCACGGCAGTGTAGCGCTAAATACAAACCGCGATGAACTATTATTATTATGAAGAACAGACAGGCACTACAGGCATAATCAATGATAGAAATCATGTCTTAAACATGTCGTTTATAGATTAGAAACCGAAATAACAATTTGTATCGAAATAATTGGGGACGAATATGCCTAAGGCTTGCAAAGACCGCAGACTGATGACCGCCGACCGAATCACTACCCATGGCCTCTAAGCAGTCTTTTTAATTTGAAACGTTAGTAACTTTCAAACTTTTAAGTGTCCCAGTTGAAAAAAAAACAATCGAATTACTTTTTGTATGTCTACAGCTTTACATCTTAAAATAATCATATTGACAAATAAACAATCTTTTAAAACCGGACTTCTTTTTTTTCGGATGGATATCTATATGGGCCTTTTCCATTACAGTTATAGCTATAGAATAATACATTGAAGGGTTGAGGCTATAAAAATGATTATTCCCAATTTAGACAGAGTTTCCTACTCCAAAAATGATTTGCGTGTGTCCCCTTAGATAACTTTCTAAGGTAAGCTCAAGTTTGAATATTTTACAAAATGATTGCAGTTGCATTTATAAAAACAAAAATCATCAAGAGTTATAAACATTAATTAGAATGAAAACAATATTGAATCACAGCTCACTTGGGCTCACTTATTTGGGATAGCTCCGTGAACGACTAGCTCAAAGATAAAACAGCTAAATGAGGCTCATTTCTACAGGAAGCATGAGCTGAAAATTGGGCTCCTTTCTGTTTCTTAGTATAAGTAATGTTATACTTTTTCTACAGAGTAGGAAAGCCAATATTTCAGGTACGTCTACGACTCTATAGAAATATTACCTTATTAATGCTGCAAGATCTGGCATAAAAGTCACTTTCAGCTATTATACCTGTGGTTAATTGCCTTGTTGTTTTGATTGGATAATAAGATCTGTTCATCGACTGGTCAGTTGAAAAGGAAAGTAAGCATTTGATTGGTTAATTTCGTGATCATTTCATTGGTCAGAGATCCGTTTTGGTGATCAAGCTCTACCACTGAATGTATACACTTTCTGTGTACTGTATTGAGGCTATTTCGTCACACAAAGTATCAACTCAATCCATCAATATGGCCAAGAGATATAGACTTACAAAAACTTTAACCAAAAACTTAAACACAAAATTTCTAAGTCCGTGACCTTGACCTCAAGGTCACCCAGGGTGGGTCATGATGGTACTGCGTAAAACTTCTGACCAATATCTAGCAACATGCAAAGTATCAACTCAATCCATCAATATGGTCAAGAGATATAGACTTACAAAAACTAAAAAAACACACCAAACTTAAACACAAAATTTCTAAGTCTGTGACCTTGACCTCAAGGTCACCCAGGGTGGGTCATGATGGTACTGCGTAAAACTTCAGACCAATATCTAGCAACATGCAAAGTATCAACATGATCCATCAACATAGTCAAGAGATATAGACTTATAAAAAACTTTAACCGAAAGTGTGACGCGGACGTACACGTAAACGTAAACGGGGACAACCGAGGTGACTACAATAGCTCTATGCACTTCGTGCAGGCGAGCTAATTACTTGGAGGTTTAATAACCTACGGAATAATGTTCATTTAATGATAATTTTCAGTAGAAGCCCTATGAAAATAGATCTACAAGATGAAAAGGCACAGTCATAGTCCAGATCATGATCTTACTGAGTGTAAGTGCAGAGCATCACGATAACTTGTCTGGATAATGGAATTACAGTGTGTAGATTTTTCTTTTTATTTTTCTCAAAAAAAAAAAAAAAAAAAAACAGATTGTGTATACTCGTAAGAACAGCCTCGCTGGGGCGGTTCTAACGTGTACCCACAATCTATGTTTTGGATCAAAATATGAAAAATAGTTTTACCGCTGTAAAGGCCCCGTCACACATAAGCGAAAATCTCTCGACGCAGACTTGCGTTTAATTGCGAAAAATGTTTTTTGTTAGTTTAATTTATTGCTTTAAGTCCCAGTCAGTCAAAAGCTATGGTCATGTCGGGACGTTAGCTGTTGAAAGGGGCGTAAAACAATAAATCAAACAATTAAAAATACATTTTCGCAATAAAACGCAAGGCTGCGCAAGTCTACGTCGAGGGACCTTCGCATAGGTGTGACAACCCCTTTAACCACAATTTCACTACATAAAGGTGGGGTATAAGGTGGTATTTATTTTACGGACATGGTTTCTTGATGGATTAGACTTCATTCTGTTATTTTCTAAGGCAGACAATATTTTTATCATTAGCGAAACATGTCCGTGCAATAAATACCCCCGTAAACCCCACTTTTATATAGCAAAACTGGGGTATACAGGGATATACCTATTTTTTCTTATTTTTGCTCCAAAACATAGATTGTGGATACTCGTTAGAACCGCCTCGGTACCCACAATCTATGTTTAAATTTTGAAGGAAAACATCATTTTTTTCAGCTGAAAATGTTCAATTTTTAAAGCTAAAAAAAAAAAAAAAAAAAAAAAACAACACTGTATATAGCATGGGCAAGTTTTTGTTATGATTTTCATCCATGTCCAGTCATTTCTTAACATTATTTTCAAAGATTGTGGAGACAGTAAACGCTTTGGAGCAATTTCTGGAACAAACATAAAGTTGTTTACCCTTGTGAATATGAATAATTGCCCTGTTCGCCTCTTGGCACAAATGTATTATTTTCAGTCCTTCACAAAGGCTCTTGACCTTTCAGATATAATTACCATTTTGTTTAATATTTTTCTGCTCTGTCTAATATAATGGGCGTTCGAACTGCTTTTTAACACGTTTTGTAGGATGAAACCTCAACTCGAATCCCTTTTCGTCAGGGTTAGACGAATTCTTTGACACATCAGAACTAATAAGAGTGCGTGGCAGTTTATAGCCGCTGAAATTATCAATATTGTTTATGAGGTTACAACTGCCCTTAAGGTTATCAATTTAAGAGTGAAATTAATATTTTTGGATCCTTTGGCTACAGAATATTGATCATTATTATTTCAAGAAAATGCGAGATAATGCCAATTACGCCTTTACATAAAACGACAAGAGATTCAAAGATGGCCAATGAAATTATGATTATCTAAAATAACAATCGAACAACACGTGCGTGCTAATGAATATCGTGGGTGCATTAAAGGAACATATACGAGCCGCTGCATGAAAAAAAATTATCTGGGTTTCGACCAGGTCTCACACAAATCAGGCTGTACAGCCACAGAAGCAGAGAAAATGCTTGAAATTTCGGATTTACGTAGTAGAAGGATTGTACCAACCGCGTGGTGAAATTAACGGCACTGTAGTTACGGCACCACTGATCTGCGCCTTTGTTTTCACAAATACAGATTGCGAGGACTCAAATAATATTGCATCACAGTTTAAACTGGCTATTTCCTTAACATCATGTTCTGAGTATAAAGGACAAACACCTTTATTTCTATATGATGATGGGTGATAATCTAGCTACTTCCTATAAATTGCCCATTATCAGGGCACAGAATAACACAATGTACTCACTGAAAGTTTAGCAAAGGTCTGAGAGGTCAATACATTCGAAACAATCTGTTTCATTCTTTTTAAAACTCATTTAAGCCTGATGTCCCTTTTGGGTGACAAAGGCAAACAGCATAGCCCCAGATGTGACGCCGCAGAACGCGGCGTCCCATCTGGGGCTATTCTGTTTGCACAGAATAATTTCATCGAAAAATGAGATAGAAAATAAAAATCACTCCTAACATCCCTAAAAATGAAAGTGGACTCTGAGTCTCACCCATTTGATAATGATGGGAGAATCCATTCGTCAAATATGGGTTACATAACGTTTCAATGACGTTTTTATATAATTATAGATATAGAGAGGATGTGCTCAGACTACCGACACAAGCAGGTATGATAAAGAAACCATCCAAACGCGAATTCTTCAAAACGTGTAAAACGGACGTATTATTTCTGTGACACTGTGTCAGCCAGCAAGGAATTATACCGTATCCTACGTCAATAAAAACCATTTTGTACTATTTTGAGTACATGTATTCATGATGTAGCAAAATATGTTTACATTGCAGATATTTAAGAAATGAATTTCATTTTTTGGTGTTCATGGAGCTATGAACCGCAGTGGGTCGCGTGCAAAGTGAATGAACCCCGAAGGGGTTCATGTAAGCTTTGCTAGCGACCCACTGCGGTTCATAGCTCCATGAACAACAGAAAAGTTAAACTCATTGCTTATATTTACATTCATTTCTCTCTATCGCTTGTTGAAAAATCACCAATGCGGTCACATTTACAAGCAAACAAAGAATCTACACACAGTGGGTGTTCAAACAGCGGAACGGCGTCGACGTTTACAACGTCCAATCAGATTGGCGAGATTCATGTTTTTTGACGTCAAGTTCGGATTACGTCACGTCGCGTGACACAATGTTGTTCATGGAAGTATGAACACAGATGGACATCTAATGGTTCATCTAAGGAGGTTTTAGAAAAAATGTAAATATAACTAAATAAAGCAGCTATAGTACCTTAAACGCCAACAAGGAATTGAACCGTATCCTACGACAATAAAACCATTTTTGTACTATTTTGAGTACATGTATTCATGATGTAGCAAAATATGTTTACAGTGCAGATATAACCAAAAGTAAATGAATAAGCTTTTGATATAGCTAACTAAAGCAGTTAATGATTATAGTACCTTAAACAGACTAATTAGATTAGAAATTTCATGTGAACAAAGACATATACGAAGGTATATCTACACAGACATTGACCTCCACAACAGGCCTATGCTCTGGAGTAGAAAACTTCACTGGTCCATTTATAATACACCCGCCGTACTAGTTCGTGGTCATTTTGAAAATATATTTGAACATATTTTGTCTACGCATAGAAATGCAGCATAATAAAAAATCATTTATTACAACACAGAGCCATTTCTACAACTTAAACTGAAAAAAAAAAAAAAAAAAAAAAATCAAATGACGTCATTAAGAGTATAAGAAATCTAAGAAGGGGTTAAGGGTTTGAAAAACAACATGGCCTTCTAGATTTCTTTAATTAAATGAGATCTTTGAAACACAGTTTCTTTATAAAACAAAAAAGAGACATCAAAATAGTCAAAATAATGGCCCCGTTTCAGATTTGTTTTGTCCAAACCGTGCATGATAAATATATTCCAAAGTTGTAAAACAAAGTCTTAAGTGAGCAAGCATAACTCTGGTGGAGTTTGACTGTTGTGGAAATTTCCAGTTTTGTTGTTCCGTTCGTCGAATGCTATACCTGCAATTAAAGAAATACAAAATATACAATATTAGGCTGTAGAGCAAATATATAGACAACAAATAGACATCATCCAGGAGAGGATGTTTATAAGCCATATTACTTGTTTCCAATCCTGACTCTTTATTTATAATGTAATGTGGATTGATATGTTATTTTGATTCAAAATAAATATTGTTTAAACCAAATAGTAAAACCACATCGAGGTGCAATCATGAACCGGCAATGTGGAAGTCTCAGATCCTTTTTGCACAACGCTGTCCAATGTAATTTTAGTCTTTACAGTCTCTACGCTCATTCATCAGGAAAACATGTCCGTGTAATGTTTACCCCCCCCCCTGAACCCCACTTTTATATAGCAAAACTGGGGTATGCAGGGGTAAACCTGTTTTTCTTATTTTTGCTCCAAAACATAGATTGTGGGTACTCGTAAGAACCGCCTCGGCGAGGCGGTTCTAACTTGTACCCACAATCTATGTTTTGAGCAAAAATAAAAAAAATATCATTGTTTTTTCTTCTGAAAATTTTCATTTTTTACAACTTTAAAAATCTCTGTATATTGCATGGGCACGTTTTCGTAATGTAAGGGTAAATGGACAGCAACTTTCTGGTTCAACCAACCCCGATAGCTCGGTGGCTACCTTGCTTGGCAATCACTTAACATGCCTGTCATGCTGGTGACTAATATTTATCCAGACTTTATAAAACACGAACACTCACCCATACAATATACAGATTTTTTTCAGCAGAAAAATTTGAAAATTTTCTCAGAACATGTTTGATATTTTATGTATATATGTGCTCAAAACATTGATTGTGGGTACACGTTAGAACCGCCTCTGCTAGTCGGTTCTAATGAATACCCAAAATCTATGTTTTGGATCAAAAATAAGAAAAATAGGTCAACCCCTCTAAACCCTAAAAAGTCTCCTCGTACATCATCCATAGTGCATATTATATTATTTCTTTCGGTCCTTTGAGATCAGTAAGAATATTTAGAGTATTAAAATTGTACGTTTAGAGCCATATTCTAAACAAACGTTTTAATTATTTCACCCCGTTTTGGCATGTGTCTTTGATTTAGACATCCCTTGAGTAAAGTTTTGAAATTATTGTATATTTACATGTATCTGGCTATCACCACCGGTTTTTATAAAGGGTCACTGATGAGGGTTCAATACCCGAAATTGCGCAATTTGGCCCATTCTACATCCCTTTGAACGTTTTCACTGCTTCCAAAGGATCAACCTTTTATATTTTATTTGCTATTACTGCAGCTGGCGTTGTGCCGTGTGGCGGCCCTAAAAAGGATCCCCGTACACCATCCATATATGATTTCTTTCGGTCCTTTGAGATCAGTAAGAATATTCAGAGTATTAAATTGTACGCTTAGAGCAATCTTCTGAACAAATGTTTTAATTATTTGATCCCAATTAGGCATGTGTCTTTGATTTAGACATCCCTTGAGTAAAGTTTTGAAATTGCTGTATATTTACATGTATCTGGCTATCGTCACCGGTTTTATAAAGGGTCACTGATGAGGGTTCAATACCCGAAATTGCGCAATATGGCCTTTGGAAATTTTCACTGCTTCCAAAGGATCAAACTTTTATATTTTATTTGCTGTATAAAAGTGGGGTATGAGGGGGTATTCATTGCATGGACATGCTTTCCTGATGACAGTGAAAATACAATGTACCAACGAGAAAAGGCATGGGTCAGGTCGTCATTGTGTAAGTTTACAAACAGGTCAGTAAATCAAGACACTCGTCATTGAATATCTACTGTGATCAGAAAGATATAATGGGGATTTGGTTTTCAGTGTCAAGATGTAAAATAGTATGTTATCATGATGTAACACCGTCGTCCCGAGGTTAGCTTTTATTCGGTCAAATTTCAAATAACATACGCAAAAGCTTTTACTTGATAATGCGTGTTCCATAATCTATAAGGAATCCGAAATCTAACTCCCATATTCAAGAGGAGCTGCCATAAACGTCTATTTGGGTTTGCGATTTCATTAGCATTAATGCGACAAAATTCATGCAATATATAAGTAAAAATGACGGTAGTCGGTCACGAAAATGTCATGTCACACAGGGTTAAGAATATAGCTAATGTAAATGAGCCTGTGCGTGGGAAAACCAACAATTTGGGTTCCGACCAGGTCTGACACAAACCAACCAGTACAATCGCAGAGGAAGGTTAGAAGCTTGGAATATCGGTTTCAAGAAGAAAAGGAATTGTACTACATCAGTGTAGCGAAAACAAAGGCGCTGATCAGCTTCGTATTTACTGCGAAGCTTAGCTGTGCCTTTGTTTTCGCATATGCAGATTGTTGGTTTATTTGTGCAGCGGCTAAAATGTGAGTGGGAGTATTTCTTCCGCAAACGGAAACTTCGAAAAGGATTGTCTACGTAAATCGTCAGACAACATATTCTAGTGCACCTCCGTCTCACCGTGAACGCATTTAATTGAATGTACCAACAAAATAATGGTTGGTCTATCGAATGTGAAATGCGTAACCTATAAAAGAAGCATATCTTGAAAAGAATTCGTGTCCCTGACGGGATTTGAACCCTCTGTACTGAAATCAGATGCTCTAAACACTGGACCGACACTGGCGCATTATGTCAGAGGTTGCAGTTACCACGTGATCTGCCAGACCCAAACTTCTTAACCAAGAAAGATAATCTCCGATGAATGGAGATGCAAATGAACATCACATCGAAAGAAGTACATTGTGTACTTTCCAAAATATACTTACATTTTATCTAAGATGTGGTCCCCTCATGTCTCTGCCCAGCAATCTCATAAACAGATAGTCATCAAACCTGCAAAGATTCGAAATGATGAATACTGATGCCCGGTGTAAGCTGACCGAAGTGAGATAATAGATAAATAGAACCCATCATGGGTTCCCAGTGGAGATAGGAAAATCCCAACCCGAGGGTCCACCCGTTCCAGTGGGAAACGAGGCTCGCCTCGTTTCCCACTGGAACGGTGAGCCCGAGGGTTGGGATTTTCCTTTCTCCACTGAACACCAATGATGGATTCTTTTTCTTACATACTCCGTTTAAATTCCTTTTACCGGTAAAGAAGTCACCAGGTACCGTGTTTTAGGCCTACCTCTGATGACGTTGTGTATATTACGGAAATTACGTTAAATGTAAATAAGCCGTTGTCAAAGTCAATAGAGAGGTAGTTTTGATCAGTTTTTATTTTAAAAGGAGCGTGATTCAAGAACATTCACTGTGAATTCTCACCAATTTTGTCTAGTTTTGTTGAACACCATTGTTAAAAGCAGTGGAAACGCTCGAATCTACTCGCGTGCTTTTCTTATCTTGTATGAGCAACCAAACCGGCGGTGTAAGATAAGATTTGTGCACCACCACTGAATAATACTGCTCTCACATATACCGAATTTTCCTTGCGAATGCCCTTCCGAATGCAATTTTGAGCAAATTCGCATTAATCGCTAGAAATTCGGAAGCATTCGGTAGCATTTGTAAGCATTCGGAAGCATTCAGTGAAAATTTCGAGTCGTTGCTAAAATTAGGAACATGCTCCTAAAATTCGCAAGGAAATCATATTCTTAACATATTCGTAAAGAATTCGTAAACACTTCGGATTGAATGCAAGACATTTGTAACACTCGCACGCCATTTGCAAGGATTCTGTAGCATTAAATTCTATTGAGTTTTGATGTCCGTAAAGAATCGCTAGTGAATCGCAAAATTTTCACATTCAGGACTCAGTTTTTAGCATAGTTTATTTATTCTGCCCCTATCCTTCAAGTAAAGACCATTATTTATGGTGTTTGGCTTTAAGCTATCCATCAATGTATGGCAGACTAATTAATGTCCCGTGTACTTTTCATTTGCCCAGTAAAATTTTCTTTTTTATTGTGTAAATCGCAATTTGAGAGAAACAACAAAGTAGTGTGTGTTTCAAGAGTAGACTTGGACCAATAATGACATATTTTCTCCATGCCCCATGGCATTGTGGGTGAATTCGTTTTACATTGATATTATTGGCTACAATGTTTTCGAATGAGTAAAAAATCAAAAGAATTCGGCAACCATTCGCTACACATTCGCTTTATTTGTATGGTGTTTGCAAGACGTTCGTATTATTTGTAACGGCATTTGTAAGCGTTCGGAACATTCGTAAGGCATTTTCAAGAATTCGGTAGTGAACATGGCAATCAATCGCAACATTCTTAAGACATTTGTAAGGATCCGCAAGCATTCTTAACGCTTTCGCAAAGACATCGTTTTGTGCAAGGCCCGCCCTGTCCATTCGCATCATATTCGGTAATTTCAGCGCGAATTTCAAATTTTAGGATTCGCAAGGGATATTCGGTATATGTGAGAGCAGCATAACGGGATAATTTTATCTTTTTGACAGAGGTATGTAAGAAAATATATTTACTACATATACCGGTTGGATGGCTAACAGAGTTTACGAGCACTTCAATCAGCAAAAGAGGAGGAGAATCTCTTTGACATTTAACCCATATTTGACGAATGGATTCTCCCATCATTATCAATTGGACGAGTCCACTTTCATTTTAGGGGCTGATGATGTGTGATTTTAAAATTTTATTCCATTTTTCGATGAAATTCCTATTCGCAAACAGAATAGCCCCAGATGGGACGCCGCGTTCTGTGACGTCCCATCTGGGGCTATACTGTTTGCATATGTCCCACAAAAGGGACACCAGGCTTAAATGGGTTAATGAACGAGTCAATAGGTAAAAGAGGGACCAGGAATCGATGCAACTGAATTTAAAGTCCCAAACTACTGAGACACCAGATGGGAAAGAAAATGCATAAAACACCACTAAACACTTTCCGACAACACACTCGAAGAGCTTTCAAAGGTTTTGTGAACTCACGTGAAGCCATTTAGAAATCCCGGGGCCCTTTTTTGGTAAGTTGGTATAGTAGGTTGGCTGAGATAGAGCTCTAAGCATAGTGGTGGGCATTGAGTAGGCCTGAAATTATAACAAAACTATTAGATTACGATAACTCGCTCATGCAATATTTTTATATAACTAAAAATGTTGAAAAATTTTAATTGATTTTAGAAGTATTTTACGAATTTTGCTCAAGACATTGATTGTGGGTACACGTGAGAACCACGGTTCTAACGAGTACCCACAATCTATGTTTTGGACGAAAATATGAAAAAATGTATACCCCTTGTACATCCCAGTTTTACTATATAAAAGTGGGGGATAAGGGGATATTCATTTTATAGGCATATTATCCTGATTTGGCGGCCCCCGTGGCCGAGTGGTTAAGGTCGCTGACTTCAGTGCTCTTGATCATTCGATCATCTCACCGATGTGGGTTCGCGCCTCGCACGGGGCACGAATTCATATCTGAGACATGCCATGTTCTGCTTGCGGGTGTGTCAGGTGGTTTTTCCCCGGGTACTCCGGTTTTCGCCCCACCTACCGATTGATTCGTCTCGATATGAGTGAAAAAGCTTGAAAGGGACGTAAAACTGAATAAAAAAAAAAAAAAAAAAAAAAAAAAAAAAAAAAAAAAAAAAAAAATTATCCTGATGGAGTTGTGTTTGTATGTTGTTTGTGTTTGTGGTTTTACGTCTAAGAAAACACGGTGTGGACACTATCACTAAGTCACCGGCACCCTTGCAAGTATGTCGTTGAAGATGTGAATAAAAAAACTTTCCAAGTTGATGATGTGGATGACTGTATCTAAGACTTTGGGCAGTAACCGCGTTGAAGACAGTTGCATTAGACATACCAACAAAACAAATAGATTGTAAAATGCCAGTGCAGTACACGTTCATGTAGAGCCCCTAACCGGGAAACAAATGATTTTACACAAAACAAGCCTGAAACGGTATGATCAAATGAAATCGGTCACAACTTACGTTGAGCAAATGATTTTACAAGCGGACAGTATGGCTCTTCCTTTATCAATATCCTGGTCTGTATCGCTGTAAGAAATACTGATAGATTCTGCACTTTGTATCAAGACAAAAGCCAGAGTGACAGCAAATGCATAAACCCACTGTCCATGCATCTCGTACTATGGGACTGAAATGAAAAGAGAGAAAGATTCTTAATTCTAAAGATTTTCTTTAAAATAGTATCTTTTTCGTTTTAGTCATATTATAGATTTTGTTACTTATACATGTATCTTTCAAAGTGAGTGCTTTTCTTATTTTGTATTTCTTGAATAAAATATAATGGTTTGCTCCTTTGGAAGTAGTAAAACATTCAAAGGAAGATAGTATGGACTATATTGTGTAATTTTGGGTAATGAACCCCACCAGTAGCCCGTTTTAAACCGACAACGAACTCCAGACTATTGTCTATTGAAGTCTCGGAATGCTTTGTTTCTGTCTCTAATTATATTCAAGATATCATAATTGATCCAACCTGCATCCCTGTGATTCAATCTGATTTGTTTTAATGGTGCAAAATTATTAATAACTACGATCATAAATATTGACTATAACCACCTAGAAGTTCAAAAATAAATACGAATCCATTGCTGTCATACTCGAGGCAAAAAATTGGCAGGTTATTAAATCGAAACAATCGAAGCTGATCTGAACAGCACTTTTCTTTACACGTATAGTACAAATTTTCTTCTTCTTAAATCCGAACTTTCAAGCTTCTAGCCTGCTTCTATGACTGTAGAGGTCGGTGTGTCAGACCTGGACGGAAGTCCCGAAGACCGGTTTTCTCCCGTCGCGGATCTTAGAAGAATACAATTTGAAACCCATCTTGTGACTTATCGTGGAGAGATACATTCTATTAGAAAACAAGTGCGCCGCCTCGTGAGAAAACAAACAATCTGCATAGGCGAAAACAAAGACGCAGATCAGCTTTGTTTCGCTACTCGGATAGTACAATTCCTCTTCTACTTAAATCCAAAATTTCAAGCTTCTAGCCTGCATCTGTGCTTCTACAGCCCGGTTTGTGTCGGACCTGTTCGGAAACCACATTGTTGGTTTTCCCACGAGGCGGCTCAAGTAAAAGAGACTTAATCGATTTTGTCGCTAAGTATGTGGGTATAATTTCAGCAGATTCACTTAACTTAGAATATTTGCGGTAAGATTAATTGCAGTTCACCGAAGCAGTCTTCCTTTGAAGGAAAGCGTATGCATTTTAAACTTTAATTCCGAACAATAAATTGGTCGCTTAAAAGCAAATTTACGCAATCATGAGCAATCACGAATTGTTGGATTTAACTGGCAGAGAATGAAAGTCTTCTAAACTAGTAGAATTGTAACACTTTTGTATTATTGAAAACTTCTCAGAAATTCAACTTGTAGTAGGGTCTGTGATTACTGCGCAAGACGCTACACAAACAGTGTTAATATGATTACTTTGTTCTGTTGATTCAAGTTACGATTGGCGTTTCATATGTTGGCTAATACCTGTATATAGAGGATCTTACACGAGTGGTCATTTCATATGAAATTTATTAAACGAGCCTTCGGCGAGTTTAATAAATTTCATATGAAATGATCATGAGTGTAAGATTCGTTTTATCATATGACTTCTAAAACAGGTTTTTATCGCTTTCAAAGTGGACATATTTCCAATGAAAATTTACATTGTTGTTACGGACGTCGTCAATGACGTTACGTATTCCCGCAAAAGTGTTATTACACGTGTGTGGTCATACGATTTTTATGACATGACGTTATCCACTGGAAAACAGCGGCGTCATATGATAAATACTAGTAACAATCAAAAAGTGAGCAAGACATCACGCTATCCGGGCTGGGTTCTGATAGCTCGCGGGTTAGAACGTTCTTTTCGGGTAGGTCTTGGGTTCGCTTCCCAGTTGCGTAATTCTATAAACGTTAAAATGATACCAGTGGCTACCTTGCTTTGCGCGAAAACTTGTGGCATTTTAAGGCAAAATCTTATCACCACTTGGCTTCATTTATGGAATTAATTAAGGCTGTTCCAGTTAATTAATTCTGTTTTCTCTAACAAGCCCACAGTAAAAATAACAAATTATCAACATCGCGTGAATATGACCCGAATATGACGTTATTAACGCATAGGTAGTTCCATGTCATTTGACAGTTTGTGGCACCTTAACATTATTTCATTAAATGATAAAATGAACAAAGTCATTTTGTTTATATTAATCAAGTTTTAGAATAAAACTATATTCAGCAACATTTGACATGATGGGTCAAAGGTACATTACTGCTCTATTTTCTTTATAGATAGATTACATCTTTGGCTATCATTGCGATTGCGATTTCTAAAATCTTATGTCGCAATACATCATGCTCGTCTTTTAAGCACGTAGGCTCGTACATGCAACAGTATTTCTGATATTTCGATTGAAAGAAATAATGGCGTAAAAGCTTAGAACAGAACATGTCTGTATCGGTAATAACAGGCTAAGATAATGATCGGAAACATTTACATCATTTTAAATGGGTGATATGTCTTTAAAATTTAAATCTAGACCTAGTATAATCTGTCATATTAGCATTTATGACATTTATTGGCAGTTTGTTTGTACCAGCAAGCACACTTTCTTTTTATTTCAGAACCGACAGGCTTTGACGATCCCTTCGCGCGAAATATCTATTGTATTTGACCGTCATTTACTTGGAAATCTGTTAGATAACTACAATATCGAAGCAGCCATTTTATATAGAACTAATAGTGATCGGGTTATAATCGACTAGTATACATGCTTTCGCGTTTCGTTTGGATGAGTTAAAGTACGAGTTAGATAAGTTAGTTATTTTGAAGGCTGCGTTCGTTCATACTTATCTCACGAAATATCAGACAGAATCATATAAATATGGTACTTGTCCCCTATTGTCTCCAAAAAGCCAGAAACGCTCTACGTAGTTTGAGTTTTCCTTCAGGGTTTATCTCCAAATATTTTCGAATATCGAGACAAAATTGTGACCTTATCTAAGGTTGACCTGAATACAAGGATTGTCTATCTGGGCCCACTTAAATCCAGATATTCAATCACTCAGCTAAGATTATCTAAATGTTTCCTATTATTATGTCAGCATCAGACTCATAAGCATTTGATAACAAACAATAGATTCTGAAACTGACTACGAAATGATTTTTTAAGAAATGACTGGTCTAATTGAGCCATCGCTTCTAGAAAGGTACAAGTAGGCAAAGATCAGGAAGGGCGCAATCAGAAATAAGATTTCTCACTCCAAAAACCGAGGTGGGAAAAAACCAAACTAACAATCAGGTACTTATAACATGAGAACATATCGTAAGCCGAATGAAAGCCGAATGAGCGGCTATTTTCCCGATAGGTGGTCTCTCAGTTACCTAAACTTAACTAAAAATATGAAATCATACATAAGGCGCCAACAGCACAAAAATTTTAAGCACCAAGACATAAAACAAAAAGAACCACCTTTACATTCATAGTGCTTAGTATGTTTTGTCTAATGTGAATAACCAACCGTGGTCGGGGAGTTTTTAACCAAGGATTTAGTACAGCTTAAAGAAAATTCGTAAATGGAAAGTTGTCGCTAATTTAATGTTAAAATGGCAGTAAACTGTCAAATGACCTGGTTGCACGGATAAATGACTTAGTGTTCACGCAATGTTTGATATATCTTAACACATTATATTATGGTTAATTAGAAAACATATAACTGAATAGTCCTGATTAATACCACAAATGAAGCTAAAACTGATGAAAATGACATGGCTTCACGATACAAAGTAATTAATGGCACCTTTATAACGAAGAGGATCGAACACGACCTCAAACTTAACAGTACACAAAGTTGAAATGGCGTTGAAATTAATGATACTACGGGCCTAATGTCATTTACTATAAGACAAAATGTAATAAAGTACACCATATTTACGAGAGAATAAATTAATGCTATAGTGCAAATACTTTGACCGCGCCGCAAAGCATCTGACATAGATATGCCATTAAATTACAACATAGACACCAGGTAGGAAAGAAAATACATAAAACATAACAAAACCTTTGCCCGACAACACACAAGAAGAACAGAATGACTATCTCTTTCCCAACAAGGTTGCCATCCGGCTAAGTTTCAACCAAAAAGAAAGCCAACGAGCACGACAGAGAGGCCGGTACAGTAAACAGAGTTATAATGAAGATAAACCACATTTCCTGGGACACCGATAGCCGTTTTTACCGGGAACAAAGCCGAAAACCATTTTTTTCTGGGGACATCTTCGATTTAATAAAGAAAGAAAATTGGAATAAAAAACAAACATAGTGTTCAAGTGGCGAACGCATGACTGTAACAAAACCTTTTGATGTAGTTAAATTAAAATGCCAACCAAAGATACCAAAATTACAGAGATTATTATGGTGGTCACTGTATATACAAGTTTGAATATTCACTTGTATAAAAAGCATTGTGTATTTTTGTCAACAATGTTACATTCTTTAGCATGCTTTATCCATGGGCTGTGGAAAATGTTGCAAATACATGGATTTGTATATACATGATTGTGAAGTGAGTGGTCAGCTCAGAGCAAGTGAGTCATTTTTCATTTACTTCTGGGTTGAAATCGTGGGGCCCATTTTTCTAAGCTTTTTTAAAAAAAAAAATAAGCCAGACTTTTTGATGTAGTCATTGACTTCAATTATATAAGAACCTGAAACAAAAGGCATGTCATCTTTCAGCAAACAATAAGCGCACACTAACTTTTCCGAGAGAAATACATTTCCATGACCGCAATATAATCCTTAATTTTTCAGATTATGTATCCTAGACATGTAGGCTTTGTGTAATTTTTATTTACATGCATTCCATTTTCCAGGATTTGGGTCCCACGAAAACTAGTTACATTTCAAATTCTAAACCAAGCTATTTAACATTTTAAAAGAATAACTATATTGAGTCATTCTTAGTATCTATGGCGTCTATAAGCAATAAATGCACATCATCATTTGATTCACAGATTTAAAAAATAACAGTACATGTAGATGTCTGTTTAACATACCCCACCCACTCATGTCAATATTGGTAAAGTCTCATTAAGGACTTATGTGTGGTCACTGTATATACAAGTTTGAAGATTTACCTATACAAAAAGCATTGTTTATTTTTGTCAGCAATGTTACATTCTTCAGCATGCTTTATCATGGGGTTGTTGAAGATGTTGCAAATACACGGATTTGTGTATGCATGACTGTGAAATGAGTGGTCAGCTCAGAGCAAATGAGTCATTCTTCAGTTACTTCTGGGTTGAAATCGTGGGACCCATTTTTCTTAGCTTTTAGAAAAAATAAGCCAGATTTTTTGATGTAGTCATTGACTTCAATCATATAAGAACCTGAAACAAAAGGCATGTAATCTTTCAGCAAACGACAAGCGCACATGAGCCCCCGCAAGTTACCCACTTGTGACGTCTATAAGCAATAAATGCACATCATCATTTGATTGACAGATAAAAAAAAGAACACAGAAAAACAGTAGATGTCTGTTTAACATACCCCACCCACTCATGTCAATATTGATAAAGTCTTAATAAAACCATTTATACTAGAACAGCGAAATTACCATTTCTGTCAGTACAGCGAAAATGTATTAGCGAATATTAAAAACGGATATGAATAAAATTAAACCATGTTCTCAACTGGCTAACACATGTATAACAAACTGGTGCTGCAATAAAGCCAAAACCACATCCCACAGATACCAGGCGGGAAGGAGATCATTTCTACGCGTTCATCAACTTCAAGGTGTTCATTCACGAAACTAAAAGGAGCCCAACAAGAAAAGCAGCAACTCATCTTTCAGCAAAGCAAAGAACACAGAAAAACAGTAGATGTCTGTTTAACATACCCCACCCACTCATGTCAATATTGATAAAGTCTTAATAAAACCATTTATACTAGAACAGCGAAATTACCATTTCTGTCAGTACAGCGAAAATGTATAAGCGAATATTAAAAACGGATATGAATAAAATTAAACCATGTTCTCAACTGGCTAACATATGTATAACAAACTGGTGCTGCAATAAAGCCAAAACCACATCCCAAAGATACTAGGCGGGAAGAACGTTCATCAACTTGAAGGTGTTCATTCACGAAACTAAAAGGAGCCCAACAAGAAAAGCAGCAACTCAACCATAATAAATCAAAAACATCCCGACGAGCACAACATACAGACAAACGGACAAAACACGCAACATGAATATAGATAACAACAGAACCGCCCTGGAACAGTCAGTAACGATTTACTGGGGCCAGGATTAACTGAATCGATTTTACATCGCTCTAATCCTCGCCCTAAGTCGATATTTAAAACAAAAATATTTTGATTTAACCAAAAAGCTTTCTTATCTCGTTTATGTGACGTTGTATTTATGAAGCAGTCACTTTATATGGATCACTCCTATCGTATGAGAAATTATAATTGATGAATCGGACATTGATTAATGGCAAAAATACAAGTGCAAGCACCGAGAACGAGGACTCAACAGTAATATCGACACTGGAATCCGCAAAAGAAAGCTTATGTTTAAATCCCGGTGAACCCGACCAGAGACAAGAGTTTTAGCCCGTTATCTAAACTCATAGTCAGGTCCCTCCCGTCCGTAAGACAGCTTTAAGTCAGGACCGTCATGGAGCTGAGGTCCGACCCACCGGCGTGCAACTAAAGCGGAAAACAAAGCATTTAACCAGGTCATATTTAAATTCTAATCATGCGGTATGTAGCTTGTAGTCAATTCTTTTATACAGATTGATTATCTTTTTAGAAAATAATTTAGAAATGTTTACTCATTTTACATTTTAGGGAAGCTGATCTGCGCCTTTGTTTTCGCATAGGCAAAAATCCGTTTTACTCACTATGCGGCTCAGTTGATATCTCAAAAAGGGCATCAAACATGTGCTTATTTATAAACTCTTACATAGTCCCGAGTGCGAAGCGTGGAGATGTACCTTAAATATTGGCAGTCAAATGGACAGTCTGTAAAACTACAGCAGCTTCGTATTTTTAGAGACACAATAACAACATTAGCATGACAATACATCATTCTAGGTACAGTCTCGATTGGTAATAAGTTTCATTGCAATTAATGCGCATAAGCTGAATGTATGCGTCCCATGAGATAAACCAGTCGCCTGCTATCGATACGGAAGATGGTGTATAAGTTCAATTCTTTATAATAGGATAGAGCTTCATGACATACATGTATATATACTGTATACGAAGCGTGGCCCGGTAAATTGTGTACTTTGTTGATATTTTCATTATTTGACGCCCTATCGCCATTAAACTTTTCAAATACCTTCCGCAATTCAAATTCAGTAAAAAGAGGTGCATACAAGAAAAAGTTTATGTACAACTTGTAAAATGTGCATGACTGATTAGGTCAGTGTATGCGAACCCGGCGCAACCCAAACAAACACATTTAAATAATCTTCTGTGTGTTCAGTAAAGTAATATTTTTTCAGCCATTTCAGTGTTTAGCGCTAAAACGAGCTGCCTGCTCATAGCAATATTCTTTTAACATCACCAGAGAAAATTCTGAATATTACATATCATCTGTTTGAAAATGGCACACATTTAAATGCTGTCTGTTAATCTTACAACCAAAATGAAAATGGCGACGTTAAAGGAAGAGAAAGCGTGACGAACGGCAATCCAGTTCTGTGTGCAGACCGTTATTACATAAAATGATTCATTCAAGCATCTGAAAAGCACAAACATATACAGTGGTATTGCGAGGAGCTTGTTTTTAAATGGCATAGTCGATTTAGAGATGGGTGGACAGAAAGTACACTGCATGGACGGAAACCATTCATAAATGTCCGTAACGTACTTTCCGCAGATGAAATCGCATCTTCAGTGTAAACGTTTTCAGGACAGAGAGAAGTTTATGTAAGCGATTCAACAGGTCGTAACATAGTCTATGGTTCGGTGACATGTTTCAAAAGTTGGTACAAACATCGCTTGTGTATCGCACACAACGGAGCATACCTCTATAAAGAGTAAACGGTAAGTACATGTAGCACATGAAGTTGACGCATAACAGTAGACGACGTCGTCAGCGTGCGCCGGGTCTGCATGACTTGTAGTTTTGTATTGTGTACTGAGATTTTATTCTTAGGTGTATTTTTCAGAAATTTTGTATGCGTACCCAGAACACGTGTACGTAATATACTTGTAAATTTGAGGCCTGTGCATTGAATAGTTTTCATACAGCCTGCACAGTCCACGATTTACTGGGCCACCCTTCGTATATATGTAGTAACTAGTAGAAGCTTGGAAACAATAACAAACACGTCAAATGGTTATGGATAATTGTCTGCATTATTTTTTCGGTGCATTTCCTTCCTTTTACATGCAGATTCAGATATTTTAGAAAACATCTAAGCATAGTGTTATCCTAATTAAGTATATTGTCTGACACTGACCGCTTGTTAAAGACGCCCATGTTTCCTTGATGAACTACATGTATAATTGGCATGATAAAGCTTTTGATTCCTCGTTCATACAGTGCTATTCATATTGGAATCACATGCTTAACTTATTTAAGCTTGGTGCCCATTTTATGGAACATAGGCAAACAGTATAGCCCCAGATATGACGCGGCGTTCCATTTGGGGCTATTCTGTTTGCATATAGGAATTTCATTAAAAATGAAAACAATTAAAAAACGCTCCTGATTCACCTAAACTGAGAGTGGACTCGTCCAAATGATAACCATGAGAAAGACCATTCGTCGCTAATGGGTTAACAATTCATCATATTTGCAATGTGACATCTTGACTAATAAAAACTATTTCCGGCGTTTCATAAGATCAGGAAAACATGTCCGTGAAAAGTATACCCCCTTGAACCCCACTTTCTATATAGCAAAACTGGGGTATGCAGGGGTATACCTATTTTTCTTATTTTTGCTCCAAAACATAGATTGTGGGTACTCGTTAGAACCGCCTCGCTAACGAACCGCCTCGGCGAGGCGGTTCTAACGTGTACCCACAATCTATGTTTTGAGCAAAAATAAGAAAAATATCTAAAGTTTTCAGCTGAACTATTCAATTTCTAAAGGTCAAAAAATCTCTGTATATGGGCAAGTTTTTGTAATGAGGTGGAGAATTGTGACGTGAAACAGAAATAGTTTTAGACTAAACGTTCTGTTAAGCATAACCTTGTACACAGGCTAAAATATTACGAAAACTTGCCCATGCAATATATAGAAAAAAATTTGGTTGTAAAAATGAAAAATTTCAGTGGAAAATTTTTGATATTTCATTTTTGCTCAAAACATAGATTGTGAGCACCCACAATTTATGTTTTGGAGCAAAAATGAGAAAAATAGGTATACCCCTGCATTCCCCAGTTTTTTCTATATAAAAGTGGGGTTTAAGGGGTATACATTACATGGACATGTTTTCGTGATGATATGTAGCTGCAAGAATGTAGTGCATTTTCCCGTGGCTCCTCAACACCTGATGTACAATGGTATAATTAGTTTTAGCAAGTACGTATTTTTGCTTTGTGTGGGAAATAATTTTATTTCCGCCAAAAATTGGCTTCATTGGGAGTACAAGAGACTACAAAATCGAGTACTCAATGACTCGCTTTATTTAAGCATATTTTGATTTGAGCCTGTGCGTGAGAAAGCCAACAATTTTGGCTAGCCAACAATCAGGCTAAAAGCTTGAAATTTCGGATTTAAGAAGAAGAAGAAGAATTGTACTATCCGTACAGCGAAAAGAAAGGCGCTGATCAGCTGTGCAGAACGATCAGTAATATAAAATTTCTGACGGGGTGGGGGCTTAAACCAGTTTTACAGGCGCCAAACCTCACCCTCATTTCTGCAGTGATTCGCAACATTTACTTAGTTGTTCGGTCCTCGTGGTGATCTCTAAGCAGTCAATGAATCATCATAGGAAAACAAATGCATTATGATAACCAACAAGATGATTATGATAACCACCATATTGTAAGTCGCAATATGAGAGAAACAACACAGTGGTGTGTGTTTCAAGAGAAGATTTGTATAAGTATTCAAAGTTTAAATCATTTTCCATGTCCCTTGGCATCGATGGTGATTGCGATATACAATGCCATCGTTTGCTACAATGATTACGAATAAGTGCCAAGCTTCATATTCTTAGGGTGCTTGCAAGATGTTCGCGTGATTCGTAACGGCTTTTGTAAGTGTTCGCAGTAACATGCGTGGGGTATTTTCAAGAACTCGGCAAGATTCTCAAAACATTTGTACGGAAACGCAAGAATTCTTAATATTTTCGCAAATGAATAGTTTTCTACCAACCCCGCCTGTGACAGTGCTCATTTATGTCATTTGAGTCGCGTCATGAGAAAACTGGATTTTCGCCTATGCAAAAGCAAATGCGCAGATCAGCTTCGCTACATCCTCTACTTACATCCTAAATTTCAAGCTTCTAACCTTCTTCTGGGACTGTAAAGCTCGGCTTGTGTCGGACCTGGTTGGAAATCCCGAAGACCGGATTTTTCGGGTCGAGGCTCTTTTTCCAGCGAGTTTGAGAAACCATGGTAAAACAGTGTGAACTTGAATTTTGTGGGAAAGTAATTACCTCCCTTCCATGAGACTTTGGTACAGGAAAATCCTAATAAAATTTGTGGCCAGAACTGTTTATTTATTTATTTTTATTTGTGAATCGGTTTTCAAAACTTTGCTGCACGAATTGCAACAAATAAAACTAAATGCTCAATTGTGCAAAGGAAACATTCCATTCCTGCTTAAACAGTTGCAAAATATCTGCGAACAACCATAATCAGACACTAGAAAACACACTATAATTGTGTCTACTCAGTGTCTTAACATTTACTGAACATTAAGAGTAATGCTGAAATAACATTGTCTGCAATAAATCCTATGAGATTTTCAGTATCATTTTACATGCATTTTCAATGACAAAACCTTTTCTCCTGAGCATATTTTGTTCAAAGGAAACTAAATGCATTATGCATCTAATATCAAATGAGCCGCGTCATGAGACAACCGGACTTTTGCATATGCGAAAGTAACTGCACAGCTGATCAGCGCCTTTGTTTTCGCTACACGATACGGTACAATTCCGCCTCTACTTATACCCAAACTTTCAAGATTCTATCTTTCTTCTGAGGGTGTATAGGCCAGTTTGTGTCGGACCGAAGACCGGTTTTCTTGCGTCGCGGGTCTAATGAACAAAGCGAGAACTAACACGTATATGGTTTGTCCTAAGAGAATAACCTGTCAAAGCCATGGTCTTAATCTAAGTCAAATCAATAATATTGAAGCTCATTTAGTTTCTTCTCTGCTATCACCTGGGTGACCTGCAGGTCACACTGCCGCGTTATTTAGCTTGTGCATGTACACTGAATGGTTAATCTAACGTCAACAGAATTTCGCAACCCAAATGGTACACAATTTAGTTTAAACTAAACTAGCTAGGTTTACATTTTCGAAACCCACAATCTTCTCCCGCAGTCTTCTATCTCTTGAACAACGAGTGTATTGAATAACAACAAATAAATTTATATTAAACTTTATTCAATTCTTGGCATTCTCAGGGATCAGCTCAGAAAAGCAGCAGAATATCGCCTTGCAGCTGATGCAGATATCCTGCGATTAAACATCAGCCATGTCCAGCAGAATAGTGTCAATTTAAACGCAATCCAAGTAAATTTTTTGTAATAAACGTGAGTCAAGAATCCTTCCCAACAGCTCGCCAGGAAGGTTCTTGACAGCGTTAAGCCCCTACACAACAGCACAACAAAAGGATCGACACGATTTTCTGTCGAAGCGTGCAATGATGCATGCCTGTTGATGAACCGATAGCCAGGTTCATAGCAGTGAGGATAATCGAACAGCCCAAACGATATACTGTTTAGGGTTTCCATCAGCGGTGTCCTATGGCAGAATCCCTTGATCCCCGACTATGTTTGTAACCTTGCATGTAATAAGATAATAACAAAGCCGAAGCAGAATAAAGAAGCAGATTCCGGACCATGCATATGTAGCCCCGTAGCCCCGCATATCAAAAGGCTCAACAAGATGCTGCTTATCATAAGCTACCTAAATGGGCTCTTGCTCTCACGTACTTTGGAAAATGTTGATCATGCAACTATATTAGAAGTTATAGTGTCTTAGCCGTATTGAAAATAAACGCTCTGAATAGATATTGTGCATTTAACATTAAACGTACAAGGCATACAACACTGTTCGGAAGCATTCAATTTATACAAAAGGTTGAAGTTTCGGAAATTCTTAAACTGAAACGTTTACTTTGTATGCAAATTGCGCAAACCAGTATTATCAATGATCTGAGCCCAATGATATGCATAATGAACCAGAAATGATTCTAAGCAAATCCCTGGTAAAAAGAAACGAAACATGCCATGAACGAGGCAATGCGAGGTCGGTGTAGGGTGAAAACAAAGCAACTGGTTCGCTTGAACAACGAGGCTGTTTCTCAGCATATTGCAAAATTGAGACAAGAATAAACATATAAACTTTATGGGTTATATACATATGACTTTGTAAAACGATTGTACTATATTTAGAAATAAAAATGTAAAAGTAAACTATGTTGAAGAATTGGTTCATAACCTACAAACCTATGTGGAATACACCTAACCTTACAAACAGGTACTGATACAAAGAACATATACATATGAAAATTAGTTAGGGAAAATCTGTGATAATGTGAATACAAACTTTATACTGTATATAAAAAGGTACAAGTGGAAAGGAAACATTTCATTCCTGCTTAAACAGTTGCAAAATATCTGCATAAACTTCTTTGTAAAGCATATTAATAAGTATTATTATAAGTAATATTTTACAGTGTGTCAGAATCTGTCGAGTATTCAAAGTTGCTTCTATATGAATAATTCAGAAAATTTATGCTAGATTTTAGAAACGCGCTGATATTCTTTGCGAAAGCTTCATTCTATAAACCTACATTGTCGTAAATTTTCGTAAGCATCGAGCAATCATAAATTCCTTATTTTCTGACCGACTGTTGGCGGTAGATCCATACTTTTCCGGGGACAGGTTCCAGGACCACCTTTTCTTTACATTTTGCAGGTTGTAAATGTTTGGCCAGACATTATTCGATATGATCATTGAGAAGTTCTGATCAGAGCGTCATAGCGAAATTATTCGTTTTCGGCTTTATTTGCAAAAACAACAACAAAAACATTTAAGTAAATTGTCTTCCATACACGTAGAAACCAATTTTGTTCAATTGTGTTGTTGGTACACTTTATACGCTTTGAGTGAAACAAGTAACCAAGCTAGAATTAAAACAAAAATATCCGTGGAAAATGTTGTAAGCCTTCAAGCCATCATGTGTATTAAGTTAAATATAACGTTAACGCACAAAAATAAAAAAAAATCTAAGCTACAAACAAGCTTAGAATTAAATAAAAATATTAAGAATAATAAATGTAAGATGTTGCTAATATCTTCATCTGAATTGGTTACAGTAACTAAGGAAAGGAGAAGCGCCCTACCTTTTGATAAATCCTTACAGCTGACTGATAATTTGAAATTGGCTTTATTGAGACAATGCAGCAGTGCTTTAAATATGAGAATATTGGAATTCTGAGAAAATGTCATGTATACATTCCAACGATATGAAAATGACGCTAATTTAATCATATATTTCCGCAGCAATGGGCAATACGTTTAAGTGTAGGCGTATAGTTTGTACCAGGCACATGCTACTCTTTTAACATGACGATAACATGTACATGTATGTGAAATGAATATAATAAATGTATGCGACGACTTATCCTATTTCCTGGATGATATTTATATTGCATTCGGAACTAAGTTATACAGACATTCTGGAATTCCGATGGGTACAAATTGCCCCCCTATCGTGGTTGATTTAGTTTTATACTGCTACGAAAGAGATTTCATGGATTCTCTTAACCATGACAATCAAGCTGATGTTATCGAGGCTTAGGTACCTCTATGGCCTTTTCAACATTGACAATCCTTATTGGAAGGCATGGTCAATCAAATTTATCCACCTGAACTACAGTTGAATAAAGTCAACACCACAGATACCGAAGCTCCATTTTTAGATGTACATCTGTCTACTGCAAATGGATTTGTTTCTTCTTAAATTTATGATAAACGCGATGACTTATGATATAGTAAATATTCCAATTTTGGATGGTGACGTTAGCCATCGCGCTTCTTATGGTGCATACATTTCGCAACTGATTTGGTTTGCTAGAGTCTGCAATCATGTAGCGGACTTCAATGCGCGAAATAAATGTTTAACAGCCAAACTTCTCCAGCAGGGCTATCGGTATCATAAACTTCGACAAACATTTTCTAAATTTCGCAGACACTGTCGGTTGATTTCCAAATTTAAAGTTGGGCTTGAGACGCTTTTACTTAAGGGCCTTTTGGAACTAGAATTTTATGGTGACTGGGTTTACAAATTTAAGAAACTTATAGGAAGGAATGATTTGTCTTTTCAGTTCAGAAAAATCATAACACGTTACAGACGTATATGTTATAACTTGACTGTTATGCGACAGTTTATGTTATGCTTAGTTTTAACCCAATCACGGTTGATAACTATGCTGCCCTCTTTAATTGCACGCCGGAAACCAGGCTTCCAGTGATTGTATAGAGCGGTGGCATCTACACCAAAAAGGTTACTGAAGTTGAAGAATTTGAGTACAGAATAGAATACAAAAATCGACACAGCGGTGACATCTACACGCAAAGTTTACTAAAATTGAAGCATCTGAATACAGAATAGAATACGAAAATCGAAAAATTAGTTATTCTGATATGTGAGCATTACAAAGAATGTAACTTTTTCAATGAGTAAAAGTACAAATAGCATTGAGTCGGAGAAGAGCATGCAGCCACAATTTATGCACATGTAAGTGCTCATTGAGGTTGACCCAGAACAAAGTGACACGTTTTTAAAACCCCTTGTACATTATCTGAGCCGCCTTGTGGGAAAACCAACAATGTGGTTTCCGAACAGGTCTGACACAAACCGAACTGTACAAGCACAGAAAATAGCTAGAAGCTTCAGATTTCGGATATAAGTAGAAGAAGAATTGTACTATCCGAGTACCGAAAACAAAGGCGCTGATCAGCTTCGCGGTTACCGCGAAGCTGATCTGCGTCTTTGTTTTCGCATATGCAGATTGTTGGTTTTCCGATGAGGAGGCTCATTTAACAATTCGTCGCTATCGTGTCAATCACTCTGAGAAAGCTCTGAAATTCTATGCAGGCGAAATCATAAACTTATATCAGATACTCTTGCCATTAGTTAAATAAGTCACGTCATGAGAAATGACACTCTTGTCATATGTATATTTACAATTATTATGTATTCTCGTTTCTTGTCAAAATAGACTTTGCTAGATAGTTTAACACCATTTTCACCTACATGTAATGATTTTGGTTTTAGAATTCTGAATCATATCAGTTTTATTAGAATACACTTCGACTATCAGAATATGCCATAATATTGCTCTGAAGTCGTGTCTTAGCTACCAACTTTGGTGATGAATAAACTTCTATATAATGAGCTAATAAGTTCCCGTGGGTGCACTATATATGTGCCAAGCGATCGTTAAGTGTTGCAAAATCGAATAAAGGCTGTCACGAAGGTATTTTTAAGGGTTATGCATAAGTACGTTTTCTTCACCAAAGAAATTGATTAAGGATTATGCATAAAAGCATTTTCAAGTGATTAATGCCTAATCCAGCCCACCAAATATTCATTACGAAAACATGTCCATGCAAAATACAGAGATTTTTTTCTGCTCTTAAAATTGGCAATTTCACTAAACATTAATATATATATATAATGTTTTTGCTCAAAACATAGATCGTGGGTACACGTTAGAACCGCCTCTTACGAGTACCCTCAATCAATGTTTTGGACCAACAATAAGAAAATTAGTTATACCCCTGCATACCCCAGTTATTTTATATAAAAGTGGGGTATAAGGGTATATATTCCATGGGCATGTTTGCCTGATGTTAGAAAAGGCCCTATCAAAACATCAACGAAGATTAAAAGAATCTATGATGGGGTTGAACCCGAGACAAGGAAATCTCAGGCAAATTTTCAGATTATTCAAGTCGTATCCGAGGCTGACGATGAGAATCGAATAATCTGAAAACGAGCCTGAGATTTCCTTGTCTCAGCCTCAACACCATCATTGATTATATTATTTTTCTCACCCATCAATTAAACCGTTTTGCCTCTCAATAGGCTTCAAATGGTGTCCAGGCAGCCATTTTGTTTTCCATGAAACAATATGCAAATTAACCAGCGAAAAAATAAAACTAATTTGTATAATATGCACTAACCTTACATAAACATTTAATTAGCATTTTGTTTTGTGCATAAAATTCTCAGCAAAATTTAATTTTGAGATTTTTATCAAAGCAGCAGACTATATTTACTCCTGTAAACTTTTTGAAATAATTAACACAGGTCTTCATTTGTTTACAAAATTTCTCTTAGGCTTGCATATTGATGAGCGCCTTACGTGGTCAATTCACATAGATCACTTATGCTCAGCCATCTCGAGTAAGATTTTGCTTCTAAAACAATTAGCAGAGTACGTACCAGTAGACGTACAAAACGATTTTAACCAAGGTTATATTTTACCATTGATAGATTATGGATCCATCACTTGGGGAGCATCCTCAAAGTATGATATAGAACGGGTATCGAAATTACAAAAACGCGCCACCAGGATAATATTAAAAGCTGATTTCGACACATCATCCGATGATATGTTTCAAAATCTCTACTGGCCTTCAATAGAAAAAAGACTTAAATATAGTAAGGCAGTGCTAACATACAGAGCTCTCAATAAACAAACTCCGGACTATATTTCAAGTTTGTTAAAACCTTTATCTGAAACTCATTCATTGAATTTAAGATCTTCAGAAAATATATGCCTACATATACCACGATTACATACTACTCTTTATGATAACTCTGTCACATGCTCGGCCCCGAATCTATGGAATGCTTTTCCTCAAATAGTCAGAGAAGCAGACACTCTTTTAACTTTTAAAAACAACTTAAAATGTTCTTGAAATCTAAGCATTTTAAATGATCTTTTAACAGTGCTTGTAAAACATTCCCTTATCTTTTAAAGAAAATGTTCCATGCTATATCTGTCACACATTTTAAAGGATATAGTCTATGTTTTATTCGCTCGTTTTGTACACATATTTTGTATATACGTATATAGTTGTAATGTTGTTATTTTAAGAGGACCGCAAAGTAGAATAGCTTCAGCTAATTGTGTTATCCTCTATGAACATTGTATAAAATAAATAAAAATGTTTATTTTTGTCACTGGTAGTTGACACCTAGCTTTTCACTTCATTATATGGATGTACACATACGGATGTACATTTCTATTGGCTAAATACAGAAATGATTGGCATTTTGAGACAGCTAAAATCTAATAGTACCGAGATAGAAATATCTCGGAGGAGTACACAATGGGATATGCTTGTCTGATGGGTGAGAAAAGCATTTCCATCACGCAAACATGTCCATGTATTGAATACTGCCTTAAACCACACTTTTATATAGAAATAACTGAAATTTGTAGCCTTTTTCCTTAGACCGAGACAAAAACACGGGCTGGCTTATTTTTGAACCAAAACATGGATTGTGGGTTCTTATAAGTACAGTCTCGGAGAGACGGTTCTAACTTTTACCCACAATTAATGTTTTGAGCAAAAATATAAAAAAAATCGAAATTTCCCAATGACATTTTAACTGCGGTTTCATTTCGGATTCTAAAATTCGAAAAATTGTTTCTAAAGGTCCAAAATATAGATTCCCTTCCTACATTAATTTCGACAAATGTAGAGAGGAGATTGCATCTGCATTCAATTTGAATGATTTCGGTAATCGATGGTGTAAACGAAAGGGTGTTGAGGATAATGCTCTTTAAGAATGGAAGTACCTTCACTACGCGTATCGTGGATAAACGTTTAAGTTTTATTCACAAAATACTAATCTTTTCCCTCCTTAAACCCAAATCGTCATTTAGGCATTTGAAGCAGGGTATCCAAGAATGTCTTGGTTCTGGCAGACAAAGCCGCAAACAATGTTGTTGTCGTTTGTAGGCTTCACTACGTTAACACCTTAAAACAGGAGCTTGATGGTACCAGGGCTTATCTGGAGACAGATACTGATGAAATGTCTGTAGTTAATGCTCACTTAAACGATTTACCTGTTAAGTTTTCTGTTTCTGTCAATGAAGGCCAAGACAAACTTCCTACGATGTATTGGTTACCTAAGCTTCACAAATGACCATATAAAGCTAGATTTATTGCAAATTCTAGCTCTTGTACTACTACTGAACTTTCGAAATTATTAACTTCCTGTCTTACTGCTATCAAATCTCATGTTATAAGATACTGTGAGATAGTGTATGAAACTTCAAATAAAAATTAGTTTTGGTCAATAAAAATTCTGGCGAGGTGCTCAGTAAATTGAAGTGTAAAGGGTTCCGTGCGACGAGCTTGTCCACATATGATTTTTCTACTCTGTATACAACATTACCACAAAATCTAATTAAAGAAAAACTTCTGAATTTGATAGAGTGGACCGTCAAAAGGACATTAAAAACTATGGTTCACTTATTTGGCATGTAATGACAGAAAGGCTTTTTTCACTTCCTCTGACCGAAGTCGGTATACTCCTTGGTCATGCCAGATTGTGTGCGACGCCTTATCCTATCTCCTGGTTAATATTTATATTAGATTTGGGACCAAGTTATACAGACAAATTGTTGGAATTCCGGTGGGTGCAAATTGCGCACCTCTCGTAGCTGATTTATTTTTATACTGCTACGAAAGAGATTTCATGGATTCTCTCAACCATGATAATTAAGCTGATATTATCGAGGCTTTTAATTCCACTTCTAGGTACCTCGATGACCTTTTGAACATTGACAACCCTTATTTTGAAGGTATGGTCAATCAAATTTATCCACCTGAACTACAGTTGAACAAAGCCAATATATCAGATACCGAAGCCCCCTTTTTAGATCTACATCTTTCTGTTTCAAATGGATTTGTTTCTCCTAAAATTTATGATAAGCGCGATGACTTTGATTTCGTTATAGTAACTTTTCCGTTTTTGGATGGTGACGTTCCTCGTCGTGCTTCTTATGGTGTATACATTTCGCAACTTAAGGTTTGCTAGTGTCTGCAATCATGTTACAGACTTCAACGCTCGAAATAAATGTTTAACGGCTAAACTTCTCCAACAGGGCTATCGGTACCATAAACTTCGAAAAACCTTTTCCAAATCTTATCGTAGACACTATGAATTGATTTCCAAATATAATATTGGGTTAACGACGCTTTTAAGTGAGGGCCTTTCGGAACCTGAAGTTTATGGTGACTTGGTTTACAAATTTAAGAAACTTATTGGGAGTAATGATTTTTCTTTTCAGTTTAGAAAAATTATAAAACGTTACAGACGTATAGGTTATAACTTGAATGTTATGCGACAGTCTGCATGCGTAGTTTTTAACCCAATCATTGTTGATAACTATGCTACCTTCTTTAATTGCGCGCCGGTGGGTCGGGCGTCAGACTCTATGATGGCCCCGACTTAAAGCTATTCATTTTAGTTGGTTGGGAGCGGAGCTTCTTGTCTGTTGCTTGGCCCACCAGGGTCCAACTGGTGTTTTTCTTTTGCTCCGGAGTTAGTAGGTTATTCGGCGCCCAGGGATCTTCATCGTCGGGCAGCTTACTCAATCTGTGAGTCCTGGTTTTTTAATTCATCATGATGTTTATCGTGATTTATTTGTTTGTTCTTGTTGATTCATTGACTAGTTAGTGATTCACCACAAGGGCCGAAGAACTAACTAAATGTTATGAACCACTGCGGAAGTTTATGGTGAGGTTATGGCCATGTTAAACCGGTTTAAGCCCGCCAGTAACTTTGTGTTACTGATCGTTCCAAGGCGATACTTCTGTGGTGGTTCTTTTTGTTTTTTGTCACATATTCACCGTACTGCAAATTAGTTTTCTAGAAATCGGCAGATTGACTAATATCATGTTCCCTTTAGAATTGACTTTGATTCCATATCACCAGAAATCTTGACCAATGCTTGTCTCAAAGATACACATATTGGTCTGTAATGAAATATTTTATGACATATTATGATATCGAATATGTACCTGCGTGGTTTTTTTTTCATTTGTACAACGTCTCGAGAAAACCAACATTTTGCATATGCGAAAACAAAGGCGCAGACAAGCTTCCAAGTAACTGCGAAGCTGATCTGCGCCTTTGTTTTCGCTGCACGGATAGTATAATCCCTCTCATTGTTAAATTCGAAATTTCAAGCTTCTAGCCTGCTTCTGTGACTGTTCAGGCCGTTGTGTCGGACCTGATTGGGAACCACATTGCTGGTTTTCTCATGACGCGGCCCCGTTTCAAACGCCATTTGTTTGTCCACAAGAAATGAACCCAACCGCCTCAGGGGCAAAAGTTTTCGGGGAGATGAAACAGGACTTATAGAAGATGGCTAGATGCTTTAATGACTGCGCTTACATAGTGCGTGTGTGCCATAATTTCAGGTTACCGAATATACGTAACGACGCAGGTTAGCTGTGCAATTACCGCTCACACATTTGCTCCTTGTTTTTGTTGTTGTTTTGCATATCTCATGATACGTCTTAACAAGATTGGCTGTTGGCTTTTAGACCTGCAGCTGAACTGTATTTTGACGTGGTTTCTTTAAATGAACCACGTTATTAATAAAGTTATTAAGATATCAAAAAGAATTTCTTTATACCTCCTGTTTCTTCATTAACAGATTTCCCATTTCCATTAGTGGCATTAGTTCTTGAGAAGAATGAAGGGGATTAACTCCATATTTGCCTATCCAAATACGGTAGAAAATAACAAGAGCCGCGTCATGAGAAGATTGGGTTTCGCATATGCGAAAACAAAGGTGTAGATCAGCTTCGCAGTAACTGTGAAGCTGATTAGTACCTTTGATTTCACTACAATATAGTACAGTTCCTGTTCTACTCATATCCAATATTTAAAGTTAGCTTTCTTCTTAACTGCACATACCGTTTTATGTGTGTGTCAGACCTGGTACCGATTTTCTCGCGTTGCAGCTCACAATATACACATTATCTGTTTATTTGTCTCAGATTCTTGTTTATTCTCTCAGAGGTCAGTATTCTCATTTGTCCATGCTATTGGGATATCGGTGTTAGACCTAGCAGTCAAGGTTATGTTAGAGATGCCGCCATATATGAGGCAGTCTTTGGTTCGCATCCACAATCCTAACCTCACCACGTTTCGCCGTACCCTTTAAACCCCACTCTGTGCTGTTGGCGCCTTATGTATGTTTTCATATTTTTTTAGTTGAGTTTAGGTAACTGAGTGGCCACCTATTGGAAAATAGCTGCTCATTCGGCTTACGGAATGTTTTCATGGTATAAGTACCTGATTGTTAGTTTGGTTTTTTCCCACCTCGGTTTTTGGAGTGGGAAACTTTTTCTGATTGCGCCTTTTCCTGATCTTTGCCTACTTGTACCTTTTTATATCAGAGTTCTTGTTGTTGTGCCGTGTGGCGGCCCTAAAAAGTTTCCCCGTACATCCATTTAATGCTCTTATTTTTCCAATCCTCAGGGATTGCTTGCACTCGTGTTTTTCTTTTGCTCCGGAGTTAGGGATCTCCATCGTCGGGCAGCTTACTCAATCTGTGAGTCCTGGTTTCTTATTCATCAGGATGTTTATCGTGATTTATTTGTTTGTTCTTGATGATTCATTTACTAGTTAGTGATTCACCACGAGGACCGAAGAACTAACTAAATGTTATGAACCACTGCAGAAGGTGAGGGTGAGGTACCGGTTTAAGCCCGCCAGTAACTTTGTGTTACTGATCGTTCCAAGGCGATACTTCTGTGGTGGTTCTTTTTGTTTTATGTCTTGGTGTTTAAAATTTTTGAGCTGTTAGCGCCTTAAAATACAGGAATGGTTATAGGTTGCATTTGCCCCGATCGCACGATCATCGCAGGGTTTCCATACGGTGCGTGCGATACCACTGCGACGTGTCTACGGGCTACGGTCTATGGACTATTACAAAATCTAGAGCCTGGAGATCGTAGGTAGCCGTAAAATCGCTTGGACATCATAGTATCACCATGTGGAAACCACACGAAAATGCAAAAAAGGCATTGTACGATCATCGCAAGCTAATAGTAGGCCAAATGTAAACCTAGGCAAAAGCGGACCACAACGTAAGCCGGGTGTCAGGTTGGGAATATGGGACCCCACCCATTGGGGCCCTGAGAAATACATGAGCTGCTTGTGCCTCCAGGCAAAGTTGTGTGTACTCTAAGAATCACCTGCAACGTGTTTCTTTTAGCAAAAATAGAACAAAATCAAATTTTCATCTAAAAATTGTCATTGTACAGCCTTGTAAGTCTTGTGTAATAAAAACACAGTTGTGGTCAACGCCATTACTGTACGACAATTCAATGTTACGGCTTTGTTTCATAAATAGACACTGTAAAATAATGTTGTTGCGAGTTAGACACAACCCTGAAGCAAGTTTGTGTAACCATCAGTGCGTTGTACCAATGCTTCAAAAAATGCTCCCAGTGCGTTGTGATAGAAAATCCTCAATTAAACGTTTTGCTTCGATACCAAGAGAAAATGGCGATCGGAAATTGTGTTTCTTGAATGTTTATTCATAAATATATGATAATATAACAAAAACTGTACTCAGACATACATTTTCCCATCAATTTTGGCTTTAAAACACATGCCACCAGTCATGCTGATAAAACTGTATCGGATTTGGCTTCTAACCTATGAACAAGTTGGCTTCCGTAAAAAGAAACCAATGAAAATGTCAGCAGCAACCAGAGATACCAGTGAAACAGGTTTGTTCTAGATTTTCAGTGCTGATGTTTCCCTAATTCGTAATTTATTCCGATTCTCGTATGTTTCAGTTTCGTTTCATATACGCGAATTTCGTTTCATTTTATGAAAGACAGACCAGTGTGTGTATCTTTGAAATCTAAGTGTTCCGAAAGGCATTAGTCAAGATAATCAAAGCCCATTCTAAAGGTAACACGATTTTAGTCAATCTGTCGATTTGTAGAAAACTATAATCGGACACAGACCCAAGGATTTAATGTGATGAACTAAAAACCAGCCCTATAAAGTACCTATAGTCTCCGTACCCACGCTTTGGCCCAAGCTTATATGCTGTATCATGATAAGAAACCTTCACGCTCGAGACTGCTAATGTCAATGGTCATATCCGCATTTTTACGGAGAGTGTCAACAAATGATAAATTGAACTGCCTATGGTGAATTGTCTAGTCGGCATAGACTGGTTCACTAGTTTTATAAAACGCATTGTTTGACATAACGCGTAACAGGCATAGAACAGTGGGCCATGGGTACATTTGTCTTCAAAGCCTAGCTGCCAAACACTGTGGAAAAAGTCCTGAGGGACCTTTTCCAAATACATATTGCGTGATAAAATCATAAACTACACACATACATTTAATATGGAGTGATAATTAAAAGAGATATATTAAGTTTTATTTACATTTTCCGCCATTTTAATCTTACTCCAGTTCGTACTTTAGTCTGCACCAGTGCGTTGCAACCAGCTCCAGTAATTTTTACATTTACCAGTGTGAAAAAGTCTGCGAAGAACCACTATCAGATAATAGGTAAAATAAAACACTTGTGTTATTCTGATACTGTATGCGAGTATTGCAAATAATTGTTATTTTCTCAATGAGTATAGGTATAAATCGCATTGAGTCGGAAAAGAGCATGCAGCCACAATTATGCACGTATTGGGTGCTCACTGAGGTTAACCCAGACCAAAGTGACACGTTTTACCACCCCAAGTACAATATTTGAGCCGCGACGCGAGAAAACCGGTCTCCGGGGTTTCCGACCAGGTCTGACACAAACCGGCCTGTACAGTCTCAGAAGGCAGATAGAATCTTTGAATGTTGGGTAGAGGTAGAGCAGGAATTGAACTATCCATGCACGAAAACAAAGGCGCTGATCAGTTGTGCAGTTACTGCACAGCTGATCTGCGCCTGGCAAAAATCCGTTTGTTTTTTCTTTCATGACGCGGCTCATTTAACAGTTCATCACTCTTATGCCAGTCGTTAAGAATAATTCCTGGTATTTCATGCAGACAAAACCATCAAGTTATATCAGATACCCTTGCAATAAGTTTAATAAGTTCACGTCATGAGAAACGACAATCTTGTCATATTTACAATTATTATATATTATTGTTTCCTATCAAAATAAATTTTGCTAGATATTTTAACACCATTTTAAACTAATGATATTTTTTAGAATTCTTCTGAATCATTTGAGTGTTATAAGAGAATATACTTCGACTATCAGAATATGCCATAATATTGCTCTGAAGTCGTGACTTAGCTACCACCGTTGGTGATGAATAAACTGCTACATAATAAGCTAATAAGTTCCCTTGGGTGCACTATTCATGTGCCAAGCGATCGTTAAACGTTGCAAATATGATAAAATCTCTGAATAAATGCTGTCACGGTATTTTTGTTTAGGCTTATGCATAAGGACGCTCTTTTCACAAAAGAAATTGATTAAGGGTTATGCATAAAAAGGTATAATTTACATGGCCATTACCTCACACTCAGCTTCTGCAGTGGTTCATACCATTTAGTTAGTTCTGCGGTCCTCGTGGTGAATCTCTAACTAGTCAATGAATCATCAAGAACAAACAAATAAATCATGATAAACATCCTGAAGCTTCAAAAACGAGGACTCACAGATTGAAAAACCTGCCTGACGATGGAGATCCCTGGGCGCCGGATAACCTACTAACTCATGAGCAAAAGAAAAACACCAGTTGGACCCCGGTGTGCCAAGCAACAGACAAGAAGCTCCGGCCCCAACCAACTAACATGAATAGCTTTATGTCGGGGCAATCATAGAGTCTAACGCCCGACCCACCGGCGTGCAATTAAAGAAGGCAGCATAATTATCAATCATGATTGGGTTAAACACTAAGCATAAAGACTGTCGCATAACATTCAAGTTATAACTTATACGTCTGTAACGTGTAATGGTTTTTCTGAACTGAAAAGAAAAATCATTCCTTCCTATAAGTTTCTTAAATTTGTAAACCAAGACACCATACAATTTTGGTTCCGAAAAGCGTCTATACCACAACATTATATTTGGAAATAAATTCATAGTGTCTACGATTAAATTTAGAAAACGTTTTTCGAAGTTAATGATACCGATAGCCCTGTTGGAGACGTTTGGCCGTTAAACACTTATTTCGAGCGTTGAAGTCCGTAACATGATTGCAGACTCCAGCAAACCTAATAAGTTGCGAAATGTATACACCATAAGAAGCACCGGCGATGAGGAACTTCACCATCCAAAAACGGAAAATTTACTACATGTATCAATTTTTCAAGTGATTTATGCCTAATTTAGCCCACCAAATACTAGAAAAGGCCTTATCAAAACATCAACGACGACAAGCAATTCCATCACGCAAACATGTCCATGTATTGAATACTGCATTAAACCACACTTTTATGTAGAAAAAACTGGGATTTGTAGCCTTTTTCCTTAGACCGAGACACAAAGTCGGGCTGGCCTATCATTTTTTATCCAAAACATAGATTGTATGTGCTCATTAGAACAGTCTCGGAGAGGCAGTTCTACCATTTACACACAATTAATGTTTTGAGCAAAAATTTTAGAAATATCGATTTTTTTCCAACAACATTTTAACTGTGGTATATGACGATTGACACGTAGCAGTACCGATCGTGACGATTTCTTACTTATTGTAGAGCATATATTTACTTGGACAACAGCGTGGGATACGGGTATTATAGTTACTCTATAGGGCTGGCTTTTAGTCCATCACATCGAATCCTTGGGTCTGTGTGAGAGTGGGGTTGCATGTCAAATTCAGAACTCTGTCTTATATTCACCGTACTGCAAATTAGTTTTATACAAATCGACAAATTGACTAACATCATGTTCCCTTTAGAATTTACTTTGATTCTATATCACCAGAAATTTTGACCAATGCCTTTAGAATCACCAAGGCTTCAAAGATTCACATAATGTCTGTCTTTCCTAAAAGGAAATGAAATTAACGTATAGGAAACGAAACTGAAACATATAAAAATCGAACTGAATCGAACTGAATGACGAATCAGGGGAATAACAAAAATCTAAAACAAACGAAAGCTTTACTGGTAGCTCTTATATCAAACTGCTGCTGACCCGGAGGTTGGATACCGGTTAATCTAGTTTACGGTTCCCCAGTCGTTTATGTTACTGGCCATGTCAGTGTCAGTTAATTTCGTCGTGTTTTTCTATGTTTCTTGTTTTGATTACGTTTACATACATAATAAGTAGTAGCTGAGTGCCACCTTCTTCGGAAAAAGTCGCTTATCGAACGCCCGGCCCATTGTTCTCTGTACCACTATGCATGTACTAAGTTTTCACTGTGGTTCTCTCTAACCCTGATGGTTCTTGTCACTACTTACTTTGTACTTTAAATGCTGACTGTAGAAGAATTAAGGTGTTAGCTGACTCAGAAGGTGACAACATAAACATAACTAATAAGTGCGATGTAGCTGCTGACAAAAACAACAACAGCCACAGGAACACTGCTCTTGCTGTGTCTTGAATAAAGTGATCACACGAATGACGCTCCTAAAGTAATTGTGTGCTGTAAACGTCATCAAACGAGTGACAAAAATATCGCGTCTGTATTAATAAGTATCACAGTATGGAAATGAAATCACTGCTGCTTATCTTCTGACGCGCAACACCGTGTTGCGTATTGAAAAGAGTCCAGGGGACTTCCTGTGGTTCGCCAGTAAATCAGAGATGATGAAACGAATGTTAGGGTCTCGATCTAACCGTTATCATTACGAAAATACATGCGTGGATCCACAAAATTTTTTCAGGGGGGGGGGGGGGTCCAAATTCCCTTAAGGGGTCTGACGGAAAATTTCAACATGGCAAAAATCAATAATCTGGAAATTCCAGGGGGGTCCGTACCCCCTGTCCCCCCTCTGGATCCGCCCATGAAATATGCCCATGTAATATACAGATTTTTCTTAAGTTGTAAAAATTGAAAATTTTCAGAAGAAGAATTTTGATATTTTTCTTGTTTCTGAAAAAAACATAGATTGTGGGTACACGTTCGAACCGCCTTGGCAATGCGGTTCTAACAAGTACCCACAATTTATGTTTAGGAGCAAAAATAAGAAAAATAGGTATACCCCTGCATACCCCCGTTTTACTATATAAAAGTTGTGTATGAGGGGGGTATACATTACACGGACATGTTATATTGATGTTTATCTTACCCCAGATACCGGGAATGTCATTTCTGAACCTTCTAATGTTGTTATACGAAATATGCTCAAAGTATTAAAATGTAAGTCGGTCAGATACAATGTACTTGTAAAACAAATCATTTTGCTTCAAAATGCACGATTTTCTTTGTATTTTAATTATCTCTGTCGCAGCTTTCTAGTTCTCTTGACACATGGTTATAGAATATTGTCATAGCAATTATCTGATACCAATTTCAGCTCTCTATGGCTTTTGGTTGCTGAGATATACACGTTTTTATTGGTATACCCCTCTATTTTTCTGAGATTTTTATCTAATATTTAAAGTTCTCATCAATATTCCAACAATAAGAAAGTAGTATTATTTATGGTTCTTATCACATTATTATAGCAATTATTTGAAACCAATTTCAGCTCTTTAGAGCTTTTGGTCACTGAGATATTTTCAATTTTATTGGTATACCCCGTTCGTTTGCCAATGATTTTTTTCTCTTATATCTTAAGGTTTCTTAAACATTTGAGCAACAAGAAAGTCAGCTTGTTAATATTTCTTTTTACATGGTTATAGAATATTGTCATGGCAATTTTTTGATACCAATTTCAGCTCTCTATGACTTTTGGTTGCTGAGATATACACGTTTCTATTGGTATACCCCCTCTATTTTTTGAGATTTTTATCTAGTATTTAAAGTTCTCATCAATATTCCAACAACAAGAAAGTAGTATTTTTATTGTTCTTATCACATGATTATAGAACATTGTTACAGCAATTATTTGAAACCAATTAAGCTCTCTAGAGCTTTTGGACACTGAGATATTTTCAATTTTATTGGTATACCCCCTTCATTTGCCAATGAGTTTTCTCTTATATCTTACGTTTTCTTTAATATTGTAGCAGCAAAAAAGTCAGCTTTTTTATATATCTTAATACATGATTATAGAATGTAGTCATAGCAATCATTTGATACAAATTTCTGCTCTCTATGGCTTTTGGTTGCCGAGATATAAACATTTCCGTAGGTATACCCTCTCCATTTTCTGCAATTTTTCTCTAATATTTTAAGTTTTCATCAATATTCGAACAGCACGAAAGTCTGATTATTTATGTATCATATTTTTTGTGGTTGTCATAGCAATTATTTGTTACCAATTTCAGCTCTCTATGTCTTTTGGTTGCTTAGCTATAAAAGTTTCTGTAGGTATACCCTCTCCATTGTTCTGTGATTTTTCTCTAATTTTTAAAGTTCTCATCAATATTTGAACACCAAGAAATCAAAATTTGTCTGCATTTTATCAAATTATTATAGATCTTTATCATAACAATCATTTGATATAAATTTCAGCTCTGTAGAATTTTTGGTTGCTGAGATATCAGCAATGTTGTTGGTATACCCCCTTCATTTATCTTTTATTTTTCTCTAATATCTGAAGTTTTCTTTAATAATTGAGATTAAGATAGCCAGTTTGTTTATATATCTTATTACATGGTTATAAAACATTGTCATAGCAATCATTTGATACCAATTTTGAGCTCTCTAGATCTTTTGATTGCTGAGGTATAAGCAATTGTGCTGGTATATTCCATTTTTATGTGATTTTTTTTCTAATATATAAAGTTCTCAATGATATTCAAACACCAGGAAGTCAGTTTGATAACACATAGAGCATTGTCAAAACAATCATTTGATACCTATTTCTGCTCTCTAGGTCTATCAGTAGCCAAGATACATATGGTAATATAGGGGTAACACATTACTTCCTCAGCTTATTAGGGGTAGGGGTGAGCATTGTGTGACACAAATGGGCATTAAAGTGATCCTCTGACCAAACTGGCACCCATGAGCATTTGTTCTAAGGGTGCAAGGTAAGTCCTATAGATAACCCGCCCCAAACACTTCAAATGGCAATATGAGAAGCCAAGTTTTGCTTAAATTAATTTTGGCAGACTTTTTTCCGCATTTACAAATCATAGTGTTGTCTCTACATGAGTAAATAAACTTTGAAAAGGATGTAAACAGAGTAAAAAGCAATTAAAAATGTTATAAAAATAATGATGATATCAACATTTGTTGATAAAAATGTACGGATAAAAATATATTGATTCTCATAATTGCACATAAAGTTTAACATATACATTAAGTGGGTGGGGTAATTCAATGCCTTAAGATGGCACATAAATGACACATTTACAGCTTTATACATGGGTAAGACATACTCAGCCGCAATCAGACAAGATAAAATGGCATCAGGATAGTATACAATAATGAAGAAACATACTACAAATATGACTGTTCGTAATACATTTGTGTACTGCATTTCAGCTGTATAACAAATAGTACGTCTAAATACCGTCTGATTAAAGCATCACGCCAAAAATAAATTCCAGGGCAGCCCACTTAGACCTTCTTTTGGAAGGTCAGACCTATCCAAAAAATGCATTCAAAACAACTATAGCAGGAGATGTCACCTCCAACCTTTTTTGCGAGATAGAGACTTTTGGCTCCCTGGGTAGTGTGTGACAATGTGTAAACGGTTAAAATGTCAGATCTGGCAGATGTTTATCAGAAAAATGACTTGAAAAGGGCAATTTGATAGCCTTTGATTCCTCGTAATGTTGTTGTCACTGTCCAGAAGAATTCACCATTCAACTGGAACTTACGCCGATGTTTATATATTGTGGCACTTTCTGTTTCTGTCATTTAAGTAATTAGGGTTTTTTTTTTCGGATACAAAGCGCATAGAAAATATATCCGTTTTACAAATTCTGGTTTGCAAGTACTGCATACTACATGATGAAAAAGTTGTTAAAATCAGAAAACGACATCGTGCCATTGAGTACTTGTATTTTCTTTTCAGGATAATCATGAAGATTTTTTCATTGTGGCACATCCTTGAAGCTTTGTATTATGATCGATTTTGCTGAGAGCGTGACCTAAAGAAAATTGGAGACTTACGTAAAACCATCTAGAAATCCTCTTTTAGCGGGCAGGTGAGACTGAGACACTTGCTGACAAATACGGGGACAACCTGATGGCCTGAAAAGACGTTAATAATTTTGCATCATGCTGACCAGAGAAAGTTAATGGTTAGATACTCATTCAAAGCTTAGCGCATTTTGAGGTGAATGATAGGCTTCTATTTTTTATTATCATATGACGTCGCTGTTTTCCAGTGGATAACGTCATGTCATAAAAATAGTATGAACACTAACACGTGTAATAACACTTTTGCGGGAATACGTAACGTCATTGACGACGTCCGTAACAACAATGTAAATTTTCATTGAAAATATGTCCACTTCGAAAGCGATAAAATCCTATTTTAAAAGTCATATGATAAAACGAATCTTACACTCGTGGTCATTTCATATGCAATTTATTAAACTCGCCAAAGGCTCGTTTAATAAATTTCATATGAAATGACCACTCGTGTAAGATCCTCTATTTTTAAGACATCTATATTGACTGAATGGAGGAACTGGAGTCTTGAAGCTTTAGGATGTAAACGAAAGAAAAACATCTTTTATAATCAATTAAATAGTTTTAATTCATTGTTTAACGAGATAAAATGTATCTGGAGGGTTTAGGCAGAGGAAGTTGAGGATGAGAATCTAACAATTACTGAAGGATTATGTGGATTAATGGGCCAGTTTCTCAGTTTCTCTGTCCCTATATTCTTATATATAGCATACTATCCGTTTGCTTTAAATCTAGACGGTTCATTACTAGTATCAGTTTACACACTATCAAATAAAACTTCGCCTAAACAGATATAAGACGTAGAGTAAAGTGAAACTCTATCACTGAAAAAAGTTAAACATTTCTTACGAGACGCATAGTACGTTGTGATAGCTCTTCACCACTTGTGCTTTGTCAATGGGTTCCATTTTGTTGTTGCCCGATGGAGTGTCTTCAGCATACACCATCCTCGATGTTATCATCACGATTAGGCAAACAGAACCAATCACACCAGCCATATTCATGTTTGCCATTTTTTCTCTCCAAACTCCTCTACTTTCTTAATATTATGCTTTAAATGCTGACTCTAGAATTAAGGTGTTAGCTGACTTGGAAGGTGAGAACATAAACATAACTAATAAGTGTGATGTTGCTGCTGACAAAAGCCACAACGGCCGCAGGAACACTGCTCTTGCTGTGCTTTAATAAATTGATCATACGAATGACGCTCCTTGTACTACCTGTTAAAGTAATTGTGTGGTGTAAACGTCATCAAACGAGTGACAAATGTTATTTTACTACATGTAAGTATCAAAGAATGGAAATGAAATCACTGCCGCTTATCTTCTGACGCGCAACACCGTGTTGTGTATTGAAAAAAGTCCAGGGGACCTCCTGTGGTTCGCCTGTAAATCAGAGATGATGAAACGAATGTTCGTGTCTCGGTCTAACCGTTATCATTACGAAAAGAAGAAGAATTTTGATATTTTTCTTATTTCTGCTAAAAACATAGATTGTGGGTACACGTTCGAACCGCCTTGGCAATGCGGTTCTGACAAGTACCCACAATCTACTATATAAAAGTAGTGTATGAGGGGCTATACATTACACGGACATGTTATATTGATGTTTATCTTACCCCAGATACCGGGAATGTCATTTCTGGACCTTCTAACATTGTTATACGAAATATGCTCAAAGTATTAAAATGTAAGTCGGTCAGATACAATGTATTTGTAAAACAAATCATTTTGCATCAAAATGCACGATTTTCTTTGTATTTTAATTATCTCTGTCGCAGCTTTCTAGTTCTAATAGGTGAAAAATAAACCTGTCCATTAAACAATTTAAACATCAAACCAATATTTCAATTCCTAATTTATATGTTCATTGTCTGCGATTACTAAATTACGTGAGAAGACAAAATGATTATATAAACCTGCTATCTTTGCCAGACATTTACGTAATTCGTTGCGTTTAAAGGTAAAAGGGTGAGTTAGGATGCTATATTTCAAGTTCTGAATAATGCGAGGGCTGGTTAAGGATTTATGTGGATATTAGTGAATGGAATATTTTCTGACTCACAGTTAAACAACGATTATTAAGCAGATAAGCATCTATTAAAACGAGCCACCAAATGGAATCACCTCGCTGCAAAGACAGTCAAATACGAGGTGTTCATTTAGATTGGGACTTTGGTTCTGATTGTATCATTTCCTGATCATTGCTTATCGTTGCAACGATTTGACGACAGACGCCAGCAGAATGCAATAATATATACACACGGAAAAAGTAAGCGGACACCTTAACTGTCTTATCATAGTTTTCTTTGAGACACCATCACTTTCCAGTTCGTATGACACACTATGGAATGGACAAATACTAAAAGAAGTAGAGACACAGTCTTGTTTGTGTCAAAGCGAGGGTCAGTAAAGTTCTGGCCAGTGCAGTGTTCACGGATGACATTAGAAAGGCTGACGATTATGTGTTTATCGTGTCATCCTGTAATTGTTCTAGCCCCAAAAACCACAATCTTAACCTCCACAAATTTTGTGGTTTCTATGCCCATACTTCTTAACCAATGGCATTTTAAATAAATTTAGTCTTTGAATGTAATCAACGTACAAGAAATTAAATACGGTAATCATCATTGTAACTCTTTAGACTAGCAACAGTACTTCGCATTACGATGGTGAAAAAATGTTTCGAATATCGACAAAAGCATATCGAAATTTTGATTTCAAACGAAATACCAAACTTCAAATATCAGGTGTTCCCGAACTTTTTTCCATGTGCATAATTTAAAATACGGTACATATAAAAGAATGATGAACAGGTATACGTGTAGTCTTTCGGTCAGCATTATATAAACATCCAATGGTAAATATGTGTGGTGTTTTCTTGCTGAAATATGATTAAGGTACAACTTGGTTCATTCTTAATGAGACGACAATAAAAATGAGATCATATGAGCCGCCTCGTGGGAAAACCAACAATGTGGTTTCCGAAAAGGTCCTACACAAACCGACCTGTACAAGCACAGAAAAGAGCTAGAAGCTTGAAATTTTGGATTTAAGTAGAAGAGGAACTGTACTACGTATCCAAGTAGCGAAAACAAAGGCGCTGATCAGCTTCGCAGTTACTGTTACTGCGAAGCTGATCTGCGCCTTTGTTTTCGCCTAGGCAGATTGTTGGTTTTCCCATGTAGCGGCTCATATACTAAGCCTTATCATGAGAATGCTAGAAAGCCAGACAACACTACATCGTCATGCAAGGTCCATGTTCGTTTTGCAAAAACCAAAAACAAGGACATATACAACGTAGATCATATGGAGTAGGCTGTTTATAATTTATTTCTATTTCCCTCGTTTCAGACGGTTTTGGTTCTAAATTTGTATCTTCATTAAACAGAACGGTGTTTCCTTCTGGAGTTTCTGTTGACTGTCGTCTGTTGGAGTTTCAACGATGCTTGACAACATTAGACAAAACAGCATGCGCGTTGGGAAACACAGAAAAGCAGACTGCCAGGTAATTTTTGACATACGCAGATACTTCAAAAATACATTATGACATCAACATTCATTTAAAGCTTATAATGAGCTCGAAGAGGAGAAACTGTGACTTAATGAATGTCAATTTTGTAATTTATCAGTCCTATGGACACAACTGTACTTTCGTTGATTTTGTGTTGTCGAGGTATAATTGTTTTATTTCTCTCTTCTTAATGATAAAGTTTAGCTTTGAGGACTTGAATTATCTGAAACAAGAAAACGAAATAGTAACAAATCATGTCTTCCATCAGGAAAACATGTCCATGGAATGAATACCCCTTTGAACCCCATTTTTAATACCTACTTTTCTTATTTTTGCTCCAAAACATAGATTGTGGGTACTCATTAGAACCGCTTCACCGAGGTGGTTCTAACGTGTTCCTACAATTTATGTTTTGAGCTAAAACAAGAACAAATTCAAAAAGTTTTTCAGCTAAAACTTTTCAATTTTTATAGCTAAAAAATATGAAATAACAAAAATTTGTCGTGCCCGACCATAACAGACATAAGATACTGTGACCAATTTTAAATTCACTTACAAAATTTAAACATGTAAGTCCTACAGGTATGTTATCGAATTTAGCAACTGAGATATCTGGAACATTACCAATGACTTTTCTTCGTTTTCTGCTTCTGTTTTCCTTGATATGCGTCGATGCATTACACAGCAAACACGTTTACAAATGAGTGTATCATGAAAATTAAAACAGTGGTCATATAAAGGCAATGTTAAGATGGTAACATACCATGAGCAAGAAGTGATGAAACCGCAGTTTCGGTTATCAAAACCTTATCAGAGTGTCCCTATAAAACTGACAACACGAGATAATGCATTTTGGAACTTTTCTAGACAGTCAAATCAAAGACTAGTGTATAAGTAAAACCAGATTCCGAATATTCAAACTTCTTTCGAAAATGGATGTTATCTTATGTTTATAAAATGTCCGATGAAAGTTGTAATCACAAGGACCAACCAGATTCAATGATAAAAGGCTTGTTGTATACACTGTATCTATCGGCGGCTGCCTTGCATACTGTCTCGTCCCAGGAGTCGCATGAACAGATAGTCATCAAATCTGCAATAATAATAATAATAATAATAATAATAATAATAATAATAAAAGGAAATCGTGTTTGTTTGAATTGATGCTTAATGTCTCCATCAACAGTAAAGCAACAAATCAAACAAACAAAAACTTTTTTTCGCAAATATATGTCATCGCAAGTCTACGTCGAGGGATAAACGGTTAAAATGTCAGATCTAAATGATCTTTATCAGAAAAAATGACTTGAAAAGGGCAATTTGATAGCCTTTGATTCCTCTTTATCTGGTTGTCACTGTCAAGAGGAATTCACCATTCCACTGGGTCTCAAGCCAATGTTTATATATTGTGGCACTTTCTGTTCTTGTCATGTAAATAATTCGATTTTTTCTCGGATACAAAGCGCAAAGAAAACGGTGAACAGGCTAAGGTCAGTAGCCTCATGTCCGTTTTACAAAGTCTGGTTTGCAACGACTGCATACTACATGATGAAAGTGTTGTTAAAATCAGAAAATGACATCGTGCCATTGAGTACTTGTATTTTCTTTTCAGGATAATCATGAAAATGTTTTCATTGTGGCACACCCTTAAAGCTTTGTATCATGATCGATTTTGCTTAGAGCGTGACGTTAAGAAAATTGGAGACTTACGTAAAACCATCTAGAAATCCTCTTTTAGCGGGCAGGTGAGGCTGAGACACTTGCTGACAAATGCGAGGACAACCTGATGGCCTGAAAAGACATAAATGGTTTTACATTATGCCGGTCACAGAAAGTTAATGTTGAGAATACCATCCTAAGCTTAGAACAGATAGGCTTTTCATTTTTATTTGAGCCGCTGCATGGGAAAATAAACAATCTGCACAGGCAAAAACAAAGGCGCAGATTAGCTTCGCAGTAACTGCGAAGCTGACCAGCGCCTTTGTTTCCGCTACACGAATAGTATAATTCTTCTACTTTCTAAATCCAATATTTCCAGCCTCTAACCATCTTCTGTGACTGTGCAGCCCGGTATGTGTCGGACATGGTCGGAACCCAAATTGTTGGTTTTCTCACGCACAGTCTCATTTTAAGACTTCCAACTCTAATGATGTACTAGATTCTTGAAGCTGTTGGGTTTTAAATGAAAAGAAACATAGACAAATGAATATATCAACAAACAAACAAACAAACAAACAAACAAACAAACAAACAAACAAGCAAACAAACAAACAAACAAGCAAGCAAGCAAGCAAGCAAGCAAGCAAACAAACAAACAAACAAACAAACAAAGTACACATGATATTGTATATATTTTTTGTATTTTCATCAGGAAAACATGTCCGTGAAAAGTATACCCCCTTATACCCCTTTTTCATATATATGGTGTATGCAGGGGTAAACTTATTTTTCTTAATTTTGCTCCAAGATATAGATTGTGGGTACTCGTTAGAACCGCATCGTCGAGGCGGTTCTAACGTGTACCTGCAATCTATGTTTTGAGCAAAAATGCTTTGAATTTAGACCATTAAATAAAAACATCGCCTAAGCAGATACATGACGTAGAGTAAAGTGAAGCTCTATCACTGAAGAAAGTCAAAAATGTCTTACGAGGCACATAGAACTTTGCAATAGTTCTTCAGCACTTGTGCTTTGTCAATGGGTTCCATTTTGTTGTTGCCCGATGGAGTATCTTCAGCATACACCACCCTCGCTGTTATCATCACGATAAGGCATACAGAGCCAATCACACCAGTCATATTCATGTTTGCCATTTTCCTCTCCAAACTAAATAAATAAACATACAACTGCATCAAAGCATTTTTGCCTAAAACAACTGTCGTTAAGTTGTTGTTGCAATATATTGTTTCTATTGTTTTCAATATTTATATTTAATCTTCCTCATGGTGCTTTGTGCAGGCTTGGCCATTACTTTCCCAGTTGAGGAAAATAAACATATTTTTCTGAACTAAAATATGCCACTTTAAGGAGGGATATTGAGTTTTCAACACACGACAGTTTTCCTATGTCTCCCTGAAGGAAATGACGGAAGTTTGATTGTGTTTTTCTTAAAATGAAATCATCTTCATTAGCTAGAGCGCTCCTTCAATACAAGAATTCTCTCCTAGTGCTTGTCTCCTACAGAGAGGCTGTTTATGCGCTTCTATCATCCGTATTCAATTTCATAGGCTCACCCTGCTTTTTTATTTTATAAAATACTGATGAAAATAAAAAGAAATAATTTGAGAGGAATTAAAGTGATTTAATAGAGGATACACTGTCAAAAACATGTATACCAAAAGAAACTATACCAGTTATCGACCAAAGTTTCAAAGACCCACCTGCACACTATTGTCAATTAAGACTTTATTTGCTATTACTGCAGCTGGTGTTGTGTCGTGTGGCGGCCCTAAAAAGTCTCCCCGTACATCATCCATAGTGCAGATTATATTTCTCTGTTGGTCCTCTGAGATCAGCGAGGGTATATGGAGAAAACAGAAATTTAGTATCGGTTTAGATTCATTTTCTTACCAACGTTTGATATGTTTGGCCCCATTTGGATTATACTAGTCTTCGCATCGACTACCCTGTATTACAGTAATTCAATTTGGCTCCATAGGGTCACTGAAGAGGCTTAAGTAGTCAAAACCGCAGTATGGCCCATTCCGTTTCTCATTTTTATGTTCACTGCTCATAAATGATCTCAGTTTTTTTTATTTGCTATTACTGCAGCTGGTGTTGTGCCTGTGGCGGCCCTAAAATGTCTCCTCGTACATCATCCATAGTGCAGATTATATTTTCTTTTGGTCCTTTGAAATCAGCGAGGGTATTCGAAGAAATCAGAAATTCATTATCGGTTAAGATGCATTTTCTAACCAACGTTTAATATGTTTGGCCACATTAGGATTATACTAGTCTTCGTATCGACTACCCTGTTGAAAGATGCTAAATTACAGTAATTCAATTTAGCTCCATGTTACCAAATCTATAGGGTCACTGAAGAGGCTTAAGTAAGTAGCCGAAACCGCGGTATGGCCCATTCTTTTTCTCATTTATATGCTCACTGCTCTTAAAGGATTTCAGTATTTGATTCATTATGTAAAGGAGGTACCAGGGAAAAACACATACAATTGTCATCCAACGCTTTTTCCTGTAAGATTTATCCGGAAATGTTCGAAAACATCTTATTTGACAGGGCGTAACTGGTTTGCAGGCGCAGGAATGAATTTTTGGTCATGATCAAAAATCTCAATATTAGAGGGACATTGAAATTCAAATTAAATTTTCATTAACTTGTGCACAGGGTTTACAGGAGAGCTTTAAATTCTTCAAATTCACAAATTTTCTCCCTTTGGATAAAAATAACAAGTCATCACCATGACTTATTATATCTGACGGTATTTTTTTTTTTACTTGAGGGCGCATCGACCTCGAAGTCGAACCGACGCTCATTATTGACAAACTCGTTTGCTGTGGGCCAGTGAGTGCTTGATTTTAAAATAATTTTCCGATATCTCAGAATATCCGATATCTCAGGACCTAAAGGAAAATATAATCTGCACTATGGATCATGTACGGGGAGACTTTTTAGGGATGCCGCACGACACAACACCCGCTACAGTTCTAGCAAATAAACAATAAAACTGAAAGCTATTCTATTTTAATCATACTGCGTTATAATTAATGTTTGTGTATAATCAAAAGCCTATTAAGGCGAAAGCCTGCAAAGCCTGCAAAGCCAATAGGTCAAGAACACGCATATGACTAATTTCCCCGGCTTCCCGCCCAGATATTGTACCACCATGTTACAATCATTTGTGTTTTGTTCGATGAATATTTAAAAGAACCATGAGAATATTAGAGAATAAACACAGACAGGGGTTTTCTTATTAAAATCACTTGTATCTCAGCCACCAATAGCGCTGAAAATGGTATCAAACAGTTGCTGCTAGGACAATCCACTTTCTGTGGTCTGATTAATGAGCCGCATCTTGGGAAAACCGGATATTTTCCTATGCGAAAATAAAGGCGCAGACAGCTGATCAGCGCCTTTGTTTTCACTACACGGACAGTAAAATTAGTCTTCTTCTTAAATCCGAAATTTCAAGCTTCTAGCATTCTCCTGTGACGGTACAGGCTGGTTTATGTCAGAGCTGGTCGGAGACCCCGAAGATCGGTTTTCTCGCGTCGCGGCTCAGTTTTAAATTTGTGAGTGTTGTGTAACTCACAAAAAACATTTTGTTTAAGTCAATAAAACTATCTGTCTGTCTGTCTGTCTGTCTGTAACAGTAATAATTTCCTTAAGATCCACATGTGTATCGGTTGATAACGTATAAGATCTCTGACCATATACTACATTGTCATAGCAATTTTTGACGCAAATTTTAGCTCTCTGAGGCTATTGATAGACATGATTCTACTGGTATACTCACTTCATGTTTTCCGTGATATTTTGTTGCATTTTGATTTTATTGCAATGCAAACGCAAAGTAGATTTGCTCCCCGAGCGTTTTCAAGTCAATTTTGTGTGCAGGATCTGCTTTCAGATTATAAAATTTCACGTTAAAATGTTTTTTGTAACACTTGGTGATAACAACATTGCAAACGGGTGTACATCTGCGTACTTGCAAAGTTTGCGCATGGATTGGGGCTTTAACCTTCAATGATGATCGTTTTGCTGGCGTAATAGTGTTAACAGTATCTTCAGTTTTATCCTAAGGTTAAAGAATTAAATTGCAAGATGTCTAAATGCTATTGCGTCTAGAATTTATGACAGCGATCAAAACATATCATAATCATTGGTCTTATAATAAATCGTGCCTGCTGTGCGATACAGATGGAGATGCAGAGGTGCGATCTACCTATCCCAAAAACGATTACTATTTAAATCACAAGCCTTTCAGGCCTACGACGGCATCCCTTGCTATCGGTATGGGGAAAATACCGTGCTTTTCCTGTACCTATTATCAGCAGATGCAGACTTTGCAAATATATTGTTGGGTTAAAGACGCTTTTAGGTGAGGGCCTTTCGGAACCAGAATTTTATGGTGACTTGGTTTACAGATTTAAGAAACTTATAGGAAGGAATGATTTTTTCTTTTCAGTTCAGAAAAATTATTACACGTTACAGACGTATAGGTTATAACTTGAATGTTATGCGACAATCTGCATGCTTAGTTTTTAACCCAGTCATGGTTGATAACTATGCTGCCTTCTTTAATTGCCCGCCGGTGGGTCGGGTGGCAGACTCTATATTGGCCCCGACTTAAAGCTATTCATTTTTGTTGGTTGGGGCCGGAGCTTCTTGTCTGTTGCTTGGCTCACCGGGGTCCAACTGGTGTTTTTCTTTTACTCCAGAATTAGTAAGTTATTCGGCGCCCAGGGATCTCCATCGTCGGGCAGCTTACTGAATCTGTTGAGTCCTCGTTTCTGATTAATCAGGATGTTTATCATGACTTATCTGTTTGTTCTTGATGATTCATTGACTAGTTAGAGATTCACCACGAAGACTGAAGAACTAACTAAATGTTATGAACCACTGCAGAAGCTGAGGGTGAGGTTAGGTACCTGTAAAATCGATTTAAGCCCGCCAGTAATTTGATATTACTGATCGTTCCAATGCGATACTTCTGTGCTGTTGGCGCCTCATGTATGTTTTCATATTTTGAGTTAAGTTTAGGTAACTGAGTGGCCACCTATTGGGAAAATAGCTGCCCATTCGGCTTACGATATGTTTTCATGGTATAAGTACTTGATTGTTAATTTAGTTTTTTCCCATTTCGGTTATTGGAGTGGGAATCTTTTTCTCATTGCGCCTTTTCCTGCCTGAGTCTTTGCCTACCTGAACCTTTTTGTTCATCTGTATCGGTACATTTAAAGTTAAAAGTTGTCGGTTTTATAGACTGATATCCACTTTCAATGAATGTTCAGCCGTTTTTCACATTAACACCCCTTGTTACTGAGATGTATGTCGACCGCTAACACATGACGCCACAGGCAGCCGCGATGCACTGACATATATCCCTCGCAGGTACCCATTTATACACCAAGGTGGAGACGAGCAATGTGTGCAAAGTGCCTTGCTAAAGGACACAACCAAACAACTCAGTGGCCGAGCTGGGATTCGAACCCCGTATATGTTTTCTAAGTATAAGTACCTGATTGTCAATTTAGTTATTCTCCCACCTCGGTGTTTGGAGTGGGAACTTCTTTGATATCATTTCCTACTTGTACCTTTTTTAAGAAAAAATGTAACTGCATAGAGCATTGCATAGCTATTTTCACTATTCTCATTATTTGATATTTTAGCTGATCTGTATCTTGGGGTCAAATACCGAAATAAAGAACTAATATTATAAAAGATAATAATTATTTTTGCTAGGCTCATAATTGTGAGTGTTCTGTTTTACTTTATTGAATCTGTGAGTCCTCGTTTGTGATTCATCATGGTGGTTATCATGATTTATTAATTTGTCCATGATGATTCACTGACTAATTAGAGAATCACCACGAGGACCGAACAACTAACCAAATGTTGTGAACCACTGCAGAAGATAAGGGCGAGGTTAGGGCCCTGTAAAATCAATTTAAGCCTACAGTAAATATAGCTGATCGTTCCAAGGCGATTTTCTATTTGATAGCTCCTCACTCGGCCTACTATTTGTTTTCTAATCGTCAATTTAGTGTTTTCCCACCTCGGTTTTTGGAGTGGGAATTTCTTTCTGATTGTGCCTTTTTCTGATAATTGCCTACTTGTACCATTTTAGAAAAATGTAACTGCATAGAGTATAAGAAGAGTATAGCTGTATAGAACATATAGTATAGCTGGTTTTTATTTTATTTATTTATTTTTTTTCAATTAAATAAAAAAATTTGAAATGCAAAAACTACTGACAAATGGGATTAGAAAATACTAGAAGAGTAGAAAATAAAATATGTTCTTAATTGATATATTGAACACATTTCACTGAATTATATTAAATGTCCCTTCGAGTGGCCCTTTCAAGGCAGAGACCAATGACCCCATAATCACTTTCATAAGGTAAGACTTTGATGTGCGCTCTGACTCCTCGACTGTTTATTATCCGGAGGTGATTAGGCCGGTGGACGGAAAAAGGTAATAGGAAAAAAATCACAGGAAAAAAACACAAAAATAAAAGACTGAAAGAAAATACATATTATCTGTACATACATGAAGTAGGATTAAAGTAAGAAATGACGAGGAACTGTCATAATTAAAGCTCAGTACCTGCTCTTGAAATTTAAAATAACTGAATCAAATTAAAACATTGGAACCTGCCTAGTATATGGGCCATGGTTGTGCACTGGTAGACTAAGAGACCATGTAGCTAGAGTAATGGAAGTGATGGAAATGTGATGTTGCAATATATACGTTGTGCCCTTGAACAAGCCTCTAATAAGCTCTCAGAGAACTGGTTTAGTACTCAGGCAGCATTAGTTCTATCCCGGCATGACCGAAAATTGATAACCAGGACATAAAACATCAACAAAAACAAACATATCTTAAATAATAGTAGTAATAATAGACATAATAATGTCCATTTCTAACATAAAGTAGAAAAAAAAACATCTATTTTGTTACTTCTCTCTCTCTCTCTCTCTCTCTCTCTCTCTCTCTCTCTCTCTCTCTCTCTCTTGTTCTTTCTAGTTGTTTTCCTTTTTTTCCAAGTTATTTTTTCATTTTTTCCAAGTTATTTTTTCATAGACCATTTTCTTTACAATGCGAGAACGAGGCTGCATCAATCTCGATGTTTTACTGACGTTTCAAGATCAACAAATTCGTATGCCATTACGAAAACATGCCCATGTTATATACAGATTTTTCTTAAGTTGTAAAGAATGAAAATTTTCAGTAGAAAAATTTTGACATTTTTCTTATTTTTGCTCAAAACATAGATTGTGGGTACTCGTTAGAACCGCCTCGGCGAGGCGGTTCTAACGAGTACCCACAATCTATGTTTTGGAGCAAAAATAAGAAAAATAGGTCTACCCCTGCATACCCCAGTTTTGCTATATAAAAGTGGGGTTCAGGGGGTAATACATTACACGGACATGTTTTCGTGATGCTGTTGGTCACTGTCAAGCATCACCAGGCCGGTGTTTGTTTAATGAAAAGGTCGAAACGTACATGTATGCATGTACATGTATGAGTGCGTGTATAAAATTGCCTTTTGTTTTCAAAAGTTATTTTTAAATGATATTGCACGTGATATTACTTATGCGTGTGCAAAATCCCTGAATAGAATCTGTATCGGTACATGTACATTCTATGACTTGAACACTGAGGTAATAGAATAAAATGAAAATGTCTGTTAGAAATTTAAACTGAATTAAATTGTTAAAATTCCATTTATTTCATTATGTTCAAAGTTTGACTAGGAATGCTCTATATTTTATATTCTGTTTAAATATCACCTTGGTATATATTTGCTTGTCTTGTGCATGTAACTTATAAATGCTGGTTCTAAATTTAGTTTTAAAATTGCATTTCATTCAGCTTTAAAGAGCAGTCACACATCAGCGTATAAGTGAAACGCGCACCGGGCGTGTTGAAAAAATAGCAAAATTCCTCACACGCCAGACGCACGTCAGAAACACGTTCAAAACTCGCTACAAGCGCGTTGGGTACGCTTGGTGTACGTCCGGCGCGCGTCGCTGTACGTCGCTAAAAGTCTCTGCGCGTTTCGCGCGCGTTTGGGCTAAAACAATTTTTAAACATGCTTAAAAATTTTCTAAAAGCTCGGCGTGTCCCGGGCGTGTGACTTATACGTCCCGAATAAGTTCCACGCGCGCTACGGGCGCGTTGAATACGCTCTGAACGCGTTTGGCGCGCGTTTGAAGCACGCCAGTGTACGTTCCATGCGCGTTCCGATTTTATTAGATGTTGCTTCAGTAGCGTGCCCCAAGCGTGTGTGAAACGCGCGTTGAACGTTCGATGCGCGCATGTAGCGCGTGCTTAGCGTGTCTGGGACGTATCACAACCGTTCTCCAAAACTTTGAGATTTTTTATACGTCCGGCACACGCCCCAGTTGCGCGCTAATGTGTGACTGCTAAAGCGTGTTAAAGGAACAAATTAATTTTTATACGCCCAAAGTCTTCAGCGTGTTGAGATTTTTCATACGCCCGGCGCGCGTTTGGGTTATACGCTACAGTGTGACTGCTGTTTTAGTCCACAACTGTGCGTTATCATAACCATTCAACGCATTCACGTCAAATTACTACATTAACATGTTTAAAACAAAACCTACTCATGTGTACACATTTGTTTTGGCTTCTGATTCAAAAGCAAGGCTTACAGCACGTAGTCATTTGTTATGATATACATAATAAAACAGTCAGAAGGAATGCCATTTAATAATTGTAAGCTGATTAGAACTTGCAATCGAAAAATATTTTGACAAACAAAAACATATGAATTACTAGAAAAAGTGTAGAATGTATTTTTCACTCACCAGAAAATAGATCTGTACTTTATGATACCAATCACAAAAGAGCGTTGGTCGTATTTTCTTTCCGTCTATATTGAATTTTATGGACTCTTTTATATGCTTCCAATTCAGTGCCAGTCAACTGTTCGTTACTATTGGTCAGTATTGGATAAAACGTGTTATTCAACTTAAAATATCATTTTTCTAGTGACCATAGAAACCCCAGTTCTATAGGAACACAGGCAGCCTGGCACATATGTATTTGTTTTGCTGCTCAGAGCACATGACCATTTTCTATCAAACGAGTTTTGGTCATTAGTGTAAATATTAGTAAATTTCAGTAGCACGATAAGAAAATCCCAACGAACAAAAATTATAAAAACAAATTTATTCAATCCCAGACTTTACATAGCAAGTAACATGAGAAAACAATAAAATGCAATGCAAACATACTAGATGAAATATTAGGTGGAGCATGGAAAAAAGCTGATGCACAAACAGGCTTACTGCACGTTGGGAAAGAGCTAGTCATTCTGCTCTTCGTGTGTGTTGTCGGAAAAATGATTTGTTGTGTACAATGTATTTTCTTTCCCACCTGGTGTAGTCCGGCAGGAATATGGGATATTTTCACTGGACCTGGTAATCAGGTATAAAGTTTTTTTCTTGATGGATTCCTTTACTATAGGCATTGTCTTTCAAGAATCTGACTGATGACACTTTGTCATCATTGGGGGTTTAGAGAAATTCAAGATGGCGTCCATTATGTCTGCCAAATACAGGGATTTCAACTATAATTTTAGTTATAATGATTTTAAAGTATTTCTGTGCTTATTTTGTCATCAAATCATGACTGATGATTAAATATGAAGCTTCAATCTTTGTAAGAAAGCTGTAAACATCAATCTTTTCAAGATGGCATCCAAAATGGCCACCAGAAATATATTTTTCAACCAAATCATTAATAAGAATGACCTAAAAGTATTATTGTGTTTATTTAAATGACATTTATAATGGGGACAATTAAAGGTGAAGCTTATTTCTTTTTAAGAAAGCTGTAAACACAAGGTGTTTCAAGGTGGCATCCAAAATGGCTGCCAGAAATATGCGTTTTTTCTTTAGTTTTCATGTCGGTGCAAAATTGGCAAAAAAGATCTGGGTATGATGATGCCATATATCTTTTAAGTCCATTAACAAGTGCTTTGCCTATATTTTAATGAATAAAAGCCTTGTTGTATCTCAATATCTAATGAAAAGTACAGATTTAACACAATAGAAGACTATATGTTCACAGTTCTAATATTGTCTGAAATGTCTGTCGGGGAATATGATCCACGAATAAATGGCTTCAATGTAATTGTATATTTAACACAAAGCAGTTATCGTTAGGCAATAACTTCAACAGTAGCATAAACATAAACAGTGTAGCATAATAGGTTGACACAAAGATTTGTTACATGTAGCTTGTATATGTCTGTCCAATTTGATCAGAGTCTTTGCTTCATAAATCATAGTGACAATCTACTAAGCACACAGTGGGTACTTATTGTCTACGCGCCAGCGCGTAGACTACTCTAAAGTTTGAGATTGACCTACTTACAAGACACTCATACATCTCGCTACAACTGCAACTGCACGTTTGAGTCTAGTGGCTTGACCATCGTGTTAGTAAGATTCCGGGTCGTTTCGCCAAGGACCGTGTAAACACCCAAACACCCATGCAAACCTCCCTTTGGTTGGTAACATTTGTACCAATGGTGCAGTAGGTACCAAAAATGGGGCAAATTGTAAAATTCGTGGAACTTCTATGTAAGCAACAATGGAATGAAATGAACCGACGGTATTGTGACGTTATATGGTCAGGAATGAAAGCTTTGACCGCGCCCCACCTGCCGTGTAGCCAATTACATTCTATCCAAGCCACAATGGAATGAAATGAACCGACAGTATTGTGACGGTCGATTGTCAGGTATGAATGCTTTGACCGCGCAGCGTTTTATTTCTGTTCAGTCACATCAACCACGATGAAATGGGAGTACGGTCAGATTCTTTGACATTCTAGTTTATATATGCCAGTGATCTATAATACAAGTGATTGGACTCGAGCCTTATTTTATAGAATATGCTTGTCTTGCCACTTGGAGTGGGCTGGACAGGTATTTCAATAATTGACTATGCAATTTCATAAGGCAAAATATTCCAAACACTGCCTGTGTTTTACCAAATACTCCTACAAGCATACTGAACATAACTTAAAAAGAAATATACCATTCTAAAGATGAACTGTTCCAGTGTTGTTTTATATAAAATTCAAATAGATTGAGTGAATACTTTTATATTAAAATGCTGTTACAAAAGAGGCAAAAAAACTTCTTCTGGAAGAAAACAATTTTTCTTCATTTTTATACAGATGGCTTAGGTGTAATTTTTGGTGTATCTATTCAAACTTGACATCAAACAACAGCCCAATATGTGCTTAAACAGATGACATGTTTTGCTTGAATAAAAATGCAATATAGAAGAAGGAGTAGTTCGTAGAAACTGACCACTATAAACACATATTTTCTTACTTATTCTCCATGTAAATACCTGTTGGGCATATTCTAAAACCTGGCCTGACTCCAAGTCACACATACACTGGAAAATGATATAGCAGTTCTGAAGTTTCAGGTCCCTGTATATCTACTGTCCCTGTATATGCGAAGCGTAGACTAAGCTTTTTGTTAAAGCTTATACTTGTATGGTTTATAATGTCCAGGTTTCCATATTAATAAGTAATGCTGTGTATGAATTGTTATATTCTTACCAGACCAGATGCATCTACTGAAAGTTAGAATAAAGGGTCTGGTTTCCTGTCCAGTAAGTGGTTTGACTCAAAACTCAACTATAATTGAGCCGCGACGTGAGAAAAAACCAGTCTTCGGGGTTTCTGACGAGGTCTGACACAGAAACAGCTTTAGCTTGTAAATTTGCTTTTAACTTAATTTCACGTTGAGGTAAAGAGGACTTTACTAGAATACAACTTCCACCAGAAGCTTTGGCACAATCACAGAGGATGTGATTGTAAAAATTAAAAGGTACAAGTAGGCAAAGATCAGGAAAAGGCGCAATCAGAAAAAGATTCCCACTCCAAAAACCGAGGTGGGAAAAAAACAAACTAACAATCAGGTACTTATACCATGAAACATATCGTAAGCCGAATGAGCAGCTATTTTCCCAATAGGTGGCCACTCAGTTACCTTAACTTAACTAACAATATGAAAACATACATAAGGCGCCAACAGCACAAAAAAATATTATACACCAAAACATAAAACAAAAAGAACCACCACAGAAGTATCGACTTGGAACGATCAGTAACACAAAGTTACTGAAAGTAAAGCCTTTGAAAGTAAAGTTGTCGTCAGTTTTCAGAAAAGTTTCTTGAAGATAGAAAACAGACGGTCCTAGCAGAGTTACGAGTTACATCAATTCATCATAACATGGTTTAATTCCTCGACAATTCCACTGTATACATGTAATTCTTTGTTTATTCTTTCCATTGAATAATTTTCAGAGAATTAAGAACTTGGCATTTCTTTATTATAAAGGACAGGAACCAACTTTCAATATTGGTATTTCTTGGAAGATGCACTTTGCGAGGACTAGGAGGAGTGATATCCTCTTCCATGCTCTCACCAAGACAGTCATAGTAATTCTCAGATCTTAAGGGGTCATCAGCCCCCTTAGGTATTTTCTCGTACAGAAGCTTCTGTTTGTCATTTGCTGAGTGAGGTTTTGATGGTGCAAGAGGCTTTCCTCCAGCAGCTGAAGGTTTACCCCCCTGCAGTTAGAGGCTTACCTTCTACAGTTATGCTCTACGGAGTGCTTTGCACAGGGGGAGGATTGCCTCCTGCTAGTGCAGGGGATACTTTACCTCCTGCAGTCTGGTTGGTACCAGAAGGGGCATCGCCTCCTGGATTTTTATGTTTTTTTAATCTGAACGTCGTATGTTTCATCAGTTTGTGTCATGGCATCAACTAGTTTGACTTGTGTGCCAGCACTTTTTATGATGCTGGCGTAGTTCTTGTTTGTCGTGGACGATTGCTGTTCTACAATTTTTCGCGCTTCGAAGAAAGGCAGATTTATTGTATAGGAGCTCTTTTTCTTTGTGCCAAGTCGGACAGTCATGTGAAAACAGTTGGGTGTGGGCCACTGCAGTTGACGCACTTTTTTGCTTTCTCAAAGTTTCGATCATCACTATAGTGTTTCTCTTCTCCACAGTTTGAGAAGCCTTCGCGGTGCAGTGGTTATGCCACTCGCCTTGTAAACCAGGGGTCGCAGGTTCTCCAGTCCATCGGATGAGACTATAAACCTAGGTCCCGTCTCCATATGACCTTAGCTGTTGGTGAGACGTTAAACCCCATTCAACCAACCTCTCCACAGTTTGCACATACTTTTTTCCTGGTACATCTACTTTCATGATGGCCTTAAAACTGGCAATTGTAACATCGTAGAGGATTTGGTACGTATACCTCTACGTTCACATATATATATGCTGCTTTCATTTTCTTTGGCAATATGGGTGTATTGAAAGTCAAAACGTTAAGTGTTGGTTCGTTTGAGGACACCGTTTCTGCGAACGTGAATGTTTCGAATCTCTTTGACACCTTGAGTTTTCACCTTGAGTTTTCACCTTGAGACTGCACGATACACGAAGCGCGATACTGTGACGTTGATTGTGTAATGGGCTGTTGAGTTGATGGTTCAGAATCCGACGATTCATCCGACTCTTCAGCGAATTTCTTACGCTTGGATGTAGTTTGTGACAATTGTTTATTCGAACCTCTCATAATTTAATGGATGGATGATTCATTTCAAATGCTCTCCGCCCTCCATTTAGCCCTACAAGGGAACACATAAAATGAGTGGCTTTCCTACTCAAAAGTGAAATACACAGAGATATACTCATACAGTCTTGATGTTTACAGGATTGGCCCGTTGAGAGGCCGCCTTCTAGGAATGATAAAGATAGAAAGACGTTTATGGGCATATGGTAGGTATCAGGGACGATACTGAAAGACAGGAAGAGAAAGCAAAAGGTATTCCTAGGGCTTGGCGCGACAAAGCCGATTGACCATACCCGAGTTCGCATGGCCTCCCGTCTAGCCGAAATCAGGGCCAAAATGATGTGGTGCATGCCGACTAATAACGTCAGCACAGCAGACACACTCAATCACCAGGATCCCTTAATCCAAACGACACGGGTCGCTGCTCATGGCAAACGAGCCGCTCCTCTATTCTACCAGGTTTAATGGTTCCGCAAGAAGGGGGCGACCGGCCAATTCTAACGCGGGTCTGGCACGGGACGGAGGTTAATCATGTTTTGTTTTTAATCATTCTTGGACACATTTTTCTATGTAATGGCTTAGAAGTACTTATATCTGATGAGTCCATAATCTCCCTATTGTCAAAACTATTAAACATCAGACTTTCCACATTATGGCAGCCATCTTGGACATCATCTGTGATTAACAAATGTTAATGCCAAGACTGTTGAGTTAAAACTTAAAAGCTCTACGAGTGAATCCATAATTGCTATGAACAATATCACTGAAAATCAATATTCTGGCAGCCATCTTTGAAAACTATTGGCAATCAAATAAGAACCATATTGTGGCAGCCATCTTAAACATCGTGATTCAACGACAAATCTGTGAAATTATGACACAATCAGATATGTGAATGTGGACAGTTTTTATACAAAACAATGTAAGTTGATATGCTAAATGCATTGTCAAAACTGTTAAAATTACCAAAAATCTATATTCTGGCAGCCTTCTTGGACACCATCTTTGATACACCAGTATATTCAGAATGACTACGGTCAGATAAGTTGCTGTGTGCAATATGTGAAGGAAAAATGCATTTTTGATTCATTTACGGGGCGAAAAGTACCATTTTATCAAGGCTTTGAATTTCTGGAAGACCTTTTGGACGCCATCTTGATTTTCTCAAATTCCCCAATGATGACAAGGTGTCATCAGTTGGATTCTTTAAAGACAATGCCTAACCAACACGAATCAGTAAAGAAAAAAACTTTATACCTCATTACCAGGTCAAATTGATTTCCTGCTGGACTAGTGACTATGTTGGGACTTTAAATTTAATTGCATCGATTCCTGATCTCTCTATAATACTGCGTTTACACTATGTTCCCGGCGGCCCCGGCAGCCCCGTTTGCTAGAAACGTAGCGTGCCGTGGAGTTTTGGTAATACATTTCTCTGATTTTCAAGATCTATTACGTTTTGTTACGTTTTCTTACGTTGTATTACGATATCCGTCACAAGCCGTGGTAGTGATAAGCCGGTGTGTCACGGAGGCGCTAAGGTACGGTACGCTTATCCACGATCTATCACGATTATTAGCACGTTCTATTACGGCTTGTTACGTTCTGTTGCGGTCAGTTGCGTTTTGACCAAGGCGTAACACGTTTTTTCGGTCTGTCAAGGTCAGCTACGGACGAAACGTAGACACCATACAATATAAAGTACATTTTTTCCTTTTGTATACGAATAAGTCCTTTGAAATAATAACAATCGCGCTCCTCAACGTTGATTAAGAAAGTTCGGGATTGTATTTCTTCTTCAATTGCATAGTGCAGCGTATGGTCTGTATTGTTCACTATAGTGACTGCTCCAATATGAAGGAACTTGTCCCCATGATATGCCATTTTATATCTATAAACTTCACGCGCCGTGATAACCGTAACAGAACGTGACATACGTAATAGAACGGGGTGAACACCGTCAAAGACCGTAACGCACCGTAACTTAACGCAACAAAACGTGTTGAGTATGACGTAGGAAACGGGACGAGATGTGAGACGACCGTGATCAAACGCAACAGAACGTGGAATATCCGTAGCTTGCCGGGCTATTCACTAGCTTCCCGTTGCACTACGGACCGCATCCACGTTTCGCTACGTACTGTTACGTTCTGTCACGGTGTGTTACGTTCAGCCCGTTTTATCACGGCCCATTACGTTTCTCATTTCCGCCGTGACTGCCGTGCCAGATTTTTTAACTGTCAAAAAATTTGTCACGGTGTCCACCGTTATCCCGGCTTGCTACGTTTGCCTATCCCGTTCCCCTGCGTTGCCTCACGGTTATCCCGTTTTGTTACGGTTGTCTGAAACGTGGCCGCCCTGACCGCCGGGAACATAGTGTAAACGCAGTATTACTTTACCGGTTAACCTCTGACATAGATAATTATGCATTTGTTGATCGGACTGCTTAAATAACAATGTTTTTAAAAATGCGACTATGACGGTAAACAATATATGACCACGTACTTAGCATGGCATCTGAAAAAGAAGTAAAACAAATAGGTGCTCTTTTACCGTGTTTACAAAACGTCACCGCATGAGTTCAAGCGGCACGGTCAACGCATTTTACCTATAATACGTTTAAAAATACTGCGTTTACGCTGTGTTTCCGGCGGCCCCGGCATATATATGCTATTTTATATTTTTAAACTTCACGCGCCATGATAACCGTAACATAACGTGACATACATAGTAGAACGGGGTCAGCACCGTCGAAGGCCGTAACGCACCGTAACTTAACGCAACAAAACGTGTTGAGTATTCCATAGGAAACGGGACGAGACGTGAAACGACCGTGATCAAACGTAGCTGAAGGTGGAAGATCCGTAGCTTGCCGGACTGTTCACCAGCTTCCTGTTGCAGTACGGACCGCCTTCAAGTTTTGCTACGTTCTGTCACGGTGTGTTACGTTCAGCTCGTTTTATCACGACCCATTACGTTTTTCATTTCCGCCGTGACTGCCGTGGCAGATTTTTAAACTGTCTGCGTGCAAACTATGTTCCCGGAGGCCCGGGCAGCCCCGTTTGCTCGAAACGTAGCGTGCCGTGGAATTTTGGCCATATATTTCTGTTTTCAAGATCTATTACGTCTTGTTTTAAATGATTTCTTACGTTGTATTACGATATCCGTAACAAGCCGTGGTAGTGATACGCCGGTGTGTCATGGAGGCGCTAAGGTTCGTTACGGTTATCCATGATCTATCACGATTATTTGCATGCTCTATTACGGCCTGATACGTTCTGATATGGTCAGTTGCGTTTTGACCAAGGTCTAACACATTTTTTTCGTTCTGTCAATGTCAGCTACAGACACCATGCAATGTAAAGCGTGTTTGTACCCTTTATATAAGAATAAGCCCTTTGAAATAATAAGAACCGCGCTCCTCAACAACCGACTGCAGAGTTGCAAAGTTCGGGATTTTATTTCTTCTTCATTTGCATAGTGCAGCGTATGGTCTCTATTGTTCACTATAGTGACTGCTCCAATAAGAAGGAATTTGTCCCCATGATATTCCATTTTAAATATTAAAACTTCACGCGCCGTGATTACCGTAACATAACGTAACATACATGTACGTAGTAGAACGGGGTCGACACCGTCAAAAACCGTAACGCACCGTAACTTAACGCAACTAAACGTGTTGAGTATTCCGTAGGAAACGGGACGAGACGTGAGACGACCGTGATCAAATGCAGCTGAACGTGGAAGATCCGTAGCTTGCCGGGCTATTCACTAGCTCCCCGTTGCACTACGGACCACCTCCAAGTTTCGCTACGTACTGTTACGTACTGTCACGGTAAGTTACGTTCAGCCCGTTTTATCACGACCCATTACGTTTCTCATTTCCGCCGTGTTTCCGTGGCAGATTTTTAAACTGTCAAGAAATTTGCCACGGTGTCCACGGTTATCACGGCCTGCTACGTTTGCTTATCACGTTCCCCTGCGTTGCCTCACGTTTATCCCGTTTTGATCACGGTTGTCTGAAACGTGGCTGCCGTGACCACCGGGAACATAGCTACATCAAAAAATTGCCACGGTGTCCACGGTTATCACGGCCTGCTACTTTTGACGATCCCGTTCCCCTGCGTTTTCTCACGTTTATCGCGTTTTGATCACGGTTGTCTGAAACGTGGCTACCGTGACCGCTACATAAACAACAAGGACATACATTTATAGTGCAAACATGAGTTAATGAAACAAAGTTATGATGAGATGCAACAAAATGCAAAAGCAAATTACAATGGGTGAATAAATTACTATGTGACGTGCAGAAGGGAACGTATGGAAACGCCAGTCAGCATTGATGCCCTCGCCACTGCCTGTGTCAATGGAATGAATAGTTTCCTATAGCGCTTCTTAATTTCTAAAACATCCAGAACGATTTGCTTTTTCTTTACTGCAGTGAAGTCGTCTTGCCATGATGTGCGAGAAAGGAGCGGACTGCCCAAGATAGGGTATGCATTAATAAATCGTTTTGTAAAAATCACACTAAAAAAAAAAAAAATGTTACGTTTGAATTGGCGCCATTCTAGTTTTTGGAAAAAAAAAAAAAAAAAAGAAGACCCTAACCGGATTTGAAACAGGGACCTACATTTTCATAGAACATCACCGTAACCACTGCTCTATTTGCATATGAATGCAGGTCGTTTTCCAATAGTGTTATACTTTTACCTGTAAGTGTTCTATTAAAGACCGTCCTAAAAATAAAGTATTGTTATTGAAAACCAAAACTATAAAAAAAAAAGTTCTCGGACGATCGTAGCAGACTTTCATCACAGATTTACCGTTATAAATATGAATGTCACGCCTGTTCCTATTGGTCAAATATCATTCATATGTATAGCTGTAAACTTGTGACGTAATCCGAAATCAATTTTTATAGTATCACGACAATATATCGCGGCTGGCCTGTATTTATAGAGGTACATTTTTCATATTGTTCCAGTGCTTTTCCCAGCTTAAGAAGCAGCATGCGAATAAATACAGACTTAACGTCTAAATTCTATTCTCTGATGCACTAATAGTAAGATTAGCGACATTTTATTACAGTTTTGTGGACAATCACTCATATTTAAGAAACAATTTCCAGATGCTGACAGCATGGGGCATATAAACGGACTAGAATGTCCATGTTAAGGGACCTAGGAAACACATTGTCACCAAGTAACCTAATTAGAAATGCGGAAGTGTTCTAAATGACACCAGTTCGAGAAATGTCAGATAACACAGGTGCCGTATTTACAAAATGGGTGTTATGTTACAAGATTAATTATTTTCCAAAGCTTGTTTAGAACATGTGAAATGAACTTGCATGAAATTTCGTGACTAAGCCGAAATGCGTTATGAGCCTGTGCATGAGAAAACAAACAATTTGGGTTCCGACCAGGTCTGGCACAAACCGGTCTGCACTGTCACAGAATCAGGCTAGAAGCTTGAAGTTTTGGAAATATCTAGAGGAGGAATTGTACTATCCGTGTAGCGAAAATAAAGGCGCTGATCAGCTGTGCAGTTACTGCGTAGCTGATCTGCGCCTTTGTTTTCGCTTATGCAGATTGTTGGTTTTCCCATGCGGCGGCTCCTTTGAAATGAACATGCATGTAATTCCGTGACTAAGCCGAAATGCGATATCTTGTTTTACACTAATTAGAAACGACATAACCATGGCTTTGATAGTGCATGATCCGCATTGCCACATACTAAAACAGGTTTAAAAGGAATTTAATTGTGGAGGGAGCAATAAAATTCCGTTATCATTACCAGTAGAGTGACATGTTTCATTAAATGCATCCTTAGAAGACAATGAATTAGCTTCGTCGCGGGACAAATAAAGAGAACAAATAAAGTTGAAGTTGAAGGGACAGTCAGTCTATGATTTTTCTCTTATTGGTCAGTCTGAAACCGGTTTCTCAATGAACAAGGTGAACGAAGTCTTGCACATTTAAAAACTCTTATCAGTATGTGACCATGTACGATCTGATTTTGTGCCATTGATAACCGCGATGTAGTGTGATTGCGGTTTTGTACCAAAGACCAGATAAGCTTGGAAAAAGTCCATGGATAAGCACAAACTACATGTGAGTGCTTATATGTAAACATCTATAACTTACGTTGCAAACCGTATTCGCGTAATAACTGAAACTTACTGAAAAAAGTTTCATCAAGTTGATTTCGCGATTGGAATACCCAGTTAGTACTCTTTTGAGAAAGTTGCCATCGGAGAATAACATGAACTTAACCAACTGATCAAAAAGAAATTCCCACACTGAAAACCGAGGTGGGAAAAACTAAATTGACAAATAGGTACTTATACTTAGAAAACATATCGTAAGCCGAGCTATTTCCAAATAGGTGGCCACTCAGTTACCTGAACTTAAAAATAAAAATATGATAACGTACAGGGTGTTAAGAAAGTTCGAAGACATCATTCAAAAGGACACTAAGAGTTTAATAAAGCATTTAGATAGCATAATATACTGATATTTTAATTGTGAAAACATGCCATAAAAGATATAATGAACAAAACTTTGTTTGATATTAAAACTGATAAGAAAGTAACATCTGACAGTAAGTGACCCCCTCTTCTGAACTGACTGTCATAAAATACAAAATGTGGGTTTAACCAAACTGTTTAAATTTCCAATACCAGTGGATTCATATTGAAAACATTGATTACAAATATTATCATGACTGTTTTTATGCTTATTTGAATCATTATTTCCTATTTAAGCCCCCCCCCCCCCAGTAGTTTTATATTACTGATCGTTCCAATGCTTCCATTTGTTTTATGTTTTGGAGTCGATTGTTTTACTGTTTGAACATTATGTACGTTTTCATATTTTTATTTAAGTTGAGGCAACTGAGTAGCCGCCTATTGGGAAATAGCTGCTCACTCGGTTAACGATATGTTTTCTAAGTATAAGTACCTAATTCTCTATTTAGTTTTACCAACCTCGAATTTAGGAGTGGGAATTTCTTTCTGATTGCGCCTTTTCCGGATTATTGCCTACTTGTTTTTTAAGCATTAAAACATTGTGGATAGAAAACTATGCTAAAATGCTGAAAACAATACAACATAATTGACATTCCAGACACCTTTTCAAATCTGTCGCATTGCAATATATACAATCTGTAGCTTCAGGCTAAGATAGTTATCAAGTGAGCCGTTGCACAAGAAAACAAACAATCTGCATATGCGAAAACAATGCGCAGATCAGCTGTGCAGTAACTGCACAGCTGATCAGCCCCTTTGTTTTCGCTACTCGGATAGTACATTGTACTTATAGCCAAAATTTCAAGCATGTAGCCTGCTTCTGTGACTGTACAGGTCGGTTTGTGTCAAACCTTGTCGGAAACCCCGAAGACCGGTATCTCGCGTCGCGTCTCGTTATCAGAGAGTTTTCCAGTTTCATGGTCGTTAAACAAACATGGATTTGGGGGCATTTGCTATGGAGATGTTTCAAGCGCCATGTCAAGGAAAGATTATCATTTTGTTACTTTTCAGCAGCAAATTGACCACATTGGCGCACCTTGAAACTGACGTAAGGCTATTCTATGGCAAAGAACAGCTGATTATTATGTCTAAGGAAGCAAGTTTGTTTCTTTAAGTCTGAGCCTAACGAGTCGCGTCTCGTAATCAAAAAAAAGTCGTGTTTGGTTAAGCCAAGCAATAAATTAAAGCGTTATCAATAAGCCATAATGGAGATTTTGAACCTAGTTGTATCCATTGATGAGCTATTCTCGGTAATTCTGTCCGTGTGGTATTGCGGACATAGATACCGATCATTTCGAGTGCGTCACTAGTATGAGTAGTAAATTCATGATTGTTTATCATGAAACATCAGGAAAACATGTCCATACAATGAAACCCACACTCCCTTAAACCCCACTTATATATAAGAAAACTCGGGTTTGCAGGGGTTTACCTATTTTTCTTATTTGCTCTAAAACATTTATTGTGGGTACTCGTTAGGCGAGGCGGTTCTAACGTTGTTGGTTGTTTTTTTTTTTCTTTGCTATTGAAAAGAATTCTCTGTATATTGCATGGGCAAGTTTTCGTAATGGAGTAATAAATCCATGATTGTTTATCATGAAAGAATCATCGTAAACAAGTGTTTTGCTATTTGCAGACCGTCACAACTTACAGTGATGTCAAATAAAAACCAAATATTGTCACAAATAGAAGATGTATGTTGCATAATGTGTCATTGAAGAAATGATTCATCAGGATAAAATGTCCATATAATATGTACCCCATTAAACCCCACTTTTATATCGAAAAACTGGGGTTTGCAGGGGTATACCAATTTTCCCTAATTTTGATCCAAAACATTTTTTGAGCCAAAATATTGAAAATATCATTTTTTTTTTCAATAAGATTTTCCATTTTTAATCCTGAAAAAAATTCTCTGTATATTGCATGGACAAGTTTTCGTAATGTGATAAAAGAATCATCGTAAAAAAGAGCTTCGCTATTTTCAGACCATGACTACTTTCAGTAATGTCAAATCATTGTCGCCTTTGGCTCGTTGCATGCTGGGAATGTCCGCCATGGAATCCATTTTGGAATCCATTTTATATGTAGATCATATTGATATAATTTTACATACATTTTATTTTTGTCTTTTTGTTACGTCCTGTGTTTTACCTATGCACAGCTCGAATGAAAGAAATACATTCTAGTCCAGCAAATTCAAGAAATCTATTAATTGATTCTCACGAGAACTGAACGGGATTAGCCGATTTTGGCTATATCCCATAATTCAAAGCGTCAAATGCGAGAGATCTAGATGAGATATCGTCAGATCTCGCGAGAATGATGTCAAATAAAAATCAAATATTGTCACAAATAGAAGATGTATGTTGCATAACCTGTTATTGAAGAACTGACTGACATCATATCGTCCTGTCCATCACATAACGAACACTTGCCCATGCAATATACGGAGATTTTTTTTCAGCTATAAAACTGAAAAATTCATTCACAAATTTTTGTTATTTTATTTTTATTTTTTGCTCAAACGAGTTCTAACAAGTACCCACAATCTATGTTTTAGATAAAAAATACGAAAAAGAAAAATGCATATACCATTTTAATTGCATAACAGTGGGGTTTAAGGAGGGTATATGTTAAACGGACGTGCTATCCTGGTGATTCTGATCATCATTAGGCTGCGTTCACATAGAAATATACGGTATACGGTATATGGTATTCGCTATACGCTATTCGGTATTCGCTATACGCTATACGTACACGGCGGTTCACATAGAAGTAGCACGTGCTGTCAGTGTGCTCTTTTCGTGAATATGAAAAAAGTTGCAAATTCGGTGTTTTACATTCATGAGGATTCAAATACATGCTTTTACTGTGTAAAAATTGTTTTTAACTTAGTTTTCTAGCAAAACGCTCTTAAACTCGTTTAAATGCAAAATTCAGACCAGCAAAACCACTATACGCTATACGAAAATCGAACATGTTCGATTCCCACTATACTATACTATACGCACCTATACGCGCCTATACGAACTTTTCGAATAGTGTCCTCCTATGCGACCCGGTATAAGGAAATCATAATGTTTGATTTCAAGTATTCGCGTGCCCTCAAAAACGTACACCGTATACCCGAATAGTCTACTCCTATGTGACCGCAGCCTTAGAGCCACCGCAAGGGAAAACCAACAATCTGCATAGGCGAAGACAAAGGCGCAGATCACCTTCGCAGTAATTGCGAAGCTGATCAGCGCGTTTGTTTTCGCTAATGGGATATTACAGTTCCTCTTCTACTTAAATCCGAAAATTTTAAGCTTCTAGCCCTTTTCTGTGACTGTACTGGTCGGTTTGTGTTGGACCTGGTCGGAAACCCTATTGTTGGTTTTCCCACGAGGCGGAACGTTTTGTACGGCAACTCTACGGCATTACAGAGTTGCGCTTAAGCCGTGGCTAGGCGGTCTGACAAGAAGAGAGACACGGTGAAACCGAACCTTCTGTTTACCCTAAAACCTGTATACTGATAGATAATTGTTTACAACAAATACCTTGGATTGGTGGGAAATGATCAGATAATATGAAAACTTATCACAAATGATTATATTATTATATCATTCATAGCACGCATTAAACAACGTATATAAGGCTGCGTTCACATAGAAATATACGGTATACGGTATATGGTATTTGCTGTACGCTATTCGGTATTCGCTATACGCTATACGGGCACGGCGGTTCACATAGAAGTAGCACGTGCTGTCAGTGTACTCTTTTCGTGAGTATGAAACAAGTTGCAAATTCGGTGTTTTACATATTTATGAGGATTCAAATATATGCTTTTATTCTGTAAAAATTGTTTTTAACTTAGTTTTGTAGCAAAACGCTCTAAAACTCGTGTAAATACAAAATTCAGACAAGCAAAACCACTATACGCTATACGAAAATCGAACATGTTCGATTCCCACTATACTATACTATACGCAGCTATACGCGCCTATAGAAATTTTCGAATAGTGTCCTCCTATGTGACCCGGTATAAGGAAATCATAATGTTTGATTTCAAGTATTCGCGTGCCCTCAAAAACGTACACCGTATACCCGAATAGTCTACTCCTATGTGACCGCAGCCTAAGATACGCATATATAACTGTAAACCTGTTTTTGAAAGTTTGGTGAGGATAAACGATAATGGACTTCACTAAAATTTTGCAGGTTTTACAAAGGACAATGGTTGATACGGATCCGTATCATCTCCCAAATCAACATCTTCGTAGTCTCTAGATGGCTTAAAAGTACGCATCAGCGCATATTGCTGAGTTGTTTGGTGGTCATTACCTTCACTAGTGTCCAGTTCGGTTTTTACATTTAAATGTTGGTTATTGTTTTCTTCAAGGCTTGCATCAGAATCAGCCCCTGGAGAATCACTTCTTTCTCTCACTTGTAAGGTACCTATGTTAACGTCTGAATAAATCGCTTTGTTTGGTTTTGGTGCAACGACTGGCCGTGGCTTTTTCGGTTTCTTCACAGTACTGTATATGTTGTCCGACACCAAAGGCACAGGCTCCACGGGCATAAACCCGTGACTATCACTATCTTTCTTGATTACCAATGTCTTGTCAGCAGACGGCTTTGTCATACCAAGAAAATTTTGTGGATCCTCATAATGCGAGTAAAGCTGAATGTCCATTTCATTATCAGCTTTGTTGAAATTGTTTATCCCACTATCTTGACTTGGGTTGCGGGCGTGAACTATCGCCCTTGTCTGTGAAAGTTTACGAGGTAAAGTCATCCCGCCTTGTTTTTGACTGTATGTGTTATCAGCACGACTTCTCCGTGCGCCTATCGTATTATATTTTAATGGATTCTGAACATATCTCCGATTTTGATTGCCATGGTTACCCACTTCCAGTATACTATTTAGACTCGTTTGGCTCCCTTTGTAGCTACAGTTAGATTTCACACCATGTCCCAAAGAGGCGGTCCTTATATCTGGGACACTTCTACCTCTTCTTACCTCCCTTGGATCAATCACAAACGGTTGTCTCCCATATCCTAGTCTGTTTGATGGCATGTACCGCCCTGTAGCTCTACTAGACACTGAGGCAAAACCAGATGTAGAACTTCTGCTTGATGCAACGGAAGCTTTCTCGAACTTGTCGAGATCTACACTGCCTTCTGGGAAATATATTGATTCAACTGAAGGCTGTCGCGTGATTGGTGTAATGCGTACATCGTCATCAATTTTGCTGTCACGTGCTTGTATGCTCTTTTGGCGTTCCTCGGCTAGCTTCCTTAATTTTTCGTTTGATTGGCTGAAAGAAAAGATGAATGATTATTAGATTTAGACAAATTTACAAATTGAAAGAAATCCAAACAGCTTACAAATTTAAATTACGAATTAGAATTAAAGACATCAAGCACCTATACTTCTTAATTATCTAAGCATTCTAGTTAATGTCGAGCCTGACCAGACAACAAAGCACAGATTATCTGCACATTGGCTCATCCATAGAATTATAAATTTAAGACTTAAAACGTCTTCTCGTCCAGACTAAATGTTTACACGGACATGTACGAGTATTGTGGATTTGCATATCTGAATAACCGTTGGGTAGGAGCACTTGCCATTTACGTACATGTACATGTACATGTATAGGTAAAATATCTAACTCCAAATTCATGTACATACCGGCGCTTGAGGAGACATCCTGCTACTAAACCAATCAATGCTATTAGCACGAGTACCAACGCAATTATGATGTACAGGGTTGCTGAAAATATGAAAAGAGAAAGCTTTTGTAAAAGTTGGTCAGACTTATAAGCCATATCATACATAGGCTACAGGCTAAAATGGACTATAACGTGCGCATTATTCGTATATTAAAAGATATTCTGCCGAAGTATTGATTCAATTTTTTATTCCGTTAGGCTGCGGTCACATAGGAGTAGACTATTCGGGTATACGGTGTACGTTTTTGAGGGCACGCGAATACTTAAAATCAAACATTATGATTTCCTTATACCAAGTCGCATAGGAGGACACTGTTCGAAAAGATCGTATAGTCGCGTATAGGTGCGTATAGTATAGTATAGTGGGAATCGAACATGTTCGATTTTCGTATAGCGTATAGTGGTTTTGCTGGTCTGTTTTTTATTTACACAAGTTATAGAGCGTTTTGCTAGAAAACTAAGTTAAAAACAATTTTTACACAATAAGGTCATATGTTTGAATCCTTATGAATATGTAAAACAACGTAAATAACTTAAATAACTTCTCAAAATACTCTCATTCAAGTATTGTTTGTTTGTTTGCTTGCTTGCTTGTCCCCATACTCCTCTCAGGTGTTTAGGTGCCTATTTTCACCAAACGTGGTGGGACCCAGACGTGTTATTGGAGGCCTTAATTTTGAAAGGACAATTGCCGTCTATGTCACAGGTCAAATTTCTCGAAGTTCCTTGGTTCGATTTGGATACAAAATGGCGAGTGTATGGATTTTAATGTATGAATAACGTGAGAAAGAGTACAATTTTTTTCTAGTATTGATGATAAATAAGGCATGCATATCAGAAAGTTTCCACGTTTTCAATGAGAGTGGATGGCTGAAATAATTCACGAGATTCTGGAATGTTGTGTTAAATTCGACAAACACATGCCACATTTCAAAGTGCTGTCTGATTTTCTTAGGTATTGCCGCCTCCTCCTCCTCCCCCTCCTCCTCGGCTAGTAAAGGCAAAGCAAAGTCTTCTTCGGAGGAATTCATATTTTGTTTTCAAAATACCCAACTCGCAACTTTTTTCATACTCACGAACAAAGCGCATTGAAAGCATGTGCTACTTCTATGTGAACCGCCGTGACCGTATATCGTATAGCGAATACCGAATAGCGTATAGCGAATACCGTATACCGTATGCCGTATATTTCTATGTGAACGCAGCCTAATAGGTCACAGCTTATTGGAGCCGAAGTGACACAGCGAATTGCACCCGTAGATTATGTTGAAAATGATCAAACTTAGGTGATAATTAACCAGGAATTACTAATTAATCACCTTCTCCTGGACACTTTTACTGCGACTTGTAGCAGTTTTGTTGTTTTATTCTGGTACCAAGTTTCGTTTCAGAACATATGTATAGGCACCAATCGTAAAATGAGGGCGTTATAAACACATCCTTATAACTAATTAAAAAATAAAATACTTGTAGGTAGATTTTTTTTTCACAAATACGTGTGTATCTGTTTATATTAAAAAGTACTTCAGTGGAGCAGTATATAGTGGAAATACTTTGACCTTGCTGGTTTACCCGTGACAAAGGATCGCGTTTGTTGGTCGGACTGCTTCAAATTGGTATGTTTTCAACAATGGGATTCTATGATGGTAAGCAAGACATGCTAACATGTTTTACGTGGCATTTAAAAATGTCAAAAGCAAATAGGTACCCCTATCTGTTGTTTACAAAACTTAATCAAGTGAGGTCACGTTACCTACATGTAGCATGGTCAAAGTGTTTTTACTAAACATGTGCTTTCGCTTCATGTTGTTAGTGCCACTGTACAGTAGCACCGAATGACCATGATACTAAACAACCAATGGTCTTGTTAACGCTCACCTGAGATCTTGGATATACATGTTTACTAATAAACGGTCATATACATATATATAGCCCCAGGGTATTGAGAGATGAACCCCTGGGGGTCAATTTTTGTTTTCAGAATTATAAATATTCTGTCCGTTGGCCCATTCCCTGGAAGTTTTTCCCTTCAATGACATTTTAACAGTTTACCACATACGCGAACTAAGCTGACCTTACTGTAGGTCATTGTCATCACAGGTTTATAATTTATGTACACATTGTAGTAATTTAGTCCTTGATGCTACATGTACATGCCAAGTTTTGTTGAAATCAGTCCACCAGTCCCAAAGAAGAAATTTTTGAAGGGGTTTTAATATACATGTACATGTATATATGGGCATGATGGCCATCTTGGTGATGTGACCTGGATTATTTATGTACAGGTTAGTACCCCTTCATATAGATGCTTCTTGTAAAATTGCCTTTTATTGGCCAAAAGATTAGAGAAGTAGATCTTTGAATGTCATGTATATTGCCCCGGGGTTTTGGCAGACCAACCCTTGTGGACCAAATGTTTTCAGAGTCATACATTTTAGTCCATTTGCTCATGTCCTTCAAGATTTTCCTTTCAAATGACATTTAACAATTTTCCCCATTCAAATGCATGGACGACCTATGCTGACCTCTCCGAAAAATAAATCAATGTCATCAGCAGAGTCCTAGTTAATGTCTACATTGTAGTACTTTAGTCCCAATGCTACATGCCAAGTTTTGTTGAAATTGGTCCAGCGGTTCCGGAGAGGAAGATTTTTAAGGGTTTTTACCATATAAGGCCATTGCTGGTCATGTGACCTGGATTGTTTATGTACACATTGGTTCCCCCTCCTATAGATGTTTCATATCAAATCTGCCTTTGATTGGCCAAAATATTTCAGAGAAGATCTTTGAATATTATGGTAATATACATGATTACCCCAAGGTGCGGGCAGACCAGCCCATGAGGTCCAATTTGTTTTCAGAATCACAAATCTTCAGTCCATTTGCCCTTTTCCTCCAAGATGTTTCCCCGTCAAATGACATTTTGACAATTTTCCCATTCAAATGCAAAAGGCGACCTATGTTGACCTTGCCGTAAAATAGGTCAAGGTTGTCCAAGGGTCATGATTTACATAAATGGACCATTTATATAAACTTTCGTTCCCCCTTCCTAAGAATTGTGCACATTAAGTTTTGGGTTTGATTGGCCAAGCGGTTTCAGAGCAGTAGATCTTTGAAAGTGTGGACGACGGCCACACGGACGGACGCCGGATCATGGTCATCTTATAAGCTCACCTTTTGAGCCTTCGGCTCAGGTGAGCTAATAAAACGAGACGTACAGTCACAGACCATATATAATATGGTCACAGATTCGATTATCGTAAGTTTTATGTCTTTGTGAAGGAAAACATGCATTTCTGAGAATAAAAATGATTAATTCCCTTCTAAGTTTTGCAAAATAACTTATTTGCAATAATTTAGACAATCTGCAGCAATAGCACGCAATAAAATATTTGATGCCAACGATTGAACAAAGCGACGAAACTGTGTAACAGGAAATTCTTTGTTGTACATCGATTTAGTCATCTTCCATTTTTAAAATAGCTCCAAGTCAGAGGAGCTATGAGCACCGTATTGTTTTCGTCTTATTTCTTCGGAATAGCAATAAAAATGTGAAGGGCTTTTAATCTGAATTCTGTTTTATATTTACATTGTATATATAGTCTATAGCGTTATATATATTTTAGAACAAATAAAGGAAACGACACAAACAAAAACTATGTTAGGTTGTCAGAAGAATGACAACTCCGATGGTCATAGTCAAGTAATATATTGTATTATAATTACCATTGTTACTGTTGTCCTCCGTCAGCTCTCGAGTTATGTCGACTGTCGATGAGTCTGGTTCAGTCGTCGACGATCGAACTGGAAATTAGAAGTAAGATCTTATAATCTGATAAGGGGCTCTTTGAATTATGTAGCTTCACAAGTTGGAAAATTTGTATTTGGGAGAACACCATGGTTTCAAAGAACAAAAAAGTGATTATTTGCAATATGAAGGACTGTAAAATAAATAAAATCGATATTGTTTATATGTATCCTGATGGCCTGATCATATGTCAATGCATAGTTTGTACCGGGGCACAGCTTAATTTGTGGATTTACTAGTTCTCGAGATTTATACATGTAATCTCATCAGGAAAACATGTCCGTGTAATATATACCCCCATACCCCACTTTTATATAGTAAAACTGGGGTATGCAGGGGTATACTTATTTTTCTTATTTTTGCTCCAAAACATATATTGTGGGTACTCGTTAGAACCGCCTCGGCGAGGCGGTTCTAACGTGTACCCACAATTTATGTTTTGAGCAAAAATAAGAAAAATATGAAAAGATTTTTGATGAAATTTTCAATTTTTTGCTACTAAAAATTCTCTATAAATTGCATGGGCATGTTTTCGTAATGTGGAGCAACAGGAGAGAAACTGTTACATGTAATTTCAGTAACCTTTTATGTACAAAATTGTATTCAGTGATGTGTAAATTGCACAAGGTGTTGCAAGAAGTTCAAACCCACCTCCGATATGACAGACGTAGAACTCGCCGCTACACCCCTCTGTTACCCACACCGCTGTCGCTCGAAAACCGAAAGAAACCTCAAACTTGCACTCTTCTTGTGAGAAATTCTGACTTAGTTTGATCTTCGTGACCTCATCGGCGCCGGGGATCGGGCACTCGTTGTAGTAGAAGTTGACGCTGCTGCAGTTTACACGACTGAATACACTGGTTCCACATTCTGTGAAAATATTTAAGCCGCCTTGTGGGAAAACCAACAATGTGGTTTCCGAACAGGTCCGACACAAACTGGGCTGTACAAGCACAGAAAAGAGCTAGAAGCTTGAAATTTCGGATGTAAGAAGAAGAGGAACTGTACTATCCGAGTAGCGAAAACAAAGGCGCTGATCAGCTTCGCAGTTACTGCGAAGCTGATCTGCGCCTTTGTTTTCGCCATTGCAGATTGTTGGTTTTCCCATGGGGCGGTGTACTGCTAATATGCAGGCACAGAAAATTCATCGATTTGAATTCATGTTATCTTACAGCAGACTTTCTTTATTTCTATAGCAGGGCTCATGTTGCTACGTGTAACAGAAACCGGCATGAACCCATTTTCAGTTTTCATTAAATCTGATCTGTCGTAATCGACAATTGTCATAGAGAGAGAGAGAGAGAGAGAGAGAGAGAGAGAGAGAGAGAGAGAGAGAGAGAGAGAGAGAGAGAGAGAGAGATTACCTTTAATGTCATCCTCTGTGACTGCAATACAGCTAATAAACAACTGGGACAAAATTACTGCCAACACATTTATGACGTGGTAACACGTCATCGTCGAAATGCGAGATAAAGTTTAAAGATTTTCAATAATGTTAGAATATCTCCATATTGCTATTGCTTCTATTAACTGCATTGAAACGTCTCGTGGAAAACTATCATCATCTGATCTCTTCTTAGCAGTTCATTCCCCATTCCACAGAAAAGTTAATTTATTCCTTTTCAATGTTTGTATCGTAAATGAAAGGAAGTTCTTCTTCATGTAACAGAATGTTTAAACTCTACATACAGAATCGAAACTATTATCATCTATTATATAATTAAATGAATTGTCGAATTCTTGTTTGGATTTCAAAAACGAATTATGTACGCAATTCATCGCATAGTCGTGTATGTTCGCAGCACAAAATCCTGTTCCATGACCAGCTGTACACATTGAACGAAATAAGGACACAAGATTTTAATCCACCCGACCACCCTCAGTACCACATCAACAACTGATATACAACAGTAACTACCAAACATCAACATGTAGATGTCAACAGGTAACAAAAACCAGGTGGAGACATGAAAGCCGGACCGCCAGTGACTAAAAGACCAAGAAGCAGTTTAAACATTAGTCACACCATAAGAAATAGTGTATTATGGCAAACGCGGACAACCGTGAAAGATTTTTATGTCGCTTCGTAACAGAACCAAAACAATGAAAATTTATAAAATTGCATCATTACACAGCATGGTCAGCATCGTTATGTTTTTACATATTGTGCATAGAACGATTTAACATCGTCATCAGGAAAACACGTCAGTGCAATGAATACCCCCTTAAACCCCACTTCTATATAGTAAAACTTGGGTACAGACTGTATGCAGGGGTATACCTATTTTTCTTATTTTTGCTCTAAAACATAGATAGTGGGTACTCGTTAGAACCGCCGTTTTACAATTTAAAAAATCTCTGTATATTGCATGGGCATGTTTTTGTAATACGAGACGTGTCATCGCCTGAGTCTCAACAGCCGTTCAACCCATGTATCAACCCACGACAGCAAGTGAAAAGGTTCATCGAAAAACGCTAAGCCATCTGTAGAACGCGATATTTCTTATCATTTGTATTTCTGCAAAATGGATTTAATTGTTATCATTTTAATATAATACATTAAAGTGTACCATTTTACCTGTTTATGCGTCATATCTACAAAATAATGTTTACAAGAATTTCTGCAGGCCAATTTGGAGATCTAAATATTTTATCTACCGATAATCGGTGTATGAACAGTTCATCATGCCCAGGAGTCAAAACGATTTACCGAATGGTCAGTTTTACAAGTGCTGATTTTATCTTTACCTTCATAAATATTGTAAACAAATAATTGTAACAGTTTCAAATCATTGTATTCAACCATCAGAAAAACATGCCCGTGAAATGTATACCCCCTTAAACCCCACTTTTATATAGAAAAAAAACTGGGGTTTGCAGGGGTATACATATTTTTCTTATTTTTGCTCCAAAACATAGATTGTGCGTACTCGTTAGAACCGCCTCGTCGAGGCGGTTCTTACGTGTACACACAATCTATGTTTTGAGCAAAAATAAGAAAAATATCAAAACTTTTCTGATGAAATTTTCAATCTGTGCTACCGAAAAAAATCTCTATATACTGCATGGGCATGTTTTTGAAAAAGAATTGGCTACAATTTAAATGTAATGCAACATAATGCATGCTTAGAATTTAACCATGACCTGGTCAAATGCTTTGCTTTCCTCTTTAATTGCACACCGGTGGGTCGGACCTCAGACTCCATGACGGGAGGGACCTGACTATGAGTTTGGATAACGGGCTAAAACTCTTGTCCTTGGTCGTGTCCACCGGTTTTCTTTTGCTCCAGTATTCCAGTGTCTATATTGCCGTTGAGTTCTCGTTTTTGGTGTATCTCGGTGCTTGCGCTTGTATTTTGCTATTAATCAATGTCCGATTCATCACCATAATTTCTCATACGATAGGGCCCATGTTAAAGAGACTGCTTCGTAAATACAACGGACGAAGTGACGTCACATAAACAAGATATGGAAGCTTTTTGGTTAAATTAAACGATTGTATTGTTTTAAATTACAACAGACTTTGGGCGAGGATTAGAGCTATGTAAAATCGATTTAAGCCCCCTACTGACCGTTCAAAGGCGGTTCTGTTGTTATTTATATTCATGTTGCGTGTTGTGTCCGTTTGTCCGTCTGTTGTGCTCATCGGGTGTTTTTGATTTATTATGGTCGAGTTGCTGCTTTTCTTGTTGGGCTCTTGTTTAGTTTTGTGAATGAACTTCTTGATGAACCAGTGGAAAATGTCTTCTTCCCGCCTAGTATCTTTGGGTTGAGGTTTTGGCTTTATTTGCAGCAACGGTTTGTAACATGTGTTAGCGAGTTGAGATCTTGATTTAATTTTATTCTAATCCGTTTTTGATAATCGGTAATACATTTTCGCTGTATCGATAGAAATGGTAATTTCGCTGTCCTAGTAAATATGTTTTTATTAATGATAATGATAATCTCTGTATTTCTGGTGTCTTTGTGTGGGATTTCAACTTAATTATATCAAAAGGTTTTGTTACATGTGTTCGTCAGTTGAACACTATGTTTGTTTTATTTAATTTTCTTTCTTTATGAAATCTCGGCGTTGTCCCCAGTAAAAACAATAATCGGTGTCCCTGGAACAATAGTTTATCTTCATTATACTTGTACCGAATAAAAACGATAATCGGTGTCCCAGGAAAAGTGGTTTATCTTCATTATACTACTGTTTATTGTGCCTGCCTTTCTGTCGTGCTCGTTGCCTTTGTTCCGGTTGAAACTTAGCCTGATGGCTATATACCTTGTTGGGAAAAAGCTAGTCATTCTGCTCTTCGTGTGTGTTGTCGGAAAAATGTTTTGTTGTGTTTTATGTATTGTCTTTCCCACCTGGTGTCTTTGTTGAGACTTTAAATTTAATTGCATCGGTTCCTGGTCCCCCTATTCTTACTTGAAAATATGACCATCCAAGTAAAGAGCATATACTGCTGGTAGGTGAAAAGGTGCGCTTTTTCACACAGCAGAATTTTGCTAAATATTTTTTTCTAGGACAGTGATTCTGACAAACTTTGTAATGACATATCTGGAAAGTCATCGAGATAACATATCTGGACTGGAAAAAATTGCGTTTAATTAGTGATTTTTGGATTTTCTTTGTCTTCGATTGGAACTTGTGTAAACCGGCAACCATAAGTGCTGACAATTTATCAACAACAATATACGCTGGCTTCGGGAGATTATAGACTATTCAGACGTGAGTTCGTTCATTTGTTGTTTAAATCGCTATTATTCTCTCCAATGACATGGCCGAAAAAGGAAAGAAGTCATGCGTAACCAATGAGTTACAGGCGATACAAAAGTCCCAAGTGCTCACCTGAACAGTAGAATCATGACAACAAAAATGATAAATCATGTCGACAAAAAAAAAAAAAAAAAAAAAAATGTTCAAACTTAGGTGATAATTAACCAGGCATTAGTAATTAATCACCTTGTTCTGGGCACTTTAACTGCGACTTTTAGCGGTTTTGTTGTATTATCCTGGTATCAAGTTTCGTTGTTTCAGAACTTACAGGCACTAATGTGAAATCAGGGCGTTATAAACATCGCCTTATAATTAAAAAAAAAATCATGATAGTTTGAAATTTTTTCACAAGTACGCGTATCTGTTTACGTGTCGCACATTATACAGTACTGCAGAACTTCAAGTTGAAGTCAAGTCAATTACGTGGGTTGGGATTTAAGTTCGTAGACTTTCTTTATAAAAGTTCAGATATCTGTTTTATAGAATAACATTTTGCTTCAAACGAAGTAGTTTGAAAGATTCAGGGGACTATAATATGAGCCGCCCCATGGGAAAACCAACAATCTGCATAGGCGAAAACAAAGGCGCAGATCAGCTTCGCGGTCGCCTTTGTTTTCGCTACTCGGATAGTACAATTCCTCCTCTACTTAACTCCAAAATTTCAAGCTTCTAGCTCTTTTCTGTGACTGTACAGGCCGGTTTGTGTCGGACCTGGTCGAAAACCACATTGTTGGTTTTCCCACGAGGCGGACGGTATGTCAGCTCTGTGATGAGCTCTCAGCCACCACTAGCAGTCTTGAGTACACCTTTGCCGTCCGTACCTAGTGGACGCAAGAGACACTTATCGATGCCGACTGTCAGCAGTAGTGATCTCAAAAAGGTACGTAGCGACATGGGGGCGTTGTCTGTGGATGAATCCTGCGATAATGACGACAAACACGATTAAGAGGAGGAAGACACTAGAAAAATAGCGGAGGGTGGTAGCGAAGGCGCGAAGGAACTTAAGAAAGTGCACTCCAAAGACATCTAAGGATAGACTGAAAAAAAAAAAAAAAATCTAAAACACGTTAAGGTTAAAGCAGCAAAAAGAAGCTAACACAAACTCTAACACAAGAAAACACAAAAATACAAAAGGAAAAAAGAGCGAAGATGGAGCTTCCGAAAAGATTACTGTGACGACCGGTATACATAGAGACGGACTGGTCTCCATATCATTTCTTCTTTATTTATTTTAATGCAATTTTAAAATTCACTGAAATTCATTATTTGCCTTCCCTCTAAGATAGAAATATTTCTGACTGACTGGAGACTACTGTCTAAACACCATCTTCCAGAAACTGCATTTTTCAAAATCTCACTTTTCTGAAAGACCTTAAGAAAAATATGACCATGTCACCATTTTGCATTCCATAAGTCTTAAACAGTGCTACAAAATTTTGAAAATCGAATAGCAAATAAAACTTTTATGCGAGAAAATAATTTTGGATAGCGCTTTTTCCATTGTAAATTTATCAGTAAGGGGAATAACTATTTTCCCGGAAAAATCTAAATTGATTATTTTTCATTTAAAATGCACCAAACCAAAACAAAATTGTATTGTATGCATAGCTGAGCACCAAACTCCTAAAATTATTCCACAGATTCTCTTAATTTTCAATTTTCAGGTGTATGGATTACCTCCCTTGCACATGCAAAAGGCCTATTCAAAATAATTTTTGCGCATAATTATTTTACTAGTGAGCCGATTTTCAAAATTTTTGCAGCACTTTTTACGACTTTTGGGTTGCAAAAAGATGACATAGCCGTATTTTTCTTGAAGTGTTTCACAAAAGTGAGATTTTGAAAAATGCAGTTTCTAAAAGATGGTGTTCAGACAGTAGTCAAACCCACTGACCTTATCTGAGGTGATTGGCATTTATTAGCCTGCTAATGGCCCCTATCTACTCCCAAATCTTGTTAGAATGCTGCTTCTCTTGTAAAATGTTTATACAATTTAGTTCTTTCAAAATAAGTGTGTATTATTCAGAGTTTTGAATTCTTTTCCACAAGGCTGGCCTGAATTCAGTATTTGTATGTAAAATGTGTTGTAGAAATTATTAAGGAAGTTGCTGATCAGTGTACACATGCATGATAAGGCTGAACTGCATTTTTTTTTATCAAACTAACTGCATACGTGATAATATAGTTTTTCATCAGACTGCGTGCATTTTAAGTCACAACTGCATTTGCTGATCAGACTGTGTGTATGTTGAGCCTGAACTAATATTGTGACAAGATCTGCTGCTGAAGATCAGACTGTGCATGATAAGTCTGAGTTGCAGTTGCTGATCAGACTGTGTATGTGATAAGTCAGAACTGCAGTTTTTAATCAGACTATGCATCTTGAGTCTGATGATGTCTGAACTGCAGTTGCTGATCAGGCTATGCATGGTAAGTCTGCAGTTGCTGATCAGCCAGTGTATGTGAAAAGTCTGAATTGCAACTGCTAATCAGACTATGCACATTGAGTCAGAACTGCATTTGCTAACAAGACTGTGTACATGATGTCTTAGTCTAGCTCCTAGACCTTGATGTACATTGTAAATCCTTGCATTATATAGTGGTTTCTTCATTTCGATACCATTCTGCTAATGCTATCCCTTGTCTTGACATCAAGGTCTAGTATAATACGACTTGTCTGAATTCAGAATTCTGAAAGGTAGGTGATTAATCACAACTGTAGCCTGCAAGCCACTGAAGTGGCTTTAGCAACCACAAACTGATCACCTACTGATAAGCCATAATTTATTTAACCCTCTCTGAGAACTACATCGATGCTACAAACTGAGAAATGTTCAAAGGGACATTTCTCTTATATTTTTTGTGAAGTGATACCATTTCATTTATAATTTTGCAAGAGTAGATAGATAGTGTTAATCCAGATGTGGTTACTCAACATGTGCGTAGTCTGATTACTAGTGATTGGCACCCCATTCCAGTTTAGAATTCACATGTACAGTGCCTGGGCCCAGAATTACAATACTCCCTTAACGTTAAGGTAGACCTTAGTTAAGGTGGCGAATTTCAGCATCCAAAAAGATGCATTTCAAACTTACTGAAATCAAACTTGTAGGTTTTATTATGTAAATAACATTTTATTCTGCACACCTGTATATTTTCGTAAATACAGTTATTGATTTTAACGGTACAATATCGTGTCAAAATTTGTCACCTTAACCAAGGTGGGCCTTAACTTTAAAGCATTGTAATACTGGGCCCTGATCAACAACAGAACTTAACAAACTGACCATGCACAGTTTGATCAGCAACTGCAGTTTAAACTGAACATGCACAGTTTGATCAGTAACTGCAGCTTAAACCGACCATGCACAGTCTGATCAGCAACTGCAGCTTAAACTGACCACGCACAGTTTGATCAGCAACTTCAGCTTAAACTGACCATGCACTGTCTGATCAGAAACTGCAGCTAAAAATGATCATGCACAGTCTGATCAGCAACTGCAGCTTAAACTGACCATGCACAGTTTGATAAGCAACTGCAGCTTAAGCCGACCATGCACAGTTTGACCAGCAACTGCAGTCTCAACTGACCATGCACAGTTTGATCAGCAACTTCAGCTTAAACTGACCATGCACAGTTTGATCAGCAACTTCAGCTTAAACCGACCATGCACAGTTTGATCAGCAACTGCAGCTTAAACCGACCATGCACAGTTTGATCAGCAACTGCAGTCTCAACTGATCATGCACAGTTTGATCAGCAACTGCAGCTTAAACTGACCATGCACAGTCTGATCAGAAACTGCAGTTTAAACTGACCATACACAGTCTGATCAGCAACTACAGCTTAAACTGACTATGCACAGTTTGATAAGCAACTGCAGCTTAAGCTGACCATGCACAGTTTGATCAACAACTCCAGTCTCAACTGACCATGCACAGTTTGATCAGCAACTGCAGTCTCAACTGACCATGCACAGTTTGATCAGCAACTGCAGCTTAAACTGACCATGCACAGTTTGATCAGCAACTCCAGTCTCAACTGACCATGCACAGTTTGATCAGCAACTGCAGTCTCAACTGACCATACACAGTTTGATCAGCTACTCCAGTCTCAACTGACCATGCACAGTTTGATCAGCAACTGCAGTCTCAACTGACCATGCACAGTTTGATCAGCAACTGCAGCTTAAACTGACCATGCACTGTCTGATCAGAAACTGCAGCTTAAAATGATCATGCACAGTCTGATCAGAAACTGTAGTTTAAACTGACCATACACAGTCTGATCAGCAACTACAGCTTAAGCTGACCATGCACGGTTTGATCAGCAACTGCAGTCTCAACTGACCATGCACGGTTTGATCAGCAACTGCAGTCTCAACTGACCATGCACGGTTTGATCAGCAACTCCAGTCTCAACTGACCATGCACAGTTTGATCAGCAACTCCAGTCTCAACTGACCATGCACGGTTTGATCAGCAACTGCAGCTTAAACTGACCATGCACTGTCTGATCAGAAACTGCAGCTTAAAATGATCATGCACAGTTTGATCAGCACTTTCAGCTTAAACTGACCATGCACAGTCTGATCAGAAACTGCAGTTTAAACTGGCCATGCACAGTTCGATCAGAAACTGCAGTTTAAGCTAACCATACACAGTCTGATCAGCAACTGCAGCTTAAACTGACCATGCACAGTCAAATCAGAAACTGCAGTTTAGACATATCATGTACACAGTCTGATCAGCAAGTGCAATTCAGACCTATCACTTACACAGTCTGATCACCGCTTTCAATTCAGATGTACCACGTAAACAGTCTGATCAGCTAGTACAATTCAGACTTATCACATACACAGTCTGATCAGCAACAGTTACTGCAATTCAGACTATCATGCATATTCACATCAGCAACTGCAGTTCAGACGTATCATATACACAGTCTTGTTAGCAACTGCAGTTCAGACTCAACATGCACAGTGTGATAAGCAGTGGCAATTCAGACATTTCATATATAACTGACTGAACAGCAACTGTAATTTAGACTTATCATGCAGTTTGATCAGGGGACTGCAGTTCAGACTTATCACATACACGGTCTGATCAGCAGCTGCAGTTTAGACATCATATACACAGTCTTGTTAGCCAATGCAATACAGACTCAATGTGCATAGTCTGATTAGTAGTTGCAATTCAGACTTTTCACATACACATGCACAGCCTGTCTTGTTAGCCAATGCAGTTCAGAATCAATGTGCATAGTCTGATTAGTAGTTGCAATTCAGACTTTTCACATACACTGACTGATCAGCAACTGTAGACTTATCATGCACAGTCTATTATATGCTGATTTTAACAGTCGGAGCGGAGCGGAGTGCCAGATCATATTGAATGTGTTGATAATATATATCATACCAAGCAGAAATGTTGTTGACTACACTAAAGTCCGATTCGCATGCGCAAAAAATACACGCGTGTAAATATACTCCGGTGTGTTAATATACTCCGGTGTGCAAATAAACCTGTGAGTAAATTTAAATTGCGTTCGCATGGGTTTTATCACCAGGAGTATTTTTGTATGTAAATTTATCATTTCTGGATTCAAACCTGTTCATTTAAGTTTTCTGTATTTGCAAAACAAGAATTAAGAGGCTGCTTCAAGGTGTTCATGTAGACTTTAGCAGCAGAGGAGAATCATGTAATGGTCAGGCATAACCTAAGCAGTTATACAGTTCCCTTTTGTCATCCTTTCACAAGGAATTACTGTTAAAATGCCCCAAAACTCCTCACCAAGAATGATGAAGAAATAGTGTGGCAGTTTGCACTCCATATGATCTAAAATGTGTTGAATGGCAATAAACTCTTATTTAGCAACACTGTCCACTGTTTCAGCAACTGTCATATATTCAGTTATAAACAAAAATGTGAAAATTTGTTATCTGAAAGCAGAATATTGACTTGAAATAAAAATACTCCTGTGTAAATTTTACTTCGCGTTCTCATAGCACAAAATGGTAAATTTACACGTGTGTATTTGTAAAAATAAAATTTGCATCTGGTCAGACCCAGGAGTAAATTTACCCATATGTAAATATACTCCGGTGTGTATTTGCGTTCGCATGCGCCATTTGCTTACCCCGAGTAAAATTTGCACACCGGAGTATATTTACACACGTGTGTTTTTGGCGTATGCGAATTGGACTTAAGAATTCTCATGGCAAATACCTATGTAAATTTCTGATCGTTAGTCACTGCTGCATTTTGAACGGCAGATAATATTATATAACAATTAATTACAATGCTGTTACATTTCATATATCAATATATCAACGCGAGGAAGATCTGCTGTTGATTATTTTATTGTACCATACGAAAACCTCGAAAAAATGTAATTACTTTAATGTTTACAGACCAGCAGATGTTTTCAATCCAACTAATGGCGTTGAGTCAAAGCTTATTCCCGATCACTCGATAATTGTATGTGAATATACTCTTCAGGGTTTAGGATCCGCAACACAAGACGGTGTAAACAATAACTTACGCTAGAACGAAAATTTATACCACTAAATTTTTACGCAGAAGACAAGACACGCCATGTTTTAGAAGCGCTAATTGACAATAAGTGTGAAATAATCAGAGCCAGATAAATAACATTTATGACGAATTTTGTTCCGTGGTTAAAAATGTAATGCTGTCAAAACTTCCCCACAAAGACATCTCGATTAAATTAGGACAAAGTAATAAGCGTAGACGACTACTTGGTGGAATGATGAGTTGCAGATTCTGTGGAATGATAATTTATGTAAAGATTCCGAAAAAGGCATGGCTTAAATGTGAAAACGTACATACTGCTTCGAAATGCAGAACGAAATATTATATTATGCCTCAAATAATCAAAATGAAGTTTGGACATCGATTGGCAGGGTAGGGGTTAGGGCTAATAGACGTAACGAAATACCTATGGAAATCGTAGATCAAAATGGCAGTGTAATAACAATTACCAATACTGTTTTGGACTGTTTTTGTGGTCTCTTAAATCCAAACGACGATGAGCAACCTGATTTCGACCGTATTGACGTTATGCAGAACTCAAATAATATTACTGATGAACACTCCTTAGATCGCGGATTTTCGTTGTTGGATGTCCAGAAAGTTGTTTGTAATCTAAAAAATAACCGCGCGACTGGGTTTGACGAAATTCCGGGAGAGGTCCTTAAAAATGGCAGCGTTATATCATTTTTACACAAATTATGCAATTTATGTTATGGGAAAATTCCGGAAATATGGTATAAGTCAATTATATCACCGATCCCTGAATGTTCGACAAGTGATCCTCGCGATCCACTTTCTTATCGAGGTATTGCAATCACGCCAGTTGTCTATAAAGTATATTGCAGGCTGCCCAGTGCTCCTATTTTTCCTATTGTTTTCCTATATTTTCAGGGCTTCCTATTTTTTCCTATATTTTGATCCCAAATCCTATATTTTTCCATCAAATTCCTATATTTTTCAAAATGCTGCAGATAATAATGAAATATCAAGGAAAAATCATGGAATTTTGGTTTGAAATGCCAGTTTTGATGTCTTTGGCATTCATTTTTTTCCTCGCTCGCTTCGCTCGCTCGTAACTTGATAATTAAAGTATTTTTTCTTCATCAGAAAACAAGATAATCCCGTGAAGTAAGTCACTTCTACAACTTGAGTAGGTTTTAAAATAATGGATCACACACCTATACCAAAATTACACCAGTAAGATTTACCTTCTTGCTGCAATATGTTAATATTTATGGTTTTCAATGCTATAAAAAGCCATTTTAGGCCGATAATTTCCTATTTTTCTCTTATTTTTGGACATACACTTCCTATTTTTTGAAGCCCAAAATATATATTTTGTACCAAACTGCACTGGGCAGCCTGATATTGTAGTCTTCTTAACGACAGAATTAAGACCTGGGTCTGAGGATAACAAGCTAATTTGAGGGGCAACATGGATTTAGAAAAGGACGAAGCACAATTAATCATATAAGTCCTCTTACACAAATAATAGAAATAAGAGAAAAGCTAAAATCATCTACTTTCTGTGCCTTCATCGATTTTTAAAACAAAACAAACAAAAAAAAAAAAACAAAAAACAAAAAACAAAAAAAAAAACAAAAAAAAACAAAAAAAAAAAAAAAACAGAAAAACATACGATTCTATAAACAGGGATTTTATGGTATAAACTAGAAAACCTTGGACTGAACAACAAAAAGTTAATTGTCAAGTCTATTTATAACAACGTCACGTGCTATATTATGTAAAATTGAATGGCTTTTTGACGGACTGGTTCCATGTTAAAGGTGGATTAAACAGGGCGGCCAAATATCACAAGTACTTTTTAATCTGTATATAAATGATCTTGTCTTAAAAATAAACGCTATGGGTAAAGGTGTTAAGTTAGATGATGAGTTAGTTTTCATACTACTATATGCTGGTGATGTTGTTCTCTTAGCTGAAAATGAGGCTGATTTGCAAGCAAGGCTTAATGCTTTGGATGATTGGTGTAATACTAATAAGCTGTCTATCAACGCATCTAAATCAAATATTGTTCACTCCCTCTATAAATAAATCCAACTTCGTCTTCAAGTCAACGACGTAACAGTCCAATACGCTTCAAATTATAAATATTTAGGGTAAGTACTCTCTCAGTCGGAGCATCTTGATTATGCACTAACTGCCAACATCGTCGCACAGTCTGCGAACAGGGCTCTTGGATTACTAATTGCCAAAGCGAAAGCTTTTGGTGGTATTCAGCACGATGCATTTACTAAGTTATACGAATCAATGGGTTTTTTTTCCCGGTTAACTCGTACGGTGCTGCCATTTGGGCCACCCAGTCCTTTAAATGCATTCATGCCGTTCAGAACAGAGCAGCGAGATACTTTCTTAATGTTGGAAGATATACCCCTAACGCAGCAGTAACTGTGGATATTGGTTGGACGCCAGTTAAAACAAAATGTTGGCAGCCAGTTCTAAGATTTTGGAGCCGGAATGTAAAAATGGAAAATTATAGACTAAACAAAAAGGTTTTCTTTTGGTCCAATCGTAAGCCTTGAAATATATGCAACTACTGGAATTTCAGAATATGTAAACTGCTATCAGATTTTGACTCAGAGGAGTTTTGTTTTGTTTGTGTTTGTGTTGAGGCTTAACGTCCCAGTCGACAATTTTTCAGTCATGTCGGGGCGGAGCCAAAGCTTCCTGGGCTTAACCCGTACTGTAGAGAGTTGATGTGTCTTGCTCAAGGACACAACACGGTGACACCTGGGGGGGATCGAACCCAGGACCTCTCGATTCGGAGTCCGACGCTCTACCACTACACCACCGCGCTCACTGAGAAGTTTTGTGATATAGCTGCAGATATTAATGAAACTATATAAGTAGATAAAATTCTACCAAGAATTACACAGCAGGCTATCGATCAATGGCAAATTGATGTAAATAGAGATGAATCGCGTACAAGAAATGGCGGGAATAATCTTAGAACCTACACAGCTTTTAAATAAACCTTTCAAGTCGAGACTTATTGCAAAACTGTCTTCAATCATAATCATCGTAGCTCCCTTGCAAAATTCAGAAGTGGAAATGGCCCCAATTGCTTTAGAAAAAGGTCGTTACAATGGTCTTTAAGCGATAGGAGATGTTTCCACTTCTGCAATACCGTTGAAATGAAATACATGTTATATTGAAATGCCCAATATACGAGTCCGTAAGAAATAATCTAATTGATGAAATTAGGAATTTGTCTATTGATTTTGATGGGTTCTCTGATACAGATAAACTTTCCTTCATTCTATCGAATCCTTTAATAGCAAAGGCGAGTGCCGAAACCTGTCACTTAATTTTAGAAAGAAGACGCACACTTTTGCATCATTGATTTTGTATGTATTACTGATAATACCATAAGTCTTAGAATTGTGTAAATATACCAGTAGATTGTGTGTCATGTATCGCACACGCTCGTGTATCCGTATCTCCGCACAAATTATACGTCTTCTTGTCATTTCTTAAACTACAGACGGGACGTGTGCTGGGAACGACCTTTGAAGGACCACTCCCTATAAGACTGCTTCTCGACGCACTTTTATTTTGTGGTTTTATAGCTTCTTATACTAAGAATTGCTGGGGTTTCGGGTCCCGTGCTTGGGTGGTGTGGGGCACACACTCTATTATGTTGCTTTCGTTTTAACCGAACCTTATTATGAACGCTACATGTATATGTATAGATACCTTGTAATGTCTTTATATCAAATAACATGAATATGCAAATTTGTTTAATTGCATGATGAGTCAATGAATCATAGGGATATCTCTAAGCTCTAAAACAAGACCAAGGTTGTTGATCTAGGGTGAAAAGCAGCAAAAATATTATGAGTTCTGTAGCCACACTACCAATTCAGAGAAACACATAATGGGTTGCCATGGAAACCGTTATTTTATGTATATGAGCTGAGTTTGTTTAAAGCACAAACATTGATTGCAATTCAGGAGTCTCAATAAATAAATTGACACCCATGAGAAGTAGTATTGGGTGTTGGGGTGCACGATAAGCCGTATTACCCCAGATCATGTATAATACTTTTATTTTATTTTTAGTGGGTGGTGTAACAAACTAACAAAATGACGTCTGAAAAAAATTCTGCACCTCCTTTGTTTCTGGCATTCACCCTAATTTAACTTCTATATAGTTTATACTTTTGCCTGTTTCTACCAGACGGGTTGAAAAAAATTTGACTCCAGCTAGCCAGCCCTCTGACTATAACCAGTAATCAGTAGTTCGATCAGTTAATATAATATATGTCTGGAGGCACAAGCATTCCATCTTTTTAACGGCCACATTGGTCAGACCCCTTCGCTAATAAAATGGAGGGAAAGCCCCAACATGACTATGGCTGTTGACACAGTCGTGAAACAGCAAATTAAACAATAAACACGTTCACATGAAATCACTGGGCCTGCTTTTGCGTTTTTACTAGTTTTTTACTCGTTTTATTATTATTATTATTATTATTATTATTATTATTATTATTATTATTATTATTATTATTATATTAATGACATAATAGTATATTTGTAAACCATGTGTCAGATATTCAAGACTATTAACTGCTTATTATGGATAAATGGTTGTCAATATTAATTTGAAACAATTTTTCATAAATTTATCAACTTCATATTCCATTGCAGGTTTGGTATTTTGCAATCTTAAAAAAAAATTTGTATCTTCGGCAACTAAAATTTCAGAGTTTCACAAAACGTTTGGTCATTTGGAAACATTGAATAATTGTCAATTGTATTTTGGATATATTTGAGCCGCCGCATAAGAAAACCAACAATTTGTATAATACGAATATAAAAGGCGCAGATCAGCTGTTCAGTAACTGCACAGTTGATCAGCGCTTTTGTTTTCGCTACACGTATAGTGCAATTCCTCGTCTTTTTAAATACCAATTTTCAAGCTTCTAGCCTTCTTCTGTGTCTGTACAGACTGGTTTGTGATGGAAATGGTCGGAAACCCAGAGTGTTGGTTTTCTCACACAAAGTCTCTTTTTTCATCAACTTAATACAGTCATTAATCAAACTTTAAGTCAATTCCGTATTGATATTTTGCAATCATTTTCAGGAAATCCGTTTCTTCGGCAGTGAGAAGTTCACAAAACGTTTGGTCGATTATGATATCATCGGTCCAAACACTCTCCGTAATACGATAGTACGATGTAGAATTTAGACTCCCGCTACAGAAATCTTCCACTTCGGTACGCACGCCTTTGAAATAAAGAACTTCTTCGAAAAAGTCATCCCCCGCTGCTTCGACCTGGCGCCAGAAACGTTTATAGAAGAAATCGTATAAAGCATAATCGACTGATAGCCAGTCGCGCAGGCGAACCCTGTCGTTCCCCTGGGGAAGGGTATTCTGTCTATCCCACCCACGTACATGCTTCTTGGTATACAGGACATCTTTGATTTCCCAGTTTAACATCCTTCGCATCAATATCATTGATTCATCGAAATACTCTACAATAAGAACTAAATGGAATTCTTTGTCAAGCTTTTCAATATATTCGTAAATTGCATGTTTGGTTTTATTTAGAACCATGTGAACTGGGAATCCAAATTCTACCGCTTGTCGATTATTTACCCATGAGTATTTCGGTCCGCCATTGATATTCTTCCGCTCGTGTGTTGACGGATCCTTTAAATACTCATGAACTGGGCTCGTCTTTGACAGACTGTAGATGTATTGCGGTTGCATGTAGTTAACGCTAGATTTGAACTGTTGGAATGGGTCCCGAAGTATTCCAATATAGACGGCATCTTTTGGCAAGAATTTTGCCACATCACCTGTCTCGTAAATCATGTGACTGCTTATTATATCAAATGGCTGTTTCAAACGCGGATAAATATAGTTCTCTTTGATTGAGTCCGCCAGATGAATTATATTATAGTATCTTGGAAGCGCAAAAGTAAGATTTCTAGTGATCCCAAATCGGAAGAAGACAGACGTCGCTGTACCACTCGCAGCTTTGTGGATCTTTAGAAAAAGAAAATGGCGGACTTTTTCTTCTGGCGGAACCACGTTGGCTTCAGCTGTGGGTATAACTTCTTCTTTACTTGATTGTATCATGCGTCGAACTAGTTCAGGTTCATTTGGATAAGAAGACGATCTACCACTGATTTGGAGCACGACATTTATGATGAACGTTAATGCTATAAATAGCATGATATATCTGAAAAAGGTAAAAGTTTACAATGATCAGGAAATGACGCAATCAGACCATCAGGAAAACATGTCCGTGAAGCGTCTACCCCCTTAAACCCCACTTTTATATAGAAAAAACTGGGGTATGCAGGGGTATACATATTTTTCTTATTTTTGCTCCAAAACATAGATTGTGGGTACTCGTTAGTCGGCGAGGCGTTTCTAACGTGTACCCACAATCTATGTTTTAAGCAAAAATAAGAAAAAATATCAAATTTTTTCAGCTGAAAATTTTCAATTTTTAAAGCTCAACAATTCTCTGTAGTTTTCGTAATGCAGAAATTCCCACTCCATAAATTAAGGTGGGAATATACAAAACATATGCGATAGACAATATGATGTTCATTTTAATATAAAATATTTTGTAGTAAGATTCTATTTTTGTTTTATAATTTGGTGTCGATTTTTGCGCTTTTTGCGTCTTAAATATTGTGCGTCTGCAAGTATTTATACATTTAAGTCAGGTAACTGAGTTGCCATTATTAGGGAAATAGTTGCACACTCAACATACCGTATGCTCTCTTTGTGCCAATAGCTAATTGAATTTTATTTATGCCTTTGTAAAAGTAGTTTCACACCTGGGCATTTAGAACGAGGCGTTCGTTCCGATTGTACCGGTTTTTTGTTCATTGATTACTTCGCCATTTTGTAGTACAAAAATGTCTACTTGTATTTTGCAAACTTAAAATCTCCACAGGGAACAAAATTTTCTCGACTATTTACAAAGCCTTTATGAGGCATGTTGTGACTTTTCTGCTATAGACATCAAGATTACATGTCCGTACAGTGTTTACCCCCTTATACCCAACCTTTATATAGCATAGCAAAACGGGGGGAGGCGGTTCTAACGTGTTCTCACAATCTATGTTTTGAGCAAAAAAAAAAAAAAAAAAAAAAAAAAAAAAAAAAAGATGAAAATTTTCATTTTTTTTTCCACTAAACATTTTCAATTTTCACAAATTCAGAAAAATCTATATACATGTATTACACGGGCGTGTGTTCGTAATGTTGAGACTTTTCTGTTACAGATAGTACTAGACAAGTTACGTCGTCTAAAAGTGCCAATCACTTCATAAAATACTCGTTGCAAATTTAAAATAAAGTATTCACTTTATAGACATATTCTGCACTGCTTAAAAGCATTCAAGCTGTTTCCTTTGCTTTGTTTTTGTATGTATAAGCTAGGCTGCACACGATTCAATTTTATAATATGACGTCGCTGTTTTCCAGTGGATAACGTCATGTCATAAAAATCATATGACCACACCTGTATTAACGCTTTTGCGGGAATACGTAACGTCATTGACGACGTCCGTAACAACAATGTAAATTTTCATTGAAAATATGTCCACTTCGAAGGCGATAAAATCCTATTTAAAAGTCATATGATAAAACGAATCTTACACTCGTGGTCATTTCATATGAAATTTATTAAACTCGCCGAAGAATCGTTTAATACATTTTATATGAAATGACAACTCGTGTAAGATCCTTTATGTATTCAGACAGCAGAGGACTGGTTCGTGTCTCACCTGATAACAACAACAACAACAAAAAAAAAAAAAAAAAAAAAAAAAAAAAAATGTTTGCCCGGAGAAATTACCGGAATTTTATTCCTCTAATTATGGACATCTTCTATTTGTCGCTCAAAATTATTCACAACTTATAAAATACACTGAAAATGCAGTCAGTCCGGTGAAATCTGTTGCAACATTTAATTTGAAATTTACTAAATTGCATCGAATCCTGGACCATATCTTCTTACATTCAATCTCTAAATAAGCCGCTGCGAGGCATACCCAACAAAATCAATTCTTCTTATAGTATACTATTAGTATTATCAGCGAATATCAAGACTCTCAGCGTGCATCTAAAGAAAACGAGCTTAATGCCGACAATACTATTCAGATAAAAGTTTTGCACAACAGAAAACCAAAACTCGTTGGTTCGCCGAAAGCAATATCAAGCTGATGTTTTTGTTGTATGTCTAGGTCACGTTTGGCCTACGATCTGCGTGCGATGATCGCACGGCTGCCGACGATTTCCGTAGCCGCTACGATTTTCTATCAGTCTGCATTTTACAATATTTAAAAAATCGTAAGCCGTTGTCCGTAGACACGTCGTGGGAGCGCCGTACGGAGACCCTGCCATGATCGTGCGGTGGCCGTAATTTTGAGACAAAAAATCGTATGGCGATCGTAGGGAGGCCGCAAGGGACTCAGGCGGAAATCGTAGGGTCTCCTCATGGACATCGAACGGGCTCCGTGCGATTTCCACTTAAAGTGTGCGAATACCCTACGATTTTCCATACGATTTTCCTACGATCTCCGTACGGTTTTGCCTCAGAGCGTCGACAAAAGCGCGAGAAAGAAATCGTACGATGCCCGTATGAATCGCAAACACATACGTCGAGGCCCACGATCACATACGATGCCTAAAAACTTCAAGGGAAAATCGCAGACTGAAAAATCGTACGATGTAGCTTAGGCATTATGTAAGCTTTTAATTTAATTCGTCTTCTAGGTACATGTACCTCAGTGAGCTTTTGAACATTGACAATCTTTAGTTTGAAGGCATGGTCAATCAAATATCCACCTGAACTACAGTTGGATAAATCCAACACCACAAATACTGAAGCCCCCTTTTTCTATTTCAAATGGATTTGTTACTTCTAAAATTCATCATTAGCGCGATGACTTTGATTTGTATATACTATTTTTTTCCGTTTTTGGATGTGAACGTTCCTCGCCGTGCTTCCTATGGCGTAAACAGGTACAAGTAGGCAACGATCAGGAAAAGGCACAATCTGAAAAAGATTCCCACTCCAAAAACCGAGGCGGAAAAAAACACTATTAATAAGGTACTTATACCATGAAAACATTTCGTAAGCCGAATGAGCAGCTATTTTCCCAATAGGTGGCCACTCAGTTACCTAAACTTAACTAAAAATATGATAACATACATCAGCACAAAAAATTTAAACACCAAGACTTAAACAATAAGAACCACCACAGAAGTATCGCCTTGGAACGATCAGTAATATAAAATTACTGGCGGGCTTAAACCGGTTTTACAGGTACCTAACCTCACCCTTAGCTTTCTGCGGTGGTTCAAACATTTAGTAAGTTGTTCGGTCCTTTTGGTGAATCTCTAACTAGTCAATGAATCATCATGGACAAACAAATAAATCATGATAAATTCCATGATGAATCAAAAACGAGGACTCACAGATTGAGTAAGCTGCCCGACGATGGAGATCCCTGGGCGCCCAATAACTTACAAACTCCGGATTAAAAGAAAAACACCAGTTGAACCCCGGTGGGCCAAGCAACAGACATGAAGCTCCGACCCCGACCAACTAAAATGAATAGCTTTATGTCGGGGCCATCATAGGGTCTGACGCCCGACCCACCGGCGTGTAATTAAAGAAGGCAGCATTGTTATCAACTATGTTATCATAGTTATCAAATAGTTATTTCGCAACTTATTAAGTTTGCTATGGTGCGCAATTATCTTGCGGACTTAAACAAGCGAAATAAATGTTAAACAGCAGGGCTATCAGTATCATAGACTGCAAAAACATTTTCTAAATTTTATCGCAGACACTATGAATTGACTTCCAATTTAATGTTGGGCTTCTTTCTGATTGTGCCGTTTCCTGACCATAGCCTACTTTTACCTTTATTCATTTCACTACAGGCAGTGCGGAACGAGAAATAAAAATTAAAATGAGATCCTTCAAGAGCAGCAAACATATTAATGAGTACCGCGGTTTCGGCTACTGAAGCCTCTTCAGTGACCCTAAAGATTTGGCAACATTAAACCAAAGCGAATTGCTGTAATTTTGCAGCTTTCAACAGGGTAGTAGATCAAAAGACAACTGTCTGAACACCATCTTTCTGAACTGCATTTTTCGAAATCTCACTTTTCTGAAACACTACTAGAAAAATATGACTATGGCATCTTTTTGCAACTTATGAGTTCTAGAAAGTGTCACAAAAATTTGAAAATCGGTGCACTAATAAAATAATTATGCCCAAACATCATTTTGAATAGGCATTTGCATGTACAAGGGAGGTAATCCAAACACCTTAAAACTAAAAGTCAAGCAAATCTGTGGAATAATCTTAAGAGTTTGGCACTCAGTTATGCATGCAAAACAATTTTGTTTTGGTTTGGTGCAATTTACTTGTAGATGAAAAATAATCAATTTAGATTTTTTTCCTGGAAAATAGTCAGTTTCCTTGCTGACAATTTTACAATGGAAAAAGCCCAGTATTCAAAAATACATGTATCTTCTTGCATATTTTTTTATTTGTGAACCGATTTTCAAAATTTTGTGGTACTTTTTAAGACTTTCGAAATGCAAAATGGCGACATGCTCATATTTTTCTTGAGGTCTTTCAGAAAAGTGAGATTTCGAAAAATGCAGTTTCTGAAAGATGGTGTTCAGAGAGTAGTTAAATCCAAATCAGTCCGGCCAAACACTGACTTAAAATTATAATGAATTATTAATAATCTACATCAATACTCAAGTACTTGATAGCGCATGGACGTTCAGGGTATCCAGAGAGAGAGAGAGAGAGAGAGAGAGAGAGAGAGAGAGAGAGAGGGAGAGGTAAAAAACTTGAGTTGTTGGCCTTTATTAACTTTCATCAATCTCAGATTGTGGCGATTGAGGAGACAAAAATTGATAGCTCTATATTAACGTCTGAATTATTTTCGGAATCTTTTCCATACAGCGTGTACAGAAAAGATAGAACCTTAAATGGTGGTGGTGTTTGCAATTAAAGGCATGCAGTTGTTGTAGCTTTGTTGTAGCTTATAAATACACATATGTTGGCAGCATAATGCTAGTTCTCAGTTAACCTACCGATTGGGTGCAGACTATGACTGTTATGTAATAAAACTTACAGATTTGACTGACAAACGACGTACCTCATAGAATACCCCGGTTAACACTAAGAGAAACTATAAATGTACACTCCAATCTAGATTTATCCCTGTTCAAAACCAACTGATATAATTTTGAAATATATACAGTCAGACATGTTAAGCATCACCCTAACATTATTCTGGAGACAGTTTTGAGGCAACAATTACTTCATAACAACAATTATTCTGTGACGACATTTTACCAGTGTCCTTTCTTGATCTGTTAGAACTGCCAGAATGCCATTTGCCCCAATCGCTTCGATTCTATGGGGCCATTTATACACTTACCCCTAATTTGGAGGTATGCCCTTAGACATTGTATAATTCATCAATAACTATTCGATTTGAATTTGTATAAGCTCGAAAATAAAGTAGAGTTAAAAATAAACAAGATCCAACAGGCAATTTGTTATACTCAATGTTTTATGGAAGTTACAGTAATAGCCATCCAAACTTTTTCGCTTGTTATGTAAACATTAAGTTTTCACTATGTAACATGCCATTCCTGAACCTTTCATAACTTTTGGTATCAGAGATATCAGTACGCGTTTTCATGGTTGTTAGGGTGGATTTGACATTGTAACAAAATTGCATTAACATTTTACACTTTTTTGGCGATTTGGACATTTTAAATTTCTGGGCTATTCTAGGGTATGTTTACATTGTCAATTGCCTTAAGGTGTATCAAGATTTGTTGTCAATTATCATTGATTTATCAAATTTCATAAATGTCACAAGTCGAATAGTTTTGTCAAGTTAATTCTGGAACATATTCCAAGAGGTTTCGAAGTTGCAGTTAGATCATAAAGCACTCTACATCGTGTAAAGCGGGTCCGTAAAAAGCAAGGTACAGAACATGTAGCAAACTTGTGTTTTGAATTCATGGAGGGTAGGGTTATGCATCCGGTCAGTACGACAAATGTTTACATGGCATTGGCAGTTGTTCAATACCTCTTTACTCCTAAATAATCACGCTAAGTTTCAAAACATACATGGTGAAGAAATGTCACCTATTAAAAAAGTTATGACACAATAAGTTCAGGTGATGCTTAACTTATGTCTGACTGTATATATATTGCAATACCTTAAAATTGCAGATATTTAAACAATGTACCTATTGTGAATGTATGCTGCGGAAGCTGAGGGTGAGGTTATGGCCATATATTTACATTTTTATTGCAATCGCCCTAGATGAAAGTATCTTTCTTGATGTTCTTCATTTCCCGATGAAAAACATTATGTCACGTGATCTAGAGGCCACGCCTATGGGCGAGGCGACGTCAAAACCCATCCAGTGACGTTGTTTGTTTACTCTTGTTGTCGTGACGTTGGTCGCGTATCGCCATGACGTTAGGCGCGAAAATTTGACGTCTTGGCTGTTCCAAAATTACGTTAAGTCGGATTTGATGTCAAATAACATGAAAATGAACGGTGATATGCGCAATAAATAATCTGATACTTGATTGACAATATAAAATGTAAATATAAGTATTGAAATTCAGATTTTAGCTTTCACTGGATGATGAAAAACATTAGCTGTTTTAATGTCTCCGAGAAGCCATTCGGGCTTCACAGACATTAAAACAGCCTAATGTTTTTCATCATCCAGTGAAAGCTAAAATCTGAATTTCAATCCTTAAGTAAAATCGATTTAAACCCGCCAGTAACTTTGTGTTACTGACCGTTCCAAGTCGATACTTCTGTGGTGGTTCTTTTTGTTTTATGTCTTGGTGTTTAAAACATTTTTGTGCTGTTGGTGCCTTATGTATGTTTTCATATTTTTAGTTAAGGGTGATTTAAAAAAAAATGCATCCAAAGCGTGACATTATGACCATGTTAATAATTCTACTTATAACATCTGTAAATCATTACATGAAAGGATGAGGTTATTTTGAAGATATAGACAAGAGATTTGTGTACCAGAAAAACTTTACTTCATTAAATTCTGTACAGTATTCTCTGAGAAATGACCAAAAATGTACGAAAAAGGGGGATTTTTTTCTGTCCCAAGTGTAAGGCCCGAAAAATCGGGGTTAAATTGCCCAGAAATTGTACATGCTAAGTGGTATTTCAAAAAGAGTTACTCCTTTAGATGACCGTCTATAGAAGGTATTCAAAAAAGTAAGGCATAGTGTCCTAAAGAATGCAGTTATTCTTTTATAAAATGGTTAAGTGTTGTTTAACTTGGGACAGTGTTTTGCAGCCCCAACGGTCCTTAGAGTGTCACAAATTCCAAAAGGCAACAGATACAGCTAAAATCATTATATTTTTATTGTTCAGTGGTATATATCTTGTGTAAAAAAAACTTAAAACAAACTTTAAAATAAGAAATTAACAGACATGCAACTTTGAAAAACAAACTTGCAAAAAATGTCACACTTTTAACGTTACACTTGGGACACTTTTTGACACTAAAAATGCTATAAAATGAAAACGGAAGCAGATATTGGCCTCAAATCTTGCAAACACCTTAACATTAACAAAACACATATTCTGGCATTAAACAATCATTTGAAAGTCTTTTTACATTTACTGTAGATCAGTTCTAAAAAAAGGAGGCATTATTTTTGAAATCACCCTTAAGTTAAGGTAACTGAGTGGCCACCTATTGGGAAAATAGCTGCTCATTCGGCTTACGAAATGTTTTCATGGTATAAGTACCTGATTGTTAGTTTGGTTTTTTCCCATCTCGGTTTTTGGAGCGGGAATCTTTTTCTGACTGCGGCTTTTCCTGATCTTTGCCTACTTGTACCTTTCTGTAGGTTGAGGTGACTGCACTTCTTTGCCTATTTGTCTGTTGTTGTTCATTTTAGGTATAACCACTAGTTGTAATGGTTGTAATATCTTTTGTAAAGATGATATCTCAATATGATTGACATTGAAACAATTTACCTACTGTGAATGTATGCAGCAGGTTCTGTAGGTTGAGGTGACTGCACTTCTTTGCCTATTGTCTGTTGTTGTTCATTTTAGGTACACCCACTAGTTGTAATGACTGAAATACTTTGTTAAGATAACATACCACTACTTGTAATGACTATAATCATTTGTAAATATATAGCATGCCCCCAGCTCCGCTCAACTCCGCTAGAGCCCCAATTTATGTATTTACATGATTTCCAGGCTAAAAATGTTTTAGTAAAGATAGCATACCCCCCAGCTCCGCTGGGGCCCCAATTTATGTGTATAATCCTACTTGGTTTCTTTCAATTTAACTGAGATCCAGGTTCCTTTTTTCTGAGTGACTTTGTAAGCCATCAATTAGTCCGAATCTTCTTGATACTATATTGATCAGGTAATTGTGCAAAACCTGGTGTTTTATGATATTAAAATACTCTAGGAAATTGTAGAACTCTAGTACTTACAATATTAAGGGGTAACCCTGTGCAATGTAAGAGATGAACATATAGGAACGAAATGCCTTTACACAAAATAGGGGCACGAAATGACCTTGCTCTGTGTGTTGGTTTTTATCCGCTCGTCTGCTTCTGCGGTTTTGACAGATCGAAAAATGTAAATAAGAGGTCATTTTAAGAAAATACATGAATAATAGCCACCCTCAGTAGCCAGATTGCAAATTAAGATAAATAAACATCCCCTCTACTCCCCTACACGTGTACAGAATGTCATTTTTAATTCTGGTTATTAGCCTGCCTAAGCTTGTGTCGGCTGGACCTTCATTGCCAGCCAATTTCTTCTTGTTGCATGCAGAATCCCCTGGCTCATATGTTGGCAACAGCTGAATTTAGCCTCCACCACCCTTATCTCTACAGGCCGATTCCAAAAGCTCATAGTTTGACAAACTATAATAACGCCTATCAGGGTTTTATCGGACAAGTGGTATTATTGGACAGAAATAAAACACAGCTTTCCTAACTGCAGATTCCCCTGGCTCATGTTTTGTCGAGTGCTGTATTGAGCCTCCATCACCTTTTACAGACAGATTCCATATTTTGACAAGACAAACGTGCTGAATTAGCGTGAGTCAAGGTGTTATCGGACAGGGGTTATTATCGGACAGAAATGAAGACAGCTATCCTAACTGTAAGTATATGGTGTGTACATTTGTTGTTTTGGTTTGCACAGTTCCTTAGATAAGGTGCCTGGTATTGCTAATAGAGAAACAAGAAACTTTAAAGATTTATTATTGCATGCATTTGTATGAATTTAATCATTCGCAATACTGCTAGGGTTATGATAAATAGTGATGTGCTAAAGCAAAACAACGTTGGTGCACAACCGGTCCACCGTAGTTTTTGAGCAAGCATAAATTGTTTTGTTATGGATTCATTAAGACACATGGCACGTTTGGCTGTGATCTGCAAAACCGTTTTGAAGAAACTGCATAAGAAATGCGATACTGCAGTGCCAAACTTAACGTCATTTCTGACGTGCTCCGTGATGGGGAGGGTGGGGTAAGAAAAACCATCACCAAATGCTAATTAAACATTTTAGATTAACAAAACTTTCAGAATCTAGAGGAGTTAAGCTAGTTTATGGTCAGCTGAAATTTGAATATGTTTGCCAGAACCGTTGTCAAGTTATGGGAAACGTCCACGTAATTTTTGATAATCCCTCGTATATTGATCAGGTAATTGTGCAAAAACCTGGTGTTTTATGATATTAAAATACTCTAGGAAATAGTAGAACTCTAGTACTTACAATATTAAGGGGTGACCCTGTGCAATGTAAGAGATGAACATAGGAACGAAATGCCTTAACACAAAATAGGGGCACGAAATGACCTTGCTCTGTGTGTTGGTTTTTATCCGCTCGTCTGCTTCTGCGGTTTTGACAGATCGAAAAATGTAGATAAGAGGTAATTTTAAGAAAATACATGAATAATAGCCACCCTCAGTAGCCAGATGGCAAATTAAGATAAATAAACATCCCCTCTACTGCCCTACGTACAGAATGTCATTTTTAATTCTGGTTATTAGCCTGCCTGAGCTTGTGTCGGCTGGACCTTCATAAGTTCATTGCCAGCCAATGTCTTCTTGTTGCATGCAGAATCCCCTGGCTCATATGTTGGCAAAAGCTCAATTTAGCATCCACCACCCTTATTATTTACTAGTGGGTGCGCGGTGCATTCCACGTTTGTTTTCTAACTGTTTTTGGTGTCATTTTGCGTGATACTCACCGGCGGTAATCGAACCACGGACCGTTGCAGTTTGTGGCAAATGTTATCTGTCCTGTTCATTTTTTCTAGTACAGTGTTACTTCATTTCTAATCATTCTTTTCGTAATATGTAAATGTGGAAAATATTGAGTCCAAACAATGGAACCGTCGGAATATCCGGATTCACCTTTCCGGGAAATGTTAAAAAGTGGGAAAAAAATTGGATGCTATATTTGATAGATTTTCAGTACCAAATTCACGTGGCGTGCTATCAGGTTCAGAGCCAGTTTCTGAAGAAATCAGCGACGAGACGTCGGTTAGCTATGTGTATCTCAGTCCTCAAAATGGGGAAGACATGACGGATGCTTTAACTCTACTTTAGAGGGTTGAGTCCTTTCTTTCTCAAAGTCCGTCACCTGAAACTCAATATCAGGCAGTGCCGCAGGTAACTAGCATCTCGGGATCTACACTGTTTGCGTGTGAAACACCTCCGCCAAGTAATGCTCAAACCGTATTTGATGTATCTGTCATGTCAGAGAGCCATTGCGCGCCCGTTCCTGACGAGCATCAAGTCACTCAGTATCCCGTCTCGACTGCTCAGCCGCAAGCAATTCACAATGCAATTTTTACGGCTCGCATATGCCAGTCAACTCAGAACCATTCGAGTTTTCTCGTGACTGGTCCGTCACTGGGTGATGAGAGAGAGCATCACGTGACCGTCCTCCCTCCTTCCATACACAGACAAGGTGATGGTCCTGGGTCCGGCCCTGTCATAAACGCGGGTAAGCCTACGGGGGGCTGCGCCCCGTCCGTAGGCCATGAGTCTATTAGTAAACATCAATATTTGTATCACTGCTGGGTCACTATAATCAAATAAAAAGTAAGAAAAAAATCTGATCCAGTTGAAGCCAAGTTAAAAATATCTTTTAATTTGCTTTTCATTCATTTTTCATTATTCCATTTCACATCCATAAAAAAAGAAAATATTTAGAAAAATCATAGTTCATTGAAAGCATGTTTTGTGTATATATATTCATTATTATCACAACGAAAGATTGAGACCTACCTCCGCCGTTTAAGGTCTATGAACAAGACATTTTACGCTCATAAGAGTACTGGTTAGCTCACTCGGAAGCTCCGTATCTACCTGACTGAAAACTTGTTAACCGGGACGTTAAACTATCACTACAAAAGTGAAATCTTATCTGAAGAATGATGTAGGAAAGTTCGATTAATCTCCCCTGTCCCGATAATTTGATCTTTTTGCACATACACTTAAACATTTTTTATTCAGACAACAACAGCAAATTTATACGATAAAACATTTTTCAGTCTGACATTTTCATTCATTCATTTCCTTCATTCATTCATTCATTCATTCATTCATTCATTCATTCATTCATTCATTCATTCATTCATTCATTCATTCATTCATTCATTTGTCATTCAGCCTTATTTGTTCATTCGTTCGTCATTCATTTGTTCGTTCGTTCATTCCATTCGGTCACGGTGTCGATTCCTTCCTTGTTTCGTTCTCTCCGTTCATTCATTTTATTGTTCGTTCATTCATGCATATGGGCATCGCCTCACACTTATAAAGACTTTCAATCATTCGTCCGTGTTCATTTACTCATCATTACGAAAACACGCCCATGCAATATATACAGAATAGTTTTTGGTTGTGTAAATGAAAATTTTCACTGGAAAAATGTTGATATTATTCTTATTTTTGCTCAAAGCATAGATTGTGGGTACACGTTAGAACCGCTTCGCAAAGGCGGTTCTAACGAGTACCCACAATCTATGGTTTGGAGCAAAAATAAGAAAATAGGTATACCCCTGCATACCCCAGTTTGACTATATAAAAGTGGGGTTTGAGGGGGTATACTTTACACGGACGTGTTTTCCCGATGGAAAATTTAGTTAGCATCTTTATGCTCATTCTTCACTGAGCAATCCATAATTTGTTTCGTTTTCATTTATTTTGACTTTGAAAATATACTTAGCCGAAAATGTTTCAAATTATCAAAATAAATGCATGTACCTGTTGACCGTTCAGTTTTGTGCTATTTTGTTACAAAAAATACGTAACTATCGTGTGTGATTCATCAATGACCTATATTTATTCATAAAGATAAAGGGGTCAAAATCACTTTCTCCAGGTATACTGTCCATAAAAAGAAGTGGTTTTCGGTTTATAATCAAAGAAAGAAGAAAATAAATACTTTGATTTCTATTTTTTCTGTCTGAAACTAAGTTGTATGATGCTCAACTTGTTGGACACATACATAAACAGTAACGTTATAGTTCCCATTGTCAGATACAATGTTTCATTTGCCCGTATTTCCACGATGACGTGTGATTTTCAATTGTTTTCATTTCATCTTGACGCATTATCTTATGTCCATTATTTGCATGCTGCTTTTAGAACTAGTGCACGTATCATATCATTTTCCCCGTATTTATGGAATGCAACTATGAGTGCATGTTCAGCCCATGCGCGAGACTTGTGCATAAGTTTGCATGCACGTTAAGGTACACAGTTTCAATTTTCTTTGAAGTGCAGCTGTGTTTTAGGAAACTGTTTCTTATGCCTAGGTCACACTAGGGCTTACATGTACGTACGCTGCGGACGCTGCGGATAGGTGTTCCGTATCTGTCCGTCCTATCCGTAACGATTCGTATCTTATCCGTAATGTCCGTAACTGTACGTATCGTATCCAAAGGGCGCGGAAGATCCGCGGGCAAAATTTCATAACTGTCAAAAATTCATGCGCGGATGGACGATCGGTAATGGTAGGTAATGGTACATGTACGTAACTGAAGGCATTTATTCGAAGCTGTCCGTATCTAATCGGTATAAAAACGTATCTAAATGTATCATTCCGCGATCAAGCATTTGATGCGGATCGATACTGTTCCACACGTGTTGTTTCGTTCGGTTGCGTTCTTTGTCGTGTACATACTTTTCGATACAATGCGTGCGTTCGTAGTTTTTTCCAATGGTAAAAATGGTACCATTGGTAGACAAATTCCGTTCAAGGTTTTACCAATGGTACCATTGGTAATGCCATTGGTACCAATGGTACCAATGTTACCAACATACGGCAGCAGATGGTGCAGACAGAATACAGCGTGGGTAATTCTACCAATGCGGGAAAAGCCACGTGATTCAATATGGCGAGCCTAAAAATATATCATGAATTTCGTAAATAAGCAATACTTTTGTCATACATGCAAACGTAAATGTTATAAATAACACAACATACATGAAGAAAATAAGAAAGACAAAAACAAGTGAGGTGTATTGATCAATATGATAAAAATTCCACCATGTGATCTACCAATGGTACCGTTGGTACCAATGGTACCATTGGCAGCAGAAAAGCGTTCAGGGTTTTCTGGTTACCATTGGTAAAAATGGTACCAACAGTACCATTGGTAGATTTGCAGATTTTACCATTGGGAGAACCCCGAACGTAGCCAATTTAATACGTTCAGATACGAACACGTAATGTTACGGTTCGCCTGTGTCACATAACCGGTGGCACCACTGCGTCACGCCACAAATGTGAACATGTAAGTATTTCAACGTAAAAGACTTTATTCGAAAGTACCAGTCAGTAGCAAACATTATTAATCCGTATGTGAAAGTAACTATAGTCGGTATTTATTTTATACTTTACAGTGAACACCAATGCATATCAAAACTTGATAAAATTGGTATTTTCATTGATATGAAATTTCACTGATATCAAATCTCACTGATATTAAAAGTCACTAGTGACTGATATCAGCCTATATCTTCACTGTAGATTTTGGATTACTTCTGACGTTTCAATTTACTTGGCGTCATTAAATGTGTCTCACTTCAGAACTTCAAACGCCTATAACTCTGTCATTTATGAACGAAAACATAAAGTGTGGGTATTCATTTTCCTAGTTAGAACGTAAGGAACAATGTGGTACCAAAATTATTTGTGTTTTATTTTTTTTTATTTTATTTATTTATTTTATTTTATTTATTTATTTTTTTTTTTTCATTTTCAAGGCCTGTCTTGTGAATTGGAAAAATGCCCGTGTATTGTATAAAATAAACAGATTTTTTTTTCGGCGAATAACAAATACCTACATGTATATTTCATCTCGTGAGTTGAATACATAAAATTTTTTTTTCGTGCTGCGCACTCGTGTCGTATCTGTCAGCATCCAATGCTTGATTGTGGGTTGATGCATTCATTTACGGTGTAGATACGTTTGTGTTACGGTTAAGATACGGAAAGATTCGAATCAATGCCTTCAGTTACATGTCATCTGACGTATTGTTACGGATGTTTCATCCGTGCCAATTTTTTGACTTTTTTCTAAATTTGGGCGCGGATGGAATCGGACTTGCATATACAATACGTTAAGATACGGACATATACGGAAAAGATACGAATTGTTACGGATATGACGGATAGATACGAAAGGCCAGTCCGCAACGTCCACAGCATCCGGATGTGCTAGTGTGACTGAAGTTTGACCAAAACATGCGTTTTCTTGCATCAGATTTCACCGTTATATACGGAAGAAAACGCAACATTACGTATCTGAAGGTGTATGTCTGTATCTAAACGTAACAGATGGTGTCGAAAGGTATGTATTCAAGTATCTTAACCGTATGTATTCGAATTTATCCGTAACTATCTACGAACGTATCCGTATCTTTCCTGAACTACCCGTATTTATTCGCATTTAAAAGTAATAAGTTCATTAAGAACCGTTAGCCCCGCCCACAAAATTCTGCGGATCGCTACGTACAGTATTCGCAACTATCCGCAGCATCCGTTAGCGCTAGTGTGACCTAGGCATTAGGGTATTTTATTTTTGTCATCTCATTCCGGTGCATTTTTTTCTCATTAATTATTCTCGTTTCATGATGCATCAATTTAAGCTGTAACCACGAGAGCTGGTATGCTAGTTGGTTCCAGTTTTTCTTTCATTTGTCATTCTCATTTAAGCTGGAGCCACGAGAGCTTGTATGCTGTTGGTTCCAGTTTTTCTTTTATTTGTCATTCTCAAATCATGATACATGTACATGCATTTAAACTGGAGCCACGTGAGCTTGTATGCTGTTGGTTTCAGATTTTGTGCATTTCATCATCTTTGCTTTCTGTTTCGACGCATGCGGCGGCGTTACGGATCTTTGCCATTTGCGGCGCTGACTGAATTAAACACCATGCGATGTACTGTCCCAGAGTCCGACTCCCGGATTCTGTGAAAGTACAATGTACCGAGGACGCCTGGATAGGGCAAGCCTATTTTTAGATTTTAGTGTTTAGCTTTTGGTCATACGTATTCGTTCCATATCGAAATTTAACCACATAGATGTTTCCATAATCGCAAGTTTTCGTTGCGGCGTCCATTTTGCTCGCCTCGGCGAGGACGATTCACATACTAGTGACGATTCGCTCATATATTGATATGCCATCTTATAATTTAGGGAAATGAATGTATTTATCAAAATTTTCGTACCATTAGCTAGACATTAAAGTCATATATGTTCATGAAACGTATACAGACGCTTGGGGTACCTTATCCCCTATGTCGTAATGCTCATAGATTGTACTGTATATAAGAAGAGCGCAGTCTATAAAATACAAACATGGGGAGTCAGGTGCGAAGAATTTGGCCAAACATGTAACTTGCTGATAATGACCGTAAAATTGGCAACGTCGTATGTGGCTGTTAGATGTACATGTATGATTCCATGTACAGTTTCCTGCAAGCGCAACCCCGTTTTGACATTCTAACTAGGCACAACAAGTATAAATGACCTTATTGGCAAAATGTATACATGAAAAAAAGCCACTTTCATCTTCGAAATATCATTGGAGTATTGTTTGTTATAACTAGGTTTTTGAAATATCATTGGAGTATTGCTTGTTATAACTAGGTTTTTGAAATATCATTGGAGTATTGTTTGTTATAACTATGTTTTTGAAATATCATTGGAGTATTGTTTGTTATAACTAGGTTTTTGAAATATCATTGGAGTATTGTTTGTTATAACTAGGTTTTTGAAATATCGTTGGAGTATTGTTTGTTATAACTAGGTTTTTGAAATATCATTGGAGTATTGTTTGTTATAACTATGTTTTTGAAATATCATTGGAGTATTGTTTGTTATAACTATGTTTTTGAAATATCATTGGAGTATTGTTTGTTATAACTAGGTTTTTGAAATATCATTGGAGTATTGTTTGTTATAACTAGGTTTTTGAAATATCATTGGAGTATTGTTTGTTATAACTAGGTTTTTGATGATAGCTACTTTTGCACATTTCATTTTCGAAAAGTTATGTTTCCTATAGTTGCATTTAATACAGTTGTTCGAAGTTTCGCCGAAAATCATTTGAAACTTTCGTCTTCAAAGTCTCAAATATTTTGCAAGTTTAAACCTATAGTGACGATGTTGAAAACATTTGATCTACTCGGCAATGCTTGTACATGTATATCATTTTGTATCCTCGGCATGGTATTAATTTTGTACGGTCTTGTGAATTTCAAAGAAATCGTTCCATGGAATAAACTTATGCAGTTTCAAAGATTGGTATATAAAACTATGACCTTGAACTTTGAGATTAAGCCGGTTTGAACTTTGATTATTTTCTATGCAGAATATTTGCATTTTTCCGTAACTTAGATTAACCATTGCTGCGTTGGCTGTTCAGGTTATATGTTAGAAAGTTTCGTCAGTTACCGAACCATGTAATAGTATCATGACAATTTTTGCTGTCCCAGATTCCTATTCCATCCGGGAATCTGTGTCAGCAACTAGGTCATTTTGGTTGTACGAGAAGTGGCACCGGAGGCTGGCTGTGCTTCTCGTATGACCTGAACCCCATCTAGTGTGCCCTGTCCTGATATTGTAAAATGCAAAACCATAAAACGTAAAATCAAAACAACGTCTATCTACCTTTTTCATAATGTATTTTACAGGTTTCGTATGACTTTTGAAATCAATCTAGATTTGTGTATTATAAAACTTCAATATTACATTCATTTTTATTAACAAAAGTCTTTATACAAAAACGTTTGAATCAATTGTTCTTACATCTAAAATTCCAGCTTGTCTTGTTTCGCTTCTTATTTTCGACATAAACATATTAGCCCAATTGTAAAGGACAGGGTATTCTTTATGGTTAAACGCATGTCAAACATGCACATATATATGTCCATATCATATATGGATTTTCCCCTTACCTGCAGCTTGTCAGAATTCTGAGAGATATGGGGAAACAAACGTCAGTGGATGATAGGCTTTAACTAAGCAGAGGTAGAAAACGGGCTTACTCAGAAGATGGCTGTCACAAGTTTGAAAGATGCTCATTTCTGCAAAAACAGCCATTTCTCTCTGCTTAGCCTCTAATTCTTGCCATCATCCATCAGCGTCCCATGCCTTTCAGATTCATTCATAAATTATACTGTCAAGGCATAAAGCATTTAGGGTCACTTGCAATCACGGTCGGTTTTGGGAACGTTCGAAGTTAAACAATCGCTGTTGGTGATTTGCTAAATAACTCGGATTTGTCTTTGCAGGCCAAAGAAGAACATTAAAGTAAGTTGCATGTAACTTTTGCTTCCATTTCGATTATCCAACAGCAGATAGCTGTAATCTTATTTTGCTTTCATTGACCCTGTAATCTTTTTTTGCTTTTATTTGTTTGATAGCAGCATAGATTGCTGTAGTGATTGTCCAGAGTTCGCCAACATGTATCCAATATGATATTTACACCTTGAAAAAGTCTGCCACCGTGAATCAATTTTCGTGGCGTTTTATATTCTGTGATCACGGACGTTGTGATTTATATTTATGATATTCTATAGATAGAGGTGATGAACTGTTCTTAACATTTTGCTTTGAACTTCAAGATGCATCGGACATTAAAATACATTTTGTGCAGTTTGTATATATGTACATTTGCCCTTTTAAAGTATTAAATAAGGCACACAGGAACATAACAGCGATCTCTGGGTTATCTTTTATTTAGTTTTAGTTGTTTTAATGTTTGTTCATTTAGTATTATTTGAAAAACTTTTCGTCGAGCCTCCAGAGCCTACCATGATTCAAGTGACCGACTTGAAGCAAGTAAGAGATATATTTTAGATTATTTTAAACTTAGCCAGACGAATACCATACTGTAAACCATTTTTAAATGCAATATCCTGGCTAATTTTACTTGTGTGTTTTATAGTTTCTCTATTTTAGCTAGATTCAAGAGTGCCAAGAATGTATGTATGTATATTTGTTTAATCCGTTTTAATCATTTTATGGTTTTTACACCATCCTTTGCGGCAACCGAACATTAAAGGATGTAAAGGCAAGCATTCTGTGATACTGAATCCTAAATTCATACCTGCGCCTGTATTTGTTTAGACTTATACTTCATACTTCCATGTTCACACGATGTATTGCAAGCATGAGTTTGCAACACTGATATGGATTGTTAATATTACATGGACAAACGTTAATATCATGAAACATTTGTGCAATATCTAAACTTTGTGATATAACAAAAAGTGCAATTTAATAAAGGAATATTTTAAGGTGTAATTAAGGCATTTTATGTAGTTATAGTATGTGCAACTTTTAAGCATGTGTGGTGAGGCCTTTTCTTTTAGGAAGGGGGTGAGTGATGTGCAGCTGCTTTGGTATGGCCGTCATCTATCATTGGTGAACTGTCTCATCCTCATGTGTAATCGGTGAACTGACGTGGCAGTGAACTCATCACGAAATGCACGAGACTTTTTACCCGCCAATGTTGAGTTGTATAGCAGAATCGCCAGTTTGCCTTGGACCATCAGCCGATACAGTTGAGATCTTCTCCTGATTGAAGCTGAGTGAAAAGGTAGGCTCATAGCCAGCGTTTCAATAGCATTGACATGGAATGGCTCGAAGGTTCCGCGGTTAATCAATTGATAAGAGCCATTGTTTTTTTATGTCTTATGCACACTCCGTCTGAAAAAGCTCCAGTTGTCTGATGCAGATATGCAAAATCAAGTAGTGGTCCTAAATCCCTACTTTCGTGCGGTGCTACATAACCATCATGCTCCGCTGGAATTAGGAAGGGTCAAGAATCCCTTACAGTAGTTTTTTTAAAAAAGAAAATTACCATATTTGCAACAGTATTTTGGCATAGTATTATCATAAGAATAGAAATAATCATAAATAATACAAAATTCAGAGTTATAGCAATACAGGGTTAACTATCTCTATCCACATCTACCCGTCTCTTCTGTTCAGTTGTATTTATGCTATTACTGTAAGGAAAAGTTTCTTGGATCATTTTACCATTAAGTTATTTTTGGGTTAAATAGGTTGATGCTTGAAGTGGAATAGTTGAATGGACTGCAATTCTGTACTCTGAAGATTCAAGTGTATTATAATATCAACCAAATTGAAGTATACTCTCCCTGCCAAAATTCTAAATTAAAATACAGTAATGGCAGTACATGTATGTCGTTGAATAAACTGTATAATTGAATCGCAAAAGGATTTTATCTATTATGCATTGCATATAACCCAATATTATGTTATCTATAGGAAATGTATTTACTTTTAATGAAGATAACTTATAGCAATGCAGCTAGTATATCTCCTTGTTTAAAGCCCTATATTTGAGAATAATATAGACCCAGTATTATGTTATCAGCAGGATATTTTTTATTAATGAAGATAACTTACAATAATGCAGATAGTATATCTCCTTGTTTAAAACCCCCATTAAATTTGTGACATGTCGAATTGATATACATATGTGTGATATCCACCTGTGAAGGCGATATCAATTGATATCCACCTGAGAAGGCGATATCAATGACTTAACAGGACTTACGAACGCACAAGGCACGATATCCACCTGTGAAGGCGATATCGGTGACCGCGAGATATTGTGACTTTACATGCTAACTATATATATATATATATATATATATTTTAATTTGATTTCATCTATTAAACCTTCTTATAAGGTTAAAGACTGAAATAAGGTTGACTAACTATGCAACTTATATGGGGTACAATTCAATATGGGTTAAATTCAATATGAGTTAGCAAGTGGATGTCAGGATTTCTCGGTTCCAGTCAATTTAACAGGTGTACACTGAGGACAACTACGATTCATCGATTCATTATTTTTTGGATCGTTATAGCCCTACAACTGACATGGCACCTGTTTGCAATTAAAGGCATGCAGTTGTTGTAGCTTTGTTGTGGCTTATATATACACATATTATCGAACCATGGGTTTGAAGTGTTAGAAGGACTTGGCTGCTGTTCAGATTCATAAATAACTGTTTTTCCAAAATATTAAAAAGAATCATCAAAAAGATATTTCGAAAAACTCTGTACACCGTCATTTACAAATGAGACATCTCTCTCAATCTTCGTAATAACATCGTCATATTTTGGGTATTCTTGCAAAAGTGATCGTTTGAAATTATCTTGGTTATTACATGACCATATCAATTTCTTTTGTGAAGTACTTGCATTATGAATAGGATTTTGGTTAATGTTATTTACACAAAGTTTCAGACAAAATTATAAAGCTGAGTGATCTGAATGATCAAATACTAAAGTGTATAAACGTACACGAGAAGCTTCTAACATCTATGAATATCAGCATTTAGGTCAATTAATCATCGGTGGTGATTTTAACAGTCGGATCGGTGACATGCCAGATCATAATGATATTGAACAAGCAGAAATGTTGTTGACTAGACTAAGAATTCTTATGGGGCGGCCCCCGTGGCCGAGTGGTTAAGAGCGCTGATATTTCATTACCGCACTTAACCATTCGATCATCTCACCGCTGTGTCTGGTGTGGGTTCGAGCCCCGCTCTGGCCACATGTGAGACAAGCCAAGTTCTGCTTGCGTGTGTGTCAGGTGGTTTTTCTCGGGGTTCTCCCGTTTTCGCCCCACCTACTGATTGGCCCGTCTCATATGAGCTGAAATAATCTTGAAAGGGACGTTAAACTGAATAAAAAAAAGAAAAAAAAAATCTTATGGTGAATACCTATGTAAATTTCTGATCGACATATTAATAGTAATTGCTGCATTTTAAACGGCAGACAATATTATATAACAATTAATTATAATGGTTTTACATTTTATATATGATTTTATATCAACGCGAGGAAGATCTGCTGTTGATTATTAGCTCACCTGAGCCGAAGGCTCTTATCGGATGGCCATGCTCCGGCGTCCGTCCGTCGTCCGTCGTCGTCCGTCGTCGTCATCCGTCCACAATTTCAAAGATCTTCTCCTCTGAAACCGCTTGGCAAATCAAAGCCAAACTTCATGTGGAGCTTCCTTAGGAAGGGGGAACGAAAGTTTATATAAATGGTCCAGGTCACATGACCAAGATGGCCCCCATGGCTATAAATAGCAAAAACCTTTAAAAATCTTCTTCTCTAGAACCTGTGGGACGATTTCCACGAAACTTGGTATGTAGCATTGGGGACGCGGGTCCATCATAGTTTATATAAATCATGACCCTAGGATGACCTTGACCTATTTTACGGCAAGGTCAACTTAGGTCGCCAATGCATTTGAATGGGGAAAAATGGTAAAAATGCTATTTAATGGGTAAAACTTACTTGGAGATAGGCAAGTGGACAGAAGATTAATGTTAATGGAAACTTTTAGCCCCTGGGGGTTGTCTGCCCCTGCCCCGGGGCTATATACATGTACAGTAGGTGGACAAAAGTATTCGTCACTTTTTAAAACTCCATAGACCTCAATGTATTTTCACGTTTACAAGAAAAATTATCATGTCGCTCCTGGTCAACGTATCTTATTGATTTTGGTCTCATTTAAAAGTGAAATAATTAAAGCAATAAATAAGGGTAATTTGACGAAGTTTCGGCATTACATTTTTCAAATGTGACAGTTTTAAGTTTAAGAAAATTTTGAAAAAGTCACTTTGCCATTGAAGTCAATGGTGACGTTGCCCAAAAATTGTCAAAAATAATTTCACATTTTTTTTAAACAGTTGGTACTTTAAAATGCGTGAATAAAATAAAATTAAAATACCTTTGTTTATTGCTATATTTATTCAACCTTAAAATGACACCAAGAACATAAAAATATCTTTACCAGGAGAGACAGGATATTTTTTCGCGTCAACATGAAAATACATGGAAGTCTATGGAGTTTTCAAAACGTGACGAATACGTGAGAAAGAAAGTTTATATAAATGGTTAAGGTCACATGACCAAGATGGCTGCCATGGCTATAAATAGAGAAAAAAAAAAACTTTAAAAATCTTCTTCTCCAGAACTAGAAGGCAAATGATTTTGAAACTTGGTGTGAAGCATCAGTGACTGGAGCTCTACAAAGTTTATATAAAACATGACCCTGGGATGACCTTGACCTATTTTACGGCAAGGTCAACATAGGCCGCTAATGCATTTGAATGGGGAAAAGTGTTAAAATGTCATTTGTAGAGAAAAACTTGCAGGAAATGGACAAATGGACTTAAGATTGATGATTCTGAAAACAATTGGACCCCAGGGGTCTGTTTATCCTTACCCCGGGGCAATATACATGTATATTACAGTGATATACAAAGATCTTCTTCTCTGAAACCGCTTGGCCAAACAAAGCCAAACTTTATGTGGAGCATTCTTAGGAAGAGTGAATGAAAGTTTGTATAAATGGTCAAGGTCACATGACCAAGACGGCCGCCATGGCTATAAATAGCAAAAACCCTTAAAAATCTTCTTCTTCAGAACCAGAAGGCCTATGATTTTGAAACTTGGCATGAAGCATCAGGCACTGGAGCTCTACAAAGTTTGATAAATCATGACCCTTGGATGACCTTGACCTTTTTACGGCAAGGTCAACTTAGGCCGCCCATGCATTTGAATGGGAAAAAAATAGGAAAATGTCATTTAATGGCAAAATACTTGCTAGGAATGAGCAAATGGACAGAAGATTTATGTTTATGAAACTATTTTGGGCCCAGAGGGTTGTCTACCCCTGCCCCGGGGCTATATACCAAAAGCATACTTAAGAATACTATGATTGGTTCGACAGTATTGCATTGACATAGTAATTTAACCTTCATAACTAATATTGAACTATTGAATTTACATATATTCCTGAATATCAATAAAAATCATAATGGGACAAAAATCTTGTAAAGATAGGGGGAATACGTACAAAAACACATGTATCCAGGCTGTTAATGAACAGCCCAAATGCCCAAAGAGATATCAAATTAATGCTGTGGCAATGTTCTATCACTCTGAAATATGATATAAGAATAATCGGATTTGTAATTTCATGTATATTAATGAAATCTTTAAAACATGACAGAAAAATACGGAAAAAATTAAAGAGGTAAACATAAGAAATGGCTTTTATCCCAAAGCCCTAAAGTGTTGAATAATGATCAAATGGTTGTTAAGGCAATATTATGCCATCCTATAATTACAATTTATAAGTCATTTGATTTTTATTTTCATGAATATTAGTAACATCTTTAGGAATTGGGGTAAATTCGCTGAAAGCATAAGGCGGTATACACGTAAAACGCATATATCATGATTATTGATACACCTAGAGAGCTGAGATTGGCATCAAATGATTGCCTAGACATTGTTCTATAACCATACGATCTGCTATTTGCTTTACCTGACATATTTGTTGTATGAATGTTAATAAAATCTTTATAAACAAGAGAAAAATGACCTGAAAATGAAGGGGGTTTACCAATAGAATTGCTTATATCTGGACTGCAAATAGACTTAAAGAGTTCAAAGTAGCACCAAATTATTGCTAGTACACATACAATCTATTATTGCCATATGTTCAGATTTATAAAGTATAATTGTTAGCAACCAAGATACAAGCGATTTTGTTTGAGCACAACCTTCAACTTTATGTATGTTTTACAATTTTTCATAACATTCATGGCTTTTAATAAGATATGATTTATGACTACATGGTTTTAATCAGATACTGTTTATCTATCAGACTACATTCATTGTCCTAACATTCTATGGGTACCATTTTCATCCCTCTAAGGGTATTAGCAGTGGAAATATAAGCAACTTCGTTGGTATACCGCCTTTACGTTTCGATGATATTTCTCTAATTTAAACGATCTCATTAATATACATACAACCAAAATATCTAGATGACTTATATATCAGATCATATGGTATAGCAATCATTTTATTTCAACTTCGGCTCTTTAGGTGCTTCAGAAGCCAAGATACATATGTTTAGATGTATACCTCCTATTTTTCTGCATTTTACCCAAATTCCTAGAGATTCTATTAGTATTTATGAAAATGAAACTCAAGTAACTTATCTATTACAGTATGGATGGTACAATATTGCCCTAGCAACCATTTAATTCCATTTTAAGCACTTTGGGGCTTTTAGCTGCCAAGATACAAGTGTATTTGAAGGTGGATCTATTTATTCTTTTCAATTCTTTCTCCACTTGAAATTTCATAAGTTTTCATTTATATACATGAAATTGAAAATCAATTGTTTCATATATCACACTTCAAAGGGAAAGTACAATACCTTAGCATTTTTTATACCATTTTGAACGTCATAGGTGGCATTATTATTGTGCCTTTTCCTGATCGTTGCCTACATTCTTATTTACAGCTCAGGTACAAGTGATTTTATATGTAGACCCCATATTTTCCCATGATTTTCCTCCCATTTCTTACAATTTTTATTAATATTCATGTATATGCAAATTCAATGATTTGAATATTAGGATAACCATTACATCGTTATGTCCAAACACTACTATCAGATCAAACATAGTATTCTATAGCATGTTATTGGTAGGATATGGGTATTTTTGTAAGTGCATCCCATTCATTAGAATCACACAATGGATGGGCGCGGAAACAATATGATATAACATCGTGCAAATATGTTTATTGTTGAGGACACTATTTCATTGGATTTAAGTATTCCCTCTGACCAAACTGGTAGCCATGAAAATTTGTCCTAAAATGCAAGTCAGATCTTATAATCCACCAAAAACCTTTAAATGGCAATAGTTTTCCCCTGGTTTTTGTCCCAGTTTTCAACATTATAATTAATATTCATGAATATGCAAATGAGAAATTTTTCTAAATAGGTCCATGACATCAATATATTTCTCACATGATGTATTACTAGTGCAATAACAATGGCATAATGATGGTTTTGGCCTAAACATTGTTTATGTATGGATTTTAAAACATTTTTAATGTTTTCATTAAAGTTCATGAATATGTAAATTAGATAATTTGCATTACTTACCACAGGATAAAAAGAATATGTATGTATAAGCTTAACAACGAAACCAAGATCAGTGGTCTAGGACGCGCAACAGTGGCGTTATGATCAATTTTGTAGGTACAACCCTCATCAAGAATAACGTTAACAGTTGCCATGGGAACCATGCATTTTTTCATTGTGCAATTGAGTTTATCTTTGCGGGCAAAAATTCTTTGTATTTATGTTTTTGTAATTTAGTCAAGCAATCATCTAACAATACATTTTAGTGATTTTAGGCCTAGATCATGAAAAACAAATGAAACGTTTCATTCATATAACAGATTCTAGATATTTTGGCGGCCATTTTGAAAATATGCAAATTAGGACATGAAGACGTCATTTCTCAACTTGCCAACATTGGTTTTGGGATTCATCACACCAAATTACCCCTAGCTCAAGTGTCAAGCCCTTTTCCTCACAAAATGTCTGTACTTATTAACTTTTCTCACTTCTTGTCTTAACTAAAATATTGAATAGTTGTCAATTGTATTTGGATATATTTGAACCGCCGCATTACATGTACATTAAGAAAACCAACAATCTGCATATGCGAAAACAAAGGCGCAGATCAGCTGTGTAGTAACTGCACAGTTGATCCGCGCTTTTGTTTTCGCTACACGGATAGTACAATTCCTCTTCTTCTTAAATCCCAAATTTTAAGCTTCTATACTTCTTCTGTGGCTGCACATACTGGTTTGTGTCGGAACTGGTCGGAAACCCAGATTGTTGGTTTTCTCACACAAAGTCTCATTTTTCATCAACTTAATACAGTCATTAGCTCAACACATTTAAGCCTGGCGTCCTTTTCATGGGACATAGGCAAACATCTGGGACAATTCTGTTTGCTTAGAGGAATAGAATAAAAATTTAAATCACACATGTGAAGCCCCTAAAATTAAAATGGACTCACCCAAATGATAACGATGGGTGAATCCATTCGTCATATATGGGTTAATCAAACTTTAAGTCCATTCCGTATTGGTATTTTGCAATCATTATCAGGAAATCAGTTTCTTCGGCAGTGAGAAGTTCACAAAACGTTTGGTCGATTATGATATCATCGGTCCAAACACTCTCCGTAATACGATAGTACGATGTAGAATTTGGATTCCCGCTACAGAAATCTTCCACTTCGCTACGCACGCCTTTGAAATAAAGAACTTCTTCGAAAAAGTCATTCCCCGCTGCTTCGACCTGGCGCCAGAAACGTTTATAGAAGAAATCGTATAAAGCATAATCGACTGATAGCCAGTCGCGCAGGCGAACCCTGTCGTTCCCCTGGGGAAGGGTATTCTGTCTATCCCACCCACGTACATGCTTCTTGGTATACAGGACATCTTTTATTTTCCAATTTAACATCCTTCGCATCAATATCATTGATTCATCGAAATACTCTGCAATTAGAACTAAATGGAAATCTTTGTCAAGCTTTTCAATATATTCGTAAATTGCATGTTTGGTTTTATCTAGAACTACGTGATCTGGGAATCCGAATTCTACCGCTTGTCGATTATTCACCCATGAGTATTTCGGTCCGCCATTGATATTCTTCCGCTCGTGTGTTGACGGATCCTTTAAATACTCATGAACTGGGCTCGTCTTTGACAGATTGTAGATGTACGGTGGCTGCATGTAGTTAACGCTAGATTTGAACTGTTGGAATGGGTCCCGAAGTATTCCAATATAGACGGCATCTTTTGGCAAGAATTTGGCTACATCACCTCTCTCGTAAATCATGTGACTGTTTATTATATCAAATGACTGTTTCAAACGCGGAAAAATATAGTTCTCTTTGATTGAGTCCGCCTGATGAATTATATTATAGTATCTTGGGAGCGCAAAAGTAAGATTTCTTGTTATCCCAAATCGGAAGAAGACAGACGTCGCTGTACCACTCGCAGCTTTGTGGATCTTTAGAAAAAGAAAATGGCGGACTTCTTCTCCTGGCGGAACCACATTGACTTCAGCTGTGTGTGGGTCCGTGACGGAATATTCAATATAATAAGGTATAACGTCTTCTTTACTTGATTGTATCATGCGCCGAACTAGTTCAGGTTCATTTGGATAAGAAGACGACCTACCACTGATTTGGAACACGACATTTATGATGAACGTTAATGCTATAAATAGCATGATATATCTGAAAAAGGTAAAAGTAGACAATGATCAGGAAATGGCGTAATCAGACAGAAATTCCCACTCCATAATTTAAGGTGGAAATATACAAAACATACACGTATTTACACGTAAGACTCTTTTCAGTTTTATCAAACATTGAATGCGATAGACAATATGATGTTCATTTTAATATAACATATTTTGTAGTAAGATTCTATTTTTGTTCTATAATTTGATGTCGATTTTTGCGCTTTTTGTGTCTTTAATAGTGTGCGTCTGCAAGTATTTATACATTTAAGTCAGGTAACTGAGTTGCCATCATTAGGGAAATAGTTGCACACTCAACATACCGTATGCTCTCTTTGTGTCAATAGCTAATTGAACTTTATTTATGTCTTTGTAAAAGTAGTTTCACACCTGGGCATTTAGAACGCGGCGTTCTTTCTGATTGTACCGGTTTTTTGTTCATTGATTACTTTGCCATTTTGTAGGGAAAAATATTTTCTCGCCTACATGTATTTACAAAACCTTTATGAGACATGTTGTGACTTTTCTGCTATAGACATCAAGATAACATGCCCCTTATACCCAACCTTTATATAGCGAAACTGGGGTATGTAGGAATATACCTATTTTTCTTATTTTTTTTCTCTCTCAAAAAACATAGGTTGTGTGTACTTGTTAGAACTGCTTCGGGGAGGCGGTTCTAACGTGTTCTCACCATCTATGTTTTGAGCAAAAAAAGATGAAAATTTTCTTTTTTTTTCCACTAAACATTTTTAATTTTCACAACTTCAGAAAAATCTATATACATATATTACACGGGCGTGTGTTCGTAATGTTGAGACTTTTCTGTTACAGATAGTACTAGACAAGTTACGTCGTCTAAAAATGCCAATCACTTCATGAAATGACTCATATGACGTCGCTCTTTTCCAGTGGATAACGTCATGTCATATCATATGACCACACGTGTATTAACACTTTTGCGGGAATACTTAACGTCATTGACGACGTCCGTAACAACAATGTGAATTTTCATTGAAAATATGTCCACTTCGAAGGCGATAAAATCCTATTTTAAAAGTCATATGATAAAACGAATCTTACACTCGTGGTCATTTCATATGAAATTTATTAAACTCGCCGAAGGATCGTTGAATAAATTTCATATGAAATGACCACACGTGTAAGATCCTCTATGTATTCAGAGAGCAGAGGATTGGTTCGTGTCTCACCTGTCACCTGATAACAAAAAAAAAAAAAAAAAAAAAAAAAAAAAAAAAAAAATATATATATATATATATATATATATATATATATATATATATATATATATATATATATATATATATATATATATATATATATATATATATATATATATATATATATATATATATATATGTTTGCCCGGAGAAATTACCGGAATTTTATTCCTCTAATTATGGACATCTTCTATGTGTCGCTCAAAATTATTCACAACTTATAAAATACACTGAAAATGCAGTCAGTCCGGTGAAATCTGTTGCAACATTTAACTTGAAATTTATTAAATTCCATCGATTCCTGGACCATATCTTCTTACATTCAATCTCTAAATAAGCCGCTGCGAGGCATACCCAACAAAATCAATTCTTCTTATAGTATACTATTAGTATTATCAGCGAATATTAAGACTCTCAGCGTGCATCTAAAGAAAACGAGCTTAATGCCGACAATACTATTCAGATAAAAGTTTTGCACAACAGAAAACCAAAACTCGTTGGTTCGCCGAAAGCAATATCAAGCTGATATTTTTGTTGTATGTCTAGGTCACGTTTGGCCTACGATCTGCATGCGATGATCGCACGGCTGCCGACGATTTCCGTAGCCTCTACGATTTTCTATCAATCTGCACTTTTACAATTTTTAAAAAATCGTAAGACGTTGTCCGTAGACACGTCGTGGGAGCGCCGTACGGAGACCCTGCCATGATCGTGCGGTGACCGCACGATTTTGTATGTGTAATTTTGACACAAAAAAATCGTATGGCGATCGTAGTGAGGCCGCAAGGGACACAGGCAGAAATCGTAGGGACTCCTCATGGACATCGAACGGGCTCCGTACGATTTCCACTTAAAGCGTGCGAATACCCTACTATTTCCATACGATTTTCCTACGGTCTCCGTACGGTTCTGCCTCAGAGCTTCGACAAAAGCGCGAGAAAGAAATCGTACGATGCCCGTATGAATCGCAAACACATACGTCGAGGCCCACGATCACATACGATGCCTAAAAACTTGAAGGGAAAATCGCTGACCGAAAAAACATACGATGTACCTTAGGCATTATGTAAGCTTTTAATTTAATTCGACTTCTAGGTACATGTACCTCAGTGAGCTTTTGAACATTGACAATCTTTAGTTTGAAGGCATGGTCAATCAAATATCCACATGAACTACATATGGATAAATCCAACACCACACTTTTTCTATTGCAAATGGATTTGTTACTTCTAAAATTTATCATTAGCGCGATGACTTTGATTTTATATACTATTTTTTCCGTTTTTGGACGTGAACGTTCCTCGCCGTGCTTCTTATGGTGTAAACAGGTACAAGTAGGCAACGACCAGGAAAAGGCGCAATCTGAAAAAGATTCCCACTCCAAAACCGAGGCGGGAAAAACAAACTAACAATAAGGTAGATCTACTTATACCATGAAAACATTTCTTAAGCCGAATGAGCAGCTATTTTCCCAATAGGTGGCCACTCAGTTACTTAACACTGACTTATAATTACGTCTCGATGGCGTTGAAGCAAGCAGCTTTAGCAAATAATGTAGAGAAATAACTTTTGTGGATACATATTGTTTATGGTGTTTAAAAAGGTACAAGTAGGCAAAGATCAGGAAAAGGCGCAATCAGAAAAAGATTCCCACTCCAAAAACCGAGGTGGGAAAAAACCAAACTAACAATCAGGCACTTATACCATGAAACAATCGTAAGCCGAATGGGCAGCTATTTTCCCAATAGGTGGCCACTCAGTTACCTTAACTTAACTAAAAATATGAAAACATACATAAGGCGCCAACAGCACAAAAATTTTTTTAAACACCAAGACATAAAACAAAAAGAACCACCACAGAAGTATCGACTTGGAACGATCAGTAACACAAAGTTACTGGCGGGCTTAAACCGGTTTTACATGGCCATAACCTCACCCTAAGCTTCTGCAGTGGTTCATAACATTTAGTTAGTTATTCGGTCCTCGTGGTGAATCTCTAACTAGTCAATGAATCATTAAGAACAAACAAATAAATCATGATAAACATCCTGATGAATCAAAAACCAGGACTCACAGACTGAGTAAGCCATTTTTAAGTTCACGATATAATAAGGTACAAGTAGGCAACGATCAGGAAAAGGCAAAGATTCCCACTCCAAAAACCGAGGCGGGAAAAAACTAAATTAACAATAAGGTACTTACATGTATACCATGAAAACATTTCGTGAGCCGAATGAGCTTCCACACCATCGAGACGTAATTTTTTCTGAAGAAAATGTAACAGTGGCCACAAAAAAGGATTTTGTGAATCCAAACCATCTCCGGTGATAGCTAACAACGTAAAGCACAAGAAAAGGCAAAGCAAACGTTGGTACTTTTTCTTTCAGTGTCGTTTAAGGCGCTAGCGTTTTTCGCTGACGTCAAACGTAAAGTGCTCAATAGATAGAGGCATTCGTTTACAGCGCCAAAAGTTATAAGAATGTTGTGTTAGTCCCGCGCCTACATATTGTGTTGGGAAATTTTTGAATTTCTCTTAATTTTACACGCAAAAAGTAAGTTTTCACGATAAACGTTAATCTGTTTTTATGCAAATGAACGCCATTTGCTTGTGTTTTGGAGTTTATTTCTAGAAATCATTTTGGACCTGAAGAAGTTTTTTCGTCCCCATTGACCAAGTATGCAATCTATTTTTGCTAAATTTTGCGTAACACTTAAAACCATACTGTATGGCGTTTATCAGGGATAGTAGCATTAAAGTTAAGCAGACTGATTGTACTTTTCAGTTCAACAAATATTTTCCGAAAAAGTTCTGAACATGGATAATGCAAGTATTGCGTGAGTATATATTAATTAAATGTTCGAATTCATGGAAAATAATAGAATACTATATATTCGGCAGACGATTGGGACTAAAAGGAATGCCATTCCAATTTCAAAATAGGTGATAGCGTATAGAAGCGCATAGATTAACGACCGATTCAGCAGTTGTAAGGGGGGGGGGCGGGGGGGAGGGGGAGATAGATTTTGGAATAAGACGGCGATTGTTTTGCGTATACCATATAGTTGTGGAATATACTTGTCTAGTAATGTTTAGCCATTAGATTAATGGCATGTATCCATGTTACTCTGATGATGGGAGAATTGACCATATAATTTACCAAATGTATAATATATGTTTGATAATATTATATAAATTCATTTCGTGATAAAGGCCACCGACCCACAACACAATAAATACAACATATAATACAAAACATACAATATGGTACATGCATGACATATTCTATTGTAACGTGTTTGCTAATAGATCCGAACGTCTCAAATTTGCATAATATACATATAGCAAATACAAAGCAATAAATAAGAGCTGGTTAGTTTATGTAAATTTGGCTTCTTAAAATATTTATTAGGTAAATAATCACACCTCAAATCTTCGTACTGTTTACATACGAGCAAAAATGATATTAATTAGACCTCAATACAACTGGGACAATATCGACATTTTCTGAGTAACCTGTCTTTACCCCTATGTCTACCTTTTTTTATTTCCAACATATGACAAGTAGAAATGATAACCAAGAAAAAAAGAGACAAACAGCAAAAGTATACACAATTATGCACAAGCTTGTGTATAATTATGTATACTTCTGCAGTTTGCCACTATTTTTCTTGGTTATCTTTGAAGCCTGTGCATAATTTTGTATACTTCTGTTGTTTGCCACTATTTTTCTTGGTTATCATTTCTACTTGTCAAGTTCTTTTAGTGACAATTTGTATCATTGATCCAGCTAATTGAATTCATTTTTAAATGCTCTTTTGTCATCTCATCATACTAATGTCGCAAGATGTCGCTTATGACGTCACTTCCTAGTAACATTATGTATACAACCATTTTGAGCACCGAATAAGAATAGTAATAAATCCGAAACTAGTTTGCAAGAAAATCTGAGTTGTGCTGATATATACTCATATACTCACCATATGACAAGAAATTCTAAAACTTGACAAAGCATTTCGAAATTTAGGAATTTTCAAAATATCTAGGTAACTTACTAAATATTGCTGTATTTTGATACTTGCGTAAAAAGACAATTTACTACTTTCATTAATCTGCTATTTCCATAGCTACAAAATCGTTTATCCTCTTTTCGAACCTATACAAAAGCTCATTCTCATTTGTAACGCCTTGATTTTCCCAGACATACAGAAACCCGTTAAATGGCAAAATATCTCTTATTTCTGATGCCTAATTCTTATAGCATAAGGACTGAAAATGGAACAGCATACTATAACATTTTCTAACGTACCTATCATCTGGCATTTTTAAAATTTTCAGCCAATACTTTATTACACGTTTCCACGATGTAAGAGGGTTTCGACCACAGTCACCCAAGACTGTATAATTGCTGGCATTTTGAGACACATTCATGAATCTTTTACATGCGTAGTATTGTAGTCTTTCAATGCTGTCAAACTTTTGAGTACCCCAAACTTCACAACCGTATAACAACATTGAACATATTTTCATATCAAAATTCTTTAAAACAAAAATGCAGACGCAGACAACTGACCATAGCTATTTAGTGTTTGCAACAATGATACTTATATTTTGCTTTTTCAGATAAATCATCAGTCATCATGGCCTATACAAGGAGAGCCCCGGAGTAAAAAATAGACCAACATATTGGAACCAATTTACTATCTCTAGTTTAATGCTATCGTAGAAAAACCTTTCATTTTCACTAAGTTTACCACCTAATCTAAATACATGTACCATAACTTTGGTTTTAACAACATTTACAATCATTTTGTATAGCGCTTAAAAGTTTCCTAAGATACTTAATTGGCGTTGAAGGCCCTTAACTGTGTCGGATATAAGAGCGATATCATTTGCAAATAACAGTAGCAAATACTCAATCTCATCATCAGGTTCATCTGTTGCGATATTTTGAAGTAATTCTGGCTCGTCTAGAATATCACCAGCGAATAATATTTCGAAATGTCACATTACGAAAACCTGCCCAAGCAATAAATATACCCCCTTCAACGCCACATTTATATAGCAAAACTGGGGTATGCAGGGGTATACCCATTTTTCTTATTTTTGCTTCAAAACATAGTGCAAAAATAAGAAAAATATAAAAAAAAATCTACTGAAAATTTCAATTTTTACAACTTGGGAAAATCTGTATATTACATGGGCGTGTTTTCGTAATGGTAAAACTGGGAGTTTGCAGGGGCATATCTATTTGTCTAATTTTTGCTCCAAAACATAGATTGTGGATACTCGTTAGAACCGCCGCCGAAATAAGAAAAATATCTTTTTTTTTTCAGCTGAAAAGTTTCAATTTTTAAAGCTAAAAAAATCTCTATTTATTGCATGGGGAAGTTTTCGTTATGGTACGTATTTTCAGTGGGTGTTTAGTCACACAAACATCTGTTTCAACATAGGATAGTTTTGTTTGTCCAAAGATCAAGCAAATCTTCTCATCTGTCGAGGTTACTTAAACATGATACGTCGGTCTGAAGCAGCTGTCAATGATCGTGAAACTGTTTTATTTCATCCTATTTCACGCAGTGAGCCGTAAATGTACTTATTCCGTATTTAATGTAAATCACTTTACTGGTAATTACTTGATAATGTATTATATTTACATTTCTGATGCAAAGTCTTCATATAAATGAATCTATAGAATTGCAAAGCGATTCATAGTTCCATGAACAACATCGTGTCACGCGACGACACATGATCAAACTTGACGTCATGAATACCATGGCTCTCACCAAATTGAATGAATGTGATTGGATGTTGTAAACGCCATGACGTCGTCGACGCCGTTCCGCTGTTTCAACACACACTGTGTGTAAATTCTCTATTTGCTTATAAATGTGAGCGTCTTGATAATTTTTCAACAAGCGATAGAGAGAATGAATGTAAATATAAGCAATGAGTTTAATTTTTCTGATGCTTATGGAGGTAAGAACCACAGTGGTTCGCTAACAAAGCTTACATGAAACTCTTCGGGGCTCATTCACTTTGTACGCGACCCACTGTGGTTCATAGCTCCATGAACATCAGAAAAATGAAATTCTTTTCTTAAATAACAGCAGCCGAGTGGAAAAACTGCGTGCGTCACGTCCTTGCCATTGAACGGCAATACTGGCAAATCGACATGGCCATCGACGAAGTACAGGAGCCAGATGTTCTTTGCCTAGGAAAGACCGACTCCGAGGCCGAATCGAGCGATTCAGACACTGCAAATGGCGACTAAATTCGCTGATTCGTATCTGCCGAAATGAAATGAATAAAATATTGTAAAATATTTACATTTTTCTAAAACCTCCTTAGATGAACCATTAGACGTTCATCTGTGTTCATACTTCCATGAATAACATTGTGTCACGCGACGTGACGTAATCCAAACTTGACGTCAAAAAACACGAATCTCGCCAATCTGATTGGACGTTGTAAACGTCGACGCCGTTCCGCTGTTTGAACACACACTGTGTGCAGATTCTCTGTTTGCTGGTAAATGTGACCGCCTTGGTGATTTTTCAACAAGCGATAGAGAGAAATGAATGTAAATATAAGCAATGAGTTTAATTTTTCTGTTGTTCATGGAGCTATGAACCGCAGTGGATCGCTAGCAAAGCTTACATGAACCCCTTCGGGGTTCATTCACTTTGCACGCGACCCACTGCGGTTCATAGCTCCATGAACACCAGAAAAATGAAATTCATTTCTTAAATGAATAAAATATGAAAAATAAAATAAAATAAAATAATGAGACAATAATGATATAATCCATAATAAAATAATACTGTAGAAAAATCAAATCAAGGAATGGCTTTCTTCGACCAAAAAGAAAATTAGAAAAATGGGATTCGAACCCGGGACCTTCGTCTTTGCAATCCAATATCAAGGCTGCATATATATGACAGCAGTTAATAAATGTTTAAGCGATACTCTGTTACAAAGGTAGGTAACTACTTAGAACTTTTAACGCGCTCTATCGATTACAGTGGACTCGTCCTGGAGGTCATGGCTCAGTGGTCAAAATCGCACTATAGTAGTGTATTGAAAAAAAAAAAATGTATTGAAAAAAAAAAAAGAAAAAAAAAGAAGAAAAAAAAATATATATATATATAAAGTAAGAAAAATAATATGCGATGATGTACATGTATATCAAAACAGACAGTGCAACATATTCGCTGATCATTATCAGCAGAAGAAAGTGTCTTGCGCTCCAGGACAACTTTTTTTTTCACACCAGCAGATAGTAACATGTTCTTTGGACTTATGTAACATGTTCTTGTTCTTGCATTAAACACTGTTCAATGTCTGTCGTTCTGCTCCTCGTCTGTTGCTTATTTAAGTCATTTTCAATTTTGTCAATTGAGCCGCGTCATGAGAAAACTGGATTTTTGTTTTGCCTATGCGAAAACACAAAGGCAGATCAACCTATGTAGCTACACAGACCGTTTTGTGTCAGACCAGGTCGGAAACCCCGATGACCGGTTTTTCTCACGACGCGGCATATATACTCTTACCTTTCGACTTTATCCTGTGATTTTTGCCTCCAGACCTGTTGTCAAGTACTGGAGATGATGGTTGCTCTTGTTGGAAATTCGCATCTGTATGAAATAGAAGAAACACATCAGGCCCCGAGGTTATAATAAAAATAATTGTTAGATCCTTTGGAAGCAGTAAAAATACAAAGCTAGAAGATGGGCCATATTGTACAATTTCGGGTAATGAACCTTCGTCAGTGACCCTTTACAAAACTGGCAACGAAAGTAACAGCAAATAAAAATAATTGTTAGATCCTTTGGAAGCAGTAAAAATACATAGCTGGAAGATGGGCCGTATTGTACAATTTCGGGTAATGAACCTTCGTCAGTGACCCTTTACAAAACTGGCAACGAAAGCCAGATATTTTTACTGCAATTTCAAGAATTTACATCTGTGTAGTCTAAATCAAAGACTCATATTCCCAAAGGGGCCAAATAATCAAAATACTGTTAAGAAGATGATTCTTAACACATATAAATATTTGAAATACTTCATATATATTCACTGATCCCAAAGGATCAAAAGAAAAATATAATCTGCACTATGGATGATGTACGGGGAGACTTTTGAGGGGCCGCCACACGGCACAACACCAGCTGCAGTAACAGCAAATAAAAATAATTGTTAGATCCTTTGGAAGCAGTAAAAATACAAAGCTAGAAGATGGGCCATATTGTACAATTTCGGGTAATGAACCTTCGTCAGTGACCCTTTACAAACCTGGCAACGAAAGCCAGATATTTTACTGCGATTTCAAGAATTTACATCTGTGTAGTCTAAAGCAAAGACTCATATTCCCAAAGGGGCCAAATAATCAAAATACTGTTAAGAAGATGATTTTTAACATATATACGTAAATATTTGAAATACTTCATATATATTCACTGATCCCAAAGGATCAAAAGAAAAATATAATCTGCACTATGGATGATGTACGGGGAGACTTTTTAGGGCCGCCACACGGCACAACACCAGCTGCAGTAATAGCAAATAAAAATAATTGTTAGATCCTTTGGAAGCAGTAAACATACAAAGCTAGAAGATGGGCCATATTGTACAATTTCGGGTAATGAACCTTCGTCAGTGACCCTTTACAAAACTGGCAACGAAAGCCAGATATTTTTACTGCAATTTCAAGAATTTACATCTGTGTAGTCTAAATCAAAGACTCATTTTCCCAAAGGGGCCAAATAATCAAAATACTGTTAAGAAGATGATTCTTAACATATAAATATTTGAAATACTTCATATATATTCACTGATCCCAAAGGATCAAAAGAAAAATATAATCTGCACTATGCACTAAAACTGTTTTCATGCTCAGCTCAGCTGAAACTAAAATTTATCCTGCTCATAAATGTTAAAATGCCAACGACTGGCGATATCTATCTGAAATTTCAACCAATTATTGTCATTTCAGTATTTATTAGCAGTTTAAATTTCATGCTCAGCTGAGATGAGCCAGAAAAAAGTTTTATTACCTCGATCCAAGCAAAACAGGTCCATGAAATACATGTAAGTACCTTGTAAATCCCCATTTTGTTTAGTAAAATGTGGTATACATGGGTAAATCTTGCACCATCCTGGTTTTGGTATTTTTATGATTAAGTATAATTATTTTTATTTCTAACATTATGTTTACACACCGTACATACAGCTCGTCAAATTCCAACTGGGTCGTCAAATTCCAGATGTTTATGTCAGCGCGTGGGTTTTGGCGGGTAAATTATTTTTGTTGTTTTTTCTTGTTTTATTATACTTTAGCTAATGGTTTCAAAAGAAAATTATAATCGGCAGTCTTGTGTGGACATCCATGCATCAGTACATACAGGTGTAATGGTCAGCTTAGCAGTGGATTGGCGAAAACATTATTTGCACGAAAGTTTTAAAATGGCACGTTTTCAGAAAACATCCATACTTTTTGCCAAATATTTCCATAACTAGAAATAATTGAAAGTCGCTTGCTCGAATATATTTAGCTTAGTATCTATTTAAAAGCCTGATTTAAACTTTTATTCAAATTAATCACTACTATTGATAGCGCAGCTCATTCTTTTGCACCATGTGTGATTTTACATGATACGAACCTCGACAGTCGTTTTATACTTGAAAGACCAGACGGAAAATAGTTTTTGATACGTCAAATAACAGACGTAAACACGACTTTGGATACGTGTCGCATCAGACGTGTTGAGTGCGATTATTTCAAATACCCATGGCACCCTGGCATTGTTTGGCCTTCTTAAGCGGTCAACTTGGAAGTATACGTTCAAAAATGGCCACCTTTAAGACACACGACGTTGATTCACTATATCAGCATTTGCACAAAATGTTGAAACCGTAGAATCAACATTAAGACACACATTGTTAAAATAATATTAAAATAATGTTGTTTCGTTCAACCTTTAAACATTGTTGAATCAATTCGATTCACTGAATCAACATTGATTCTACAACATTGTTTCAAAGTTGATCGAATCAACATTGGTTCGAAATTGTTTCAACTTTGTGTGTCTGCTGTTTTGTTTCCACTCAAACACAGTATAACTTTATGAGAGTGATATAGTGGTTGGGGTTTGAAACCTGATTGTCTCAGTTCTTGATCCTTGGTTAATCTTATATTAAAGGTGCTGATAGTCAACGACCTTAACCACGGCCTGTTGTGTGGTCGTTTGATCTTGTGGGTAGTTAGTGCCCGTCATCCTCCAGAGGTTGTAAAGCATCAATTCAAACAATCAAAAACACATGTATTTGTTCCGTTGGTATAAAAATTAAATTCCATCAAAGAAGCACATTGGCAAACAAATAAAGCATGGGTTATGCCATGATGTTTCTAGGGCGAAGACTCATTCGAGCGAATGCGTGAAGACACCTGATGCCTAACAACGCCCCTGGACATTGGAGCATAAGGAAACCAACAATCAGTTTGAACCCTGGTATGCCCAGGCACAGACCGCAAAGTTCAGTTCCGGCCCATGCCATACTGAATTTATAATCAAAATTAGGGGTATTCATATAAGTAAAGCTAGAAGCAATGCGCTATTCGTAAATAATTCCCCGTCTCATGGCGCTTATACATGTACGTGTACTGAGTCGCGTAGTGTTCTATTTGAATATTTAAAATTGATTTGCAGTAGCCATGTATCAGTTAAGTTATGTGGAATATTATCAAATGTTCACACTATCTGCTTTCATTTTTTTCCAAACGTCTATATAGTCAAAAGTACAATCAGCTTTTTGTTCATCGACTGGCCATCTTGAGTAAAAAAAACGGCATATAAAATCGTTTAAAGACAGACGTTTCACTTTATTTCCTTTCCAAGTAATGTTTTCTTTATGCAATTTATGGTTAGAAGCGCTGCAAATTAAACCATATACTGACTATTGCATAACAAAGAAGAGTTTTAGTAGACCCGTATCATAAAATGTAGATCTACCGTCTGGGTCATTCCGTATCGGCCGTCTGTTATTTCACTTATCATATGACATTCGCCCGTCTGTACTTTGGCGTATTGTTTTTGTCGCCAAGCGACAGAATAAAAGGATAAATACACTGTAAAAGTTGATTATCAATGATCCTTCCGATGGAGATTGAAAGAATATAAGCCTCAATAAGATTATACCATGAAAAGTTTAGGTATTCTGTGTAAAATACAGCAAAATAACTTACCCGCCAAAACGCACGCGCTGACATAAACAGCTGGAATTTGACGTACCAGTTGGAATTTGACGAGCCGTATGTACGGTGTGGTTTAGTTAATTCCAATATCAAATCTTTGAATATGCAGCAAATTCAATAATCATCACGGTGGATGATAATGTAATTTTTGGCGGGGCAAAAAGTGTAAAATTGCAATTTTTGTGAAAATTTGATTATCAATGAAAATTTTCACTGAATTTCCATTGTACATGTGATCTGCATCATGACAGTAGCAGAAAAGCAACACATTTTGAATTTAAGGGAATTTTGAGTTGTTATAAAATTTTGAAAATTGGTATTTTCGGAAAATTAACCGGTGGTTTTGGAAATTTCCTTTAAATAGCAAGGAACACATACAAAAATGCATTTTTAGGCTATGGCAGGTAAGCACATGTCCCACTTGACTGTTTTGACAAGTTTTATAAACAGAAGTCATATCCGTTTGCTGTACTTTCGGATCGTATGCAGAATCTTTTAATTATGATTTTACAACTACCATTTAGTAATTTTTGGGGGTTTTATGTACCATTGTAATGTTTCGAGATTGAACAAATTGTCCCATACACTTATTAATCGGGGACAAAAGAACCCGTCCCAGCGAAGCAGTTAAAGACGTTAAAGTTGGTGCTTTGGAACAGTTTTAAAACAAAAGAAAAGCGCAACAAATAAAGCACTAACTTTACGCTGCTTTCCTGCGACAATTTGCTTTCTTCCTATCAATTTGTTGTTTTGGACAAGTTGTTCTATCCTCACTCTTTACAATGGCACATGAAAATTTAAAAAAAAAAGAAAATGGTAGTTGTAAAATCAAAATTCAAAATTCTTGCATACAGACCGGAAGTAAAGCAAACGGGTATGACTTCTGTTTATGAAACTCGTCAAAACAGTCATTTTAATATTAAAATATATTTGGCCTCGGTCTTGTATCGACTACCTTGTTGAATGGGTGCATGTGGTCCAATTTGGATAATACTAGTCTTTGTATCGACGTGCAAAGTATCATTAATTCTCTTTGGCTTCATGCTGTCACATCTAAAGGGTCACCGACGGGGCTTAAGTAGCCGAAACAATAGTATGGTCCTTCCTCTTTCTCATTAATATGTTCACTGCTCTTAAAGTATCTCAGTTTTAATTTTTAGTTGCTATTACTGCAGCTGGTGTTGTGTGTGGTGGTCCTATAAGGTATTTCCGTACAATATCCATGGTGCAGATTATATTTTTCCGTTTATTCCTTTGAGATCAGAGAGGACATTCTGAGAAATAAGAAAATATTATCGGTTTAGATACATCTTCTAAAACGTTTTTAAATATATTTAGCCCCGTTTGGATATTACTAGTCTTTGTATCGACTGCCCTGATTAAAGGTGCAAAATTACAGTAATTCTTTTCGGCTGTATGTTGTCAAATCTAAAGGGTCGCTTAAGTAGCCGAAACAATAGTATGGCCCACCCCCTTTCTCATTAACATTAGCAAAACATGCCAATGCAATATACAAAGATTTTTTCAGCTCTAAAAATTGAAAATTTCATAAAACAATTTTTAATATTTTTCTTATTTTTGCTCAAAACATAGATTGTGGGTACACGTTAGAACCGCCTCGCCGAGGCGGTTCTAACGAGTACCCACAATCTATGTTTTGGAGCAAAAACAAGAAAAATAGGTATAACCCTGCAAACCCCATTTTTTCTATATTAAAGTGGGGTTTAAGGGGGTATACCTTTCACGGACATGTTTTCCTGATGTATGATCACGGCTCTTAAAAGATCGCAGTGATATTTTTATTAATAAAAGGCAAAGTGATATCTGGGTAAAATGTTTTTAAAATATTTACTTGACTTTGTTTGGGCATATCCTCGTTTGACAATAAGAAAACATCTGATTTTTGTATAATGATACATAATAAAAAGATAGCAGATTATTGGTTTAAACCAGAATAACAAAAACAATATAACGAGATGCAAAGGTCAATGTCATTACGAAAACATGCCCATGCAATATACAGAGAATTTAGCTGATTTTTTTTTTTTTTATATATTTTTCTTATTTTTGCTCAAAACATAGATTCTGGGTACACGTTAGAACCGCCTTGGCGAGGCAGTTCTAACGAGTACCCACAATCTATGTTTTGGAGCAAAAATAAGAAAAGTAGGTATACCCCTGCATACCCCAGTTTTGCTATATAAAAGTGGGGTTCAAGGGGGTATACATTACACAGACATGTTTTCGTGATGTTTTTCAATGTTAATTGTCAATATCTCGATGTCTATAATTAACTCATTTAAGCCTGGCGTCCCTTTTGTGGGACATAGGCAAACAGAATAGCCCCAGATGTGACGCCGCAGAACGCGGCGTCTCATCTGGGGCTATTATGTTTGCTTAGAGAATTTTCATCGAAAAACTGAATAATGATTTAAAAATCACACCTGATACCCCTAAAAATGAAAGTGGACTCATCCAAATTATAGTGATGGGAAAATCCACGCGTTAAATATGGGTTAATTAGTACCTGGAACAAAACAGACAATAAATGTCCCGTAGCACCACTGGTGCACCCAGAACCTGCGACGGGTTGTCGTTATTCCATAATTGTACTTCGTACAAAAACGGCTTCTGTAGCGCTTGTCTAGTTGTACGTGTGTAATACGTTGTTTTGGAATAGTGATGGAACAGAACTCCCATTGGTAAATTCCCCGACTGTCACCACACGGTACAAGTTCTGACTGTAAACATTTTGGGTTATCAGCCCCTACAAAGTCAATTGTCAAAATATTTCGTGAACTTTCTTAGAATATGAAATGATCAATAGATGGAGGTTTAGAGTAGAGTGCATTGTGCGGCAGTTGAATATAACGATTGTCTGCGAAAAGAATCGCTTCATTTCATTTTATCTCTCTAAGTACATGTACATCAGAAACATGTATCTTTGGTTACAATAGTGCGTTGTTTTCATTAATGAATTTAAGTTCAACACGATTGCCATGATTCAGATTAAGTTTAAAATGAGCCGCCGCATGGAAAAAACAACAAACTGCATAGGCGAAAACAAAGACGCACTGAGTTACTGCGAAGCTAATCAGCGCCTTTGTTTTCGCTACACGGAAAGTACAATTCCTCTTCTTTCCAAATTCAAGATTTCCAGCCTCTAATCATCTTCTGTGACTGTACAGCCTGGTTTGTGTCGGACCTTGTCGGAACCCAAATTGTTGGCTTTTCTCACGCACAGGCTCAAATAGCATTGTACCACATCTTGCAAGTGCATGGCAACTTTTTAAACGTCATATAAACAACACAATTGACCCGCTGTATGGGAAAACCAACAAAATGTTTAGGCCAAAACAAACACGCAGATCAGCTATGCAGTTGTTGCACAGCTGATCAGCGCCTTTAATTTCGCTACACATGTACACGTAGTACCATCCTTCTTCTTCTTAAATCCGAAATTTCAAGCTTTTAGCCTGCTTCTGTGAATGTACAGACCAGTTTGTGTCAGACCTGGTCGTAAACTCAGATTGTTGGTTTTCTCAAGCAAAGCATCCATTGTATTTCCTGAGTATGAGTAATGAGGAAACAACTTGAAGTGTGTGTTGTCTACAGATTGTAGCATTTCCTGGTACGTTTTCCCCTCAATATGAATTTACACAATCAGCGGTTCTGCATGATTATTTTCTCACTTTCTTTGAAAAGGCTTAATAAACTATATTGCATTGTATGATTTTGCTTGAACAATCAGACCTTATTCTTCGTCTGTGTGACAAGAAGAATGTGCCAAGCTACTAGATTTGCAAATGAACATAGCCTCGTAGTTATTTAAAGATAATTGAACCCCATCTTCACAATATAGGAGCTTTGTTCTTGATGATTCATTTACTAGTTAGAGATTCACCACGAGGACCGAAGAACTAACTAAATGTTATGAACCAATGCAGAATCTGAGGGTGAGGTTAGGCGCCTGTAAAACCGGTTTAAGCCCGCCAGTAACTTTGTGTTACTGATCGTTCAAAGGCGATACTTCTGCGGTGGTTCTTTTTGTTTTATGTCTTGGTGTTTAATTTTTGTGCTGTTGGCGCCTTATGTGTGTTTTCATAGTTTTAGTTAAGTTAAGGTATCTGAGTGGCCACCTATTGGGAAAATAGCTGCTCATTCGGCTTACGATATGTTTCATGGTATAAGTACCTGATTGTTAGTTTGTTTTTTCCCACCTCGGTTTTTGGAGTGGGAATCTTTTTCTGATTGCGCCTTTTCCTGATCTTTGCCTACTTGTACCTTTTTACCAAAGAAAGCAACAGACACAATCTCAGAATCGCATAGTTAGTCGGTTTAACCATGTATTGGCAACTATCCGCGCTTGTGGAGTTTATTCATTGTATGATTACGTTGAATTATTGACTCATTCAAGAGCAACCCGGCTGAGATTGATGAATAATTTCCTACAAAACACAAAGCTCTGGGCCCAGTTGTTTAAAACTTCGACTGCAAAAGCAAATACACTGATATTTTTGTTGAACAAATGTGACAATCCTTTGCAAAGGATTCTCACATTGTTTTCAACAACAACAAAAAAATAACAGTGTACTTGTATTATTGCCATTTGAAACTTTAACGAATCATTAACAAACGACATCGTTAATTTTGAACAACTGGGCCCTGAATGTTAAATGTGTGAAAGGCAAATCAGTATTAAAGAAGGGGAAAGAACGAAGTGAACGAAAGAAACAAATATGTGTTACCTGTTGTTGGCATCACGAACGTAAACAACAATGTCAATAGTAGCAACATCATTGTTTGCACGTAACATTTAACACATTTGCGATGATACAAATTCTCGGTTAATTATATTAAATATCCTTGTGGAATAAGCACAAAACCTGGCCTAAAGTTTAAAACTAAATAAAGGTTTTTTTCATGAACTAAATGGCCTACATCCTTACGTTTTCAAGCTAATGCTGTTAAGGTTCATCGGCTAATTGACATCTATTTTTAACTGTTAAGTAGCCAACTTTCACCAACAAAGGCTTTGAAGTATATTCGAGTGGTTATTTCCGAGATGTGAAACAATTGTAGGTCTGACATAAGCTATCAAATTATATACTTAAGGAATTAAAATACGCAACACACAAAATTTCAACTTTTACGTATGTATTTGACATTTTGATAAAATCCTTTTATGAAATGACCTACTGACTGTTTTTTGCACTTGATAAAATGAGAAAACGTCATTTTATTGACAAAATTAACGACAAAACGTCAAAAACTATGAAAAACGCAAATTGTGACGTAAACGTCGGGGTGAAGGGGAATATGACTAATTCTTTGCATGTGGGCTACGTGACGTCGACTTGATAATGTGCAATAAAGACTAAGATCATTGTATACTTAGGTGCCGTCCCATGTTGCGTTAAATCTTGTTAACGGAAAGCTGAAGTTTACAATAACGAAAAATGAGTTATTAACGTCTTTTAAATTATTCGATTTTGCCTATTGGTACCTAAACGGTATATATCGAACCAACATACGACACGACGTGCTTTCTAATCATCAGTGACGTCCCAGGAATCGTAGAAATGGATCATCGGAGCGTTTGTTTTGACGTTTGTCAATCAGAATATCACGTTATGTAAAGGATCGAAACGGATTATATGCTTTGAGTAAACACTAGATTTACGCATTGTAATCAAACGTTTGGCAATTTATCATTCTTTAAACCAGAAAATTTGAAAAAACATAATGAGAGTCTTTAAAATGCAGGATGTTTGATTTTGACGTTATAATGGACGTTTTAGTGACGTCTGAAGTACAAATGTCATACTGTTTACGTAAATAACCATTTTATTGAATATAATGCATGCCGAAGGAAATTTTACTGGATTTTGACTCATTTTTTCGATTGACGCTGGTGACGTTAAACGTCGCATAACATACCCAAATGCTACCAACTGATCTATGATTACATGTGCAATCACTTTTAGGGGTTTTGGAAACAAAATATTGGTTTTTATTTCAAATTTGACATTTACAGATCATGGTTACAGGGTGTGCTACTGTAGGTCAGTGTGGTTACGCGTACGTCATTAAGCATACATAACCGACATTGTGGCTCAACCTGTTGCAATTTGACGTTTAGATATTGTGTTCATATAAGAAGCTCAGTTATACCACAGACTTGCATTACAATGCATGTTTTTAGTAACCCAAAGTATTTGTTGCGTTTCTTTATTCCTTAAGTATATATTGCGTCCATATAATAGTGTGAAATGTCGTAATATTTGTTTGTTTGTAATAAAGTTGATGCTTTACGTCCCAGTCAACAGCAATGGTCATGTCGGGACGTTACCTCAATTTTATGGGACTTTTACCCAACATTAGGATGCCATGACGCACAAAATGTGCTTAATATATAAACAGAATTAGCGTACAAAAGTCGGTCGTGCCGCGACCGGGAATCGAACCACGGACCTCCTGCATTCCGGGCAGACGTGCTAAGCATTACACCACCGCGGTCTTCCGATTCTGTACGCCAATTTTAGCATCTATAAACCTTTGACGTCAATGACGCTATTTAGCGGCCTTTCATTTACCGCCATAGGCGACCCTATCATTTTCGGTTCTTTTTATTACCTACGGACGGCGGCCATTTTTATTCTATTTGTGTTTGCTTTTTATTTATTTTATTTATTATATTAGATTTATAGACGCTCTACTGCATCGGGAAGAAGTATTGAAGAAATAGAGAATGCCACGATACAGGAAACTATATAAACAAACAGAATTAGCGTACGTAAGTCGGTCGTGCCGCTACCGGGAATCGAACCATGGACCTCCTGCATTCCGGGCAGACGTGCTAACCATTACACCACCGCGGTATTCCGATTCTGTACGCCAATTTTAGCATCTATAAACCTTTGACGTCAATGACGCTATTTAGCGGACTTTCATTTACCGCCATAGGCGACCCTATCATTTTCGGTTCTTTTTATTACCTACGGACGGCGGCCATTTTTATTCTATTTGTGTTTGCTTTTTATTTATTTTATTTATTATATATATATATATATATATATATATATATATATATATATATATATATATATATATATATATATATATAGAAAAAACAAATAGTCCGATAAGCCAAAATAACACTATTGTTTTAATAACTTCTACCGCGGTTTCACTGTTGTGACAGATTTTCAAGAAGACATTTTACTTAGCAACGGAACGTAACGTCTATAATAACGTTTCCGCTTTCGCTGAATTTGAGCAGCGTTTCCGGTCTTCGAATACTCTGACGGCACCTGTCTTGCTAGCTAGATTTATTTAATTTCGGTTTGCATTGCTTCAGGTTCTTCGATCATGGATCTGTTACAAAGCTTCTCATTTTCTTGTTTGACGAAGTTTAACCTGGTGCTTGTCGCGTACTACACCGCTACTGACACACATGCCTTCTCAGTTGAAGCTACAATTGCAGTTGAATCGTCGTGATATAATATTACATTCTGATTGGTCATTTTATCCTAATCCGACATTCTATCATCATAAACGAAAACTATGTAAATAGATGCACCCTTGCCTTTATATGAATCTGAATGGTCTCTGGTCGGGTCCACTGGAGTTTGAATAGAGGCTTCCTTTTGCTCCTTACTTCAGAAATTTTGATTTGGAATCACAGCAGACTAAGGGTGAGAATTTAGGGCACGGTAAAGCATATTTATGCCCCCTTGTAATTTCTTTACCGAATGATTTGGTCGGTTGATTTGGGGTATATTAAACATCCAACCATCAGATGAGACCTCGGATTACAGGACCTTCCAGCCCGTAATCGAAACTGTGACCCCTGGTTTACACTTGGCGCCACGGCGGCGGGCTTCTATTTTACCGAACAATGCAAGTAGCAAAATATTTTGGACTTGCCGCTGTTCGCATGAGTTTTACTCAGACACTTTACAGCTTTACTATGAGTTTTACTCAGATACTTTACAGCTTTGCTTTACAACTTCCACACGAAAATCTGAATCCAATTTTGTAAACATGTCATGTTTTTGTACTTTTAAATATCGACTATAATCCTTGAATTGTTGATTGTCACCTCCCCGTGACCAACTTCGTCCCGTTTACCTGTTTTAAAAAGTTAACGGAACACGGAACCAAAGTGACCTTTGCCACGACATGTTTACATAATGGGATTATAATCATGAGCTTTCTAGTAAACACCAGCCGTGTGGTTACGAGTCCGTCGTGCATAACAACATATTTTTCTGAGGGTGGGGCTGAGGTTCGAAACACATATGCGTTTATTTATGTTTATCTTTTAGCGGGGGCAAAGTGGGGCTTAAGTGCCGAGATTAAAGGTTGAGTGCCGACAGTGCCGGAAATTTGTCGGGTTTTTAATTTCCCGCCTTACATGCACACATTCATTCAAATTAACAAAAGGTTGTATACTTTTGTGGTCCTTATTTACTTTGCAAATGTACCTGTACATTAACATGATGTAATTAAAGCCCGTCACTCATAGTTTTTTCATCAGAACAACTCGTTCAACTTGTTCCTCAATTATTATTGTCAGCCTCCGGGGTCCGAGGCTTATCGCAGAAATTCTGTCACAAATCTAACCCCGCAGTGCCGGGCTTTTAGCGGGGTTTTAAAATTGAAAAGTTAAAAAAGCCGCTATTTCCCGGTCCCTTAGGGGGCTGTGGATACAACTGACTGGTGCATTACATGTAGGTTTTACATGTACAAAATCACATCTTATTCGTAAAACACGGTAAAGACTTATTTGGCTTTCCAAATCGACCTTCCCAAGGTTATTCACATCATTTTGCGAAAAAGGAAGATATGAATACATACGAGTTTTGTAAGAGAGCGAGAATGCATTTGAGCCTGTGCATGAGAAAAACAACAATTTGCATAGGCGAAAACAAAGCCGCAGATCAGCTTCGCGGTAACCGCGAAGCTGATCAGCGCCTTTGTTTTCGCTATATGGATAGTACAATCCCTCTTCTACTTAAATACAAAATTTCCAGCCTCTAACAGTGTTCTGTGACTGTACAGCCTGGTTTGTGTCAGACCTGGTCGGAAACCCAAATTGTTGGTTTTCTCACGCACAGGCTCATTTCTATATGGATACAGCGGACAGAAATCAAGGCGTACAATCTAGAGAGTTTTCCGACACATACAATATGAGCCTGTGCATGACAAAACAAACAATTTGGGTTTTCGACCAGGTCCAACACAAACCAGCCTGTACAGTCACAGAAGAAACCCAGAATCTTGAAAATTTGGGAATAAGTAGAGGAGGAAATGTACTATCCGTGTAGCGAAAACAAAGACGCTGATCAGCTTCGCGGTTACCGCGAAGCTGATCTGCGTCTTTGTTTTCGCCCATGCAAATTGTTGGTTTTCTCACGCACAGGCTCATATTTTAACATAAGTTCAGGCAATAGTTTAATAAGAACAGGAAGAAAATAAATATAAAATAAAATTTCAAAAATGGGATTGTTAAAGAGGAGGGGGCAAATGTCCTAGGTATGCACATTGATAAAGGGGCAAATGTTCAACTCTGTCAATCATTTTGGGGGCAGATGTCCACACACATCATGTTTCAAATGGGGGGGGGGGGGAATGTCTGAGGGGGACATGTCCTACACTCCTAGACTGTTGTCATTACGGAAACACGGACAAAGTTCAACACATTCAGTTATGCAACACATTCCACTCATTTGTGTGGACATACACAATAATTTACATGTACAGTATGTCTAGCCTGGTTTGGAGTATCTTGAAGTCTTACAGTGTTTCTCATCGCACACCCTTATCCCATATTTGACGAATGGATTTTCCCTTCTTTGTCATTTGGGTGAGTCCACTTTCATTTTTAGGGGCGTCAGGAGTGGTTTTATTTTTGATTCAGGCAATTTTTCGATGAAAATTCTCGAAGCAAATAGAATAGCCCCAAATGAGACGCCGCGTTCTGCGGCGTCTCATATGGGGCTATTCTGTTTGCCTATGTCCCATAAAAGGGGCGCCAGGCTTTAATGATTGCCTTTTTGGCATTCACAAATATGTACCACATTTCTATGTAATATCTAGTGTTATTTGACATACAATGGTTATATCACCTCTTTTAACAATTAAATCAACCCCAACTTTAAGAAAGCATTATATAATTGATCCACAACATGGGAAAACAAACAAACTGCATAGGCGAAAACAAAGGCGCAGATCAGCTTCGCAGTAACTGCGAAGCTGATCAGCGCCTTTGTTTTCGCTACTCGGATAGTATAATTCCTCTTCTACTTAAATCCGAAATTTCAAGCTTCTAGCTCTTTTTTGTTCTTGTACAGGAGGGTTTGTGTCAGACCTGTTCGGAAACCACATTGTTGGTTTTCCCACGAGGCGGCTCAGTTATATCTAAGCCTCGTCTATGATCTCATATAACGTATTCAAAATATCTATAAAGTCATTAAAAGATACTGATACGGCTTTGTCATGCAATTTGAATTTTACTTCCTAATCTTTTCATGATTTTGAACAATAGCGCCAATTAATAAAGCATACATTATGTGCATTTAATATTTCATTTTATGCATTAAATTGAGATAGAAACACACACTAACAATTTGGAAATGGACGGATGCATGTGAGTCTCTACATCCTTTCAATGTACTTGTAGAATAAGGAATAAATATTCATTATAAGTTTCACAATGGTTGCTAGTATTTTATCTAAAGCTTTTTGTCTCTCTTTGTCAGTAAATTGTAACTTTCCTTTTATTGTATCGTTGTGTCTTAATCGCTTATTCCTTTACTTTTACGCCTCTGTTCGTGCATTGTATGAGCCGCGAGGTGAGAAAACCATGCTTCGGGAATTCCAACCAGGTCTGACGCAAATCACAGCACAGTCACAGAAGCAGGCTAGAAGCTTAAAATTTCGGATTTAGGAAGAAGAGGGATTGTACTACCCGTGTAGCGAAAACAAAGGCGATGAACAGCTTCGCAGTTACTGCAAATCTGATCTGCGCTTTTGTTTTCCTATAGGCAAAATCCAGTTTTCTCGTGACGCGACTCGTATCGTGTCTCACCACATTTTATCTGACCTTACCTTACTGCGTCATCCACCATTTTATCTCCTTCATCATATATATTTATATATTTTTTTTTTCTAAAATTTACATTAGGTACTCCGTTAAAATAGAAACGCTTGGCAGTAAGTTTCTCCTAAAGAAGGCATTTCTGAACCTAATTCTTATGAGCTAGTCTATCAGTGAAGAATGGCAACCTTAATTTCATGACTATTAGTTGTTCCTGTGTGTTTATACGTTCGTATAAATGGTAACGTGTCTGCGAGCCACCATAGCTATAAGTCTGGGTGCACAGTGGATCTTAGCTACTTTTTCATCGACACTGACTCTGTCGAAAGCTTTACCGCTTTACCGATGTAAAAAACACAATGTGTAGGACGTATTTTGTTCTTGGCGTGTCTTGCTGTGAAATTCATGCATATTGTGTCTCTGTATCATGAATTCTTGAATACATACTGATATTAAGAGACAAGTCCCGTCTGATCAAGATGACTTTTCAACAGAAAAGTTAAAGTAGGAAATGATCAGGGAATGGCGCAATCAGAAAAAAATTCCCACTCCAAAAACCAGGTGGTAACAAACTAAATTGACAATCAGGTACTGATATCAAGAGAACATATGGTAACCCAAGGAAAGAGCTACTTCCCAATAGACGGCCACTCAGTTATCCGAACTTAACTAAATATATGAACACCCTGGTGGGCCAAAAGCCAAGACGTTTCGACCCCAACCAACTAAAATTAGTAGCTTTACATCGGTGTCATCATAGTCTAACAGAATGTTCCTGCAATCAATAGAAGAGTCTCCGCTTCAGTTGTCATCGCAGATACAACCTTGTAACCTCCTTCCTCCTTATACCGTCAATACAAACTTTGATATCCCAAACCTTTGCAAACAGTCTCACTCAGTGCAGCTTACTGTATACCATTTATTTCCAGTCTCTTAAAGCAAGGTTAAACTCGGGGTTTTAGGGGTTGCCTATTTTTTTTATTTTGATACAAAACATAGCTTATATGGATTGACTAAACTTTTTTTCTTTGGCCGGCCCAGACTTCTAAGCGGTAAATCAGTATTCAGGTGGTCGGATTTTAAGCCTCAGTCCATCTATTTCTTTCGGTCTCAATGGGCTGGGCCTGAATCGATACTACTGACAATGCATTTAATTGATATAAAATAAATCCATGTACTGAATTATATAGGCACAGCCCCAACTAGCTATTTTCTATCGACTGAAGTTACAAAAAAGATGAACTACATATTAGCCGCCTAATGGGAAAACCAACAATCTGCATTTGCGAAAACAAAGACGCAGATCAGCTTCGCGGTAACCACGAAGCTGATCAGCGCCTTTGTTTTCGCTACTCGGATTGTACAATTCCTCTTGTACTTAACTCCAAAATTTCAAGCTTCTAACCTGCTTCTGTAGCTGTACAGACCAGTTTGTGTCGGACCTGTTCGGAAACCACATTGTTGGTTTTCCCACGAGGTGGCTCATATGTATCTTTATTCTCACCATTTTTTTTTTCAGGAAGACGATTTCTGTCTCCGCAAGATTGGTATTAATCGCTGCTGCGATTTTAGCGCCTGTATGTGCATCAGCCTTTAGCGATGACTCGGTACTGACTTATTCAGGAGATGAAAAATGTCGACCAAGTCAATGTATCCAAACACATCAACAGTTGATATGTGATGACTGTATACCGATCAACGTTCCAAGCACCGTAAACGAGATAATCCTTGACTCTTTCCACGGTTCACATCTAGTGGCGCATGGATTTTGTAAGGTTTCGTGGACTAATGTAACAATACTGTCAATTTACAATGAATTGGATGACTGGAGTGCCAAACGAATTGTTGACTACGCTTTTGATTGTTTGCATAAAATCGAAACATTGAAACTGAGCATCGCGGAACTAAGCAACATTACAGTCAATACCTTTTACGGCTTGTCAAACGTCAGGAGTCTCCATCTTATAGACTGTTCTCGTTTGGAAACACCTGCTCTTTCAACAGCTTTGTCATTGAATACTGTGCTTCCTAGACTAAACAAGCTCATTCTGAGAAATATGGGCAGTGATTTCAGTGGAATACAAATGTCACAAAACTTTATAGACGTTCTAGCGCTACGAAATATAACCGAACTAAATCTAAGTTCGTCATTTGTTCTCTTTGTAAATATTCCATATGGCAGACTTTGCGAAACACTACAGGTCCTGAACGTTTCGAAAACCCGTATATTGCATTCATCAGGTCTTCCTCCTCATTGTCCCTGTGAATCCTTACAGGTTGTTGACTTTAGCGGAGCACAATTTCCTCGCTCACGATTCATGAAGAATAATATAACATTTGAGGACAACGTAGTACGATTCGACAGGAATATTAAATTTTACTTTTTCAGACACGTACCAGTCATGTATTTAAATGGTATGGTTTCGCTGGATCATTACTTTTACTTTAAGAATACCACATTTGCATTTTCAGTAAACAATTCATTATCTGAGTTTCATGTATGTGGATATAACATGCCTATTTTTGAAGTGGAACTTATCTTTCAACCAGATTATATTACCTATCTTGACCTCTCCAACAACAGAATAGAGCGTATCGGCAAGAACACGTTACGCAACTTAAAGCATCTGAAGACATTAGACTTATCAAAGAATCAACTCGGAATAGCGAGTAAAGACACACTAGGAGTATTATTTCGCAATAATACAAAATTAATGAACGTCAATCTTGCGTATAATGAACTGACAATTTTGCCACTTAAGGTTTTTGAGTTTAATACAAAACTGAAGCAACTGAATTTGAGAGGAAATAAACTAACGCAAATCTATTTTCAAATATCAAACCTTTCATATCTCATGTATATGGACTTGAGAGACAATCTGATTGAATACTTAGATGCTTCATCAAGGCATCAGCTAGATAACTTGTTCAACAACCAGCAAACCATAGCAACAGCGAAGGAGAATGGAAGTTTCGTTGTAGATATGAGGAGCAATCCATTATCTTGCAAGTGCAATTTCTTACACTTTATAGTATGGTTTGCAAATTCACCGATATTCAAAAATTCAGAGACAGACTACTACTGCACACTAGATGGCCAACGCATTTCAATGGACAGCAAGGCAATTGCAATTTCAAAATATGACTGCGGTAAATCCGCTCGGAAACTGAGAAAAGTACTGCTATCTACCCTTCTACCAAGTATAACACTTACCATTGCAATCGCTGTGTCGATTCTGCTATTCAAGAGATATCGTAAGTTCAAGAAGCGCGAGAGGCTAAGACGAAACATAGAGCAGATTGTGGATGAAACATTAGACTATCGTTTCCCAGTGTTCCTGTCGTATGCAAGTGTGGATTGCCAGTTTGTTGATGAACATGTTCATCAACCACTGAAGGTATGGCTATTGACTGTTTGTACGTCATATGCGAGTGTGGATAGTGAGATTGTCAACCAAAATGTTAATCAACCACTTGAAGTGGGATCTTGAGAAATCTAGTATAACGTAGAAAACAAGTACATGTAATACTGGCCTAATCAGGACGAAATGCTCCAACTGAATCCCTAATTGTGAAATATCAGAAAAGAAATAAAAAGTTTAAAAAGAAATGATCTTATATAAAGTAAACCAGTTGAGAAACTTTTTTCTCAATAGATTTGTACATGTTTGCAGCAGGTTCCTTAACAAAAAGTAAAATATGTAAGATCATCATTTATAAATTAGTCCTGCAAGCAATACGCTAGCTAAATCGAACTTCGTTACAATTTGTGACCTCGCTCAACTACCGTGACAGATGTATCATGGATCCTGTCTGATGACTGACCAGGCTTTTTGATTCCATGGATGTCAGCAATGATATCATTCATTTTCTTTCAGGCACATTTGAAGGCTGTAACCGGCACCGATCGAGACTTGGTAGCTATCGGAGACAGACACTTTAGACTAGGTCGCAGTATTTTCGCAGAAATCATTCGCCTTCTAGAAGATTGTGCAGTTGTCGTTATTGTGTTATCCACGAATTATTGCAACAGTGAATACTGCAAACATGAGATTGAGCAGGCAAGGCTGATGAGGAAACCCATCGTTGTAATTATGAAAGAAGTTGTAGATGAAAATGAGATGAATGGTGTTATCAAAGAGACCTTTAAACATTTTACTCGGGCTACGTTTAGTTTTGAAGAAGACGGTTTCAAACTTGAGCATGATTGGGAGTATATCTGCGAGTGTATTGTCCAATTACTGTAAATAGTATACATACTTATTCTGTTACTTATTCTGTAAGAGGGGCTAGTATAAGTGATGTATGGTTTGTTCTGTTCCTACACGTACGAGGGGTGTTCTTTAATTCTTGTCATTTGCTTGATTGCTTTTCCTGTAGACAATCAAAGAGAATGTTGTTCATATGCGGTGAAACCCAATATGGCAAGTCAAGTGCACATTCATTCTTTAAACCTAGATTTGAACTTCAAACCATGGTTTGAAAATTTCAAACCCGGGTTTGAAAACTTTAAACCCGGGTTTAAGACTCAAAGTACACATTAATTCTTCAAACCGGGGTTTCAACTTTTAAACCAGGGTTTCAACTAGCCAAATTCACATTTATTCTTTAAACCTAGGTTTGAACTTCAAACCAGGCTTTGAAATTCTTAAACTATGGTTTGAAAAAATATTCTCAGTAAAAATATTGAAACTATGATTTGAAATTTCAAACCATGGTTTCAGCTGGCCAAATGCAAATTAATTATTTAAATATAGGTTTGAACTTCAAACCCATAGTTCAAAGTTTTGAAACCTGGGTTTGAAACTCAACGGCCGTACAAAAATAGTTAAAACCCTGGTTTAAAGTTTCAAACTGGGGTTTTATCGTGCCAGATGCATATAATTTTTTTAACCCTTTTTTGAATTTTAAACTAAGGTTTGAAAACTTTGAAACTTGGGTTTTAAAATGTAAGCAAATATATTTTTTAACTTACGTTTGAAAGTTCAAACCATGGATTCAACCAAGCGCACATTAATTCTTTAAACCAGGGTTTAAGAAGTTGACCAATCAAAATCACGTATTTCAATCGGGGGTTTCTATTGGGTAAAAATCTCGGTCTGACGAGATACCGATAATACTGATGTCGCATTCCCGATTCTCGCCCCTGCAGACTTGAGTATTTTCAGAAAACTATTATAAAAAACGGTGACTGGTGTTTGAATTATATCCGTGTAGTTTGTACAGTCTGGGATGCCATATACCTTGCGTTTTCTGAGTAATGGCCGCAGAAACATTGTTTGTATTCAATTTGTCAAGATTTAACAGGCTTAATTACACTGGAGCATTATTATTATTATTATTATTATTATAATTATTATTATTATTATGCCCCTAGCACGTTCCTCTCTGGATCTTATGGACATGATTGTAAATAGAAAAGTTTCTCGTTGTGTACGCAATGGTAGTTAATCGGAAAATGGCGCGCACAGCATCTATACTTATTTAGAACTTGGATTAATATTTTTCGAGTTTAGAACCAATAAAAACCTATCATTGAATTTTGACAATTTCTGATTGGTTTATTTCGCAGACATAAGATTAGGGACCAATGAAAACGTGATCGAAATCGGAACATCTGATTGGGTAGTTCTTAAACTGGGGTTTAAGATTTTTCAAAGTAGGGTTTAAAGAATTAATGTGCAGTTGGCTTTCTAAAACTTGCAATTGAAACTTTAAACCATGGTTTGAAATAATAATTAATTTCAAACTTAGGTTTACAGTTTTCAAACCCTGTAGGCTGCTAGCCAGAGGGTCGATTGCTCCCCCCCCCTAGTGAATTTTGCAGACATACCCTATCTTAAAGAACAATTCAAGCTGAGTAGAATAAGAGATGTTTGCACCCTGAGCGTTGGGGCGTTATCCTGTAACAGCCTGTTACATATGTTACCTAAACAAAATTAAGAAATTATGATATGGTGTTTTCAGCTACAGAAAAATGACAATAATTTATCATTTTACTCAACTTTTTCATACTGTCTGCTTGCTGTATGTCAATACTACATATTAAAATCGTTTGGACAAAAATTTGACACACACTTACTGTAACATACGTAACGTAATTTAAGATACCCTTTGAAAATACCACTTTTGAGTGATATCATTTACTTATACTGTTGCACTATTCATTTTTCCAAAGATATGAGAATTATTTCCATCAGCATGTTCAATTGGCAGATAGGAAAACCAAGGTTTGTTTTCCTATCATGTATATATTGCCTTTAATGAAGTATTTAGTAGCCCTACCTCCAGTTTCAAATGCGAAATATTCTATTGCAAAGAATGTGAAGTATGTAAAATAGTCAAAACTGTTGAATATATACGAGGATGATCCAATAATGATTGAGACTTTTCTCTTGTTTTATAAACCTTATTGACTGGCGCAAGTTAATTACTATTGTTCACTAGATACACATCTGATCACTCTATGGAGCCTGTTTTATCAAATTTGCTCATCAACTTTGGTTGCTATGGTTATTTAAGAACCACTCGTGCAGTATCTATGGCCACCATTTGCCCATTCAAACAAACTTAGTCTATATAAATCTAGCTATGTCACAAACTTTAAAAACGGTATCTTATAATAATTTAGTATCGCCTGTGTTAACATTCATCTCTGAAATAGTTTGCTTCGGTCAATTCGAGTCTTGCTCTACTGCTCGAGACGTGATTGCTTAGCAACCATTTTACTCTATGAAATCTGGCTTATAGCATTTTCCAAATTCTAATGTTGCTAGGCAACATAAAACAAAAGGGCAAAGTGTCCCTTTTGAAATTCAGTTGCAATATTTATCCCATAATTGATCAGTCCTAGGTTAAAATCAATTTATTGTGTCATGTATACTCAGGTTATAAGATATTTCTCACCCCTACCACCAAAATCATTGATTTTTTTCGCAACTAAAACCCAACTTTTTTCGCAAAAATGCTCTGCCTACTTAAATTTTCAGCTGTATGTAAATGATATTTGCAGTGCATAAAGGTACTTATAAACTGTATAAATAACAGTGTGCCATGATCGGAATTTTTATCACCAGTTGCCATGGCAACCCATATTATATGCATAGGTACCACGTGGCCAAGGACATTTGACTCGAATTCCCTCGTTGCTAAGCAACAGAAGGTAGTTGTCTACGTGTGAATTTGAACCAGTGTATCGTATGCACAAGACACTGAGTGATGTTGACAAGATATTCACAATAAGCCATGTTTATTTACATAGGAATAATTCAAAAAATCTCAATCATTATTGGATCATCCTCGTATCATAGTTTCTTGCTTATTTTACCATGAACCATGGCTCTGAGGATCTGTAACCAAGTATCTTTGATCAAAGATTTTGATCCAGAATGTAATATATGTAACATACATGTAATGAATAAGGAAGGGCATTGTACATAGCAGGAATGCCAGTACAGGTCAGTCTAATTCTCTATTCAATTAGATATTTTGCAAATATATATCTTAAATGACAATTCAAGTTTGCTCCAATAAGAGATGTTTGCTTTATGTACTTTGGAGCATGTGTCTGTTACAGTATGTTACATATGTTACCATAATATGTTTTGAAAATGATATGGCAATTTTAGCGTCAGAAAAATAAGATTTTTATTATTCCATTCACCCAATTCATATAGTCTACAAGAAACATGTCCATTCTCAACACTAAAGTTGCTTGAGCAATAATATGACACCTACAGTGTAATGTCTGTAACATATATTAAAATAACCCTTTCAAAATTAGCATTGTGAGTGACATCGTTTGTTTTCTTTTAGTTACACATTCCAGCTTTTTTTTTCAAATATATGTGATTTTTACATTACCATGTTCAATGGAGGAGACGGAAAAATCCTATACTGTATATATTATACTAAATGGGTTATTTAGCAACCCTACCCGCAGTTTCATAAGCCAAATATATTGCTAATTACGTAAAACATGTAAATAATCCTTTCTAATGGCTGTATCTAATGTTGATAATTATTTGCTTATATTTCATGCCTATGGAGAACTATAGTTCTGAGTGGGTGTCACCAAGTATCTAGGCTCAGACATCTTAATGGGGAATGTAACGTATGTAACATATATGTATGAATAAAGAATGACGTGGTCTACAATAGATATATATGATGCTATTTCAAAAATAGTGTCAACACTTCACGTTTCCCTATGAATAATTTAAATTTTGGTGTAAAACAAAACTAGAAATCTAATTCAGTTCTGATAATCATGTCTTTGGACCCAATAAATACTATTTTTAAACGTTTAGAAGTCTCTTAAAAATGCAGAAAATTAGGGAATTACTACAAAATCGTTTGTACTTGAACTGTTAATAGACCTAGAATGCTGAAAGTGGTATCAAATAAATGGGACGGCAATGGACTAATGCCCTCAGTCCTCTAAATACATCATCTGAATTTCCGTTTTATGAATATTAATGAAAACTTTAGAAATTAGAGAAAATACATAACAAATAAGCAGGTATACCTACAAAATGATTATGGTTTTTCAGCAAGCTAAAGTCTGAATGTGCTGAAAATGGCAAGGGCAATTTTCTATCATCCTTCTATAATAAAATGTCATTTGATGAGCATTAATAAATATAATGGATAAATTAGATGTTGGCGATTAACCGCCGAAGAATTGAGGCGGGGTGCCTATTATATCAGATGAATCTTGGCTACTGGAAGTCCTAGACAGCTGAAATTGGTATCGACCGGTTGCTAAGACAATGTTCTTTAACCATATGATGTTATGAATAAATCATATGAATGTCTGTTTCATAAATTGCAACAAGAACTTCAGAAATAGAGAAAATTTGCAGAAACGTGAAGGGGTATACCAACAAAATCACTTATATCTCCACTATCAATAGCTGTTGAGTAGTCAAAATGGCATCAAATGTTACTATTTGGTCACTTCAATAATGAATTGTTGTCATGTTATCACAAAATATATGAATCGTCATGTTGTCATGTATACATACCACAAAACATATGAGGCTAAAGCAAAGATACACGCGTCCCTGTTGCTGGACACCCTTAATTGTTTGCTATATACCATTTTTATCAACGTTTTATGAATACCCATGAAAGTAAATCTGATATGATTTGTATATAAGAGCTCCGGGAAATGGTGCATTGTCCAAGCAAATATTAAACCCTCTAAGGCAATGAGCAGCCGGGATATAAGTGATTTTGTTGGTTTATCTCTTCATTTTTTCTCTTATTTTCTCTTATTTATGAAGTTTAATTCTAATATTAGTGACCTTTTGGGAAAATAGCTGCTCATTCGGCTTACGATATGTTTCATGATATAAGTGCCTGATTGTTAGTTTGTTTTTTCCCACCTCGGTTTTTGGAGTGGGAATCTCTTTCTGATTGCGCCTTTTCCTGATCTTTGCCTACTTGTACCTTTTTATCAGATAAGAAGGTTTATATATCAGGTTACAGTGTTATAATTCATTGTCATAGCAATCATTTGATACCAGATTCAGCACAGTAGTGCTATTAGTAACCTAGACTCAAGCCATTTTATAAGGTATACCCTCTTATTTTCCGTGATTTTTCTCCAGTCTAAAAAAAATTCATTAATACGAGGTATTCATCAAACTTAAAATAAGTTTATTCATTTATCAGACTAGAAGACATTGCATAGCCCAAAGCATCAAGCTGCTACCACTTTTATCATTCTAGGCCTATTGACATGCCAGACACTAGTAATATGTAAGTATAAATGCTATTTTTCCGTGATTTTCCAAACTTTTTTTATATCAATATTGATAAATATGCAAATGATATCATTTTCAAATAGACCCAAAACATCTGTAAAATTGTCAAATGGTACCACTGGTGTATAAACTATGTGCAACGATGATAGCTTGGGTCTGAAAGACGTTTTTTATGGGTTTTTAATGATTTTTTGGCCATTTTAATGTTAAAATTAAAATTCACAAATATGCAAATAAGATGATATGCATAACTTACCTTAAGATGAAACGGCTATAGTGAAGAAGCTTTAAAATGAAATCAAGTTCAGTGGTCTACGATAAATCATAACGTATATATGATCAGTTTTGTAGGCCAAATTAACCCCATGCGGCATTGGTAGCACTGTAACATTACATGAAATCTAAATATAAACAAATTGGCGTTACACCGTTACAACTGAGGCACATCTAGCAAATGAAAATAACACAAGCATGTCATTCTTACCTTGCACATTGGTGTTTGCAGCTTTGAAATCCACAGAAACTATTACAGAAACCCTTATTTGTTTATAAATGTTAATTCACATATTTTGTTACATACGTTACACAAATTGAGAATCATCTATGTCGACAGATAAAATTATCTATCACATATTGCCCTTGAAGAATCTTGTAGACAAATGGTAGAATTATGGTAAAATAACCTATTGTTCAATCCCAATCAAAGAATACTGCAAATATAATAAGCTGGTAACAGTTGTTATTTTTAAATGGCCGTTACACCGTTACGCCCCGGCGTACAAAGTGCAAACATCTCTCATTTGAATGCAAATAACACAAACATGACATTCTTACCTTGCACATTGGTGTTTGCATATTTGTACTCCACAGAAATTATTTCTGAAACCCTTATTGGTTTATAAATGTAAATTCGCATATTTTTGTTACATACGTTACATACGTTATACAGATAGAGACCCATATATGTCAACATGATAAAATTATGCATCCCACATATTTTCCTCGTAGAATCTTGCAGACAAACGGTAGAATTATGGTAAAACAACCTATTATTCATTCCCAATCAAAGAATACTGCAAATATAATAAGCAGGTAACAGTTGTTATTTTTAAACAGCTGTTACACCGTTACGCCCCGGCGTACAAAGTGCAAACATCTCTCATTTGAATCAGAAAAGACTGCTCTTTAAGATAGACTATGTCTGCAAAATTCCCTGGGGGGGGGGGGGAGCAGGACTTTTTTCAGCCAGCAGTCTACTGGTTTGAAATTGAATCTTGGGTTTGAATCCATTATGTGCACTTGGCCAGATGAAACCCGCATTTCAAACTACAAACCCTAGTTTCAAAATCAGCAGAATAATTACTTTCAAACCCAGGTTTCAAAACTTTTAACTACGGGTTTGAAGTTCAAACCTATGTATGTTTGACGCCTGTTACACGTGCTACTGAATCGACATGGACTTTTTTCTGACCTCTAACTTCTTAAAATGTGTCTAGTACGGATGATTTGGCTTTGACAGAAACTAAACAAAATGAAATTTATAGTCTAAGAATGAAATTCTAATGTGTGATAAAATGCTTTGCACTAAAATGAAATCCGGGGTGATGTTCGTGTATGAATTTAAGAAAATAATAATTAGCGTTTTCATTTTCGATCAGTACGTATATATTCTATTATTGTAAATGTCATTGTAATTGTTTGTCGTTTGAGAAGATGAACCGTATATATTTTACAGCCAACCTGTGAAATCAGCCTTTTCATGAAATGGCTAAAAAAATTAGCCTTTTCGTGAAATGACTAATTCACTCAGCCATTTCGTGAAAAGGCTAAATATTTCAGCCTTTTCATGAAATGACTAAAATCTCCATGTCATTGTTACACAGATTGACTGGTTAAGTTTCAGTCAATCTATGTAATAATGCCTTGAGTTTTATATATGCCTTTGATATAACAGGAATGATTCATTTGAATGAACCACAAAAATAAATATGATAGCACATAAACTTCCATTTTCACTTTTAAATGAATATTGTTGTAGGCATCGATAATAATACATGTAGTAGTAATTAAGTTAAAAGTAAGTATAATTGTTATGCTTATGATTATAAGAAAAAAATGAGAAAACAAAGAAGTTTAAACCACTACTTTGATCATAGTCACGTTAAAGCTAATTAAATGCCTGACAATCCCACTCGACTACCCTTTGATTTGAAGTGGGAGACAATGTTGCTATTCCTATACCTATGGGTTACAGAGGTATAGGTGACCCACAAAACATTCCTGGTGTTATTCTGGATTGTGATGAAAAAATTATGTACACTATTGCTGTCAAGTCTGAATAATAAGTTCCAAATGTGCAAGGAATCAATTTTATCTGTGTCCAAAAAGCTCCTGACTAATTGTGATGTTAACATGGTATGTACAGTGATACTTCGCAAAGCTGTGAAAGCAACACCTTCAGGAGGTCAAAGCGTATTTTTTTATACTTTGCCAAGCTGTGAAAGCAACAATTTTATGTCAAGATTATTTTCGATGCGATTGTTAAGGCTGGTAAAATGTGTAATAGCAGATGTCATAACACTCTCACATGTAGGAATAAGTAGACAATGTACGTGAGTTAAACTGAACATTATGTGTGGTATTGAAAATATCCACTATTGGTACATGTATTGATAAATATGTCTGATATTGTGCTATTTTATAAGTGAATGCTAAGTACATCTATCTCATATTGTGCTTTATTATGTTAGCTGTTTTAACCAATATTCAGAGCTTTAATAGAAATAAACTTCAGTCTTTAGTCTTGTTTTAAAGGTTAGCTCCTTAGTTTAGCCATTTCATGAAATGACTAGAGCAAATTTTTAGTCATTTCATGAAAAGGCTTAAATCTTTAGCCGTTTCATGAAATGGCTGAGTGAATTAGTCATTTCACGAAAAGGCTAAAATTTTTAGCCATTTCATGAAAAGGCTGATTTCACAGATTGGCTGTAACACATGTATATTTGCTTCCATAAAAATGTTTTTATTTTTCCAAATTTTTGACATTGTTATTCTAAGGAGTTAATATGTTTCCTTCTGTTTTCAGTAGCGAACTACCAGTTTTTATATCAGATTTCTTGCTTTGAATATAGGAATTATTTTTTTTTTATTTTTTTTTTAATTCAGTTTTACGTCCCTTTCAAGATTATTTCAGCTAATATGAGACGGGCCAATCAGTAGGTGGGGCGAAAACGGGAGAACCCCGAGAAAAACCACCTGGCACACCCGCAAGCAGAACTTGGCTTGTCTCACATGTGGCCAGAGCGGGGCTCGAACCCACACCAGACACAGCGGTGAGATGATCGAGTGATTAAGAAACAGCGCTCTTAACCGCTCGGCCACGGGGGCCGCCATAGGAATTAATGACATTATATTAACAATGATACTTGAACTGTGATAAATGTGCTTTATGACTATAATTCATTCTAGTTGAAATATTTCTTAACATTATTGCTTTCGCTTGATAGAATTTCATCTACATCGGTATTTAAAAGAGTCATGTAACTAAGTAGACTTTTAGATCAAGGTCTTGAAGAAAGCCAACACGATGGAAGGCCAATGAACCAATCTTAAAATGCGAGTGAATCTAAATTATATATTGTAGTTGAACATCTGGAGGCAGTATTGACGCAAATAATCAGACCTCAAACACCTCTATAAATGGCCTATACACGCACATGTACTTAACCCATATTTGACGAAAGGACTTGTCCATCATTTTCATTTGGATGAGTCCACTTTCCTTTTAAGGGGTATCAAGAGTGATTTTCAATTTTTATTTATTTTTTTCAACGGCATTTCTCTAAGCAAACAGAATTGCCCCAGATGGGACGCCACGTTTTGCGGCGTCACATCTGGGGCTATGTTGTTTGCCTATGTCCCACAAAAAGGACGCCAGGCTTAAATGAGTTAAGGCTTCACTAAATGGTCAATTTGAATTTAACTGGTAACAATTAAATCTTTGTCAAGGTCAAGTTAAATTAAAATACAATACACATGAATTCATACAATTAAATATAAAATCCAAGCCAAGCCAGCAGGCGGGAAAGAAAATAACATCATATATAAAACACTACAACGCGTATAAAACGCGTATAAAGAGCATGACTCGTTCCCAACGAGGTAGCGATCCTGTCTAACATCCGAAAACAAAGGTGACAAGTACGATAGAGAAGTAGACCGAATAAACAGAAAAAATCATCACGAAAACATGTCCGTGTAATGAATACCCCCTTATACCCCACTATTATATAGCAAAACTGGGGTATGCAGGGGTATACCTATTTTTCTTATTTTTGCTCCAAAACATAGATTGTGGGTACTCGTTAGAACCGCCTCGGCGAGGCGGTTCTAACGTGTACTCACAATCTATGTTTTGTGCAAAAATAAGAAAAATATTGATTTTTTTCTACAGAAAATTTTTATTTTTTACAACTTTAAAAATCTCTGTATATTACATGGACATGTTTTCGTAATGTGATGATAAATCACGACGTGGGCTTCTTGGAACAGTCAACATACCATTAGGAAAACATGTCCGTGCGGTATAAGCCCCAGCACGACCCCAGCTTTCTCACCCATGAGACAAGCATATCCCATTATGTGCCTGTCCGTGATATTTTGTGTCTCAGTACTAGCTAGTACATTTTAACTTGTCTCAAAATAACAATCATTTCAGTATTAAGCCAATAGAAATGTACATCTTCATGTGTACATCCAAATAAGGAATTGATAAGCTAGGTGTCAACTGTCGGTGACAAAAATGAACATACAGGTGTTAATTTCAGGAAGTTTACAGGAGTAATTATAGTCTGCTGCTTTGATAAAAATCTCAAAATTAAATTTTGCTGATATGAAAATTTTATGCACAAAACAAAACGTTGATTAAATATTTTTGTACAGTTAGTGCATATTATACAAAATAGTTTTATTTTTTCACTGGTTAATTTGCATATTATTTCACGGAAAAAAATGGCTGCCTGAACAGCATTTGAAGCATACTGAAAGTCAAAATGGTTTAAGTGATGGGTGAGAAAAAATAATCAATGATGGTGTTGAGGCCGAGAAAGGAAATCTCAGGCTCGTTTTCAGATTATTCCAGTCTCATCTTCGGCAGAGCCTCGAATGAGACTTCAATAATCTAAATACTTGCCTGTGATTTCCTTGTTGCGGCCTCAACCCCATCATAGATTCTTTTATTCTCCATTACTGTTTAAATGCTCATGAATTGGTGGGGTCGACCCGACATGAGTGACCAACATGAGTGACCGACATGATATGTAATCGAGTCTCGATTGAAATAAAATGTCGCGTTGTCATTATACACTTTCGGAACACTCTTACATAAATACTTATATATAATGATTAATAAATGTAAGATCAACTTTCAACGGTTTTATTATGGTTTCTAAACGTAATAGATTGTAGATTGTTTTATAACAAAACTCTTTTAACATATACTGTATATGGTCTCTTGCATGTTAAATAAATCATCTCTACTGACAAGATGGGAAAAGTCCCAAAATCCCTTAAACTGTTGGGTAAACTTTTAAAACACCTACTTTAACACATTCACTGCCACCGACGACTGTAGTCGTTTTTACCGTTCACTGCCACCGACGACTGTAGTCGTTTTACGGGTCTACCCGTACGTTCCGGGTTATAGAAGGAAAGTTTTAAAGGGAGGTAAATATATTGTATATCAGATTTTTCAACGTAAAAAGCCCTTTTCAGTGAAATATGATATGCGCATATATCTAAAATATTAAAATAAATAAATAAATTAATAAATCAATAAAACTAATAAAATAAATATATGCTTGGCAGTGAGATATTGATTTTTTGAGAGGCGTGGCAGTGAAAGTGTTAAGCAGATGTTTAAACTGCATTATTGGGTATAAATATTAATTGTACAAAAATGGATTTGGCAGCGTTCCCAAATGCCAACCGGTAGATATAACTCTTCTAATACTTACAATTAATTACACAGCTTATGTTCATGGAGCAAAAAGATGGTTTCTTATGTATATGACTGCAAGTTTTTGCAAAACTGATGTTGACGATATGAATCAGTTTTTTTGTTTTGTTGCTATTGCGCATGCGCATCTTTGAAACGTGTTTTAGGTCATTCTGCTGCCAGTCACGCTTAAATACTTGCATGTACGTTCCATGGTCTGGCGAACACCGTTCCCTCCCTATACCCAGCTTCTCGCTAACACATATTGTGTAAATATATATATAAAGTGTATCCAGTAAAAAAGATTTGTTGGGTCGAGGGGGGGAATATAGTTCAAAACTAAAAATAGCAAAGGTCCCCATTTTTCAATTTACGATCGGAAATAAAATGACCTTAGAGCAGATTGCAATGAAGCGCATGCGCAACAACAACAACAAAACCAAAACTGGTTTATGTTGACAACATCTATTTTGCGTCGAATTATAGCAAAGAATTGCAGACATTGTAAATGCTTGGGTGGGTATAAAACAAGATTTATCTCCACCTATTTGCATTGAGGACTGCTGCCAAATCCATATTTATACAATTGACATATATACCTATTAATACAGTTTAAAAGTGTGCTTAAATTACGCAATTTCAATACTGACACAACGATTTTATCTTTTTATTTATTTATTTTTTTTTATTTTTTTTATTTTTTTTCATTTTTATTTTTTCAAATCAGGTTTACGTCCCTTTCAATATTATTACAGCTCATATGAGACGGACCAATCAGTAGGTGGGCGAAAACAGGAGAACCACGAGAGAAAACATATGGCACACCCGCAAGCAGAACTTGGCTTGTCTCACATGTGGCCAGTGCGGGGATCGAACCCACACCAGACACAGCGGTGAGATGATCGAGTGATTAAGAAACAGCGCTCTTAACCGCTCGGCCACGGGGGCCGCTTCCTCGGTTTTAGACTTTTAGGGACTTTCCCCATCTTATCCATAAAGATTCTTTATAAATACAAGAACAGAACGGTAGCCTAGCCGTAGCGCTAGGACAAGTAGTGTCCCTAATCAGAGTCACAGAAGCATACGTTAAATACCAAAAACTTTGGTTCTGCCTTGCTGTGATCTCCATAGTTTTAGTCATCAGCTATCTTCTCGTAGTTTTCAAAAACATTCGGCTTAGCTGTTGTCTACAATATAAAACACAAGTGAGCCTTTGCATAAGAAAACCAACATATTTGGTGTCCGATCAGGTCGACAAAACTTGGCCTGTACAGTCACAGTTAATAGTTAGAAGCTTGAAAGGACATCTACTGACAAGATGAGAAAAGTCCGTAAAAGCCTAAAACCGTGGACATTGAGTTTTCCCTTTTAACGTTTCTCTATGACTTTATATGTATAGTGTATAGATGTCCTTTTTTAAGGGGTCAATTTTTAATTCACGTAATTTAAGCAAACTTTTAAATTGTATTAATGGGCATATATGTAAATTTTATTAAATGGATTTAGCAGCCGTTCTAGATGCAAACAGGTGGAGATAACTCATATTTTTGAACCTACCCGAATATTTACTATTTCGCACATTGCTAATGTTCATGGAGCAAAAATATGAGCCGCCGCATGGGAAAACCAACAATCTGCATAGGCCGCGGAAACAAAGGCGCAGATCAGCTTCGCAGTAACTGCGAAGCTGATCAGCGCCTTTGTTTTCGCTACACGGATAGTACAATTCCTCTACTTTCTAAATCCAAAATTTCCAGCCTATAACCATCTTCTGTAACTGTACAGCCCGGTTTGTGTCGGACGTGGTCGGAACCCAAATTGTTGGTTTTCTCACGCACAGGCTCATATAGTTTCCTACATGTACGGTATGTATTTTTCTGCATTTTTTGCTATAAATCGAAGCAAAATGGTTGTTGTCGACATAAACCGGTTTTTGTTTTGTAATTATTGCGCATGTGCATCATTGGACCCTGCTCTAAGATCATTTTGTTTCCGATTGGAAATTAAAAAAATCGGGACCATTACTATTTTTAGTTTTGAAGTGTCACCCCCTAATGCCTAGGTAACACTAGCGCTTACGGATGCCGCGGATAGTTGCGAATACTATACGTAGAATTTTGGGGGCGGGGCTAACGGTTCTTAATGAATTTATTACCTTTAAATACGAATAAATACGGGTAGTTCAGGAAAGATACGGATACGTTCGAAGACAGTTACGGATAAATTCGAATACATACGGTTAAGATACTTGACTACATACCTTTCGATACCATCTGTTACTTTTAGATACAGACATACACCTTCAGATACGTAATGTTGCGTTTTCTTGCGTATATAACGGTGAAATTTGATGCAAGAAAACGCAGGTTTTAGTCAAACTACAGTCACACTAGCACATCCGGATGCTGCGGACGCTGCGGACTGACCTTTCGTATCTATCCGTCATATCCGTAACAATTCGTATCTTTTCCGTATATTTTCGTAACTTAACGTATTGTATATGCAAGTCCGATTCCATCCGCGCTCAAATTTTGAAAAAAGTCAAAAATTGGGCACGGATGAAACATCCGTAATAGTACGTAATGACATGTAAATGAAGGCGTTGATTCGAATCTTTCCGTATCTAAACCGTAACACAAACGTATCTACACCGTAAATGAACGCATCAACCAACAATTATATGGGGTGCCGTTTTACTATTTATTCCCTATTTATGGATTTCCATAATTCATTTTGGATATCCAAAATTCATTTCTGGATACTTAAAATCGATTTATGATTATCCTTAATTCGTCTGAATATGGGATATCCATAAATTGATTTTAGGATATCCTAAAATCGAACTATGGATATCCTAAAATACAATCCTATTTTTGGATATCCATAATTCGATTTAAGAATATTATGAAATCGGGCTAATATTGGATATCCATAATTCGATTTATGGATATCCATATATGAGTTATGGATGTACTTCAATAGAACTGTATTTTAGGATATCCATAATTTAAGGATATCCTTAAATCACAAAAAAATGATGTACGTGCCTATGGGTGCCATTTTACTATTTATTCCCTATTTAAGGATATCCATAATTCATTTAAGGATATCCATAATTTATTTATGGATATCCTTTATTCATTTATGGATATCCTTAAATAATTAAGGACATCCATTAACATTTTTGGATATCCTAAATGAATTACGGATATCCATAAATGAATAATTGATATCCATAATGAATTATGGATATCCTGAAATGAATTATGGATATCCTGAAATGAATTATGGATATCCTTATTTTTCGATATCCAAAATTTATTTTTGGACATCCATTATTCTTTTTTGGATATCCATAATTCATCGTCTGAATATTGGATATCCATAAATAGATTTAGCATATCCTAAAACCGTACTATGGATATCCTAAAATACAATCCTATTTTTGGATATCCATAATTCGATTTAAGGATATCCTAAAATCGGGCTAATATTGGATATCCATAATTCGATTTATGGATATCCATAAATGAGTTATGGATGTCCTTCAATTGGACTGTATTTCAGGATATCCATAATTCTTTTAAGGATATCCTTAAATCACAAAAAAGATGTACGTGCCTATGGAGTGCCGTTTTACTATTTATTCCCTATTTTTGGATATCCATAATTTATTTAAGGATATTCATAATGTATTTATGGATATCCTTAATTCATTTATGGATATCCTACAATAATTAAGGATAAATCGAATTATGGATATCCAATATTAGCCCGATTTTAGGATATCCTTAAATCGAATTATGGATATCCAAAAATAGGATTGTATTTAAGGATATCCATAATTCGATTATAGGATATCCTAAAATCAATTTATGGATATCCAATATTCAGCCGAATTAAGGATATCCATAAATCGATTTTAGGATATACAAAAAAGAATTATGGGTATCCAAAATGAATTATGGATATCCAAAAATGAATTTTGGACATCCAAAAATGAATTATGGATATCAATAAATAGGAAATAAATAGTAAAACGGCACCCCATACGTGCCTATGGGATATAATGATTTCTCCCTAGTCAGAGAATGGAGGCATCAGGTGTGGTTGAATTTACGTTGGCTTCCATTTCGTACAGTTTAAGTTAGCGCATGCGTATTACACGGAAAAATCATTATGGAAAAGAAATATTTTCTAAAATGAATTATGGATATCCTAAAATCGAATTATGGATATCCTTAAATCAGATCATTATGAATATCCAAAAACAAGAATCATGGATATCCAAAAATCGAATTATGGATATCCTAAATTCAAGCTTATTTTTGGATATCCTAAAACACATTTAAGGATATCCTTAAATGAGCTGATTTAAGGATATCCATAATTCGATTTTTGGATATCCAAAAATCGAATTATGGATATCCATAGTTCATCGTGATTTTTGGATATCCAAAAATGTATTTCAGGATATCCATAATTCAATTATGGATATCCATAATTCATATAAGGATATCCATAATTCATTTATGGATATCCATAATTCATTTACAGATATCCATAATTCATTTTAGGATATCCAAAAATATTGATGGATATCTTTAATTATTTTAGGATATCCATAAATGAATTAAGGATATCCATAAATGAATTATGGATATCCATAAATGAATTATGGATATCCTTAAATAAATAAATTACCTGTATAATAGAAAAATGACGGACACTATATATTCCAGAAACGTTCTTGTATGATTCATTCAAGCATTGGATACAGATTATGTTATGCCCAAACACTCAGCTCTAGAGGGCTCAGCCACACGCTTATTAGCATTGTTCAAGTTGCATCCTGGTTTGATTCCGTTTTCATACGTGTGGCATGCTGTGTAAACTTTAGGAAAACCTTAACATTACGTGTTCGTATCTGAATGTATTAAATTGTATCGAAAAGTGTGTATAAACGACAAAGACCGCAACCGAACGAAGCAACACGTATGTAACAGTATCGATCGGCAACAAATGCTTGATCGCGGAATGATACGTTTAGATGCGATTAGATACGGACAGATTCGAATAAATGCCTTCAGTTACGTACCATTGCCTACCATTACCGATTGTCCATCCGTGCATGCATTTTTGACAGTTATGAAAATTTGCCCGCGGATCTACCGCGCCCTGAGGATACGATACGTACAGTTACGGACATTACGGATGAGATACGAATCGTTACGGATAGGACGGACAGATACGGAACACCTATCCGCAGCGTCCGCAGCGTACGTAAGCCCTAGTGTGACCTAGGCATTAGACCCAACACTGGAGACACCTAATATATATTTACACGATATATGTTAGAGAGAAGAAGGGTCAAGGGGTAGGGGGGAGGAACAATGTTCACCAGACCGTGAAACATAAGTGTTTAAGTGTGACTGAGCAGAATGACCTTAATACATGTCCCAATGATGCGCATGCACAATAACAACAAAACCAAAACTGGTCTATATTGTCAACATCAATTTTGCTTTGGCTCATAGCAAAAACTTGCAGTCAAATACATAGTAAACTATAGTTTCGCTCCATGCATATAAGCTGTGTAAGAAATTTTAAATAGTTGGATATGCACAAACAATGAAGAGTTATCTCTACCTGCTTGCACTTGGGAGCGCTGCCAAATTCAGTTTAGTCCAATTTACATATACGAGTATACATTATAATACAGTTTAAAAGTTTGCTTTAATTACGCGTTTTCGAAACGTACTCATAACGTTTTTGGCTTTTTGGGACTTTTCTCATCTTGTCAGTATATGTCCTTTCAGATTTGAGAAGAGAGGGATTGTATTATCTATGGTGCAAAGCAAAGGCGCTATTCAGCTGTGCAGTTAATGCACAGCCGATCAGCGCCCTTGGTTTTGCCTGTGCAGGGTACTGGTTTTCCTTTGCGGAGGCTCAGATCATAGTACAGTTCAAGGTAAATCTCCGGTCACCGTTCAAGAAGAGCATCGAAGTATAAACTGGTAAGCAACACATTGAAGAGCTGGGTACACACAGTTCCCATATAAGTAATGTATCTCTGCATTAGAAACGTGTCGTGCTGTAACGGACAACATTTTCTGTAGTTTAAGTGTCGTAGGGCATTAATACTATTACTGCCCTCGGATGACGTCATATCAGGACATTAATGGTGTTATTGCACTCTGGCAGATACATGTTTACATGTTATGGGTGCTGGCATATGTGCATTTCATGTAAATTTAACATGACAGGTGGATACATTTCAGATATTTCAACTAAATTTAGCGTGTCGCATTGCAACTGATCACTGACCAATCAAACACAATGGAATTGTCAACTCAACTCAACTTTATTTAACTGAAGGTTACAATATTAACGGTAACATACGAGCATATAGACAGATACAAAATATGCAAATGAAAGACGTACTGACAAAACAAAGCAGTATGGAAAGCATGTTACCAACATTCATTCAATTTCATTGCCTATAATTATGTAAGGGAAGCTACTCTTGCAATACGTATGCGTGATTTCATGACATTGGCTGCATGTACAAATGGCTTCACTGAGTTTCATTTCTATGTATTATTTTGTATAAAATTCTGATGAATAAAAACTAACCGTTTTGCTCTACTGTATCAGCAAACGGACAAGAAATTGCGAAAACAATGCTGGTATATACCTAGGCTATTCACGTCACCAGAGCAACGGTTCAATGCTGTGACCACTTCAGCTTTATTAAAGATTCATTGCTCGTTTTTTGAGCAATTACAAAATATTTATTTTAGTCATCCAGAAATAGTTTAATGGTTTATTTGAGTGTCACATATCACACATACATACAATATGTACAGTATTACAACAATGAACATGCAACAAATATTTGATATAAAAAAGGACTTTACTTTTACTTTTACAATTCTTAAAAGCAGAAATGCGCTTATTTGTTCTATTGATGAGTTTGATCAACCATCGATTATATTCGACTTTTGTTTTGTAGCAAAAATAAATAAATAAATGAATAAATAAATAAATAAATAAAATGTACATAAGGATAACATTAACGTTTGCCAAGCCCTCGGGCAGTAATGTGTTTACTATAAGACTAGTGGGGTACGATTGGAGGTAGCTTCGTAAACGTAAACGTAAAAACCTCAATTTATATTAATGTACGTGTTAAACTTAGCTTGTAATTTTAGAAGAAATATTCCTTTATTTAACACTTCTATTCATGTCTTTTCATTCGGTTAAACGCTATAACAAACGAGTTTTGAACGTTTAAAACACTATTATACCCGTGGAAAAATTGACATGAACCTACAAATAATTTTGACTAAATTGAGTACCTTTTGAATCAATAGAAACAGAAGCATATTGATGAAGGACGCTATAGAGAATATCCAGAAAGTAACCCTGGCTCCCCAGGTCTGCACCAGTACACCTCCCAACATGCCGCCCGTCCCTGACCCTGTAAGATGTCAAGCAAAAAACAACATTACGAAAACACGCCCATGTAATATACAGATATGTATTCAGTTGTAAAAATTGAATATTTTCAGGACAAATTTTTTTATATTTTTCTTATTTTTGCTCATCATATAGATTGTGGGTACACGTTAGAACCGCCTCGCCGAGGCGGTTCTAACGAGTACCAACATTGTATGTTTTGGAGCAAAAATAAGAAAAATTGGTAAACCCCTGCATACCCCAGTTTTTTATGTAAATGGGGTTTAAGTGGGTATACATTTCCCGGACATGTTTTCCTGATGATCTTCTCGGGTGATGATAAAAAGCCAGTCGGTTCTGGAACATTACCTAGTTGACACGTAGATTTATATGCACCATTTATAAGCTGTTTCATTATTAAAGCTGTAAAATATGCTCGTGAAAGCAACAAAAGCAATGATTATCAAATGTATTTTGCACAGCTTATAGAAGACTTCTCTCAGAAAAACCTTAAAGTTTGGGAATCTGGTTTTCAAAATCATAGACGTGAAGTGTTATACAGAAAACTATCTCATCTCTCTGGATCCATTAGAAAAGTGAGAGCCCCGTATGCATTATTTTATGTTGTTTTTGTTTTCGTTCGCAACGTTTGATATTGACTTGTACCTGCCCTATACGTATATAGGGACATGTATAGGCTAATGGAAAACGGGCAGGATCCTGCCCGTGAGACTTCAGCGAGATTTCACGAGATTTCGATTAAAATGCATAATTCTTTAATTTAATTTCATTATCTCGTAACATAAGTCTTTGGAATGACGATTTAATAAAGAATGAATGATGGAAATAACAATTATGGCTAAAAAAATCAATAAGAGAAATAATCTTAATGATTTGCATAATATTTGAAATTATGTTACGCTAGGTTTGATTGGAATATCGATTTTTTGAATAAGCCAATGGAAACCAAGAAGACAGTTACCTATGCCAGTTGTCACTTTTGATGATAACGGGGTACCAGTTTATGTTTGATATCCTTAGCCATACTTGCACATGTTCAAGACATCGTTCAAGAGGTGTTCATCTGATTACGCGCATTCTACGTCACGTTATTAACTCATTCAAGCCTGGCGTCCCTTTTATGGGACATAGGCAAACAGAATAGCCCCAGATGAGACGCCACAGAACGCGGCGTCCCATCTGGGGCTATTCTGTTTGCTTAGAAAATTTTCATCGAAAAACTGAATAAAATTTAAAAATCACTCCTGACGTCCCTAAAACTGAAAGTGGACTCACCCAAATGATAATGATGGGAAAATCCATTCGTCAAATATGGGTTAATTTTGCTTCCTACCTAATCCCCAGTAGATTCCATGCAGGAAACCCTGTAACGTGCCCATATACTCCTTTGGAACATTCGCGCATAAATATTTTATATACACTGACCAGATGCCGGCAAATGTAAATCCTGTAAACAGAAGAAAGTTTTGCAACTGACAATGATAAATGAATATGTAAATGGAGTCGATCTTTCAAAACCAACAATAACCTAAAACAAACCATTCTTGCATCTCTCTTCAAATGGCAAAATAGGCGATTAGAGTAAAACATATGAACTAACGGACTGTTGACTTCAGATCTTCTTAGAAGCAAACCTATATCCTTGCTGTTGAATGTTGCCCGTATGCGACTAAATGATGAACCCTTACATGATTCCATCATTTCACTTACATGTTCCACAAAACGAAAATGAGCCATGATTATTCCACCTGGTGTCCTCTTTGTGGCAGAAAATAGGCCAACAACTACCACTAATAACCCACTTTTTTGCGTAAAATTGAGGTATATAGGGGTGTATTTATTTTCAGTATTTTTCAACTGATTTTTATTTTCATTTTTTACAATATTAACAAGAAAAACTATAACATGTGTTACATGTTATAGACGGCGTTGTTTTTTGGTTTTTATGCTGGTATTGAATGGTCAGTGTTGAATGATTATCAAAGTAGGGTTTCCAGTTACCAAATATGTATTTTGAATGAAAGAATAAGAGCTGTTGCAGGGCAGCGTAGCTCGCCTGGCGTGTGCTTTGCCACTATATCTATTCAATTCTATGACCCATGACCTTGACCTGAAGGTCACAGGTGGGTCGTGATGGTACAGCCTAAAACTTCAGACCAATATCTACCAACATGCATAGAATCACTTAAATTCATCTACATATTCAGGAGATATGGATTTATAAGTACTTAAACCAAAAACAATAACACAAGATTTCTAAGTACATGACCTTGACCTCGAAGACACCCAGGTGGGTCGTGATGGTACAGCATTTAACTTCTGACCAATATCTACCAACATGCAAAGTATAAACTTCATCCATCTTCACATTCAAGAGATACAGACTAATAAAAACTTAAAGCAAAAACTAGAACACAAAATTTATAAGTACGTGACCTTGACCTCAAGGTCACCCAGGTGGGCCATGATGGTACAGAATAAAGCTTCAGACGAATATCTACCAATATGCAAAGTATCAACTTGATCCATGAGAAGTTTAAGAGATATAGACTTATAAAAACTTTAACATTAGAGCTGCGCGAACGCCAACACGAGCGCCAACGCCAAAGTGACTGAAATAGCTCTTCCTGTACTTTAGTATACGCGAGTAATAAATAGGGAATGTTTGATTGGTTTTCTAGTATGATTTTGTCAAAATGATCTTTTGTTTAAAGTGTTGTTTTATATCCAAGTCAGCAAATTTTGTCATGTTGGAGCATTGCCTCTATTTTATAAGACCTGTACACATGAGTGGGTGCTAAGACATGCAAATTGAGCTTTACAATATAATGAGCCAATATATAATTAGGGTTTGTATGTGTAGATTATTTGACTATACCACTTCTCCATGACAGGCTCACATTTTCCAAGCGGTTAACTAGTTACCAGGTGGTCAGTCAGTTAAAAGCTTTGCCTAAATGCACAAGCACCTAATCTCTTTCTCATGTTTCAATGGATGGGGCCAAAGTAATTTTGGAGTTAAAATGCAAAGCAGCACAAATAATATAATTTATGTTTTATTCTACTATAACATGCAAATGACTTGTATACTGAACAAGTGCTACATACGTTTTAACAGGTGAGTGGACAGAAAAATGACTAATTCATTTTTGTAGAATGTGAATCCGAACTTGACAAATGTAACAAAAGAAACCGGTTGTCCTAGGATCCAACTTTATGTGAATTCATGAACTCATTTTTGGTGAATTCTGTTGAACAAGGCCTTTTTGTGACCGCCTACATTTTAAAATGCATGTATACCCAGGGAGCCAAAAGTCTCTATCTCGCAAAAAAAAGGTTGGAGGTGACATCTCCTGCTATAGTTGTTTTGAATGCTTTTTTGGATAGCTCTGACCTTCCAAAAGAAGGTCTAAGTGGACTGCTCTGGAATTTTTTTTTGGCGTGATGCTTTAATCAGACGGTATTTAGACGTACTATTTGTTATATACAGCTGAAATGCACTACACAAATATATTACGAACAGTCATATTTATATGTTTCTTCAATATCGTATACTATCCTGATGTCATTTTATCTTGTCTGATTGCAGCTGAGTATGTCTTAGCCATGTAAAAGCTGTAAATGTGTCATTTGAGTAAACGGTGTCATCTTAAGGCATTGAATTACCCCACCCACTCAATGTATATGTAAAAATTTATGTGCAATTATGAGAATCAATATATTTTTATCAGTACATTTTGATGTAATCATTATTTTTATAACACATTTTATTGCTTATTTATTCCTTTTTTGCATATTCATGAATTTTTATTAAAATATTAAAATGAATAAAAATCAATTATCCCATAAAAACTAATTTCAGCCCTAAACTATCATTGTGGCTCATTGTTATTGTACCAATAGTACTATCTGACAAATTTGTTGATGCCATGGGCCTGAATAAAAATTCTCTTTTGCATTTTCATGAATATTAATGAAAATGATGAAAATCAAGATTAAAGAAAGGGAAAATCTATTACCATTAGTTTTGAAGTGTTTGGGATGGGTTATCTTTAGGACGTACCTTCCACCCTTAGAACAAATGCTCATGGGTGCCAGTTTGGTCAGAGGATCACTTTAATGCCCATTTGTGTCACATAAAATCACAGAGTGTTCACCCACACCCATAATAAACAAAGGAAGTAATGCGGTACCCCTATATTACCACATGTATCTTGGCTACTGATAGACATAGAGAGCAGAAATAGGTATCGAATGATTGTTTTGACAATGTTCTTTAACCATGTAATAAGATATAAAAAAGCGAACTGACTTCCTGGTGTTTGAATATGAATGAGAACTTTCTATATTAGGAAAAATCACATAAAAATGGAGTATACCAGCACAATTGATTATATCTCAGCAATCAAAAAATCTAGAGAGCTTTAAATGGTATCAAATGATTGCTATGACAATGTTCTATAACCATGTAATAAGATATATAAAAAAGCTGGATAACTTTATGCTCAAATATTAAAGAGATCTTCAGATATTGTAGAAAAATAACAGATAAATGAAGGGGGTATACCAACAACATTGCTGATATCTCAGCAACCAAAAGTTCTAGAGATCTGATATTTACATCAAATTATTGTTATGCTAATGTTCTTTAATGATGTGATAAAATACAGACATAATTTGACTTTCTATGTGTACAAATATTGACGAGAACTTTCACTATAAGAGAAAAATCACAGAACAATGGAGGGGTATACCTGCAGAAACATTTATTGCTCAGCAACCAAAAGCCATAGAGAGCTGAAATTGGTAACAAATAATTGCTTTGACAATAACAAAATATGATACATAAATAATAAGACTTTCGTGCTGTTCGAGTAGTGATGAAAACTTAAAATATTAGAGAAACATCACAGAAAATGGAGGGGGTATACCTACAGAAATGTTTATATCTCAGCAACCAAAAGCCATAGAGAGCACAAATTGGTATCAAAAGATTGCTATAACTATATTATATAACCATATATTAAGATATATAAATAAGCTGAATTCCTTGCTGCTTCAATATTAAAGAAAACTTAAGATATAAGAGAAAAACCATTGGAATTCTATGGGGTATACCAATAAAATTGAAAATATCTTAGTGACCAAAAGCTCTAGAGAGCTGAAATCGGTTTCGAATGATTGCTATAATAATGTGCTATAATCATTAATAAGACACAAAAATAATAATACTTTCTTGTTGTTGGGATATTGATGAGAACTTTAAATATTTGATAAAAATCTAAAAAAAATAGAGGGGGTATACCAATGGAAACGTATATATCTCAGCAACCAAAAGCCATAGAGAGCTGAAATAGGTATCAACTAATTGCTATGACTATATTCTATAACCATATTATAAGATATATAAATAAGCTGATTTTCTTGTTGCTCCAATATTTAAGAAAACTTAAGATATAAGAGAAAAACCATTGGTAAATGAAGGGGGTATGCCAATAAAATTGAAAATATCTTAGTGAACAAAAGCTCTAGAGAGCTGAAATGTGTTTCAAATGATTGCTATAATAATGTTCTATAATCATGTGATAAGACGCATATATAATATTACTTTCTTGTTGTTGTAATATTGATGAAAATTTTAAATATTGGATAAAAATCTCAGAAAATTAGAGGGGGTATACCAATGAAAACGTATTTATCTCAGCAACCAAAAGCCATAGAGAGATAAAATTGGTGTCAAATAATTGCTTTGACAATATTCTTTAACCATGTAATAAGAGTCATAAACAAGCTGACTTTCTTGTTGCTCCAATATTTAAGAAAACATAAGATATAAGAGAAAAATCAATGACAAACGAAGGGGGTATACCAATAAAACTGCTACTATCTCAGTGACCAAATGCTCCAGAGGGCTGAAATTGGTATCAAATGATTGCTAGGACAATGTTCAATAACCATGTGCTAAGACACACAAACAATCTGACTTACTTGTTTTTCTAATATTGATAACACTTTGAATATTAGAGAAATATCACAGAAACGTGGAGGGGGTATGCCAACAAAAACATGATAACGCGGCAACCAAATGTCATAGAGAGCTGAAATTGACATCAAATGATTTTCATTATGATGTTCCATAACCAGTGAATAGATAAATGAATATGATAACTATCTTGTTGTTTAAATATTGATGATAACTTAAAATGTTAGATACAAATCATAGAATATAGAGGGGGTATACCAACGGAAACGTTTATATCTCAGCAACCAAAATCCCTAGAGAGCTGAAATTGGTATCAAATGATTGATATTACAATAATGAATATTTAACTAGATACAATTGTAGTATTTCATAGCCACTTGCTTAAAGGTATGCATGATCCAGCTTATAGAACAATGAGAACTTACATCTGTCATTTTATAGGAAACGGTAATCTGACCATGGACTTGATTTATAAAGAAACTGAATGACTGAAATAAACATAAATACATGTATAATGTTTATGCGCACATCAAATATTCATTTGTTCTTCAACATCTCACGAATCAATATGCATTTATTTAACTTTCATGATCCATATTATTATGTAAGTGGGTGGGGTAATTCGACATCATAAATACTAAAACCATAGCTGCAAAAGTATGAATTAAACAATACAATAAGATTACTTCTTAATCTGTGATTCCTAGCATTGCTCTAGACTAGAAAATTAAGCAGTTTATGATCTGAAGCACAAAAGATATGGTCATATATCTTGAAAACGTTTGTAATAAGTAGGCAGCTTAAACAGCATGAAACAATGTGTAATTTAACCATCGCGCCAAAAAAAATTCGTGAGCAGTCCACCCAGGCCTTCAATAGGATGGCAAAGCCTAACTAAAAATGTATTCAAACCAACTATAGCAGGTGATGTCACCTCCTCTCCCCAAAACGGGGCTTGGCTCCCTGGGTAGTAGCACAGCTTCTTTTCTACTTTGACGGGAACGAATGAGGATGCAGGTTAATGCTAAAGAATACAGGTAGTCCAAGAGCTCACCTGTCAGTGAGAGTCAGGAAGTACAGTCACTTTTCAAAACTAAACTAGAAGGGTTTTTTGCATTATATGGGCATGGTGGCCATCTTGGTCATGCAACCTTGATTTTATATACACATTGATTGTCTCTTTCTATAAATGCTTCATATAAATTTGGCTTTGTAAATTGTTTGGCCAAGAAGTTTCAGAATAAACACATTTACATGTTCGTTTCATAAGTTTAATATGAATGATCTGAACACTTTAGATTTCTATCAATTTATAAATAGATGATAACACATTAAAGATGAAAAGCGAAATAGTATAACTTCTGTGACACAAATATCAACTTAAACATTGATTTCTCACACTACAGGGAAGTTTGAACACATTACAATGACAGAACATCCAGTAGACTACACCTTATGATAATATTTGGTCTACCCTATTTACAGTCAAGGTTATCGAAGCTTGAAATCTTGCATCTTACAAGACTGCCTGTTTGGACTGCCTTTTCGCCATTTTGTGTGCAAGTACCTTTTCGAGCAGCTTCCTTGGGATCAAATATTTACATGCAACTGTTCGACCAGTGTTATAGTAAACACAGCCGATTTTATGTATCATTATGTATCAAAGGCTGACTGATTGTATAATAAGGTGTACCACGGCTAGTAGGGTGCATATTTCAAGCTTCAATCTGCTTGAATATATACAGGGTATACCAAATTAGGTGTAGTGTACTGGTTGATTTGTCAATTTAACAATATTATCTGTTAAAGATTCAACCTTTGATGAAGTGTGTGAAACCAATGTTAATCCCAGAAGTTATGATATTTTGCTTGTAATTTTAGTGTATTACTATTTATAAATAAATTGAGCAAAATCAAAAATGTAATCAGCGCATATTTTTATCATGTATTTAACAAAATAACGAAATCCGTTCAAGTCCTCAAACACTACAGGTAAATCAAATTTGGCTGAGTTTCAAGAACGTGTAGTGCTATGCCATTACTTATGAAACAAATGGCATAGTGCTAAACTTGAAACGAACCTGTATATTACCCCAGGGCAGGGGCAGATGAACCCCTGTGGTTTTATTCGTTGTTTTTTGTTTTTTTTGTTGTTGTTGTTGTTTGGGAATCATTAATATTCTGACCTACTGCCCATTTTTCCTTTAAATGACATTTTAACAGTTTTCCTTATTCAAATAGGGGACCTAAGTTGTCCTTGACATAAATTTAATAGGCCAAGGTCAACTCAGAGTCATGATTTATATATACATTGAAGTACTTAGTCTTTAGTCATCAATGCTTCATGCCAAATTTCGTTGAAATCGGTCTACCCGCTCCAGTAGTTAAATAACTTTTTCATGCTCAGATCAGCAGAGACTAAAATTTATCCTGCTCATAAAATGTTAAAATGCCAATTCTTGGCATTTTAACATTTATAAACAAGATTAATTACAAGTTTTGATATTCTAAGCCTGGAATTTCAATTTATTTTGATTATTTCAGTATTTATAAGCACTTTAATAAATTTCATATTCAGTTGAGCATGAAAAAAGTTTTACAACCTCAGAACCAGGGAGCCAAAATTCACATTATGTTTGTGGTGCCATAATATCATTCCAGCAATAATCCAGTGATGCAGATTCTGTCTGGCACTCAACCTGAAATGTAATTTCATACATGTTTATAAGAAAATGACAAAGAGCAAACACGACACATTGGCATTACATACATTTTACCTCACAAACTAGAATACTTTTGTAGATAAAGGTTCACTATCCGATTTTGTTCAATACAGCCCATCTTCTCTTTTTGAATGTTAACTGATTTTAAAGTATCTACAGTAACTTACCTTTATATTTAAGTCTTGATGAGAGAAAACCAGTCTTCAGGAATTCTGACACAAACCGACCTGTACAGTCACAGAAAAATGCTATAAGCTTGAAATTTTGAATTTAAGAAGAACACGGATTGAAATATCTGTGCAATGAAAACAAAGGAGCTTATTAGCAGTGCAATGACTGCACAGCTGATCTGTGCCATTGTTTTTGAGATAAAAGTCTGGTTTTCCCTTGAGGAGGCTCATTTTATCCAACAGTTTTAAACGTATCGTCACAAAACGAATGCATAATGACACAATTTGAATTGTTTGCATTTGTTGCACTTACAGAAATGAATTTTCTAGCCAGTAGAAGCAGTATATATTCAACTGAGTATGTAATTACCCTTCATATGGCCCCATATCTGTAGATTTTGATGACCCCATAATCACTTCTAAGATCATAAGACAATTACTTGATGTGGGGATATCTACCTGGACTATTCTTCCGGTATTGTCAAGACAGCCACTTAACTTATAAAGAAAAGGTGTCTTTAAAAACCTACCTAACAACCAAATAATCACTAGCGCACTGTCCTCTAAATCTGCAGTTCGTAAGTAAAGCTGAATGTAGTCATGTTTACTGTAAATAAATAACATACAAGTTACAAACATTATAAACATTTCAAACATTTAGACTTTCAAGTATCTCAATATACAAGCAAATTTTATATATGTAAAAATAAATCCATGTAAGTTGGAAAATAGAATGATGGATTCAATTTCAAAATTCTACAAAGCAGCCGTTCCAATAACTGTCTACTCATAAATTGCTGATGTATACAGTACTTATATTTGAACATTTCTATAATTATACATACCATGTATATGATTCATTTAGACTATACTGTTGTGCTATGATGGTTATTTAAGGGGAGTGTTCACAGCTGCTGTGTCCTGTAAAGAAAACAACGGGAAGTTGCAACGAAGGGCATGTAATGTGATTATGAAACAAAGTATTAAAAGTACTACACTACAACCTCTTTATAACACTATTGTTGGGGTCCAATACAATTTCCGTGTTAACTATCCAATCCATGTTAATCGAGAGTAAAATGTATAGACATATAGCAAAAATATTCTAAACTCGCTATTTGGGGTCCAACATGGATCAGTGTTATATCCAAAACCATGTTGTAATGAAGTGTGTTATAAAGAGGTCCAGGTGTATAGCTGAACTTACTGTAAGTTGTATCTAAACTTCACAAGGTGAGCAATGATATCAGTGACAAAATGCAGTTTAATTGGATCAGACTAAACATGCTAAATGACAAATACTTTGTAATGCTTCAAATTTCATAGTCAGTACTGTCAATAGCCAAACAAGAAATGGAATAAAGAAAAAAAAAGCATTATAAGACTTGAGTATATAAACACTCATTTACCCAGTAAATAAAATATACTACAGTGTTAGTCCATTTTCTATAAATTATAATTAGGAGTCTGAATCGCACAGTGTCGTCTAGATAGGCCATCAATGCAAAACGTGCACATTTCTTAGCCCATTTCTATACATATTAGTTATTACAAAATCAGAGGACCAATGGTCCTGTATTTACTCACCTGAGATCTGGGATATATACCAATAAATTTGTTTGACTATTGACTATTATGGTCATATACATCTATATAGCCCCAGGGCAGGGACAGATGAACCCATGGGGTCAATTTTATTTTCAGAATCATAAAAATTCTGTCCAATTGCCCATTTCTTTTAAAGTTTTTCCCTTGAAATGACAATTTAACAATTTTCCACATTCAAGTTTCGACTGCATTGGCAACCTTTATTGACCTTGGCATAAAATAGGTCAAGGTCGTCACAGGGACATGATTTATATATACATTGTAGTACTTGAGTCACCGATGCTTCATGCTAAGTTTTGTTATTATCTGTCTATGGGACTCAAGAGTTTTTTGAATGTTTTTTTTTAAACTTTTACCATATATGGACATGCCGGCCATCTTGGTCGTGTGACCTAGGCTAGATTATTTACATGTATATATGTTACAGCCAATCTGTGAAATCAGCCTTTTCATGAAATGGCTAAAATTTTTAGCCTTTTTGTGAAATGACTAATTCACTCAGCCATTTCATGAAAAGGCTAAATATTTCAGCCTTTTCATGAAATGACTAAAATCTCCATGTCATTGTTACACAGATTGACTGGTTCAGTTTCAGCCAATCTATGTAATAACGCCTTGAGTTTTATTTATGCCTTTGATATCATCACAGAAATAATTCATTTGATTAAACCACAAAAATGAATATGATAGTACATAAACTTCCATTTTCACTTATCAAAGAATATTATTGTAGGCATAAATAGTAATACATGTAATAATAATAATGATAATGATAATAATAAAGTTAAAGATAAGTATAATTGCTATGATTATGATTATAAGTTAACACAATAAGAAAACAAAGAAGTTTAAACCATTACGTCGATCATAGTCAAATAAAAGCTAATTAAAGCAATGTTTGCAAGCTAATTAAAATGTGATAAATCCCACTCGACTACCCTTTGATTTTAAGAGGGAGACAATGTTGCTATTTTTCCTATACATATAGTTGACAGAGGTAGAGGTGACCCATGAAAACATTCTTGGAGTAATCCTGGTTTTTGATGAATAAAATATGTACACTATTGCTGTCAAGGAACCACTTTGATCTATGTCCATAAAAGCTCCTAACAAATCGTGATGTTAACACACGGTTTGTACAGTGACACTTCGCCAAGCTGTGAAAGCAACAACTTCAGGCGGTCAAGGTTTGTTTCGATGTAATTGTGGAAAGGGTAAAAAACAATGTCAAACAACAGATGTAAGTGTTTTAAGGCCGGTAAAATGTGCAATAGCAGATGCCATAACAGTCTCCCATGCACGATAAAAAGGTACAAGTAGGCAAAGATCAGGAAAAGGCGCAATCAGAAAAAGATTCCCACTCCAAAAACCGAGGTGGGAAAAAACCAAACTAACAATCAGGTACTTATACCATGAAACATATCGTAAGCCGAATGAGCAGCTATTTTCCCAATAGGTGGCCACTCAGTTACCTTAACTTAACTAAAAATATGAAAACATACATAAGGCGCCAACAGCACAAAAAATTTTAAACACCAAGACATAAAACAAAAAGAACCACTACAGAAGTATCGACTTGGAACGATCAGTAACACAAAGTTACTGGCGGGCTTAAACCGGTTTTACAGGTACCTAACCTCACCCTCAGCTTCTGCAGTGGTTCACAACATTTAGTTAGTTCTTCGGTCCTCGTGGTGATTCTCTAACTAGTCAATGAATCATCAAGAACAAACAAATAAATCATGATAAGTAGACAATGTATGTGAATTAAACTGTGTGGTATTGAAAATGTACACTATTGATATGTGTTTCTAATGGCATGTTGCTGATATTTTACTATTTTATAAGCGAATCCTTAGTATCTCATATTGTGTGATTCAATAACTTTGAATTTTCCCTAGACAATGGGAAAAATGAAACGAAATTATTGTACCAGTAAGAAATTGAAAATCTCAATATATTAACTGGATTACTCATGACACATAAAATTATCATTTGATGTGCTTACATTTTGTGCTTTACTATGTTTTAACCAATGTTCAGAGCTTTAATAAAAATAAACTTCACTCTTTGTATTGTTTTAAAGGTTCCCTTGTTAGTTTAGCCATTTCATGAAATGACTAAAGCAAATTTTTAGTCGTTTCATGAAAAGGCTGAAATATTTAGCCGTTTCATGAAATGGCTGAGTGAATTAGTCATTTCACGAAAAGGCTAAAAGTTTTAGCCATTTCATGAAAAGGCTGATTTCACAGATTGGCTGTAACATATACACATTGATTCCCCCTTCCTATAGATGCTTCATATAATATTTGGCTTTGATTTGCAAAGCAATTTCAGAGGACAAGATTTTTGAATATTATGGTAAAATACATGTAAATTGCCCCAGAGTGGGGGCAGATGACACCCTGGGGTCATTTTTTTAAGAATCATTGATGTTCAGTCCAGGACTCCTAAAGTCAATTTCCTGCAAGATTTTCTCTTCAATTTACATTTTAACAGTTTTCCCCATTTAATACATCTATATATAGGGGACCTATGTTGACCTTGTCATAAAATAGGTCAAGGTCATTACAGGGTCATGATTTATAAATACATTGTAGTACTCGAGTCACCGATGTTTCAAGCTAAGTTCCATTGAAATTGATTCATGGGTTCCAGAGAAGAAGATTTTTGAAGGGTCTTTACCATATATGGGCATTGTGGCCATCTTGGTTATATGTGACCTGGATTATTTAAATATACATTGGTTCCCTCTTCCTATAGATGCTTCATATAAAATTTTGCTTTGATTGGTCAAGCGGTTTCAGAGAAGATTTTTGAATACTATGGTAATATACAGGTATATTGCCCCGGGATGGGGGACAGATGAGTCTCTGGGGTCATTTTGTTTTTCAGAATCATTGATAGTCAGTCCTACAGCCCCATTTCCCCGCAAGGTTTTCTCTTTAAAAGACATTTAACAGTTTTCCCCTTTCAAATGTACTGGCAACCCATGTTGACCTTGCCATAAAATAGGTCAAAGTCATCACAGGGTCATGATTTATATGAAACATCGTAGTACTTGAGTCATCAATGCTTCATGCCAAGTTTCATTGAAATTAGTCCACCAGTTCCTGAGAAGAAGATTTTGAAGTTTTTCACTGTATATGGGCATGGTGGCCATCTTGGTCATGTAACCTGGATTATCAATATATAAATTGGTTCCCCCTTCCTGTAGATGCTTCATATAAAATTTGCCTTTGATTGGCCGAGTGGTTTCAGAGAACAAGATCTTTGAAAATGGTGGCCGACAGACGGACAACCGGTGCCTACCCATCCTATATGCGCACCTATTAGCCTTTGGCTCAACTGAGCTAATAAAGAAAAAGAAGTATAAAATACTAAATACCAGTAGATACTATCTGGCACCGACATCTTGATCTGAGACTGTATTTTGTCCACCCCTCATGTAACTTGTAAAATCACTTCTCATGTAACTTGTAAAATCATACAATATGTGGGTAGGGGCTGGAGCAGCAGGTCAAATACTTCTGGAATTATAAATTGAATAACTACAATGTCAACATGTCACATATGTACAAACATACATTCTTCACTCCTGTTTAAAAGTGAATACATTGCTAATCAGGATGTTTTTACATACTGTATTTTGTAGTTCTAATTAGCACACAGTGACATGCTTAAGTACAAACCCTGCTTGTTTCCTAAAAGCAAATTAGTACATTGTATTTGACACATATTTCGCACATGAATATTGCATTAGCAGCATTCAATCCTAAACTTAAATGTTAAAACCCTATATTCTTTACAATTGAACACTGAGCCCCCCCAGGGGGGCTTTGCTCCCTGCTCCCTGAAAGAAAAATGACCTTTCTCCCCAGCTCTCTAAAATGTTTTTCCTCAGCCCCCTGCTCCCTAAAACCCCAAAAAGTCCCTGAAAACAAGAATTGGCAATATGCAAGACTTATTAGATACCCCCCTCAAAGTAAAAGTCAGTAAAAAAACTGATTTTCAGCTGTTACTTATGCAAACAAAGTATCAAAAATGTGCCTATGCAAACTGTACGAGGAGTTAAGGGCAATAGCTCTAAAAGAACTGGACCCTTTACAAGCATCCCCATGTTGAAAACATGCACAAAAATTGTCTAAGTTCACAAAGCTGCAATTTCGTCAAAAATTATTTTTTCACAATAAAACTTCTTCGTGCGAATGTCTATCATGTCTTTATTGTGAAGGTAACAGTGATGTAGATAATTATTTTTCGCAATGCGTACTGTACGCATCAGAATAAATGTACAGTGCGTACCGCCAATATTACTATGTACGCGTTTTCTGAAGGTTCATATTCTAACCTCTCATTCAGAATCAAACTTACAGATATGCACACGTATGGATAAGACCATTTAGGCATTTATTCAAGTATGAAAAATACATGTTATTCTGTCATTAAGGCTTGTTAAACCATACTTTTGTATCCAGTATAGATAATAAGAGAGCAAAAGTGAGGAAAAACATAACTGGCATGGCTGTAGAACATGGAATACATCAAGTTTTGAATTAAAAAAAATATGACCAGAAATCGATGCAAAATGCCTTTTCAATAAACCAAAGTGACACACTACTAATAAATTCATGAATAAACCTTTGGTTAACAGACACTGAACGGAATACACGTTTATGGTATAACTACTGAAGATACATAATATATTGTATGGTATGTAATATGAAACGATCAGAAGCTGCATTCATAATGTAACTACTTTTTGATTGTTGTCAGAGCAGCCTCACAATACTAGTTGACAAATTTTCATTTTGTGACAATTTTAAAGGTATTTTTATCTGTGTACGCATTAAATCGTAAACTGTTTGTGTATTGCTGATTTTTACTGCGTACATGGTACGCACAGGTCTGATATTTCTATGCGTACTGGGTGAAAAATCGTGCGTACATATGCAGTACGCATCGTTATCTATTTCGCTGAGGTAAAGTATCAGATCACTACATCAAAAGCTGTGGTAGGAGTTGATTGGCCTGTATAGGCACACCTTAGAATAAATGTTGAAAACTTGCACAAAAAATTGTCTAAGTTCAAACAGCTGAAATTTTGTCAAAAATATTTTTTTCAAAATAATATTTCTTCATGCACATGCCCAGTGAGTCTGTATTGTGAATGCAAAGTATCAAATAGCTCCAGCAAAAGCTGTGGTAGGAGTTGATCGGCCCATATAAGCCCTACCATAGCAAATGCTCATAAAAATTGTCTATGTTGTCTACGTTCAAACAGCTGCAATTTTGTCTAAATATTTTATTCAAAATAATATTTCTTCATGCACATGTCCAATGTGTCTGTATTGTGAAGTCAAATTATCAAATGGCTCCGGCAGAAACTGTGGTAGGAGTTGATTGGCCCATATCTACACTACCATGGAACCCATGTTGAAAACTTGCACAAAAAGTGTCTAAGTTCACAAAGCTCCAAAGTAATATTTCTTCATGCACATGTCCAATGTGTCTGTATTTTGAAGTCAAATTATCAGAAACTGTGGTAGGAGTTGATTGGCCCATATCTACACTACCATGGAACCCATGTTGAAAACTTGCACAAAAAGTGTCTAAGTTCACAAAGCTCCAAAATAATATTTCTTCATGCACATGTCCAATGTGTCTATATTGTGAAGCCAAAGTGTCAAATGGCTGACAAACAATTTTTAAATTCAGGCCTGATAAACAGTGTGTACAAGAGAGAAAAAATGTTAGTAAGGATTAAAGATGCTGGTACATCCATGCAATTAGCAAAGCTTCAGTGTGTGTGTGGGGGGGGAGGGGGTTGCTGCAGGCTTTACACATTGCCTTTTGGTCTGGGGGCATGCTCCCCAGGGAAAGTTTGAAACTTTGATGTTTTGGTGGTCTGTTTGTTTTCTTTTGTTTATAAATTTGTACAGCTGAAAGAACTGGTTTATCAGAAATATATATTTCAGATCATATCCTGCTATTAAGTTTATCAACTAATGAGAATAGTAAAAATAGAAGGCACAGAGATTGTACAGTCAAATTTAAAATCCCAACCCAGACACCAGGCGGAAATGAAAGGACAGCACAAATCAACACTAAGCTGTTATAGCACACATGAGAAAAACCTGCATACACATTTTTCAAGTTAAGGGCACTGTGTGCTAATTAGAACGAATACGGTATACCATAATTGTTCTCACTAGTGCACATGCTCAAATAAGTGCACACCCTGGTCGTTTAGAAAATGTGCATAAGTGCACACTATTTGACTGCCTTATTGGTATTTTGTATAGATTTTACATATAACGGGTAGTGCCATATTATTAACTGCATTTAAACCTAGCCTTAAATGATGGAACACTATTTTAAGTTATTTGTAAAAGTTTAGTACACTGTGCGCTAATTAGAACAAATATGGTAAATAGTTTTGCAATATCAAGCATCTGGACTAAAACTAAATACATGTTCTAGGTGTGGCAGGTAGTGTTGTAACAATGATCAAATATTGATAATCATTGGTTTGCTGTCGACCGACTGATGATCGAGAATGCTTTCATAATCGATCATCAATTTAAATTCTATGGGTCATGTTAAGCTGACATTGTTTGTCTTTTATCAAAGATTTTAGTCAGAAAATGACAACTAGCCTGCTTCTGAGTTCATTTCCAAATACATGTACATGTAAGTTTGATACATGTATCAAGTAGTCATTGCAATAAGTTAATGACATTGTAATCTTCCCTTGCACCTGTCCTATAATAAGCATTTCATGACAAGATTACAAAAGCTAAATGTGACAAAACTTTGTATTTTCAGAGATATTTATAAAATAAGTATTTATGCAACTAAACCAAACAAGCTTACAAATTCCTTATTAAAGTCTTGGTATCAAGAGCACTATAACCTTTCCAATTTCAATTATAATTGATGATTGACCGAAAAGTCATATCTGATTTTTTCGATGATCGATTATGAAAATTCCATAATCGAACAACACTAGTGTCAGGCAACATGTCCAGCGATCAGAGAAAACTGAACTCTGACAACATTGGACGCAGCCTCAAGGAGAATCAAGGTTCTCCAAAAAGCAATTACACTCCAAACAAGGCATTTTTTCTTACATACAAGAATCAAGATAAAATGCACGAAAAAGAATATTTCCTTTGTGTTCTTAAGTTTGAGTTCTGCAAGCACTTGGTTATCAGGTTATCACATAAAATGTAAAAATGTAGACTGAAAACAAACATGAAAGGACAAAAAAAAAAACTTCAAGATCTCAGTGACAAACCTTTGTAGGCCTCCTAGTAGCCCACTTGAAAAATATATGTTTTTATATCTATAGGTTCCTTTTACCCAAAATATAGGTTCTTTTACAGGTTTGTCACCAAAAATATAGGTTATCAAAGGTGTTTTTTTTTGTTTTGTTTTTTCTCACTTCCATCACAATTTTAGCAAATTCCTTCCAAATTCTGGAGCTTCCTTAACCACACCGTGTTAGCGGCAATCATGAACAACCAATCTGATAAATAAAAAGAGATCTACACTGCCCTAAAATGGCATTTCGGATTGCCAAAATGACGATGTAGAACATAAACTGAACTTTCTCGATTGCCAACACATGCTTTTTGGCAATCTAAAACGCTTTCTTGGCAGTCGGGAACGCAGTTTTGTATAAAATCACACATTCCACATTGCCACTTATAAAGTGTATTATCATGAATGGATAATTGCAATCAAATTGAAACAAATGAACCTGTCGGCAGCATAGACCGGAAAACTCAAAGAAAAACGTGCACAAACAGCTGTTCAATGTATTGATCGAATCGGAATGACATCATCGGTCATTTGTACGAGGTGAATGACTCAGTGTTTATCACTATGGCCTTACTGAATTAAAAGCAGAAGATATGAAAACAAAATTATTTTTTTTCTTAAAAGCTTTGAAAATATCTTTAGATCATTATCATTTCTTCAACTCAAGATATGAACAGTCAACCCGGTAATATTTCTGGCCAATTATGATTTTATGAGCATCTAAAAATGATTAAAGTATAGCGATAATGAACGAGTTATACCCTTGACCGAAAGAGCAAAGAAAGAGCAGTTCTGGTAACCAATACTGACTTTTTCTCACGAAAGAGTAGCTTGCCGACCGGATCAATGCATCTTCAAAACATTTACAAGCACTGGTCAGAAAACAAATACTGGTCTTAAAATGATTCATATTGTCAGGGCTTTTTCTCTATACAAAACTGGGTCCGGTTTCCGGTACCAAATTTTTTCCCAATTGGCTGAAAAAATTCCCAATTGACGAGGAACATTCCCAATTAGCAGAAAAATCCAATTTTTTTTTTCCCAATTTCATCGGTACTAAAATTTCCCCAAAAGGTCAGAAAAAGCCCTGATTGCTTTTTCTGCAAAGCATAGGTAATTTATAGATTTGGGAGCAAAATGAAGGTTTTATAGGATTTTACTAATTTTACACAAAATTATAGTTTTTTACAGGTTTTAATAATAGTTTTCGCTGGGAGGCCCGAGTTTGATAATGGTAACATTGTTGTCAAAGAAATGGGTGTGACGTACTAGTCGCATCATATCTCAATATTGGTGCGACTTGCATTGGTGTGACTTGCAAGTCGCACATTAAGTTAGCTACGCCCATGAGTATTAGAAGCCGAGCCCGAGCTTCTGTGCTTGTATGCCGAGCGAGTTTTGACTAAAGCTTGATTTCTTCCAAGAAAATAATTTATGTATACCGGTATATAAGATAATATTTTATAGCATTTGACATGTTTGAAGTGATTTTGAATAATTATTGATTTATTGAAATGTTTATTTTCCTCAGTTATGCTTATTTGTTAAAATTGGAAATATATCAGCTTTTCTAACAGTCAAATTGAAAAAATATGGATGACATGCTTATTGCTATTTGCTAAATGCTAATTGCTAAATGTGTATTGTAATATGATAAATTGTAACTAAGAATTTTGAAATGGGCCTATGAAGGATATTGATAATATTCATAATTTTACAGTATGTTGGATTAATTAACATTATAAAAAAATAGTATGTACTGTACAAGCATGGACAGTTTTATTTTTAATTTGCAATCAGCATTTAGCAATTAGCATTTTAGCATCTGGCAAAAAGCATTTAGCAAATAGCAATTTGCAAATGGCATTAAGCAAATAGCATTTATAATGCCGACAAACACATCAGTGTGGTCTATATTTTTCCCTTTTCATCCCCCGACAGTTATCGTAACTAAACAAACACATGACTGGCCTCAAAGTAATCATGATTTACGATTAAGATTAACCCAGGTCTGATAACCACTAGTTGATCAATCACTGGTCCTTGATCGATCACTGGTCACCTTACACTAATCATGACCGGGGTTCCAGTTGCGCATGAGCCAAGAGCTGTACACTAATTTTCTTGATCTCGGTTTTTATTTCAAGTAACCCCCTTCAGCTCTTGGTATACCTGAACACCATCTGAAGACCTCCTCGGAGGTTAAGATGTAAAGGAAGATTGATAGATGACGAAAAAACAAGTTTAATACACATTCCTTTTGATCTGTTTCGAAATAAAAAAAGATTCAATTTTTGTATTTGAGGTTAACTGGTCTTGCTAGGCAGCTTCTGCTTGAAATGGGCTTTCACTATCTATCTTAAATACTGCCTAAGCCCTCGCGATTATTTTTTGGCAGGCACTGCGCGTTAGGGTTATAAAAAAGAAAAAGATAAAGAATGATGAGTGTCAAGATGAAAGGTTAAAAACTACTACTATTAAATGATCGATGATGAAGGGGATCAATAATCCCACTAATCTTCACTGACCAGTCTTGGTTTTCACACACAAAATAAATAATAATAAGCAAATCTCTCATAATCTTGGTTTGCAGCCTTAGGCTTTTTTCAGCATTTCATAAATTCATAAAGTACAGAGATAGATCTAGATTTTCAAAAAAGCTGAAACTTGTATAATTTTGCAAAAACACGAAAGTAGGTCACTACAATAAACTGCAGCTTGATCAATTTATCAGTAGGCCTACTGTAAGGTGTCACTGTCATATGGAAATATTATTACTTACCTTAGCTTTTACACAATATTTTCCACAACATCTGCTCTTTAGTTCATTGACAAAATAGCCAAAATACATCAAATTGTTTTAGTCGAGTCATCGCAATGGCGTCGTTTTAACAGGGTAGGTTCGATCTTCGGAGGGTCGATCAATAATTATCCATCTTTTACCGAGAATTTTTTTCCCTTCTTTTTCTTCTTCTTCTTTTCAAAATATGGATGAAACCCCAGAAACCAGCTGTCAACGTACAGAAAGGATGCCACAAATGTTGAATTTGTTAGAAAATAAAAAAGATTCTAAAACTTTTTTTCGGTTTTGAAGATGTCTATTGAACGACACTCAGTGTATCACTAGTAATTTTATAACAACCCTTTCCTGCCATATGACGTATTTCGAAGTTGGTAGTCCAAGGGTGATTCAGGTTCTTCAAAACCAAATTTCAAAAAGAAACAAATCACTGTATGGACTAATAGGTATCTTTTAATTTTTAAAAAAAACATATGATATCAAGATATTAGCTTTTGAAACTCTGCAAAATTCAATAAATACTTTTTTTCGCAATATTTCACAAGTGAACACACCCACTAATGGAATCGTCCGTCAAAACTGAATCCAATAGTAAGGCTAATTAATATCTGATTCAAGTAATTACTGAAAAGAGTTTCTTATTTCAATAATAAATAACGCCGTTGAAAAACCTGTATATTGGATGAGCAAGTCTTTCAAATGGTTTAGTCCCAGGTGGGGGATCACAGAACATAGCCTTCGGGCTATTCTGTTTAGGTGTCAGTTTATTGAAGCATGAAATTAAAATAAGTCGGTTAAGCTATACATAGCTAATGTTTATTTCGTTTAAATGTCCGACTATAAATAAAATTTGTATTCTGTATTCTGTATAAGTTTAAAATTACTCCCGATTCCATAAAAAACGAAGGTAGACTTGCTCAAATGATAATGATGAAAGTTCACCTTCAGGTTTAGTGGTATCATTACAAAAACACGCCTGTGCAATATACAGAGATTCTTAAAGTTGTAAAAAATGAAAATTTTCAGTAGAAAAATTTTGATATTTTTCTTATTTTTGTTCTAAACATAGACTGTGGGTACAAGTTAGAACCGCCTCGGCGAGGTGGTTCTAACTAGTACCAACAATCTATGTTTTTGAGCAAAAATAAGAAAAAGCATGCCTCAGTTTTGCTATATAAAAGTGGGGTATTATGGGGTATTTATTTCACGGACATGTTTTCCTGATGCAGGGCTGATTACGAACCTTGCAGAACTTCAAATGGCAGCAAAATCCACGGATTTTCCATGATAGCAAAAACGCTGAATCGTATGGCATACCCAAAGAACCCAACCCCCATGAAGAGCAGGCATCCTGTTTTCTCGAGGATCGGAAATATAAGGAAGAACATCAGAGTTTCGGAGAGACAGCATATTGTGTTGGATAGACCTATGACTAGTTGGCTACCTCCTGAAACAGTTACCCAGAGCAATATACAATGTAAGCTTATGAGCCGCCTGATGGGAAAACCAACAATGCGGTTTCCGAACAGGTCCGATACAAACCAGCCTGTACAAGCACAGAAAAGAGCTAGAAGCTTGAAATTTCGGATTTAAGTAGAAGAGGAACTGTACTATCCGAGTAGCGAAAACAAAGGTGCTGATCAGCTTCGCGGTTACCGCGAAGCTGATCTGCGCCTTTGTTTTCGCCTATACAGGTTGTTGGTTTTTCCATGCGGTGGCTTTTATAGTAATTATAAATGAACTGTATTTCCTTACTGGTCGTTCCAATGCGGTTCTGTTGTTATTTAACATTACCATGTTTGTTTACTCTGTCTTCTTCTCTGTTGTACTCGCCAATTTGTGTAGATGTCGATAGGTTGGCGACTGTTTTCATCAAGAAAACATGCCCGTGAATTGTAAACCCCCTTAAACCCCATTTTTATATAGCAAAACTGGGGCATGCAGGGGTATAGCTATTTTTTTATTTTTACTCCAAAACATAGATTGTGGGTACGAGAGGCGGTTCTACCCACAATCAATGTTTTGGAACAAAAATATTGAAAATATCAAGAAAACATTCCAATGAAATTTTCAATTTTTGGATCTGAAAAAAATCTCTATTATATACTCGGCAAAAAAAGTTTTGGACCAGCAACATTTTTCAACCGCTGTTGGGGTATTTAGCAATCAAACACAAAACATTTAACATATATGGATTCTGTATTCAATTCCGGATCAGAATAAAAGAAAATTTTATGTTAAAGTGTCACCTTGCTCCTGTCAGAACCCGCTAATCCTTAAAGGGGTCATCCAAAAAAGTGAACGAAAAGTCAATAATGTGTATATCCACCATTATTACGCCGGCATTCACGAACCATATTCTTCGAAGAATACACAAGTCTAAGAATAGTCTGCTGCGGAATTCTGGCCCACTCTTCCCTCAGAAACCGTCGAAGGTCTTGCAGTGTGCTGTTCTGATCCAGACGTGCCGACACAGCTCTCCCAAGGACGTCCCAAGCATGCTCAATGCACGACAAATCTGGCGAAACTGCAGGCAATGCCATTCTGTTCACATTGTTTCTGTGTATGAAGTCATTCACAATACGCGCTGGATGCGGTCTGGCATTGTCATCTTGGAATATTGGGTCAGGGACTGGCATCTGACGCAGGAATGGCAGCACATGGGGCGTTAGAACTTCATTAATGTACCGTTGTCCGTTCAGATTTCCATCAATAAAGACCAAATCTGTTTTCGCAGTGGCAGAAATTCCAGCCCATACCATAACTTCCCCTCCTTGAAAGGCTACCGTAGGGATCACCGTGGCTGGAACATGTCGCTCTCTACGTCGTCGCCAGACCGGTTTTCTGCCGTCAACTCTATTGAGATAAAACTTTGACTCGTCGGAGAACATAACCCTTCTCCATTGTGGATTATGCCATCCTGCATGAGCACGACTGAAGGTCAAACGGGCATCCTTATGGCGTTTGGTAAGTTTTGGCTTCTTTGCAGGCACCATTGACTTGAATCCACTTGCATGGATGCGATTCCTCACAGTCTGAACAGATACAGGCCGGGCTCCTGGTCCCCTAACTGCATACAGTCGCCTGCGAGTTTGTGGTCCTGTCACGAAGCGATTTCTTGCAAAAGTGGTGGCGATGTAACGATCTTCAGCCCTCGTTGTAACTTTGGGTCGGCCTGAGCGTGGCATGTCCTTAAACTGTCCTGTTTGTCTGTACCGTTGTCGTATCATATTAATTATCTGATGGCTAGTGTGGAATCTTCTGGCTACTTCTCGGCTTCTCATACCTGCGTCTAGGCACCTTAGGGCTCTAGCGCGATCAGTTTCACTTAGCTTGTTGTATTGTCCTCTAACAGGCATCTTGTTAATGAATGTGCAACACAGAACTGGTGCTTATAACTTTAATTGGTCTTAGAGCATAATTTGCATGCTTTTGGGAATGATTTGTTTTTGAGTTTATAGCGCAGAAGCCAGCAGGGCAAAAAATAATTTTCGTTCCACCCCCTCCACATAAAAGGTTTGGTAGTTTCATGTTTGAGACCATTAAATGGGCAAACGTTTAGGCCTGGGTGCCAAGTCCGGATGTGGATTCTTCATACCAAAATCCAAGATGGCGTCCAAAATGGCCGCCAAAAAGATGAATTTTCTATTTTCTCACATATTGGAGTTAAAGATCTACACAAATATACACATTCTATGTTGTTTTACTCAGCAGTAACTTACAAAGCATAATAAGGCTTTAAAATCGTGATAACAATAGATTTCTTCTCAGGGAGCCCAAAAGTATCGCAAAAATGGTACATTTTAAACTGATTTTCTACCTGGCCCATTTTTCAAACCAAAAATATTTTGTTGCACACACACTACAGAAAAGGTTTTTAATGCTCAAAATTAAATTTAGTATATAAGAATTTTTTTCAACCTGGGTGTCAGCTAGGATTGTGGTATCAAATTGGAAATATTTTCATCTTTATAATGTAAGGGTACATCATGAGAGTCTCGCAAATCAAGGGGGTAGGGGTAGGTTTAGCTTCACAAATTTCGTTTCATCCACCACTAAAAAGGTTTGATGGTTTTATGATAAGGTTCATAGAATGGGCAATCTTTTAGGTCTAGGTACCAAGTCTGTGTGTGGATTCTTCACACGGAAATCTAAGATGACATCCAAAATGGCCGCCAAAACGTCAATTTTTCTGATAATTCAAATTAAACAGTTAAAATAAGTTAAAATGCAGATTTTTTTATGTTGGCTAACTCCGAAGTAACTGAACAAGCATAATGAGGCTTTAAATCATGCTTGCAATAGATTTCTCCTAAGTGAGCCCAAATTTGTAAAACAAATGGCATATTTTATACAGATTTGCTACCTGGCCCATTGCTCAAACAAAAATATTTTGTTGCACACACACTACAGAAAAGTTTTTTTATCGTTAGAATTACATTTCGTATATATGAAAAATTGTTCAACGTGGGTGCCAGCTAGGATTGTGGTATCAATTTGGGAAATATTCTCGTCTTCATAACTTAGGGGTACATGATAAGGTTATCGTAATTCAAGGGGGTAGGGGTAAGTTTAGCTTCACACATTTCGCTCCTTTGCCGCTAGAAAGGTTTGATGATTTTACAATGAGGTTCATAGAATGGGCAATCTTTTAGGCCTAGGTGCCAAGTCTGTATGTGGATTCGTCACACATAATCCAAGATGACATCCAAAATGGCCGCCAAACCGTCAATTTTCTGATAATTCACCTAAAACACTTAAATTAAGATAAAATGCAGATTTTAATATGTCGTTTCACTAAGAAGTAAATGGAAAAACATAATAAGGCTTAAAATCTTGCTTGCAATAGATTTCTTCTGAGTTGGTTCTTCTGATGGTTTTATGTTGCGGTTCATAGAATGGGCAATCTTGAGGCCTAGGTGCCAACTCTGTATGTGGATTCTTCACAGGGAATTCAAAGATGACATCCAAAATGGCCACCAAAACTTCAATTTTCTGATAATTCACCTAAAACAGTTAAAAATAAGATAAAAAAATATGTTGGTTTACTCAGAAGTAACTGGAAAAAGCATAACAAGACTTTAAATTCTGCATGCAATATATTTCTTCTGAGTGAGCCCCAAATTGTCACCAAAATTGCATATTTTAAACAGATTTTTGCTGCCGAACCCAATAGTCAAACAAAATATTTTGTTATAAGATTTTTGCAAAACAAGGGATTAGGTATAATTTTGTGTCAAAACTTTTGTTCCAGCCCTACTTACAGATTATATGTTGAAGCTTAATACAATTATGGCACTTTGAGGCCAGGGTCTAACGGCTGTTATCTCAACCTACACTCGAGGCATACTCCACTCAAACTCATTCAGATAATCTGATCAGTCACTCGTGTGAGCGCATAACTGTCCGATTTGGTATGCACATGTCACACTCACACTCGAACTCAACTCAAATTTCGAGTAAGCATTGAGTGAAGGTGACACCTCACTCGAGCGCTACTCGAAAAATTTTGGACCCTTATTTCTTCACATTTTCTTCGAAAGAGCCCCCAAATAGCAGATTATATACATCACCTCGACCAAGCTTTATGCTCGGGACAAATCTTTTCTTGATAGGGGTCGCGAATTCTAGAACAGATTTCGATTTTCCCAAGGCATGTCATTTGCGACTATTTTGAACATGAAAAGCAATGATGAGTGAGTGAAATGATGGGTGAGTGGTCAACATTGTACATCCAGATGCAGACACATTTGTGCCTTTACGCTAGATAACGCTGTCACAGACTGACCCCTCCACCCCCACGCACACCCATATACTCACTGACCCACCCACACACCCTACAAAGAGAGAGAGAGAGAGAGAGAGAGAGAGAGAGGACAAATAAACCAGCAAGCAAGCAGAGAGAGAGAGAGCATCACAGAAAGAAAGACAAATAAACACACAAGCAGACAAACAAACAATATAGAGCAAATACAGTACCATGGTTGCACATCGAAATTAGATAACTCACCGCAATATGCGGCGTCTAGTCATATCTTACTGCTAATTTGATGTTAGAATAGTACCATCAAACGTACATAAGATTTCAAATTTCTTTGTTTTATAATGAAAATCTGACACTCCAGTGAGTGATGGTTGAGTGACTGTTGTCCATACCAAATCTATACTCCACTCACACTCAATTTAACCTCATTCGACTCATACTCCAGTCATACTCTCACGAGTTGAGTTCGAGTTTGAGTTTAAGCTTCTCACTTAAGTTTGTTGGGGCTGGAGCTTCTTGGCTGTTGCTTGGCCTTCCGGTGTTCACGTGGTGTTTTTCTTTTGCTCTGGATTTCAATAAGTTGTTTGGCGCCCAAGGACCTCCTCAATCAGGCAGCTCATTGTGACTGCAGAACCACTGCAGAGGGCGAGTTAAGGCGTATGTAAAACTATATTAAGCCCCCCAGTTATTTATAACTGACGTTCCAAGGCGTGACTGCTGTGGTTCAGAATTATCCAAGCTATTCCAATAACTTCACTTAAATAACTGCTCACCCTGATTTCCGTTACACACATTATACGTTGGTACCTATGTTTTATATTTCTTCACATGATTTTCCTTATTGCTAGTTTATATATAGATTATAGATATACATTTATATATATATAGGTATTTTAGAGCCACTGCAGGAGCTGAGGGCGAGGCTAGGCGCCTGTAAAACTAAGTTAAGACCCACAGTAATTTTATACTTCTGATCGTTCCAAGGCGATACTTCTCTGGCGTTGAATATATGTGGTGTTTGCACCTTATGTATGTCTTCATATTTTAGTTTTGGTAACTGAGTAACCACCTATTGGGAAAATAACTGCTCACTGGACTCACAATATGTTTTCTTAGTACAAGTACTTGATTATTAATGTAGTCGTTTCCCACCTCGGTTTTTGGAGTGGGAAGTTCTTTCTGATTGCGCTGTTTCCTGAGTGTTGCCTACTTTTACCTCCTCAGACGGGTGTGTAATTAAAATGACTTATTTGACCAATGGGCTGTTTAAAATGTGTCATTTTGATACACTTTTACACTCACTCAGAAGATATACACAGCTTACAATGTTTTAAAGCATCATTATACATTTTCAGTTATTTGTGAGTAAAATAACAAAAATAATCCTATAATTAAACAGATCTAGTGGTAGAGCGTCGGATTCTAAATCGAGATGTCCTGGGTTTGATCCCCACAGGCGTCACCATGTTGTGTCCTTGAGCAAGACGCATTAACTCCCTAAAGTACTGATTAAACACAGGAAGCATTGGCTCTGACCCGGCGCGACTGAAAAATTGTTGACTGGGACGAAAAGCCTCAACACAAACAAACAAACAATTAAACAAACAATAACTCTTTATTCACTGTAGGTGTAATATAATTTCGTCATTTTGGTGGCCATTTTGGATGTCATACTAGATTTTGTTTCAAAGAATACACATGTTTATAGGTGAAATATCAGTAATTCATCACTTTAGTGGACATTTTGGATGCCATCTTAGATTACGGTACATAGAATCAACATCCAGACTTAGAAGCTTGGCCTCGAAAGTGCCCTCATTGTATGACCCTTCAACATATAATCTTTAAATGGAGGCTGAGACAAAATTGGTGACGCTAAACTAGACCTTACCCCTTCTTTTGAAAGAAACTTACCATGTACCCTTTTATTATAAAGATGAGAATATTTCTCATCTGATACTACAATCCTAGTTGACATCCAAATTGAACAATTTTCTGATATCCATAGGAAAATTTAACCATCCTAAAGTTCTAAAGTAGTTTTTGTGCAACAACATATTTTGTTTGACCATTGGGTTCATTAGCAAATTTGTATAAAATATGCAATTTTTGTGACGATTTTAGGCTCACTCAGAAGAAATCTGTTGCATACAGGATTTTAAGCCTCATTATGCGTTTTCGAGTCATTTCTGAGTAAACCAACTTAATAAAATCAGCATTTTATCAGAAAATTGACGTTTTGACGGCCATTTTGGATGTCATCTTGGATTTCATTGGGAAGAATCCACATACAGACTTGGCGCCTAAGCCTACAAGATTGTCCATTCTATGAACCTCAACATAAAACCATCAAACCTTTCTATTGGTGGATGAAAAGAAAAGTGTGAAGTTAAACCTACCCCTACCCCCTTGATTTGCGAGAATCTTATCATGTACCCCTATGTTATAAAGACGAGAATATTTCCGATTTGATACCACAATCCTAGCTGACTCCGACGTTGAACAAGTTTCCTTATATATACTTAATTTAATTCAAACGATAACAAAAACCTTGTCTGTTGTGTGTGAGCAACAAAATATTTTGTTTTAGCAATCGGCCAGGTAGCAAATCTGTTTAAAATGTGCCATTTTTGTTTGACAATTTTGGGCTCATTCAGAAGAAATCTATTGCAAGTAGGATTTAAAGCGCCATTATGCTTTTCTAGTTAGTTCCGAGTAAACTAACATAATAAAATCTGCATTTTTACCTTAATTTTAAGTATTTTAGATGAATTATCAGAAAAATTGACGTTTTGGCGGCAATTTTGGATGCCATCTTGGATTTCCGTGTGAAGAATCCACATACAGACTTGGTATCTAGGCCTAAAAGATTGCCCATTATATGAGCCTTAACATAAAACCATCAATTTTTTTAGTGGTGGATGAAACAAAATTTGTAAAGCTAAACCTACCCCTACCCCCTTTTATTTGCGAGAAATTCATTATGTGCCCTCACGTTATAAAGATGAAAATATTTCCAATTTGATACCACAATCCTAGCTGACACCCAGGTTGAAAAAAATTCTTATATACTAAATTCAATTTTAAGCATTAAAAACCTTTTCTGTAGTGTGTGTGCAACAAAATATTTTTGGTTTGACCAATGGGCCAGGTAGAAAATCTGTTTAAAATGTACCATTTTTTGTGATACTTTTGGGATCCCTGAGAAGAAATCTATTGCTATCAGGATTTTAAAGCCTTATTATGCTTTGTAAGTTACTTCTGAGTAAAACAACATAAAAATGTGTATATTTGTATAGATCTTTAACTCCAATATGTGAGAAAATAGAAAATTCATCTTTTTGGCGGCCATTTTGGACGCCATCTTGGATTTTGGTATGAAGAATCCACATCCGGACTTGGCACCCAGGCCTAAAAGTTTGCCCATTTAATGGTCTCAAACATGAAACTATCAAACCTTTTATGTGGAGGGGGTGGAACGAAATTGCTTTTCTAGCTGGATATTTTGAGCTGGCTTCTGTGCTATTAGAAAAAAATGTATCCAAGATTGCTGAAAGTTCAGTTGCCTTGGTTGCAATAAAAAATCATGCTTTTGAAGTGAATTCTGGAGGCTCAGGTCATGAGCTGCATGAAATTTAAACTGTGATGTCCTCTTGCATCAATGTCATCAGAAAATGACAGAATTTTCAATTGTTTATAAGGAAATTCCTAAAATTGTGATATGCAAGATTTATCACCTTGCCTGACCACCTTGCAAATTTTGGCCACTTTGGTTCACTTTTTTTGACACCCCACTGTACTTTAAAGCACCGTCACGCACTATTGATTTTGCTAATGCTTATGTTTCATACCTTTCTAAAGAGTTTTAAAGTTGAAAAATTATTTGAGATCCAGAAAGGCACAAAATATGTTACTATAAACAAATAATTTGAAAAACTTGTTGGTGGTCCAAAACTTTTTTTGCCGAGTCTATTACATGGGCAAGTTTTCGTAATGGGGAAAGAGATTGTCATCTTACCGTCTGTATGTGTTTTTTTTTTTTTTTTTTTTTTTTTTTTTTTTTTATAGTTTATGTGATGTCTTGTACTGTCTTTTCGTTCCTGTCTGGTGTGCTGGTCGAGATAGTTTAAATCTAATTTTATCAACTTCCAGACTGTCATTCTAATCGGATGGGAAAACGGTATTTTGCTTGATTCCGAAACATACACAATGTGTCACCGTTAGACGGGGCGCTTATAAAGCTAACACAAATGGTTTGTTATGAGGTGTTTATGGATTTGTGAGTTCACTATCATCTCAGAAGGACAGAGGATCCCTGATGAGAATTAGTGAATGAGCGGTTCAGATTTCCTTTTTTTTTTTTTTTTTTTTTTTTTTTTTTTTTCTATATTCAAAACTATACCAAACTATTATGATTTATTTGTTTGTCCATGATGATTCATTGACTAATTGACTAGTTAGTGATTCACCACGAGGACAGAACAACTAACTAAAGGTTGTGAACCACTGCAGAAGCTGGGAGTGAGGTTAGGTACCTGTAAAACCGGTTTAAGCCCGCCAGTAATTTTATATTACTGATCGTTCCAAGGCGATACTTCTGTGTTGGTTCTTATTGTTTTATGTCTTGGTGTTTAAAATGTTTGTCCTGTTGGCACCTTATATATGTTATCGTATTTTTAGTTATGTTTAGGTTACTGAGTGGCCACCTATTGGGAAAATAGCTGCTCATTCGGCTTACGATATGTTTATATGGTATAAGTACCTGATTGTTAATTTAGTTTTTTCCCACCTCGGTTTTTGGTGTGGGTATCTTTTTCTGATTGCGCCTTTTCCTAATCGTTGCCTACTTGAACCTTTTTCCAAATGTTAGTGAAACCTTAAGGTTTTAAGTTTTCTGGCTTATTATTTTAAACTTCTCTTCAAACCTTTGATTTCACATATTTATTACTAAAATAGAAAAAATCATTCCTTACCTATATTTTCTATATGCCAGAAGAGGAACCCCCATATAACACCATTGCATATACCAGTGAAGAACATAGAAAATAACCAGGAACCATAGTGTATAGTGCAGAACATCCGGAACAATATCAGTGGATTCGGCTTTGGTTTTCCTTCGGTTTTGTCTTTCTTTTGTTCCTAAAATGGTAAATATCAGAACGAAAACTCAACTTGATACCCTGCGATGTGTTTTCTTTATTAAAACATGGTATGTATTTTTCATTTTCATTTTTTTATTTGTTTAACAATCTTATTTGTTTGTCAATAACTTATACCTTTTTGCTTACCAAAGTCTTTCATGTACACCAAGCACATCGCGACAAATCATGCCTGTATAGCTCCTCGGGATTTTAAGTTTGCTTTTCCTTTGAAGATACAGAGTCATACTATGTATTGGCTATACAGCCTGGTTTATAAAGCCATTGGTGGGCGAGGCCCAGTACATGTATCATGTTTTCTTATAAGGCGTCTTATTTTGATAATGCCAGATAAGCACAACATAAACAACGGAGGCGTTCCATTTACAGGAGAATAAGTACTCAGTCTGGTAATTAATCAAACACTCATTGGTTTTGCAGGCAACACACATGTGGCTTATTTATGAAAAATTTCATCTTTAGCATTTCCAAGATTTTCAAAGGGTATCACGATATTCTAAAATCGGAGACAGGTACAATATTCACATAAAACAAAATGAGCTTTTGATTAAAACAATGAACTGTTATTTGCAGGGATGGGAATGGGTTTTCATTTTTAATCAAACACGCGCGTCCTAGTTATTTCACTATGATATTTCCTTGAAAGTCTACACAAACGTTTGATCATTTTTGAAGTTGTAATAGAGAAGTCTCCACCAGCAATTATTCACTCCCTAATCAAAGAATAGACAATCTTTTGTCTGTCAAGACAACAAAGGCCATAGTTATTATAGAACATCACATTTACAGCAGGCACACCGAAAGATCTTATTTTGTTTTGAACTTTTTGATCATTGGATCAAAGATATTGTGTGGTCTATAGGTTTATTCATTGCTTGAGAACTTCCTCTTCGATCCTTTGTCCTTTGGGTAATGGCCGTTCGAAATCCTGTCTGCGACGAAATTACCTTATTAAAATATAATTAACACGAATTTTAGTGTCGATAGTTCGCCTAAGAACATTCTCTGATTTCATAGAAGCATAAAGCCGAAAACTGTATCAGTGAGTGGGCGTTCGAGACTGAATTATCTAAACTCAAACTTTCCAGCTACAGCCAGTACGCGTTCCAAGGGTTATAAACATCAGGCATCGAGCTGGAAAGCATTAGTTTACCAGAAAAAAACATGTCCATGAAAATATACCCCCTTAAACCAAACTTTTATATAGAAGAACTGGGGTTTGCAGGGTTCCAAAACATAGGTAGTGGGTACTCGTTAGAACCGCCTCGCTCGTTAGAACCGCCTCGCCGAGGCTGTTCTAACGTGTGAAAACATTCTATGTATTTCGATCATAGAAACGAAAGTTAACATAATACAGCAGATTTTTTTAATTGGAGTGAAATCAATGATTTGTCACATTATTAATAAAGTATCTAGAGAAATCCAAGTTGGCTCTTTTGGTCCATGATTTAGACTTAAGCCTAAATGATTGAAATATATGTGTTGTTCCTGTTTCATGCCAAAAACATTTAGGGTAGGTAGGTAGGGAGTATTATTAATTTAGTCAAACATTTAATACAGAGAACGGCCTCAAAATCGGAAAATGTTGCTATTTTTAGTTGTTTTTCTCTCCATTTTAGAGGTTTAGTGTAGGGTGAAAAAATAGGGTAGGTAGGAAAACCGGAACCACACATATAAATCATTAAGGCCTTACCTGAAATTTAAAGAAGCAAGTGGTGACACAACAACACGTCATCATTATGGCGAAAAAGTAGAACCCTATTCGATAATTACTGAAGGTGACGTCCACCCCACACTCACGAATAGTTGTTCTTGTCGTGCTGACGATAGCGCCTACCACCAGGGAGCTGAAATACCAGCAAAACATGTCCGTTTAATCAATACCCCCTTAAACCCCACTTTTATATAGTAAAACTGGGGTATGCAGGGGTATACCCATTCTTCTTATTTTTGCTTCAAAACACAGATTGTGGGTACTCGTTAGAACCGCCTCGCCGAGGCGGTTCTAACGTGAACCCACAATCTATGTTTTGAGCAAAAATAAGAAAACTATCAAAAATGTTTCAGCTGAAAATTTTCAATTTTTTAAGCTAAAAAATCTCTGTTTATTGCATGGGCAAGTTTTCGTAATAGATAAAAGTTATGGCGGTAATGACATGGTAACTGGGCAGCTAAAGCTGGTAGGAGCTACCATCAGCGTATCCAACCAGCCTGAACCCGAGTCTTGTAAAATGTTATCAGTATTTAATGCAAATCAATTAAGCCAGCAATGATTTATTGTCAATCAGAGGATAAGAGATACAAGTAGGCAATGATCAGGAAATTGTGCAATCAGAAAGAAAATCCCACTCCAAATACCGAGGTAGTTAAAACTAAATTGACAATTAGGCATTTATACTAAAAAACATATCGTAAGCCGAGTGAGCAGCTATTTCCCAATAGGTGGCCACCCAGTTACCCAATCCTAAATAAAAATATGAAAACGCACATAAGGTGCAAACAGCACCAAAATCAACACCAAGGCATAAAACAGTAAGAACCACCAAAAATTCAACAGTCCAACACATAACACAATAAAAGACTGTCAAAGTAAGAATTTTCACTGTCAGTCTAAACGAAACGCCGGGGACTCGAATATCAACCGTGAGTGTCTGTTCAAAACTCGAACTCTCGGGTCTGGTTAGGTTATTGGAATATCGTGACTGATTTTAATACACAACACGTTTCTCTAGGGGAAATTAAAACTTCAGATATGATATTGAAAGCAATATGTATAGCTTGAACATCTGGTGCACATGTATTGAATTGAAATATCAATGTTTTTAATCGTGTTTTCTGTTGCATATGCATCCATATTTGTTCCTTCAACTATATAGATGCTTAATGTTGCAGTCAAACCATTTCAGTCCTGGCAGGGGGAGCCAAACTGTCTTGTATAAACTAGTATTATATGTAGTAAATGTATCCTGATCGAGGACAGAGTCTATCGAAGGAAGTGTTCGAACCGACGATATCTCACTTTGGTGTCCTACACTCTTAACACTAGGTCATCGCACCATAAACATGCATACGAGCAATGCAATGTTGTCAGTGTATACATACGTAATTCCTGGGCTTAGTGAGCCCCAGGCTCTCTGATGCCCATATTTATGGATGCCATCGGTTCCCAGCTCCTCGACACATCCAGAATCAGCTAGAGCACCTGCCGGGGCCTGGAATATTTCCCCAAGCGTGACAAGTAGTATGACAGTCACGAACAGGCTGTGTAAGTCTCCCTGATCGAACATCCAACCACGTGACTCCTGTAGTAGCTCATCGGCCGATGATTTAGTATGCAAAGTAGAGAAGGGGCTTTGTTGCCCTGCAGTCTTGTTTTCAGTTTTCATTGTATTGACATAATCACAGTCTGGAGAAAACTTTGCAGGTCCGACAAACCCAATACTGGTGACAAACGCAAGCCACGCTACGGTACTTATCATGAGAATGATCCTCTTTATTCGAAACCGATCTGCTAACATACCACCTATTGGACCGGTCCAGACGCCCACGAACGGTCTCATTCCCGATATGACACCAATCTGTTTTGGGCTAAACCCCAGCTGTTTGTAGTAAATACTGAAATAAGAGCATACTGATCCGATAGCTCCACTGAAGAAAAAGAAGAATCCTTTATATTTAAGCAAACGTTTTTCAATCTTGAAGAAATCTGGTTGTCTTATATTCCAGCAAGTCCATTTTTGTTCATTTTCCATGGTTTCAACACTCGTAACGTCAGTTTTAACAATGCTCCCGTGTTTATCGTTTAACACGTTTTCATCGACCTTGGCATCCGCCATTTAGATATATATTTAAATAAAACATAAACTCTATGTTATATGCCTGAGGGATATTTAGTTTATTAGCTATGTATTTTTTTTATATGTTTAACGATTTCCAATTTTCTGTCAACCGAAAACAAATGCACATGTAAATGACCATATGCATGGTTTGCTATCACACAATCATTCCATAGATTCTACATGAATCGTATGGTGTGTGACAGAACATGCTTTGTACAAATGACATTTTCTTTGACAATTTTGATCATGCACAGAAAACCCTCTATTACTGATAATAGTATTGAGACCTAAATATTCTCAAACTGGTTCTGAGGATTATACACATGCAATCGAAAACGCAGATAGTTTGTGGTTCAGAAATATTTCACAGCAAGGAAAATATACACGCTGACGAACATATGAGAAAATTTGCACATTCTATTTGGTCTACTTTGCATGATAGGTATCGATCGTTATCCGCATTATGTCCCGACTATAACAGCTGTTACGTGTGTTGTGTAGCATTTATATCTAGCTCTATAGTTGTGTTTAACTTTCTTTCATTTTCTACTAGAAATTTTTTTTTCTCATTTTATCCTGGTTTAACATCACACAGACTTCGTATAGCACCAGGATAACATGTCAATGAAAAACATACTCCTGGGCCCAGTTGTTCAAAACTAACGACGTCGTTAGTTAACGTTTCGTTAAAATTTCAAACATTAATATTACAAATACACTGTTATTTTTTGTTGAAAAAATGTGAGAATCCTTTGCAGTGCAAAGGATTCTCACATTTTTTCAACAAAAAATAACAGTGTATTTGTTACTTTTGCTGATATTTGCTTAACAAATTTATGTCTTAACGATATCGTTAAGCTAACGATGCTTTGTACAACTGGGTCCAGGAGTATACAAGAGTATATTTGTTTTTCTTATTTTTCATCCAAAACATACTTATTGGAAACACGCCGAGGCGGTAGAAACGTGTACATGTACCCACAATGAATGCTTTGAGCAAAACTGACCAAACATTTCAACTGAAAAATTTTAAATTTTTACTTCCTAATAATTCTCTGTATATTGCAAGGACATGTTTTGAAATGGGATGTGCCAAACATTATTCTCTTCATCCTTGTACAGTGTAGTTCGATTGTTTGTATTGTTTCACTGGCTCCCTTTATTAAATATCAACCCAACCTTCAACAGATGAAACAAGGCAACAGTCCGATCATGTTCAACCTTTTCCAAAAACATGGAATGAGATTTCTTTTAATTTCTTTTCAAGGGACTGAATTTCATGTGTTGATCAGAAGTATTATAAGTATATTATTAGAGATTGTTTGGCTGACCTGCAATCCGTTGTACTCAGTATACACTTCGGCATCCATTACATGAGATAAACGAAACACAGACAGAAAACACACCGTCTAATATTTTGAATATTTTTAGCATTTCAATTTATAGGCGTAAAAACTTTCAGTATTTTCGTATTTGTTCGTCAACGTGTCATATATCTCACGCCATCAAGAAAATATCTAACACATCGACAAAATTAGCCAGAAAATACCTTTAAATTTCTATTATTACGACATTTGTGCACACCCGCCCTGGAATTCACCAGTTGTAGCGTTTATTATTATAGTGTTTCCACTGTTCATAATACAATCCGCTATATGTGACATACTCCGAATCGTTAACCCTGTTTAACTCGTCCTTTTTAATTATTGTTCAAAATATTTTCAAGAATGTGATTAAGTGAAAAGAAACAAATATCTATATGTAGCTGGTCGTTCGTCTCTCACTAATGAGAAAGACCATCATTATTTCTTGACTGAATAAGGTTCTTGTGTGTTGGTGAGTTCTTTGATGGCTGATTCTAGGCAATTCTAGCTCTAACCTGTCGTGTGCAAATATAGAGCAAGTTCAATGGCATGGAATCAGCCGGTGGCCCATTGGTCTTGGCTTTGCGTTCTCTGCGCTTTCTGTCAGCTTCACAGATTCGCATTCCTTCACAATGAGCTGCTCCTTTGTTGATAAGACCTCGCCACTTTGATGGCTCCAGTGAAGTCTGTTCCCAAGACCTCATTGGTATGTCGAAATCCTTCAGAGAGACTTTGAGGATGTCTTTGTAGCGTTTCTTCTGGCCACCTTGAGAGCGCTTTCCCTCCTCTAGTTCTCCATAGAAAACGCTTTTAGGAATAAATATAAAGGTTGGATCCTTTGGAAGCAGTAAAATAATATTCAAATGGTATGGACTATATTGCGCAATTTCGGGTAATGAACCCCCATCAGTAGCCCTTTTTATACCGGCGACGAAAGCCCGACTATTATGCTGCAATTTCAAGAATTTACATAAGAAATCTAAATCAAAGACAGATTCCTAAACGGGGTCAAATGATTAAAACATCGCTCAGAATAAGTTTCTAAACGGAAACGTTTGAAAGTTGCTCATAATGCATTCTAATAACATGACCAGTCCATCTTAACTGTGCTGATTGTGAGGCCATAGTTATCACATGACTGTGAGACTTGATCCATGGCTTTTTGCAGTTTTGCCTCTGAGCTGGCAATCCATATCAACTGCATAGACAAAGCCTAGCATATCAGTCTGCACCTTAGGTTCTAAGGTTGAATATATCGCCATCAAAACGGTACCTAGTTGGAAAACCAGTGTCACTGTTCTGAAAAGCATCCATGAGCATGGTAGAAAACATCGTACTGAATAGTGCTGGTGCCATATCATCCTGCTTGACCCAATTTGTTACCTCACACGGTTTAGAGAACTCTCCATCATTTTGCACACGTGCCTGCACGCCATCATAGATTGCCGCACCATTGCTGTGAATCTGGGTGGACAGCAAAACCTGACCATGATTTACCAGAGTTTTTGATTCACCATGATAGTGGTTATCATGATTTTATATGTAGGTCCATGATGATTCACTGACTAGTTATTCACCACGAGGACCGAACAACTAACAACTGTTGAGGATGAACGTGAGGTAGGGCCCTGCAAAACCGGTTTAAGCCCCCCCCCCCTAGTAGTTTTATATTACTGATCGTTCCAAGGCGATACTTCTGTTGTGGTTCTAATTATTTATGTGTTGGAGTCGACTTTTGTGCTGTTTGAACCTTATGTACGTATTCGTAAGTTTAGTTGTTCGGGCAACTGAGTGATCGCCTATTGGGAAATAGCTGCGCACTCGGCTTACGATATGTACTCTGAATATAAGTACCAAATTGTCAATTTGGTTTTTTCCCGCCTCAGTTTTTGGAGTGGGATTTTTTTCTGATTGCCCCTTTTGACTATAATAGACTTTGTATCGACTATCCTGATCCTGTTGAAGGTTGCAAAATTACAGTAATTGTCTTTGGCTCCATGTTGCCCAATTTATAGGGTCACTTAAGAGGCATGGCCCATCCCCTTTTTCATTTCATAGTTTTTTGTTGTTTTTTTTTTCTTTAATTTTATGAAAACCTTTTCCGGCCAGCCCTAAGTCTGCCATTGAAACTTTTTGCTTTCGTAACAAGATTGTAAACACTAACCTGTTTAAAAGTCTTGTTTTGCTTTCGAATTTTCGGTTGCAAGGGCATCATGATTATAGGGATTTTTTCAAAAAAAAAATCATATATATATATGTATATATGTAATATACTACTCCAACTCTGTATGTTGTTATAATTGCATGCTTCAATTTTTATTTCATCTATAATTTATTTATTTTCATTTAGCTATATCTGTGTCTTTCATGTAATTTTTCAGTCATTGTCCAATTTAATTCAAGTGCAATATAATTTGCGTTCTTATGCCTTAGCATTGATTTGAAAGTTTATATCCACTTTTTCTTATTAAACTTAATTCTGATATGATACTTTTTCTTTTTTCTATAGCTGTTTTACATTTGTTATTTTTATACTATTGTTTGTCGGAAAATAGCTCATGTAGCTAATGTTGCTTGTTATATAGAAACCGACGTTAAATAAAAATTCTTATATCTTGTATCTTGTATCTTGTATCTTGTATCATTTATATGCTCACTGCCCTTTAAGGATCTCAGTTTTATTTTTATTTGCACCTTTTTTCCATCATGACTCTGTCAAAAGCTTTGGTGAGGTCGACAAACGTCACGTATAGATCTACATTTTGTTCTTAGCATTTCTCCAGAAGCTGTCTTGCTGTGAAGTTCATGTCTATTGTCCCTCTGAATCCACATTGACTTTTTGGGATAAGTCCCGTCTGATCAAAATGAACATTCAGGCGATTCAACAGAATTTTCGCCAGTATCTTTCCTGCAACGGATAGAATTGAAGTGCCTCTATGGTCGTCACAGACTTGAGGATTTCCTTTCCGCTTGAATAGGTGGATTATGGATGTATCCTTAAATTCTTGTAGGATAGTCTCTTTCCTCTACATACAGTGAAGCAACTCTGTTAGTTTCTCTGTCATGGGTAGCCCAACAGCCTTATATACCTCGGCAAGAATTGCACATTCACCTGGAGCTTTGCTAGATGACAGCTGTTGAACTGCAGCTTTTCTTGTTTCCTTGACGGTTGGGACATTGCACTCTATCTGTTGAAGTCTGCCGATCGCATCCTCACTGACTGAGCACACACTATTGAAGTGTTCAGTCCACCTTTCGAGGATAGCCTTTTTATCTGTGAGAAGCGTGCTTCCATCTACACTGAGCCATGCAGTGTTTAGAACGGGGATGCATCCGCGATGTTTTGTTTCTATTAGGTAGACGGAAGCCTGTGTTGGTGATTAGAAGATCATTTTCATCACACTTTCTTAGAAGCAAGAGACCATTGCTGTTGCACTGGACCTGTAACTCATTCCCAGGTCTGGTGGTCTGTACCAACTGTGGCATTAAATAAAAATAAAAGTCGCCAAGAAGGATAGGCTGGTCTGTGCGTGGTGTTGCAGAAATAACGTCGTCTAAAGCCTAGGTTACATTTGCCCCGATCATCGTACGATTTTTCGGTCTGCGATTTTCTCTACGATTTTTAGACATCGTAGGAGATCGTGGGCTACGATTTTTAAAATTTGTGAAAGTGCAGACTACTACTAAATCGTAGATGCTACGGAGATCGTAGGAAGCCGTAGGAAGTCGTAGGAAGCCGTAGAATCGTAGGGGCATCGTAGGGTCACCCTGCGTAGACCGCACGAAAATGCAAAAAAATGGCATCGTACGATCATCGCAAGTTAATCGTAGGGCAAATATAACCTAGGCTTAAGTCATTATAGAACTTGTCCGTAACCTCATATGGATTGGTCATCGTGGGTGCAATCACACTTACATATTATGACTGTACGGTATCAGATTATTACGCTATCGGGTAATGGGTTGCTCATCAGGATAAAATGTCCGTGAAATGTTTACCCCCTTGAACCCCACTTTTATATAGCAAAACTGGGATTTGCAAGGGTATATCTATTTTTCTTATTTTTGCTTCAAAATATAGATTGTGGGTTCTCGTCCCACATTCTATGTTTTGACCAAAAATAAAAAAAATATCATTTTTTTTCTGCTGATATATCTTTTTTACAACCTTAAAATTCTCTGTTTATTGCATGTGCATGTTTTCGTAATGTAATTAAATCAGGAGAAAGACTACGTATCACATTGCACGGTCGAAGAACTATAACATACAACAAATAATAAGAAGCGGATACAATGACATATTTTATTATCTAACTTGACAGGAGAAAATCTAATAAGGCTTGTTATTCGAACGATATGACACGAGGTAGTCTGCAGAATTAAAGAACCAATGCAAAATCATATTTCATATAATACAGAGTTTTCTTCCAGCTAGCCATTAGATGCTAATGCGCTAACAATACTTTCCGACTATGTGGGCACAATTTGGTAAGCCATAGTTGTCTATGACACAGTTTTTCCATCTACATTTCTCTATATGGAATTACTGTCTCTGTTAGAGTATGACATCAGTCGCGCAAAAAACATACATTACTTGAACACCAGCCAAAAGCAAAGATCAGCTGCATGTAAGGTAATTATTGCGTCTATCTATGCGCGTACATGGACACGTGCTCCATTGTACAGATTAAGAATATTTGTGTTTTTATATTATATCTAGCAAATGTTTCATGCATTGCAGGCCGAGTTGGGTTAATTCTGACATCAGAATAACATGTCGGTGACAAGTATACCCCCTCGAACCCCATTTGTATATGGGAGATTCTAACGTGTACCCACAATACACAATTTACTTGGGGAAAAATCTTTAAAAAATTCCATTAAGAAAGAAAAGTCGCCGAGTCCTTCAAAATTAGCTCAAACAAGATTTTTTTTGCGACAGTCTTGAAGTGCAGTCACACTTAAGAGGTCTAAAAATCACTGTATGACTGTACTGTATCAGATTATTAACCTGTCTAATTTAATCAGGAGAAAGACTACGTATCACATTGCACGGTCGAAGAACTATAACTTACAACAAATAATAAGAAGCGGATACAATGACATATTTTATTATCTAACTTGACAGGAGAAAATCTAATAAGACTTGTTATTCGAACGATATGACACAAGGCAGTCTGCAGAATTAAAGAACCAATGCAAAATCAGTTTCATATAATACAGAGTTTTCTTCTATCTAGGCATTAAATGCTAATGCGCTAACAATACTTTCTGACTATGTGGGCACATTTGAGCCTCCTCATGGGAAAAAAACAACAATGTGGTGTTTAAACAGGTCCGACACAAACCAAGCTGTACAGTCACAGAAGCAGGCTAGAAGCTTGAAATTGTGGATTCAAGTAGAAGAGGGATAGTACTATCCGTGTAGCGAAAGCAAAGCTGATCTGTGCCTTTGGTTTCGCATATGCAGATTGTTGAACTTCTCATCAGGCGGCTCATTTGTAAGCTACATGTATATTTGTCTATGACACAGTTTTTCTATCTACATTTCTCTATATAAAATTATTTTCTGTGTTAGCATATGATATCAGTCGCGCCAAAAACCATACATTAACACAAGCCAAAATCAAAGATCAGCTGCGTGTAAGGTATTTATTATGTCTATCTTTGCGCATGTACACGTGCTCCATTGTACAGATTATGATTTTTTTTTTGTTGTTTTAATATTATGTCTAGCAAAAGTTCCATGCATTGCAGACATCAGAATAACATGTCCGTGACAAATATACCCCATCGAACCCCACTTTTACATAGGAAGCCTCGTCGAGGCGGTTGTAGCGTGTACCAACAATCAATGTTTTGAGCAAAGTTATTAAAAAATATCAAACATTTTACGGTGAAATTTTCAATTTTTGCTTTGGAAAAATTCTCTGTATATTGCATGGGCAAGTTTTCGTAATGGAACGAGGTTCAGATGAGCAACACCTTGAGAAACTCTTTCTTAATCATCATAAAAATGGTACTCAATCCGTTATGCATGGCGCCTACTTGAAGACAAATCCTTTCGTTTTAAGAATTGATAGTGAGCTATATAAGAAATAAATAAGGTTGTGCAAAGCATTCAATAATGGTATTGCTTTGTATTGATTCGCTTATAAAGCAAATACAGGCTTTTCTTTGAAATGCAATAAACGTTGAATTCTGCCGTATAAGAACATAGTTTTACTGTATAAACACAAGTCTACGATTCAAGATATCAGAGATAACTGATCTGGTAGGTATAATCTATCTTCATCTTTATTTTTACTATTATTATTATTATTATTATTATTATTATTATTATTATTATTATTATGTCTGGAAGATTATTTAATTAATTAATTAATTAATATACTAATTAATTAATTAATTAATACTTAGAAAACATTTTGTAAGCCGAGCGAGCAGCTATTTTCCAATAGGCGGCCACTCAGTAACCCGAGCTTAACTAAAACTATAAAAACGTATATAAGGTTCAAACAGCACAACCATTCGACTCCAAAACATAAATCAAATAGAACCACAACAGAAAATAAAAATAAAACTGAGGTCCTTTAAGAGCAGTTAACATATAAATGAGAAAGGGGATGGGCCATACCGCGGTTTCACCTTGGAACGATCAGTATTATACAATTAATGGGGGCGGCTTCATGCTTAGTTTTTAACCCAATCTTGGTTGATAATTATGCTGCCTTCTTTAATTGCACGCCGGTGGGTCGGGCGTCAGACTCTATGATGGCCCCGACTTAAAGCTATTCATTTTAGTTGGTTGGGGCGGGAGCTTCTTGTCTGTTGCTTGGCCCACCGTGATCCAACTGATGTTTTTCTTTTGCTCCGGAGTTAGTAAGTTATTCGGCACCCAGGTATCTCCATCGTCGGGCAGCTTACTGAATCAGTGAGCCTTGGTTTTTGATTCATCAGGATGTTTATCATGATTTATTTGTTTGTTCTTGATGATTCATTGACTAGTAAGAGATTCATCACGAGGACCGAAGAACTACCTAAATGTTATGAACCACTGCAGAAGCTGAGGGTGAGGTTATGACCATGTAAAATCGATTTAAGCCCGCCAGTAACTGTGGGTTACTGATCGTTCAAAGTCGATACTTCTGTGGTGGTTCTTTTTGTTTATTGTCTTGGTATTTAAAATTTTTGTGCTGTTGGCGCCTTATGTGTGTTTTTATATTTTTAGTTAAGTTAAGGTAACTGAGTGGCCGCCTATTGGGAAAATAGCTGCTCATTCGGCTTACGAAATGTTTTCATGTTATAAGTACCTGATTATTGGTTTGTTTTTTTCCACCTCGGTATTTGGAGTGGGAATCTTTTTCTGATTGTGCCTTTTCCTGATCTTTGCCCACTTGTACCTTTTTAAATCGATTTTACAAGGCCCTAACCTCACCCTCATCTTCTGAACCACATTTAGTTAGTTGTTCGGTCCTCCTGGTGAATCTCTAATTAGTCAATGAATCATCAAGGACAAACAAATAAATCATGATAAGCACCATGATAAATAAAAAAAAACGAGGACTCACAGATTCAGTAAGCTGCTCGACGATGGAGATCCCTGGGCGCCGAATAACTTTCTGAAATCTAGAGCAAAAGAAAAACACCAGTTGAACCCCGATGTGCCAAGCAACAGACAAGAAGCTCCGGCCCCAACCAAGTAAAGTGAATAGCTTTATGTCGGGGTCATCATAGGCAGGACAACCATACCAACCAGCGTGCAATTTAAGAAGGAAGCATAGTAATCAACCATGATTTGGTTAAAAACTGAGCATGAAAACTGTCCATCATATTTAAACTATATTCTATAGGTTTGTGGTGCATAATGATTTTTCTGAAATGATGAGAAAAATCTTACTCATCATAAGTTTCTTAAATTTGTAAAGCAAGCGCCATTAAATTCTGGTACGGAAAGGTCCTCATGCAAAAAAACAACACTAATTTGGAAATCAGTTCATAGTGTCTGCGATAAAATCCCCCCCCCCCATTAATGTTATATTATTATATACCTAATATACTTCTACAATATAAACTTATAGTTCTGTAACGGACAACACTTTCTGCTGTTTAATTGCCGTAGTCTTGAGACACTGACAGATACCTGTTTACAGGTTATGAACGCCGACATGTGTACAGTTGTACTTTTCATCTAAATGTGACAGGTGTACATTTCAGATGTACGTTTGGTCTAATTTCGACTGATCACTGACCAATCAACATAGTGCTTGATTTTCAAAGACATTGTCTGCATGCAAAAATGGTTTCTCTTTAATTATAGTTACAAAGAAATTTTGTATAAAATTGCGATGAGCCTTATTAAACAAACAAATCAGTTTTGCTCTACTATATCAGCATAGAGCATGACCGACGAAAAGGAATGGCGAACATGGTTTGACACGAGATCATAAAAGGTTGGTACATAAAACTACTATTCATGTCGCAAGGTGAGCGTTTTAATGTTATCTCCATTTTCATAGCACTTCCGTACATTTCCGAATTTCGATCGTAATCGAAGTCACATGGCGTTTTGTCACATGACTACTTCAACCAATCAAAACTATTCCCAAACAATGGCGGTCAAGATCATTGTACAACTGTCAACAAAATTTCACGACTTGTATCTTGCGGAAGAGTGCGTCTAATTGTTTATTCGACAACATTCATTCAAAATGATTCATTTTCTGTCGTCGCACTGGACATTCATTTACGAGTTGATCAAACTCCCAGAATAAATGAAAAAAATCAGACTCTCAATACTTTGTTTTACTTTCATTTTTATTCATTCCGGACACTGGTTTGATTGGTCAACACAGTTTTGTTTGGAAATTGCTCGGCACTCGGAGTAAAATTGGCTATTTTATCAGGTTTTGGAGTCGAATTCTTGTGAGGTATGCGCGTTTTTTAAGCTTAGTTACATTTATGTTAAGTCCCGATAACTGAGTGAACACCTTTAGGGTCATAGCTGGTGAGATTACGGTATGTTTTTCCCGGTGCATCAGTATCTGATTGTCAATTGAGGTTTTAGGGAATGACTTTGGTTCTGACTGCACCAGTTAATGTTGTTGCTTATTTTTACACTTTCTTTCGTATCTGTATTTATTTATTATTAATTTGATTGTTTCCAACCTAACCATGGTATTTGGGAAGAAACTTCGGCTTTGCTTGCGCCCGTGCCTGCTGACTGACTTACTTTTCGGAAACGATATATAGAGCAACACATTTCTGTGGATGTAAGGTAATTGGTACTTTTATGGCTTTTATGTAAAATCGCGTTTAACCCATTTCTTAGATTACCTCTAATAGCTCTCATTGCGCGCCAAGTCATGCGATAATGTAGCTCTGAGACCTAGATAAGGCAATATGTCCTTTTCTAGAGCATAATGATAACTGTATAAGATTATATCAAATGGTATTTTCTACTTTGCAGTTAATTACGTTTTTTTAATTCAGGAAAACGTGTCCATGTAATGTATACCCCGTTTAACCCCACTTTTATATAGCAAAACTGGGATATGCAGGGATATACCTATTTTTCTTATTTTTGCTCCAAAACATAGATTGTGGAAACTCATTAGAACTGCCTCGGCGAGGCGGTTGTAACGTGTACCCACAATCTATGCTTTGAGCAAAAACAAGAAAAATATCAAAAATTTTCGTCTGAAAATTCTCAATTTCTAAAGCTCAACAAATCTCTGTTGATTGCATGGACAAGTTTTCGTAATGTTCAACGATGATCTTATTGGCTGATCTGGAATATCAGTAATTAAAGTTTAAGACGTAATGCATTTCCTCAAGCTGCTAAATCAAGCTCGCAGACATTGAAAAATGCACAGATAGAAAATAGGTAAAAGTTGAAAAAATTGAATGCGTCAGATTGTCGGAAACAATTTCAACAAAAGAGCTAATGTCTGCGATATCCTTATTTAATTTGACAAACCGGTGTCGTGATACCACATGTTTCACCGGATATGCTCAGATTGACAAGCGGGGTAAACACTGTATAAGTTAAAATGGACCTCATCTTCAAAAATTTGGCTCTTTCCTCATTAACTGCAAAATCGCTTGGTCACATTTAACATTATATTCCCATTTTGCCCTAGATATTTGTGTTGATTCCAAACGGTCTTATTGCAAACACCCTTTCCACTGGGATTTAACGACACCATTTACCATGAAGGTAACATTTCCAAAATGCCCGATTTTGATGTTCTTACAATTTAAGAGTCTCGTAAACGTAAATCTAAATCTCATGGTATAAGGAAAAGGGGTAATGACAAGCGAAAACGGTACGCTGCAATGAAATTGTACACTTCCATTAATGATTTTGCGGTTAAACTAAGGGGACACAGTCGACATTCTATGCTTAGTTATCTACCTATTTCTCTTCCCTCATTAACTGCATTGCTGTATTACGTTCCTTGGACACAGAGGCTAACAGATTTTACGATAGAAATCATCAAATGTACGAAGCTGCACTGCTGATGTTATACTCAACATGCTCTTCGTCCATTTATTGATTCAGAATCTTATTATATAAAGCATTTTATTAAAATTCCTTTCATTGATAAAGGAGTTAACTTTATTGATCTACCAAATATATTCCAGGATAAATCAGTGTCTCAGTCTATACCTACGTATTTCCAAAATTCAGAACCTCCTATTTTTGTTACAAATATAATAAACCAATCAGAAATACTATTTTTAATTTAAAAAAACTTGTTTCTGATCTTAATAATCATGCTTATACTCCTAAGTCTTGAGATTGTAAAGATTCAAAATATCTTTATTAACCCGCCGGACATATGATAACTGAAAATTTTAAAACTCTAGAATTCGCAAAATTGTTTCAAAAGGTCCGAAATATAGATTTCCTTCTAGCATTAATTTCTACAAATGTCGATGGTGTAAACGGGAGGGTGTTGAAGATGGTGCTCTTTAAGCATGGAAAAGACGTATCTTCACTATTGTTGATAAACGTATTTAAAGTTTCATTCACAAAATACTAATCTTTTACCGCCTAAACCCAAATCGTCTTTTATGCATTTGAAGCAGGGTATCCAAGAATTCCATAGAAAGTATGTCTTGGTTCCAGCAGAAAAGGCCGCAAACAATGTTGTTGTTTGTAGGCTTCACTATATTGACACCTTAAAGCAGGATCTTGATACCAGGGCTTATCAGGAGACACATAGTGATGAAATAGTAGTGATGAAATGTCTGTAAGTAATGCTCACTTAAACGAATTACCTGTAAAGTTTTCTGTTTGTTTCAATGAAGGCAAAGACAAACTTCCTACGATGTATTGGTTACCTAAGCTTCACAAAAGACTGTGCAAAGCCAGATTTATTGCAAATTCTAGTAAATTCTTGTACTACCACTGAACTTTCTAAATTATTTCCTGTCTCACTGCTATCAAATCTCATGTCATACAATACTGTGAGACGGTGTATGAAACTTCAAATAAAAATTGGTTTTGGTCAAAATTCTGTCGAAGTGCTCAGTAAATTGAAATGTAGAGGGTTCCGTGCGACGAGCTTATCCACGTATGATTTTTCTACGCTGTATACCATATTGCCACATAATCTGATTAAAGAAAAACTCGATTTGATAGAGTGGACATTCAAAAGTGCATTAAAAACTATGGTTTACTTTATTTGGCGTGTTATGACAGAAAAAACTTTTTTCACTTTCTCAGACTAAAGTCGGTATAAACTTTGGTCATGCAAAAATGTATGTGACGCCTTATCCTATCTCCTGGACAATATTTATATTCGATTCGGAACCAAAGTATACAGACCAATTGTTAGAATCCCGATGGGTACAAACTGTGCCGCTCTTGTAGCTGATTTATTTTGATACTGCTACGAAAGAGATTTCATGGGTTCTCTTAACCATGGCAATCAAGCTGATGTTGTCGAGGCTTTTAATTCAACTTCAAGGTACCTCGATGACCTTTTTGAATAGTGTCAATCCTTATTTTGAAGGCATGGTCAAACAAATTCATCCCCCTGAACTACAGTTGAATAAAACAAACAACACAGATACCGAAGCCCCCTTTTTAGACTTACATCTTTCTATTGCAAATGGATTTGTTTCTTCTAAAAATTATGATAAACGCGATGACTTTGATTTTGATATATACTATGAGGCTTAAGTTGAGCAATTTTCGATTAATTTCCAAATTGTAAATTGATAAAAAAACTCTTTAACCCATCAATATTTAAACCTCAAGGAACCACAATGTACACTTTTAGCCGGAAAGCCATCTTTTCTTGATGCAATTACGTTGCGGCAAAGTTTACAGGGGTGTCATCTCAAAATTCACATTGTTTCTCGGAATCTGAAAAGTTAAAGGTTTATTCCCAAAACAGTCATTTAACACCTTCTTGTGCTTAAAAAAAGTACTGTACTATGATCGTAGAGATTTGGTTACATTCTGAAATCAGGTAACGGCCCCGGTGTATGACATAACTGACGTCATATTGTTCCGTTGCCTTTCTCCCGAAATGATCCCATAAGTGTTTATTTGCTGAAATGTCGTGCGACTTTGCTTTTTGTATAAGAAAACTTTCGCTTAATAGGCCTAGAAGGTTTAATGTGTTCATGTCTAGGCTTGCACGTTTACGTTTATCTTTTTCAGGACCGGAAACCTATCGGCGATATTCACGGTGTTCGCAACGCGCAGGTTGTTTCCAGTCAGCTGTTTCGATACAAAGCCCTCTTTTCGTGCCATTAATTATCAAGCCTGAAATTCGTAGGTTGCCTAGAAATCGATTATGTCACTATGACGTCAAATTGTCATTGCCCTTTATCATGGTAGCCATACGTTGTCTGGCGTCATGACGTCGGTTTTTGACGCTGTCAGCTGATGGAACAGGACTCTATGAGATTTATCGTACTCTCGCAAGCTTAAAAGATTCAATTGTCTTTCTTATTCTTCATGTCTGCACCTATGTTACGTGTTACGTTGCTTTAACGTCAGGCTATAACGACGTTCCCTGATGGAATTTTTCAAATGTCATTCCGGTTTATTCTTTAACCAATCAAAGAAGGCAAAAAATTGATAACATGTGATACATGTGGAATGCTGGGTACGTGATTTGCACGATGTTTTAAACGTAATTAACGTCGCAACTGCTGGACGTAAGAAAAGCACACAAACTCGTCTCGATACATGAATTTGACCATCACTTGACATTTTAAAAGCGTATCGACAGTTTTCAAATTTTTGATTTTGAAAATAATGATGAATAAAAAAAATTGCTAAACTTAAGTCTTAAACTTAAGTAGTAAACTTTCCGTTCTTGGATGGTGGCTTTCCTCGCCGTGCTTCTTATGGTGTATACATTTCGTAGCTTATTAGGTATGCTAGAGTCTGCAATCATGTTGTGGACTTCAATGCGCGAAATAAATGTTTAACAGACAAGCTTCTCCAGCAGGGCTATCGGTATCATAAACTTCGAAAAACATTTACAACATTATATCGCAGACACTATGAAATGATTTCCAAATTCAATGTTGGGCTAAAGACCCTTTTACGTGAGGGCCTTTCGGAACCAGAATTTTATGGTGACTTGGTTTACTTTAAGAAACTTATAGGGAGGAACGAGTTTTCAATTCAGAAAAATCATTACACCTTACAGACGTATAGGACTTAAATGTTATGCGACAGTCTGCATGCTAAGTTTTTAAACCAATTATGGTTGATAACTATGCGGCCTTCTATGATATAAAGTGACGACATAATGCATTTCTTCATGTGGGCTCATATTCATTGAAAAACGATCTTAATTGTCGACGCCAGGTTGTCAGAATCAATCTCGTCTAACGAACTAATTTGTCTACGAAATCCTAATGTTATTAGACAAACCCGTGACGTGTCATTGACCGGACACCACCACCATCGGATAAGGCCAGATGGACGTGCAAGGTCAAAATAAACAGAAATGGGCCACATCTGCAAATATCCTCAAAATACCCCATCATGGACGGCTAAATTGTCAGGTCAAATCCGATTTTACCCTTGACATTTGCGTTAGGTCGTTAAAGTCTCCATTATGTCGTTTGATCCTACTCTAATGAACAGACTGCATTATTTTTCCATACGACAGTCCACATAGTGACTATATCAACTTCATATCTAAGACCGATGACGATTTCATCGCGTCGTCGACAATAATAATCATTTATGTTGTCTTTATTTTGTGTCAGTGATCCTTTTGAACTCGTAAAACCCAGTCGTTTTTAAACTCTTTATAACATCTACAATCATGGCAAACGTATCAAGAGGAAACATAATGTTTATTATTATAGCAGACATGTACTGGGAAGTGACACTTCTAATCTACCATTAAATTATTTTATGTTCGTTATAAGTAGATTGTGAAAGCTTTTAATCAGCTTCAATAGCTGATCTCGTAAAAAGATGAATGTCCAGCCATACGTTTGAAGACTTGTCATACGAAAATGAACCTTATTTTGGTGGTACATATTACATGATGAATATTTTCCATCGACCCTGAATCTTGTTTGTTTGGTTTGTTTGGTTTGTCAGAACGATGTCTCTATTTTATGGGACTTCAACCCAAAATATGGATATCATTACATCTGAAATGCATTTTTTAAATGTAACCACCGAAGTAAACAGCTTAGACTTACATGTATAGATGGTCGGCTTTAATCACTTTTCCTAGACAGGCCCAGTTCTTCTAGCGGTCAATCAGTAATAAGTCGGTCTATATTGTCTACTATATAAAAACACATTACTCAAAATCAGATCGTAGTTCACGTATGCATTTTATAATATTATATTAACATAGTCATTGTTTCTATATCCCGGGTATATATGAGAAAATTTCATATAATTCTAATTCTTCCACTAGATTCAAAAACATCAAACGATTTGAAACTGAACTTAAACGGATAAAATTATTGCAAACACCCTTTCCACTGGGATTTAACGACAACATTTACCATGAAGGTAATATTTCTAAAATGCCCGATTTTGATGTTCTTACACTTTTAGAGTCTCGTTAACGTAAATCTAGATCTCATGGTATAAGGAAAAGGGGTAATGACAAGCGAAAACGGTGCGCTGCAATGAAATTGAACACTTCCCTTAATGATTTAGCGGCAAAACTAAGGGAACACGATCGACATTCTATGCTTTCTTATCTTAGTTCTCTACCTATTGCTGTATTACGTTTCTTTGGACTCAGAGACAAACAGATTTTACGATAGAAATCATAAAATTTACGATGCTGCACTGCTGACAATATGTTATACTCAACACGCTCTTCGTCCATTTATCGATTCCGAATCTAATCATATACGGCATTTCATTAAAATTCCATTCATTAATAAAGGAATTGACTTTATTGATTTACCAAGTATATTCCACGACAAATCAGTGTCACAGTCTATACCTACGTACTTCCAAAACTCGGAACCTCCTATTATTTGTTGCAAATATAACAAACCACTCAGATATACAATTTTTAATTTCAATAAACTTGTTTCTGATCTTGATATCCATGCTAACACTCCTAAGTCTTGAGAGTGTAAATATTCAAAATATGTTTATCAACCCGCCGGACATATAGTAACTGGAAATTTAAAAATAATTTCAGATTCTAGAATTCGCAATATTGTTTCTAAAGGTCCGAAATACAGATTCCCTTCCTACATTAATTTCGACAAATGTAGTGAGCATATTGCATCTGCATTAAATGAATTCGGTAATCGATAGTGTAAACGAGAGGGTGTTGAGGATGGTGCTCTTAAAGCTTGGAAAAGAAGCATCTTCACTATTGTGGATAAACGTAAAAAGTTCTATTCACAGAATACTAATCTTTTACCGCCTAAGCCCAAATCGTCCTTTAGGCATTTAAAGCAGGGTATCCAAGAATTCCATAGAAAGTATGTCTTGGTTCCAGCAGACAAGGCCGCAAACAACGTTGTTGTTGTTTGTAGGCTTCACTATACTGACACCTTAAAACATGAGCTTGACGGTACCAGGGCTTATCAGTAGACATATACTGATGCAATGTCTGTAGTTAATGCTCACACAAATGAATTACCTGTTAAGTTTTCTGTTTGTGTCAATGAAGGCCAAGACAAACTTCCTACGATGTATTGGTTACCTAAGCTTCTCAAAAGACCATACAAAGCTAGATTTATTGCTAATTCTAGTGCTTGTACTACCACTGAACTTTCTAAATTATTAACTTCCTGTCTTACTGCTATCAAATCTCATGTCCTACGATACTGTGAGACGGTGTATGAAACTTCAAATAAAAATTGGTTTTGGTCAATAAAAAATTCTGGCGAGGTGCTCAGTAAATTGAAGTGTAGAGGGTCCCGTGCGACGAGCTTGTCCACATACGATTTTTCTACGCTGTATACCACATTGCCACATAATCAGATTAAAGAAAAATTACTCGATTTGATAGAGTGGACATTCAAAAGAGCATTAAAAACTATGGCTCACTTTATTTGGCCTGTAATGATAGAAAAGCATTTTTCACTTCCTCTGACCAAAGTCGATATACACTTTGGTCATGTCAGAATGTATGCGATGCCTTATCCTATCTCCTGGATAATATTTATATTAGAGTTGGGACCAAGTTATACAGACAAATTGTTGGAATCCCGATGGATACCTATTGCGCCCCTCTCGTAGCTGATCTATTTTTATACTGCTACGAAAGAGACGTCTTGGATTCTCTTAACTATGACAATCAAGCTGATGTTATCGATGCCTTTAATTCGACTTCTAGGTACCTCGATGACCTTTTGAACATTGACAATCCTTATTTTGAAGGCATGGTCAAACAAATTTATCCCACTGAACTACAGTTGAATAAAGCAAACAACATAGATACCGAAGCCCCATTTTTAGACTTACATATTTCTATTGCAAATTGATTCGTTTGTTCTAAAATTTATGATAAACGTGATGACTTCGATTTTTATATAGTAAACTTTCCGTTTTTGGATGGTGACGTTCCTCGGCGTTCTTCTTATGGCGTATATATTTCACAACTTATTAGGTTTGCTAGAGTCAGCAATCATGCTGCGGACTTCAATGCACGATATAAATGTTTAAAAGCCAAACTTCTTCAGCAGGGCTATAGGTATCATAAACTTCGAAAAACTTTTTCTAAATTTTATCGCAGACACTATGAACTGATTTCCAAATTTAATGTTGGGCAAAAGACCCTTTTACGTGAGGGCCTTTCGGAACCAGAATCTTATGGTGACTTGGCTTACAAATTTAAGAAACTTATTGGAAGGAATTATTTCTCTTTTCAATACAGAAAAATCATTACGCGTTACAGACGTATAGGATATAACTTAAATGTTATGCGACAGTCCGCATGCTTAGTTTTTAACCCAATCACGGTTGATAACTTTGCTGCCTTCCTTAATTGCACGCCGTTGGGTCGGGCGTCAGACCCTATGATGGCCCCGACATAAAGCTATTCATTTTAGTTGGTTGGGGCCGCAGCTTCTTGTCTGTTGCTTGGCCCACCGGGTTTCAACTGGCGGTTTTCTTTTGCTCCGGAGTTAGTACGTTATTGGGCGCCCAGGGATCTCCATCGTCGGGCATCTTACTCATTCTGTGAGTCCGCGTTTTTGGTTCATCATGGAATTTATCATAATTTATTTGTTTGTCCATGATGATTCATTGACTAGTTAGAGATTCACTACGAGGACCGAACAACTAACTAAATTTTATGAACCATTGCAGAAGCTGAGGGTGAGTTAGGATCCTGTTAAACCGGTTTAAGCCCGCCAGTAATTTTATATTACTGATCGTTCCAAGGCGATACTTCTGTTGTGCTTCTTGTTGTTTTATGTCTTGGTGTTTATTGTTTTTGTGCTGTTGTCGCCTTATGTGTGTTATCATACGAGGATGATCCAATAATGATTGAGACTTTTTGAGTTATTCCTAAGTAAATAATCTTGGCTTATTATGAATATCTTGTTAACATTGCTCAATGTAATGCGCACACGATACACTGATTAAAATCCACATGTAGACAACTACCTTCTGTTGCTTAGCAACGAGAGAATGTTAGTCAAATGTCCTTGGCCACGTGGTACTTATGCATATAAAATGGGTTGCCATGGCAACTGGTGCTAAAATTTTCAATCATGGCACACAGTTATTTATAGCGTTTATAAATAGCTTTATGCTCTGCAAATATCACTTACATACAGCTTATAATTCAAGTAGGCTGAACATTTTTGCGAGAAAAGTTGGGTTTTAGTAGCGAAAATATTCAGTGATTTTGGGGGTAGGGGTGAGAAATATCTTATAACTTGAGTATACATGACACAATAAATTGTTTTAAACCTTGAAATGATCAATTATGGGGTATATATATCAAAAGAATTTCAAAAGGAACACATGTCCCTTTCGTTTTATGTTGCCTAGCAACAATAGATTTTGGAAAATGCTATAAGCTGGAATTCATAGAGGAAATGGTTGCTAGGCAACCATCTCTTGATCACTAGCGCAAGACTTGAATCGACCAAAGCAAAATATTTCAGAGATGAATGTTAACACAGACAATACTCAATTATTATAAGATACCGCTTTTAAAATTTGTGACACAGCTAGATTTATATAGATTATGTTTATTCAAAGGGCAGATGGTGGCCATAGGTACTGCACGAGTAGTACTTAAATAACCATAGCAACCAAAGTTGTTCACCAAATTTGATAAAACACGCTCCATAGAGAGGTCAAATGTGTATCTAGTAAACAAAAGTAGTAAACATGAGCCAGTCAAAAGGGTTTATAAAACAAGAGAAAAGTCTCAATCATTATTGGATCATCCTCGTATTTTAGTTAAGTTTTGGTAACTGAGTGGCCACCTATTGAGAAATAGCTGCTCATTCGGCTTACTGAATGTATACATGGTCTTTGTACCTTATTGTTAGTTTGTTTTTTCCCGCCTCAGTTTTGGAGTGGGAGTCTTTTTCTGATTGCACCTTTTCCTGATCGTTGCCTACTTGTACCTTCCTTTCCATTCTATCGTTCGGTTGCGACTTGTAAACCTGGGTCCCCTCTAAATATGACTCTAGCTTTAAAGTGGGACGTTAAACCTATCATAATAATGCAACTTATATGGACTCTAAACGTCGTCGGTTCCGAGTTTCCATGACAAAGAATGTTTAAAAAAATCTGATATTTGGTCAATCTTATTTCTTTTTTAGCACAATCTCCTTTCGTTATTAGATTTGTCTGCCAGACCTTTGATGTCTTCTTTGTTCGTCTACCAATCCTTCCTTTTATCATTTTGCAACAGAATAACAACAGGATTAGATATATTTTCCATCGTCATAAAGCAAAATTTAATGTGCTTAGAAGTATATTCATCCTGGTTTTTGAACCGGTGATCCTGTTTACTTGGAACCTTTGTTTCCATTGAAATAAAAAGACATCAGAAGGTAATAAAAGTGGCATATATGATTATTAAGCTTTTCATTTTTCGCTGAATTCTGCTTATTGACGAAATTATTTCACATGGTAGTTTGATGAATAGGGGAGCGCAGCAGAGGCTTGGGAGTCTAATACCAACGGATCTGTATCATTAAGCAGGACGAAATAAGTCTTGTCTCTTTATATCTGTATGTATTTGCTATCTTGACCGATTCCCACCATGCCTGTTCGAGGAAGGATTTAGGCTCTGCTTGTAACGCTTCCTGCTGACTTGCTTATTTTTTGTGTAAAAATAGAAAAATATAATTAAGTGGATGTCAGGTAATTGGTGCATTGGTGTTTTAAATAAAATTGCGTTTAACCCATTTCCTATAACACATTTAATACCTGTTCTGCCGTGCCATGTCATGTGATAATGTGGCTTTGGGAACAAACTTAGATGAGATCAACCTGGTTAGCTGATTGTCTGACATTTCTAAGCGTGGATGATACAGATAAAGAAGACTGTCCGGCCTGTACAGTCGCAGAACATAGCTAGAGGCTGGAACTTTCGGATTTAGAAAGTAGAGAAATTGTACTATCCGTGTAGCGAAACCAAAGGCGCTGATCAGCTTCGCAGTTATGTAACTGCGAAGCTGATCTGCGCCTTTGGTTTCGCATATGCAGATTGTTGGTTTTCTCATGTAGCGGCTCTAATTTTGCGGTATTTTCATTTATTCTACAATTTATACCATTTTCTTTACTTCAAACTAGATAATCATATTGGCTGATCTGGAATAGCAGTAATCAAAGTTTAAGACGTAATGCGTTTCCTCATGTGGGTAAATGGGGCTCGTAAACATTAAAATGCAAAGATAATAAACAGTTTCTAATTCTCTTCGACAGAATCATTTAAAGAACTAACTTGTCTGCGAAATCCTAATGTAACAAACCCATAGCGTGTTATAGACCGGACACCACCACCGTGTCCACTGGATAAGTTCAGATTGACGTATGCTGAAATGGACCACATCGTCAAACATCTTCAAAGGCCCCCTCATGGACTGCTAAATTGGAAGGTCACATTTTACATTACATTCCGATTTTGTCTGAATCCAATAGGTCTTACATAGGTCTGTCGTAACGTTTCCATTATGTCATTTGATCCCACTACACTTAAAAATGGACCAACTGCATTATGAAGTAGGCCGAAAACGTTATTCGTTATATCGTTTATGTTTTGTTCTTTAATTTCTGTCAATGATCCTTTTGAACTGGTAAAACCCAATCTTTTTGAACTCTTCATAATGTCTGCAATCATGGCAAACGCTTAAAGAGGATACATCTGGAAAACATGTCCGTGCAATATATACCCTCTTAAACCCCACTTTTATATAGTAAAACTGGGGTATGCACGGGTACACTTATTTTCTTATTTTTGCTCCAAAACATAGAATGTGGGTACTCGTTAGAACCGCCTCGGCGAGGCGGTTCTAACGTGTACCCACAATCTATGTTTTGAGCAAAAAAAAGAAAAATATCAAACTTTTTCAGCTGAAAATTTTCAATTTTTAAAGCTCAAAAAATCTCTGTTTATTGCATAGGCAAGTTTTCGTAATGAATTATTGCATTGCAGGCATCTCTGGGCAAAACAACTGCTAATCTACCATTAAATTGTTTTATGTTCACAATAATTACATGATAAAACAGCTTTTTATCAGCTTAGATACATGTAGATGATCTTATGAGGATAAATGCCTCAGTTCGACATACGTTTGAAAAGGTCATTACGAAAACTTGATCATGCAATATACAGAGATTTTTTTTAGTTGTAAAAATTTAAAATGGCATCACAAAAAAGTATGATGTTTTTCTTATTTTTGCTCAAAACATAGATTGTGTGGGTACCGAGGCGGTTCTAACGAGTACCCACAATCTATGTTTTGGAAAAAAAAATATAAAAAAATAGGTATACCCCTGCATACCCCAATTCTGTTATATAAAAGTAGGGTTCAAGGGGGTATACATTTCACGGACTTGTTTTCCCGATGAAAGTGGCAATAATCTGTAATTTTGCAATTTTCAACAGGCTAGTCGACACAAAGACTATAATATGATCTAAATGGGGCCCGATATATTAAATGTTTTAGAAAAAGAAGGCTAAACCGATATTTTTTCTGATTTCCGGGGTCCCGTCTCCAAGAAGAGTGACATAAAACGCATCATAACAATGCAACTTAATACGGATTCTAAACTTCGTTCCGTGTTTTCAGTAAGTTTATATTACTGATCGTTCCAACGCGATATTTCTGTAGAGGTTCTACTTGTTTTATGTTTTGGCTTTGATTTTTTGTGCTGTTTGCACCTTACGTACGTTTTCATATTTAAGTTATTAAGTTTGGGTCACTGAGTGACCGCCTGTAGGGAAATAGCTGCTCACTGTGCTTACGTAATGTTTCCTTAGTAGGAGTACCTGATTGCTAGTTAAGTTTTTTCCCGTCTAAGTTTTAGGAATGGGAATTTCTTTCTGATTGTGCCATTTTCTGATCATTGCCTATTTCTTCCTTCCTATAATGCTAATTTATCTTCATCGCAAAGAATAAAAAAAAAAAAAAACAAAAACATCTGGTTATTTGGTTCGTTTTACGTTCAGCACACTCCCTTCTTTATTAGATTTGTCTGCCAGACCTACCAAGCCTAATCCTTCCTTTCATAATTTACAACAGCAACAACAGGATTAGATGCATTCAGCATCATCTAATAGCTAAATGAATTAAACATAATGTAGATGTATATTAAGGCTGGTATTTGATCCGGTCTTCTTGTTTACTTAGAACCTTTTCTCCATTCACATAAAACAGCACAAAGAAACAATTGAACATATCAGAATTGCCAAAAACGTGACCGTTGGTGGTGTATTTTCCGTTGAATTCAAAATCAATCTATTCCGCTTGGTAGATTTGTTGATAGCAAGCGCGATTGCCTTATAGAGCTTCAGACTCCTGGTCCCGATGTTAAAAAAAAAAATTATGCTCAACTCAGTTGAGCTTAAAATTTTAACAGCTTATAAATATCAAAATAGTCAGTAGATCTATCGGTGGAATTTAAATGATTAAGGCAAAAATCTTCAATTTATCATTTATCTTGCGATAACTGTTAAACTGCCAACAGTTGTTTTTAATTAAGTACTGTGAAGGAGGTGTTAGCCTCAACGAATCATATTTTTGTTATAGTTTTTCCAAATGTTTTAAATTTTCCAAGTTCCTTATATATATTTTTCAAATTTCGTAGCCATTTTCACTGTAGTTACGTGTTTCTAATTTGTAGCGGTGTGTTTATTTTTTTTTTCTGTAGTTATATAAGGTTTTACCATATTATGAGTAGTATCTAGATTTTTAGATTGCTTTTTCTTCTAGTCTTTGACTTCCTAGGCAGATCTTAATATGTAGTATTTAGTACGCCTCTGAAGAAGCCGAAAGGCGAAAGCGCGCTCTGGCACAAATAGGATTTTGAACTGTTATATATATATCGCTCTCTCAACCGACCCGTTAACGCCGTAATACTTGCTCGAAAATATGATTCAATCTAAGGTCAAAACAATGTGTCGGTAATGACGGGGCTTGTAAAATCAAGTCAAAGTTTCGAAATCTCCTGTTTTGCGCGTAAAAGCAAAGTGATACATTGCATTTAGATGACGTTAATTCCATTTTAAGACATTTGTGATATTTTATCAACAATATATAAGGTTTGCTACTCTAAGGAGAGTAATGAATGAAAATAAAACTGAGATCCTTTAAGAGCAGTGAAAATATTAATGAGAAATGGGGTGGGCTTAATAAAAAAAAAGAAAAAAAAACACAAAAAACAAAACAAAAAAAAAAAAAAAAAAAAAAAAAAAACATCAAAATCACACGGAAGCACAGCACCGTAATTCTTTCAACAGTATAAGTACGTTCTGAGAAATGGTATTGTCTTGGATCAATTTTGCATCGGGACAATGGCCTTGTGAGATCAGTAAAGCCTTCACCTTGTCAACTTTAGCGGAACTTAGCTCTACGAAGATAATGGATAGGTCTTCCTTTTTTTTCTATTTTGAAGCTAACGTACAGTGAAGGATGGCACACCTGCTGACTGGTTTATATAATTGAAAAGTCACATTTTAACACTAAGCCTTGGGTTTATATGTACTCATTGTTTGACGACGCATGCCTTATAATGCAATTAATTGGTTAGGATGGTCAGTTTGTTTAGGATGGTCAGTATGTAGAGATCGGGGTACTTCTATCTCAGTCCATAGTTTAGTTCTGGAAGGTGTTATTGCGCATACTTTAACTAAAAGTTGATCGAACGGTGTTTGGTTGGTCTATGGTCTAGTGAATATGGCGGCGCCCATGGACAGCCGTCTCTTATTATTTTAGTTCCAAGACAACGAAGAGAGAGTATTTCATTTGATTTAAAATCGTGTGAAAAAAAAATTCAAGCATGAAAGAAACCAGAAAAAGAATCAAATATAATTGAGCCAGTGCATGAGAAAACCAACAATCTGCATAGGCGAAAACAAAGACGCAGTAACCGCGAAGCTGATCAGCGCCTTTGTTTTCGCTACTCGGATAGTACAATTCCTCTTCTACTTAAATCCGAAATGTCAAGCTTCTAGCCTGCTTCTGTGCTTGTACAGGCCGGTTTGTGCCGGACCTGTACGGAAACCACATTGTTGGTTTTCCCATGTGGCGGCTCAATAAGTGGACCAGGAAATATTTTCAACACCGTAGGTCATACTTGTTCCATGTGGAATGCTTAGTTGGACTACATGTATGGTCTGGGGATGACGTCACCGTGGTCAGGCTAGACTGAATTCAATCTGTGTTTATTCGAACCATAGACTCTATAGTTTCTCATCGAAGTCGCTCATGGTTGAAAAACCAAAGCAACAAATGGTCACGAGAACGCTCTCCTGAGATGGCGACCTTTTGGGGTCAAGATCATTTTGTTGAATATCAAAATGACCTTGGTCTTGTATACTCACATAACCTGGTTGACTCAGTAAGTCGTCTGCCTCCACCTTTTCAGGTCGCAGGCTACAAAAACTTTATTTTTTAAAAGTCCTTCAGTTACATCAGTTACATTTGTTTTCATTGACATTGCCATAAGGTGATTACTTATATAATATAGGATGACTAAAGTCTTTAATGCTATATACCAAAGTTCGTTGCAATCGGTCGACCTGTTCTGGAGAAGATATTTGAAGGGTTTTTACCATATATGGACAAGGCAGACAGGTTGGTCATGTGGCCTGAACCATTTATGTATTTATAAACTTTCATTTCCGCTTCCGAAGGAGGCTCCATATAAAAATTGGCTTTGATTTATTGACCATGTCTGTGCAGAGGTTTGCATTTGTGTATGGACGATAGAGCATGACTATACTATAAGCTCTGAGTCACCTGCTAAGGTGACCTAACATGATAAACTGTGCAAAGAAGGTCTATGATCGATATGCGAATTCGAAAATGTTTTATTTCTTATGGAAGGCCGGGGCGACATGCTAATTGCTGTTTGCTAAATGCTGTTTGCTAAATGCTTAATTGTCTTTTGGTAAATGCGATTTGCTAATTGCAAATTTGGTGGTTAATCACGTTTGTGTTTAGTTAACGACAACTAACAGGGGATGAAACGGGAAAAGTAAAGACCACATTGATGAATTTGTCTGCATTATAAATGCTAAATGCTATTTGCTAAATGCTATTTGCTAAATGCTATTTGCTAAATGCTATTTGCTAGATGCTATTTGCTAGATGCTAAATGCTAATTGCTAAATGCTGATTGCAAATTAAATTGACTATGCTTGTACATATTATGTTTTATATTGTTAATTAATCCAACATGGTGTAAAAATATGAATATTCTCAATATCCTACAACGCCTTTTTTTCAAAATTCTTAGTTAGAATTTATCATCTGCAATACGCATTTAGCAATTATCATTTAGCAAATAGCGCCGTGGCCTTCCATAATTTCTTACACTTCAAGAAAATCATGATATAGCCTTTGTTTCTTTGCAGATCATCGTTCCATGACAGAGAAAAAGTGACAAGGCCCTGAACATACACATCTAAAGGCGATGCAGGTCTGATTATTTGATAAAACAGTTTGAACATGAATGTATCGAATCAAACAACGAGTAACGGCACCATTGAATCTACCTTCAATATCACCAGTTTTGAAATAGCCCCACCCAGTCTTATTATCAGTCTTAAAATTGTGACGGCATGGATTATTATCACAAATGGACTTGTTCTCCTGTGCCTTGTTTTCAACAGGCGTGCTTTGAAGAATTTTGTCAACCTTCAAGTGTTAAGCATGAGTGTAACCGACGTGTTGCTAGGCATAAGTTTCATCCCAATCATTCAGAGTTTCCAAGATGTTAGGTCCTTTGGAAGTTACTGGTCGTGCTTTTCAGTAATTTGCGCTTACACTATTGCGCAGCATGCTACTATATGTCATGCCTTAGCAATATGTGTCTACAGACTGATTAAAATCAAAGGACTGACCGTCTCATCAGAGACAAACCCACGAGAAATAGTTAAGAAGCTAATAATACAGGTCACAGTGCCTTGGGCAGAATGTATACTGTTTATAGTTAGTGTTTTCATGATTTACGGAAAACACGACAAACAGATCCGTTTCTGCTCCTTAAACGAACTATTTGAAGACAGGTATATGGACTTTATGATCGTGTGTCTGTTCAACACCGTCATTCCTCACGTTACGATGGACGTTATTTACGTGTATATCCTTCTATTCTTGAGAAAACGATGGGGTAGAATCAGCGCTTTGCGTGTAGGGGACATAATGGTGGTCATGGGATCTTCATCTACGAGTGCGGATGACACAGCTGAGACGAGATTGAGTGGCGGAAACCAAACTGGACCGAAACCAGAAGCCGGACAACCGAATGGTAGATCGCTTTTACCTAGTGCCGAATCGGGCAGAAAAACGACAAAAACGAGTCACGGTAAATCAACAGTAAGGATACAACAACGTCAGTTAGAACTATCAAAAGCTAAAGTAAGGGAAGAGAGAAAGGTTAACATTACGATAGGACTATTCCTCCTTGTTCTGAACGTGTTCATGACACCCGTGTCCCTAATAGTCATTGTTGAATTGTTCGCATCCAGTCCTCTCAGCCGCCAAGTGAAATTTAGTATGGTTATTTTCCCATTGATAAACTCCGTCATAAACCCCATTATTTACATGTTGAGGATAAAGCCTCTTAGACAGGTTATCGGGAATGCTTGGAGAAAATTGGCGGAAAGATTCTGCTAAATTAAATGTCTATTCTTGCATAGATATCTATGCGCATAGCTGTTTGAAGCCGTTTTCGATTGGTCGAAAGCCGTGTTCAAACAGCAAAACCCATGTTCAAATCATGAAATTCACGTGCCGTTTGAACATGGGTTTTGGGCGACGTCATTGGTCAATGCGACGTGACGTCATGTGTTTTGTAGAAACAAAATGGCCGACGTTGAAGAAGCTCCGCAGTTTTCGGTGAGTTTTTACGTTGTTAATGTTATTTTCATGAGATTTTAAGTGGATTAGAGTGAAAATGCAAGAATAGCGATCAACCATGGTTTGTTTCAGTGTTCAAACATTCGCTGGATCACTCGGAAGGTGTTTGAACACGCGGCCTGCGGCCTTGTGTTCAAACACCTTCCTCTTGATCCATCAAATGTTTGAACACTGAAAACCATGGTTGATCCCTATAATGTACAATCGATTATAAGTATAGACCAATGCTCAGAAAAAGCCTTGTTGTCGATTATCAAGATTTAAACAGAAGATCGTTCGTGTTGAGTTGTGCTGTGGTGCTTGATCAGCATTCTAAATTAATAAATTTCCGGATTTTTTTTCTTATACGTAAGGTTAAGATACATATACGTAAGGTTAAGATACATGATATGGAACAAAACCAAACTGTGGAATAGATCATGATTATGCCAAGTATAAACAACAAATATCATATCGGGCGGCACAGGAGGGTTTAAGTGCCGGAATTTAACCTCCAATTAGTCCCGGCAGTGCCGGATATGTGCTGGGGTATTGATTTCACGCCAATACAAAGTCAAATCGATTCAAATTTACTATTAGTTGTATTTTTCACATTTCATTACTTTTATGGTCTTTATTTCATTTACATGTACATCTACATGAAGAAATTCAAGCCCATCCATCATATTTTGTTTTTCATCAGAACAACTCCCAGCATGCACGGTTTCGCATTATTTTCAGCCTCCGGAGGCCGGAGCTTTTAGCAGTGAGTTTACCACTAATTTTATCCACCAATGCCGGTCTTTTGATATGACTTTGAAATTGAAAAGTTAAAAGCCCTGCTATTCTTTGGTCTTATACGGGCCATGGATACAAATGGCAGGTGCGTTACATCATGTCGCTGCTATGCCAAGTTTTAACACTATCTAGTCTTTTCTTACGAAGTAACGCGTACTCCTCAAAATAATCTAAAGGCCAGGTATTTAATTTTGCAGATTTTGTGAGTGTCGAATAATTTCCTTTATTTCATGATGTATAATGAATGTTCAATGGGTTCCCTAACCAATAAACCCCAAAAAGTTTAAAATCAATCGACAATAAACTTGTCAGTGATCATGACACAACGCTACCCTCGAAAATTCGCTATTTTACAAATGGTGGGTGGGGTAGTAAAATTTAGAAATGTTCACAACATCATCCGTAGATGTCAGATATTCGATAAGTTCATCTTAGACCCGTATAACTTCCATGCAATGTAATCGGAAGCTTTAAATCAACTTCCGGATGTCCGCAAGAGGAATCATGTCCCGATCGTCTACCAGCTCACGTTCCAGACTTTTCCGCGTCCCACATTGAACATTAGATGCCGCGATTCGTCTCTGTAGACAATTCCACACGTGCTCAATCGAGGATTGTCAGGAGGATGTGCTAGCCAGTCCATACGTTGAACTAACTCGCGTCCGAAGAACCCTCTAACCCCTCTTGTCCTTCGTAATTGGTCGTTATCGACCATTAAACTAAACTCTGGACCCCATGCGCCAGCAAATGGATGAACAATGATGCCCAAAGTTCCATATCCGTATCGCATATAAGTCATACCTGCCCGTAATGCTCGATATGGAACGCGAGAAAGTCAGGAAATTGAAATGGTAAGAGGGTCAACCGGAAGTTGATTTGAAACTTCCTGTCATACTGCATATAGGTTATCCAGCTTCATGCGTTACATGCCCGTCATGGGGTTCATCTTTACGGTCATATTCTTGTAAAATAAAAATAAAAGAGCAGTGAGCATATTAATGAGAAAGGGGATGGGTCATACCAAGTTTTTTTTTGTAGAATTTACTACCCTACCCACCATGTGTAAAATAGCGACTTTTTGAGGGTAGTGTTGTGTAATTATCACTGACAAGTTTATTGTCGATTGAATTTAAACTTTTTGGGGTTTATTGTTTAGGGTACCCATTGAACATTTATTATACATCGTAAAATAATAGACATTATTTCACTGTCACAAAATCTGCAAATTTAAATGTCTGGCCCTTAGATTATTTTGAGGAGTACATGTATATTTGTCAGGACTATCTGTACTGGTACACTTTGTTAATGAGTAATTCAGCTTGGCCCTCGTCGAAGAATGTGTCAGCAAAAACTGTGCTCCACTTGGCACTTCCGTTAGATTTTTGGTGAAAAATGGCTAAATCATCAATTTCAAACCCATCCAACCTTACATTGCAAACAAAGGCCTAGGGAATTTAAGGCCTGATTTCGGCCTCATGTGTTGATAAAAAACTGAATTTTGGAATTTTGAGGAGAAACGTATTGCAAATAGCAGGTATAGGTCCCTGCTTATAAACTCTAGCACAACTATCACATTCAAATTACACATGTTGCCATAGCAACACTCCAAAAACCATAGAAATATCATTTTTTGCAATTTTGGGTCTATTTTTCACCATTCAACATCATTTTCAACTACCGGCCCACGCGACGAACAATTTCTTATTGTGAAATAATTATGAAGTATCATCCAGAGATATTGTATGCTGAGTATAATTTTGTTCGGAGTGTGGGCTGGCACTTAAAAATTAAAAAATGTGTTCAGAAATGGTCCAAAATACACCAAAAAGTGCAGAATGTGCTCTATCTATGGTTCTTCTGGGCGTTGCCATGGCAACGCTTGTAGGATAAATGAAGTACTTGTTCTTGTTTTTAATAGAGGAGACATATGGCTGTTTTAAGGAATAGTTTTCTCACTTAAATTCCAAAATTTATTTTTTAGCAAAATCTGAGGCCAAAATCAGGCGTTAAATGCCCTAGTCCTTTCAATGTTGAAGTATGCAGTCGATCCCAAGCAACATGAATGCAGTGTAAAACTGAACATTTCATATGTGGGAACGACCTAAATTAATGTTACCCGATAACAGTAACCGCTAACTGTGAGAATCTTACAAAAACCCAATAAGACGAAATCATTCCTTTGGAACGTAGGAATTGGTACGTTCTAACATATTGACTATATTTATGACACCTCAAATGGTCAAAAATGACATTCTTTTATCAACAGACGCAGATCGCTTTACTCAAACTGTTTTAGCACCGGAAATGTCAGGTCTTCATAACGGTAAGTCATTTTCATGATTTTATGTGATAACAATGATAACAGTGTGATAACAGTGATATCTAAGAATTTAGGGAAAGATTATATGGTGAAAGTTGCGGTGACTGGTTTCAAGGATAAACGAATAGATGTTAAAATATTTAAGCTTCGCTTCGTTCACAAAACGTATTGCATATTGCTTTTATTGTTAGGCCTAAAATCTAGCTCCAAAATTAAGGTAGCTATGCATTTTTTATTTATTTATTTATTTTTTATCGAAAAAGGCAAAAAAAAAAAGTCCAAGGTCGTGCCAAAGTATAGCTTCATTTCGCTGCCCTGTGAACCAATTTAATGAGAATTGGCCGAGCAAACAGTATAATATACAATATTTAGTCTTCATGTCTTAAATTAAGCCTGGTATTTTCAGTTTTAATGCTCCCGTCATAAACCATGCCTCCCAGCACCGGGGACGGCCGGGAATGCAGTCAATGCAGAAATCAAACATTTATGTAATAAAAGAAACATAGGAAAATCCCCGTTTTTCGTTTTCTCAAACACTTCAATGATATTGTGATGGAAGTACTATATTTTCATGGGACGGAAGTGTTTGCAAAAACAAAATAACCTGGATTCCTTATGTTACTTTCATTGAATAAATGTTTAGTTTCTGCATTGACTGCACCTATGTATCAGTCAATAGAGTAAACACTATAGGAGAAAACTCGAATTTCTCATCACAACTTCGGACAGAATTTCATTGTGCGTCAACCATTCCGCACCACGTGTTTCTCATATGGAACTGATTAATTTTCTATATGCTTTATGTGAATCATACGATGCTGCTTAAAAGATGACATTGACACTGAATTGACATCTATTTTAATCTTAATGACTTCTACGTGAAATACTTACACTTTTATGTCTTAGGTCAAGGTAAGTTCATTCGTCATGCATCTCTAATAGTTTCAACTGGTGACGCAACTATTTTATTTAGATTTTTTTTTTCGATAGTTTGTTATGTTTGTTACTAAGTGAAGTCGATCATTCTGTTGTTACTCGTTTCATCAGGATAACATGCTCGTGAATTATTTACCCCTTACACCACAATTTTACAATGTATGTAGGCGGTTAACATTAAAACAACGTGTTTAATAGCAGATATAAGACAATAAAACTGATTCTTTAAGAGTCATTGTCTGAGCTACACTTTTGTTTTTTTCCTGGATGTTTACGTGCTCGTTTACCCTCAAGTTGCTGTTTCATAAGCCAGGTTGGTGATTCTGACTAAAAAGGTACAAGTAGGCAATGATCAGGAAATGACACAATCAGAAAGAAATTCCCACTCCACAACCCGAATGATGGGAAAAAACTAAAATGACACTTAAGTGCTTATACCAAGAAAACATATCGTAAGCCGAGTAAGCAGCTATTTCCCAATAGGCGGCCACTCAGTTACCCGAACTTAACTAAAATACGAAAACGTACATAAGCAACCTATGGAAACGGTGTATTAGAAAAACGGTGAATCAACGGGGGTTAATCGAAAAAATGTGAAGCATCGGGCGATGTGTCGGTGAGACATCGGGATTTGTACTAGATAAAAGGTATGTTGTTTGTTTACTTCTGTTTTGAAGCGAAAGCTAAAAATAATGCAGAAAATAAAAACAAATCGAACACTTGCAGGAGCTGTAAGGGTCTTTGATGCAGTCCCAGAAACCCTAAAATGGTTGAAAATGTATTTTGTTTAATCGCCACAGTGCGCCCCATTTTACTACTCAAACATTTCAGTTGACTTTCGGTTGTATTTTTTGTTTATTTTTTATGCTTACATCGAATTACGAATGTAAACAACCTTAATTCAGATTGGTGAATATCGAAAAGTAAGTTCCTGATTATCAACCTTCAGAAAATTTGTAAAAAAGACTGGGAAAATCTAGATTCAGCCGGGTGATTGATTATTTGGTGAGTCTCCGGGCAAGTTGTGTGTGTCGCTGGGGAGCAACCAAATTTTGATGGAATAAAACTTTATTTTCTTAATTCTAGCCAGTACATGATTGTTGTTTTTTAACTTTTAGTTTGAGTGGGATCATATCTATCCCAATTACGGATGCTATAAACACACGTTAATCACCGGCAGTGATGAGAACTCGGACGTTCCTCGTCCGCAGCGTCCATCATATCGCACTGTTCACATATATGGGTCATTATCAAAAAATGGAGCAATCCAGAAAGGCAAAACGAAAAAAATTAATTGTCCATTTTTTCTTTTTTAATGGGATAGTTTTATTAACAGGAGCATATAGAATATAGAAATAAAATATGCCGAGTTTAACTGAACAAATAGTGCACCAGCATTAATTAATTGTATGGTACCCTTGAAAAAATATCAGTGCTGTCACGAACAAACTTTCTTGCGTAAAACGCTCATTTGACAAGACTTCCCCAATCTGTAAGTGGGGGCATATATAACTTGTCACGAACAATAGTTCACACAAACCTTAAATACTTTCAATGAATTAACGGGGATGAGATCTTCAATGAAAATGCACATACTGTGATTTGTTCTGTTTCTGAAACGCTTTATTTTTGTAGACATTATCTTGTGGGATTAAACCAAAAATAAGTTCTGCTAAACGTTTACTATTTCAGTATAGTATCATAACATACCAAAAGCAATTACTTTTATATGATGCGTTTAAAGTATTTTAAATAATTATAACCGTGACAGCACTGATATCGTGACAGCACTGATGTTGTCGTGACAGCACTGATAATTATCCGATCTCGCCTTTTTCATTCCAATGTGTGCGGAAATGATTAATTTCTGACCATTTACCGATGAGCTTAGGGGCAGTGACTCACTTAAGGTAGCAACCAACGAAGCCTTTGCTGTTGCTCTAACCAGGGACTCCTTTTGCGTAGATCCAATGCTAAAAACAAAAAAAAAAAAAAAAAAAAAAAAAAAAAAAAAAAAAAACATGTTCGCTTCACGCAAACCAAACGCGATGTAACACGTAAAGCGCAGTAGAAACGCTGATCATCTTAAGCAGCAGCATGAGAAAATGTGTCTTTGGGGCTTTCGACCAGATCTGAGACAACCAGGATAGTTCACGACAAAAGACCGCATTAAATTTAGGACCCTATCACGGATTTTAGGGAGCTGGGTAGCAGGGCCATTTTGTTTGTTTGTGTTTCTGTTGGGGCTTAACGTCCCAGTCAACAATTTTTTAGTCATGTCGGGACGGAGCCAACGCTTCCTGAGTTTAACCATTACTGTAGGGAATTAATGTGTCTTGCCCAAGGACACATCACGGTGACGCCTGTGGTGATCGTAACCAGGACCTCTCGATTCGGAGTCCGACGCTATGCCACTACGCCACCGCGCTCCCCACGGCCATATTGTTTTCAGGGAGCTTGGGAAAACTGGAAAACAATTGAAGGGAATTGAGGATTACTAGAAGAGAACACTCTTGGTTTAAGGAAGCTGGGAGCAAGGAAAAGATTTTTAGGGAGCTAGGGAGAAAGGTCATTTTTCTTTTAGTGAGCTTGGATCTAATACCTCCTTGGATGGGCCTCAACTTTAGGTTAACTTGCAGCTGAGCTGCACATTTGCTTTCACATATATCCCATTAAATCCCACTTTTATGTAGTGACGTATACAGGGTAAAATGAGGTATACAATGTTACTGCTTTTTGTTTCTAAAATTTGACAATCAGATATATTTTTTCTTCAATTTTTAAAGCTAAAAAAATCTCTGTATATTGCATGAGTAATACATTTTCGTAATGGTATGCAACATACAAACACACTGAAAGACACATGCGTCAGAAAAGGTTAAAATTTTCGTATTTTCATGTACCATAGACCCCTAGTGTGCATAATACCGGGTCCCTTTTTTCGAGGTGTATGCATTTGGTAGGTTTTACACCCGTACTTGCATTACCCCGAGTTGCCCCTCCCACCCCTCGAGGAAAGGGATGGCGTTTTAAACAAAAAAGGAGATTTTTTCCGTATAAAGTTGGGGCTTAAAATGTCTTTTTTTTACTGAAAAGGGGTAATCTAATTTGGAATGGACCGCCAAAAAGGGCATTTATCGCGCGACATACACAAACTGTCTAAATAGCATTATGGGAGTACCACCCCCGGGGCTATTTGTTTACCGTGGTCGACGAAGCATTTTGAATTTGTAGTTTTGTATCACCCACACACAGTCACACACCTCAAACGATTTTCAAAGCGATATAAATTGGCCACTTCTGGCTGCTGCTGGCGTTAGTAGCTGAGACCCTCTGGTGAAAGGCGACCTAACTCTTGTCAGCCTAGGAAATTACCTGAATCCACACCTGCAGACAGAAGTCAACTCAGTGCTGTCACATCATTACTGTCACGACCGTGACAGCACTGATCCGTGACAGTACTGAGTTTCACACAGAAATTTAATTCTAGTGACTAACAACAGAATGCAGGATGAAAAGGTACAAGTAGGCAAAGATCAGGAAAAGACGCAATCAGAAAAAGATTCCCACTCCAAAAACCGAGGTGGGAAAAAACCAAAGTAACAATCAGGTACTTTATACCATAAAACATATCGTAAGCCGAATGAGCAGCTATTTTCCCAATAGGTGGCCACTCAGTTACCTTAACTTAACTAAAAATATGAAAACATACATAAGGCGCCAACAGCACAAAAAAATTAAACACCAAGACATAAAACAAAACTTTGCATGTCTATTCTTACTGCTCCTAAGTTGAAATTCAGTCATGGTTTTAAAATTTATGTGATATTTACAATAAGCGGCAAAATGCGCGTGATAGGACTGATGCTTGTAAAATTCCCACTCCAATCCTGACATGTCTTTATGGTATAGCAACGGAGTAATGCGATTTGTTCAAAAGTTTTTTACCGTAACTTCTTCAGCTTGGTGTCGTCTACAAAACGCGATTGTTTTGATCCGGGAAAATGATTTGTAACTCTGGTCAAAATCGATTTTCAATAACTGTGACAGCACTGATACGTTTTCCAGGGACAACACTATATATGTGCCCCCATCCTAAAATAGCACTTTATATATCATAAGATTTTTGAATTTGACTTCAATAACATTCTATGCAATAGATGGTCACAGAAAATGTGATTTCTGTCAAGCTTCTTTTGCAATGGAAACAAATAAAACTACTTACCCTGGCCCAGGGACACGGTAAAAATCGATAAAATAGCACTTCTAGCATCTCTTTTTTGCAAATAACGTACTCGGAAACGTGAAATCGCGTGTGGTTCTAGTAAAGCACCGCGGAAACTAATATTATACATGGAAAAAGCAAACCTCGGACATCGCGCTTGCGAGAAAACCATCAAGGACAAGGATTGTTCCATTTTTTGATAATGACCCATATATAGTTTTTATTTTCGCTGGTTAAATGAAGCTGAAGCAAATGAAAACCTGTAAGAAATAATTGGAAAAGATACTGTCTCCAATTCTTAAATCTTCGGTTGCCGATTTTGAAGACTGGGAAAATTATAACAGTAAACGCAGGTCCAATCTTTGGAAATAACATGAAACAGTATCTATTGGGGTAGCTTCTTTCCCAAAATTATCAGGGCCTGAAATGCCCCCTCTGATGTCTACCGCTGAGGTGCCAGATGATTGCGTGTCGAAGCTTAACGTTTCTTGTGAGATCTAGGGACAAAGATACCACAGTCACAGCCCCCGCTAGAGCGCGGTAGCTGAAGCGGTAGAGCGTCAGACTGTCACTCTGGAGGGAGAGGTCCTGGGTTCGATCCCCGCGAGCGCCGTGTAGGGTTCGAGCCCCGCACGGGTCACATGTGGGACAAGTCAAGTTCTGCTTGCAGGTGTGTCAGGTGCTTTTTCCTGGAGTACTCCTATTTTCGCCCCACCTACTGATTTGTTAATGAGTGAAATAGTTGGCTTTTAAGGCACGTAAAACTTAATCAATAATAATAATAATAATAATAATAATAATAATAATAATACCCAAGCTCTGGGCCTATAAACGAGGACATATAAGACAGTATATAAAGTTTCAGGTGAGCGCTCTCATGGCCATTGGTCCTCTAGAATATACCTTGTAAACTGAGGCTATGTGGTAGCGCGTCGGACTCCAGAGCGAGAAGTCAGGAATTCGAACACCATGATCATCTTGTAGTGTCCTTGGACGTGACACTTAATCTCCCCAAAGTATATGCCAACTACCCCGGAAGCGGTGGCAATGAAAAATTATTGACTAGGACGTTACACAACAACACCATTCAATCTCGATATTCGCAATTCAATGTCAAAACATGGTTATGACTTGAACCACTTTCAGATCATGGAACAACTTTGAGTTCTGGAGAATATTTTTAAAGGATTTTACCAATATATGGACGTGGCGGCCGCCTTTGGCATGGGCCGTTTATATACATGCCAGTGAGGCTTCATATTTTTCTGAAATATGAGTGATCTTTGAAAAACTGCAATTTGTAGTTTCACGGCAATCACTAATATTTCTTTAGAAGCCGGAATATATAATTACATTGATCAAAAATAGCTCTAGAGTGTTTATAATCGGAAATTAATGCAATAAGTTTTGATTGCCCGATGACTCGCCCCGTTGTCTCACACAACTTGCCCGATGTCTCACATTATGTAAATGCACCTAGCATTAAATCCCTTTGCAATGCTTGGCGAGATTTTATTTTTGTGGGAATTTTCCAGTATACTATTATTCATTTGCAAATACCAACGTGACCTTCTTTGTCCATTTCTTTTACTAGAAAATCAAACGAAAATGTGTTTTCGTGGCCTTGAAAGGCATGCCCTCTAAAATGGGGCGCACAATCACGCGTTTCTTGGAATATTTATTTATAAACTGTTTACATAATAAAGAACAATAATGATTTCTACAGCTCCTGCAGCAAACAGAATTTTGACATGCAACTTCACCCAGCCATGTCGAGAAGATTAAAGCTACGTACCGTGTCGCCATTGTAAATCCCGATGTCTCACCGACACATCGCCCGATGCTTCACATTTTTTCCGATTAACCCCCGTTGATTCACCGTTTTTCTAATACACCGTTTCCATAGGTTGATAAGGCTCAAACTGCACAAAACTTCGACTCCAAAACATGAAACAATTAGAACCACAACAGAAGTATGTATCGCCTTGGAACGATCAGTAATATAAAATTACTGGGGGGGGGGGGTGCATAAACCTATTTTACAGGCGCCTAACCTCATCCTCAGCTTCTGCAGTGGTTCAGTGAGTATCATGATGCATAGTATATACAGCTACACACAACTATAAATACATCGCTACAAAACGTTATTTTTTACTTTTTGCTTTATGTTTACTGAAAGTCATTTAGTAAACAACGCAAACTGGCGTGCATGTAGATTTGAAAATGCATTGTTGTTTCGAAGTATTAGTGAAACAGAGCTGCAGAGTCAAAAAGAAATGAAAAGAAAAGGAGAGTAATTCTTACAGTCACTGCTCAGTTAGCCATCGCCCATGGTCCGTTCACAATTTCAAAGACACTGGTCGAATCAAAGCAAAAACATAATGACCCCTTTTTTATGGAAATACATGTATGAACAATTATCTCTACAAATAGCTACTGTGTTACATGACGAAGATGGCCGTCATGTCTTTTGTAAACACCCTTGGAATGACATCGGTCGCATTTATGGAAGTACCGTCAAGCATACATGTAGTTGTCTGTCGGTATCCATGACAGCCGGAATGTGCTAACGGATAGACACATCGAAGTAAACAACTTAGGCTTATAGGTATGGATGGTTTGACCTAACTACTTTTCATGGGCAGTCTCAAACATTCTGAACCGTTAACCAATAATCAGGTTGTCGTTCAGTGAGATATCAGCTTTAGTAAACAACCTATCTAGTTTTTCTACATGTAAATACCTGTTCACTCTGAAGAAGCCGTAGTCCGGAAATATATAGGGAGAAATAGGACAAACATCAAACAAAAATCTTCCCGAAGAACGTTGTCAAGGTTATTGTTATTAACTCTTTATTTATGGATTATCCAATATTGTTTCTTTCAGTCTTGTTATTATAAAGATACGTGCATGTGTTTGTTTTTGTCATAATATTTGTTTTTTTTATCATAGTGTTTATTTATTAGGGTTCACTGACATTCAACACCAATCCGTGTTTCAAAATCATTTTTTTGTTTTGTTTTACATCTTAATCCCATCAGGAAAACATTTCCGTGCAATGTATACCCCCTTAAACCCCACTTTTATATAGCAAAACTGGGGTATGTAGGGGTATACCTATTTTTCTTATTTTTGCTCCAAAACATAGATAGTGGGTACTCGTTAGAACCGCCTCGGCGAGGCGGTTCTAACGTGTACCCACAATCTATGTTTTGAGTAAAAATAAGAAAAATATCAAAAATTTTCGGCTGAAAATTTTCAATTTTTAAAGCTAAAAAAATCTGTGTATCGCATGGGCAAGTTTTCGTAATGCTACCTTGTAATGCTCTATAGAGACAATTACTAAAAGCAACAACAGTAATAATCAGTGATAATAATAAATAAGCACACCTGAGTCTTTTTGGATTATGTTTTGTTAAATGCCCACGTATTATTGCGTATTCGAAGGTGTGGTACGCATAGATGTTCAGTGGTATATGTACACTTGGCGTTACTTACAGCTGCTTATCAGAATAGATAACAGAATTCCAGACCTAGAAAAACCCATGCAATATTTAGCACAATGCAACAAAATACGAACGACTTTATTATAAAAAAGGGGGAATTATGGTTACATAATGAAATGAACAAAGTACGAAAAGAGGGAACTGGCACACTTCCTGAGACCCAGGCAGGAAAGATATTACAATACCATGTGCCAGATATTTTATTCAGTTTAACGTCCCTTTCAAGATTATTTCAGCTCATATGACACGGGCCAGTCAGTAGGTTGGGCGAGAACGGAAAACCCTTAGAAAAACCACCTGGCACACCCGCAAGCAAAACTTTGCTTGGCTCACGGACTCGAAACCACCAGAAATTTTAACAGCACACATCAACAGCATCTAGAATATATCCGTGTAACGTACACCCCATTATAATCTGATGCCATGAAAAATGTGATCTTTTTTTTCTTAGCACCTGATGCGTGATTAAGAAAAAACTATCAAATTAATATCGGAGCAGGTGATATAATATGCCTCAATATGTATAGTTATTACTTATTGCACAAAACGCTCTACGAAAACATGCCTATGCAATAAATGAGCCGCCTTATGAGAAAACAAACAATCTGCATATGCGAAAACAAAGACGTAGATCAGCTTCGCGGTAACGCCTTTGTTTTCGCTACACGGATAGTACACTTCCTCTTCTTCTTAAATCTGAAATTTCAAGCTTCTAGCCTGCATTTAAGCTTGTAAAGCTCGGTTTGTGTCGGACCTGTTCGGAAACCACATTGTTGCCGGTTTTCCCACGAGGTGGCTCAAATTATCGTTTCAGCTGAGCAAAAATGATAATTTTCATGTTTTAAGTATCTTTGCTCAAAGCATTGGTTGTTGGTAGGGATTAGGACTGTCTCGGATCTCCACAATCAATGTTGAAGAACAAAAATTAGGAAAAAGGTATAACCCTGTACTCCCCAGTTTTACTATATCAATGGAGGGTATGTGGGGCATACATTTCACGGACACGATGAGCAAAAGTGATAGTTTTCAAGTATCTTTGCTCAAAACATTGGATTAGGACCGTCTCGGATCTCCACAATCAATATTTAAGAACAAAATAAGGAAAAGGATATAACCCTGTTCTCCCCAGTTTTACTATATATATTAAAGGCGGGTATGTGGGGCATACATTTCACGGACACGTTATTCTGATGGTGCTATATTGTAATGCAGACATATATAAGTTATATAACAATGTCTATTATTGTTAATACCAAGAGGGAGAAACGAGCAAGACAAACAGTGATCTCCATATTCACCGTCCGTCGACTTTATCGATGATTGCAAAATCGTCAGGTTTTCTCATGATAACTGTGAGCTTGAAAACAATGCATTGTAATCGCCAAGGACACACTTTCGATCATGCATCTTAACAGAATGTCATAGATTCTAAATTTCGCTGGTCATAGGTAATATCGCCCAATGCCGATACGAACTTCACCTCCGTGTCGGCATTGTCAGTATTATATCTCAACAACAATCATGAAAAACAAAACAAAAAAAAAATGTTTCGTTATAGAATATGCTACAAGTCCTAAATATGCTATGAATAAAAATTAAAACAGATCCTTTGAGAGCAGTGAACACGTTAATGAGAAAGGAATGGCCGTACCGTGGTTTCGACTATTAAAGTCTCGTCAGTGACCCCTTAGATTTGGCAACATGGAGCCAAGAGAATTATTGAAATTTTGCAACTTTCAACAGTCGATACAAAGACTAGTATTATCTAAATGGGACCAAATGTATTAAACATTGGTTAGAACATGAATCCTGACCGATAATAAGTTTCTGATTTCTCAGAATACCCTCGCATACATGTGGTTCTGATGGCAAAGCCTTTGAGCCGCCTCGTGGGAAAACCAACAATCTGCCTAGGCGAAAACAAAGGCGCAGATCAGCTTCGCGGTAATGCCTAGGTCACACTAGCGCTTACGGATGCCGCGGATAGTTGCGAATACTATACGTAGCGATACGCAGAATTTTGTGGGCGGGGCTAACGGTTCTTAATGAATTTATTACCTTTAAATACGAATAAATACGGGTAGTTCAGGAAAAATACGGATACGTTCGAAGATAGTTACGGATAAATTCGAATACATACGGTTAAGATACTTGACTACATACCTTTCGATACCATCTGTTACTTTTAGATACAGACATACACCTTCAGATACGTAATGTTGCGTTTTCTTGCGTATATAACGGTGAAATTTGATGCAAGAAAACGCAGGTTTTAGTCAAACTACAGTCACACTAGCACATCCGGATACTGCGGACGCTGCGGACTGACCTTTCGTATCTATCCGTTATATCCGTAACAATTCGTATCTTTTCCGTATATGTTCGTAACTTAACGTATTGTATATGCAAGTCCGATTCCATCCGCGCCCAAATTTTGAAAAAAAGTCAAAAATTGGGCACGGATGAAACATCCGTAATAGTACGTAATGACATGTAAATGAAGGCGTTGATTCGAATCTTTCCGTATCTAAACCGTAACACAAACGTATCTACACCGTAAATGAACGCATCAACCAACAATCATATGGGTGCCGTTTTACTATTTATTCCCTATTTATGGATATCCATAATTCATTTTGGATATCCAAAATTCATTTCTGGATACTTAAAATCGATTTATGATTATCCTTAATTCGTCTGAATATTGGATATCCATAAATTGATTTTAGGATATCCTAAAATCGAACTATGGATATCCTAAAATACAATCCTATTTTTGGATATCCATAATTCGATTTAAGAATATTATGAAATCGGGCTAATATTGGATATCCATAATTCGATTTATGGATATCCATAAATGAGTTATGGATGTACTTCAATAGAACTGTATTTTAGGATATCCATAAATCACAAAAAAATGATGTACGTGCCTATGGGTGCCATTTTACTATTTATTCCCTATTCTAGGATATCCATAATTCATTTAAGGATATAAATCATTTATTTATGGATATCCTTTATTCATTTATGGATATCCTTAAATAATTAAGGACATCCATTAACATTTTTGGATATCCTAAATGAATTATGGATATCCATAAATGAATTATGGATATCCATAATGAATTATGGATATCCTGAAATGAATTATGGATATCCTGAAATGAATTATGGATATCCTTATTTTTTTCGATATCCAAAATTTATTTTTGGACATCCATAATTCTTTTTTGGATATCCATAATTCATTTTGGATATCCTAAAATCAATTTAAGGATATACTAAATTCGTCTGAATATTGGATATCCATAAATAGATTTAGCATATCCTAAAACCGTACTATGGATATCCTAAAATACAATCCTATTTTTGGATATCCATAATTCGATTTAAGGAGATCCTAAAATCGGGCTAATATTGGATATCCATAATTCGATTTATGGATATCCATAAATGAGTTATGGATGTCCTTCAATAGGACTGTATTTAAGGATATCCATAATTCATTTAAGGATATGCTTAGATCACAAAAAAATGAAGTACGTGCCTATGGAGTGCCGTTTTACTATTTATTCCCTATTTTTGGATATCCATAATTTATTTAAGGATATTCATAATGTATTTATGGATATCCTTAATTCATTTATGGATATCCTACAATAATTAAGGATAAATCGAATTATGGATATCCAATATTAGCCCGATTTTAGTATATCCTTAAATCGAATTATGGATATCCAAAAATAGGATTGTATTTAAGGATATCCATAATTCGATTATAGGATATCCTAAAATCAATGTATGGATATCCAATATTCAGCCGAATTAAGGTTATCCATAAATCGATTTTAGGATATCCAAAAAAGAATTATGGGTATCCAAAAATGAATTATGGATATCCAAAAATGAATTTTGGACATCCAAAAATGAATTATGGATATCCATAAATAGGAAATAAATAGTAAAACGGCACCCCATACGTGCCTATGGGATATAATGATTTCTCCCTAGTCAGAGAATGGAGGCATCCGGTGTGGTTGAATTTACGTTGGCTTCCGTTTCGTTCAGTTTAAGTTAGCGCATGCGTATTACACGGAAAAATCATTATGGAAAAGAAATATTTTCTAAAATCAATTATGGATATCCTAAAATCGAATTATGGATATCCTTAAATCAGATCATTATGAATATCCAAAAAAAGAATCATGGATATCCAAAAATCGAATTATGGATATCCTAAATTCAAGCTTATTTTTGGATATCCTAAAACACATTTAAGGATATCCTTAAATGAGCTGATTTAAGGATATCCATAATTCGATTTTTGGATATCCAAAAATCAAATTATGGATATCCATAGTTCATCGTGATTTTTGGATATCCAAAAATGTATTTCAGGATATCCATAATTCAATTATGGATATCCATAATTCATTTAAGGATATCCATAATTCATTTATGGATATCCATAATTCATTTACAGATATCCATAATTCATTTTAGGATATCCAAAAATATTGATGGATATCTTTTATTATTTTAGGATATCCATAAATGAATTAAGGATATCCATAAATGAATTATGGATATCCATAAATGAATTATGGATATCCTTAAATAAATAAATTATCTGTATAATAGAAAAATGACGGACATTTTTGTCAAGGAGACTATATATTCCAGAAACGTTCTTGTATGATTTATTCAAGCATTGGATACAGATTATGTTATGCCCAAACACTCAGCTCTAGAGGGCTCAGCCACACGCTTATTCGCATTGTTCAAGTTGCATCCTGGTTTGATTCCGTTTTCATATGTGTGGCATGCTGTGTAAACTTTAGGAAAACCTTAACATTACGTGTTCGTATCTGAACGTATTAAATTGTATCGAAAAGTGTGTATAAACGACAAAGACCGAACGAAACAACACGTATGTAACAGTATCGATCCGCAACAAATGCTTGATCGCGGAATGATGCGTTTAGATGCGATTAGATACGGACAGATTCGAATAAATGCCTTCATTTACGTATCATTGCCTACCATTACCGATTGTCCATCCGCGCATGCATTTTTGACAGTTATGAAAATTTGCCCGCGGATCTACCGCGCCCTGAGGATACGATACGTACAGTTACGGACATTACGGATGAGATACGAATCGTTACGGATAGGACGGACAGATACGGAACACCTATCCGCAGCGTCCGCAGCGTACGTAAGCCCTAGTGTGACCTAGGCATAACCGCGAAGCTGATCAGCGCCTTTGTTTTCGCTACATGGATAGTACAATTCCTCCTCTACATAACTCCAAAATTTCAAGCTTCTAGCTCTTTTCTGCGCTTTTACAGGCCGGTTTGTGTCGGACCTGTTTGGAAACCACATTGTTGGTTTTCCCACGAGGCGGCTCATTTAATATACTCTTTATTTACTTAAACTTTAATTGCATGATAAAGTTTATTTACAACTGTAACATTTCAAAAACGTTACAAATAAACTACAGAAAATTTGAAATTCATACTATTGAGTAAAGCAATACTCCAGAAAATGTTGTCAGTTTGGACGTTGTGGACGACACTATCTCACCATCACTGCTGTAGTAACTCTCAAGCCAGACCTTTTCTCCTTGTGTCAGTTGCAGGATCACAGTATTTCCTCCCATAGCATGTTTATTACCATTGCCCTCTGCTATTGCGTCAACTATGTTTCTGTTGTTAACAACTAGCTGTATTCCCTCGTATCTGGCGTGATCATAAACATCGAATGTGAAGGTTATAAGGTACACGCCGGTTTCCGGAACCGTGAAAGCTCCAGTGAATTTACTGTATGCATTGCCATCATTTATGATAATTTGGTCGCATTTAATGGTATGTCCAACAGCTAGATGTGGAATGTTATGGCTCAAGTATGCAGAAAATGCGATTCCTCCCGAGACTTGTCGTTTCGTCATTCTGCTTCTGGTGGTACTATTGTCTATTGTCTTTGGTCTGATCAGCTGTTTTTCCTCTTCTTCTGATAGTATTTCATTATCATTTTTCATTTTCATGATTTGATTATTAGCTAATGTTACATTTTCTTCATCAGAATTGTCAAATAGATTATCCATTCTTTGTCCCTGTGACCGACCGTGCATTGCATTTATTGTCATTTCTAAATTGCTCACCTTGGTCAAAAGTTGTTTAGTGTTCTGTTTTAGTGTACGGATTTCCCCTTCTTGTTGGCGAATCCTAGTCTTTAATTCATTTTCAACCTCAGATTTGCTGTTCTTCTGATTGGCAATTTCTTGTTCCATCCTTTCAATTTTCTCATGTTGACAGTCCAGTTTTGCTTGCATTTTTGACATTTCTTGATCCTTTGCTGTGAACATCATTTTCAGTTCTAATATCTCTTTTTCCACATTTTGAAAAGTGTCCATTTTCTTGTTTGTATTATCCTCAGTAGGATTAACACCTATTCTCTTGAGTTTGACCTGGCTTATATAATTTGGCAACTTTATTCCAGTGATATCATGTTTTGGTTTCACAGAAACCGCAAGAGTTAGTTAATTTTTAAAACGGAGTGGCTATTACCAGTCAACTGTCACTAGCCAAAAAAAGGTTAAAATGGCTATTACCAGTCAACTGTCACTAGCCAAAAAAACGTTTAAATGGCTATTACCAGTCAACTGTCACTAGCCAAAAAACGTTAAAATGGCTATTTACAGTCAAGTTAAAAATATTTTTACTTAGTACATGTATGTGGTAACATGTTTCTGACAAACTTGGGATTGAAACTATGTTTCATTAGATCTCAGACTTATTTGTACTTTAATGTCTTTAATATTTTATTAATTGCATGAACTTATGGGGAATGCATTGATTGACAATGCAATACAATTTTTGATATATTAGTTATGATATTTACGTTGCTCTTGTTTCGTTGGTCGCGTGTTTAGGACCTTGCAACATTGACTTTCATAATGAGACGTTGATTTGTTTTTTTCATCTCATCTGAAAGCAATAGCTTATGCAAACGTTCCTTTAACATGCGAAATTGTTGCAACCGTTTTATGAGTACCCCATCAAACTTTCTGCGCGCGCGTGTGCTTGCATGTGTGTTGCCAAATTAAAAAAAAAAAAAAAAAAAAAAAAAAAATAGACATCGAACCCGAGATCGCGCTCGACTACCATTTCCGCACATTACGTAAACTTGTTTATTAACATATTTATATGATCATTCTTCCTCTTCCGATCCAAGAACGGTGGTTTAATGTGCACTAAGTATTGGCAGTCTTCTAAGATAAAGGTTTTGTTTGAATTAATGCTTAAGTCCCAGTCAACATCTAAGGTCATGTCGGGACGCTGTCTCCATTTTATGGGACTTTTACCCAACATGATGATGACATACAACAATTGCTTGAAATATAACCATCCTGCTAAGCCACAAAAGCTTTATAAGTATGGATGGTTTGACATGAACCACTTTTCCTGGGCAGGATCAGACCAGAGCGGTTAACTAGTAATCAGATGGTCAGCTAGTTGTGCATTAGCTTTGCTTGGAGGCTCTCGGAAGCAGACCATCTATTTCTTTAGGCCCTAATGGGCGGGCACCCATATTCCCACCCGACCACCCTTTAGGATAAAGGTGCGGCCAAGATAAGTGACCGTTGCGGCATTACATTAGCTGTTGGTCGGCTTTTCTGGCTTACATCTGGAGGTTTTTTGTGTTTTAGGTTTTGTAACCAAAGTAGACCATGCCAATTATGTTATCATGATGTATCGAACGTCTTCTTTTTGTGGGTCCTTAGTGATTCAGTGACACCTTTTCTATGTGCGATCACATCATCAAACTGTAGAGCCGCGTCATAATCAAAGGCCTTCGGGATTTCTGATTAGCTCTGGAGCCGGACAGGACAGACACAGTAATGTATGGCGGTTTGAGAATCAGGATTAACAGACAATGCATTGTTAATAAATAACAAAACATGAGCTTTGGCTAAAATCTGTATAAAAATGCACTTTTATTTGATTTAAAAAGTTAAATATGTTTTCTTGTGGTGCGGCTCAGGTGTCATAAAATACAAGAATACCCCTAAAATGTTTTTACAGTGCGCGTGTTAGAGGTTCTCTTTTCACACCTTGAGGCACTTTTATGACAACTTACCTTTGAGGTGTATTCGTGTGCGCCAATCTTTGATAAACAGTGACCCCTTTAAGAAGAATTACAGAATTTGACTAAATACGCGAATACGCGTTTTTTTTTTTTTTTTTTTTTTTTTTTTTTTTTTTTTTTAACGATCTAAAATCAGTTACGCATGCCGCGTATAAAACAATAAATGTATTTGAGTTTTGTTTTGTCCATGAATGACTGACTGAACGCATATCAGGTGTACTTAACCACTTGAAGTCATTTTAAACTTTCTTTCTCATCTTTTTTGTTCTATTTCATTTTTTTTTTTTTCGTTTTTTAACATTGCATTTTAGTTCTTTTGAGTGCGTCTTGAACTCAAATGTTTCTGTTGTTATAGAGCCACGTGTATATGTATTTAAGGCCCCGTGGAAGATTGGTGAAAACTTTATTGGTCAACCGCACAAAATAAAGAATTTTTTGTTTGTCTGTTTGTTTGTATTCAGGCTTAACGTCCCAGTCAACAATTTTTCAGTCATCATGTCGGGACGGAGCCAACTCTTCCTGGGTTTAACCAGTACTGTAGGGAGTTAATGTCGGAGTCCGACGCTCTACCACTACGCCACCGCGCTCCCTATGAAAAAAAAAAATCATAAATCCGGCGATGATTTTTTGGTAGGTACATGTACATGTATACAGCCGTTAGGCATACCGTGTAGAAATGCAAAATAAAGAATAACTACGTCAGTGGGCACAAGGCAGGATTTTTTTTTTTTTTTTTTTTTTTTTTTTGGGGGGGGGGGGGTGCAGCGCTGTTTGTCTTCTTTCAAAACTCAAGTTTGATCGGACACCATCGTTTACAGTAGCTTCATGAAACAACATAAGAATATTAAGTCTATCATTTAAGAGGATGCAGGCAAAATATTTGAAATTCGTATTTCACTTATTCCGTTTTCTTTGGGTGTTGCATATTACATCTGTGTGGTGTTTACGTATAATGTAATTTTAAGTGCTCTAGAACACAAACAAAATCTTGAGACTCATGGTTGAATTCGATTCTTCTTTCTAAATTATACAAAGTCGTCCTGGTAAGGTGACACAAACATGCTATAAGTAAGCGTCCATTTACTACCAATTACGAAAAATGCGAGCAGCGAAGAAACTATCGATCTACACGTTTGCGCTTGAATATAACCAACACAAACCATGCGTGCATGTTCATATTTGTCAAAACATGACTGGGAAGTGACACTACACATTGTCCTAGATACATCTACATTGACTAGAGGAACGAACTGCTTATTTCTGCGTTAAGATTTAGTCATGTATACTCTCAATATTTTAAGTCATTTTTTCTGTCCTGCTTTGCAATACGAGCTGCTACCTATTCGTGATCTTATTGTTGGTAATCCCCCGAACGGTTTGTACAGGGACAGTGTGGTCGGTATAGCAGAACACCCAGAAATGATATCAGCTGTTAACCGCGGTTAGCATTACATTTATTCAAACGATAAACATGAATTCGAATTTCAGCATGGCCGTCATCTGTCTTGAGTTTAGCCGAAACCCTCCTTCATCGGAGGCTGAATTAATTTGTCACATTATCTTAATAAGAGCCAAACGACAAAACACTTTTCAAGCAATAATAAAATTTTAAGTCTGACTGTAAAAAGCCATTTTAACGTTTTTACGCTAGTGACAGTTGACTGGTAATAGCCATTTTAACGTTATTTGCTACTGCCAGTTGACTGTAAATAGACTCTTCCTAGACACAAAGAAACCTTTTCGTCATGAAATGTTTCTTGAATTAAGGGAAAATGTGTATCCCCTAGGCCAACCCACTTGGTTTTGTATTATGGCAAATTTTAGGGGTGCATGTGTTCGGACCCATGTGTTGAAAAAATAAAGAGAGAGAATTCAATAAATCTTTTCATTTTCCATTACGAAAACATGTCCATGTAATACACAGAGGTTTTTAAAGTTGTAAAAAATGAAAATTTTCAGTAGAAATTTTTTATATTTTTCTTAATTTTGCTCAAAACATAGATTGTGGCTACACGTTAGAACCGCCTCGCCGATGTGATTCTAACGAGTACCCACAATCTATGTTTTGGAGGAAAAATAAGAAAAATAGGTATACCCCTGCAAACCAAGTTTTTCAATATAAAATTGGGGTTTAAGGGGGTATATACTGCACGGACATATTTTCCTGATGTTTATATGGATAAATGTCCTACACATACACTTAGGGGCACTTCTAACGCAACACTTACCTTTTTTGACATAACTCAAAAATCAATCAACCGTTCTTATTGAAATTTTCAACAAATTTAGTGCATCTATTCATGTTTACTTTCTGTAATGTTCATAACAATCGATGGACTTTAATGCAATAAATTAGATGTTTATATCATATGACTGAAAAACAAAAAGTCACAATAATCCGGCTGGCCTGATAAGTAAATGCAAAATATTACGATATCTTAGCAGCGAAGTTTATGATAGTCAGTTGATATCCCGTATATCCAGAATGGGACTGGACGACACAGGAACACCTCCTCCCTATATACAAACCATATTTATTTCATAACAAGTCCTTGTGGGATGTTTCTCTACTCCTCAACAAGGATCTACTTCAGTTACTGCGGATTTCTTGAAACAACGCTGTGACGGTGATACCGCACACGCCTGTTTTTAAACGCTTCCCAGAGATGACCAAAAAGCTACTTCTTGGACTAAACACATCATATGATTTTTTTATTGCTTGAAAACTTATTTGTAAGCTTGTGGGGTTGGGGATATGGGATGCGAGCTTGATATGATACTTTTTTGAGACACCGCTATGTTAGTATTAAATTCGCTAATGGCGTGGCCTTTTTGCGACTTTTCATTTTTGAGTCTTGTTAGATAAATTTTATATTTTTTAAGTTGTGGACAACCAATTTCGATAAAAAATACAGACAACAGGCAAGCATAATTGATTTATGTTTGTGGAAAATTTCAATAAATTTGGTGGTTTAATTTTTGAGATATGATGAAAAATATAAGTGTTGCGTTAGAAGTGCCCCTAAGTGTACCTATAAGAATAAGTGTAATATAAGAATATTATAATTGTGAAAATGTATCGGTTATAGGCCCCCTGGCATAATATTGAAAAATAGAGCCTTTAATATCAAACTTTTAGCAGTATATTTGAACTTCCGGGTTTTAGTTTTTTGAAAGTCAAACCATCCATACATAAAAGCCGTACTTGTACCATCCATACATAAAAGCCGTACTTGTACTTGGGCGATTATATTTTCCAGCACATTTTGGTGTCATGACAACCTAATTGTTGGGTGGAGGCAACGTCCCAATGTGACAACTGCTGTTGATTGGGACAGTAAACCTTGAACAAAAAACAAACACACAAACAAACGCATAATTAAATTATAAACAGTTCTTTTCTCTGTACCATTGCAAGTCGTTGAGGTAAACGGGCACTGCTTCCATCACTCTTGGCCTGGAAGTATTATCTACTTTCATATCACGACTACCATAACTTACCCGTCGCCGTACATTAATACTTTTGGTGTTACTTCATCTGCATGATTTGAGCCGCCTCATGGGAAAACCAACAATCTGCAAAGGCGAAAACAAAGACGCAGATCAGCTTCGCGGTAACCGCGAAGCTGATCAGCGCCTTTGTTTTCGCTACTCGGATAGTACAATTTCTCCTCTACTTACCTCCAAAATTTCAAGCTTCTAGCCTGCTTCTGTGACTGTACAGCCTGATTTGTGTAGGACTTGTTCGGAAACCACATTGTTGGTTTTCCCACGAGACGGCTCATTTCTCTCACGTAGCGCACGTCGACACATGAAAACTGGGACGAAAAGCTGTGACTGGGATTTCCCCCATCATAACCAGAAAGCATAACATGATAAGAGCCGCGAAGCCAGAAACCGATCTTCGGGGTTGACGACCAGGTCTTACTTAAAACGGTCTGTGCATTCACAGAAGATAGCAAGAAGCTTAAAATTTTGGATTTAAGAAAAATAGAAAGTATACCATCCTTGAAGCGAAAACAAAGTCGCTGATCTGCTTTGCAATTACTGCACAGCTGATTTGCACCTTTGTTTTCGCATAGGTCAAACTCCGTTTTTCTCATGACGCGACTCATTACCAATTTTAGTTGTAGAAAAAAAGATTAGTGATTGCATTACTAGATAATTTTTATTAATTTGTCTACGATCTTTCTGTATCGTTTTGCCCTCTGGCATCAATTGTACGCAGACAAATTTTAAAACTTTTGATTTAAATATGCAAGTTGAAAATATGAAAGCTTTATTTGCAAAGTATTACAGACTCATCGAAATGATGTACTGATGTGTTAGAGCAGAGGATTGGGCGTCAGACCCACGACCTAGCCCGGGCTCAATTCAGCCGCAGAAACTTGTACCTGTTGGATTAACTTAGCTTTTCTTTGACCTCTTACAACGTAGTCCGACTACCCAATGATCATGAGGACGTCTGAAAGTAACCAATTTGAAAACATTGTCTAGAAACTTGACAATTTTATAATTATATTAACTACACTGAGTTCCACAGTCAACGCAACTTTATTTTTTCATCTTATATTATCAATTGGTCAATTATATGAAAAGCTTTGCGCCCAATCAGCATCAAAATGACACGAAAATCTTGGTGTGTTATCAAATCCAAAGTTTTAGTGCGCATGAACATGCCTCAGGATACAGGAATGCATTTTCCCTTCCTCGTGAGCGCGGGCTCGAAAGTTTTCAAAACAATACAATTCAAATTGTTGAAGATCGTCTAATGAGTGTATGGCAAAAAGTTAACGAGTTGCGTTGGCTGTGGAACTCAGTATATAATAGAACAACTTACCCTCGGAGACCTAAAGTCTGCCAGAACAGTCGATAGGTAGACGGGTAATCAAAGTACACCCATCTTAAAGTATATGTCATGATAACCATTAAGTTTTGCTGCAGGGTCCCGTGCGACAAGTTTGTCTACATACGATTTTTCTACTCTGTATACCACATTGTCTCATCATTGGTTCATCTAATGGAAATATACATATCTGCTCACTCGGCTTGCGATATGTTCTCATAGTATTAGTACCTGATTGTCAATCCTCGGGCTTTGGGGTGGGCCTTACGTTCTCATTGTGCCATTCCCTTTACACTTTCGTACAAAACGGCAATGAAAAGTTGAAGGAAATCCATGTCATAATCTAACCTTCAAGAAATGACTTTGCCACAGCATTTCAATAAGATCCTAATAAAAATAGGATGCAGTAAAACATTATTAATTTTGTTTTACGTTTAATTGAGAACAAATTGGAAATAATAATATACATATGGGAAGTCGTTAAACTTTATGAAGATATCACGCCACGCATATTTCACGTATGAATGCATGAACCTCTGGTGATTATAATTGTTTAGTCATTGCTGTTTTTGCGTTTGGAAACTGATGTAACATACTTGATCAAAAAAGGGCCAAGGCTACGCACTTTAAAGGAAACAGAGCCTTATTTTTTTTCTTCGGTTAAGTAGAGTAATTCGAAAACAAATGTGACCAATTACTGAATAAATCCCATCCGTAAAAGAAAAATATATTTCGAAGAGTAGTTCCTTAAGGAATTTGATAAAAATAACTCTAACTTATGGATGTTTATTTGCTGCTCCATGAGACCTGTTGAAGGTCTCGGCACGAAAACTGACCATCCAAGATCACTGACCGTAGATTTAGAGCATCGACTCAAACTATTGTCACCCTTGTCAACTGCCCACCAGGTACCACAGAGTAACGCATTATGTGCCATTATATGTACAGAGTAACGCATTATGCAACAAATTGGATCAAAATTTCCACATCCAGATCCCGGACTTCTCCAGTCTGTCGGGTGAGATTATAAACCGAGGTCCCGTCTCCATATGACCTTGTAGGGACGTTAAACCCCAAATCAACGACAGTTCTTGCGCTCTTACTTCTGCTGGTTATGTTTCCTTTGGTTCACATGAAAAGGGACACGTAAGCTCGACCTCAAACTCTAAATAACATGACGTTTGCGTACGTATACTTCAGCAGGTACCGCCTTGATCGACACTGCTGCGTGCAGTCTTAAGGATCCCGCCGTGGAACAACGATGGACTTAATACTGTGTGCACTACTGTTCACGTAAGTGATGAAATATTGGTACGTTATTTTGTTTGAGACTATGATTGCTAAAGTAATGTGAGGCTCTTATGTATAAAGCCATTCGAATGTATTTAACCAATGTAAATTTACTCCACATCACGAAAATATGTCCGTGTAAATGTACAATCCCTTAAACCCCACTTTTATACTGGCAGTAAAACTGGGGTATACAGGGGTCTACGAATTTTTCTTGTTTTTAATCCAAAACATAGATTGTGGCGCCTCGACTCCATGTTTCGAGCACATTTGTAGAAAATATCAGAATGTTTCTACTGACTTTATTTATTTATTTATTTATTTATTTATTATTTTTCAATTTTTACAGCTTCAGAAAGTTTTATACATTGCATGGGCATATTTTCGTAATGCCCTTAGTCAGTCATTTAGCATGTTTAGGCTGAATGAGTTTTGAAAGCGGAGACGCCAACCAAATGGGCCGTAGACACAACCTTAACATTACTATCTAAATGGGAAATTAACGGGAAATATTATATAAGAATATGAGCCGCCTCGTAGGAAAACCAACAATTTTGTTTCCGAACAGGTCCGACACAAACCGACCTGTACCGTCACAGTTACTGCGAAGCTGATCTGCGCCTTTGTGTTCGCATATGCAGATTGTTGTTTTTCTCATGAGGCGACTCAATACAGAAACAGCTCCACCTGATCAAAACATATATGCAATAGAAATAAAGTTTAAACCATCAAAACAAAGGCAGCGAGTGAGTAAGTAAACATAGGACAAGAAAAAAAAAGAAGAAGAAGAAGAAAAAGGAAATCGTAACTTAGGACTTTTCTCAAAGATAAATATACCATGGACCTGATAATTATTTAGCGCAAGATGCAATTTACGCTCAGGTGAAACATAACTAATGCTATGAAATGTAATTGCATGATCATCATATAAGTGCATGATTTTAAAGTACTTCACTTGTACAAAAAGGGAAGTTGATTTTCATAAAGATTAAAGAATTACAAACATTTGAAACATTGAAAAATGATAAATCACCGAAGGTTACAGTACCTCTGAACCTCACGTTTTCATTACGACAACGCATTTATGCCATTCTCGACTGGTTTCAATTTATTTCAGATGCAAACCTGGTGTATTTTTTTATTTTGCTAAAATACAAGACGGTATTTAATTTCCAACGATCACATTAATTAAGCACATAAAATCAAAGGTTTCAAAAGAAAAGTTTTAATTATTACTTATTTCTGCAAACTTTACATACATGTAGATAAATGCTCAATTAATAGTAACAGTGAGAGTCAGCATCTAGGGGTTATCGGCGTGTTAACGTGTTGCCCAGACTATATATATTCCTGGGCATGTGCTGGGCTACCAGAAGACTCTGTAGAAGCGACAATGTGTGCAGCCGGGGTTGTGAAAACAGTAGGTACAGCCAGGTTGCTGCTTAAGGCGCCGATTCGTGTCCCGGGAGCTTGCCAATGGCTCGTTCTGGGACAAAGTGAACCTGTTTTTGGAATGATGCTCACTATTCTACAGGTAAGGAGACATATTTCTTAATTTATTAATTCATAGATCATTCAAATATATATATATATATATATATATATATATATATATATATATATATATATATATATATATATATATATATATATAAAGTAGAGAAATAAAGATGTACTAAATTGGCGAAGGTAGGTTTCGAACCCGCAGACTTCGGCTTCGGCGCCTAGCTATACAGGGCCATCCCCTCTACCGACTGCGCTACTACGCTCCTTAAAAAAGGAGTTATCATAGCTCAGGTTTAGAGAAGATTTCCCTGCATAACCCGTCTGATAGGTTACTATATATATATAATTACGGCGGCAAATACATCGACATGTGTGCAAATTTTTAAGTTTCTCAGTCAGAAAATGTTACATGACTACACTCCTCATTCCATTCTGCATCTTTACCACTAGTTATTATTTCAGAGTGATGAGCCAGGTCTCCTCAAACTCTGATCAAACCTGCGAGTGGAGTTCCTCAAAACTGAACCTATTGGCTTGGCGGTTTCGGTCCAGGGCCCAGTTGTTCAAAACTAACGACGTCGTTAGTTAACGTTTCGTTAAAATTTCAAACATTAATATTACAAATACACTGTTATTTTTTGTTGAAAAAATGTGAGAATCCTTTGCACTGCAAAGGATTCTCACATTTTTTCAACAAAAAATAACAGTGTATTTGTTACTTTAGCTGATATTTGCTTAACAAATTTATGTCTTAACGATATCGTTAAGCTAACGATGCTTTGAACAACTGGGTCCCGATTGCTGGAACGTCGCCCCTCGTAGAAACACCCGCACAGGAGTGGTATTTCTGCGGTCAATCTAGGGTTTCTCTTGAATTGAAAAATAAAATTTGTAAAATGTTTTCCAACAGGTATGTGCTTATGTGGAAATTTCTTTCTGAAAAATCATTTCCTGATCATTGCCTACTTTTACCTTTCCACGATATTTGTCTGCATTTGACAATTAAAGTGCATTGTCACAATCATGATTTTGCATTTCATGATCGTAAGATGATTAAAACAAGATTATGTTGATTGATCGCTTCAGATATTTTGACGGCTAATGATCACTGCATCAATTAATCATTTTACTGCAACTCGCATACATTCCCAGAAAACAAATTATGATGAAGTTGTAATAAATCTAACATAAAGTACAAAATATACAACGCTCGTCATTTTAGGCTTGAACTGTTCGCGACAAAAACTGGATTTGGAGTTTCCCACCAGGTCCCAAACAAACCGATATGAGCACCCGCACATACTGGCTGTATATGCTTGAATAGAAATAGACGGATTTGAGCACCCCTATATCTGCACTGAATGCTCTTGAAACAGCTCTGGATTATTTATATTTTTGTTCTCTACACAGTCTGCCTACTTGTCCCAGATGTTTTGCACCGGATGGCCACCTTGCTAGGAATGAGCTAGTTATCCTGCACATCATTAGCACTATACTCTTTGTTTTAGGTGAAGGTAGCAGGATAGTTACATGTAACTCACTGAAAAAGGGCTAGTGTTCTTGCTCCTCATTCGCGCTATTATATATTCTGTTTTGTCATAATGTGTGGTCTTATTTTCCCCACCTGATGTTTGGGTTGAAATGGTTGGGGTCTTAAGTTTCAAGTTCATTATTATCCTTACTTTTTTTTTTTTTTTTTTTTTTTTTTTTTTTTTTTTTTTGTTAATTCAGTTTTTCGTCCCTTTCAAGATTAATGTAGCTAATATGAGACAGGCCAATCAGTAGGTGGGGCGAAAACGGGAGAACCCCGAGCAAAACCACCTGGCACAGCCGCAAGCAGAACTTGGCTTGTCTCACATGTGCCCAGTGCGGGGCTCGATCGAGTGATTAAGAAACAACGTTATTAACCATTTTATTAAGTAGACTGATTTTACACAAAATATACCACCTGAGTCCTCGTACAAAATGCATCTTTTCATGTTATTAGAGACGAAAACAGCACGTTGAAGCACAACCCAGGGTCGATATCAAAACATTCACCCACGACAACACACAAACTCAAAACGAGGCTAAAATCAAAGAAAAGACATACACACAGGCAGACATGGACGCCGACTTCAAAAACAAACGTATGGGGAACATTGTCACTGCTCTAGATCCAGAAGAACTTCCTCATTTTAAGTAAGTAAATAAGGACTTTGCGATGCAAATGTTAATGGAGGTGTTAGATAATTTGGTAAGACATATCATTTAAAGCCCCAGACGCAGAGATCAATTGTTTCACGAAAGCTGTCGTCAAGAAAATTGGGTTGGTGATCAGGGGCCAGTTGTTAAAAACTTTGTTAGCTTAACGTCATCGTTAAGACCGGTACCTCAACTCGTTATTAATAAGTAAATGCCGGACTACATAAGCAAATAGACTGTTACTTTTTGTTGATAAAATGTGAGAATCCTTTGCATTGCAAAGGATTCTCACATTTTATCAACAAAAAATAACAGTGTATTTGTAATATTTATGTTTGAAATTTTAACGAATCGTTATATCATTAATTTTGAACAACTGGCCCCAGATGTTTCAAGAAAGCTGTCGTTAAGAAAATGGGTTGACAATCAGATTATCTTTACCTTAACATATGCGAATAATATCTATTGGTATTAATATTGTAACCTGAATAGAACGAGTTTTGTCTTGTAGGAAGCATTCAACTCCCAGTGCCGCCATACAGGGTACTGACGACGTACCCCCTGCCGCAACGCACACTCTCCCACACAGAATTTGGTAAGTAAAACATCTAAACCACTCAAATGTAATGCAACATACCGCATGCTTAGAATTTAACCAGGACCTGGTTAAATGCTTTGCTTTCCTCTTTAGTCGCACGCCGGTGGGTCGGACCTCAGACTCCATGACGGTCCTGACTTAAAGCTGTCTTACAGACGAGAGGGACCTGGCTGTGAGTTTGGATAACGGGCTTAAACTCTTGTCTCTGGTCGGGTCCACCGGGATTTAAACGTAAGCTTTCTTTTGCTCCAGTATTCCAGTGTCTATATTACTGTTGAGTCGTCGTTTTTGGTGGATCTCGGTGATTGCGCTTATATTTATGCTATTAATCAATGTCCGATTCATCATTGTTCAGTTACATTATAACTGCTAAATGTAAATACAATGTACGCAGTGACGTCACATAAACGAGATATGGAAGCTTTTTGGTTAAATCAAACGATTGTTTTTGTTTTAACTATCAACAGACTTAGGGCGAGAATTAGAGCTCTGTAAAATCGATTTAAGCCCCACCCCCCTCCCCCAGTAATTCGTTACTTACCTTTCCAGTGCGGTTCTGTAGTTATTTATATTCATGTTTAAGGAAAAATAAGAATACATGTAATATGCGGTCCTAAAAAGTACCCACAATTTATGTTTTGGAGCAAAAATAAGAAACATTTCACTGAAAATTTTCATTTTTTCCAGCTGTATATTGATATTGCATGGGTGTGTTTTTGTAATGTAATACGTGCACAATTATTCAAGTTATGATACCGAGACTTGTCTTTGGTCCTTTCCAGGACGGATGAGGAGATATATTCAATCCAGATAACTCACAAGACCCCGGAAGGATTTGTGGACAAGGTATGTTCGTATTGCATATGTTCAGTGTAACGACTTAACCTATATATGAGCCGCCTCGTGGGAAAACCAACAATCTGCATATGCGAAAACAAAGACGCAGATCAGCTTCGCGGTTCCGCGAAGCTGATCAGCGCCTTTGTTTTCGCTACTCGGATAGTACAATTCCTCTGCTACTTAAATCCGAAATTTCAAGCTTCTAGCCATCTTCTGTGACTGCACAGGTCGGTTTGTGTCGGACCTGTTCGGAAACCACAGTGTTGGTTTTCCCACGAGGTGGCTCATATATTGACTGTATGTTTGAGAGGACGGCTCAACCAAAATTTGAACAGTTAATATCACTTGTTTGAGTCCACTTTTATATCGTATGAACATATTGTAAGCCGAGTGAGCAGCTATTTCCCAATAGATGGCCACTCAGTAACCTAAACCTAACTAAAAATATGAAAACGCACAGAAGGTGCAAACAGCACAAAAATTCAACAACAAGACATAAAAAAATAAGAACCACAACAGAAGTATCGCCTTGGAACGATCAGTAATACAACATTACTGGCGGGCTTAAACTACTTTTACATGACCATAACCTCACCGCCAGCTTCTGCAGTGGTTCACAACACATCAGGAAAACATGTCAGTGAAATGTATACCCCCTTAAACCCCACTTTTATATAGAAGAACTTGGGTTTAAGGGGGTATACCTATTTTTTCTTATTTTTGCTCCAAAACATAGATTGTGTGTACTCGTTAGAACCGCCTCGCCCCCTCTAACGTGTACCCACAATCTATGTTGTGAGCAAACATAAGAAAAATATCAAAAAAATTCTACTGAAAATTTTCATTTTTTTTACAACTTAAAATAGCTCTGTATATTTCGTAATGATATAGTTAGTTGTTCGGTCCTCGTGGTGAATCTCTAGCTAGTCAAAACTGGCTCAAAGCTTCGTAAGATTGATATGCTGGTCCTTGACTGTTTTACTCTTTGAGCATTGTGTCATCTTAATGAGAAAAACGTTCATAAATCGTCATGATTTGTCCTGTTATGTTAGAAATAAGCGCAAAAAAGCAAACGTCGTGACAATTATTATTAATTCTAACACACCTCGCCTATATAGCCAATGGTAAAAAAACGTGTTATATTGTGCAACAATTTCACTGTGCGAATAAGCGTGACGTTACTTTGCAGCATTTGTGACGTCAGCTATCCCACAAAGCAGCGTTAGACGGTGAAACGTCGTTTTAGCGCACAACAAACGTAATAAGTGTGTGTAAATACCAGCATTACAGTCAAATATTTGGCGGGATATCTGCAATGCAATGGCGGAAAGCTGAACGATATCGACGGTTTCAGCAACATTTGTTCCGTTTATTGTGTGTTAGAATCGAAATAGATCAGCTCAAGTGCGTGAATTGTTGAGTAATAATTCACTGTTTGTCGGTCAGTTGTAAGAAGATAAATCACTCGCGCTACGCGCTCGTGATTTGATCTTCTTTACAACTGACCTCCAAACAGTGAATTATTACTCAACAATTCACTGCTAGAGCTGATCTATTTCTTAAATTTATGTGTCTTTATAGGATAAATAGAGGAAAGTAAAATAATAGTTCCACGTGTTTCCTAAACTGCCTGAAAACGCAGTTCTTCGGTTCTGTAATTAATTTAGCAGGCTATGAGGTACAAATGTTCTGCCAGTAGTACGGAATACATGGTTACTGAAGACAACATTTCTACTATTGATAAAAATGAGCATAGAGCTTTAAAAAGGAGCGCAATGGTTTGTAGTAGAGCATCGCACTCCGAGCCGAGAAGTCCTATGTTCGATCCCCACTGGCGACGGGCTTTTTCCGTCAGGCACACCCATTAACCCCTCATTGTGTTAGAACAATTAAACACTCAAAAATTTAAGCTGTGGTCCCAGTGCGCCATGCCTGGAAAATTGGGGACATGAAACCACAAAAGAAAATAAAAAAATAAGAAAATAAGCCTTTAGAAAATGTGTGATTTAATCTGTACATGTTTACAGGCTGCGTACAACACTATCCAGTTCATACGGAAATCATTTGATTACGTCACTGGCTTCAACACTGAAATACGGACAGAGGCATCCTGGGTAAAGTACGTATCAGTTTATTAGTATCTGCTTGCAACATCACTGCCCAGCACATCGTTGCTGGGTACTCAGCAGTGATGTGGCAACTAGACCCTTGTCTATCAGTTTTGACATTGTGTGTCCTCCCAAGTCAGACGATGGCAAATGCTTCTCTTATTAAGTGGTTTCCACTTTTGGAGGGCGGTTGCATTACCTGTAGTTTTCACTGATAGTACAAGTTTTTGCTTACGATTCTTCCAAATACCGTAACTTATACAGACATAATACTATGGCTACCTTGTTAGAAAAGAGCTAGTCATTTTGCTCTTCAAGTGTGTTGTCGAAAATTGTTTTGCAATATTTTATTAGTATTTTCTTTCCCACCGCGTGTCTATGTTGGGACTATGAATTAATTGCATTATCCCTTTCCTGGTCCCTCTTTTTTTACTTCGAAAAGACGTACATGTAAGTATTTTGTCGGCCATGGCCTTAACGAACGTCACTTGTTTAATGTTCTTCTTGTCTCCTATAACTGAATTGTGTAATTGTATAATACCTCTGTTGTCTACGATTCAACTTTTTCAGTTGTGTTAAACATTTGAGTATCGTCATGAGAAAACCAGCAATGTGGTTTCTAAACAAGTCCGACACAAACCGAGCTGTACAAGCAAAGAAGATGGCAGAGTGGCATTGTACTATCAGAGTAGCGAAAACAAAGGCGCAGATTAGCTTCGCAGCTACTGCGAAGCTGATCTGCGCTTTTGTTTTCGCATATACATGTACAAACTGTTTGGTTTCCCAGTCAGCATGTTAATCATTTCAGACGCATCATATTCCTGGAGACTGTGGCTGGCGTGCCTGGTATGATAGCAGCTATGACCAGACATCTTCATTCTCTAAGGCGTATGCGGAGAGATTACGGTTGGATCCATACTCTGCTGGGTAATATGACATTACGTTCATAAACCTATTTCATACAAGATATGTTAGAGTAACAGGCATGAAATATGGAATGATCAGACATCTACAGGCTCTCCAAGGCGTGTGCGCGAGATTCCGGTTGAGCCCATACTCTGCTGGGTAATACATCCACTTCGAGCTTTAAGGTCGAAAAATATTAGAAAAAGTAAATTCTCACATATTATATTTTACAAATGTGATACACTTAAATTTTAAAACTACACTCCACAATACCTTTCAATTTAAAACTTAATTTATTAGACGCCAACGTTTCGCCGATGCTTTTCAATTATGCAATCATCTAACTAAACTGATAGATCTATCATTTCTTTTTTTACGTCACAAACATATGCATTTTCATCCTTTTTTCTATATGGATAGAGGCATGTTATTTCAGATTAAGACTGAAGGGATACACTATACATGTGCTTTTGTTTAGTCATATGTTACATGATTCCAATATTTTACAGAGGAGGCCGAGAATGAACGCATGCATCTGATAACAGCCCTCCATCTGCAGAAACCTTCCATCCTGACAAGACTGGGTGTGATCGGCGCACAAGGTAAGTGTGTCTTTGTTACGTGCTTTTCACATTACGAAAACATGTCCATGCAATATACAAAAATTTTTTTGATTGTAAAAAATCTAAAATTTCATCAGATTTTTTTTTTCTTATTTTTGCTAAAATTATAATAAATATCGCTTAACCCCTGTATACCCCAGTTTTACTGTATAAAATTGGGGTATAAGGGGGTATACTTTTCACGGACATGTTTCCTGATGATGATGCAGACTATAAGGGTTCGAATCCTCGACCTCTCCGAGACCGCCACTCTATCACTTTGCCATCGTGCTCCCATTGGGTACACGATCATGTTATAAAACGCACTGTTATTATGTTCTATAATTCCGGTATTAATATAGTATTTGCATATTTTAGGATTATTTGTGACTGGCTATGGTGTAGCCTATCTTCTATCACCGAGGTTCTGTCATCGGCTGGTGGGCTATCTTGAAGAGGAAGCAGTGAAGACTTACACAAAATGCATACAGGTACTTTTATGGAACGCCAAAGCTGTCTGATGGTAAGGAATAAAAACATTTGATGCATCATCGTCATTATATCCTGCTCACATTTGATTATATGTTGTATAGTGTGCATTATATGATGAGAAAAGTCGATTATATGTTGGACCAGGTTCTTTATATTATGAAAATTTTCATTATATGATGAGTATACATCTTTATATTATGGTATACTTACATTATATGATGGGTAAACATCTTTATATAATGGTAGACTTACATTATATGCTGATACAACCTCATTATATGATGTGGCAACTACATTTTATTTTATACATAACAGTGAAACCCATTGTATATCAAAACTTGATAAAATTGGTATTTTCATTGATATGAAATTTCACTGATATCAAATCTCACTGATATCAAAAGTTACATGTGACTGATATCAGCCTATATCTTCACTGTAATGACGTCAGATTTTTTTGGATTACTTCTGACGTTTCCATTTACTTGACGTTATTAAATGTGTCTCACTTCACAAATTAAAAAGCCTATAACTCCGTTATTTGTGAACGAAAACATAAAGTGTGGGTATTCATTTTCTTAGTTAGAACGTAAGGAACGATGTGGTACCAAAATTATTCGTGTTTTCAAAATTTTTTGGTTTTCGCATTTTCACCACCTGCTTTGTGAATAGGAAAATGCCCGTGTATTGCATAAAATAAAAAGAAAATTTGCTTTTTTTCTGTGAGTACCAAATATATTTCATCTCGTGAGTTGAAAACATCAAAATTTTCACTCGTGCTGCGCACTCGTGAAAAATCTGATATTTTCAACTCACTCGATGAAATATATTTGGTATTCACCTCAAAAAAGCAAATATCCTCTATATATTAGGGGCTATTGTCTTTATATGCATCACGTTCATTATATGGTTCGATAACTTCATTATATGCGCAAACTTCATTATATGATGTGACAACTACATTATATGATGTGGACGATTTTGCGAGAAGAAGAATTACATTGACACCGTTTAGAGAATTATTGTATACATGCCGGGACTACCGGACATACTGCTGATTCTATCTATCTATCTATCTATCTATCTATCTATCTATCTATCTATCTATCTATCTATCTATCTATCTATCGATTTATCGATCGATCGATCGATCGATCGATCGATCATCACCATCATCATCATCATCGTCATTATGATATATCATCATCAATATCGATCATCATCATCATCATGATCGAAAGTAGTATAGAGGGTGGATTTTTAATCTTCTTTCATGGTCGCCTGGTGTTGTTCGGTTGTTCAAGATGGCGGCCTCCATGGGACCGATATTGCGCAATATTTCGTAAGATCCACGAATCATTCTATTTCCGTTTCCATGCCACTTTCGATCCGGTTTCTTATTGGCATTTAAAGAACGGCTAGCGTCTTCCTGGCCACCACTAGCAGACTTCCAGGATACCGGTGCCAATTAGATTAAGCTTAGATTTCGACTCCCAATACACTCCCGAGTCGAAAGCGTCGGTCTGCAACACTGCCAGACCACTCGCAGACTTCCAGGATACCGGTGCCAATTAGTTTAAGCTTAGATTTCGACCCCCAAGACCCTCCCGAGTCGAAAGCGTCGGTCTGCGACACTATCAGACCACTCGCAGATTTTCAGGATACCGGTGCCAATTAGTTTAAGCATATATTTCGACTCCCAAGACCCTCCCGAGTCGAAAGCGTCGGTCTTCGACACTACCAGACTACTCGCAGACTTCCAGGATACCGGTGCCAATTAGTTTCAGCTTAGATTTCGACCCCCAAGACCCTCCCGAGTCGAAAGCGTCGGTCTGCGACACTATCAGACCACTCGCAGACTTCCAGGATACCGGTGCCAATTAGTTTTAGCATATATTTCGACTCCCAAGACCCTCCCGAGTCGAAAGCGTCGGTCTGCGACACTATCAGACCATTCGCAGACTTCCCGGATACCGGTGCCAATTTGTTTAATCATATATTTTGACTCACAAGACCCTCCCGAGTCGAAAGCGTCGGTCTGCGACACTACCAGACCACTCGCAGACTTCCAGGATTCCGGTGCCAATAAGTTAAAGCTTAGATTTCGACTATCAAGACCATCCCAATTCGTAAGCGTCGGTCTGCGACAATATCAGACCACTTGCAGACTTCCAAAAGTCCGGTGCCAAGCCGGAATGCACATATAATGCACACTATACAACATATAATCAAATGTGAGCAGGATATAATGACGATGATGAATCAAATGTTTTTATTCCTTACCATCAGACAGCTTTGGCGTTCCATATACTTTCATTGATTTAGCTATTGCTTTGAAACTCTAGTGCAATAAACACTGACATTTGTAACAGAAAAAAATGACAATTTTCAGTCATTTGAGACATAATGCCAAATAATAATGCTCTTTATTTGATGGATACAGAAATATAAATAATAGAAATATAAATAATAGAAATCATTATGCTAGAATATTTCCTTATACGAAAAAAAAAAAATCTTATTTAGTATCATGTTCATTTCAATATGACAATATTTGAGCCGCTTCATGAGAAAACAAACAAAGTAGTTTCCGAACAGGTCCGACACAAACCAAGCTGTACAAGCACAGTAGATGTCAAAGTTTTGGATTAAGAAAGAAGAGAAATTGTACTATATATCTAGCGAAAACAAAGTCGCTGATCAGCTTCGCAGTCACTGCGAAGCTGATCAGCGCCTTTGGTTTCGCATATGCAAACTGTTTGTTTTCTCATAACGTGGCTGAGAATTTTGTTATTGCAGGACATAGATAAAGGTACCATGAAAATCTGGCAGACCAAGCCAGCGCCTGATGTGGCTATAAGATACTGGCAATTGGACGTAAGTCGAAACTATGTTTATTTTGTTTGTTTGTGTTGAGGCTTAACTCCCCAGTCAACAATTTTTCATCTTGTCGGGACGCAGCTTTAACCAGTACTGTGGGGGGTTAAAGTGTCTTGCTCAAGGACACAACACGGCGATGCCTGTTGGAATCGAACCCATGACCTCTCGATTCGGAGTCCGACGCCCTACCACTACGCCACCGCGCTCCCTGAAACTATGTTTAAAAACCATCTTTCTAATTAAACGCACATTCGACACCAATACTTGCTTGAGACACTACAGTGGATTCGAATTGGGTGGGAAAAGTATGCGGACTTATCTCTCGCTGAAAGACGATGACGTATTGATTAAAGAAACTATCCAAATACACCCTCTGAGCTATCTATTTTTAGATCTACACACAGATAAAATCTATCATCTGAGCTAATCCACACTGAAATCGAAAATATTGCCAATCTGGCGTGTGCGCATGTACATCTGTGTGTGTGTGTGTGTGTGTGTGTGTGTGTGTGTGTGTGTGTGTGTGTGTGTGTGTGTGTGTGCGTTCGTGCTTTCGAGTTCTGTCTTTTCATCAAACATTTTAAATTAAAAGTCTTGTGTTTGAAATATGATGGTCTCTGAGATGATGGTACAGCTGAGATCAGCTGATGTCGAACAAATATAACTCACACTTCAAGGCTTTCCAGCTGAGCTTTTCATTCTCTTGAATCTTTTGAATCTATTTAAAACTAATTACCATATCAACAAAACTATTTTAAAGGTCGGTGTAATTGTGTCATGCAATCTTTGTCTGATATTGATATTAAAGATAAGTCACATGGTGATATTTTTCCGAAATCTTGTAAAATAAGCGCCTTCTTATTATCCCGTTTGAGCCGCCTCGTGGGAAATCAAACAATGTGGTTTCCGAACAGGTCTGACACAAACCGACCTGTACAAGCACAGAAGATGGCTTGAGACTGGAAATTTTGGATTTAGAAAGTAGAGGCATTGTACTATCCGTGTAGCAAAAACAAAGGCGCTGATCAGCTTCGCAGTATTAAACTGCGAAGCTGATCTGCACCTTTGGTTTCGCATATGCAGATTGTTACTGTAGGGAGTTCTGAATGTGCCTTGCTCAAGGACACAACACGGTGACGCTTGTCAGTTTGGCGTGTCTACTAGTAAATTATTCAGATTCAGGTCGGACGATTTCTAAAAATGTCTCAAATGAAATTTTAAATCAAGTTATCTTCTGGTGCAGCAATATCACAATACACGAGTCCTCGGTCTTCTCTACTTCAGTACCTCGTTTTCGCTTCCTCGATGTACAAAGAAACACTCATAAATAGGAATATCCAGTCTCGGAGACGTCACAGTACAACGTCGGATACGTGATATGTTTTGTGATACGTAATTTTGTGGTTCACAGTCCCAGTTTACTGTTTTCCAGATACTTCTTTCTTAACATGTGCATGCACATGTAGTAACCATTACTGTTTGGAGTTTATGAGCCTTGCATATACCACCGCCAATGCGCATCAAACTCAAACATTTATATCCGGAGTCCGGTCTCGTCTTTGAGCCGCCATAATAACGGTCATTTTCAAGCCTGCACAGTAACAAATAAGCCGTCTCATAGGAAAAAACTATCTGCATATGCGCAAACAAAGGCGCAGATCAGCTTCGCTGATCTGCGCCTTTGTTTTCGCTACACAGATACTACAATGCCTCTTCTTTCTAAAACCAAAATTTCGAGTCTCTAGCCTTCTTCAGTGCTTGTACAGCTCGGTTTGTGTCGGAACTGTTCGGAAACCACATTGTTGGTTTTCCCACGAGGCGGCTTAAATATTTTTCAAGAGTTTCACTTTTAAAAGCGACCAGTCTTCCAACGTGGTGAAATGACTGTCGATTTAACGCATAATCTCTGGTGGACACAGCACACAGATACCCTTCTGCTAAACTCAAACAAACTGTCATACGTCCATATGTAACAGCAGCAGCAACAACAACAAAAAGAAAAGAAATAAACTATTTCAGGTTTTACTTGTAGGAACATATTTGATGGTTCGCAATAATATGTAAGCTACGTCACGAGAAGACCAACATTTTAAACATGCTAAAACAAAGGCACAGATCAGCTTCGTAGTCATTGCCAAGCTGATCAGTGTCTTTGTTTTCGCTTACGGATAGTGCAATTCTTCTAGCTATTTAATAACGCAAATTTCAAGCTTCTATAGTAACTGCGAAGTTGATCAGCGCCTTTGTTTTCGCTTCTGGGATAGTGCACCCTTCTTCTATTTAATAACCGAGATTTCAAGCTTCTAGCCTATTTCTGAAACTGTACAGGTCGGTTTGTGTCGAACTTGTTCGGAAACCACATTGTTGATTTTCTCATGACGCGGCTCATGTATTTTATGACGCGAGTCACGTTTGTATCATCCTGTCAGATTATGTTCTCTCAATAGGATTCACACGATATCGTGCTGACATTCATGTAGTCGCATCCTGGCACCTCCCGCTGTAATTGATGCTACGGCTCTCAAGATTTGCCTAGTAAACCAGGGGTCGTTTGTTCGATCCCGGCCTTCTACAGTCTTTCGGATGAGATTAAACCAAGGTACCGTCTCCATATGACCTCAGCTGTTGAGTAGGACGTTAAACTCCAAATTAACCAACCATGTGTTTAACGGACAACTTTTCTTTCTGAATGAATCACTGAAAAGCATGGATAGCGGCCTAGATGTTTCGACCAAATCGTCACGAAAGAATGCGCCGCCCGGGTCGCAGGGATTAATACTTCAAACCTATGCATCCGATTGCACCCCGTAGATTGTGTCTTTGCTCGGTTACGGATTAGGCAAACTGGTAGAAGCGATTCTAACGAGTACCCATCTACTTCTATCGAGCAGTAACTATGAACGAATGCTCTTGTATGTACATGTATGTTAACATGGAACTTAACAACAACAGATTGTGTCTCAGCCGAATGATTGGTTGATTTATATTGCTTAAAATGTCCCGGTCAACAGTTTTTCAGGTATGCCAGTTAAGACAAAGCCACCGCTTAAACGCTATTCATCTGTGTGGCGAACAAATTCTGACAATAAATACAGTAATCTTAATGATAATACTGTCGTTCGAAGACAGGTTAGCTCATAATAAATTGAACCGCGTCATGAGAAAACCGGACTTTTGTATATGCGAAAACAAAGACGCAGATCAGCTTCGTGCTAACCGCGAAGCTGATAAGCGACTTTTTTACGCTACACGGATAGTGCGATCCCTCTTCTTCCTTAGCCTCTAACCATTTTCTATCGCTGCACAGCCCGGTTTGTGTTGGACCTGGTTTGAAACCCCGAAGACCGGTTTTCTGACGTCGCGACTCATATAATATTAAGATGAAGTGAGGTTATATCAAGAGATTTGAAGGCTTATATTATTGGACGATAAGCGATTTGGTTTGTATAGTGCTTTATTACCAATACAAAAGCATCTATCATGTCTATCGACTGAAACTGACACTGATCAAAGGCGGTTAGTTCGAAACTTGACTGACTACTGAAAACACACCACTCCTTGTGTTATAACTGCGGCCCGACCATGATAATGTTGTTTGTGGCTTAACATCCCGGTGACGGTCAACAATTTGTCAGTCATTCTGGGACGGAGCCACAGGTGATATGGAAACATGAGTGTATTGCTACTGCAAGACACTACACGGTGGTCGTGGGCTTAGAAGAGGCACAAATATTTGGTCATGAGACCGTTCTTCCTCTTAAATGTAAACTCAACGAGATCATTTGCCTGTGAATACGACATATATTTATATTTAGGTTTATGTACCGTTCAAGATTATTTCATCGAGACGAAGTATTCGGTAAATGTGACGAAAACATGAGTACACCAGCAGTGCTCAGAGAATCTAATAGTTTGTAGGCCGCCTCAAATGTGCAGTTACTACTGGTTATCTGCTTCCGCGAGTCTCGGCCGTTAAGACCTCAGCTGTTTACCATGTTCGAGAAACAAAAAAAAAGAAAAAAAAAATGTGTAAATGTGTAGCAATGGTGGTTCGAAGGGGAAGCAGTTGCTTTAGTGGTCATCGCGTCGGACTCCACATCGAGATGTCGGACGTTCGATCACCACTGGTACCGGATTGTTTCCTTGAACATTAACTCCTAGGAAGAAAAGTGTCTCCGTCCCGACAAAACCGAAAATGTTGAGTTTTAAAGACGTTAAATCACAAAACAAACAAATCAAAAGCATGCCGGCATTTTCGGATCACGTAACCGGCTCTGTAAGAATATCGCTCTTTGACGTCAGTGCAAACATGGGAATACGTGACGTTACTAGGCAGTGTCACGATGCCGTCATTTGGCTGAACTTAAAGTTAGCATCAAATTTGCACCAAAATGTTTGGGGGTATTAAACATTATTCAAAATTGCATTTGGGTCCGTATATTGTCAGATAATCTTCACCTAGACTGCAAATAAATAAATAAATAAATAAATAAATAAATAAATAAATAAATAAATAAATTAAAACATATCAGGAAGATAAACTTTCTACTTACCCGTATGTGCACCATCACAGATTATCCGTTTGAATCAGTTTACAAGAAATTAACTTGCATGTAGTAACATAATCCTTGTGCAAGACGTTCCCACTGACATACATTTGCATGTCATGATTTTTTTTGCAGTCTAGACGATGACAGGAGGCCATTCAATAAACAAAATCGCAGCATTAGAAAATCTGCTGTATTAAATCCAAGCTACAGGTTCGTGCCATTGGTCCAACTGCAAACCAGGATAGTACAGTGGCAACTTTTCGCAAACTGATCTAATTGCCATAAGCCTGCCCTTAAACAGTATTAGGGCCTATGTTTAGAAATGTTTTGGTCAGAAATAAATGAGCAAATGTTTATTTCCACACATTACCATATGAAAGAACTACCTGACTATTAATTCGTATTATCAAACTGATAAAAATACGATAGTTATTTGTCAACCTGTCAACACCAATCTTCTATAATTGAGATGATTATCTGGGTTGTATTCTAATTTTGCATGAAAAGATGTTCTAAAATAACTCAGATTTCGAGGTCAGTGCTCTATCGAAAGGGTCTTGCGTTCGAGGACAGACCTAGCAAGGCCGTTTCGTATTGTTTTCCCATGTTACTTGTATTGTACAGTCTGGGATTTAATAAATTTGATTTGAGATATATGGTCGGAATTAGTGATAATCAACGACCATAGAGTTTAGACCGGAATTCTGTTTTACCGCATTACGTACAAAAGTGAAAGATATAGTTCTACTACCCCGGGCTATTCTCATTTTCGGCTTGGTTTACAAAAATTTCAATCGTTTCTTCGTTGTGACTTATCAGCACACACATACACACACACACACACACACACACACACACACACAGAGGCTAGATTTTACAAAATAATGATACATGTATTATATCCGGTCTCCGTATCAAACGTCTGTGTGTATCAAGGTGTAAAGCTGACCATATCCGAAAATAGATTTCATTTGTGTGACTCTAAAAATAGACAGTGGGTATATTTTAGGTATAGAGCGTGTTTGCTTAATCAATACGACATCGCTTTACTGCGAGTGATGTATTCATATACTTTTCCCACGCAATTCGAATCGACTATATTTATCAAAGGCTTCTTGGGCGGCCCCGTGGCCACTCGATCACTCGATCATCTCACCGCTGTGTCTGGTGTGAGTTCGAGCCCCGCACTGACCACATGCGAGACAAGCCAAGTTCTGGTTGCTGTTGTGTTAGGTGGTTTTTCTCGGGGTTCTCCCGTTTTCTCCCCACCTACTATTTGGTCCGTCAATCATCTGTGACAGCGGACGTGAACGAGAACAGTGTACGATAGTGGAAACAACATAATTTCATATGGATCGTTTTCCGATAAAAACCGATAAATAGGTCAACCAGAGAGTTCGTCCAAATCTTATAATTTAAAAGCATTTGAAACTAAGCAACACTACTTAATATCATTAAACAATACATCTCCAGTATAATTTTATCAAGAGCATCGTATTTACTGAATTCGTAAGCGTGAAGAAAAAGATTTATTTATCAAAGTGATGAAAAGTGACAAAAATGGCCGACAAAACAAACTAGCATAGTCTAGCCTCGAAGTGCATGGGGCCCAAGAAAGGGAATTCAATATCGTGCATTGAAACAGTTATCAAAATGCACCTTCATAAACCCATAAGGAGCCTTATTACGTCAAATGATTGACAGAATACTGAAAACATATGGAGAGGTCAATACTACGGTTAAACACTTCCCTCCTGAAAACACGTCTTCACCAGAAGGTCACTCTGATAGTCACTTTAGACAGTCTATCATCTTAATTCAGTATATATGAGCCTCGTCGTGAGAAAAGGGGATTTTCGCCAGCGAAAACAAAGGCGCAGATCAGCTTCGCTCATCAGCTTTTGTTTTCGCTACACGGATAGTAAAATTCCTCTACTTTCTAAATCCAAAATTTCAAGCCTCTAGCTTGCTTCTGTGACTGTACAGCCCGGTTTGTGTCAGACCTGGTCGGAAACCCCGAAAACCGGTTTTCTCGCGTCGCGGCTCAGTTATCATTCTACCTTTCAGTCCGATGCTACGATGCGAGATGTTATTTTTGCTATACGGGCCGATGAGGCCCAGCACAGGCTGGTCAACCACACATTTGCTTCCATGAGAAAGGACCAGTGGAATCCATACAGGCCAGGGGAATAAACGAGATCACATGTCTGCAAAATGACGTACCCACATTAAATGAAATTTGAGCCTTCGCATGAAAAAAACAACGATTATATGTTTCAAGCTTCTAGCTTTATGCTGTGACTGTACAGCCTGGTTTGTGTCGGACCTGGTCGGAAACCCAAACTGTTGGTTTTCTCATGCACAGGCTCATTTCGTATCATTTTCTCGATAGAAATCGTTTGAACCGCCCTTGGTAATAACGCACAACCAATTTTGCGTGTAAAATCCATAATGACCCATTTGAAAATTCGTCCGTGAGAATCAACACAAACTGTACTGTCGATTTCTACACAAGTTCATGCCTCACCCTCTGCCTTTGGTTGCCATGTGTATATATGCTTCAAACTATGTGTATCATTTTAAACCGTGATTATTGAGCAACAAGTGTATACTTGATTGGTTATATAGACCAATTCAGTATATTTTAATGATAATTGTTCGTTTTTGAAAGAGCAGCCTATTGTAATATATACATGTATTCTAAGAAAGTGTGATACAGTCTATATGAAAGCATATGCTTATTGCACTGCAAAAACTGATGTAAAATGGTTTTTGAACATCACAAGTAACAAAATAACAGGCTACGGTGTATATTGACACTTCCATTTCAAATAGCTTTTGTTGTGTTGTTATATTTTGTTATACTGTATTATAGAAAAAATGCTATATTACATATATATTATTTGAAAATAAATACATGTATTTAAAAACTATAGTCTACATGTGTCTTTATACTTGTATAGAATTTTGATTGATTAGACTTTAGGTATGAATACCGGGCTATGAAAACCTCAGTCAGTTCCCAAGTATGTTAGGCTGTAGCAATATATTTCGAAATATTTCAAGTTTCCAGACGGTGGTATTTTGGCAAGTCACAATCAAGAATTATTGACTGTCGATAATTTGACTATTTCCAATAATATAACGCTAAAAATGAAACTTTTTAGAAAGAAGCTGCTTCGCGTGTATGATAATATTTGAAAGGTAATGTTTTGAAATGATGTTTGTAAGATGCCACTGTGCGAAACATGTTTCTGTATTCAACCGCTTACATAAAAGTTCAAAGTAATGAGGTGTACTATGAGATTCTTCCCCATATCTTGCCCTGGCGTAAAAGAAAAAAACAGTTTGTTTGTTATGATGTATTTGAAATAAAATTACAATCAAAAGCACGTGAAAACACACCATTCACTAACACCCTGTAGGCGTCATTTAAAAGGTCTCTTGTTTCGTCCCCACACACAGAATTGACATCAGTCTTCATGCAGTTAGAAGAACTCCACAGCCATCTGAAAATACAAAAGAAACATTCATTTTGTAATCATTACGAAAACATGCCCATGCAATGTACAGAGATTTTCAAAGTTGTAAAAATGAAAATTTCCAGTAGAAAGTGTTTGATATTTTTCTTATTTTTGCTCAAAACATATATTGTGGGTACACGTTAGAACCGCCTCGCCGAGGCGGTTCTAACGTGTACCCACAATATATGCTTTGGAGCAAAAATAAGAAAAATAGGTATACCCTTGTACACCCCAGTTTTCTATATAAAAGTGGGGTGTAAGGGGGTATATATTGCTGAACATTAATTTTGTAATTATGCCTGTGCAACACACACCTAGTTACATCTAAATTATATTGCGAAAAATCTTCAGGAGACACTAGAATGTGACATAAAACTACTGCCCAATACAATGTCTCTAGTTACATTGGCTACAGACTACATTGGCCCACATTTTATCCAATTTTATACTATATGGGATGATCAGTATTGTAACGTTAAATGAGCCTGTGCGTGAGAAAACCAACAATTTGGGTTTCCGATCAGGTCCGACACAAACCGACCTGTACAGTCACAGAAGAAAGCCAGAAGCTCGAAACGTTGGATAAAAGTATACGAGGAATTGTACTATCCGTGTGGCAAAAATAAAAGGCGCAGATCAGCTGTGCAGTTACTGCATCGCTGATCCTGATCTGCGTCTTTGTTTTCGGATTTGCAAATTGTTGGTTTTCCCATGCAGCGGCTCAAATAATAAACTATGACTGACCAACGAAACCCACCACGACGCCTGTGGTTCGATTCGTTAGCATCGTTTGCACAAGGACTCAGTGTTACATTCTACATGCATGAAAGTTGATGCAGGAATGCCCTACATACGTCCATGGAATAATTTAATAATTTTGAGCAGTGTTTAAGAGGAGCAAACAAATGCGTGATAAGCTATTTTAGCATTTATCAGCCGAAGCCCACGATATGATATACTGACGTCAACAAAAAACGCCTCAGTCAAGTTTGGCACGTCATACTGCCAAGATTAACAACTTTAATTATTTTATATATTAACCATATCTTTTTCTAACCATTTTACGCGTTCGCAAATGCTGAAATGAAATTATTCAGACAGCTGCTTAAAAATGGCACGCCGTTGAAAAGATACACCCCTTGCAAATTGCCTATAACAGCGAATTATTTGAATTGAGAATTATTTTTTGTTTGAGAAAATAAAAAAAATCTGTGAGCCATCTTTGCTGCAGATGTTGCTTCATTAAATGTACTTTGTGGTTAATTGAAGTATTTTATTCAAAAGTCATTCTTTTGATTTGATTAAAATACATCAAAGTGTTCTCGTGTAAGAAAGATTTTCATACACATTTCTCTTGACACTTTAAATTTTATCTGTTACGAAAAACCAATTATGAAACCCCAGTTATGTCGATTTTTAACTTCAAGAGTGAATTTTTGATAAATACAGAATTGTGTCAAAGACAGTCTTATCCAGATATCAGGATATCTTTTAAACATGCTGACTGTCACTGAGATGTGTTGCAGAAAATGGTAAACTGTGATAGTATGTGTTTTGTTGAATATTGTATATCAGGTGCATGCTTAATATACTTTACACTTACCTTGCAAATATTCCTGGCATACCTTTGCACAATACCTTGCAAATATTCCTGGCATACCGTTTGCACAATACCTTGCAAATATTCCTGGCATACCCTTTGCACAATACCTTGCAAATATTCCTGGCAAACCTTTTTGACAATAGGTATTCCTGGCATACCTTTTGCACAATAGGTATTCTTGACATATCTTTTGCACAATAGGTATTCCTGGCATAACTTTTGCACAATAGGTATTCCTGGCATACCTTTTGCACAATAAGTATTCCTTTCATGCATGTTGCTAAGATTAATAGCTATAATATTATTTGTGTTTGCTATTATGTATCTTGTCACACTGGGCTATGATATTTCTTACGATTTGCGTGTGTGGCCAACAAAAACTCAACCACCTTGCCCAATCAGAGTCATTTGTTTGCACTCAGTGGCTAGCTAAGACTCAAGCCATCTTCTTGTGGGTAGCAAGACACAATTCAGAATGTGCAGATGTGCCGGCTAATCTTGGATAAAGGAAATCAAGTGCTCTGATTCATTATTCCTAACCATGCAGTCGTAGGTGTGACTGTTTATTTTGGTATCAGACAAAGTCAACCGGACAAAAAAGCAACACTAATTTTTGTATACGAGGGCATAATCCCCCTCTGTGTTTTCCAAAGCAGACAAACTACCCCCACTATTTATTCAGTGAAAGTATTTTATTTATTCCAAAGCAATTCATTTTGAAAAGTAGTACTTTGCCCTCTAAAAACAGATTTCTCTTTTCTATTTGTGACATAGTTAATTATAAAGGGGCGATTTTGTCCTATTTACAAACTGTAGAGAGGAAGATTTTGTCCTCCTTTACAAATATACGGGAGGGGATTTTCTGAATGAATATAAGTGATACTTTCACAACTGAAATAGTATGTTTTTTTCGCATACATAGAAAATAACATGGTCATAATGTTTTACTGTAGACCGCTGCACCTCGATTGTCTTCTTCGATTCCGAAGCAGACTGACGCCATTCAACTTCATGATTTTTAACTCCATGGGGTGCTGTCTTACTATTTAATCCCTATTTATGGATATCCGAAATAATTCATTTATGGATATCCATAATTCATTCTAGGAGATCCATAAATACATTTTAGGATATCCATAAATTTATTTTTGATAAATAACTTAAAGATAATAATATTTAAGGTAACTTTTGTATTCAAAAATGTATTTGTGGATATCAATAATTCGATATCCATAAATAGGGAATAAATAGTAAAACGGCATCCCATGAAAAACTACTGAGTGTGGACGAATATGTTCTTAGTAAAAATACTAATTTCATCCTCTGAGCAGTTTCAGAGGAGATCTATAAAATTGTGGATGGACACAACGATGGACAGGCGCTGGATCATGTCTATACTATAAGCTCACTTGTGAGCCTTCGGCTCTGGTGAGCTAATAATGGTACCCTGCTTTATATATGGGACACAATAAGAAGACTAAGACTGCAATTAGATAACTTTTGTATTCATAACATTGACAAAATAGTACAGAAGGTTGCTAATTATATTCTATCACATGCGCAGCATTTGTGCGCCTACAGTTCATTTTTGTAAAAGTCTTATTTCACTGACGTTACTGCCAAAGCCCAGATTTTGTTTCATTTTGATGAAATGGTGTTGTAATAAACATGTATAAGAAGTTAAAGTAGGCAATGATTGATCAGGAAATTGCACAATCAGAAAGCAATTCCCGATTCAAAAACCTGGGTGGGAAAAACTTAATTAACAATTAGATACTTATACTAAGAAAACAGGTTGTAAGCCGAATAAGGATATGGAAACATACATAAGGTGCTAACAGCACAGAAAATCCACAACAAGACATAAAACAATAACTCGCTTTAAAATAAACTTTATATGACAACCAGTGCATCTTTCAAAGACAAGAGTAGTCAATAGGAACTGCATGTTCTTATAACTGAGTCGCCTCATGGGAAAACAAACACTTTGCAATGCGAAAACAAAGGTGCAGATCAGCGTCTCGGTAACCGCGAAGCTGGTCAGCGCCTTTCTTTTCGCTACACGGATAGTACAATCGCTCTACTTCCCAAATACGAAATTTCATGCCTCTAGCCCAGCCACCTTCTGCTGCTGCACAGATTATTTTGTGTGTGACCTGTACCACAATGTTGGTTTTCTCACGAGGTGGCACAATTAAATTATACATGTATAATCTTAGAATTTGAATAACTTGGAAATTTTGTATTCCCAAATTCATCCTGCAGATGTGTATGCTTATTGTCTTTACAAATATTTGGTCAACAGAATCTATGTGTTTCAGGTACGTGGTAGAGTGTTAAAGAGCTTATTTAGGCCCCACATTTTGGTGAAAATCAAAGTTATAATTTGGATGTAAAACATGCAATATTCGGAAAGGCATCCAAATGATCATTCTTTTAAAATTCACTGCATTTTTTCCCTTATCCTAACAATGTTGACGTGACAACTTACAGAAATGCGTGGAGATAGGATATTTTGTACTACAAATGAGCCACCTCATGAGAAAACCAACAATCTGCATATGCGAAAACAAAGATGCAGATCAGCTTCGCGGTAACAGCGAAGCTGATCAGCGACTGGGAAAGTACAACCCCTTTTCTTCTTATATCTGAAATTTCAAGCTTCTAGCCATCTTCTGTGCATGTACAGCCCAGTTTGTGTCGGACCTGTTCGGAAACCACATTGTTGGTTTTCCCACGAGGTGGTTCAAATATCATATTGAGAACGAAAGCAATATCACATGACCAAGATAGCCACCAAGGCTATAAATAGTAGAAAAATATGATGCGCAAACTTCTGAACTAGAAGGCCCATGACTTTTGAGACATGCCATGAAACGTCAGGACATGGAGCTATACAATGTGTATATAAATCACGACGGTGGGATTACCTTACTTTATTTCATGACAGTGTCAACTCTGGTCGCTCAAGCGTGTCAGTGGTGAAATTTGGTAAAATGTAATTTAACAGAAAAAACTTGCTTGGAAAAGGCAAATACACAGCAGATTTATGTGTATGAAAAAATGGCCCAATGGAACTGTCAGGGACAGTCTGCCATTGCCACAGGGCTATGTATATTTCCGGAACATTCAAACATCTTCTCTGAAACTGCTTCCAATCAAAGCCAATTTTCATATGTATCATCCTTGCGAAAGGAGAACAAAAGTATATATAAATGATACATATCACATGACCAAGATGGCCTCTATGGCTATAGATAATAGAAAAGCTAAAGGTAAACAATGATCAGGCACTGGCACAATAAAAACCAAATTTCCATCCCAAAGCCCAAGTGGGAAACAATCAAAATTACAAATAAGTACTGATGAGGAGATTTTAAAGGTTTTACCCTATATGGGCATGGCGGCGGCGAAGACTCTGGGTACACACTTTCTTTCCAAATAGCCATAGAGTCTCCACAAAGACATTGGCTTTCATTAGCCATGCGTTTTCAGGGAAGATCTTTGAATTTGTGGACGCAGGACGGTCGGACTATGGGTATTCTATAAGCTCACCTTGTGAGCTTTCGGCTCATTTTTGCTAAAAAGTAGCACCTTCAATCCTCATTTGTAGTTTTGGCCTTATCGAGAATGTATTTTATTTTTTTAGGGTCTTTCCGATTAATGAATCTATTTGTGGGAATTGTCCCTTTTCCAATGGCCGCCCTTCAATTTCGCATTTCAGTGTAATTTTAGGGTCTTTCGGTACTGGCTGGTCCAGCTTTGCAGTCTCGATGTGCTTCAAAAGAGCTCTTGGCACATATTCCCTCCTTGTATTAAAATCTGAAAACAAAACAGAAATGCGTTACTATGCTAAAGTGTTTTATAGTAGTAGTTATGCAACTTCAGATAAAACAAATTAGCTACAAGGATACACACAGATGATAATTGTTTTAATTACACCACTTTGGCAAGATCTCCAGCAAAAGTCTAACCCTAGAAGAAGACACTTTTTACCCTAGATGTTTTCATTTTAAATAAAAAGATAATATGCTCAGCGGACCCTTAAACTTTATCATTTTTCCTCAACTCGTTTAATAAATTCAATAATACAGGGAAAAAAATTAAAACTGAGATCCTTTAAAAGCAGTGAACATATAAAAGAGAAATGGTGGGCCATACCGCGGTTTCGGCGACTCAAGCCCCATCAGTGACCCTTTAGATTTGGCAACATGGAGCCAAAGAGAATTACTGAAAATTTATAACTTTCAAGAGAGAAGTCAATACAAAGACTAGTATTATCCAAATGGGGCCAAATATAGAATATTAAACATTGGTTAGAAAATGAATCGAAACCAAAAATTTCTGAATTCTCAGAATATCCTCATGCAAGAAACCCTACGTACAATATAAATAATCACAAATTCTAGTGCATTTTAAAGTGTTTACAAGGCGATGTCTGATTGTATAACCTCAAACAATAAATGATTTCCCACAGTAAAAAATGCAAGTTTTTAAAATCAATTTTTGGGATTTAAAGGGAAACATTACTATTTAATTCCCGCATATGATTTTCATGAATCTTACTATGCTTCAAGATAATTGTTTCCTTGGACTAAAATCGAAATAAAAGTTGGATGTCACCGGCCTCGTTTCCATGGTATCAGAACTTTTTGGATGTTTCTCGTGAATTTCGGAAAACCGCACTCGTAGCGGACAGGTGTTTAAATATGTATGTTTTTACTGCAAAAACAACTTAAACACACGATGAGTGTTATTTTCTTACATTTTGATACTATTTGCTCTTAAACTGAGGAGATTACATGCAAAATTAACTTTCCCGCCATCTTTTCAAACCTGGAAAAAGTACGTATTTTTGCGATATCTCATAAACTGCGCATATGATTTTGATTAAATTACACAAACAGATAGGAAACGTGGTAACTATTTAAAAGTTCAAATAAAAAGTTGGGGTCACCGGATTGAGTTGGAAGATAAAGAGAAAAAACGCTCATTACTCCCGCCTTTTTCGTTTTAACGCCAAACGTTGCACTGACGTCGCGTTTATATATGCGACGTCATCAACAGCGAAATAAACGTTTTCACATATAATTAATCTTATACACGAATTTGGGTATATAAATTGCCACAGAACTTCTTTTAAAATAAAAATGAACAATATGTATACCCGATTTAGGACTTAATTATGCAGAAACAAACAGAATAAGATTCTACAGCTTGCAACGTCATTGAGAAATCAAAACAAAACGACGTTAAAATATACGCGTAACGTGCAAATACTAAACGCCGACGTTGCGCAAACAGTGTGCTCATAAACAATAGTAATGTTTACCCTTAAATATTGATTATATTAAATTGTATTTTAAAACTTATCTTCTCTTCTTACATACAGTTGCAAAGCAAAATTACTTAGGAATAAATTCTTGTTGACCATAACTTTGGTTTTAAGTTCTTTGCTGGTTGCTAGGCAATTTAAGAACATGGCTGAAAAATGGATACCTGTTCAACTTAAATGGTTGCCATGGTAACATACATGCTAACACCTGGTCGATTTTCTACTGAAAGGTAAGACTATGTATTAAACTTTATACAGAAATATGTTTGGACTTGATGGAACCAGGTTGGTTTTTGAATTTAAGCAAAATTCACAAAATTAACATGGGAGTCAATGGGAGTGTCAAAGTTCTCAGAATTTCTGCGGCAATTAAAGTAGTGCCAAATTAAAGTTCGTCATTTTAAAACCTTCAAATGACTTTAACATGAGAGTGTATTATCTTACTCTTCATCTCACAAAAAATCAGGTGATAATGCTCCCTACTGTTTCCATAGCAACCACAAACAGCAGACTGATGCTTCATTTTTGGGTAATGTTCTTAAATTGTTTAGCAACCAATTCCTTTTTCATCATAAATGAGACAAATATTTCAACTTTGCTTAGAAAAGTTTCCCCTACATGTTGGTATTTTAAAGTATGATGTATTATTCAATATTGCTTTGAAGACAAAAAAAAAAAAAAAAAAAAAAAACAAACAAACTAAAAATCACGCATTTTTCCACTCTGGGAACTCATTTATGGCCACTGAGTGTATTTTTCGATATACCGTCGGAAACCCGACGTAATGAGAAACATCGCTTATGATTGGCCCACGTTGTGGCTATGCGTCGCTGGTAACGCTCACGTTTCGTGAAAAAAAAAAATGCATTTTCGATGTTAAAAGTTAAAAAGTACTAAGAATGGCGATACACATAATCATTTTTTTTCATTTGAGGCGGTATATTGTCGCCTTAAAACAAAATTTCCGACTGAAAATCCGATGATATACCGCCCCAAATGAAAAATTTGAACAGTTATCCCGGGACCCCTAATTCACTGCGAGGATGACCTAGTTCAAACGATATTGCATGAGAACATACAATATTTCACTAGATCAGACAAATTACCGCCTGCTCAAGAAAGGTCATGAGTGTAAAGCGAAGTTAATATCAGTGTAGTTTAAGGCAAGCATTACTCCTGACTAATCGCCTGTTCAGTGTTTACCTGGTCGGAGAACAAAATCGAATCAGGACCTAAGTATAGTAGTATCCTTATGGACTTTACCTGCAAGTTTATTAATCATTTCCTCAGTAGTATGAGCTGGGTAGAGCTCTTTGGCCTCTGTCCAGTCTGTACATGTAGTTTGGTCCACAAACGTTTGCTGTACCATTTTTCTTTTCTTTTCCTTTTCTGCTTCAACGCCTGCCTGTATCAATGAAGTATCTGAGGCAAGTCTCAGATACTTGCATTTCTGATCTAGCGTGAAGATGTTCCCTTGTAGGGTCTTGAACAGCTGAAGTAGCAAAAATTGCGGATATATTATAAAATAAGAGGTGTCGCAGGACAGCACGCTCGACTGTTTCTGACATTTGTCAAACATAAGGCCAAGCCCGACCTGTAACCCAAAGCATTATGCTCATGCATCTCTTTTACCTTGGTGCAATAAGGCAAAATCACTGAACCATGAAAGTTAACTTTAAAGATCTCATTCATATTGTGAAAGAAGTGTGTTCATATACCAACTGAGTGCCAAGATACAAGGCAAAATCACTGAACTGTGAAATTAGGTCACACTGACCTATAAGTATGTTTGAGTTAAAGGTCTGGCCATACATATTCATAATCAGAAAGAAGTATGAAGAAATACCAACTGAGTGTCAAGATATAAGGCAAAGTCACTGAATAATGAAATTAGGCCACAGTCACCCAGAAATACTTTATGGTCAAAGGGTTTGTCATACGCAAACATATAGTGAAAGAAGTATGTTCATATACCATTTGAGTGCCGTGATATAAGACAAAAATCACTGAACCATGAAATTAGGTCACAGTGACCTATAAGTATATTGGGGTCAAAGGTCTGGTCATACTCACTCATAATCTGAAAAAAAAGAATGAAAATATACTAATCGAGTGTCAAGATATAAGGCAAAATCACTGAACCGTGAAATTAGGTCACAGTGACCTAGGACTACTTCAGGGTCAAAGGTCTTGTCATACGCAAACATACTTTGAAAGAAGTTTGTTCATAAACCATTTGAGTACCGAGATATAAGGCAAAATCACTGAACCGTGAAATTAGGTCACAGTGACCTATAAGTATATTGCGGTCAAAGTTCTGGTCATACTCACTCATAATCTGAAAAAAAGTATGAAAATATACTAATTGAGTGTCAAGATGTAAGGCAAAATCACTGAACCGTGAAATTATGTCACAGTGACCTATAAGTATATTGGGGTCAAAGGCCTGGCCGTACTAACTCATAATCTGAAAGAAGTAAGAAAATATACTAATTGAGTGTCAAGATATAAGGCAAAATCACTGAACCATGGAAAGTAGGTCAACTTGTATAATGACAGTTACCCTGCGGGAGTATTCAATAAGTAATGCTTATTCACATTTTTTCATTTGACCCACATTTTAAAAAAGGTCAAGGTCAGCCAAGTTAGCAATCACAAAGGCTAAAAATGGTAAAAAAAAATGCTAAAATGTCAATTTGAATTTTCTTCATCTGCATATTGAAAGCATTTAGGAAGTTCCTAAATACTATGTGCATAAAACTTAATGCTTTTTGGTGTCATTTGTATCTTTTTAGGTCGAAAATCAAAGTATCTGTCGCTTGACATTCTACAAGCAATCTACTGCTGTACCTTGCTCTGTCTGGCAAGATGTGCAACATCCATGGCTGCCGAGATAAAATGTGTACGGGAACAGGTCATGCCACTATCTAGGTTAGAGTACAAGCAATGGGTGATGGACTATCTACACCTCCATAAGCAGTGAGTATAAGGGATACAGTTGGTCGTTTAAGATTTCCGCAATTCAAAAATATGTGAAATTGGTATCTCGTTCATTGTTCTTGCACTTTTACAACAATAACGCACTAACATTAATACGAGAATCAGAAACCAACTTCCAACTCGAAAAGACACTCATCTCAATGCAACTGCCCAGTCCGATCAGTGCACTGCAATCGATATTCATGCGCACTCGACAAATCCTTAATTCAGTACTACTCAAACAAGGATTTAAAAGCAGTTACATTGGGATGGAAGTCGGAGTCAAAATGGCATGGCCACGGTTTTAGTGGAGTTTTTATCAGCTGTCGGAGAGTAGGAATGTCACTTTCACCACTTGTCTGGGGGTAAGGAAAGTGGCTCAAGGGCAGTATTGGGGACCATACGTTAGAAACACTCCCCCCCTATACCGAAACATACTATATTATTATATAGCTATAAATATCAAATGATAAAACTTAGGGATAAAAGCCGAGTAACAAGTGTGCAGATATCACTTTCCTTACCTCCAGACAGGTGTGAAAGTACTTTCCTTACCTCCAGACAGGTGTGAAAGTATTTTCTATACTGCCATAGACACTGCACGTGCAGTAAGATACATGTATGAAAAATAACTCCCCATGATTAACATTGCAGTCATAAGGTAAGCAACTAATTCAGGTCAAAGTCATCTCTTAACCTTGGCCGGTCTGTCGTCCATGCAAACTTTTTAAAGATCCGCTCGGGCAATGAAAGCCAAATTTTATTTTAGCCACCATGGGTAGGGGGAACGAAAGTTTGATAATGAAATCTTGGTCACATGCTCAACATGATAAGTCACCTCTAGAATAATGCCAATGTGATGCTTAAATTTATATGTCAATAAAATAAGAAAGGCGGTCACTGCCTAATAAAGACTTTTCCATCAATGCGCGTACTAGTACAGCAATTTAAATTACAACATGTTTTCGATAATACTACAAAACTGTTTAAATGTTTACAGAGAATCACATGAGAACGGAACTATCGAATTCATCTTCATGATTGGAACCACTGCCATTTGTCTGGATGCTTGGCTCCAGATTATTGGCTTGCCTGTATCAAGTTTCTACAAGATTCGACAGATGGTTTTAAGTGAGTATGCGTTTAATCTTGTTAATGCTTGTGGTAAGCATTGTTTGCATACCGCTGTTGATACTGATCAGTCTCTACAACAGGTGATAAAGCGGCAAGGAGAAGTTAGTTCGATTTTCGTTTTTCGATATTCAAAAACAGAAATTAGTTCGATATTCGTTTTTCATTTTTCGATATTAAAAAAATAAGCTAGTTCGATTTTTTTTATTTCGATATTCAAAAAAAAAAAAAAAAAAAAAAAAAAAAAAAAAAAAAAAAAAAAAAAAACGTTTTTGTGCTCAAGTTTGCAAAGGGTGAAAGTGAGAACCTCCACTGCGAGCACGATATTCGCAATGAGCACGTTCGCTACAGTACAAGTTTGAGTACAATAACGCCAAGTGGGGCGAATATCGAAAAACGAATATCGAACTAACTTCTTTTTTGAATATCGATAAACGAAAAACGAATATAGAACTAACTTCTTTTTTTGAATATCGAAAAACGAAAATCGAACTAACTTCTCATTGCTTGATTAAGCTTAGTCTCTATACTACTTATTTATGAGTAGCTTTGCAATGTAAGGGGTGTTAGTGAAGATCATTCTACTAAACACAGTTTCCATGTTCCGAGCCATAAAATTTAAGTTTGAATCGTTTAATTATTACAAGTTTAAAGCCAGATGTACGTAATTGAAGGCGCTCAAAGGAACGTGCGTATCTAAGGGTCGAAACGTCATTTTTACGCCGCATTAGTAACGTCAGTTTTCGCTCAAAACGTCAATTCTAGCGTCAGTTTACGTTCGGAATACGAAACTATGTACACTCAATTATGCAGATGACTTCAGAAATGTATAAAAATTATATTATTTATTATTTTTGCTCAAAATATAGATTGTGGACATGTTATCCCGAGGAAAACATCATTTGCGCGACAGTTAGAAATATTGAATACTAAATAGCGTCGGAGATTTTGGCGCAAAATCGACGTCGCGCATAAAACGTGCTGAATTCAGCAAAGACTACCTCTCTTCGCACGCTTATAGCAGGAAAACGAACCCGGTAACTAAGGACTTTCTCGTTATCTACATGTAGTTCAGGAATTTCTCTAATACATATCAGTTTTTATAAAAATCCTACCGTGGATTTTTTTAAATATATCAAGAAAATTAACAAAAAGGGGGTCTAAAAATCGCATTTTACGTTGACGTCAATGTATTTTCGCTCTCAAATTTGACGATTTTGAAGGCCGATATCTCGAAAACAAGCTCGGAACGGTATCGATTTCTTTTCATTTTCGTATGCAGGACATCAAAATAGACCCACATGCCAAAAATAAAAATTTTCTACCGTGAGGTCAATTACGTACATCTGGCTTTAAGCTTTTCAAAAATCTTTGACGAAAATGATTTCAAAATCTATGAACGCTCCAAATGAACAGCTTTTTCAAGTTTGCAAGTAAGCTTAATACTATATTTTGTTCAGGATCCTGTTTTATTATAGGAATGAATTATTATTTTTGTTGATTTTATCGATGTGTAAACTCAGGCGAATCACTCACAAACTTTTTCATAAAGCCCGGATTCATTCCTTATAATTCCAACTTTGTCTCATTACACTGCACTTGTCTACATTGATTAAATTTTTTATAGCCAGCGGAAGGAAAATAGAGCAAAACGGATCTTCATGAGGCAGCCATCTTGGATTATTTCCAAAGTATAAAACTCACTTCTCGCAATGAATAGAAACTATAACTGGCTTGCTATAGGCAGGCTGTCAAAGAATGAGCTTTTAAACATCTCCCCTTCATTCAAAAGTGTGATTTTGGGAGAAAATATCGCCGTCTGGACCGATAGAAAGACATGTCGATTTCCGGTTATTTTTGTTATATAACGCTTAAACAGCAGCAGATATTTTCCTAATTATATTCTGCTGGAGATCGAGACTGTGCAAATGCTACAAGTACTATTTATTGTATGGTTCGTCCGTGCGTACTAGACGATAAGCCACGAGCTGTAAGTTGCTTATTGCATGTTTAGCACCCTGTACCCTGTGCATCCCCGGGGTATCAAGCGTTGAACACTTATGGGGTGCAATAAAGGTTGATTTCTGGAGTTGTTGCTCATGCGGAATACTATGATTTGACATGGTTTTGTCTATTTGTAGATGGAATTAAGTACATACCGGCCTCCTTGAGCAGACTGGACAGATGGGACAACAAAACCTATGCGGCTATGTCATGGTTTGGGCAGTTTGCGGCTAAATATGGTGACTACCAACCAGACTCAGTAAAGTTGCACCTGCCTATGTGTTTAATGACCAAAAAATCGGTCTATAAATACATGGTTGATGAGCTAACAGCTGTAGGAGAGGAAGTTATCTCGTTTTCCCACTTTGTAAAACTATGGCGAGAAAATATGCATCATATTTGTCTCCCAAAGGTAATATACATGTATCAGTTTGGCTAATCAAATATAGGCCACGTCGAATATTCAACGAGGGATTCAATGCACTTCGAGTGATTCAATACACTTCGTGCGTTCGGAGTTTCACCATTTGCAAATTTACCAATCACACCATTGGTATCCATTGGTACGAATGGTGACCAGAGGTCCTTGAACGCTTTTTGGCAGTCAATGGTGTCATTATGGTAAAGTTTTTAAAACTGTTGCTACCAATAGAACCATTGGTAAACACAATGACATCAATCGTATATGGATCAATAAATCTTAATTGCTTTTGTCTTATTTATCATGTGTGTGATGTAGGAATTTTCTTATTTGCTTATATGTTTATGGTAAAATAGTATGTAATTATGAACTTCGTAAGTCTAAAAAAAAAATTTATTATTATGCCACTATATTGAATCAGGTGATGTTGGTTATTTTGTCAACGCTGTAGGTTGTCTTCATTATCGGCATAACCATTGGCTTTATTGGTAAAATCTTGAACGGTATTAGCATGCCATTGGTACCAATAGTAAAACCCCAAACTCACACACACACTGTATGTTTTATTTCAGGTGAGCAGATTCTCCAAATGCGACAAGTGTATCAAAATCAAAAAGAACCTCGGCGAAGCTACATCTAACTTGGAACGAGATTATTGGCGAGAGAAACGTGGGAAACATCTAAAGAAACAGAAGTATGTTTGTAACTCCAACATTACAGTCATTATCAGTTCATCATTACTTACTTCAGTGCTCTTGATCATTCGAGCATAAGTTGTAGCTTCTCTTCAGAACTATTATAATGTATGCTTTATGTATAAAATTGACCATGAGAGACATGAGAATTTTTCTTGTAAACATGAAAATACATCGAAGTCTATGAAAATATTATGACCTTTGGAATTACTTTTAAACCTTGTCTGTAGATTTGCTTTAGTGTGACGGGGACATAGATCCCCAGTTGAACTTAAGAAGTATATCACACTACTGACAATCACGTGGTATTGTTTACATACAAACCCGTTAATAATCGGTGACACACACTGCACTTGTGACAGTAAGTAAGTAAGTAAGTAAGTAAGTAAGTAAGTAAGTATTCTTTATTTCCTCCACAGACAGGAGAGTTACATATACAATGAACAATGCCAATGAACAAACAGATAGGCATAACATAAAGACACATGAAATACATATATACAAATTACATTCTAATAAATGGCAACTGAAACAACGGTCAGTTTAACGCGTTGAAATGACGTTCAAGGTAACGTGACTTATGGGATAGCTGACGTCATCATTTAATTTAAAAAATCAAAATGGCGTCAAAACGACGCAAAATAACGTCACGTTTATTCACCCAGTGATATTGTTGCTCAATAAATTTAATATGGCTTTTATTTCACGAGTGAAGTGAAAAATATTTATATTTCATGAGTGGCTTATTAATATATAAAAATATAAATATTTTTCACTTCACTCGTGAAATAAAAGCCATATTAAACAGAAACATTTGAATTTTCTTTATATTATATACACTGGTTAGTATAACCATTTCAGCAAACGAAAGCATGATTATGTTTGCTATTTTTTACAATCTCGCTTTCATTTGAAGCTTGTTACATGACCTGTCATTTGAAATAAGCATGCAAACATGTCAAAAATTAATGTAAATTTACTTAAAATACTGGAGACAACTTTGTTTGACAAGTGAAGTCCGTTAAAAGTTTGATGACGTCACAAAACATAGATTTCTTAAAAGAACAAAAAAATAAACAAATAAATAATTAAAAATTATTTAATTAAAAAAAAAAATAGCAAACCACCTGGTTAATTTTGGTTTCAAAATGTTCATTGTGTTCTTATTAAGAAATTGAATACCCACACTTTATGGTTTCGTTCACAAATAAGAAAGTTATAAAATTCTGAAGTGGTGTGAACGGAAAAGGCAAAGGCAATCCAAAACTGTTATATTTTCACATGTGGAAATATAAAATATAACTTTTTTCACGTGTGAAAATACAACATTTCAAATATATGTTATATTTGATAAATATTTCTCTGTTTCATGACATAGTATATAATAAATACGAATATGCCCCTACCAAGCTGAGGGACTTTTGTGACTATCATTTTTGTTTGGCATATGTCGTTGATGTACAACACATTAATTCTAACCACATAGTAACACGTTTTTTTTTCTCTCTCTCTCTTCCACAGACTGCAAAGAGAAAAATATGCCAAACACGCCAGCAAATCAAAGAATGAGCCACGTAACTACATGTCTCTTATATTGGACGGGATGGATCAGAATAAAACTTGTATTCCGCACTTCTCGTCCAATAGCAAAACGACACAATCAATATGGAAGCTTAAAGTACATTTGACCGGGGCCATTCATCATGGTAAAGGCATAAATGGATTCTTCGATCTCGGCCAATTCAAGGTAACTTAAGTTTGTTTGGTCTTTAGTTACTTCAATGGATCATCATCATCATCATCATCATCATCATCATCATCGTCATCATCAAATGCATAGGGGATCATATATAGCAGACCTATCTAAAGTGTACATGATTTCCAGGTATCCATGAGAAAATATCTTGATGCGTATTAAGGTTTCCGTAGTATTGATAAACTGTATGCACAAGGACAGTCTTCACTGCATTTTGGTACAAGTTTGAAACACCTATACAAGGAGGTTCTAATGAGCACATCCCCTTGCGCCCCTCCGCACCCCCCCCCCCCTAGATGTTTTGAGAATCACTAAGAAAAAGATAACATTTTTTCATCTAAAATTCTTCATTTTTGAGGCAAACTTAATAATACAGTGTTTGATAAGGATTAGGAAGTTTTTGTTTTAAGTGTTGAAACATTCTGATGCGTATATTTGCAGCATGACAGCAATCTAACCATTGCAGTGCTGGTGCAGATTCTAGAGAACCTTACTTACTATCCTCCAGTACTGTACCTACAAATGGACAACTGCTGGAAGGATAACAAGAACCGGTAAGATGGTAGCTTGTTTTGTTTGTTTGTTTTGTGGTTTAACGTCCCAGTCACCAGCTATGGTCATATCGGGACAGCGCCTCCATTTTCGTGGGACTTCTACCCAAATTTTGAGATGGCATAAATATATATATACATGTATTATAGGAATGAATTTTATTTTTGTTCATTTTATCGATGTGTAAACTCAGGCGAATCACTTACAAACTAAATAAAGCCCGAAGGGCTTTATGAAAAAATTTGTGAGTGATTCGCTTGAGTTTACACATCGATAAAATCAAAAAAAAAAATAATAATTCATTCCTTATAATTCCAACTTTGTCTCGTTACACTGTATAAATTTGTCTACACTGATTTAAATCTCTATAGCCAGCGGAAGGAAAAAATAGAGCAAAGCGGATCTTCATGAGGCAGCCTTCTTGAAAATTTCCAAAACATAAAACTGAACTTCTCGCAATAAATGGAAGCTTTAACTGGCTTGCTATAGGCATACTGTCAAAGCGGGAGCTTAAAAACATCTCCCCTCCATGCAAAATTGTGCTTTTGGGAGAAAATATCGCCGTCTGGACCGATAGAAATACATGTCGATTTTGGACTGGGGCTCGGAATATTAGAAATTCAAACGTCAAATTTCAACACACAACAAGAAGATTAAAACACTTACCGCACGATGTTCTGTTTAAAAAAGAAAAAGCATCCATGTTAATAAAAATTCCAAATATTCATTTCGACGCCTTCAACTTGAAACGCGTTTATCCATTGTTTTTATGTCGTTTAGATTTGGTGACATAAACGTCTCTTCGAAGAAACGTCACGTTATCACGTAACGTCGTTTTTAAGGTGAAAACTGAGTATTCTTACGCATTGCTTTTATCGAAGTATAAAGTCTTCCAAACAACCAATCAGAATCTTGGGAATTAGTAAAGTTGGAATTATTGTTTAATAGCAGCTCTGCGAGCAGGCATCGAGCAGCCCATCTATTTCTCACAGCCCCGATGGGCGGGTACATAAGATAGTAGCAATAAAGATTTAAAACTGAATAGCGACACAGCGGCTAACTGCTCAATTTGAGCTTCTTATTTTCTGCTAATAACGAAAGAAATATGCATCAGTGATTCAAACAAGAGATTGATGATGAAATCTGTTTCAACTGAATAAGGGATGTAAGGTTTTGATCTGTGTACATTTATATTAAGGAGGGATAGCTTGATATTGTGTAGCATTGTTTTGCGCATAGTAAGAAAGTGACGCTAGCAGTTGATTTCCACACAACTGTCATACATGATAAGACAGAATATAGCATTGTAACGGAGCGAATTATCTTATAGCTCTGATTTGTTTTCTTATTTAATTTGAACTTTTATCAGGGATGATTCCCAGATACATGCACAGAAAGGCACCTGTTTAGTTTTGTAAGTTACATTGTTCTGTGAAATATGTTTTGAATTATTAAATTATTATCTTTCACTTAATCAAGAGCTTCCAAGTTTTGAATGGTTTTAAGTATATTATCAAAGCTAACGTTTCCCTCTGTTGTAATATTAGTATGTTTATGTAATGTAATTACGTTCAAAAACTTTTTTTTCAGATTCGTTTTGGGTTTTTTGTCACTCTTGGTGAAATTGGGCATTTTTAGAAAGGTGAAGTTAGGGTTTCTCAGGGTTGGTCACACCCATGAGGATGTGGACCGAGTATTTTCAAGGTACGTTATATGCTAATAACTAGAGAGTCTTTAATTATACAAGTATGAGGTATTTCTGTATGACTGGATATAAACTGGATATTGCCTAGTGGCTTAAACACACCCACACACCCCCACCCACCCACACACACACACACACACACACACACACACACAGAGGGAGAGAGCTACATTCATAGAACTGTAACGTATTTAATACATGTGACCAAAAGCGCATGTGCATGCGGAGGGTACAAAGACAAAATGAATAACCTAAATGGTAGTCTAAGAAAAGTTTCCTTAACCATATTAAATTTATTTGTGTCCTTTCCTGAGACTTCTTGTCTTACTTAAACAGCAGTAACACAGTAGAGTGAGTATAAGTGAAACGCGCGCCGGGCGTGTTGAAAAAATAGCAAAATTCAACATACGCCAGACGCACGTCGGAAACCCGTTCAAAACTCGCCACAAGCGCGTTGTGTACGCTTGGTGTACGTCCGGCACACGTCGCTGTACGTCGCTATACGTCGCTAAAAGTCTCTGCGCGTTTCGCGCGCGTTTGGGCTAAAAAAATTTTAAACATGCTTAAAAATTTTCTAGAAGCTCGGCGTGTCTCGGGCGTGTGACTTATACGTCCCGAATATACAGGCGCGTTGAATACGCTTTGAACGCGCTTGGCGCGCGTTCAAAGCGTAGAAGCACGCTAGTGTACGTTCCATGCGCGTTCCGATTTTATTAGATGTTGCCTCAGTAGCGTACCCCAAACGTGTGTGAAACGCGCGTTGAACGTTCGATGCGCGCCTGTAGCGCGTGCTTAGCGTGTCTGGGACGTCTCACAACCGTACTCCAAAACTATGAGAATTTTTATACGTCTGGCACTCGCCCCAGTCACGCGCTAATGTGTGACTGTCCTCAGCGTGTTGAGATTTTTCATAAGCCCGGCGCGCGTTTGGGTTATACGCTACTGTGTGACTGCTGTTTTAAGTAGATTTTGTAAGTTGATTAATCTTAGAACGTTTATCAAATGTTGAACTATCTGTTTAAAACTATTTTCAACATTTGTTAAATGACCCTGTTTACTAAACTTACAAAACCTAAATTTATATAAATCAATGTTAATTTACCGTTAAAAGTTAGTTTATAAACCTTCAACCAGTCCACGTTTATTATACGTAGGGCGCCTGCTGTGCAATTATAAAGGTTGTTTGCATGAGTTAACTACATTGTTTCATAAGTTATTGCATACATACCGATAAATCTTCATCCTTAGGAATTAGTAAATCAAGTTTTCAGTGCTGAAACTGTTGTGGTCAGTAAATATCACATACTAGCTATATAGTGCTTTTCAGTGCTCCTTTTAGAAGGCCAAAGGTTGACCATAGTAATAATCATACATATTTTGAAAGTCAGTTCGCATGTAACGCAGACCCAGGTCTGGTTTAAATAGGCCGTTGTCACACCAAGAGTTGTTACAATCGCGAATAAACGTTCGTATCTACTCGTACTATCCGTATCTCATCGTACATGTATCTTATCCATATATAATCCGTCATGTCCGTATCTAAGCGTATTGCATCCGCCCTTGATGGCTAAGAAACGTTATTATATGCAGATGGCTGCGTTTATTTATACTTTTATTTATACGCAACTATTCGTGTGTAAAACCCCTGTCACACCAGGGTGGCGTTCTGGTGGCGTTCTCGCGGCGTTCTACAAAAATGCAGAACGCCAAGGTGAACGCCGTGAGAACTCCATGGACGTCGTGGCAACGCGGTGGGAACTCCATCGAACGCCGTGGGAAATCCTAGAACGCCAAGGGTCGGCGTTTCTTTTGGACATGCTCAAAACAAACGCCATCACTCGGCGTTCTAATAAGAGCGCCGTGAGGACGCCGTGGCAACGCAGTGAGAACTTCATCAACGCGGCGGGAACTCCGCGGGCGCGGCGTTTCCATGGAGTTCTAACGGCGTCCATTGAGTTTTCATGGCGTTTCCACCGCGATTATACGGCGCGTCTATGGCGTTTTCACGGCGTGTTGTTTATCTTACAGCGTTCCCGTGGCGTTTGCAAGGCGTTGTCAAGGCGTTCATGGCGCTCGCGTGGCGCTTCTACCGCGTCCTATGGCGTTCTTATAATAAAAGCACTGAAAAAGATGAATAAAAAGATGTACAAATTTTATCACAAAAGCAAACAAACCACTATTTAAATGGGATGCACATACATGAATTATTCCACAAATTTCTTTCAATATGTCTGTCGAGCAGCAAGCTGGTTTACTTCTTGTGTGTATGCAGGTGCAGCAGTTTCAAACTGCTGCTGATTCTGCTCGCCTAGTTCTGCAAAGACGCAGGCGGAGGGGGGCGCAAAGACGAAGAATACTCTGGGTTCGGCCATGGCTGGAGGCAGCTAGACGTTTCCAGCAAGGTCATTACCACCGACTTATGCCGGAGTTACATGTAAGATCAGAGGATCCGTGTAGCTACTTCAATTACCTCTTGAAAGCAAACGTACAAATGAGTGAGACTTTGTTTCTGTTTTGCCTACAAGCCGTCAGAGCAGTGCTAGAACGCCGTGGAAGCGCGGTGCGAACGCCGTGGAAGCGCGGTGCGAACGCCAAGAGCGCCGCGCAAACGCAGTGAAAACGTCGTGCAAGCTCCATGGAACGCCACATAGAACTCCGCAGAACGCAGTGAGAACTCCGTAGGAACGCCTTGGACGCGACGAGGACGCGACGAGGACGCCGTGAGGACGCCATGGCTTGCTTTTTTCACAAATAAAATATTTTTTTCTTGGAGTTCCCGTGGCGTTCTGGAAAAATTAAGAAAATTTAAGAACGCCACGCAAACGCCGCGCGAACGCCTTCTGGTCTGACAGGGGCTTAACGTAAGTCTTTGGTGTGACCACGGTCATACTTCTGAAATGGTCTATGAAATATTCCAGTTTATCTTATTCTGGTCCATGGTAGCAGTAGCAGAAACACCGACACAGATATCTTATATGTTTTATAAGAGAAAGAGTGCAACTATTTTCAAAAGTTTCTATACTAGATTTGATAGACTATTTTACAGGATCGTTTTTATGTCCGCAGGTTTAGTAAAGCATTGCGTTACAAATCCGCCCAAACCTTACCAGCTTTGACTCAGGTGTGGGAAACCTCTCAGAAACCAGCACCGAAGGGGATCAATGTGAAGCAAATGCGAGATGTGAAATCTTGGATGACACCTCATATGGACTCGATCAGTTATCACTCAAACCCGCACTGCTTCAAAATGGTCAGCAATGAGGATGGTGACGTAGAAGTCTTCTATAAGAAATGGATGACAGGTCTGGTATTTTCCATAGTTAGATTAAGAAGTGGTTCCGTACTGTCTACAATTATTTTTGATCGCCCAAGGCAGAAGCAGTTTCCACATAATATAATATCGCTTAATTTAATTAAAAAAAAATAATAATACTTTACCATGCTTTGTGGGCATTGTGTTTCACAAGCATATTCTCTAGTTTATTTAGATATATTTACATTTTTATTGCAATCGCCCTATATGAAAGTATCTTTCTTGGTCTTCATTTCCCAATGAAAAAAATTAAGTCATGTGATCTAGAGGCCACGCCTATGGGCGGGGTGACGTAAAAATAGAGCCAGTGATGTTGTTTAATTACTCTCTTTGGCATTGACGTTGGTCGCTTATCGCCATGACGTTAGGCGCGATAATTTGACGTTTTGGCTGTTCCATAATTACGTTAAGTTGGATATAATGTAAAATAACATGAAAATTAGCGGTGAAATGCGCAATTAACAATCTGATACTTGATTGATAATGTTAAATGTAAATATAAGTATTGAAATTCAGATTTTAGCTTTCACTGGATGATGAAAAACATTAGCTGTTTTAATGTCTCCGAGAAGCCCGAGAAGCCCTTCGGGCTTCACAGACATTAAAACAGCCTAATGTTTTTTATCATCCAGTGAAAGCTAAAATCTGAATTTCAATCCTTAATTAAATTTAGACTTATCAAGAAAATGAATCAACTTCAGGAATACACCAATGCAGGGCAACTACTTTTACAAATTCCACCAGGCAACCCTAAAATCTTGCCACAGTCCTTTGATGAGGGTGTGATGAAACGACTGCAAGATGATTTGAAGAAGGCAGATCAGTTTTTGGACCAAGAGAGTAAAATGTGGTGGGCACAATTCTTTCAAGAGCTACATACAGAAGGTATAGTTGTAATTGATGATAAAGTAACTTTGTACATTGAGATTTCGCGCTCGACAGTTGGACCGATTTTTTTTTGTTATCATTTTTTTTTCATTTTCACCGGTTTAGAGACCCTAGCTAGGCATTCATGCCATGAGACTCATTCATGCCCAAGTAAAGGGGCGACGGGACTTTTGAAGTTATTTCAACGAACGTTTTCTTACATACCTCTATCATAAAGATAGAAAAATTCCGGTATTTTAGTGGTGGTAGATAAATAGAATCCATCATGGGTGTCCAGTGGAGATAGGAAAATCCCAACCCGAGGGTCCACCCGTTCCAGTGGGAAACGAGGCTCGCCGAGTTTCCCACTGGAACGGTGGACCCGAGGGTTGGGATTTTCCTTTCTCCACTGGACACCCATGATCGATTCTTTTTCTTACATACTCCGATTTTATCCTTTTACCGGTAACGTAACCTGGTACCGTGCTTTAACCCTTGTGACGTTGTGCATATTACGGATGTGACGTCAAATGTAAATAAATCGTTGTCAAAGTCAATAGTGATGTAGTTTTTATTTGTTTTATTTTAAAACGAGCGTGATTCAAGAATACTCGCTGTGAAAAACATCACTTTTGTCTAGTTTTGCTGAACGCCATTGCTGCAAGCAGTAGAAACGATCGAATTATATCGCGTGCTTTTCTTATCTTGCATGAGCAACCAAACCAGCAGTGTAAGATCGATTTATCTACCACCACTAAAATACCGGAATTTTTCTATCTTTATGATAGAGGTATGTAAGAAAAATCGATCTTACACTGCTGGTTTGGTTGCTCATGCAAGATAAGAAAAGCACGCGATATAATTCGATTGTTTCTACTGCTTGCAGCAATGGCGTTCACCAAAACTAAACAAAAGTGATGTTTTTCACAGCGAGTATTCTTGAATCACGCTCGTTTTAAAATAAAAACAAATAAAAACTACATCACTATTGACTTTGACAACGATTTATTTACATTTGACGTCACATCCGTAATATGCACAACGTAACAAGGGTTAATGCACGGTACCAGGTTACGTTACCGGTAAAAGGATAAAATCGGCGGAGTATGTAAGAAAAAGAATCGATCATGGGTGCCCAGTGGAGAAAGGAAAATCCCAACCCTCGGGTCCACCGTTCCAGTGGGAAACTCGGCGAGCCTCGTTTCCCACTGGAACGGGTGGACCCTCGGGTTGGGATTTTCCTATCTCCACTGGACACCCATGATGGATTCTATTTATCTACAAGGTATGGTCTAAATAAAAACGTCAGACCTTTTAGTTCGCACGAAAGCCAGCATCGCTAACGCGTTGCAGTAAAACAAAATTTCCGACCGTATATCCGACGATATACCATTTTGAATAGATCTATGGCGAGTTCTCCCCTAAATAACTGACACGTTTTAATTAATTTTGACGGCCATTTTTTGAGGCCTGAAACTCAGAGTATATTACATAGGTGTGTTCGCGTAATGATAATTTTCGTAATATCAAATTTTCGTGTTATCAATGACCACCATTAAAATAATTTCAAATGATAAAATATCACCCTGAGCTCTGGGGAATACCGTCGTCCATGTAAAAATGGGACACGGAGTTTCCGCCCTTGTTTATAGTACCCATTATACTGAATCATCAAAAATCTAAAAAAAAAAAAAATACATTTTTGAATGGGTCTCGTGCCATGAAAGGCCAGCTAGATTTCCAAACGGGTGAAAATGAGAAAATAAATCGGTTCAGTCGTCGGGTGCCTGTGCTCCTGATTACATTTTTGATGTCATGACACGTGACAGATGAATCTAAAATAAATTCTACAATCTGTTAACAAAGCAAGTTCTCGTGTACCATTGTAACCATAAAAATGTTTCTCTTCTAAATAACTATTAGCTGCTGCGCTTATATGTTTGATAATACCATAGAACTTTATTCTTCCTGTTCTATAATTTGGCTTAAAATCAAGTAGGCCTACACGTACAAACTCTTAAGTCTGGACAGTAGTCACGCCAAGATAGATAACTGGTTTGGAATAAGAAATAGTTTTAATTGTTTTGTATATATTTAGATGAGGTTCTTGATTGGTCACTCCAACGTTTATCAGAGAGGGCCAAAGAATGTAGAATGGAGTCGCATAACGCACCATCCACAATAGTAGACGATCTATCTGATGAGGACGATCCCATCCCACCAGTGAGTTTGTTAGCCAACGCCTCTCCGTCAGGCAAATCGTAAATAATAATGAGCCTTCGTATGACAAAACCAACAATTTGGTTTTTCGACCAGGTCTGACACAAACCAGGCTGTTCAGCGAAAGAAGATATCTAGAGGCTTGAAATTTCGTATTTAGGAACTAGAGGATTGTACTAGCCGTGTAGCGAAAACCGTGAAAGGCGCTGATCACATTCGCGGTTACCGCGAAGCTGATCTGCGCCTTTGTTGTCGCATATGCAAATTGTTGGTTTTCTCGCGCAGCGGATCGTTAATTGAATTGTAAATCTAACTGGTATAAAATTTGTAGAATTTTGGCAAAAAAAAAAAAAAAAAAAAAAAACATGATCTGATAAATTATAGCTAATTATAAACTGCTAAATGATAATTTTTAGACGTCATTTTTAACTCGCCTGCACGAAGTGCATGGGCGGATCCAGAGGGGGGGGGGGGGGACAGGGGGTTAATATGCCATTTTAACGAACAGCCGAGCCAAGCCACAGCAAACCCCGTCGGTGGAAAAGCATGCTCATCCACCAAGGGTGGTTTACTGCGCTTTATACCCAACACTAGTCTCGAGTTTGAAATTTGCATATTTCCAAGGGAGGCTATCCCGTCACATTACTTCCCCCTCCGATCCCGTCACATTACTTCCCCCTCCGAGAAGACTCGTCCCGAGTCTTGGCCTGGGGACTACGTGGGTAAGGCAACCCCGGTCTGGCGGTTGTCATCATCCCACCGCTGCCACCAAATGTAACGAACAGCCGAGCCAAGCCACAGCAAACCCCGTCGGTGGAAAAGCATGCTCATCCACCAAGGGTGGTTTACTGCGCTTTATACCCAACACTTACTCGATTCACAAAGTCTCGAGTTTGAAATTTGCATATTTCCAAGGGAGGCTATCCCGTCATACCATATTTGACCAAATAAATTGAATAATCTGGTCAGATAAAGACATGGGCGGATCCAGAGGGGGAGGTGGGGGCAGGGGGTCCGGACCCCTCCTGGAAATTCCATTCAAAACAGAAGACATCACACTAAAGAACCACTGTACTCTGAAAATGCAATTGTCGTGGACTGTACCAGTGCAATGGAGCATAATTTGTTGTTGTTTGTTTTCTTCTGGATGATAAAAACGCTGCACACCCGTGAAATTCTGATGTTTTCAACTCACTCGATGGAATATATTTGGTATTCACCTCGAAAAAGTAAATATCCTCTAGACTATGTACTTTATTATTTTTCGTTTCAGGTGAAAATTGGATCTAAAAGAAGACGCTGACTTTTCTTTGAAAGAAGTTTCTTTGGTCAAAAAGAATTCATCACGAAACTGTGATCTATCTTATTTTCTTTATGTATAAAATGATCATCATACATAACCAGTTATAAAATGGCGCCTGGCCTTGCTGAATGCCTTAGAAACGATCTTTGTATCTTTCTTCTTCAGAACAACAATAAGCAAATATCAAGTCGAAAAATAAATTTAACACTTTATCATTGTTTGACTTTTTATACACAGTCTTTTACGCATCTGGAATTTAAGAAACTATTTACATCCGGATAAATTTGTGTAGTGAACGCTTTACTTCAACACTGTTTAGGTCTGAGCCTGCGCACCGGTAACATTTACTTTCGTTTTGGACAGGAATTGACATGGAAATTGTTTGAATTAGATGAGGTTTTATCGTTTGTAAAATGATTTGAAACAAAGAATTACACTTAGCTTGACTTGATTTATTCTTTTGTATGGAATATCTGAGGTGGGTTATTATACTTTTCACCTACTTTACCCTGTAAATGCATCGTCCATATGCTTCCCCGCCCACATGTACTATAGAAACTGTATCTATCGATCTCTATACACACAGTTTTGCATAAATATATATGCGGTGGCCAGGAATAAAATACTGAAGTGTGCATATAATCTGAATAATACATGTTGGAAATTCTGTCCTTAGAAAATATTGCTTTGCCGCGTTAAAATATAGTTTAATTTTGTCGATAAAAACTTCACTATTTCAGACCCAAATCTCCCTACCAAAATTTTCAAATGTCCCTATTTGGCATCCAAGATGTATCACATGTATGACGCTGAGTTCCAATTTTCGACTGATCAATGAAAGATCTATATGCATTACGAAACGTTTTGGGTCCCAAAGGCCAAAAAAAAAAAAAAAAAAAAATCACAGTTGCTGTTGACCATTTCCCGTTTTAATGGGCGTGTTTTCATATTGTTGACTTATACATTTTTGCATGGTTACAGGAAATGGCCACCGGTGTGGGCTAAAGTTGAAGAAATTTTATTTTGGATTCAATTTGGAGGTTTAACTTTGACGTGTCTGTATGTAACATGAGCAATACTGGAACGATATTTACATAGAATACTTAATTTTAACAAGATGCAAAAAATTATTCGTTTTTATTTGTTTGTGCTCTATGTAAACTCGGCTAACTGTGAAATGCTAAGTAAAGATGTCATACTCTGATCCATACTCTAGTCCATATTATATTACGTTCTGTTATACATTGTATGGAATGTCCATTCAAAGAAGAAATTTCTGAGCTTCTGTCTTTTTATTCAATTGTTTCGAGGGTTAACAAACATGTGATAGAGACAAAAAGGAAGTATGATTGCTGTTTTCAGTCACTTCAGTTTGAAGAAAAACTTAGGGCTGATTTGATAAGTTGCATTACAACTTTCATATTTGTACGCATCATTAACACGTAACATATATGCGTAATACGCGAGTAGGCCTAATACTCTCTAATTTCTTACGCTTTCTTATGGGCATTTAAAGTCAATAGCCAATCAGAAATCAATGTCCTTGTATGTTACGGCATTCACGTATGACATGTACAAGACCTGTGTGTTATGCAAAAAAGACTAACAGGATGAACTTCTATCCCTTAGAATGTAATATATGTCATTTGTTACGCATAAATAACGCACGTAATATGCGTATATAACGTGTAAATGGTGTATAAGTATGCGAGTCGTAGTGCATTATAATAAGCCAGGATTAGCGACAGGTATTATCAGATTCCAATCACTACACAAAGTGTTATAAAGGGGAAGAAGTACAGCTTCAATCAAATGAGACCTGGCGAACCGAGTCAGAAACTCTTCCAAACATGTGTCTATTCGGGAAACAAATTGTTTGACCAAATTTTTCAAACTCATCTGAGTACAATACTTTACAGCATTAGTGTAACCGATTTAGTATAACTTACCTTTCGCCGGAAGAGGCTCATCTTTCAAACAAGCGAGTGAGCTGCAAGGTTTATACAAACCGCCACACCAAAAGATAACCCTGACAAGCTATAAAAGAAATAATTAGTGTGCACAAGGCATGTCAGAATAATTTCCAGCTGTAGTGTTTTCTTTTGAATTTTCCTCTGACTGTCATACTAACACTAACAAAATAAAATTTCAACAGATTTGCGATTGGATTTTAATGACAAGCATTTTTACGTTTGGTTACCTTATCTCATTGAGTTTTAATTTCAGTATACATTTGTAAGTTCTCAACTTTCTAGCAAGCGAACTGACAGGTTAACCCTTCACATAGCAATTGCCGTACATTTGATTACGGATTGATATTCAGATTTTTAGCTTTCACTGGATGGTAAAAAACATAAGGCTGTTTTAATGTCTATGAAGCCCGAAGGCTTCTCGGTGACATTATAACTACTAATGGTTTTCACCATCCAGTGAAAGCTCACGTAACTTGAACTTGCTTTCCTGACACAAAGTCGATAGAAAAAGGTACAAGTAGGCAATGATCAGGAAAAGGCACACACAGAAAGAAGCTCCCCCTCCAAAAAACCGAGGTGGGAAAACTAAAGTGACAAATAGGCAATCATACTTTGAAAACATATCGTAAGCCGAGTGAGCAGCTATTTTCCAATAGGTGGCCACTCAGTTACCAGAAATTAAATAAAAATACGAAAATGCACATAAGGTTCAAACAACACAAAAAATCGACTCCAATACATGAAACAAATAGAACCACAACAGAAGTATCGCCTTGGAACGATCAGTAATATAAAATTAGTGGGGGGCTTAAACCGGTTTTACTTGGCAAAAGTTATTATTAAAAGTTGTAGTACATATAATGCAAAGGTTATGACAGAAATTATCTTATGTGCGAAAGGTGTGTGAAAAAATGACTACCTAATATGCAACACGAATCAGGGATATCGTTTAAAGGATTCAATGAGTACATTATGTACAACGGGTATGCCAAGACTAAATACTGTGTAAAATGCATGCCAGGAATAGGAATACATATTGTGGAAAAGGTATGCCAGGAATACCTACTTTGCAAAGGGTATGTCAGGAAACCCTGTTGTGCTAAGGGTATGCCAGGAATACCTGTTGTGCAAAGGGTATGCCAGGAATACTTTGTTTACAAAATAAATGCTAGGAAAACCTAATGTGCAGAGGGTATGCCAGGAATATTTGCAAGGTATTGTGCAAAGGGTATGCCAGGAATATTTGCAAGGTATTGTGCAAAGGGTATGCCAGGAATATTTGCAAGGTATTGTGCAAAGGGTATGCCAGGAATATTTGCAAGGTATTGTGCAAAGGGTATGCCAGGAATATTTGCAAGGTATTGTGCAAACGGTATGCCAGGAATATTTGCAAGGTATTGTGCAAAGGTATGCCAGGAATATTTGCAAGGTAAGTGTAAAGTATATTAAGCATGCACCTGATATACAATATTCAACAAAACACATACTATCACAGTTTACCATTTTCTGCAACACATCTCAGTGACAGTCAGCATGTTTAAAAGATATCCTGATATCTGGATAAGACTGTCTTTGACACAATTCTGTATTTATCAAAAATTCACCCTTGAAGTTAAAAATCGACATAACTGGGGTTTCATAATTGGTTTTTCATAACAGATCAAATTTAGAGTGTCAAGAGAAATGTGTATGAAAATCTTTCTTACACGAGAACACTTTGATGTATTTTAATCAAATCAAAAGAATGACTTTTGAATAAAATACTTCAATTAACCACAAAGTACATTTAATGAAGCAACATCTGCAGCAAAGATGGCTCACAGATTTTTTTTATTTTCTCAAACAAAAAATAATTCTCAATTCAAATAATTCGCTGTTCTATTCTATGAACCGGTCTATCAGGTATTTCTTCTTTTGGTTACTGAAAGTCTCATTTGCAATACCAACACATAAGCCATAGAGTGGGATATCCGTACGTGGCCATTTGTTGTTGAAACACATTTTTTTTGAAAACCGAATTTCGTTCTCTAGCGTCATTGACGTCACAACAGCTAATGATTTATGCTTAAATGGCAATCGCCGTCAAACTGGTCAAAATTATTTTCAAAGGCTATCGTGGCATGAGTCTTTGACAAAGAATGGTTTCTATTGTGACTTTCCTTGCATTTCAGCTTGAAATAAACGTCCTTACGGATAATACTTTTGACATTGCTCCATTCTTGGCTATTCGATCGAAATAATGCGACAGAGTTATGAAAATAGACTCAATGTATGAATCCGAATAGAACGGCATCGTTTTTGAAATGCTTGATCATTAGAATACGTAAGCATAAGAGACGTCGACGTCAAACAGATTTTGCTATAGGAGCGTCGGCGAAAGTGCTACGGTAACAAAAATCGATATTTGGAATCTTATACCGAAGAGAACGATGGTCCCGGACTATGGAATAGCTTCGATCGCCAGAAACCGAACATTCTATCATTTTCGTTACATCTGTTTCTTTTCTTGTGAAAAGTCCCTATGCTATTTTCAGTATTTTCAACTTCACGTAGTCCAGTAATGTTACGTTTCAAAAGTTTGATGTTCTTGAGTTTGTAAAACGACTTTGCATGACTTTTAAGAATCTTCAGGTCAAAATCGTCTGTATCATGACGTCAGGATGCAATTTTAATAACGGTGCACCCACGCAAGTTTTGAGAAAAGTGCGCATCTTAACCGAATTCGGTTTATGCTCTACCATGAGAGAGAAGGTAAAAATACGAAAAATGCAAATTTCGTTTATATTGTGTACCTATTGGCCAAGTTATGCAACATTTTCGATGAGGCGTTTTTTATTGACGTCAGTATACATATACGTATGTAGGTGCTTTCAATAACTAGGAAATGTAGAAAAGAACTGAAATATTTGAACAGATAAAATTTCACCATTTTAAAACTTGTCGAATCATTTCGTTTACATATATACGAAGAAACTTACGAGCAATATGTATAACTGTTAAAAGATATATCTGCGTCTCCTCCTGGGTTTTGATAGAATAGATACTCAAGCTGCTCTGGCATTTGTGACGCGCATGTATGAATCACATGAGATGCGTTATGCTTGTAACAATTGATAGCTTCAAGGAAATCTGAAACAAAAATACATTATAGGTCTATGAATTATATATATGAATAAATGGAACTTCATTTTAATGAAATTTCTGCAGATACTGTAGAATTTATAAACGAGTCGCCTCGTGGGAAAACCAACAATGTGGTTTCCAAACAGGACCGGCACAAATCAGGCTGTACAGTCACGGAATAAAGCTAGAAGATTGAAACTTTGGATATAAGTAGAAGAGGAATTGTACTATCCGTGTGCCGAAAACAAAGGCGCTGATCAGCTGTGCAGTAACTGCACAGCTGATCTGCGTCTTTGTTTTTGCATATGCAAATTGTTGGTTTTCTTATGTGAAGGCTCTTAATGAATCAATGGAACTTCATTTTAATGAAATTTCTGCAGATGTTGTAACATTTATTTGTGTTTCAAGAAAATTTGTCATTCCCTGTAGGTCAGTAAGTCCATTACCACTTTGCATGACAGAGCCTAGAAAGTAGTTAAAATAAAAATAAAAATAATAATAATCGTCTTTATTTCAATAGTTAAACACGTTGAGCTACAGATAATCTTTCATGAGGCCCCCTACAAAATTATTTCTTCAAGCAAGGAAGTGAAAGAAAATACCAAATGAGCCGCTGCATGGGAAAACCAACAATTTGCATAGGCGAAAACAAAGCTGATCTACAATCCCTCTTCTTCTTAAATCCGAAATTTGCTACTCTGACTGTACATGCTGGTTTGTTGGACCTGGTCGGAACCCAAATTGTTGGTTTTCTCGCGCACAGGCTAAAAAACTTAGTGAGGTCATATATACTAGTATATAGATTGTCTCTGAACGTAAGATTTTTCACGAGCATCTGTGTAAAACGTTCAACGTTGTTGTTGTAAAATCACTATACCTTTTGGTGATCTGCTGCATACGACTTCTTTGAATCCAATTTGAAGCTCATATATTAGATCAAACCATTTGTCCGTGTCTGGCATGGACCGCTGTTCCCCAAAAGCTCCACATCTGTGCATATATTTGTAATCATTTGTGTGCCGCCGCAAACAATGAGGATAAAAATCCATGTTTCTGAAACAGAACGACTATCATGTTTATGTTTGCACGTGTGTATGTTATATATAGATCTTAAGGTTCCAAAGATCGAATACTTACTTCAAGAATCTTCCGGTTACATGTACGGTAAAGAATGTTTTTAAAATGCAAGTTTCTTTTTTATGAATTTCTGAATTCTAGCACAATATCACGTTAACAAGATAATAAGCTGGGGCCTGTTGTTCAAAGTAAGGTACAAGTAGGCAAAGATCAGGAAAAGGTGCAATCAGAAAAAGATTCCCACTCCAAAAACCGAGATGGGGAAAAACCAAACCAACAATCAGGTACTGATACCAAGAAAACATTTCGTAAGCCGAATGAGCAGCTAATTTCCCAATAGGTGGCCACTCAGTTACCTTAACTTAACTAAAAATATGAAGACACACATAAGGCGCCAACAGCACAAAAATTTCAAACACCAAGACATAAAACAAAAAGAACCACCACAGAAGTATCGACTTGGAACGATCAGTAACACACAGTTACTGGCGGGCTTAAATCGATTTTAAATTGCCATAACCTCACCCTCAGCTTCTGCAGTGGTTCATAACATTAGCTAGTTCTTCGGTCCTCGTGGTGAATCTCCAACTAGTCAATGAATCATCAAGAACAAACAAAAAATTCAAGATAAACATCCTGATGAATCAAAAACCAGGACTCACAGATTCAATAAGCTGCCCGACGATGGAGATCCCTGGGCGCCGAATAACTTACTAACTCCGGAGCAAAAGAAAAACATCAAGCAACAGACAAGAAGCTCCGGCCCCAACAAAACTTCTTTAGCTTAACGCCATCATTAAGACAACTCGTTAAGTAAATGCCGACAACATAAGTAAATACAAGTATTTTTGTTGATAAAATGTGAAAATTCTTTGTAATATTCATGAAACTTTAAAGAATCATTAACTATCGATGTCGTTAATTTTGGACAACTGGGCCCTGATTTGCTTCAAAAGAAAAGTGAGCACAAAATAACTGAAACATACTGGCAGTAATGCTGAACTCCCTCTGCCGTTTCCAAATCTTTACTAAGCGCATTTTCTAAGAATATGTGGCACTGTGGTCGTTCAAATGTATCAATGCCAGAACAGTCCTTCTTTGAAAATCTTCGGAAAACGTTCTGAACTGGGTTACCTAGAACAGTTATAAAAGAATGACAATGAAAAATCCATCATAAAAAATACACGTAGCCAAAACTTGTTTATTTTTAAACTACAAAAAAGACAAAACATATAGAATCCCAAAATGCGATGATTCACACACTATGTTATCATTAGATTCTAAATAAAATGAGATTTTTAAGATATTGCAGTGCGTCACTCATTTCTGACGGAATTTTAATAATTGTCTTTATTAGATCTCTGTAAGATCTATACGATTCAATTTATTAATATATAACTGATTTATTTGTCAAGACATCGGAAGTGCATACAAGAAATTTGCGATCAACAGGCGATGGAAAACTAAGAGTACCTAAAACGAATGGCACTTTGTATGAAAATTCTTTTGCAGTCTCAGCAGCCAAACTCTGGAATAGTCTGCCAACAAGTATAAGCAAGAGCGATTCTCTAAATCGATTTAAAACCACACTAAAGGTATATTTATTAAACGAAGCAAGCAAAGAACCTGCCTAAGTGATGGCACTGTCTTTCCTGTGCGATGTTTGGTTCGTAGGACTGGGAATGCGTGTCAGAAACGACCTAGGTAGGGAAAGCCCAATCAGACAGTTTTCTGACACGCACCTTTGTTCTGCGTTTGTTGTCACAGTGACTATACAATTGCTGAAGTGTTAACAAATTCCCTCGAGATCATTTTTGTAAAGGGTCATTTTAAACCTATCTAGTGCAATAATTAAACATATGTTTTATTTTTGCTTCAATATTCTAACTAAAAGTGTAATTCTTAATACTATTGTGACGTGCTCTCATTTGTCATTTTTGTCGACTGTCCGCTGTGGTGGGCGGACCGCGGGGTAGGAGGCATGCTGTCTGGACATTGGTTTCCGCCACATGTCCTTTGCCCCGCACTACCTGTTTCATCTGCGGCGGTCAGCTGACATTGACATCTAGTTCAGTGTGACGCTTTAAAACTTCCTAGTGCAAACTTACTATTCGTTTGTTTCTATCATTTTACGTTAAACTCTATTTCTTAATGTACCAGCTACTGTCCATCTGGTAGTTAGTTTATACACTCGTCTCAGTTTTAAATTCAGACTTTAACACACTCTAACTGTAAATTAATTATAAAGGCATTTGCATAAATTCTTATATTATTTCACATTAATCTTCAGTCTTAATGTTTTACTGCAAATTATTAATCAATTATCTTTTAACTCACACTATTGAATATTAGCATAACTGAGTTATGTTTTAAGATATCATAGACCATTTTATGTTAGCATGTATGTATAACTGTATGATTTTGTAAATATTGTTTGTGTTTTACCATGTTTTATGAGGACCATATGTTAGATTAGTGCTCGCACTAAATATGTTATCCTCTTTAAATAAAGACTTTATTATTATTAATATTATTATTATTATTATTATTATTATTATTATTATTATTATTATACGAAATTATGATCAAAGGATCTGGCCCCGAGGTTATAAAACCTTTTTCATGCTCAGCTCATCTGAGACTAAATTTATCCTGCTCATAAATGTTAAAATGCCAACAATTGTTGGCATTTTAATATTTATGAGCAGGATAAATTACTGGCTTTGAAGGTCTAAATTGAAATTTTCTATTTTGGACTAGGTAAGTATTTATGAGGAATATAAATTTCATGTTTCGCTATGTTGAGCATAAAAAAGCTTTATGACCTTGGGACCTTAACAAAAGCATTATGGTAATAGAGTTCTTCCTTAAACATTTCCAAGTATTTTATAATAAAATATACAAACCTACCTGCGACATAAGTCAGAAATACAGTAATCATTTGGAATGACCAGTAGATTCCATCCATTGTTATTGTTGAAATATGAATATAACCTGCCTTTGCCATTTATATATTTCATCATAATTACAAAGCAAAAATGTCCCATGTGCCTGACCGAGTTAGAATCAAGCGTAGGTTTGATACCATAGCAGACTATGAACATAATGCAATTGAAATTGACTTTTAGAGAAACTTCATTTTGCTCAGCCGCACTCGTATACGCGGTAAGCCCCAAGGAGTCAATTTACCAGTGCTTAGCGAAGGCAGTGGTCAGCTTTTTTTCGTTCGAAAGATTGAACCTATATGATGTATTCGTATGACACGGCTCAATTATCATCATTCGTCATCTTCAAAAATAAGTCAATAATTGGATATGACATTTTGCATGGACCTTGTAAACAGGAAATGCGTAAAAGCCAAGGTCAAAATCCTCATTTTTCGGTTAATTTGATAAATACAAAATAATACATTCCTTAGTCCAGCAGGAATTTGGTGGATTTTCGATGGACCTGGTAATTGGGTATAAAGTTTTTTTTTCTTGATGGATTCTTGTAGTATAGGCATTGTTTTTCAAGAATCTGGCTGATGACACTTTGTCATCATTGGGGGTTTTGAAAAATTCAAGATGGCATCCAACATGTTTACCAGATATCGTTTCCTACTATATTACAGACTAAAACGAACTCAAAATAACATTTTCTCTATTGTTTTTACGTCAAATGATCAAATACGTATAATATGTAACAGAAAGAGCCAATGGAAAAAACGTTTTCGTCATATAATTAAGATGGTGTCCAACATGGCCGCCAGATTATCATCATGACATCAAATAGTACAGCAACAAAAATATTTGATTTTAGCTAGTGAGATACAACTATACAATGTTTCTCACTGATTCTTAAATTCTTGTTTCTCACTGATACATTGTCTAAAAAAAATCACATTGATGTCATCTGGTCATCACTTGAGAAAATCAAGATGGCGACCATGTGTTCTACAATATAATACAAGTAATTATGTTGTCATATTACTCCAAAATTAATGAAATGAGAATTGTGTTCCTTTAGATAATGTATATATCAACATATCTGGACTGAAGCTACATTATCCTGTCTAGACTTAAATATTAAAGATGGCATCCAAACTGGCTGCCAAAACAATAACAATGGATTTTCAGTGAATTTTCACTTTGACTATGAAAAACATCAGTATTTTTGGTTGATGTATCTTTTCTTGACCTTTGCATCATTGGTGGTGTCTAAGATGACTAACAGAATGTTTACTTTGTTTTAACAGCTTTTTTTTTCAATAAAAATGCATATATCAATGAATCAGAAATTCCTAAGCTTACCCAAAGCTTTTCATTCGTGATAGTGTCACCGCTTCCAAAATGAACTAACCTAGCTTGTATCTTTATTTCTGTTTTGTGTGGAGCTTCATTACATTGCCATCCAATGAGTACAGATCAAATATCAGTCATACATCCATGTGCAAATTAGACCACTTGGCATTATTATGGGAGTGGGTACATTTTTGTGGACGATTTTAAAGACAATTGACTGACCTTTACTTTCCAACCTTCACATACTTTTATGTCTTGGACATGTCTAACAAAAGTCTATGGCCTTAATCACTGCAGTTAGCTTTGCATATATGTATGACTAAATTGTACTCAGTCCCTGATCTGTATCAATACTAAATCTAATCTGTACCCATTATATTCAGTCTGATCTGTACCCTCATCACTGATATGTACCCATTATTTGTATAACCTCTGATTCAAACCCAACTGCAAACCCCATTTATATCCATCTTGCTTACTCCATAATATATGAATACGAATGAATATCCTGATGTGTTTTTGTGGGTAAAGATTAGAGAAATGTGTGGCTATTGATTAGAAGACATGGGTAAATGTGGGTACATATCAGGTATGTTGTGGGTATAGATCAGAGAACGAATGAAGAAACGAGTATGGACATGAGCTCTAAATATATATACCCAATTGTCTAAGAGTAAAAGTTTCTTTTTTTTTTGTTTCTACCAACATTGCAAAGCTGCTTACAAGCATATTCCGATAATAAAGCCATCGGTCTTATCAAATCTGAATGAATCGGACACTATGTGAGTGTTTCGATTTTGGTTGTGATAACTTTGCTGGTAGACTCTCTTTAATGAGTACTATGAGGCTTTGAGCTTGGTAATGATACAACAATTAAACAAATACGACCCGTACACCAATTCTTTTAAAACTAATATAACTCATATTATATTCTTGAACATCAATTTAAAATACACAAATAATTTTACCACTTCACTAGTCGTTTTAAGTCTACATTTCAACAATATCATTTAGAATGATTTCAGTTCGTGATTCATTTTTGCTTTTACGACAATCAGTATTCTGGCAAATAGATTGGTAACTGCATTTTTATATATCAACTCGGTAAACTACAATTATATTCTATTTGTTGTTCTCAGTAATAGCAAGCACAACATTTTGAATGGGTGGTTGCATATCAAGAGCAACTCTATAGCCTATTCATCCTGTACTGTACTAAGGGTTTAGCTTTATATGCCTGTTGTGATTCAGCATAATTAGTTTTGGTTTGTTTATGGGTATGAGTGATTGAAATCTTGTCTTGGAGGCTCCTGTGACCAAGTGGTTATGGTTGATGATTTCATGACCTCTATCTATTATCCAGTCATCTCACTGTTGTGTCCAGTATGGGTTCGAGCCCTGTATGGGGCACGTGAGACAAGTGAAGTTCTTCTTGTAGGTATGCCAGGTGTTTTTCTTAGGATTCTATCATTTTTGTCCGACCTATTGATATGTGATAGGAGGTGAAATTTCGAAAATGGTGTAAAATTGAACAAAACATCTCCAACAACCATAACTTGCACATCAAAAATACGTGCTTAGTGTTGACCAACCACCAGTGATATGGTCAAGAAAAAATCACACCCAGTTTTGTTGGATATACTTATTTATTTGATCAGGTACAGTTTTTGATATCTTGTGATGCCCTATCCTTCACGCCTTGTGTCCGGGCTTGGATTTTAATTCAATTTCTGGAATAGTTTTATTCTTACCTAACTAATAATGTACAGTGTCTTTATCTTGGTAATTTTTTAACCTCTGTACAGGTATTGCTTCTGAACTCCATCTGTACCGGTTACATTGTAGTCATATATATGTCAGTTGTGTAAAACCGATATCATTAATGTCATTTCAAATCATCCTAGAATGGTAACATTGGTGTTTGCAACATTTTAAGTCAATTTTACATCTCCATGGCATTCCAATTTGAAAACATAATCTGGTGGCCATCATTGACGCCATCTTAAATATTTTGGAAATGACATCTTTCCAAATGACAGACATACAGCAAATTATTCTCACTTAATGATTTCATAAAAATGCCATTTAGGTCCTATCCTATAGTAATGCCGCAAGAATTGTTATCATATAGACATGTGGGATGCCATCTTGAAATTCATATCCTTATTCTGGTAGCCATCTTGGACACTATTATTGATGCATGAGTCCAGAAAAAATAGCTGCAGCTAGATACATTGATACCAACAATAATTGGACTTATTATTAGTCTGCTTTTCATGGTCAAAACTGTACAAAGCACAAAAGTCCAGGTTTTTCAAGTTTAGGTGTCATCTTAAATAGGAAAGTTTTTAAACAACTGCATGTAGTGGAGCAAATATCATGGGCTATCTTTCAAGGGGGTGGTCTATGGAGTACCACATTTGTTTCTATATACCAAAATGTTCGTATTGGTCTGTAGTTTTAGAATCCAGCGTTTGCCACCTTGGCAAACCTTGCATAACTCCAGTATTCAAGATTGCGTCCAAGATGGCTGCCATTTCTTAAAATCAACCCCTATACAAAAATGCATCATAATTTTCATGTGTTTGCATTGAAATGGTATCTTAATGCCACATTTCATGTAAGAATGATGTATTTGTCTATTTCAAGTAAAAACCCTGACAGTTTAGGTAAAACAGTTGTAAAACTCATATTTAAATTCACAAATGCACGTGACCATGGTTTTTCACCTCGGAATGTTTGTTTAATGGCCCATTATTTAAAATCAGATAGTTATGGCTGCTATTTTACTTCTTTTCTATCAAATACAATATTTTTAAAGATTTTATAGAAACAGAAATTGTTTCTATATATAATATTCATGCTTAAAAACAGGTTTTAGACATCCGACCCAACACGGAAAAAACAACAAAAAGTACATATTTTCCTATACAAAATACGCTCTAAAATCTAATTTGTTATTGATTCTATATACCATAGTGTTTGTGTTGGTCTTCGTTTGTAGCATAAAAAACAGTGTCTGCCACCTCTGTAAAACACAAGATAGCTCCAGTATTCAAGATGGCATCCAAGAAGGCCGTCAAAATTTACAATTCTGAAAAAAATGAGACACATATGTCCCTTGACTTTTGTTTAGAAACAAATATGCTTAAATTGAGCTATAAACACTAAGAGTTATCTTATTATTGTTATTTTCATGTGTTTTCCATTGTTAAAACTACATTATGCATATATATTCTAGATATGAATGGAGTAAGGTCTAACTGACAAGGCAAAAAAGAACAAAAAATACACATTTTCCTATTATACATTATAGGCTCTTGAATCATGATTGTTATTGATTCTCTATACCAAATATTTTGTCTTGCAAGTTTTTTGAAGGTTTGAAGCTTTCAAATCCAGCGTTGGCCGCCTCTGCAAACCCAGCATAACTCCGGTTTTCAAAAGGGCATCCAAGAAGGCCGTCAAAATATAACATTTCGAAAACTAAGCCGCATGTGTCCTTTAACCTTTGTTTACTACCAAAACATTTAAAAATCAAGCTAAAACACTGAGATCTATCTTTTTAAAAGTATTTTCATGTATATATTTCTTTGTCAATATTACATTATGTATACAAATCTAGAAATGCATGGGGGTAAGGGCTGGAGTATGTTTGGACAGATGCAACTTAAATTCCTTTTAATAATCTGAATCACTGTAATTTTCCTCTGTCAACATGCCTGAAAAGATAGTATGCACATTTGTGTATATAACTACATGTACATTAATTTCTGACATTTATATATCACAGTGTATGGTTGTCGACACATAGAGCTTGTGCAGTATTCATCACTCATTTTTTACGTTAGCATACAGTGTCATTCAATAGCTCTAGAGCTGCAACTGATAGTGTTACCACCAATAATACTAAGCATTTTTTTATCATTCATTGTCCAATACAAATCTTAAGTCTGATGGTGATTTCAGTTCTTGAAAAACTGCAACCCATTCCGCCAAATATGCAGTTAATAGACACACCTCGGGCAAGGAAACCCGAAACTGTTATCTGTCGAGGGAGCTTTTAAGCCATCAACAGTATTGCCTTCTCTGCACACAGTGAGTTTAAAGACAAACTGTTTTTGTTACGAACTTAGACCACATATGATCCTCCGAGTGTTCTAAATCTTCACCTAGATGGTGCAGATCTATATTCGTTTCAGGACCCTGCATAATGTGATAACAAAGCTAAATGAAAATAACAATCAGGAAATGGCGCAATCAAAATGATAGAGGTCATTGCATGTTTGTTTGGTTAGTTTACATCTACTGGTTTTTCGTTATTGTCAAAGTTATCGGTAACTCCCAGTATAAGCATACCCCCTGATTTCTGACGTAATTTCTGAGGGGCCGGTTCCACTGAGGGAGTGTTAGCTTGTGTGCTGATGATGAAACTCGCCTCATTTCAGGGAATCGTATATCGAAGATAAGCTATTTGTTAAATCAATGAGTCTACTCCAGATTTGATCATGTACAACAAGACCTACATGTTTTGGGTATGCAATAGAAATCGCTGCTTTTGTAATATTACAACAAACTTAAAGACAGTGCAAGCCTACTGAAGCTCAGCCGATATGTCTGAAGCATTAACAAATCTTTCATTGTTCACACTTGAAGCCGACCATTTGTCTAGTACAGTAAAATATCTTGAAAGGCTTGCAATGGTGGCAGATTGATCCATTGCAGTTTCAGTGTTACTAAGAATACCATTTATTAACATGCCGATAGTTTTATGATGTATCGTATCTTCTGCTATTATTTTAAAAGAAGCCTGTGTGTATCATTAGCTGAAATGCTTTGGTTTAATTTTCATAGTTGACCAAACATATTCAGCGCTTCAGCCACACTGATTTGTACCAAATCAATCTCAATACGTAAATGATAATTTGGACCATAACTAAATAAAAAGGCTCTTTTTATAAGTACCTAATTGGTAATTTAGTTTTTCCTACCTCGGCTTTCGGAATGGAAATTTCTTTCTGACTGCGCATTTTCCTGATAATTGCCTACTTTTACCTTCTCCATATTGTTTGTTTTATAACATTCTATGTCATATAACCCAGCTTTCCAACTCCAGGTATTTAAATTTGTCTATTAAGTGGATAACTACGTAAATTATTCTGACCATAATTAAATAAAAAGGCTCTTTATATGGATTGTTTTTATTACATCCTATGTTATATAACCCAGCTTTCTAACTCCAGGTGTTTAAATTTGCCTATTAATTGGATAACTCTACAACTTGATTTTCGTTCATTATTGAACTTTCATACTCAGCTTTTAGCTTTGAACCTTTATCTGCATATTTAAATGAAACAGAATTATCCGTCATAGCTGAATGTTATATTCTAATGTGCCATTGAGCAAACAGCTCTTTTTACTGCACAATATATTGCTCCAGCAGCATCTAAGTCACCATTTGGAAGGTCCATTAGTACATGTATGTATAGCACTTTGAAGTCATTGCCTTTCTCCGTTGCTTCAACAACTCTTATAAATACATCAATGTTACAATCACAAATTGCGCATGCTAACATCGACCAGCTTCCACTTCCTTTACTTTCATTTGTATTAGGTCACAAATCTCGCCACAAATAAGCAATTATTCTTCCAATCAAAATACTTTGTAGATGATATGGTACTTCTAGGGTTAGTCTAATCATTTCTTATGTTTGACTTTACCTCTCTACTTTTTTGGCTTTAATGCTCTGATAAGTGGATTTACAGTTCTGATGGCACAACAGTTTGCATAAACCTTGTACATAAATACTCAAAGCATAACCAGTTAATGAGGAATTAGAACCTACATATGATTATAGTGTCGAAACAAAACATGGTTTGGTATTATTTTGTTTTATAAAGTGCCATATCGTACATCCATGTCTGCACCAAGGTTGTATTAATTGTAAGATTAATACTGCACCAAAGTTATATTAATTGCAGAACCAGAATTTGTCAATTACAGTTGTAATAAGATTGCGGAGCTTATGATGTACAAGAAAATAAGTTTTCTTTGTTGCTCTTTTTCTTGCCGGGCAAGAAAATTCCACTCATTTCTAGAATAAATACATCTGGACCTTCCTATAACTCAGTTCAAAAATAGTTTTGGATATAGGACTGATAATAGCTGAACTCCAAATGGTCATTTCATACTACCTTTGGTATATGTCTATATACTTTACTCTCGTTATAACACAAATTGAATAAAGCTAACACAGAGATTGGTTTGAACCCCAAAAATAGTGTTATAAAAAGGTTACGGTGTCTGAATAATTTTGATTTAACAAGGAAAAACACACATGAAGATAACATTAAGAAAATGTTCTAAGTGTTTTACAACTTGATTTTAGCTTTTTATTATTTAATAAAAGTCACAGGACATATTTGGCTCATTTTTCAAAATTCTATATTTTGACGGCCTTCTTGGATGCCATCTTCAATACTGGAGCTATCCTGTATTTTGCTGAGGTAGAAAACACTGGATTTTATGCTACAAAAACACTATGGTATATAGAATCAATAACAAATAAGATTGAAGAGCATATTTTATATAAGAAAATATGTACTTTTTGTTGTTTTTGTCGTGTTGGGTTGGATGTCTAAAACCTGTTTTTAAGCATGAAGCTTATATAAAGAAACAATTTCTGTTTCTCTAAAATCTTTAAAAATATTATATTTGATAGAAAAGAAGTAAAAAAGCAGCCATAACTATCTGATCATAAATAATGAGCCATTAAACAAACATTCCGATGTGAAAAACCTTGGGCACGTGCATTTGTGAATTTAAACACGATTTTTACAACTGTTTTACCTAAATTGTCAGGTTTTTTACTTCAAATAAACAAATATATCATTCTTACATGAAATGGGGCATTTAAATACCTTTTCAATGCAAACACACGAAAAATATGATGCATTTTTGGAGTAGGGGTTGGTTTTAGGAAACGGCAGCCATCTTGGACGCCATCTTGAATACTGGAGTTATGCAAGGTTTGCCAATGTGGCAAACGCTGGATTCCAAAACTACAGACCAAGACGAACATTTTGGTATATAGAAACAAATGTGGTACTCCGTAGACCACCTACTCCTATTTCTAAGCTACTTTTTGAACCATATTTGCTCCACTAATGAGTCAGATATGTTGATGATAGTAATATTCAGAAGAAATAAATGCATCTTTCCATTAGTTTAGGGATGAAGTATTTGACAGTATCATGCATATTTTCATTATGTGGTGGACCCCTTGGACGCCATCTTTATTTTCTCAAATTCCCCAATGATGACAAAATGTCATCAGTTGGATTCTTCAAAGACAAGGTCTAACCTCTAAGAATCAGCAAAGAAAAAAACTGTATACCTAATTGCAAGGTCAAACTGATTTCCTGCTGGACTACCTCTCATTTTCGGTCCTTTTTATTCGATAAGAAATTTGTTTTAGGTGGCTTATCAGCTAAACTAAGGATGCTAGCTGTTACTTAACCATGTGAATGGTGGGCATGGGGGGCGGTCTCAATACCATGCTGAGACAATGTTTATTTTCCTTGACGCAGTTGTATGGTAATTTAGGACAAATTTAGAATCCGGCTCTTAAATTCGGCACGCTATGATTATATCTAATTACATCCGTGACATATTGGCACTGGAAATGATTAGACAATATACGTCATAGGGACAAGCAATTGGCAAAAGTATCACGATAATTTTAGAACGATTTACATAATTATATGTCCGGCTATCCCAAGTACCATTAGATATATACTACTCATAGTTTGATAGGGATCAACATTTTATTTAAGTTGTCACTATTGCCTACCCTATCAAATTCAGTCATTCATCCCCTCTTATCTTATGACTTCAATGTAACTCATGGGAAGTTATTTTCCTTATTGTTCATTCAAATGCAAAACTGTTTTGTTAATCTAAATGTCGATTCTTTTATCACAGCTGAGAAACACGTGGTACGGAATGGGTGACGCACAATGAAGTTGAGATGAGGTGTCCGAAGTTGAGATGAGAAAATCGAGTTTTCTCCTATAGCGTTTACTTTACTGACTGATAGATAGGTGCAGTCAATGCAGAAATTGAACATTTATTGAATGAAATTAAAATAGGAAATCCATGTTATTTCGTTTTCGCAAACATTTCCGCCCCATTAACATATAGTACTTCCATCACAATAGCATTGAAGTGTTTGCGAAAACGAAGTAACCTCAACTTCGGACAGAATTTCATTGTGTGTCACCGATCATTTATCGGTTTGTATGTATACAATACCACGTGATTGCGCTGGCTCCCAAGCCAGTGCTATTTGTGGTTAGTTTGAGCAAGGGTTATGGGGCACAATTAATTGATTCTTCATTGCTATAAGCGGCTTTGATTTGAGCGGCCTCTTCCATTTCTGGTTCAATACATGCGAAATCATTTTGTCTGATCACCTACCGATATTGTGTTGTATCGCGACTGAAAACACCAGAATTCCCCCATCAATTAACCAAAGTTAATTATCTACATCTAATATACAATTACTTGAAGATAATCAAGTACTGTCTTCTACAGACTACAAAACGCTTTTGAGAAATTCTATAAGAATCAGTGCTCTGTAAAACATAACCCTGAATTTGATGAATCATTCAGTCGACAGATTGAAAATGAATTCGATGAGCTGAAGGCAAATTCTTCTCATAACTTCGATCAACTCTCAAATGCAGAAATTACTGTGGAAGAGCTAAATTCAATTGTGTCTAAGCTGAAAAAACTCAAAGCACCTGGTTGGGATGGAATTAAAAATGAACATATCATTTATGGAGGTGATGTTTTGGAAAAGGTACTCCTTAAATTGATGAACAGTGTTATGATCCTAGAATCAGTTCCAGACTCGTGGAAAAAAGGATTAATAGTCCCTATTTATAAAGGTCAAAAGAAAAGTCGGTTGGATATAAATAATTACAGACCTGTAACCCTTCTCACTGTGTTTTACAAAATATATGAACGCATATTACAAAACAGGTTTTTTGTGCTTCTCAAACAAAATAACATTTCCTTTCCGAATCCTCAGCAACAGGGCTTTCAAAATTCAAAAACACTTGAGTTGTGTAAGTACTGTATTCTGTCTACAGGAAACTATTCAATATAACACGGACCAGGGAAGCTCTACTTATGTGGCCCTTTTTTGATATCAAGAAGGCCTTTGACACGGTGTGGCATCACGCGCTACTTGTGAAATTAAATAAATTAGGTATATGCGGGAAAATTTGGAGAATCATCTGCCAGTTCTATGAAAACATGATGAGCGCTGTGACGATTAACGGACAACGGTCGAAATGGTTCTGTATCGAGCAGGGCGTCCGTCAGGGAGGGGTAATGTCCACGTTCCTGTACCTCGTATATAATAATGATCTACTAGTTGAACTTGAAAACAGCAACAAAGGATGCAAAATAGGTTACATTGATTGCAGTTGCCTTTCATACGTTGATGACGGAGCAGCAGCCGCAAATTCACCACGTAATCTTCAAATATTAGTGAACATAGCCTATAGGCATGCTTGTAGGTATCACTATGAACTTCACGCTGATAAATCGTGTGTAGTAGTCTATGGTAAGAACCAAAGAGCTTCAAGTCACCTGTCAGAATCTACATGTATATAGGCGATAAAATGATTCCACAAAAGCAATCAACGGTACACTTTTGTGTAAGGCAAGACTCTAACCGCTCAATTTCAGCTAGAGTGCGAGAAGCATGTGACAAAGGTAGATCAGCCTTCTACAGTATGTCAGACTTAGGTGTGCGTCCATGTGGCCTTAACCCTAAAACATCAGTGGACTTATATAAGAAAGTAGTTATCCCAACCGTTTTATATGGCTGCGAGGTTTGGAACAATTTGAAACACAAAAACATTGATGAGCTAAATAAATTCCAAAGAATGATAGCAAAGAAAATCCAAGGATTTCATCCATATGTTAGAACTGATATGTGTGAATCAATGTTGGGTCTAATAAGGCTACAAGCAGAGATTGACAGACGAAAGCTACTTTTTCTACGGTCCCTGTGTGCAATGCCATATAGGTCAGTGTCCAGTAGAATATTTCAATTGAAACTGTTCATGTACCTTGATCATGGCATCGACAATGGATTCACAGCAGGTATTTTTGCAATACTTACAAGATATAACCTAGTAGACTATGTTACCAAATATGTACAAGCGCTACAATTTCCTGGAAAGTATGCCTGGAAACGAATAGTGAATAGAGCAATTTTCAATTATGAGCGGAACTTATGGCAGGAGAGGATAAACACTGACATTGACTTTATAAGATTCAAACACTTACAGTTAACAATTACTCCTGCTACAATATACATTGAAGATACTCTGATGAAGGACAGAGCAACAACTATGTTTCTAGCTAAACTATGAGTTATGAAACCGTCAGTAGTTCGTACATGTCATATGTGCGGCTGTGCCAAACAAGACATTTCAAATCACATTGTTGGAGAGTGTCGCCAGACCAGAGAGACTATGAATCACTTCTTTCTATACATTCGGTAACACTCAGGTGATAACATAGCAAATGAGCTCACATCATCTACTGTGAATGACTTATTAGTGAAGCTTTTAGGAAGGACATTCGCTTGCAACTTTAACGAAGATGACATGGCCTGTTTGAGAGTGGTGAGCCTGCAATTGCTTGAATTTCTAACAACTGGACTGCAGTTGTACTAATGGAATTCCTGAAAATGAAATGCTACAAAACAACGTTAGTTAGGCAAAACAGTTTTTGCATGTCGGTAATGAGCTTGCTATACAATATTGTGTATTTTTGATGTTATTGTTTGTATGCACTGTGTCTATCGGTTCTATTGCTTGTATTCATTGTGTAATTTTGATTCTATTGCTGTATTCATTGTGTATTTTGATATGATTGCGTGTATGTGCTATTTGCATGTCATTTGCTCAGTGTTCATATGTAAATCTCCTAAGGAGGAAATAAAGGAAGAATGACTTTAATTAAATGATGATAAAAATTGAGGAACTATTTTTTCATTAAGACTATATCGAAAGGGTGGTCGGCTTCGAAAGAAATCAATAAAAAAAACTTCTATAAAACTATGATACAAAATGTTATGTTGCAAAATTTCTTCTAAATTATTTTTATAAATACGATAAATATAATGTTATTTTATGTTACCGCATTATTTTTACTTTTTTTTTCATTTTTTCGCTGCATGTGTAAAAAAAACCGTAGACAGCCCTTTCGATTTTTCAACGTTGCTAAGAACTCTTAGCGTACTTATATAACTGACCTAGATTCCTAGATTCCGTATCATAATCGTCTACTATAATCTGTAATTAGATGACCGTGTTAAAGTAAATAAAATTAAAAAATTAAAACTAAAATTAAAACTGAGATCCTTTAAGAACAGTGAACCGTTAATGAGAAAGGGAATGGGCCATACAACAGTTTCGACTATTAAAGTCTCGTCAGTGACCCTTAAGATTTGGCAACATGGAGCCAAAGAGAATGACTATAATTTTTCAACTTTCAAGAGGGTAGTCGATACAAAGCAAGTATTATCTAAATGGGACCAAATAAGTTAAATATTAGTTAGAAAGTGATTCTTAACTGATTATAAATTTCTGATTTCTCAGACTATCCTCGCTGATCTGAAAGGAACAAAAAGAAAATATAACCTGCACTTTGGATGATGTATGGGGATACTTTTCAGGGCCGCCACACGGCACAACACCAGCTGAAGTAATAGCAAATAAATTTAAAACTGAGATCCTTTAAGAACAGTGAACACACATTAATGAGAAAGGGAATGGGCCATACCGCAGTTTCGACCTAGATTATGTCTTATGGTTTGTGGATTTTCGGGGGCTATTTGTAGAAGTATCTGTACATGTAGATATCGATCACAAGTACATGAAACAAGCACATTCTAGATGTTTCGCGAACCCTGGGGAATTGGAATCCCGTTTTGTTTTTCAGTGTTAACAGGACTTGGTATTTTGTTTCAGTCGCTAAAACATTCCTTTTTGTGTATTTTTCGAGCGAATTGATTGGGGATCAAAGATCAGGTAAATCTACCACAGCTTAACATTAGTAGATCTACGGATAGACTTATAGTTATACTAAATGCGTTTTGCAAAACGCGAAGTTCGTTAATCTGTGTACCCATATCAAATAAAAATGTGGCGGGCTTTTAAGTGACCAAACACGTTATGGGATATTTTTATAGCCTCAACCCTTCAATGTACTATTCTATAGCTATTCCTGTAATGGAAAAGGTCCATATAGATTTTCATCCGAGAAAAAAAGAAGTCCGGTTTTAAAAGATTGTTTATTCGTCAATATATTTATTTTAGAATGTAAAGCTGTAGACATACAAAAAGTAAATCGATTGTTTTGTCAACTGGGACACTTAAAAGTTTGAAAGTTACTAACGTTTCAAATTAAAAAGAATGCTTAGAGGCCATGGGTAGTGATTCGGTCGGCGGTCATCAGTCTGCGGTCTTTGCAAGCCTTAGGCATATTCGTCCCCAATTATTTCGATACAAATTGTTATTTCGGTTTCTAATCTATAAACGACATGCTTAAGACATGATTTCTATCATCGATTATGCCTGTAGTGCCTGTCTGTTCTTCATAATAATAATAGTTCATCGCGGTTTGTATTTAGCGCTACACTGCGGTGGTCACTTCAATAGTTTTTTTATGATAACCTCGAAGGTACGAATGAAGCCGAGATAACCTGATTCTCTTTCTCTTTTCTAGTAATCAAGGGCGGGAAAGTTATTCGGTATCAATTATGCATGGCACTGGTTCCTATTCCGAATATATTTACATATAACATAAACCTGATAACGGGAAACCAGCCGATAATGGCAACTATTTTTAGATTATTATTTATAGACCATAAATGTTAATAATAACATGAGTAATGCCGTTAAAAGTCTGTCGGCCCCATTAGCTCAGTGTCTTAAGCATTGGTCTTCTAATTAGACTCTTACAGGTTCGAATCTCGCCGCATATCCGCTATTATTTTTTTTTTTATTTTATTTTATTATTAATACGTTTCTTTTCTTTCTTCATTCGTTTTTATTCTTCCTTTTTTATGGAGTCTATTTAGCAGTACGCTGAAAAAAAAGTTGTTCAGTACTGGCGATAACTGGTAGGCCCAGACAGATGAATGTTGCACATTATCAAATGAGCCGCGTCACAAGAAAACCGGATTTTTGCCTATGCAAAAACAAGCGAAGCTGATCAGCGCATTTCTTTTCGCTACACGGATAGTACACTTTCTCTTCTTATTAAATCCGAAATTTCAGGTTTCTATGCTGCTTCTGGGACTGTATCAGACTGTATTCTGGTTTGTGTAAAGGGGTGCTCACACCACAGCGTATAGCGCCAACGTATGCCGACGTATGGGATATTTTGTCCATACGTTGGTGTACGTTGCAAACGTTCGGCATAAGTTTTGCATAAGTTATGGGTACGCTACAACACGCTGGCATACGTTGTCGTACGTCGTGTACGCCACGAAATTTTGTGCATGCACAAAATTTCCAACGTATGCCGACGTACTGATAATACGTTACCCATAAGTTAGGCGTACGCAACGAATACGTTATGCATAAGTTCATGAACGTTACCTGTAAGTAACTCATACGTTCGCATACGTTGTCGTACGCCAAAGCTCACCTGGATTTTTGTTTAGCGTATGAGAAGCGTATGCATAACGCATAACCAACGTACGAGCAGCGTGTTTGGAACGTATGCAGCGTATGTTAAACGTGCGAAGAACGTACTCAGCGTATGCACAACTTACGCGTAGCGCATTGGTCAGCGTTCGGGATTTTATGTATAAAAATGGAAGGAATAGGGACTGTGTTTATGATAGCCACACGGAAGCATCAAAGTAATATACTCAGCCAACAACAAATTGCACAATTGGGTGTATGACTATTGTATTCACTGTTATATTATCGCTTGTCCAGAGAATATTTTTTGCAAGAGCTGGATGCCTTCAAAGCTCATATATGACCCTTTATCATGTAAAATTGTCGACATATAAAGTGTAAAAGGTACAAGTAGGCAAAGATCAGGAAAAGGCGCAATCAGAAAAAGATTCCCACTCCAAAAACCGAGGTGGGAAAAAACCAAACTAACAATCAGGTACTTATACCATGAAAACATTTCGTAAGTCGTAAGATTTGTTGAATGTTAAAGTCACCTTTTCAAAATATGAGTATTTACCAAATCGAATATCAAAGGTAACTGAAAATTAAAGCAGGTAGATTCCACAATATGCTGGTTATTTTCAGTATATCGAATGATTACATTTTGTAAAAACGAAAAGTAGTTGAGAAATTGTTATGGGAGACTTCTTTAGCTGTGTGAAGTGTTAAGATTGAAACAGAAACAGACACGAATCTTAAAAACCTCACCCATCATAATATATGTTTCTACTAGGTCTACTCAAGTAAAACAATACTACTGGCAGTGTCAATTTGTTTGTTTCGATTTTGGTATGCATGGAAGCTTAGTCACTAAAATACATGTATCGAATACGATGATCTATTGCACAATTAAGTATAGTTTGTGCGTTATATCATGCAAGTTTTCAGCTCCAGTCAATTATTTGTCATTATTGACGATTTTGTCACTTTTGTTAAGTGACCCATAAACTCAGTTCTACCTAATTAGGAAATGATTCTTCTGAGAAACGACATAAGAAATCCACAAAATGCACCCCGAGCTCCCGAATGATCAGGTGTGTAGATTACTTTGGTCTTTTTTCCTTTTATTTATTTATTTATTTATTTATTTATTTATTTATTTATTTATTTTCCATTTTTACTGGATATATGTTTGACTCCCTTTTTTGAAGAACGTCAAGTTCGTTAGAAGCACGCTGTGCATACGTTTGGAATACGTCAGACGTACGTTGTACATACGCTCCTTATAAGTCACGAACGCTATGCTAACGCTGGGGGTACGCTGTTATACGCTGTTATAAGTCATGATACGCCAGGAATACGTTATGAATAAGCTACTCATACGTTAGACATACGTTCCGTGCGCTAAGCATACGCTATGCATACTTTCAGAGAGAGCATTTCCCGGATTTTTAGCATAGAATGAGCAGCGTATGACAACGTACAACAACGTACTGGGTGTTTTTTCATACGCTGCTCATACGTTGGCTAATACGTTGTGGTCTGAGCGGACTTGGTCGGAAACCCCGAAGACCGGTTTTCTCGCGTCGCGGCTCATTAAAATTGAATTTTGAAATGATGTATAACCGTATCTTCAATGGCAAAAAAGATAAATGTATTACATAGGTGTAAATTATGTAAAGTGTATGTTGAGATATCTGATGATTTTCACAAGTGATTGATATCAGCCGATATTTTAACTGTATTTCTTATCACTTCTGACGTTTACATTCACTTGACGTCATTAAGAAGTGTTTCACGTCAGAAATTCTAACGCCTTTAACTCAGTTATTTAAGAAATAACATAAAGTATTGGTGTTCATGTTCTTAAATTTTTTATTTAGAACGTAAGGAAGAGTGTACCAAAAATATTTGTGTTTTCAATATTTTTTTTGTTTTGCATTTTCACCGCCTGCCTCTTCAATGGGAAAATTTACAAAATCAACACACTAGATTAAATATATTTGGTATTCAATTCAAAAAAGTAAAATATCCTCTAAGTATATACCCATACCCATACATACACGTCAATCTTGAAAAGTCAGTCGCACATTAACGTACAAGACAAACGCGACCCTGGCGTATGAAAAAATCTCAACACGCTGAATAAGAAAATTTGCTTCTTAAACTTTAATTACCTATAGTATGGGACTTACGGCTTATCAATTACTAGAATCTAGTAAAACCACAACATGGAAGTATGGAGAAATCTCCGACCACTTTTGCAACCTCTTGGCGTGATTTGTATGTTTGAATTGATGCTTTACGTTCCAGTCAACAGCTAAGGTCATGTTGGGATGTTGCCTCCATTTTACAGGACTTTTACCCAAAATGAGGATGTCATCACATCCAACAAGTGCTTGAAATATAACTATCCAACTAAGACCAAAAAGGCTTATACGTATGGATGGTTTGACTTGAAATGTTTCCTCGGCAGGCTCAGACAAGCGCGGTTAACCAGTGATCAGACGGTCAGTCAGCAGTGTATTTAGCTTTACCTGGAGGCACAAGTAGCCTATATATATTTCTTTAGGCCCCAATGGGAGGGGCCCCATAGTCTCTATGGTGTAATTAGCAGTCACAAATGATTAGCGTGTGTCTAAGGTATGTACAGGTCGTATAATAATCTCAGCATGCTGAAAATTTTGGATTGCATGTACTTTTATACAGTAAACTGTTATGTTAAGCACACAATACAGTATAGGCGCGTATCAAACGTTTAATGTAACGCGTGTTGAACTTATTCGTATAAGACACATACCCGAGACACGTCGAGCTTTAAGCATGCTGCATGCTTAAAATACTTTAACGTACACCAAGCGTACAGAATGCACATGTACGAGGTTTGTGGACACCTTGGCTAGCAGGAAAAGTAAAGTGCTGTTGTTTAAGTTTTTTTGTTTTTGTATAAATATAAGCAGCAATATCTTATGAGCATATTTGAGGAATTTGTTTCAATTTGAAGTATCAACACGTTAAATATGACATATTTTCTACTTAAGCGTACGTAGGGCCACGCGGGACAGGTGCCAAAACGTCAACAAAATGTGACGTTTTTCATATTGTGTTTTTTCCCTGTCAAACGGCACTTAAATATGTTATAACATTAAAATATTTCGTCCTAAAACCATATAACACTGACTTCAGTTTCAGAAAGATTCCGACTTGGCGGCAGTGTAGTTGCATAAGTTGCATGAGTTGCATAAGTTGAACTATAAGTTCGTTAAATTTGATAAGTTGAACAGTAAGTTGGATGAGTTGGATAAGTTGCATGCTGAGTTGGATAAGTTGCATAAGTTGAACAATAAGTTGGATGAGTTGGATAAGTTGTAAGCTGAGTTGGATAAGTTGCATAAGTTGAACAGTAAGTTCGAAGAGTTCGATAAGTTGAACAGTAAGTTGGATGAGTTGGATAAGTTGTAAGCTGAGTTGGGTAAGTTGCATAAGTTGAACCGTAAGTTGGATGAGTTGGATAAGTTGTAAGCTGAGTTGGGTAAGTTGCATAAGTTGAACAGTAAGTTGGATGAGTTGGATAAGTTGTAAGCTGAGTTGGGTAAGTTGCATAAGTTGAACAGTAAGTTCGATAAGTTCGATAAGTTGAACAGTGAGTTGGATGAGTTGGATAAGTTGTAAGCTGAGTTGGATGAGTTGGATAAGTTGCATGTTGAGTTGGATGAGTTGGATAAGTTATACAAAGAGTTCGATGAGTTGGATAAGTTGGATGTTGAGTTGGATAAGTTGAATAAGTTATACGAAGAGTTCGATGAGTTGGATAAGTTGCATGCTGAGTTCAATGAGTTGCATATGTTGAACTGTAAGTTCGTTAAGTTCGATAAGTTGAACGGTAAGTTGGATGAGTTGGATAAGTTGTAAGCTGAGTTGGATGAGTTGGATAAGTTATGCAAAGAGTTCGATGAGTTGGATAAGTTGCATGCTGAGTTGGATGAGTTGCATAAGTTGAACTATAAGTTCGTTAAGTTCGATAAGTTGAACAGTAAGTTGGATGAGTTGATTTTATTGCAACGCCATCCCGTATGAAGGCTGACCGAAAAACACAACATTACTTATGGGAGAAAATATGACGTTGAGGTCATGATGTTGGCATAAAAATGAATGTGCCAACGTTCGGGTAATGCATTTTATCATAATATGATTATGACGTCCGGCTGTTACGTCATGTTATAAAAGTCGTATGACCACAAAAATCGTATGTAATAACACACTTGCGGGAATACGTAACGTCATTGATGCCGTCAGGTACAACATTGTTCATTGAAAATATGTCCACTTCGAAGGCGATGAAATCATATTTTAAAAGTCATATGATAAAACGAATCTTGCACTCGTGTTCATTTCATATGAAATTTATTAAAGCTCGTTTAATAAATTTCATATGAAATGACCACTCGTATAAGATCCTCTATATAGAGAATGCAGGGTTGCAACAGAACGCGACGGTTTCTTGAACGGTCTTTCATGTACACGGCAGTCTGCGCCGATCGTTATCTTTCTTAATTTCCCCCTATGTAGCCTCTCCGTAAATTAAATCGATTATGTATGACAAAATACCACTTTGTTTAGGGCACACACTTTTGCCTTTCAAGGCATGGGGCAAGTAGTCATCAACTAGATTTGTCAATGCACATGATCATACTTTCAAATATTTTTATTTGACAGTAATCATAAAGTCCGTAATCATGTTTGGTCGTAAATAGAGTTTAGCACGTGTTTCTGTTTACTTCCGGTATTCCAGAACTTTGCGCATAAAATTCGAGTGTGAAGGCGGGCAAAATTATATATTTATCACTGTCACTCATTTAAGTCAAATTTTAATTAGTCTTTAATTGGCTTATCTGTAAAGCATTTGGGAAGTTTTCGACAGATCCTTGTTCGGCAAACGAAGCACTAGAACATATCAAAAAATATCAAAATTGAAAAAATTAATTGAAAATATACTGTGGCTTTAAAGGATCAATGGCCAATTGTGCAATATTAGCGACCAATATTGTATTTCAGTACATTTTAGTTGTGTATAATATAAGTATGCCACCTAGTTGCAGAAATTTAAAGTTACTTTCCTGATGAAGGCCTAGTGCCGAAAATTTGAAATAGAGTGAAAAATTAACCTAGTGTATAATTGATAATTAATATTTGTGTTACGTGTTTGTAGCAGTTGATTTTTCGCATTACGAAAACGTGTCCATGCAATATACATATTTTTTTTTTTCAGCTGTAAAAATTGAAAATAGCATCAGAAAAACTTATATTATTAATATTATTGCTCAAATCATAGATCATGGGTACACTTTAAAACCGCCTCGCCTAGGCGGCTCCACAATCTATGTTTTGGACCAAAGATAAGAAAAAATATGTATACCCCTGCATACCTCAGTTTTACTGTATAAAAGCGGGGTTTATTTGGGTATTCATTGCACGGACATATTATCCGAACCAAACGCCACCTAAATGAAAATGAAGTAATTATATCAGCTATATGTATACACGATTTTTGGTTTTGAACAAGCCACTGCATTACCAATACGTGCTAAACAAAAGCAAAACTGACACTGTATATGTGACAACTACGTATACGATCAATTTATGTTTAATTATACCGGCCTTTCTTTAGGGTGGTTTAAGAATACTAGTAACTGGCATGCAATCTGATGTCGGTGTGTCATCTGGCCTAGCATGAGTATTATTTTTGTATATTCCCCGCATACCCCTCATACTACGCTTATGTAATTAACGTATTACACGTTCTTTCACATGCTGAAAACACACCCTGAACCGATTAAAATGTTTCTCGAACGATATCGCAAAGTTAACAGTCAGTGGCTTAGATTTGGTTCTGTAAAATGCTGTATGTTGAAGATATATCTTCACAATGTGATCAAGGCGTAACCGATGTATTGTTATTTCAAAATATCATTTCTGTACATGTTTTAAATCAATCTGGTGTAGTGCAATTACTAGTTATCAAAAATTATACATGTACCATTGTTAATGAAGCAGTATATATGTATGCGTAAGGGGTGCAAAAGGATTGCAAATGCCAGTCTTTGAACAAGTACAACAACGCAACCAAACGAAACAAACATTCACGTTTTCAGAAGATACGTGAATCAGTAAATACTGGCTTACTCAGTAATACACATATCATTGTAAATGCGGTAAGCTAAAGACATACACAAAGTATGCAAAACGAATGCTAATGCCAGACTTTGAACATGTACAGCAAAACAACCAACAAAAGAAACATTAACGTTTACGGAAGATAGGTAAATCAGCTATCAAATATTGCCATAGACAGTGTTATACACACCATTGTAAATGTTGCAAACTAAAGGCATACATAAGGTATGCAAAAGATAGCTAATGTCAGTTTTTGAACACGTACAACAGCGCAACCAAACGAAACAAACATTTATGTTTGCGGAAGATACGTAAATCAGCCATCAAATATTGACATAGCTAGATGTATACATACCATTTTAAATGCGGCAAGCTAAAGGCATGCATAAGGTATGCAAAATGATTGGACATGCCAGTCTTTTAACATGTACAACAACGCAATCAAAAGAAACAAAGATTAACGTTTACGGAAGATACGTTAATAATTAAACTTATCGAACTTATAGTTCAACTTATGCAACTCATCGAACTCAGCATGCAACTTATCCAACTCATCGAACTCAGCTTACAACTTATCCAACTCATCCAACTTACTGTTCAACTTATCGAACTCATCCAACTTACTGTTCAACTTGTGCAACTTACCCAACTCGGCTTACAACTTATCGAACTCATCGAACTTACTGTTCAACTTATCGAACTTAACGAACTCACAGTTCAACATATGCAACTCATTGAACTCAGCATGCAACTTATCCAACTCATCGAACTCTTCGTATAACTTATCCAACTCATCCAACTCAACATGCAACTTATCCAACTCATCCAACTCAGCTTACAACTATCCAACTCATCCAACTTACTGTTCAACTTATCGAACTCATCGAACTTACTGTTCAACTTATGCAACTTACCCAACTCAGCTTACAACTTATCCAACTCATCCAACTTACTGTTCAACTTATCGAACTTAACGAACTTATATTTCAACTTATGCAACTCATCCAACTCAGCATGCAACTTATCCAACTCATCGAACTCAGCTTACAACTTATCCAACTCATCCAACTTACTGTTCAACTTATCCAACTCATCGAACTCAGCTTACAACTTATCCAACTCATCCAACTTACTGTTCAACTTACCGAACTCATCGAACTTACTGTTCAACTTATCGAACTCATCAAACTTACTGTCCAACTTATGCAACTTACCCAACTCAGCTTACAACTTATCCAACTCATCCAACTTACTGTTCAACTTATCGAACTTAACGAACTTATAGTTCAACTTATGCAACTCATCCAACTCAGCATGCAACTTATCCAACTCATCGAACTCATCGTATAACTTATCCAACTCATCCAACTCAACATGCAACTTATCCAACTCATCCAACTTACTGTTCAACTTATCGAACTTACTTTTCAACTTATGCAACTTTCCCAACTCAGCTTACAACTTATCCAACTCATCCAACATACTGTTCAACTTATGCAACTTACCAAACTCAGCTTACAACTTATCCAACTCATCCAACTTACTGTTAACTTATCGAACTTAACGAACTTATAGTTCAACTTATGCAACTCATCCAACTTAGCATGCAACTTATCCAACTCATCGAACTCAGCATATAACTTATCCAACTCATCCAACTCAACATGCAACTTATCCAACTCATCGAACTCAGCTTACAACTTATCCAACTCATCCAACTTACTGTTCAACTTATCCAACTCATCGAACTCAGCTTACAACTTATCCAACTCATCCAACTTACTGTTCAACTTATCAAACTCATCGAACTTACTGTTCAACTTATGCAACTTACCCAACTCAGCTTACAACTTATCCAACTCATCGAACTTACTGTTTGACTTATGCAACTTACCCAACTCAGCTTACAACTTATCCAACTCATCCCACTTACTGTTCAACTTATCGAACGTAACGAACTTATAGTTCAACTTATGCAATTCATCCAACTTAGCATGCAACTTATCCAACTCATCGAACTCTTCGTACAACTTATCCACATCTTCCAACTCAACATGCAACTTATCCAACTCATCCAACTCAGCTTACAACTTATCCAACTCATCGAACTTACTGTTCAACTTATCGAACTCATCGAACTTACTATTCAACTTATGCAACTTACCCAACTCAGCTTACAACTTATCCAACTCATCCAACTTACTGTTCAACTTATGCAACTTACCCAACTCAGCTTACAACTTATCCACCTCATCCAACTTACTGTTCAACTTATCGAACTTAACGAACTTATATTTCAACTTATGCAACTCATCCAACTCAGCATGCAACTTATCCAACTCATCGAACTCAGCTTACAACTTATCCAACTCATCCAACTTACTGTTCAACTTACTGAACTCTTCGAACTTAACTTAAATATTAAGACATATTATAAAGTATGATATCCCTTGTTCCCCAACCTATATGTTAACTATTATAACTCATCCAACTCAACTTACATTGTTTAGTATCCGTGAATAGTTCGTTCTACACATCAGCTACTATTTGTTATATTAAATGCAACTATAACAACTTATCCTACTCAACTTACATCTTTGATCATCCCGTATGGTATAAGTATCTTCAATATATAAGGAATATAACGGTCCACAGAATAAATACGGTAAGCTGTAAGCTGAGCTAGATGAGTTAAGCTAAGCTGAGAATTCTTTGCGTTTTCGCCTCAAGAAAGACCCGAACTATCAGCCAAAATGTGCATACTTTTTGTCCCTATGTGCTGAGCATGATGAGCTGAGTAAGTTGAGCTGAGTTGAGATGTGACACTGTACCTTTCCATTGTGTAGATATTCGGGACCGGGAGTATGAAGTATAAGCCGAAATAATGGCGTAATTTGACGTCGGAGAACAGCCGACGCCGATTGTATGTTTCGTTAATGAAATCAACCACAGATACGATGAAAATGTTACAAACAACAGAAACGTCATCGGTCTGTCAGTTACTATTCAGTTCACAGTAGTTGTGGCACAGTCGATTTTCAGCTGCTCAGAAGTCCACCTATGAGGATAAACGGAATATCACCTGTCTGGCATGCTCGCCGCAAGAAATTGTTACACATGTTCAACAGATGGACGAACAATTTTGCGAGAACTGGTACGGCGTATCTGCATTTGACAGCTGGATACAAAGACATAAAAGTTGATAGCCAAGGATCTTTGGTTAAAATAAAACACCCTGAAACAAATGTATAACGCACTGGCGGCTTAAAATGTCAAGTAACGTCATATAGAGACGTTGACCTTTGTCCCGCACTCGGTTCGGAAGTGCAGGGAAAAGGCTGTAGATGACGTGTTTTTGTCTGATTTAAATAAAATTTCTTGTATATTTGCTTATAAAATACTTTTGCAAAAGCAGATATATTCATTTTTCTGTTGAAAATATAAATGATGTACACGAACTTTTCTGACAAACCACGTATGTATTAAACGCATTTGTTACGTGTCTCCGACGTGCTTCTGATGTTTGTTGAATCAATGTATCTCTATGTCTATGGAAATACAATGGTTGAATTTGCGGCATATTTTTCCACACGCTCGGTGCGCGGTTTGTCTTATACGTTATTGACTGCGATAGAAAATTGAGGCTATTGATATGACACTTGTGTCATATCTTTTCTTGTATATTACTTCATTCGTTCCAAGGAGATACTTCTGTTGTGATTCTAACTGGTTTGTGTTTTAGAGACGAATATTTGTGCTGTTTGAGCCTTGTGTACGTTTTCATATTTTAGTTCGGGTAATTTAGTGACCGCCTATTGAGGAATTATAGCTGCTCACTCTGCTTTCGATATGTTTTCTTGGTATACCAGTACCTAAGTGTCGTTTTAGCTTTTTCCCATCCCTCGGTTTAAAGAGTGGAATTTCTTTCTGATTGTGCCATTTCCTGATCATTGCCTACTTGTACCTTTTTAATCAAATCCGGAATGTATGATTTGCGCCTTGAACCCATCATATTTGTTTTACAAACGATACCGACCTTTTTCAATAACTGCAAGGTTAACGTTTGCTCCCTTGTGCTATAATGTATAACCCTTTAAAATGCAAAAAGTATGTTTCTTACGTCGAGTAGATCCGTCAACAGGTACTGGGGCACACTTAAAATAAAAGAAAGCAATCGTCAGGAAACGAAAGTCACACTTTAAAAACGAGCCGGCTGAAAAATGAATTGACAAGCAGAAGAATCGCATTGGAAGGTGTCAGTAATATAAAATTACCGGGGGCTTGAAACGGTTTTGCAGCCATCCGCTTCTAGGGTGGTTTATAACACAAAGTTAGTCGTTCGATCCTCATGATGAAAGACCGACTTACAACTTTCGGTCAACAAAGAATAACAACCCGACGTAAAAATGCGGAATTACGTCGATCAATTTCGACCGGCTACCAGAGGCGATACTACATGAGAAAAATGGGTAACAAAACGCAATAGTGGTGTACTCATTTTTAAGTTTTAAGCCACTCGCCTTGTAAAACATGGGTCAAGGGTTAAGTCCCGGACTTCTCCAGTCCTTCGGTCCGAAACTTTCACAGACAAATGTGTTACTAAACGTATAACAGTAGCGTATAATTTATAAGCCACTAGCCTTGTAAAACACGGGTCGATGGTTCGATCCCGAGATTCTCCAGTCACCCTTTAGAGATTTTAAATCGAGATTCCGTCTCTAAATGACCTTAGTCGTTGAACAAAAATCAATTGAGTATTTGCATTGCAACTTTAGAATCTGTTTAATAAGTACATGTGTGGTCGACGTAAAATTACTTACTTTATTTTATGTATGTAGTTTAGAACTTATTTTCATGATTCTGCTGACATGTCAATGTTTATTTTAGTGCATCTATAAACCAGAAAGCTTTCAAAATATTCTATTTTATTTTATTTATTATTAATCCTCGTAATGTGTATTTGCTTCATCCGCCAAACTAATGGATATAATTATGCATAATTAGGGAAGAAATGATTTGTTTGCAGTAGGTGTCCACTGTTTTGCCATCAAAGTGTATAAATGTTGGTTATAGACACGATAAAATGTGTACTGAGTATCATCATAAAGTTCTACATCATGGTTTGCCAGCGCTTTCTCCTTTGCTCTGTCCCAGAGCAATTTTTTACTTGTTCTCAGTAGTGTTTATGTCTTCTAAAGTGTCTGTCTTACGATTGTTTCACTGTATATTACTAAGGGACGTGAGCTTAACCGAATAATACCAAAACTCGGTCAAAGTGGATAAGTGCGTTTATATTAAGTGACGGTTTCCATATGTAGGTGACTGCCTAATGCATTGCCAATATAAAATGCAGGCTCAATTGTATACGCATAGCCCGAAGATTATAAAAAGTTTTTCATGCTCAAGTCAGCTGAGCATGAAATTTAAACTACCTATAAATAGAGAAATAATCAAATTTGGTAGAAACTTCAGATTTAAACTAGCAAAGCCTGTAATTTACATGTGTATCTTGCTAATAAATGTTAAAATGCCAACAATCGTTGGCATTTTAACATTTATGAGCAGGATAATTTTTAGTCTCATTTGAATTGAGCATGAAATAAACTTCTATCTCGTGACATGATCGTATAGTCAAGACGGGCACATACACTGCATTGGATGTAAAGCATACGTAAAGCATTTCGATGTAAAAAGATATATTTCTATGAAATTTATAACAAAAAATACGTGTAATAGTGACAAAATAAATATTATATTAGCAAAAAAAAAATTTTTTTTTTTCATTGAATAACACTTTTCTGGTAAAACATTTAAGAAAAGAATTTCATTTTTTGGTGTTCATGGATGTATGAACCACACCGCAAAGTGAATTAACCTCGAAGGGGTTCATGTATGATGACGATTGTAAGCTTTGCTAGCGACCCACTATGGTTCATAGCTCCATATGAACCTTAGAAAAATTTGACTCATTGCTTATATTTACATTAATTAATTCCTCCTTATCGCTTGTTGAAAAATATCAATGCGATCACATTTACAGGCAAATATATTTACACACAGGGTGTGTTACAACAGCATAACGGCATCGATGATATCATGACGTTTACAACGTCCAATCGCATTGGTTAGAGACCTGTTTTGACCTCACTTTGGATCACGTGTCGTCGCGTGACACGATGTTGTTGATGTAACTATGAACCAGATTTCAGTTCTATAGAATCATTTAGACTTGGCATTAGATATGTAAATACTGATATATACAAAACGAACATTTCGTTGCTTTACCTATAACGTGACATGCAAGCTTGATAAGATCACATTTATTTTTGTTTCACACCATTTTGCCTCGCTATGCTTGCATAAAACAAATACATATAATATGATACCATTTCATATACGAAATATACAGCACAACCCCATGGTTTATGAATAAAATCGGGTTCCCTAAAACTTTGTGAATACACATCATAAAACGTGTCATATCTTAAAAATAAATAAATAAATAAATAAATTAATAAACAAGTAAGTAAGTAAATAAGTCAAGTACATGTAACTTGACATAGAAAATCAAATATTACTAATACAAAGTAATAGTAAAATGAAATAATTGAGCTGCCTCATGGGAAAACCAAAAATCTGCATAGGCGAAAACAAAGGCGCAGATCAGCTTCGCGGAGCGAAGCTGATCAGCGCCTTTGTTTTCGCTACACGGATAGTACAATTCCTCTTCTACTTAAATACGAAATTTCAAGCTTCTAGCTCTTTTCTGTGACTGTACAGATCGTTTTGTGTCGGACCTGTTCGGAAACAACATTGTTGGTTTTCCCATGAGACGGCTCATATATTAAAACCCATATAAAAATGAGAATATACTTCCGTAAGCTCATTGTATATAATTTTCCTTCGGAATTCAAATGTTCGTACGGACGGTAACGCAACCATCATGAGATTTCATTTCATATCAAACAAATAAAGTTAGAACTGGTCACCCTATATAAAATAGGTATTTTCTTTATATACAAGTCAATATAAATGCTATATATGAAATATATCTTATCACAGATACATTGGTGAGTATTTGGTGACTTTGTAGAATAGGAATAGGATCATATGTACAGGGCATTACATGCAATATACAGAGATGATTTTCAGTTGTAAAAATGAAAATTTCATCAGAAAAATCGTTGATATTTTTCTTATTTTTGCTCAAAACATAGATTGTGGGTACACGTTAGAACCGCCTCGCCGAGGCGGTACTAACGAGTACCCACAATCTATGTTTTGGGGCACAAATAAGAAAAATAGGTATACCCCTGCATATCCCAGCTTTGCTATATAAAAGTGGGGTTCAAGGGGGTATTCATTACACGGACATGTTTTCGTGATAGCCTGTAAATTTGCTTGTGGTATTGCAAAGCACACCGTCTTTTGGAGGCTTTAAGTGATACAATTACTGTTTGGGGAACAAGTGTGAGGAAACAAGAAGTTTCTTACAAGCTGCAAATGTAAGTTATCGACGGTTTATCATAATATCAGTTCATTAAATATTTCTTCATTTTTGGACGTTTCACCAGGTAACGCCTTCTTTATTTGTCGAAGACATCTCAGATCATTTTTGACCTGCATCCGGGTTTTTTCCATATGGAAGATGAAAAAGGCAACACACTGCATCTCTTTAAAAAGTTCTTTAAGATGATGTTTTTTACTATACAAGTCATCATTGATCCTTATTGTTATTCATTTTAATCGCTTTTTGTGTGACGAAAGCTTTTGCAAAGAAAAATTAAAATAAAAAATCTGTGGATTTTGAAATTTTATGATCCATGCAGGCCATCGTAGATAAGATGCGTTCGGATTTTCTCCATTGAATATAGGCGTGTTCGGATCAAAGGCTCTGCTTCACAGAACGAGTTGTTTCCGCCAGTAAGGGCTCACCACACAATAACGATATTTTTACTACATTTTTTTTGCATCAGATTGATATCCAGGAATTTTGGGGTAGGTATATATGCATTAAAACTATCAACGTTAAAACGAATAGGTACAGTTTTTTCACTGAGCGTTTAGCTGTCAGGCTAAGGTAGTGATGTCATTTCAACAACAGAGCAAACTAGTCTTGTGTACGTCAAAGATGGATTTCTGTCCCACATCTATATATCTTGTGCTTAGGTATCACTACTACATCACTTAGCTTCTATGCACTATCAACAATTTATATTTTAGAATAAAGCATAAATAAAATGTGCATCATGCATCCTGTACCCTATTACAGAACAGATATTAATCTTCGACAATTATCTTTTTTAAAGATGTTTCTTGTTTTAAATGGGCCCGAACGCTATTGTATCTATTGTTTCTGTCCATCGCCTATTGTCACAACAGACCGATGCTGCATAGCCTTTTCTAGTAATACGCTTATTTGCTGCAGTCTTGCGTTTGTCTGCTCTTGCATTTCATTAGCCTTTTCTTCTAACTCTTCCATTCTGCTGTTTAACTCGTCCGCAGTCTCATTCTTGACGTCTTGTTTGCGAGTATATTCATCAACCACAGCGCCATCTATGTTGACATACCATCTTCCGGGTGTTGAAAGGTCAAGGCCACTTGAAGACGGGGTGGCAGCTGTAATAAATGTTTGGATGGTAAAGTTTATTAACGATTTGTAATCTTCGCGCTTTGAATGTTTTACTGGTTCCAAAGGATCTAACAATTATTTTTATTATGTAATACAATCGCTGTTAAAAACATTCATTCACTATATGCTAAATGTTGTGTATGACATTTTTCATACTTAAAGCAAAAGACAAGATAACAATGTGACTCGAGTCGAATACTTCTTAGCCCTTAAATATGTATTGTTGGAAATTTAACAGCCATTTGTGACTGAAATGAAGATACATATTGTTTTATTTTCGCAGGTTGATAAGAGATTGTTTCCTTTGCAAGAAATTTACAGTATTAATGGATTATAAGAATAGTTTCATTAAACTGTGTTCTAATTTTAGAAAATAAGCAGTCATTATTTTTTCATTAATTAATTTTACATCAGCATAATTTATTATAAAGTAACATGTTAACTTTCACCTTCCCAAGGTAACAAATATGTTCAGACCAACAGAAGTATCACGCTCATATCCATGGCATTTGAAAGAATGAGAGTGACCATCTATTTCTGTGTAAAATCATAAGTTTCTTTGCGTGTCTCAGTAATAACTAAAGTTGCTGTGAATGTTTGTTGATTGGTTTGTTTGTAGTTGATGTTTTTGTAAACTTAAAAGATTCTCAAATTTCATGGTAAAGAGACCACCCGCTGCCTTTAGTAATGAATAAAATTTTTAAACATTTGGATTGTGATGATCTTTTTGGCTTCATCTGGTTTGCTATTCTATATTCATTGAAAGCATTGCAACAGTATGTTTAACTTATCGAAGTATCTGAAAAAAAAAAAAACAGTAGTTGTCGTGCTATTTCTGTCAGTCAGTCTGAATATATAGGTAGGATATGTACAGGAAGTTAAGATTACATAACACGGGAATGATTTAATAATCTTGGTCAGCCACTATCCTCCGTCTTGACTTAGGGTACAGGTATATATACATTTAAGCAGGCCATGTCATACTAACAGCAAACACTATGACTCCTCTGTATTAAAGGTTCCTGCTCAGCCATCGGATCATCTATATGAAAAGGGCGTAAAAGTCATAGTGAAACTTACTAAATTGCCACACTTACATGTATATGTGGTTTCATTTACTGAACTATTCAAGCAAAGGCTAAAGTTATGAACGACTTAAACTACATACATATAATAAGCTTTTCGGTTGACGAATGGTTACTGTTCATCATTTTGAAACACACCATTCAGTGCTAACGCCAAAATCAAGAAAATACTCAGAAGAGAAAACTCGAAGACATGTACCCAGATTACACCATAAGGTTTGTAAAGAATCTGCAATTGCTACAGAAGAGTGGTTCCTATCTTGGATTGTGGATTGTATATACAGGTGTCTCTCGTACCCCGAAGTTGAGAGAACCGAGCATACATGTATACAGGTGTCTCTCGTTACCCCGAAGTTGAGAGAACCGAGCATATTCAGACGAGTGGTCAGTTTTTCGAGGTCTGAGAGTGTATATAGCTATATAATATGAATATAATAAAAAATGAAATACATAAAGATAAGCTAAAAATCTTTATTTATGTCATAGCAAAGTATTATATTTATCAGAATAAATTCATATCTAGAAATTTGTGTATTCAAGGTTTCATTAATCTTCTGAAAAAGAAAATGTTAAGTGAGAAATACACTGCTTTTATCAATAACAAATTAGGTAACTTTTTTAAAAAATGGTCCCCCATATATAATTATTTTTTCCCACAGTGACAGTCAAGAGCAGTTCTTCGCTGTTCCTGAAATGTTTTATTCTTGAAAATAATATTATGCACAACAACCTGCTCACAAGAGTATCCCACATGCACAAATGTATTTTTTTTTTTCAATTTAGTATACATGTATATATGTAAATGAATAATAAACGTCTAGTAGACCTGAAGCTTTGACATACTACAAGTTTCAATACTCATTAGACTTTTATTTTTACTTCTCTTTTAGAAATATCTCCTTGGTGATAAAAGAAAATGTTTATTTTAAAAGTTGCCTCTTTAAGAAAAAAATGCTATTTGGAAGTTCAGTTTAGAATTTTATTAACTCTGATATATGAGGCATCTTCTTATATGTTAAAGAGAAATAATCAAATGAATACTGAAACATGTAATACCAAATACTATAGAAAAAAAGCCGTTTTATCTACTAGAAATGAACGATAGATCGACATCCTGCAACACCTTTTAATTAATAAAGGCCCTTTGCCTTACACTCTCCCTGTCTTCTTTGCTCTTTCTCTTTTAGTAAATTAGAATTATTAAGTGACACTATGCACAGATAGAATAAGACTGTATATAATAGAATGTATCAATGATGCTCACATAACAATGTTGGTATATGATGTAATTAATATGTTTATTCTAAATAAAAAAAATGAAATACATTACCATCCTGTCCCTGTTCAATAGATACGTTGGCAAAGAATCTACTCGCAGGGAAACTCGTCTCTATGTCTACGCCAAGACTGACTGAATCAATCCTCCACGTCACCTGCTGTTCTCGGAGAATGTTGGAGTAAGAATCGTTCATCATGGCAATGAGGAGATTCAGTAGGATGATGGTGCTCAGGATAATGTACAGGAGGTAGAACACTTTGACGTAGGTGACGTTCCGACCGACGGTCGCCATGTTGGTTTCGAATGTTCCGTCGAAGAGTTCGCCCATGCCTATCATCATGTTGAAGGAAAGGAATAAAGTGTCACCGGGAGTTTTATAGTCTTGGACAACGTCGGAGGAGATTTGGAACAAGACGTGAAAGGCGAAACCGAAAGCGAGTAGAACGAAGAGATATACAATGATGAAACGAACAACGTCCCTGAGAATCATGCTGAGCAACATTCGGTAGAAATAGTGAATGATCCGAAAGCCTCTGGTGAAGGAGATTGAAATTAGCCAACCAATGCAGAGGGCAGCGGCTAAAACGTAGTCCTGGAAGTGATAGCGAACAGAGAATAATATAATCCAAGCAATGACTAATGCAGCGTATATCGCTCCTGAGATTAATAGCATATATGTTGATAGGACAGACCACACTCTTGAAAGACCTCTGTTGCGAATCATTTTTGATTTCCGTCCAATTTCGTCCGATAATGCATATCTGATAAGAGCGTACAAGGAATAAAACACGATTATCGCAGGTTCTATGGGAACAATAATATACAGTAATAGTGTTTCAGGATCTGATGAATTTATTGCACTTTCGTCATCGCGTAATTTGCCCAGCAAGTCCACTCCGACATACGTGAAAATGCTCATATACACAATATGGAATAACATCAGCAGTGCAAACGTCCTTGCGACGATGGAGGTATAGTAGTTTTCGATCTTCTTTATAGGAGGTAGATCCAGGATTTGCGTTGCTCGACTCTTCACTTTCTGAGTGATCAGCCATTCCAATCCTGATAGTCTTACTTCTTCTCTGCCATGTTTTCGAGCCTTCTCTGAATGTTCTTCATCATCCATGGGAGAAACCTTCCTATGCTTATGGTTTACCTTCAACGTGTTGTTGGTACGCGGTGTTAGTCGACTGACGTCAAAAAGATATCGCCCACTGCCGGCCTCTGTGACTTCAAACATTGTGACATCGGGCATCATCAACAACCTTGATATGATATCAGCAGCTCCCATGTTAAAGCTGAGTGCCAGGACGGACAGTCCTTCCTTGTTGTAGATTTCATTCATCAGAAAAAGACTTGCTTCTTTCTGACGTGCTAGATAATCGGTACGGTTGTCTTCATCGGGATACGCGATGTTTTTCTTAATACACCACCATTTCACGACCTTCTCGAACACAATGTCAAAAACCTCCAGGTGACGTTTTAGATGTCTAGGATTCAGAACAGTGGCTTTTGTCAGCCTGTGTAGCACTGTGTTGCCGTCAACATCTTGGACAGATAAATCCGCGCCAAGATCTATGAGCCGCTTCACACAGGACGATAGGCCTTCCTCCGCAGCGAGATGAAGGACAGTTTCACTGCGCTCGTAAGACTGTTCATTTATTCGAGCATCTCTCTTCATTGTTTCGAAGATATCTAGCATCATATCTGAAAGAAAAAAATACACCCACTGATGCACACCCAGTACATTTACATCGGTATTGTACATAACAGCGAATCAAATAAAATTACCTTTAAGTAAATGCGAAATTAACCATGGTTGGGTCAGTGTATATATTAGCGCCATGAATCAAGATGTCAGTATTTTTCTTGCCGATATCAAATGATTATGTATATTTGACAATACATAGCCCTTTCTATACTTACACCAATAGTTTCGTCAAGAAATGATGTCACAAAGCTAACCAATAAATCTTAAAAACCAACAATTATTGTTTCAGTGGGTCTTAAAGGGCAAAACCTGACTTCGCAAGTTTTTTTTTCAGTTATGGCCATCTTCATGTTCTTCAGAGAATATAAAATATCAAAAGCCACAACCGATTCGATACATCAAGATGATCTAACTAATCAATAGGCAACTTACTGAGCGCCTCGGGCTGACCCGGTCTAACAGCTTCGTGCAGTGGAGTATTCCCGTCATTATCTCGATCTTTGAATCTCACGAACCTGAACTCCCATAGAACATCTGGCTTTGCAAACTTTCCCGCCACGTGTAGACAGTTGTTCCCCTTGAAATCCTTGGCATTCAAACTTTCCCACGCGTGCATCTTGATTGTGTAATCAACCAATTCACGCACAGCTTCAGCTGTTATTCGTTTTGAGTATGCTGCGACGTGTAATGGCGTTTCGCCTTGACTGTTTTTGACATCAGCTTTAGCTTTGCATTTCAACAATGTTTTCACAGTTCTATCAAATCCTTTGCTACAAGCAATGTGTAAAGGTGTATTTCCACGATTGTTTTGTGAATCAATTGGAATACTAGTATGAAACTTTTCAATCACATCGTATTTATTGTTCATAGCCGCATGGTGAAGAAACGTATTCCCATCCGTGTCTGCTGCAAGCGGTTCATGTTTCAATTTGAGAAGGAAATCAATTTTATCATTCCTACCGCTAGCTGCAGCGATGCACAACGGTTGCCTAGCTTTCATGTCAATGCCTTTATCTAGACACGCTGCCATCAATGTATCTAGCAGATCAGTGTCGTCACTGTCAATAGCATAGTTCCATGTATCATTTCCTTCATGGTTCCTATGAAACACATTTGCACCAAGACTGATAAGTTTATACACAACGTCTACATAATTGTTTTGAGCAGCCAGTAACAACGGCGTATCTCCCAGTTCGTCTTTGTCATCCAGAAGCGCACCGTGTTCAAGTAATGTTGTAAGTACATCTATGTCACCTTCTCTGGCAGCATGATGTATTGGTATTTCACCGCCGCGGATTCTAATATTTACATCGCAGTCCGGATGAGAAAGCAATAGTTTAACAATTTCGTTGTTTCCGTAAGCAGCAGCAACAACAAGCGGTGCGACCAGGCCAAGTTTTCGTGTCGTATTAGGATTAGCTTTACCTTTCTTTAGAAGCAATTCAACAGTCTTAACATGTTCATATCTAACAGCCCAGTAAAGCGCCGTCGAACCTTTGTCATTCTTTACTTCTGAATCAGCTCCTCTGTCTATTAGTGTATTCACAACCTTATCATGCCCCCACCGAGCAGCCCATAGTAAGGCGGTATCTTTCTTACCATTCAAGTGATTAACATCCATACCCTGATCAAGGAAGAAACTAACCAATTCTGCTTCACCACAATAGGCTGCCAAATGCAAACACGACAGAAGCCTCGGTCTTTGACCTTGAATATCAACTGCAGTTTCAGTTTTCATCATTTCCAGTTTCTTATCTTTCGAAGTTATTTTCTTCAACACTCGTTTCGCTGTGTCGACATCATGTTTTTCGATCAGTATATGCAGTGCGTTGTGTTTACCCTGTATTCCGGATCGTTGTATTTTATGATGGGACATAATCAAGGAGTCGTCCTCTGTATCAAGAAGGTAACTGCTTATCCCTGACTTGTCGTTTGATAGGGCATAATGCCAGATGTTTTCGTTGGTTAAAGGATGGCAGGCTAAGTTACTGGTGACAGGTTCGTGTTGTTTCAGTTTGCTCAACAGCAACATCAACTGAAACAAGAACAATATGGCGGTCAGTACTGTACACACAATTGAGCCGCGCCGTGAGAAAACCGGTCTTCGGGGTTTCCGAACAGGTCCGAAACAAACCGGCCTGTACAGTCACAGAAGCAGGCTAGAAGCTTGAAATCTCGGGTTTAAGAAGAGAAATTGTACTGTCCGAGTAGCGAAAACAAAGTTGCTGATCAGCTGTGCAGATACTGCACAGCTGATCTGCGCCTTTGCTTTATCATATGCAAAATCCGAATCACTCCTGACGCGGCTCAATTTATTCTAAAATATCTGAAGCAGCACTTTGTCGAGGTATTGGTGATGAGTGAACTCGATTAGAATGCTTTTGTGTCTAGAAGGGACACGATGGGCATTTGTTTTTAGTAAATTAGCTGCTGAAACCATAGACCTAACTTTACATGATCATCTGTTTTGTCATCGATTACTTTAATCAGTCATATAAGCTGCACACAACTCCACTTACATTTGATTTGTCGTTGTCATCAACAGCTTTGAAGAGTTTGTCTCTCAGTTCTTCCACCTGCTTGACTCTAGTGGCAGTTGTAGGGCGCTGAGCCTTAACATGAGCATTGTCATTCAGCTTAATGTCAGAACGGGTGAGGATCGACTCCCGCCTCGATGTTCTGGATTCTCGTGACTTTCTCTGAAAAAAAAAAATTTGATGAAACTGCATTTCGCGCCAAAACAGGTATACAACAACAACAACAACAACATTTCGTAAAATGCATGATAATTGGAAACACGTAGCAAATTTAGGCGACTGAAGTAAAAATAATTATTCACGAGATTAGCGAGGGTTGCGATGTCCTCAATAGACCTCAGTAGAGCGAAATTATTGTAATTTTGTTTGCAATTAATATAAATATAAGTAAATCAACTTATATAACTAGCATGTTCACTAGACCGAGTTATCTGAGCATAAATGCGTGCAACCCTTCATTTCCCTTGTCAAGCAGGGGCCAGTTGTTCAAATCTTAAATCTTTGTTAGCTTAACGTAATGGTTAAGACCTCAACTCGTAAAGTAAATGCGACTACATAAGTAAATACACTGCTATTTTTTGTTGATAAAGATTCTCACATTTTATCAACAAAAATAACAGTGTATTTGTAATATTCATGTTTCAACTTTTAACAAATCGTTAACTAACGAAGTCGTTAATTTTAAACAACTGGGCCCTGTTGTACATTAAATTCCACAAATATAGTACAAACCTGCTCCCGCACAACTCTGAGCTGGACAAAGTCGCCATCCTCCCCTCCCTGGCCACTAGGGGCCACATTGCGTTTCCTCGATGGTATGTCCATCGCTACCCTGAAATATGATAGATTAATCATGGTTATACGCGATATCGCCAAGAAACAGGCGTATGTGTATGTTTCACACACGATGTAGCTCACACAATCATTAAGAATTAAGAAAATCTTGTTCCATTTCTCATCCAGAATTATGTATGAATTCATCCAGAATTGTTCCTTTAAATGAGCCGCCTCATGAGAAAACCAACAATATGCATAGGCGAAAACAAAGACGCAGATCAGCTTCGCGGTAACCGCGAAGCTGATCAGCGCCTTTGTTTTCGCTTCTCGTAAAGTACAATCCCTCTTCTTCTTATATCTGAAATTTCAAGCATCTAGCTGTCTTCAGTGGCTGTACAGCCTGGTTTGTGTCAGACCTGTTTATAAACCACATTGTTGGTTTTCCCATGAGAAGGCTTAATTATTGCAAAAACCAGTAAGGTCATAACGAAAACTTGCCCATACAATATACAGAGATTTTTATACATCGTATATACAGTTTACTTAAATAAACTTCAAGTTGAATGAATATTATGTTTAAACGTTTAAAATACTGAAATTCTGTATACATATGGGTGACCTTGTAAGTTTCTTAAGCCGATTGTCTATGCTTTATTAATTCTTATCAAAATAGTTATTTCTACAGGTCACTTCAGAAAACAGACCAAATATTAGTACATAACAAAGGGCTACTACATGTAAGATGAGTAAAGTTGGTCCAAGCATTTGCAGCCACTTTATAAATTTTTCTAGGTATATTTTAAAATGTTAAGTAAACCTTCAACGGATCAACTTACGTTGGAACCCGTGTTTTACATATTTGCTATCTTTTTTCTTATCAGTTAAATGATTTATACTATAGACGTTTTATTTACTATTTGTTGATTGCTTGAATTAAAACTGAGATATTATTCCATGTACCCTCATTTGGGTATAAATGCCTGTTTTCATATTTTCTTTCCCCTGGAGTATTAGGGACTTGAAATACCTCCCTGATTCTCTGATCTCCTCTGCTGAAATGTCAGAAGACTGAGTGCCTAAGTTCACCTCTTTTGTGAGAGCTCGGGACTAATCACCTTCTGTCAAGCCTCACCCCTACCCCCTGGTGTGGTATTGTCATTTGAGCCCCCCCCCCCCCCCATGGGAAAACCAACAATCTGCATAGGCGAAAACAAAGACGCAGATCAGCTTCGCGGTAACCGCGAAGCTGATCAGCGCCTTTGTTTTCGCAACTCGGATATTACAATTTCTCCTCTACTTAAATCCGAAATTTCAAGCTTCTAGCTCTTTTCTTTGCTTGTACAGGTCGGTTTGTGTCGGATCTGTTCGGAAACCACATTGTTGGTTTTCCCATGAGGTGGCTCATTTGTTGTTTCATACCAAACTATATAATATGACTCTTATTCTGAATTCATTAAAAAGCGTCGCCAAACTAAACAGTGAACGATATCAGAAAGGAATCAGTGTTCTGACTGTGACGTACGTCAAAAAAAAAGCCTTTTGGTTAGCATTAGTGAGACAAATGGTCTAGTGACCAGTGGATTGTGATTTGATAGTCGATCCTGTGATTTTATATGAAAATGACATTATCTAATTAAACCAAACAAAAACAATGACTAGTGTATCAAGGATTTAAAAATCAAGATTTGAAGCGTACCTATTAATGTGATTAAAATCATACTTCCTTGAAACACCATTGTATTAAATAAAATTGATCAATGTAAAAAATATACAAACGAAGTGCAAAACTGGCACGGACCCAACATAAAATATACTGCACATACCCATGATTCATTGTAAATATGACATATTTTCGACCTTGTTTGGATATAAATTTAGTCCAATTTCACTATGTTTACAACAACCAAGGTTATACCATTGACAACGGTAGTGTTGCTCTTCTTCTTAACATTGATTCTATTGATCATATACCCGTAATTGGAAAATTGACATTAGCTATAGTAGAGAAGCAATTGTATATTATTGAGCCGCCGCATGAGAAAACCAACGCTTTGCATATGCGAAAAACAAAGACGCAGATCAGCTTCGCAGTAACTGCGAAGCTGATCGGCGCCTTTGTTTTCACTACTCGGATAGTACAATTCCTCTTCTACTTATAGCAAAAATTCCATGCCTCTAGCCTTCTTCTGTAACTGTAAGGCCCGGTTTATGTCGGACCTGGTCGGAACCCAAATTGTTTGTTTTCTCACGCACAGGCTCAGTTATAATTATAACGTGAATGGTTATAAGCCAAGAGGTGCTGGAGGTTTTAAATCTGTTACAGAGGTCTATCACACTGCGTGCGAAATATTGGTGCGAATCATATTACTTCAAATCTAGACAGTCAATTCAGATAAATGTGCTCACGTTTGCATATGTTAGAAAAGTTGAAAACATAAATTGTGAAATGCTCGATGTACATCTAAAAGATCTACTGGGAAGAATAAAATATTGACTTTGTGAGCAAACTCACCATGGTTTTATAAAGGAAATGGTGGGTTTTAAACATTTTATGTTAGCCATTCGTATACATATTAGCCAACTATTACGTACGTGTTTTGAGTTATAAGGGTTTGGAATCTCTCCATAACCTTTTCTCTCTTCCTGTTGCCAACAATATAAAATCATGTAACTTCACATTCGATCTCTTTGATTGCTATGTCGGGACGTTGCGTCCTGCAAAGGATTCTCACATTTTTTCAACAAAAAATAACAGTGTATTTGTTACTTTAGCTGATATTTGCTTAACAAATTTATGTCTTAACGATATCGTTAAGCTAACGATGCTTTGAACAACTGGGTCCAGATGGCTAGCCAGTGTATAAGCTTTGCCTTGAGACACAAGCAGTCCATCTATTTTTTAGGCCCCAACGAGCGGGGGCCCATACATTCTGACTGTTGGGGTTACTATAATCTGTATAATATATATATAGTGGAGATTGCAGATGGAATGCATATTTGAGCCGCGTCATGAGAAAACATTTTGCCTATGCGAAAGCAAAGCCGCAGATCAGCTTCGCAGTAACTACAAAGCTCATCAGCGCTTTTGTTTTCGCTTCACGGATTAATATTACAATTCACCTTCTTTCTCAATCTAAAATTTCCAGCCTCTAGCCACCTTCTGTGCTTGTGCAGCTTGGTTTGTGTCGAACTTAATCGGAAACCACATTGTTGGTTTCTCGTGCCGCGGCTCATTTTTCATTTCTTGTTACAGAGACTACAGTGTCTACATGTATTTACAGTCAACTGTCAGTGGTGCTTTAGATATACCAAACACAAAATAAGTGCATAACAAGAGGACCAAGGGTCCTGTAGCTCACCTGAGAGGGTTCTAGTTGTTTGTTCCATCAAAGTTGTTTTACCGTGGCGGCCATCTTGGACATGTGACCCAGATTTCGCCATCAAACTTTTGTTCCCCCAACCCATGGAAACTCCACATAAAATTTGGCTTTCATTGGCCAAACGGTTTCAGGGAAGAAGATATTCAAAAAATGTGTATGGACAAAAGACTGGCCAAGATCAAGAGATGACCTTGACCCAAATTAATTACAAACCTTCATCTACTCCATTAGTTCTCTGCATCTACCACTTTTCAGGTCTCAGGCTGCAATAGTTTTCAAAAAATTCATGGTTTTCACTTTTTCCCATGTAAAAGCCTATGTTTCAAAAATTGACGTTGCCGTAAAAAAAGGTCAAGGTCATCCCAAGGTCATCATTTGCGTAAACTATGATGGGCTGGAGTCCCCGATGCTACATACCAAGTTCATGGAAATCAGCACGCTGGTTCTGGAGAAGAAGATTTTTGAGCGGTTTTTACCATATAAGGGTGTGGCGGCCATCTTGGTCATGTGACCAGGACTTCGCGATCAAACTTTCGTTTCCCCTACCCATTGATGCTCCACATAAAATTTGGCTTTCATCGGCCAAGCAGTTTCAGAGAAAAAGATGTTTGAAATTTTCCCATGTAAAAGCCTATGTTTCCAAAATTGACCTTGACATAAAATAGGTCAAGGTCATCCCAGGGTCATCATTTTCGCAAACTATGACGGGCTGGGGTCCCCGATGATACATACTAAGTTTCGTGGAAATCAACCCACGGGTTCTGGAGAAGAAGATTTTTGAGTTGTTTTTACCATATATGGGCGTGGCGGCCATTTTGGTCATGTGACCCAGATTTCGCCATCAAACTTTTGTTCCCCCTACCCATGGAAGCTCCACATAAAATTTGGCTTTGATTGGCCAAACGGTTTCAGTGAAGAAGATATTCAAAAGATGTGTATGGACCAAAGACTGGCCAAGGTCAAGAGATCACCTTGACCTAAATTAATTACAAACCTTCATCTACTCCATTAGTTCTCTGCATCTACCACTTTTCAGGTCTCAGGCTGCAATAATTTTCAAAAAATTCATGGTTTTCACTTTTTCCCATGTAAAAGCCTATGTTTCGAAATTGACCTTGCCGTAAAAAAGGTCAAGGTCATCCCAAGGTCATCATTTGCGCAAACTATGATGGGCTGGAGCCCCTGATGCTACATACCAAGTTTCATGGAAATCGGCACGCTGGTTCTGGAGAAGAAGATTTTTGAGCAGTTTTTACCATATAAGGGTGTGGCGGCCATCTTGGTCATGTGACCTGGACTTCGCGATCAAACTTTCCTTTCCCCTACCCATTGATGTTCCACATAAAATTTGGCTTTCATAGGCCAAGCACATTCAGAGAAAAAGATGTTTGAAATTTTCCCATGTAAAAGCCTATGTTTCCAAAATGACCTTGACCTTAATTAATTACAAACCTTCATCTACTCCATTAGTTCTCTGCATCTATCACTTTTCAGGTCTCAGGCTGCAATAGTTTTCAAAAAATTCATGGTTTTCACTTTTTCCCATGTAAAAGCCTATGTTTCAAAAATTGACCTTGCCGTAAAAAAGGTCAAGGTCATCCCAAGGTCAACATTTGCGCAAACTATGATGGGCTGGAGTCCCCGATGCTACAAACCAAGTTTCATGGAAATCGGCACGCTGGTTCTCGAGAAGAAGATTTTTGAGCGGTTTTTACCATATAAGGGTGTGGCGGCCATCTTGGTCATGTAACCCGGACTTCGCAATCAAACTTTCGTTTCCCCTACCCATTGATGCTCCAAATAAAATTTGGCTTTCATCGGCCAAGCAGTTTCAGAGAAAAAGATGTCTGAAATTTTCCCATGTAAAAGCCTATGTTTCCAAAACTGACCTTGACATAAAATAGGTCAAGGTCATCCCAGGGTCATCATTTTCGCAAACTATGACGGGCTGGGGTCCCCAATGATACATACCAAGTTTCGTGGAAATCGACCCACCGGTTCTGGAGAAGAAGATTTTTGAGTTGTTTTTACCATATAAGGGCGTGGCGGCCATCTTGGTCATGTGACCTGGACTTCGTAATCAAACTTTTGTTCCCCCTACCCATGGAAGCTCCACATAAAATTTGGCTTTGATTGGCCAAACGGTTCTAGTGAAGAAGATATTCAAAAGATGTGTATGGACCAAAGACTGGCCAAGGTCAAGAGATCACCTTGACCTAAATTAATTACAAACCTTCATCTTCTCCATTAGTTCTCTGCATCTACCACTTTTCAGGTCTCAGGCTGCAATAGTTTTAAAAAAATTCATGGTTTTCACTTTTTCCCATGTAAAAGCCTATGTTTCGAAAATTGACCTTGCCATCAAAAAGGTCAAGGTCATCCCAAGGTCATCATTTGCGCAAACTATGATGGGCTGGAGTCACCAATGCTACATACCAAGTTTCGTGGAAATCGGCCCGCCGGTTCTGGAGAAGAAGATTTTTGAGTGGTTTTTACCATATATGAGCGTGGCGGCCATCTTGGTCATGTGACCCGGTTTTCACGAACAAAATTTCGTTGCACATATCCATGGAGGCTCCATGTAAAATTTGGCTTTCATCGGCCAAGCGGTTTCAGAGGAGAAGATCGTTGAAAAAGTGTGTATAGACCACAGACCGGCCAAGGTCAAGAGATGACCTTGACCTATATTGATTACATACCTTCATCTAATCCATTAGTTCTCTGCATCTACCACTTTTCAGATCTCAGGCTGCAATAGTTATCAAAAAATCCATGGTTTTCACTTTTTCAGTGTAAAAGCCTATGTTTCCAAAATTGACCTTGCCGTAAAATAGGTCAAGGTCACCCAAAGGTCATCATTTTCGCAAACTACGATGGGCTGGAGTCCCCGATGCTACATACCAAGTTTGGTGAAAATCTGCTCGCCGGTTCTGGAGAAGAAGATTTTTGAGTGGTTTTTACCATATATGGGCGTGGCGGCCATCTTGGTCATGTGACCAAGATCCCGTGAACAAACTTTCGTTCCCCCTATCCAAGGATGCTCCACATAAAATTTGGCTTTCATCGGCCAAGCGGTTTCAGAGAAGAAGATGTTTGAAATTGTGGACGGACGACGGACGACGGACGCCGGACGACGGACGGACGCCGGACCATTTGTATACTATAAGCTCACCTTGTGAGCCTTCGGCTCAGGTGAGCTAAAAATGTTCTAGTCAATTGAATGTCATTACTTGTGTTTGGTTTAATTATTTTGGTCAATTTGCAACACGATTTGCGATATAATACAGAAATAAAACAAAAATAGAAAATGATATGATCTATCCAATTTGCAAAAACTGTTATTAGTAAAAAACAAAAATACAAGCAGGCGATCTTGTTTTGAAGCATATGCATGAAGATTGCTAAGAAAAAAAGGTTAGAACGCAAACAAATAGTACTATAAAATGGTCCAAAATATTTGATTTGAGTCGCACCGTATAAAAGCAACTAAATCGCACCAGGTAAAAGCTAATATAAATAAACAATTAAGGCAGACAAGCTTCGTACTTTGCCCAGTCTGAACAAAGCATCTATGCTATTCGAACTGAGAAAGACGCATTTGTTTACAGACCGGTGAATATTGGTTCTCTGGGTGTCTGTAAATAAATGCGTATTTCCAAGTTCGAATAACAAAGTAAGAAAAAATGTTCAGACTGTTTCAATGCACAAGCTGGTCTGGTTAGATTGTCTCTGAGCCTTTACATGACGCAAGTTATGTCGTTTATGCTTTTCTTTACGGGGCGATTCAAGATTTCCTAACTTACCTCCGCCATTGATCCATGTTGACTGAAGTGTCTTCGTCACCCTTGATTAGTGGAGAAATTTTTGTATCAGTTTTGAAGACGTAATGATGCATTGTAAATACTTCACAGGCTCTGGACCAAGACTAATATAGGTATAATATACGTATATGGGCCACTGCATGGGAAAACCAACAATCTACATAGGCGAAAACAAAGGCACAGATCAGCTTCGCAGTAACTGCGAAACTGATCAGCGCCTTTGTTTTCGCTACACGGATAGTACAAATCCTCTACTTTCTAAATCCAAAATTTCCAGCCTCTAACCATCTTCTGTGACTGTACAGCTCGGATTGTGTCGGACCTGGTCGGAAACCCAAATTGTTGGTTTTCTCACGCACAGGCTCATATGATGTTTCGACAGTAACTTGAGCTGCTCTGTGAGAAACCTTTATTCAAGTTTGCTGACAACAAATATCACAAAATGCAGTTCACAGGGTTTGACGAAAGGAAGAACAGTGTCTTTGATTTTCGCTGCCTGGGATTTTTATTTCATTAAAATTATAAAATTCTACATGCATGAAAGTTCGGTAAAAATAAATAACAAATTGATAAGGCAATGCGACAACTGAACTTGTGTATAACTTTTTCGGGGACCCAGAAAATGAGGTTTCTGTGGACGTTGCTCAAAAGCTAGCCATAGGCGTTATGATGTTCACGTCAAATGACCGCAATTTGACGTATATATGCCTACTATTGTAACTATGTTACGATTTCTACGGTGACTAAATATAATTCTTCAGTGACAAAATTCTATATACATGTATATAGCAGTATATAGAAATGAAGCTAAAATGTTGCAACTTCATAAGGAAAATACGACTCGTATCCAAATGCCAAACACCTTTTGAAAATAGCCTTCAGAGTATCAGAACGTCAGAGTAACCGTTATTATATTCTCTTGGCAAGACCAATTTGACAAATTGCGCACTAAAATGTTCGAGGTCTTCCGTGTGACTAGGCTACATTTTGTTTGAAAATGATCGAAAATGTATCGAGTCCTTAGGCTGATCTAAGTATTCACTTAACACATCCTACCAAAGTTGTCCTAACGCTCAAATCCATTAAAATGAAACGCCAGGTACTTTGGCTGGGTTATCATAGATTCGCGCTTGACCTTCGTTGCGGGTTCGGGATTTACCCAGTTAAATAAATGCGTAAAAAAGCTAATTAATCAAACACATATGATTTGCCAAACAAAAAGATAAGAAAGTCGACTTTCTACGTCATACAGCATTTACGTCATACAACCTACTTTCACCTTTTGGGTCAGTTGGTAATATGATCTCAGTTTTACTTTGAATATAAAGCGAAGCAAAACAAAAGATTTTTCGCGGCTAAGAACATATCTTGGTGAGACTGGTCGTGTTCATCGCTTCTGACGAACAGATATTTCAGTAATGAATGGACATGTATCAAGAGCTTTATGTAAACCAGGAAAAAAAATGCATCTGGCATAGACATTAGTTTTGTAGTGTGCATAGCTTAGCTCATTATTTGTTAAAAATTTCCCTTATCATCACGCTGAGTGCACTGAAGTCAAGAATGATAGAATTTACAAACATGTACGGCTGTTTATTTATTTATTCATTTATTTATTTATTTATTTTTTTATTGCATTTTGTGTCATATCGAGTACATGTATTATAGGCCTACGATCAGTTTTGCTTACTTAATTTCTGAGGCAGTTGCCAAGTTTTTCGCTATTACCTGACATGTACCGGAGATACTGAAAGATCACGTAGATGACGTTCACAATAAATTTGAGCGTTTCCTTTTTTTAAATAATACAAAAACTGAGTAGATCTACGTACCGGCTACGTTAAGTTTGTGTATAGTTTTCTCCATTTTTTCTTCCTCTCCACATAAATGTAACAACCTGTGAAAATATATGTGAAAAAGAACGTAACTGAAGATATTTTGCCTTAATTGTTCTATAAATTTGTCGACGAATAGAGTATGCGTTTCAAACACAAAGCAGTATCTGTTGTCGGTTGTCGTTTTTTTTTTTTTTTTTTTTTTTTTTTTTTTTTTTTTTTTGTTTGTTTGTTTTTTTTTTGTTTTTTTTTTGTTTTTTTTTTTTTTGTTTTTTGTTGTTTTTTTTTTGTTTTGTTTTTTTGCTGCTGCTGCTGCTGCTGACAGACACATCATGTCCCACATCAACATTTACAATGCCCACTGAATATATGGTGAAATTGATTTTTATGGGTTTTCAAGCATGCTGAGCCCATTAAATTTCTGATGTTACTTTTGCATTTCGATCGAATTCCAAGAGACTGAGGTTTAAAAGGCATGGTATTACATGTGTACATGTACGTACACGCGTAAAACAGAACCGAAACACGTGTTGCTTTTCAAATTTTGTGACCAAGATTTTCTCCAGCTATAGAAATTACTCAATCATAAAAACCACACGGATTTTTACTAACTTTAAATCATTTGGCTAACTAGAAGAAATTACCAGATCAGCACTACACTTTAATTGGTACATGCGTGAAATAAACTAACATTAATTTTGGCTCTCAATTACGGTCAATATACCATGTAAACTCATCAGCGAAAACCTCTGTCTGATGCTCTACCAAGGATTTCCCCGAGGCCGAGGCGAGAGTTCAGCCCAGCCGAGGCGAGAGTTTAGAATGAGAATAATAAAAACAATCTACTTACTTCAAACTAGCTCACTGTACTTCCATTTACTTCATGAAAACTCTGTTCTATATTACTGAATTTTGACAAAACTATACAACATGCACAAGTGTGTACACAATTTGTACACAATACAATCAAAATCTATAATTTTCTATATACATGTACAAACTCGAATAAAAAAACTTTAAAATTCAATATTTTATATGCTACGTGTAGTCGATAATCGAACTTTTTGAACGGAAGATTTATTGAAAGTCTTTTGAATGAATATCATTAAGAAAACTGGCCCGTGCTATATACAGAGATTTTTTTTTCAGCTGTGAATAATGAAAAATTCATTGGAAAATTTCGACATCTTTGAAATATTACTGCTCAAAACATTAATTGTGGGTACCCGTTAGAACCGCCTCATCGAGTACCCACAATCTACATTTTGGCTCAAAAATGAGAAAGGTAGGTATACCCGCAGTACCCAAATCCTTAAAGCAACTTCATTAAATATATAAGAACATTGAAAAACCCGAGAGGGTAGCTTAACAGATGCAGGCATCTCAAAAGGGAAGAGCGATCAGTAAGCAAACCAGTTTATGTGTGAATAACCGATGCCAGAATAATTGTTGTTTACCAGTTTATGTGTGTTTGCATGTACAATTAAACTTTTTAAGCAAATTTGCTGAGGCAACGTGTTGATCTTGCGAGACGCATCAATCATGTAAAGTCGAACCGGGAGCTAAAATAAAATACTGTGTACATAGATTGTGCTAGAAGATGCCCGTAATCCACTGCTGTGATTGGAGTTTCGACACTAGTCCATTTGACAGCCCTATATGTCCTATACATGAACGTAGAAATGTTTCGGGTCCTGTGAAGTTTGTTGCTGTTTTGTGTTCAAGCTGTGTTTCAGAACAAATCTAGCTTGCATGCCACTCTGGCAACTCTGAGCAACTCACGTAACTTAAATAAATCCAAGATGGCCGCCGGACGCCATTTTGAAAAATCAACTTTTTAAGTATTGTAAAATGTATGTCGTCCAATTTGTCTTTCGGATTGTCTATTGACAGACGTCTGTCAATAGCAAATATATTCGGTAAATGCGGTATTATTAGACGTCTGTCAATAGCAGACATACGGTGAATGAGCTATTACCAGACGTCTGGCAATAGCAATAGTGTGTTTTTTTTTTTGTTTTTTTTTGCTGCTGCTGCTGCTGCTGCTGACAGACACATCATGTCCCACATCAACATTTACAATGCCCACTGAATATATGGTGAAATTGATTTTTATGGGTTTTCAAGCATGCTGAGCCCATTAAATTTCTGATGTTACTTTTGCATTTCGATCGAATACCAAGATAGCTCCAAGCCGCCATTATGAACAATCATCTTTTTAACTTTTTATCATAGAAAGTTGTTCAGTATGTCTTTTAAGGGGTTTTCGAGTATGTAGATTCCAATTCTGTTATTAATTTTGCATTTTGAGTTACCCTTAAGTGTGGTCGAGTGGGAATATTGGCCCACCCAGAGGGGCTCTGTGAATTCCAGGCGATATGCTTATAACTTAACCCATATTTGACGAATGGATTCTCCCATCATTTTCAATTGGGTGAGTCCACTTTCATTTTAGGGGCGTTAGGAGTGATTTTTATCTTTTATCTTATTTTTCGATGCAATTTCTCTGTGCAAACAGAAGAGCCCCAGATGGGGCTATGCTGTTTGCCTATGTCCCATAAAAGGGACGCCAGGCTTAAATGAGTTAATGGCCGACAATCTGATTACTGTTTTAACCGCTCATGACTGAACCTGCCCAGGCAGGAAAAGTGGTTCAGTCAAACCATACATGCATACATGCCATATATATTTATGAAGCCCATTTTGAGTGCCATGACATCCTAATGCTGGGTAAAAGCCCTAATGGCTCAGCAGTTTGGATCAAAAAGATGCCATGGAGTCGACGAATGGCTTTTATAATGAACTGTGTACTTCACCTAGTAAAAATTTTTGGCCCCCGTATTGATGCACCATGCTCTCACACAGACACAATCCAGACAATTCTAACATACATGCAAAGGTCAATGGTAGATATGAGGATGGAACATTTTCATTAATGCATGTGTGTTGACAAAACGAGTGTGCTGGTACCTGAGTGCTTTTCGATGTGTAGCTGCTGCACTCTTACAACGATTTCTGTCAATTGGAGAGAAGACATTTGACGACATTGAGCAATACTTAGAACTAGAGGACCATTGGTCCTGTAGCTCACCTGAGAGATTATCACATTGTAAGCTCATGAGATTTAAATTAATTGAGAATCGACCAATGAAAGTCTATGCATGGACACTACTGACCCCCGGGGCATGGCTGAATTTGACCCAGGGGCATGACTGGCACAATTTATAATGGGGACTACCAAACATTGCTACATACAAAATATAGAAGCTCTGGGCCTTTTGGTTTCGGAGAAGAAGATTTTTGTTAGTTTTTCCCATTGTAGGTCTATGGAGACTATCTACCCCCGGGGCGTGGCCAAATTTGACCCCAGGGGCATGGCTGGCACAATTTATGTAGAGGACCATTAGCCATTGCCACATACAAAATATCAAAGCTGTGTGCCCTGTGGTTTCAGAGAAGAAGATTTTTGAATTTTTGTTCCCATAGCAAGTCTATTGAGACTATCAACCTCCAGGGCCTGGCCAAATTTGACCCCAGGGGCATGAATGGCACAATTTATGTAGAGGACCATTAGCCATTGCTACATACCAAATATCAAAGCTGTGGGCCTAGTGGTTTCAGAGAAGAAGATTTTTGAATTTTTTTCCCATAGTAAGTCTATGGAGACTATCAACCCCTGGGGCGTGGCCAAATTTGATCCCAGGGGCATGAATGGCACAATTTATGTAGAGGACCATTAGCCATTGCTCCATACCAAATATCAAAGCTGTGGGCCTAGTGGTTTCAGAGAAGAATATTTTTTTTAGTTTTTCCTATTGTAGGTCTATGGAGACTATCGACCCCCGGGGCGTAGCCAAATTTGACCCCGGGGACATGATTGGCATAATTATGTAGAGGACCATTAGCCATTGCCACATACAAAATATCAAAGCTGTGGGCCCTGTGGTTTCAGAGAAGAAGATTTTTTAATTTTTTCCCATAGTAAGTCTATGGAGACTATCAACCCCCGGGGCGTGGCCAAATTTGACCCCAGGGGAATGAATGGCACAATTTATGTAGAGGACCATTAGCCATTGCTACATACCAAATATCAAAGCTGTTGGCCTAGTGGTTTCAGAGAAGAAGATTTTTTTAGTTTTTTTCCTATTGTAGGTCTATGGAGACTATCGACCCCCGGGGCGTGGCCAAATTTGACCCCAGGGACATTATTGGCACAATTTATGTAGAGGACCATTAGCCATTGCCACCTACAAAATATCAAAGCTGTGGGCCCTGTGGTTTCAGAGAAGAAGATTTTTTAATTTTTTCCCCATAGTAAGTCTATGGAGACTATCAACCCCCGGGGCGTGGCCAAATTTGACCCCAGGGGCATGAATGGCACAATTTATGTAGAGGACTATTAGCCATTGCTACATACCAAAAATCAAAGCTGTGGGCCTAGTGTTTCAGAGAAGAAGATTTTTTTAGTTTTTCCAATTGTAAGTCTATGGAGACTATCGACCCCCGGGGCGTAGCCAAATTTGACCCCAGGGGCATGGCTGGCACAATTTATGTAGAGGACCATTAGCCATTGCCACATACAAAATATCAAAGCTGTGGGCCCTGTGGTTTCAGAGAAGAAGATTTTTGAATTTTTTTCCCATAGTAAGTCTATGGAGACTATCGACCCCCGGGGCGTGGCCAAATTTGACCCCAGGGGCATGAATGGCACAATTTATGTAGAGGACCATTAGCCATTGCTACATACCAAATATCAAAGCTGTGGGCCTAGTGGTTTCAGAGAAGAAGATTTTTTTAGTTTTTCCCATTGTAAGTCTATGGGACCTATCTGTTGCCATGGAAACCACAATTTTGATACAATCTGCTCCAAAACCTAATGCCATCAATCCCCCAACCCAATTATGGTTCACATTAAATTTGATCAAGATCGGCCTACGTTGCTTAACTCAGTATGATGGAAATACGTGCATGAAGACAATGTTGATCTTGTCTACCCTCACCAAAGTGGATACAGGAATGCAGTTTTATCAGATCAGTTTAGTGAACAAACTGTCATCAAAATTGGCAAGGGAGGTCTAAAAGGTATTATGCTGTCAGCAGATCTGGTAAGTGAGTGGACCAATGCCTTCCCAGTCACATGTACATTTGGTGATAGGTCAGCCAAGCTCATCATCACAGAAATTACACAAGGAGGAAATGAAGTATCGACAGACATTGAGTCTTATTCCTGCAGATGTAGACAAATATCCTCATCGCATAGAAGGTATAAAAATATTTATTATATAACTATAAATAGACAGTATTTCAGACAATGCTTTCAGCCCATTGCATATTTTGTCATATTCTATGACCTGGGGTTTTTCCCATTAAATATATGTTGCTAAATTTAGAACACTATATCTATCATGGAAATGTCTTGCAGTCCTGCTGATGAACTACAGATGATATTTACTACTGTTTAATTTATTTGAATTAAGACTTTATGTCCGAATGAACTTTTTAGTCATGCTGGGACTTTATGCAAGCTTTTGAAAACAGTCCATTTTCAAATGATTTTTTGCTGCAAGTTTTGTATTAAAAATGTGTTATACAATAAAACAATTGTTGACTATTGAGTCATTGAATATGATGTGATATCCAACAGAGACTACCAATATTGACCTCGGCTTCGCCTCGGTCAATATTGGTAGTCTCTGTTGGATATCACATCATATTCAATGACTCAATAGTCAATAATTGTATAATAGATAACAAACTGGGGGCTTAACGCGGACAGAGTTAAGCTAACGTAGTTTTGAACAACTGGGCCCAGGATATCTCAGCCAAAGACCGTGAAAGATGCGGAGAGGTAGTAAAGTTGTGATAGACTATGATCTGAGCCGTTGCGTGACAAAACCATCAATTTGGGTTTCCGACCAGGTCCGAAACAAACCGACCTGTACAGTCACAGAAGCAGGCTAGAAGCTTGAAATTTCGGATTTAAGAAGAAGAGGAAGTGTACTGTCCGTGTAGCGAAAACAAAGGCGATGATCCGCGAAGCTGATCTGCGTCTTTGTTTTCGCTTATGCAGATTATTGGTTTTCCCATGCGGCGGCTCATCTATTGCAAGCAATCTGCCAAAGCGAGTGATGCCAATATGAAAACCAAGTCTAAGAAGCGAAAACTTGCTAGTGTGTTCATTTGTACTTTCAACCTTGGAGAAAGAACTACAGTGAAGGTGTGTGATGATGGTTCATTTCAGCATGATGAAGCTGATCTTACAATGGTTTTCTTTTACACTGACACCTAGGTTTTATTGAATTTTGATAAATGAGTACATGTATTACCATTGTACATGGATATCAAATACTTATGGTAATTAGCCGATGTGATTTCTAATTATTTCTTACTTGGCTTTCAAGAACGACTCATTATGTAACCTTGCCCATATTTTTTCTGCTGTAAAAATGGAAATTTTCAGTAGAACAAATGATGAGTACCCACAATATTGTTTTAGAAGATACCTCCTGTAAACCCCAAGTTCACTTGGGCATGTTATCATGATGTCTTGGATATCGGCTTTCTAGCTGGTGATAAACGAACACATAAAACAAGTAAATGATCGGATTTGATTTCTCTGAAAACGTGTTTCGACCGTTTTTTTTTTTTACAAAATTAAAAATACTAAAATACGAGTTACAAGATGTTTGCTATAATCTTTATGCAAATTGTATTTATATTCCCTGTTATTCAGCAAACTGAGGAATCAATGATACAAGCTCAAGAAAATAGGACAAGCCACCCACCTGAAGAACTGGTTTTAGAATCACAAGAATTGGGAGAATGGACAGAGGAAAATACGATTCCATCTCAATCGAAAAGAGCTTTCAAAGGAATAGAGTATAACTACGCTATCGGATGTGGACACGAGTTGTCATGCAGTGGAACCACTCAAGAAGAAGAAACAGAGTGAGTATTCAAGAATAATGACTTGAACTTAATAAATTATTTGTAGCTTCCGTTCGAATCCATTGTTATTTAGTTACGCTATTTTGTAGCTTTTTTTATGATGTTTAACAGTCTGTAAATCAATGGATATGTTTAATTCAAGAGACAAGTGTCTAAGCATTAAATTTTGCCCCCACAATATACCTTTCCACATACAATTCGACTTTTTGGTTTGATTTTTATGTATTATATCTCATCATTTTACACTACTGAGAATCACGTGGTATACACGTGGTATTGTATACATACAAATCGATAAGTGATCGGTGACACACAATGGAATTGAAGTTGAGGTTAGATTTTCGAGTTTTCTCCTACAGCGTTTTCTTCTACTGACTGATGGATAGGTGCAGTCAATGCAGAAATTGAACATTTGTTGAAAAAAAGTAACATAAGAAATCCCGGTTATTTCGTTTTGCAAACATTTCAGTGGTATTGTGTTGAAGTACTATACGTTCATGGGGCGGAAACATTCAATAAATGTTCAGTTTCTGCACCTATCTATCAGTCAATAGTATAAACACTATAATAGGAGAAAACTCGAATTTCTCATCTCAACTTCGGACAGAATTTCATTGTGCATCACCCGTTCCGTACCACGTGTTTCTCAGCAGTGTACCTTCCACACACAATTCGGCTGTTTTGGTTTTATGTATCTCAACATTTGAGCCACCTCATGGGAAAACCAACAATCTGCATATGCGAAAACAAAGGCGCAGATCAGCTTCGCAGTAACTGCGAAGCTGATCAGCGCCTTTGTTTTCGCTACTCGGATAGTACAATTCCTCCACTACTTAACTCCAAAATTTCAAGCTTCTAGCCATCTTCTGTGACTGCACATACCGGTTTGTGTCGGACCTATTCGGAAACCACATTGTTGGTTTTCCCATGAGGCGGCTCATTTGATGTTATTGTCAAGCTGCTGCGCTCCATGTTCGTGCCGGGAAACTTGCTATGGCGAAGGATCTTGTTGTGTGACTAAATATGAGAGCCTCAGCCATGCACGACAGACAGAGACAGACAGCCGGTAAATATCGTAAATATCAGGGCCCAGTTGTTCAAAATTAATGATGTCGTTAGTTAAAATTTCAAAACATAAACATAAACATAAATATTGAAATTTTAACATTCGTTAAAATTTCAAACATAAATATTACAAATACACAGTTATTTTTTGTTGATAAAATGTGAGAAACCTTGCATTGCAAAGGATTCTCACAATTTATCAACAAAAAATAATAGTGTATTTGCTTATGTAGTCGGCATTTACATAACGATTTGAGGTCTTAACGATACCGTTAAGCTAACACAGTTTTGAGCAACTGGCACCAGGATATGCCCGTGAATTAACCCATATATGACGAATGGACTTTCCATTTTTTTTATCGTTTGGGTGAGTCCAGTGTTATTATAAGGGGTCTCAGGAGTGTTTTTTTTTATTGCATTCTCTTTTTCGATGAAGTTCTTCAAAGCAAACAGAATAGCCCCAGATGGTACGCCGCGTTCTGCGGCGTCACATCTGGGGCTATACTGTTTGCCTATGCCCTATAAAAAGGACGCCAGGCTTAAATGAGTTAATTACTTCCTTATACCACATTTTTTTCTGCTGTAAAACTGGGGTCTGCAGGGGTAGACATTTTTTATTATTTTCATCCAAAATATCGACTGTGGGTACACATTAGAATCGCCTCGCCGAGGCGGTTCTAACGTGTACCCACTATCGATGTTTTACGTAAATATATGAAAAAAAAATCGATTTTTTTAGCTGAAAAAATAACTGTACGTATGTTGTGTTTTCGCACAATGACATGAGCCGCGCCATGAGAAAACCGAATTTTTGCCTAGGCGAAAACAAAGGCACTGATCAACTTCGCAGTTGATCAACTTCGCAACTGCAAAGCTGACGGATAGTACAATTCATCTACTTTCTAAATCTAAAATTTCCAGCCTCTAACCATCTTCTGTGACCGTACAGCCCGTGTACCATGGCTGTTGAATGTGACATAAAACATCAGTTCTGAGCTTGAATATCGTATAGGAAGGTAAAATTGGGCATTTATCAGGAAACGGCGCAATCAGAAAGAAGAAATTCCCACTCCAAAAACCGAGGTGGGGAAGTCAGGTACACATACTAAGAAAACATATCGTAAGCCGAGTGAGCAGCTATTCCCAATGTCTACACGAACTTAAAACAGCTGTCACACAGTAGCGTATAACCCAAACGCACGCCGGGCGTATAAAAAATCTCAAAACGATGAAGATTTTGGACGTATGAAAATAACTCGCTTTAGCAGTCAAACGTAAGCGCGTGACTGAGGCGTGTGCTGGACGTATAAAAATCTCAAAGTTTTTGAGTACGTTTGTGTTTCCCAGAACCGCTAAGCACGCGCTACAGGCGCACATCAAACGTTAAACGCGCGTCTCATACACGCTTGGGGCACGTTACAGCAGCAATATTTTTTTTTTAAATCGGAACGCGCATGTAGCGTACACTGGCGTGCCTCAAACGTGCGCCAAACGCATTCAAAGCATATTCAACTCGCCTGTAACACGCGTGGAACTTATTCAAAACGTATAAGACACGCGCCCGAGACACGTCGAGCTTCTAGAAAAAATTCAAAACAGCAGTCACACATTAGCGTATAAGTGAAACGCGCGCCAGGCGTGTTGAAAACATTGCAAAATTCCACATACGCCAGACGCACGTCGGAGACACGTTCAAAACGCGAAGAACGAGTACGTTGGGTGCGCTTGGTGTACGTCCGTCGTCCAGTGAGCGTCGCTGTACGTCGCTTAAATCGGTGTGCGTTTCGTGTGCGTTTGGGATCAAAATTTTAAACATGCTTAAAAATTTTCTAGAAGCTCGGCGTGTCCTGGGCGTGTGACTTATACGTTTCGAATAAGATCCACGCGCGTTACAGGCACGTTGAATACGCTTCCAACGCGTTTGGCGCGTGTTTTGGGCACGCCAGTGTACGCTACATGCGCGTTCCGATTTTATGAGATATTACTTCAGTAGCGTGCCTCAAGCGCGTGGAACGTTTGCTGCGCGCCTGTATCGCGTGTCTGGGACGTAACACAAACGTACTCTGAAACTTTGAGATTTTTATACGTCCGGCACACGCCTCAGTCACGCGCTAACGTGTGACTGCTATTTAGCGAGTTAAAGGTACAACTTAATTTTCATACGTCCAAAATCTTCAGCGTGTTGAGATTTTTCATACGCCCTGCGCGTGTTTGGGTTATACGCTAATGTGTGACTGCTGTTAAATATTTTGAGCTCAAACGCGCACGAAACGTGCTCCGACTTTTAGCGACGTACACCGGACGTACACCAAAGCATGCCCAACGCGCACGTAAGTGCGTTTTGAACATGTTTCCGACGTGCGTTTGGCGTATGTGTAATTTTGCAATTATTTCAACACGCCCGGCGCGCGTTTCACTTATACGCTAGTGTGTGACTGCTATTTTAAACTAAAGATATGAAAACGTACATAAGTCATTTTGTGGGCATTTTGTGCAAACAGCACAAAACTGAAAACAATTAGAACCACAACAGAAGTAGCACGTTTTATTATAATGTTATTAATCAAGTTGTTTCGTATTGGACAAGTTACAGGTCCGAGGTTAGCTGTATTGGACCGAGGCCGAAGGCCGAGTTCCAATACAGCTGACCGAGGACCTGTAACTTGTCCAATACGAAATAACTTGAGTGATGAGATTTTTATTAATTAACTGTCAAAAGTCCATATCGACCCATATCATCCGCTAGCACATCAAGCATACCTTCGCCATTCTTAGCGCCCATGTCTGACATTCTATTCAAAGATGCTGACATGATTTTTTGCTTGTTTGTTCACTATTTTAGTCCGGCACGAATATGGCATATTTTCGATGGACCTGGAAGTCAGGTATAAAGTTTTTTTCTTGATGGATTTTCGTAGGGAAGACATTGCCATTCATGATTCTGGATGATGACAGCCTGTCATCATTGAGCATTTTGAGAAATTCAAGATGGCGTCCAAGATGTCTAAAATGATGAGAATACATACGGCCTGCTATACAGCTTGTCCATAAAATGAATGAAAATGCTATGTTTACCTCACAACTTTATTAGTTATTAACACAGCTTTCTTCAGTTAATACTTTTTGGTCTTAAAACCAAGGATGGCATCCAAGATGGCTGCCAAAATAAGATTTTTTTTAAAGATTTTTATTGTTTTACCATATATTTATACGGTATACATATTTGAGCTTCTTCTGGATTAGACACTGATATTATAGAATCAAAATAATGAACTCATGACATCATTGAGCTTTGTCAGAAATTCAAGATGGCATCCAAAATGTCTACCAGATATGGTTTCCCAACTATAGAGTCAATACACTGATCTGAAAGTGAATGTTTGTTTGAATGTTTGTTTGCGTTTTGATCTAATCTTGAAAGGATGTTATAGGACTGTTGAGGGTTATATATTATTGCAAGCTGTAAAATTGTCATATTTAAGATGGCATCCAAAATGGCCACTTTAGAAACAACAAAACATTTTTTTCTCTTTTTGTATGTTATCGTTGTAAAAAAGACACAAAAATACCACATGGTTCATCTAAGCAAATGCTTTTATATATTTTAAGGACTGAATGGCTTTGAATTATCTTTGAAGCTATTAAAAGTGCAGATTCAACACAATGCAGTGCTATTATTCTGTTTATGTAATTTCAGTTTATTTTTACACATATTATGAAAAGGATCCATAATAAATAGTCACAGTGTTAAAAGATGATGAAAATAGCATTATCATTTATTCATAGATTCATCAGTAACATTATACATGTAAAATCATCTTATTAATTTTATAAGTCATGTCGGGTATGACTTGTTATATACTCCAGCTTACTTGTACTCAAAGTATATTGAGTTATATAGCTTCAGAACAAATGAACAGGGTTCAGATCTAGAAGATATATACTGTCAAAAATCAACAGCAGCGGATGCAATAATTACAACAGACAGTGTAGGTCATGTGGTCAAGGTGTAATGGTGCTTCAGCCGAAGGATGTACATAGGACCTGTCATATCTGAGGATCTATATCTACAATAAACGCACTTAAATGCCAAAATTTATATAAATTTTAACGAACTCTATGAAGCAATATAGATCAATGTTCTGGGCAAATTTCTATTAACGGGTACACACCAAGTTGTCTTATAAACGCGCAGAAATACACACCTTAGTGCAAGGTGACATAAATATTGTCAAAGTCAACAGAGCATGAAAATCAGATAAAGGGATATTCCAGGTCAAGGTACATGCTATAAAAGTATATCAATGACAATTAACAGACATGGTTACACAATCTAAATGTTAGCCTGGACTTAAAATATTAAAGTCAACGGCCCGGCATGAAATCAAGGGTTCCAAGTCTCAAAGTGTGCTTTTAAGAATATTTCAAAGACAGTTACACTTTTAGCCATATGATATTTATTTGGCCAGTCAGAGGAGCATGAAGTATACGTCAAGGGCATCAGCTGAAGGTGTGTGCTTGAAATATACAAGCACATTCATGTATATGAAGGACAAATATTAAGTTAATAATAAAATATACAAGGTTTCACAATTACAGCTAAGTTACTGATAAACACACTTTAATGCTAGACTAAACATAGGTTGGCAAAACATTCAACAGTCAAACTGAATGGAACATATAAAATAGATCATTCAAGCATACCTGGTCAATATGCATACTTGAATGTTATTTTTTACATCCGAAAAGTTGAGCTCTTATATCACACCATGCTGTAAGCAGATGCAATAAAACCACAATTATACAGATGAGGATGCAGTCTAAAAACATTTGAGTTTTATATCCTACAAGCCTAAGCCTAACCACGGCGCTATGCGGCACTATGACTGGTACGTTTAAAGTTTGGTCTCATTTGTCAGCCACCAAAATGACTCTGGCAACACATTTGGCAGATCTGATTTTAAAAGGCATGACTTACAATCTCAATTATTTAGGAGGTCAAAGTATGGAAGCGTGCAAAAGTAACCAATCTTTATAGAACAAGAGCGTTAATTAAATCAGCTATTAGTTCAGCATTTTATACCTTGTCTGTCGGCTTATGACAGTTCTTGCTTTCAAATGATACCAAGAATCGTAAGGTGTTGAGATTTAATGTAGCAAAAATGAACATCAGTGTCACTCTCAACTATTAAAACTCCTTTTAGATTTTCATGAAGTACAAAAGTGACTATCTGGTATACAATGATATTATCTGTCTGCTTTTAAGTGTGTTTATGTCAATACTTTCAATTGAAACACATTTTACACATTTTGTTTGCTTTTTTGCCTGTATCAACGAGTTTGTGGATACATGTATCGTGACTTCCTTTATACACCTAAGCATCCTGTGTAAGACCATAGCCTATAGATTTAATATGCTGCTGTTTGTTCTCAGTAACAGCAAACCACAATAAAATGAATATTGACCAGACAAACTATGTGAGCACCAACTATACAGTGAAGTTTTTGATATTTTTTCATTAGTTTTCCTAATAATTAAACATGTTTAATGGTGCATTAAAATCAGAAATAGACATAAGGTTCGACAGTGTATGTATTAGGAAAATGTTTATAATATTTAAATGTTCTGACATCCATCTTGGATTCCATATTGCACTCAAGCCTGGAAAAGGTAACTAATGTTAGATATGTCAATATGTACTAAATAGTAGAACAAAATAGCATTTTTCATTCTGTTAGAGACAAACTATAAAACAGTGCGTAAAAATATTTTCAGATGTCATCTTGATTTTCTCAAATTGTTTAACTCACAACGCACATATCCTCGACACCAATATCAGGCTAGACAGCCTCTGTAGGTGCATTCTTGTAGTAGTCTCTTGGTTTTAATGCTGACAGGGTGTCAGAAGTTGGATTCTTTATTGACAATGTCTTACTTGCATGAATTTATAAAGAAAATAAAACTTAATATGTCATTTTCAGGCCTAATTCATCAAAACATGTATGCATAAGAAGCTCAAATATGTATATATTGTGCAGACATTTGTATTCGTCAAGAATTCTTATTTTGGCGGCCATCTTGGATGTCAGTTTTGATCCTTAAACCAGGGAACAATAACTTATGTCAGATATAACAATATCTGCTAAAGTTGTGAGGAAACATAACATTTTTATTCATTTTAAGGGACACATTGTACAATAGTATATGTATTTTCAGTATTTTCTGACATCTTGGACGCCATCTTTAATTTCTCAAAATGCTCAATGATGACAGGCTGTCATCATCCAGAATCCTTAATGGCAATGTCCAACCTACAACAATCTGTAAAGAAAAAAACTTTATACCCCAATTCCAGGTCAAATTGATTTTGTGCCGGACTATTTCACTCGAGCCGCCATTGTTTTTGTTTCAACACATTCAACGCGGCGCGTGACTTTGCACGTGAATTTTGACCAATCAGGTGTAAGGATTTCCATATAGATAGCAGGTCAATCCATATAGATACGAGGTCAACCGTATAAGTGCGAGGTCAGCTGTATTAGGTCGAGGTGAAATCCAGTATAGACTATACGAAAAAAAAGAAACATCACTAGTATGACACAGACCAATTCTCTGTATAAGTACTATATACTAATAAGTTAATTAATAAATTCTTGTATAACTTTGCAGGTATACGTGCGTTGCTGCACGATTTCTCCACGGCGATGCAACAGATTATCCATTTCCAAAAGAGGCAGATTTTTCTCTAACTCAGACTTGGATGGTTACTAAATGCAATCCTGATTATCATGACGACGCCACCATTGCGTTATGTGAGGATACGCCGACCACAGGAACCGATTCCGTCGTACCTGTGACAGACCCCGTCACTAACATACATTATAAGAACATATACTGCGCCTATTGTTCAGGCGTTGATATGACCACGCCTCTTATTATGTGGAAAGTTATACTCTACAGCAGACACTATTTCTCTCTTGAGACAGAAGATATTCCGTCATACGTCAAGAAAACTCGTGGGAATATGTTCTTTATTCCGCCGGATTACATAAACATACGGAATTGCGAATCATTTTACACCATTGACACATGCAACGTAACTGGTCATTGGCCGTCGTATAGATATAAGAAGGTAATTGAAACAGCATGCATGTCTTTTACCCAACCTTACTACCATACATACAAAAACATATTTTGTTTCTATTGCAACCATGATATCAATGTTGGAATGGCATTGCAGTCTTGTCCACCTATGAAGTTGCCAAGTACGGAGACGTTTGAATTCTCTACGATATTACATCCAAGGTTTTTTGACAGAAGGGAATATCCTTTAGAATGCAGCAACATACAGTTTGAAGATAGGAAAATGGTATGTGTCAGATCTAAGGAGTTTGAATTGAGCCGTTGCATGAGAAAACCAACAATTTGGAGTTCCGACTAGGTCTGGCACAAACTAGCCTGTACAGTCCCAGGAGCAGGTTAGAAGCTTGAAATTTTGGACTTAGAAAGTAGAGGAATTGTACTATCCGTGTAGCGAAAACAAAAAGTCGCTGATCAGCTTCGCAGTTACTGCGAAGCTGATCTACGCACTTGTTTTCGCAAATGCAGATTGTTGGTTTTCTTATGCAGTGGCTCAATTACAAGTTCTTAATAAAAACAATCCTTATAAGACGTCATCGCTTCATGCATTTACATATTTAAGTACGCAACTAGAAAATGGGTTTATGAAACACTATCTCACCGAAAAGTTTAAGGCCGCCTCCGTGGCCGAGTGGTTGAGAGCGCTGGTTTTATTACTGTCCTTAATCATTCGATAATCTCACCGTTGTGTCTTGTGTGGGTTCGAGGGACACATCTACATGTAAGACTCACTGAAAATGCCCGAAACATTATTAAGTTCAAATTGTAATAAAATAATGACGAAATTCATCTGAGGATTACATCTAAACCACATGCATATCTTCAGAGCATGTCCAAAACATCTGTAAAGTTTTAAAAGAATTGGCATGAAGCTGTGAGGAGTTGTGCACACAAGGTACCTCACTTTCAATGTGAAAAATGTCAAAGAAGAAGAAAAAAAAGTGACAAACTTAATCTGAGGATTAACCCAATCACTTATAAATATATTTTCGAAGCATGGTCACAACATATCAAAGTTTCAAAAGTACCGGTATTAAACTGTAGGGCGAGTTGTGCATACAACTTGAGGTACCCACTGTCCATTCACTAAAAAGCCCGAAAAAATGACCAAGTCCAAATTGTAAAACGAAAAAAAAAAAAAAAAAAAAAAAACATAATCGGAGATAACACCAAAAATCAAACGCATATCTTTAGATCATGTCCCTAACACAAGTAAGGTTTAAAGAATTGTCATAAAACTGTAGGAGGAGTTGCACACACAAGGTATCCGCTGTCCACTTTCATTGTCAAAATGCCCGAAAAATGACTGAAATTGTGAAAAAAGTGACAAAAATGAATCTGAGGATTATATCCAAACCACATGCATATCTTCAATGCATAGTCACAATGTCTGTAAAGTTTCAAAAGAATCAGTATTAAACTGTATGAGGAGTTGCACACACAAGGCACCCACCCACTATCTATTCAATATGGGAGGTAAAATATCAATTGACAGTAATACTCCGCACATATAAATGAGCCGCCTCGTGAGAAAACCAACAATTTGCATAGGCGAAAACAAAGGCGCAGATCAGCTTTGCTGATCAGCGCCTTTGTTTTCGCTACTTACTCTTCTTCTTAAATCCGAAATTTCAAACTTCTAGCTCTTTTCTGTGACTGTACACATGTGTATTTATACAGATCGCTTTGTGTCAGACCCGTTCGGAAACCATATTGTTGGGTTTCCCACGAGGTGGCTCAAATCTTACAGATGCTTTGCCATGACGTCCTCTGTTATGATGGTGCAGTGCTGGCCAATGGCAAATGTCTCATGAGATATACCGAGATTGAAAATGGATGTTACTCCATGGGTATGAAACTGACTGCTACCGAAGGCGCGGAATACTTAACAGAGGAACTACTCAACGAAGATTTCTGGTTGCAAAAAGACATTGAATCGGATTTCGAAATATGGACTGGCCTACATCGTAGTATAAATTCTTCATCTCTTTATTTTTACCATTTCAAAACCTCTGGTGTCATTGACTTCATCTATGTTCATACAATATTCTTCTTTCAAGCATACGAGAAGAGATTCAAGACTACAAAAATTTTAAACCAACTGAATCATTACGAGTTCAGTCAAGATCTTACATTTTCGGTACCATTTGACATTGAGCTGATTTTGCATAATGTTACGTTTTCTTCTTTAAATGATACCGAGCTTACTGCCTTTGCACGTGTTCACCATGGAGTTGGTGCGAGTGTGGTTACGTTGACAACAGGAGACTTCAAAACTCCAAATTTATTCTCGGAACATTGCCCGAAAATAAGAACCCAACCTTTAATAAAACTATATCACTGTCCATACATAGTTATATCTAAGACACTACTCCCAATGGAAACTAATGACGAACATGATTACCTTTTCTTTAGGGATGAGTCTCGTGTAACGCTTTCTAAGGTACTGTCGAATTGGCATTACTTCTTGGACAATACCTCATTATCGATATGTCTTGAAGATTACCTGTCATTGTATCAATTCATACCTGATACAACTTTCAAAAGAGACCAGACTCCATATTCAATCGCCACCGAGGGTTCTTGGAGTCCCATTGTATTTGTTGTTATCAATTTGGCAAGAATCGGGGCCCCGTAAAATTGATTTTAAGCTCAGCCTTCCGCTAAAAAATCTGTGACGGTTTTGGGGATCTTACAAAAGAAAAGAACAATGTCTCAAAGGACCTGGTGGTGGTATTTCATCATTAGGATAGCCCAATGTATTTTGAACCTATAAATGAGCCTTCGCATGCGAAAACCAACAATTTGCATATGCGAAAACAAAGACGCATTTTATCGCATGAGAAAACCAACAATTTGCATATGCAAAAACAAAGACGCAGATCAGCTACACAGCTGATCATCACCTTTGTTTTCGCATCTCGGATAGTACAATTCCTCTTCTACTTATATCCAAAGTATCAAACCTCTAGCTTTTTTCCGTGACTCGTACAGGATGGTTTGTGTTGGATCTGGCCATAATCCCAAATTGTTGGGTTTCCTATGCACAGGTTCAACTGTTAAAACTTTGACTATCTCCTCCATTATAGTGTAAAAATGGTGATTTTAGCGGGGATGGGGGTCAAAATTTCATATGCGAGAAACTGAATGAAAATTTTCCCTTTTCCTTGGTTGTAGTCCTTTAATTCCACTTCTGTGGCATATTTTGTCCCAATGCCGCATGTGGCTTTGACCAATATTTTTTGCATAATTGCCAAAAGTTGATGATGCTACTGTCATGCTGGTTTGGACATTTGGGATACCATTTATTGTCTGAATTCATTAAAACTTTAAAGAGTGTACTTTGGCACTAGGGATTTGCAAATTTGTCCATTTGGTGTCAATGAGCCTAGGGAATTCGATACAATAACATATCAAATCATGAACGGTCCTGGGAAGTCTGCAAATGAAAGAATATGGGAAATGCCTATTACATATTCCTTGTGCGACATTCCAATTTATGGGTACTCTTGCATGTTGAACAAAAACATGACTTCATATGACTCGCAATGTTATGGAAATCAACCTATACATCAGGAAAACATGTCCGTGCAATGAATACCCCCTTAAACCCCACTTTTATATAGTAAAACTGGGGTATGCAGGGGTATGCCTATTTTTCTTATTTTTGCTCCAAAACATAGATTGTGGGTGCTCGTTAGAACCGCCTCGGCGAGGCGGTTCTAACGAGTACCCACAATCTATGTTTTGAGCAAAAATAAGAAAAATAACAAAAAAATTCCACTGAAAATTTTCAATTTTTACACATTAAAAAATCTCTGTATATTGCATGGGCAAATTTTCGTAATGATGGAAATCAACCTATAGTTTAAGGACATGCCAATCTAAAGCATCTTGCTAGTTTAAAATGTTAAGCTTTAAAAGGACTTGAGTTATTAAACGTTTTGTGCAGTTTGAGTTTCTTTTTTTTACAAACGGTATAAACGTCAATGATATCAATTTTAACATTGCTTTGTATGGATGCTTTCTGTACTGCATCAAGCATGAGATAAGTGATTTTATAAAACACTTTGAAACACTCGAGGCCTGGGTCCAGTTGTTCAAAACTTTGTTAGCATAACGCTGTCGTTAGGCCCTGATTTTGTTAACAATGCATCAACTTCAAAAGCAAATACACCATTATTTTTTGTTGAAAAAATGTGAGAATCCTTTTCAACAAAAAATTACAGAGTATTTGTAATATTCATGTTTGAAATTTTAACAAATCGTTAACTAACGATGTTGTTAATTTTGAACAACTGGGCCCTGGTTATTTATCTACTGAAAAATTCATTGTCCTTGGATGCTGTTTAGGTTGAAATTTGTTTTTTGTTTGAATTGATGCTAAATGTCCAAGTCAACAGCTATGGTCATGTAGGGATGTTGCCTCCATTTTATGGGACTTTTACTCAAAATTAGGATGTCATGACATCCAAAAAACGCTTCAAATATAACCACCCAAGTAAGCCAATATGGCTTATATGTACAGATGGTTTGACTTGTACCACTTTTTCTGGGCAGACTCAGACTCGAGCGGTTAACCAGTAATCAGATGGTCAGTCAGTAGCACAGAAGCTTTACCTGGAGGGGGGATGGAGGTACAAGCAGCCAACATAGAAATTTGATCAATCATACATGTCGTAAGAATATCAAAACAGCACACACTTTTAACTGATTAGGTAGATACCAGGACACACATACAAGAAGAAATAATATTTATTCATAGAAAGAATGATTTAAATAAAGTACATGTAATAGTACAAAAAACGTATGTCTGAGTCTATCATAATCTGATTTGTTTCAGTATACACATATATGACTGAGTATCAAATTGCTGCTTAAATGAGCCGCGTCATGAGGAAACCAGATTTTTGCCTATGGGAAAACAAAGGCGCAGATCAGCTTCGCAGTAACTGTGACGCTGATCAGTGCCTTTGTTTTCGCTACACGGATAGAGCAGGATAGAGCAATCTTTCTTCTTCTTAAATCGGAAATTTCCAGCTTCTAGCCTTTTTCCGAGACTGTACAGGTCGGTTTGTGTTGGACCTGGTTGGAAACCCTGAAGACGAGTTTTCTGGCGTCACAGATCATATCTGATTAGTTTCAAAGTATACATAATAATTAAAGACTGAGTATCAAATTGCTGCTTAAATAATGTATCACATCACAGGCAGGAAGTTCCACAATGTCTTGAAGGATTGAATATTGGTGAAAGTCTGAGGAACTTAGAAATTCAGAGACTGGAATACTTCTGGATACTTCTCAAAGAAGCACTGAAAATGAAAAGAACAGAAACATTTTAATGTCATTTCCAATATACAAATAAACATTCAGTTTATCAAGAATGTTAAGAATATGCATTGTTCTTATAAAATTACAGTGTGTCAGAGCGAACTCGAATAGAGAGTTACAGACATTTTTAATAAGATGCGTTAACAACATTTCATTTTCAATAAGTTGCATTGACAATATTTCATTCTCTTTTCTTTTTTTTTCTTTTTTTTTCAATCTGTAAACTATCTGAAACCTGTGTAATTGTTTACCACCAGAAGAACCTGATCATCTTTCTGCATTTATCGAATTCACATTTTTAATGTATAGCAAAAATTTGTCACCATAGAATGATGGTTGATGCTAGGGTTTTAAACACCCTGTTTTTAAATTTCACCTTTTTTTTCCTGAAAAACCTGTGAAAAAAAATACTCTAGTGAAGCAGCTAAACACTATGACCTTTGACCTAAGTGAAGTGATTCTAACAAACATCTTTAATTTGTATTTAGGACAATCAAAAAATATATCCTTTTTATATCTGACAGCAATGATCAACCATAAGGTAACTGATTCTACCTACTGTAAGAACTAATGAAACATTTCCTTCAATTTTCACCAATAATTGAGCCGCCTCATGACAAAACCAACAATCTGCATATGCGAAAACAAAGGCGCAGATCAGCTTCGCGGTACCGCGAAGCTGATCAGCACCTTTGTTTTCGCTAAACGAATAGTACAATTCCTCTTCTACTTATATCCAAAACTTCAAGCATCTAGCATTTTTCTGTGTTAGTGCAGCTTGGTTTGTGTTGGACCTGTTCAAAAGCCACATTGTTGGTTTTCCCACGAGGTGGCTCAATTAGCTGCCGTTAAGCCACTCCTACCTTATATAGGCTAGTACACTGTAGAACACTAGAAGTACAACACATCTCTCTGATGGAATGCATACTCAGTTGTGGTGATCCTATATCTATTGTTGGCATACCCAGTTTGGCCGACATTATAGGTCCTATGGTTGAACCACACAGAGAGTCATTCTTCACTACAAAATCCTGGAAATTCATTTTCAATCATTGAAATCTTAGGTAATTTTTCAAACACCAGTAAACTTCTTAAAATCATCCGGAAATGAAAGTGCTTTTTGAGTAGACTTATGCCTCAAAGTCTAAATTGAAACAACAGCAGACAAAGCAGAGCCCGATACATATAAGATTGTCTCTTGTCTTTTGAATCTGGACTTACAGTGTTTGAGACAGTTTCAGAAAATTTGAAAAGCATGGAACTTGGAACGCCATATAGACTGGCCAGTGTTCACTATATCTGCCATGTCTGGATATTTATTTCATATATGAGCCTTGACGCAAGAAAACCAGTCTTCGGGGTTTCTGACCAGGGCCTGTGCAGTCACAGAAGTGGGCTAGATGCTTGAAATTTTGGATTTAGAAAGGAGAGGAATTGTACTATCCGAATGGCGAAAACAAAGGTGCTGATCAGCTTCGCAGTAACTGCATGGCTGATCTGCGCCTTTGTTTTCGCATAGGCATAAATCCGGTTTCCTCATGACGAGGCTCATATAGTATTGTTAAAAGCAATTCGTTCAACTATCTCTAAATATAGTAATGAGCCACTGCAAAAGAAAACCAACAAAATGCTTTGGCGAAAACAAAGGCGCAGATCAGCTTCGCGATAACCAAGAAGCTGATCAGCGTCTTTGTTTTCGCTATACGGATAGTACAATCCCTCTTCTTCTTAAATACAAAATTTCAAGCCTCTAGCCATCTTCTGTAACTGTACTGCCGAGTTTGTGTCGGACCTGGTTGGAACCCAAATTGTTGCTTTTCTCATGCACAGGCTCTAATGGTAAAAGCTGTTGAGGCATACTGCTAATATTCATTTCTTCTTAACAATACCATTTCTATGCACCCACCCATTTTTCCAGATAATTTATGTAATATACTACCTGTAGTGGAACCTGGGCGCGACTTGCTATTTCTCTCAGTATTGTATTAGTAATAGCTGTTGAGGCGTATCGCTGGTTACTATTTATCTTTATTACAACTCCCTTGTGTAAGCCTGGCTGATGGTTGCTCTCATGCTTGTCCCTAGAATAAAATACCAGAGGACCATTGGTCCTGAGAACGCTCACCTGAAGCCTGATCTTGGAGTATTAAGTCATAATGAAATGACCTTGACCTTGAATACTCACACACCTTTATTGACTTCATAAGTTGTCTGCATCTGCAAAGTTTCAGGTCTCAGGCTGCAATAGTTTCCAAACCCAGTGATTTCTGAGAAAACCATAATTTTAATTTTGATATTTAAATGACCTTGGGCCAAGGTCAAGACATGACCTTGGCCTTCAGTAATTACTTACCTTCATTGACTCCATTAGTTGTCTGCATCTAGCAACTTTCAGGTCTCAGGCTGCAACAGTTTGTTTTTGCCTTTTCCCATTTAAAAGCCTATGTTTCCAAAATTGACCTTGTCGTAAAATAGGTCAAGGTCATCATAGGGTCTTCATTTCAACAAACTATGATGGGCTGGAGTCCCAAATGCTACATACCAAGTTTCATGAAAATTGGCCTGTCGGTTCTGGAGAAGAAGATTTTTGAGTGTTTTTTACCATATATGGGCGTGGCGGCCATCTTGGTCATGTGACCTGGATTTCACTATTAAACTTTCGTCTCCCCTACCCATGGATGCTCCACATAAAATTTTGCTTTGATTGGCCAAGCAGTTTCAGAGAAGAAGATCTTTGAAAAGTGTGTATGGACAACAGACTGGCCAAGGTCAAGAGATGACCTTGACCTATATTAATCACATACCTTCATCCACTCCATTAGTTGTTTGCATCTACCACTTTTCAGGCCTCGGGCTGCAATAGTTTTCAAAAAATCCATAGTTTTCACTTCTTCCTATGTAAAAGCCTATGTTTCCAATTTGACCTTGCCGTTAAATAGGTCAAGGTCATCCAAGGGTCATCATTTTATCAAACTATGATGGGCTGAGGTCCTCGATGCTACATACCAAGTTTCGTGGAAATCGACCCACCGGTTCTGGAGAAGAAGATTTTTGAGTGGTTTTTACCATATATGGGTGTGGCGGCCATCTTGGTCATGTGACCTGGATTTCGCGATCAAACTTTCGTCTCCCCTACCCATGGATGCGCCACATAAAATTTTGCTTTGATTGGCCAAGCAGTTTCAGAAATGAAGATCTTTGAAAAGTGTGTATGGACAACAGACTGGCCAAGGTCAAGAGATGACCTTGACCTATATTAATCACATACCTTCATCTACTCCATTAGTTGTTTGCATCTACCACTTTTCAGGCCTCAGGCTGCAATAGTTTTCAAAAAATCCATAGTTTTCACTTTTTCCTATGTAAAAGCCTATGTTTCCAAATTTGACCTTGCCGTAAAATAGGTCAAGGTCATCCAAGGGTCATCATTTTATCAAACTATGATGGGCTGAAGTCCCCGATGCTACATGCCAAGTTTCGTGGAAATCAGCCCACTGGTTCTGGAGAAGAAGATTTTTGAAGGGTTTTTACCATATATGGGCGTGGCGGCCATCTTGGTCATGTGACCTGGATTTCGCGATCAAACTTGAAATGCCACTACCCAAGGAGGCTCCACATAAAATTTCAACTAGATCGGCCAAGCGGTTTCTGAGAAGAAGATCTTTGAAATTGTGGACGACGGACGACGGACGGACGGACGACGGACGGACGGACGGACGACGGATCATGGCCATCCTATAAGCTCACCTTGTGAGCCATCGGCTCAGGTGAGCTAAAAATATGTATGAGAAAACCAGATACATGTATTTTGCATATGCACAAAGTCACAGATCTGACAGCTGTGCAGTAAGACAGCTGTGCTAACTGCACAGCTGATCAGCGCCTTTGTTTTCACTACACAGATAGTACAACCCCTCTTCTTCTTAATTCTGAAATTTCAAGCTTCTAGCTGTTTTCTGTGACAGTACAGGGCGGTTTGAGTCAGACATGCTGGGACATCCCTAAGACCGGTTTTCTCACATAGTGGCTCATATGGCAAAACAAAATTTTACAATCTAAAATTATCAACAAAAGCAGGAAATAAAAACAGTGAACACTTATGGCTACTAGAAAAAGTGCCTTGGAGGCACGTATACCCCCGGCTGGTAGCCACCAAGCCCCCCTCCCTTCCCCTACCCATACAACCCAACCCATTATCAACCCTGACACTGAACCTCAAATCGCCAATGAAAGACAGCACCCTTATCAAGTACACTGTTGAAATAAGCACTGTAAAGCACTTTGTGACGGGCAAGGGGGCAACTGCTTATTTCTTACCCTGTAACAGTATACAGAGCTGACGTGTATACTCAATCTAGGACATAAGCACAGACATTATGGGTCAGGTCCTCAGTCCTAGATTGAAATGAAAATAGATTGTCTTTCTTAAAATGAAAAAAAAAAATGTCCCAGACCTTGACCTCAAGTCCCACCCCCACCCCCATGCATGGACCCTTGGGTCTAACCCTTTATGTGATACCTATATTGTAAGCGTGAATGCTTTCTGACACATGGTTGTCAAGATATAGACCTACACAATATTAATCTTGGTAACTTTTGTATTTTATCAATGTGTCCTTATTTTGACCTCAAAGCCCCACCCCTAGAGTTTGGTGCCATGGACTTTTAATTCAACCCTAAAGGGTATCTATGATCCAAAAATAGGAATACATTCTTATAAGTATTTGTTAATATATGAACTTGAAAAAAGAAGAAGAAAAAACACTATGAAAATAGCACATTTTCAAAATGACCTAGATTTTGAACTCTAGCCCCATCCCCCAGCAAGGACCCTCAGGTCCGAACTAATGGAAACAAAGCAAATCTTATATGGTACCTAAAGTCCAAATATGAATGATTTCTGAAAACTGGCTCATGAGATATACACCAGCAGAGAAACTTGAAACTTTAACCAAAACTTTGACGCAAATTAAAGGTGACCTAGATTTTGACCTCTTGCCCCACCCCCGGGCATGGACCCAGGGTCAGAACTCATGGAAACAAAGCAAACCCTATAGGGTACCTATGGTTGAAATATGAATGGTTCTGATCATTGTTTCATGAGATATACACCACCAGAGAAACTTTAACAAAAACTTTGACATAAATTCTACGAACGTTCCGGAATAACGAACTAACGAACGAACATACAAACGGACCAACGGAAAAGCGAAAACTATATACCCTTCGGTATAAATGCCGGGGGTATAATAAATGCCGGGGGTATAAATATCTGAAATCATAGTCTACATTCAGCTACATTAGCATTTTTAAACCTTGCATTCTCAATATAGTTCAAAAATAGATGCTCTAATGTACCTGTCCATGTTCTTCCTTATAGAAAAAGATGGGTGCTGATATTCACTTTGTTAACTTATGACATGCCCCACTTTAATGCATCACGAAATCGTGTCCATGTTATGAATATCCCCCTATAAACGATTCTTGTATAGTAAAATTTGGGTGTACTGGGCTATTCCTACTTTCCTTATTTTTGATCCAAATCTTTGACTGTGTGTACCCACAATCTATGTTTTGAGCCAAAATATATATATAAAAAAAAAAACAAGTAGCCCAAGGGCAACGATCGCTCACCTGAGAGTCAACAAGTACAGTCACTGGACAAAGTTTTTTTTTTTTTTTTTTTTTTCTTTTTTTGAAGATCTGATCAAAATTGAAGACGCTTGAGTGGCCACAACATTAATAAGAGCTGTCGCAGGACAGCGTAGCTCGCCTGACTTGTGCTTTGCCACTACATCTGTTAAAATCTATGACCCACGACCTTGACCTCAAGGTCACTCAGGTGGATCATGATGGTACAACATAAAACTTCAGACCAATGCAAAGTATCAACTTGATCAATCTACATGTTCAAGAGATATAGACTTATAAAAACATTAACCAAAACTTAAACACAAAACTTCCAAGTCCGTGACCCTGACCTCAAGGTCATCCAGGTGAGTTGTGATGTACAGCATAAAACCTGAGACCAATATCTATCAACATGCAAGTATCAACTTTATCCATCAACATGTTCAAGAGATTTAGACTGTAACCAAAAAATTTAACACAAAATTTCTAAGTCTGTGACCTTGACCTCAAGGTCACCCAGGGTAGGTCATGATGGTACAGTTGGTACTGCATAAAACTTCCAACCAATATCTACCAACATGCAAAGTATCAACTCGATCAATCAACATGGTCAAGAGATATAGACTTACCAAAATTAAATCAAAAACTTAAACATAAAATTTCTAAGTCTGTGACCTTGACCTCAAGGTCACCGAGAGCGGGTCATGCTGATACAGCATAAAACTTCAGACCAATATCTAGCAACATGCAAAGTATCAACTCAATCCATCAATATGGTCAAGAGATATAGACTTACAAAAACTTTAACCAAAAACTTGAACACAAAATTACTAGTCCGTGACCTTGACCTCAAGGTCACCCAGGGTGGGTCATGATGGTACTGTGTAAAACTTCAGACCAATATCTAGCAACATGCAAAGTATCAACTCAATCTATCAATATGGTCAAGAGATATAGACTTATAAAAAACTTTAACCGAAAGTGTGACGCGGACGTACACGTAAACTTAAACGGGGAAGACCGAGGTGACTACAATAGCTCTATGAACTTCGTGCAGGCGAGCTAAAAATTGATTTTTCAAACATTCAAGGGCAGCTAACTCCGCAGTCCAGGGTCGAATCTGGCTCAAATTCGAACTCATCCAAGATGTTATGGTTATCCTTGTTACTTCCAAGAATGAAGAAGATCCGATCAAAATTTAAGGCGCTAGAATGGCCACAATACAAAATATTGATTTTTCAAACACTAAAGGGCAGCTAACTCCGCAGTCAGAGGTCGGATCTGGCCTAAATTCAAACTCATCCGAGATATTGTAGTTATCCTTGTTACCTGCAAGAATGAAGAAGATCCACTGAAAAACAAAGATGCTAGAGTGGCCACAACACAAAATATTGATTTTTCAAACACTGAAGGGCAGCTAACTCTGCAGTCAGAGGTCGGATCTGGCCTAAATTCGAACTCATCCGAGATATTGTAAATATCCTTGTTACCTGCAAGAATGAAGAAGATCCACTGAAAAACAAAGATGCTAGAGTGGCCACAATACAAAATATTGATTTTTCAAACACTCAAGGGCAGCTAACTCGGATCTGGCCTAAATTCGATCTCATCTGAGATATTGTAGTTATCCTTGTTACCTGCAAGAATGAAGAAGATCCACTGAAAACAAAGATGCTAGAGTGGCCCAGTGCTCCAGATAATTTTTTTCTCAATCAGTACGGTACTGGTCAAAATTTAAGCCAATCAGTATCCAGATTTCGGCTTCAGTACCTTCTATTTGCCCACGAAAAGACTTTATATAAGTCCAATCATGTGAAAAATTTGGGCATGGGTTCCCCTGTATTTTGCATTTTATTCTTCAACCTCTCCTTAATAACCCAGGCCTATTGAAAGATACGGGCAAGACAGAAGTAAAAGGGAAGGTGGGGGAGTACATTGGCTCATAAAGACTTGCAAGTCTTGACTAAGTGTCAGCGTCCAATGCACAACCTTTCCCCTTATTGACCTTAAATAGATATGAAAATGCTAAATACTCTGGTTTCAAAGCGATGTATCAGCTTAAATACATGGTGGAATTTTGTGAATTTGGCGTGTCACCAGTACAATCACGATTTAAAACCCCAAGATTTTCACCGTTTTCCATCGTTGTTTACTTGCATTTAACTCCGGAAACAAATGTTCTACTTTCGTTTCCTTTGTAGTAAAATATGCCAACTACCGATGTAAGCACGAATTTGATTGGTTGAAATTTAAATAAAGCTAGAAATTCGTATTTTGTGGACCAATCGTATGTGACGACTTTTCGTGGCACTCGGGAAGCGTTGTAGATAAAATAATGATTATGACAATGTTTTCCTGAATCTGTGGAATATTCACTGTAATGATGCGGAAGACAAATGCTTGAACTCTGATGATACAATCATTCTCAGTGAAGAAGATGTTGAAAAGGCGATCGATAAGTTGAATACCGGAAAATCCAGTGATGAATATGGACTGTTCTCTGAACATTTTAAGTCTGGAAAGTCTGAAATTGTCCCTGCTGTTACCAAAGTGTTTAATAAGATACTATCTGAAAAGAAAATACCCTCGACTTTCAAAACGGGCGTAATTACCCCTGTACTAAAGAAAGGCAAAGATTCGAAATTGCTGGAAAACTACCGTGGAATTACCATATCCTCAATATTTGGCAAACTGTTTGTATGTGCTCTACTGACTAAATTTGAGTATAACCAATCAGATATGCAGTTCGGATTCACCGAGAGACTTTCCCCGATGATGGCAAGTTTGATTGTAAGTGAAGCAAAAGCAGAATCTTCAGACAAGAAAAGTACAGTGTTCATGGCCACGCTCGATAGCCAAAAGGCTTTCGACGTGGTCCACCACAGCATTCTTCTGGATAAACTGTTTGATAAAGACATTAATGACACAACATGGCTAGTAATAAAAGAACTGTATCAAGACATATCGTCGAAAGTGAAGTGGGTTGGGGGTTTGAGTGACAGTTTCCCGATCAACCAAGGCGTCCGTCAAGGCGCTATTTTGTCCACGCATCTGTACAAAATTTATATTGATGAACTCTTGAATATCTTAAAATCTAAGCGACTAGGTTTAAGAATTGGAACAATATACATAGGAAGTCCAACATGTGCTGACGATGTTGCATTGCTAGCTTCTTCGGTGGAAGAATTGCAGTTGATGCTGGAAGAGGCTGTAAACTTCGCTCGCAAAAACAGATACAAAATACACCCAACAAAAACTTGTATAGTGGTATTATCAAACAAAATTCCGGACAAGGACTGTATATGGTCACTGGGAGAAAATACTGTTCAACTATCTGAAGGGGCGCTCCACCTGGGGATTAACAGAGCTGGTAAACAGGAATCTGCAACAAATGTGAAGGATCGTATTAGCCTAGCTAGGAGAACATCTTATTCCCTAATGAACACAGGAATGCACGGCTCTACAGGATTGAATCCTAAGACGTCATTCGTTATCTACAAAACATATGTGCTTCCGCGTTTGTTGTACGGACTTGAAACTCTAGCACTGACGAAGGGACAGATAGAACAACTCTCTAGATACCATATACAGACACTCAGAAATATTCAGTCTCTCCCACAACGTACCTCAACCTCGGCCGTGCTGTTGCTACTGGGCGCGTTACCACTAGAGGCGGAGCTTCATAGAAAGAAATTAAGCCTTGCCATCAGTGTTATAAATAGTGTCAATCCTACTTTGAAATTGCTGGTTCAGAGACAGTTAGCATGTTCCCACGATATTAAGAACAGTTTCTTTAATGAACTGACAACAATCCTACAACAGTACAAACTTCCGTCCCTGTGTCAGCTCTTCAGTAGTAGTGTCACCAAGCTCCAGTGGAAACACATGTGCAGAAAGGCTATAAACTCATTCTGGACAAAGCAATTGGTTTCTGATATAAAGACTAAGAAAACTTTAAAATATCTCTCATGTTATAATCTGAGCGTCGATAATACACACCTGGTCTGGAGAACGGTGGATAACTCGGTAATGGATGTTAGAAAGGCAGTGGTCAAGGCCAGAATTCTCACGGGCACCTACATCCTCCAAAAGAACCGACAAACATTCAGTAACGGCACTGTTAGTTCAGAGTGTCGACATTGTCACCTTGAGGAAGAAGATCTACTGCATCTAGTGTCGCGATGTCCAGCCTTCTACAGAATACGTGTTGACACTATCAGTTCTCTCAGAGACATTATCATCAGTTACACAAACACCAATATATGGAAAGAATTCTTCTGTAATTGGACATTTGTCATGAAAACCTTAGTATGTGCTGAGTCAATGATTGTAGTGTTACCGGACCTGAAAAACGCTCGAGATGTAATAGAAAAACTGTCAAGAGACTTTTTCTTCAAAATCCATATTCAAAAGCTTCAGTTTGAATACCAGAGGGGATAATGGTCGCCTGTACATATCCGACAGAATGTATATAAGTTCTTTTAGAAGTTGGTTTTAGACTAGAGACTGTTTTTATCACGTTCTATTGGCGTTTTATTCAACTACTTTTATCCACGTCCCTGTGGGACGGTGCTCCTATCAGAGGAGGATCATACTCTCAACAAGAACAAGAACAAGGACCTCATAAAAGTGGCATGCGGAGAAATCTGCCTCAAATTAGCGGCACTCGGGGGATAATGAGTTAAGGTTACGGTCAATAAGCGTAACCCAACCGTATCGGTCATTTCGTTCCCGTTTTTGGTACTGACAAAATTTCCATTTCTACCGTATCTGCGAAAATTAAGTCCGTAAATTACGGCTGTACGGACGCTATCTGGAGCACTGGTGGCCACAACACAAAATATTGATTTTTCAAACACTCAAGGGCAGATAACTCTGCAGTCAGAGGTCGGATCTGGTCGAAATTCGATCTCATCCGAGATGTTATGGATGTCCTTGTTACTTCCAAGAATCAAAACTCAAATATTTCAAGCGAAATGGCAGAAATTGCAATTTTCCGCTTTTCGTCTTACAAGTCAATGGAAACTTTAAGTTGCCATAGCAACCAAAGTAGTGGGACAAGGACAATAAAAACATAAACTGTGTAGAGGCTAATATCATAAGCATGTTTGCAAAGTTTCAGCTTCATCCGCCTTACAGCTTCTGAGAAGAAAATTTTTTAATATTTTTCGAAAATTTACCCTTTACATTGCTATAGCAACCAAATGAATAAAGCAAATTTGACAAAAGTTGCCTAAAACAGGGAGGACTACTCAATAAACATTTACGTAAAAACAAAATTTCAATATCCTCAATAAACGGCAGAAATTGCAAATTTCCACTTTTTGCCTTATAAGTCAATGGAAACTTCAAGTTACCATAGCAACCAAAGTAGTTGGACAAAGACAATAAAAACACAAGCTTTGTACAGGCTAATGTCATAAGCATGTATGCTAAATTTCAGCTTCATCCCCCATACGGCTTCTGAGAAGAAGATTTTTGAATATTTTTTTCGAAAATTTACCTTTTATGTTGCTATAGCAACCAAACGAATAAAGTGATTTTTACAACAGTTGCCTTAAGGATGTTCACTGCTAACATTTGACATTTCGGAACTTCCGGTTTTTCTTTTGTTGAATATCTCGTAAACGGTTGCAGATATTTTCCCAATATTTTACATTTGGATACATAATGATGATATGCATTGAACGAGCCATGAAAATTGTCAATCTAAGAAACTTCATTTTTTCACCCCATTTTCTGCAACTTTTCAGAAAAATTTAGTTGTCAGTGAAATTTAGGGGGTAGGGTAGATTAAACTTGAATATTACACATTTTCAAATTAATTGCACTATTTCTTTGTTTATTTTAGCTGCAGTATATGTGTACATGGTCTTCTAAGTCAGTCTTTGTGTCTTTGGTGTGCTGGTTTTAAAATTTTAGGTGGTTTTATGAAATGGGCTTAAAAAAACAAAACAGCTGAAAAAAGGCTGAAAATGGTGATTTTCAAGTTGTTGGTTCTCTCTTATATGCACACTACCCTATATGTTTCTTTCTTTTATTCAAACAATATTACAAAGTTCTATGTTGTGTGAAAATACAAGAAAAAGTTTGAATAAACAAATATGGGTTTGGCACATTTCAAAACATTGATTTTTTCCGACTATTCAAGTATGGGGGTAGGGTTGGAAAAATACTCGTAAAATTTTGTCATCCACTTCCAGTTGCAATTTTGTCTATGCGTTTGGTCCAAAATAGTCTGCGCTACATAAATATTATGACTTTTGAAAGCATTCTAGGTGTATTTTTGTTCAAGACAGGTTTGTTTCAAAGAATTAAAAATTAAATTGATTTTACTAAATTTAAAACATGATGCTCAGAGGTCTCATTCAGAGGCCTGTAGCTTGAAAAAATGCACACTACCCTATATTTATTTTGCTTTCAAATGTCTTATGTTGTATTTTGGAATCAAAAAAGAGTGGTTAGAAAAAAAGTTTGAATACTTTTTCATTGGCAGCGAACATCCTTAAACGTGAAGGACTACTCAATAAACATTTATGTAAAAACAAAATTCAAATATCCCCAGCCTGACAACGGAAAATGCCAATTTCCACTTTTCTCCATACAAGTCAATGGAATCTTCAAGTTGCCATGGCAACCAGAGTTCTTATCCGATCGAAATAAAAAACATAAATATTCGTTCCCCCCACCTGTAGATGCTATATGTGAAATATGAAAAGATTCGGCCTGGCAACTTCAGAGGAGAAGTCGTTTGAAAATGTTGACGACGATGACGACGGACGACGACGCACGGACGCTGGCTCGACTACTATACTATAAGCTCACCTTGTGAGCCTTCGGCTCAGGTGAGCTAAAAAAATCTCATGAAAATTTTAATTTTTACAGCTGAAGAAAATCTATATATTTCATGGGCAAGTTCTTGTAATGTGTGCAGAGTACTTACGAGTAGTTAGGGTGCACAGCATGTGCCATATCAGCACTGATCATGTAGGACTTTGGTATGGCTTCTTCAAAGGCTGTTGGTGACCCGCCGCTGCTGAGGCGACGGAGAATGAACTCTTGAAGACTGGAGCCAGCACCCTGAGCACTCTCTGACCCTACCTAGAGTGACAAACAGGGGCCAGTTGTTCAAAATTAACGACATCGTTAGTTAACGATTCATCAAACTTTCAAACATGAATATTACAAATACACTGTTATTTTTTGTTGATAAAATGTGAGAATCCTTTATCCACAAAAATTAACAGTGTATTTGCTTATGTAGTCAGCATTGGCTTAACAAGTTGGGATCTTAACGATGATGTTAAGCTAACGAAGTTTTGAACAGCTGAGCCCAGATCTAAAAGATAGCACTAGCAGCCTAAATAAATTATAGCCAAAATGGATTGTATGAATTCTATACATAATTAAAAGATCCGCATCGTGAGAAAACAAGATTTCTGCCTATGCGAAAACAAAGGTGCAGATCAGCTGTGCAGTAACTGCACAGCTGATCAGCACCTGTTTTCGCTACATGGTTAGTGCAGTTCCTCTTCTACATATATCCAAACTTTCAAGTATCTAGCATTCTTTTATTACTGTACAGGCCAGTTTGTGTCAGACCCACAAAGACCGGTTTTCTCACAATGTAGCTCAAAAAATAGTGCTTGAACATATCACATGGCTGCTTGATAAAGGCTTTCATTGCAATTTAGTCTAAATTTTATCAAGGTTTGCTTTAAAACAAATTAAAATCTGGTTTTCTTTTCTAAATCAGTTTGCCAATAACCGCAAAGTTTGCTTTAAAACAAATTAAATATCTGGTTTTCTTTTCTAAATCAGTTTGCCAATAACCACCTAAAGCTTTTTTATCTGTTATCTGTTTTAAAGCTATTTTTTATCTGTTTTCTTTTCAAGCTCAGACTGGGACTTTTTTACGGAGACTGACATCTTAAAAACATTAAAACAATTTGCGGCTGTCAAACCAGGCCCCGAGGTTATAAAATCTTTTTCAGGCTCAGTTCAGCTAAGACTAAAATTTATCCTGCTGATGAATGTTAAAATGCCAACAAATGTTGGCATTTTAACGTTTATCAGCAGGATAAATTACAGGTTTTGGTGATCTAAACCTGAAACATTTGGGCTATTTCAGTATTAATGAGCAGTTTGAATTTTAAGCTCATCTGAGTTGAGCATGAAAGAGTTTTATAACCTCCAGACCTTGAGTGATTGTACATATCTATACCTCTTCATTATCAAAAAGACTGATCATCCTAATGTTGGTCTCCTCATCCAGTGAGCTCCCTTTACACGATTCTATTAGGCCCTGAAAGGGATTACAATTTTGGTAGAAAAAAATAAACAAATCCTTCATTGGTGTACACAGTGAGAAATACAGAAATCCCTACATGATGATCCACCATTCATAAGGCAATTATGGGTTTATCGAGTCTCATTGTAGTAGCTAGACTCAGAGATTTAATGCCCCATTGAATATCCAAAAAAAAAAAAAAAAATTCTCATAATATTATGCCATAACTTTTTTTTAATTTGGCAAGATACAGAAACATATATACATGTGTAATAACATCATTTCAAGAGTCAAGATTCACTTTTAGCTAAGTCCCCTTCAAAAATTAGTTTTTTTTTTGTTGTTGTTTTTTTTTTTTACAGCATGCCAATTTGAAATCATTTACTTATTTATAGCAGGGCGGATATGTAACAATTTTTTGAGGGATTGTGCACTTTTTGATAAAAGCATGAAACTTTGCACAGAGGTAGATTTATAATTATAAAAATTTTTGAGGGTCAGTGCCATGTAAAATTTGGCCTGTGATGGCGGCCATCTTGAATTTCAAAATGGCCGCATCTTGCATATAAAGCCAATACATATGGGTATCAATTTGCTGTGCTGCTTTACTTAAAAGCATTAAAAACCAAAGTTACATTAACAAAACATAATAAGCTATCTCACTATACATAGATATTACTAAACAGTCCAAGATGGCGACCATTTTCAAAGATGGCCGCCATTTATTTACGAAAATCAAGTCAGTTTGATGAAAATGAAAACGTGGCACATATGATAATAAAAAAACAAAAAATATTGAAAATGCTTACAGGTGTATGTAGAGTCATAAATTCAAGATTCTAGTCAATAAAAAAAAAAAAATAATAATAATTAGCATCTTAACAGTGAAATATTACATGTATATATGGACACTTAATGATTTTAAAACTGGATGGAATTTACTAGTTGTGAATTAGGTATTTTCTATTTTAACCAGAATCTAACTTGTCTATATGCTTTCAGATTTATAATTTATTTCAGCATGGCATTCAGGATGGCTGCCAGTGAAGAGAAGTAGTTCAGTAGTACAGGTGCGTTCAGTTATAATATACCCCTTCGATATTCAGAAATAAATTGACAACTATTCTTGTTTTTGAACAATCATCACTGGCAAGAAATGGATTTTGTGAAGTGTGAGTGTTAAGATTTACTCTGTATATAAAACTTCCAGATCTTGTGATGTTGTATGCCTAAATTTATTACATAATATATGGAACCAAATTTTTAACAAAAATCGCTGATTTTCGACTTTCAAAGATTCCACAAGGAACCATGGTTAATGGTTTGTGATGTTGTTTTTTATTCATGTAGGAATAACCATTTTTGTACTAAGGCTGAAAATTTGGTGTCTTAATGAGCACTCTTTACAAAGTTACACCCTGATTTTCAATCGATGTGCACATATGAATTTCATGGTAAAGCTGTTGTTGCAATATAAAACTAAGCATGTGACTGTTATTTTGCAAGAAAACTAATATTCCACTGGGACGCTTGTAAGAAGAAAGGTTCATTGTTGGGTTCCTTAATGAGGTTAGCATGCCTTAAAGAACTGTGGATTCACCTTTGGCTTTGTATTCTGCCAAAACGTGGGTAAGCATTTAATCATACAGTTTCATTATTTGTTCTTCCGCACAGAATACCATAGTGGGCTTAATTTATTGTTAGGCAATGACTCATATCTCCTCTTCCTGATATTTCAAACCTCTTCTATAGGGTTTATTATGCCAAAAAAGGATGCGAAAAGAATTAGTATATATGCAAGGCAGTGTTATTTGTATTAATTGTAAAACCGCAAAACACATTTTTGATATTAGAGAAACGTCTGTGTTTGAATGCCCTAGTGATTCCCTTGGCTTACAATATATACAAGAGGTTTGAAATGTCATTAAGATGAGCCGTGTGCGATAGCCTGACATTGAAAAGCTTCTCTGTGAAAGTTCCAGCCCCCTATGTTATTCAGTGTCAAGAAAACGAATCAAGAAACTGTATGATGAAATTCCAACCCACGTTTTGGGACGTTTAAGGATATAAAGCCAGAGGTGTCTTCACGGTGCTTTAAGACATGCTTACCTGAAGAAGGAATGCACTACCACGCTTTCTCTGTACAACTTTCCTTGTGGAATATTAGTTTTCTTGCAAAATAACACTAACATACTTAATTTTATATTGTAACAACCGCTTTACCATGAAATTCTAAAATGCACATTGAATGAAAATCAGGGTGTAACTTTGTTAATACAGTGCTCATAAAGACACCAGATTTTCAGCCTTGGTAGAAAAATGATTATTCTTTCATAAAAACAAAATTACAAACCATTGACCATGGTTCCTTGTGGAATCTTTGAAACTCTAAAATCAGGTTTTTTTTTTTTTTTTTTTTTTTTTTTTTTCTGTTAAAAATTTGGTTCCATATATTATGTAATCACTTTAGGCATCCAACATCACAAGATCTGGAAGTTTTATATACAGAGTAAATATTTACACACATACTTAACAAAATATATAAACAAATTCCTCCAGTTGTTCATTTCTTGCCAGTGACGATTGTTCAAAAACAAGAAGAGCTGTCAATTTATTTCTGAATATCAAAGGGGTATATTAATAACTGAAGGCACATGTACAAGGTTAATAAATGAAATAAACACTGCCTGTTAAAAACTTTACTGGATCCTGTAATAGGAGCAACAAACAGGTATCAATGAAATTGCAGCGAGGGATATAAATTTTGAAAAACATTTTCTAAATTTTATCGCAGACACTATGAGTTGATTTCCAAATTTAATGTTGGCCTAAAGACCCTTTTCCATGAGGGCCTTTTGGAACCAGAATTTTACAGTGACTTGGTTTACAAATTTAAGAAACTTATAGGAAGGAATGATTTTTCTTATCAGTTCGGAAAAACCATAACATGTTACAGACGTATAGGTTATAACTTGAATGTTATGCGACAGTCTGCATGCTTAGTTTTTAACCCAATCATGGTTGATAACTATGCTGCCTTCTTTAATTGCACGCTGGTGGGTCGGGCGTCAGACTCTATGATGGCCCCGACATAAAGCTATTCAATTTAGTTGGTTGGGGCTGGAGCTTCTTGTCTGTTGCTTGGCCCACCGGGGTTCAACTGGTGTTTTTCTTTTGCTCCAGGTTTCAGTAAGTTATTCGGCGCCCAGGGATCTCCATCTTCGGGCAGCTTGCTGAATCTGTTGAGTCCTCGTTTTTGATTCATCATTGTGATTATCAGGATTTATTCGTTTGTCCTTGATGATTCATTGACTAGTTAGAGATTCACCACGAGGACCGAACAACCAACTAAATGTTGTGAACCACTGCAGAAGATGAGGGTGAGGTTAGGGCCCTGTAAACCCGGTTTAAGCCCCCCCAGTAATTTTATAAAACTGATCGTTCCAAGGCAATACTTCTGTTGTGGTTCTAATTGTTTTGTGTTTTGGAGTCGAATTTTTGTGCTGTTTGAGCCTTATGTACGTTTTCATATTTTAGTTCAGTCCAGGTAACTGAGTGGCCGCCTATTGGGGAATAGCTGGTCACTCGGCTTACTATAATGTTTTCTTGGTATAAGTTCCTAAGTGTCATTTTAGTTTTTTCCCACCCCGCGGTTTATGGAGTGGGAATTTCTTTCTTATTGTGCCATTTCCTGATCATTGCCTACTTGTACCTTTCCAGTGTTCTGTCATGCTGTATAGATCACAATTCAATCTCTCCTTCAGTCCACACGACAGAAACAAAGTCCAGTACATCTCAGACCCGCCTTCTGACAAGTACAATTCTGCTTGCAGCCCTTTTTGCATCCACATTCAAGGAGTTCCTGGCACGATTGACTTATCTGTGGCCGATTTCAAATACATAGCATTTAAATTGTATGATAGCAAATATTGTGAATGGCACATTTCAGATTTAGGGCGTTTCAATTTGGCGGCCATCTTGGATACCACACTGGAATGTATTATTTAGATTGTGATTCATTTAAGTTGATACAGAAATACACATATACAAGCATCAAGTAAAATCATCTGAAAAATTGTCAAAATAAAAACATACATATGAACTTCACTTCATTGATAGCCATTTTGAATGCCAAATTTGATCAGTAAAATTCAATTTACCAATTATGAATCAAATGTAACTTGTATTTGTGACATGTTAGATACTTGAAAACATTTTACAATACTAAATCCATATATTTGTTACCTTGAATCGTTAACATCATGCTATCTTGATTTTCTGCAGATAAAAGTGGCGGCCATCTTGAAAAATTGCCACCATCTTGGAAAATTTAGGAGTTTACATGCATAATCACGCCCGGTAAAGTGCAAATTGACCACCGCCGGTGGTCAACGTAAAAAAAGTTGATATACATCCGGTGGTCGTTTTGAGCATTTCCTGTTATTAGTTTTCGCGAGTTTGGTGGATGTGGAAGGTAAGATGTTTTTTTATCAAAAACGTATTATAAAAATCAAAGAATGCCAGGCTATCAGTTTTTTGCCGTTGAATGTCTAGCCGAAGTGGTAGTTGAAAAAATAAACCGTTTTACTGCAATCCTTTCCGGCCCGTTTGATCGGTAGTGAAAACGAAAGTAGAATCTGGTCCAACGCAGATTAAAATGCCCTGATCGTGCCTTTGCAAGCTTTCTGTAACCAATGGTCGTTGCAGTTAGTTAAATGAACACTAAATTAGCTTTTCAGACATCATTTTAAAATATTTCAAGCTTTCCTTTCAACACTTAGATCGATTTTGTACCGGAGGTCAACTTGAAGTTGCGGTGGTCGTATTGATCAATGGGGATTACAATGTAAATTTTCATCGTGAGAGAAAGCCAGCAAAAATGCAACTTGATGTTGTTTTCTGTTAGGGGGCATGAAGATGCATTCTAGACACAACCAAATCCAAAATCAATGCCGTCGTGTCCTCATAATTCAATTTAATTTCGTTTGTCCATTAGCCATTCAGTCACATAGTTTAGCAATATCTGATGTATTTATTACTAATTTTTGGTAAGCCCAACAATACAAATACTACCTCATGCAAGATGCATTGAATTTATATACATAATTCGCATTGACTTGAAGTAAAACCACTAGAATAACAGTGTAGTCAATTTGCAAACTAGGTGGTCAATTTGACCTTAAAAATGAGCAAGTTTGAAATGATTTACTGTCCAATTTTAAAAGTATTGAAAGACATGCCTGCTGTGTAATGTTGAGCAGGCTCAGTCTTGCAGATTCGACAATTATAGGAGTAACACTAAGCAAAGCGTTCATTGTGTTGTTTGTTTGAAATCTATCTCCTGTTTTGCAATATCAATTCTTTGAATATGTAAAGGTATATAATCATGTGGTTTATATCAATTTCAGACGAAATATTTAGAAACATTGGTCATAATAAAATTGTCAATGCTAAATGAATTGGCGTGTAAAATTACACATACATGTACCTCTTCATCACATTGTCACGAGCAGTTGGAATAATAGATTCATAATGTTTCTGAATTTTGCCAGTAGTCGATTGGCTCGCTGGTTAAGCCCAAACGCTAGTTCAAACGAGTCGAGATCACGTGATTGTCCACTGCAAAGTGCAGAATGAATGCATGTATTAATGCTGAAGAATAACTGGCCTCGTCAGTTCTAGGTGCGCCTAATGACCTTATTTTTTTCCTTAATACGTTTCCAGATGGGTCGATTTAAAGGGAAACGAACCAAGCGTCGTTATCTGACGAACAAAAAACCATATCTCTGGCGTGGACAAAAAATCCATGACGTTGTCCACAGTCCGTTCAAATTGCCATCTAAGAAAAAGCCAAAATAAGACAATGTGTCCTAAAATCTATACACCGAAAGGAAAGTGCGGATTTCCTAAGACGAAAAACATAAAAACAGGGACTAAATCAAAAGTATTAAGTCCGTATACTAGCACCCCAACAAAATCAAAACAAAGTTTTATTATGATAGACCACAGCTATGCACAAGCTAATACAGAATCTATTGGCACCAGCAATTCACAAGCTGTTGTTCCCGAAGAACTGCTGATTTAACTGATATAAACCATGTGATTATTCACCTTTACATATTCAAAGAATTGATATTGCAAAACAGGAGATAGATTTCATACGAACAACACAATGAACGCTTTGCTTAGTGTTACTCCTATAATTGGAAAATTTGCAAGACTGAGCCTGCTCAACATTAAACAGCAGTCCTTCAATACTTTCCAAATTGGACAGTAAATCTTTTCAAACTTGCTCATTTTTAAGGTCAAATTGACCACCTAGTTTGCAAATTGACCACACTGTTAGTCTAGTGGTTTTTCTTCGAGTCAATGCGAATTGTGTATATAAATTCAATGCATCTTGCATGAGGTAGTATTTGTATTGTAAGGGTTACCAAAAATTAGTAATAAATACATCAGATATTGCTAAACTATGTGACTGAATGGCTAATGGACAAACGAAACTGAACTAGAAATTGGCTGCAAGCAAGGCTTTCAGTATACCCCCCGCAAAATTATCTGGAGCTGGCCAATAACTTCCTAAGTCAAACATGCAGAAAATTTGTCAAAGATATCTTTTCAGCATTATAATTCTTCATGTACATCCTCAGAATGCCAGTCACATCTATAAGATATAAAAAGAATATATTGAAAGCTTGAGGTTGATTTCATTATTGTATATAAGCAATGGTCAAGAAATGGCTATGTTGAAAAATGATGTAAATTTGTCAAAAATCACTTTTTCAGTATTATAATCATTCATGCACATCTTCAATATTTGTGGAACATGTCTGCAAAGTATTGAAAAGAAATACTGAAAGCCCTAGGCAGAGTTGATTTCACAAACTATGCATTACCAACCATTTTTGTATAATTATATGCAATGGTAAAAAAATGGCTATGTTAAAAATGCTGTAAATTTGTCAGAAATTAATTTTTCAGTATTATAATTCTTCATGCACATCTTCAATATGAGTGGAACATGTCTGCAAAGTATTGAAAAGAAATAGTGAAAGCCCTTGGAGGAGTTGATTTCACAAAGTAAGCACTACCAACCATTATTGTATATAAGCAATGGTCAAAAATGACTATGTTGAAAAATGCTGTAAATTTGTCAAAACTTTTTTTTTCATCATTATAATTCTTCATGCACATCTTCAATATGAGTGAAACATGTCTGCAAAGTATTGAAAAGAAATACTGAAAGCCCTAGGAGTAGTTGATTTCACAAAATATGCACTACCAACCATTATTGTATAAGCAATGGTCAAAAAAATGACTGTGTTAAAAATTGCTGTAAATTTGTCAAAAATTATTTTTTCAGCATTATAATTCTTCATGCACATCTTCAATATGTGTGGAACATATCTGCAAAGTATTGAAAAGAAATACTGAAAGCCCTAGGAGGAGTTGATTTCACAAACTATGCACTACCAATCATTATTGTATATAAGCAATGGTCAAAAAATGGCTATGTTGAAAAATGTTGTAAATTTGTCAAAAATTATTTTTTCATCATTATAATTCTTCATGCACATCTTCAATATGTGTGGAACATGTACGCAAAGTATTGAAAAGAAATACTGAAAGCCCTAGGAGGAGTTGATTTCACAAACTATGCACCACCAACCATTGTTGAATATGGCAATTATTGAAAATTGGCTAAGTTCAAAATGCTGTAAATTTGTCAAAATTCATTTCTTCTGCATAATACTTCTTCATGCATATCTTCAATATCTCTGGCACATATCTGCAAAGTATCAAAAGAGAATACTGAAAGCTGTAGGAGGAGTTGATTTCACAAAGTATGCACTATTAGCACTATGGCAAACATTCTATGTATAGGTTTAAAAAGTCCCATAACTCTTGCAAAACTGACCCTTTGGCCCCTAAATTCATATCACACATGTGTTGTCTAATGGTGCAGGTGTGTTGAAAATTTGAACAACATCGGGCAAATACTACTTAAGTTATTCAGCAAAGATGTCAAAATGTTGACGGAATGACGGAATGACGGAATCACGGAGTCACGGAATCACGGAATCACGGAATCACGGAATGACGGACAGGCTGAAAACAGTATACCCCCCTAAAACTTCGTTTTGCGGGGGGTATAATTATGAGGACACCAACGGCATTGATTTGGATTTGGTTATGTCTTGAATGCATCTCCATTAATGTTGCCGTGCCCCCTAACAGAAAACGACATCAAGTTGCATTTTTGCTGGCTTTCTCTCACGATGAAAATTTACATTGTAATCCCCATTGATCAATACGACCACCGCAACTTCAAGTTGACTACCGGTACAAAATCGATCTAAGTGTTGAAAGGAAAGCTTGAAATATTTTAAAATGATGTCTGAAAAGCTAATTTAGTGTTCATTTAACTAACTGCAACGACCATTGGTTACAGACAGCTTGCAAAGGCACGATCAGGGCATTTTAACCTGTGTTTGACCAGATTCTACTTTCGTTTTCACTACCGATCAAACGGGCCGGAAAGGGCCGGAAAGGATTGCAGTAAAACGGTTAATTTTTTTCAACTACCACTTCGTCTAGACATTCAATGGCAAATAACTGATAGCCTGACATTCTTTGATTTTTATAATACGTTTATGATAAAAAAACATCTTACCTTCCACATCCACCAAACTCGCGAAAACTAATAACAGGAAGCGCTCAAAACGATCACCGGATGTATACCAACCATTTTACGTTGACCACCGGCGGTGGTCAATTTGCACTTTACCGGGCGTGATAATAAGATATCTTGAAATGTTTATGATAGTTACAATGGCTTTTAAATACTTCAAAAGAAAGCAGTACTGCAAACTGACATCTATCTATATAAGCGCTTAATGAAATTCAAGATGGCGGCCGTCATAGGAAAAATTTTACGTGGCACTGACCCTCAAACATTTTTATAATTATAAATCTACCCCTGTGCCAAGTTTCATGCTTTTATCAAAAAGTGCACAATCCATTCACATATCCACCCTGCTATTAACCAATTTTAGTATAGTACAGAAATGTTTTACTGTAGCTTACCATTGAAGCTGTGTATGCATTCATAAGATTGTCAAGTCTTGGAGAAAATATAAACTCTTCCAAAACACCTCCTATTGCCTGTAATGAAAAGTTTACAGTATGAACAGTCTACAATTAAAGGCCAAGATATTTTTGTCGCATACCCAAATCTATGTCATCATTCATGAGTCCGTAGTTGATGTATCATAAGTAAACTTTATCGACCCTTTATGCATCCTATGAATATAAATGTTTACCTTTAAACATTTACTGTTTCCTGGGGCCAAGGTTTGAACCATATCACTGCTAAGCATGTGTCCTTAAGTAAGGTAAAGTAAAGAAGTAGGGGCTCCATCCCAACATGGCAGAAAATTGTTGACAAAAATAAACAGAACAAGACTTACTGCAGGCTGTGTATCTGCTACATGTAGATCAAAGTCCAGGAGTTGTTCTGGTTTCACCTGAAGTTCCTCACACAGTAGCTGTACCAGGAGAGGCTGGTGTTTATCACTCTGAAATGTAACATAGTTCTTTCTATAAGTAATTTCAATCCATTACAGTTAAACCTCATTATAACACAGATTTCAGTATAAAACTGCCATAGCATGGCTCACAAATGATTATTTATCTATTGTTCATATACTGAATAACCTCATTATAACATGGTTCAATTATAACATGGTCTGTTTCTTTGGACCCAAAGGATACCATTACTGTACAGATATATATTACAGATTGCCTATGATCAGCTGATTGATTGATTGATTATTTACCTGTAGCTGTGATTCACCTTCCCCTGATTTTTCATCGTCAGTACAACCCTCAGAGAGTTTAGACTGAACTGATGTTGCTAATACTGGACAACTGAAAAACAAAACACAACAACATAAATTGTCCAAACTATTTTAGCTATAAAATAAGTGGCATCATCAAAGAACTTGCACATGCAAGCGCAAAGGCAAGAGAGTCACACCTGTACAAACTTTCAGAAAGTTTCAGCTTTCTTTACCAGGTAAGTTGCTAGTTTCTAAAACTGAAATTTCAAATCAGTTGATCGTAACTGACTGCTTTCTAATATAGTAAAAACATAGTTATCTTCAAAAATTATTTGATGCAAAGTTGCAAACAGCATTTACATGGGCTTGATACAAATTTACTACATGTACAAATGTATTTGGTTTATTTAAAAGAAGACAGTTTTGTGTTGACAATAGTATTGTCAACACAAAACTATCTTCTTTCAAATAAACCAGCTGGGTAATGTCTTTTAAAATTTCCAACCTCTACTTCTCATCTGTATTGAAACTGTACACTTTGTGACAGACTTGTTCCTTAAACCCTAAAACAATGTTTTCTCATGACGTAGACAAAACAGTCTTTCTTTTTAATTCATACAACTACATTTACTTACACATGAGACTCTTTATTGGGTGAGAATTTCTCATTATGGTCCCTCATCAGGTGTATGGCAATGTTCGGTACTCTAAGTATTGGTCTGTTGACATGTACTAGGCGATGCTCTATCTTACCATTGTTCTGAAACCATTTCAGAGAAGTTTATCTTTGTACCTTACAAAGCCAGAAAATACAAATAATAAAAATCAATTTGATTCTGAAACCAATGAGACTTTGCAACCTGGCTTATATCATGTTGAAATAATTACTTTGGCGTAGTAGGTACCAACACTGGATTTTAAGTGCTCACCTGAGAACTGACAAAGGTTATGTATCATAAATTTTTAAAGGTCATATCTGAAGATTTGGATTTTGTAAAACAAAATTAGTACATGTATGTCAAAGTCTGTCATTCCTGCTACCTACCTTAACCAAGACCCTGCCTCCTAGAGTAAGATCCCTATCAAACCATGTGTGCCATATCCCTCCCCCATAACACTCCACCCCAACCATCAGGTAACCACTCTTATTCAACTTGGAAACTGGCTTCACCTACAAATACAAATACTTTTCCTCATTTATATAATTGCTATAATAATCGAAAATCTGACAATTGGTTTGCTGTTAAAGATTAAAATGGCTTAACAATGCGGTCAGGCCATAAGTTCTCTTAACATTAGTTACAGTTGACCCATAATATTGCCCCAACACAATAAATTTTGTTTTGGTTTTTCAACATTTATCAATTCTAATAAAAATTTTACTACACAGAATATAAATATTTCCATACCTATCGACCCAGCCTGCAAAAACAAACAAAATTATTTAGTTTGGGATGATCAAAAACAAAATTATTTTTATTTTTAAGGTTGGCCTTACCTTTAAGCAAGGACTATCTGTATGAGCTCCAACAATACTGAATCCATTGCCCGTCTGGAACTTTCCACCAACAGCAAACGCTATAATACAGGACTGGTTACGGGTCACAAAACACTGCAACAAATATCACAAAGAGTAGATATTAAAAGGTCATGAGATATATGCTTAAATATCAAAGGATGTGTGTTAAAACAACCAGACACAATTGTTTAGGCAAAAGATTTTAAACAAACTATTTCTATTGTGAAATTTAATTTGGTGTCAAAGAAGAGCAGTCATTGAAGTAAATATATTCAATAATGTGAGAAATTGATCTTCTAAAAATTGCGCTCAGGTTTGCATCTGGTGAATACATGTAAGCCACAGAATAAGAAAACCAACAATCTGCATATGCGAAAACAAAGGCCCAGATCAGCTGATCAGCGCCTTTGTTTTCGCTACACAGACTGCAATCACTCCTCTTCTTAAATTCGAAATTTCAAGCTTCTAGCCGGCTTCTGTGACTGTACAGGCCGGTTTGTGTCTGACCTGGTCAAAACCCAAAATTGTTGGTTTTCTCATGCACAGGCACATGTAATACACAAAAGTCAATGATTAGACAGGTCCCACAAAAAGATGGATATAAGCTTTTCATTACAAAAACTTGCCCATGCAATATACAGAGATTTTTTTCAGCTTAAAAAAGTGAAAATTTCATTGGAAAAATTTTTGATATTTTTCTTATTTTTGCTCAAAAATAGATTGTGGGTACACGTTAGAACCGCCTCGGCGAGGCGGTTCTAACGAGTACCCACAATCTATGTTTTGGAGCAAAACTAAGAAAAATAGGTATACCCCTGCATACCCCAGTTTTGCTATATAAAAGTGGGGTTCAAGGGGGTATTCATTGCACGGACATGTTTTCCTGATGAAAATATTTCTGACTTGAAAAATGGAAGGACTGTTCTACGTCAGCAGCAAAAAACAGGAAACAGGGTTGTTCTTTTTTTTTTTTTTTTTTGATTCAGTTTTACGTCCCTTTCAAGCTTTTTCACTCATATCGAGACAAATCAATCGGTAGGTGGGGCGAAAACCGGAGTACCCGGGGAAAAACCACCCGACACACCCGCAAGCAGAACATGGCTTGTCTCACATACTAATTTGTGCCCTGTGCGAGGCACGAACCCACATCGGTGAGATGATCGAATGATCAAGAGCACTGAAGTCAGCGACCTTAACCACTCGGCCACAGAGGGCCGCGAGGGTTGTTCTGTTTATGCGTGAGAGTAAAAGTAGAAGTTGTCCTTAAATGTAACCCAAATCCTGGTACCTTGTCTTTGGGTTTGACATTCCAGTGATCTGTTTCTTTCAGCTCTCTGAACCCTGCAGCCAGTAGCCTGGCCTTGACCTCATTTACAGCTGAGAGACAAATAAACACTATGAAAACTTGACCATGTAATATACAGATTTTTCTTCAGTTGTAAAAATTGAAAATTTTCAGTACAATTATTTTTCTTATTTTTGCTCAAAACACAGCTTGTGCACACATTAGAAGTGGTGAGGCGGTTCTAATGAGTACCCACAATCTATGTTTTAGAAGAAAAATAAGAAGAATAAGTTTACCCCTGTAAGCCCCAGTTTTACTATAATAAAAGTGGGGTATGAGGGGGTATAAATTTCACAGACATGTTTTCCTAATGCAATCTTAGTCATTATCTTGGCAATCTGTTACCCTTGTAAAGCAATTATGAAATTGAGATTAAGTTTATATACCGACTTTACAACCACATAGGCACATACACCAAAAATTAATGATGAATATATATTTTGTAAAGAAATGAATAAAAGACACTTGTTCAATGTTGTAGCTATACTTATAAATTCAAATAAATGTTTGTAATTGTTTTAAAAATATATCTAAACAATTGGGCTTCGTACTAAAATGAGGTTTTCTCATGATGCGGCTCAGATCTTACCATGATAAGGTGATGGTGATTTGTTGATAAAATTCAAAAACTCTCTCGCTGCTGACAAGATCGCTGCCTTTGATGTCTGCAAATATTCAATGTCAAGACTAAAATTTTACGGTAATGCAGAATAAAAGTTGGAACATTGGTTAATGAACTGTCCCATCCATCTTAAGTTGCTGGCTAGCCCACAGGGGCCTGTAGCATTGATTTTTTTAGATTTTAGGGATCTAGGTATATTATACCTGTAGTCTATATTAAGTAGTAAATGCCCCTAAAACCTAAAAAAATCAATGATACAGGCTCCTGTGGGCTAGCCTAGCAAATTAGTAACTCAGTAGGTCGGCCCAACCATTTGGACAGAAACTACTCTTTTACGGACATGACGTTCCTGGTCATTCTGTACAAACGGTTGGTATAGCTACCTGTACGAAAAATACTACAATACTACAGCTATACTATTGCAATATGTCAACAAGATTCTTGCTAAAATTTGATTTTATAGCAATATTACAACAATAATAATATATTGCAATAAAATGAGTAAAAATATTGTAATAATTTGAACAAAAGTTTAGCAAGAATTTGGGAGAAAAACTACCACTGAAAATATTGCCATAAAACAGAGGAAAAAGTGCTGAGTAATAACTTCCTGTTGCATCATAGTTTTGGAGGTTAACTTGAGATTTAACACACAGTAAATACACATGCTGTTTAAATCTAAGGACTGAAGAAATGTGCTCCAAGTTAAATAAGCTTAAATTTTCTATTATTTGAAGAAAAAGTTATCAACATTTTGCATGAAATGGATATATAAAGGTTAGAGTGTTTTATGCATGTTTTTAAAAAGCAATTTCAATTAACAATTTCAAGTTTTATATTGATTTAATGTTTATCATACCCCACCCACCTACACTGGCAAACAAATTTTAAATTTTAGAGTGTTTGGAGTTGGGCACCAATTTTCAACAAACTGGCTAAGACTGGTCATCTTTAGCTAAGATGTTGCTTTGGAAACTTATCTCCCTAAATTAGCATGCTTCATGTTCTGTTACATGTCTTCTTCTATATGATTTGGTCCCGTTTCGCCTACTCCCATTTCGCCTACTCCCGTTTCGCCTATTCCCATTTCGCCTACTCCCGTTTCGCCTACTCTGGACATTCAAGTAATTCCCGTTTCGCCTACTCTGCACTTTTTGTCAGCAAACACGTTCTTTCTTTTTCAATTTTATTATAATTTATTTTTATTCTACATGTTTTATAGTAAATATAAATATGTGAATATTGTACTTGTTTTAAATGTTTAAATAAAAATAAGTTTAATTTAGATCAACAATTTATGAGTTTGCAAACTTTGCAATGTTTATATGCTTGCACAAGCCCTTTAAATAATCATTTTCTTCAAAAACAAACAAAAATAATAACTAAATAAAAATACTTATCTAGTAACCTTTCAAATGTATTTGCATATTTACTTTAAATGAATATAATGTTTTAAAACAACATTCTATCTTGCTATTCATCCATATTGAATGAGTAGGCGAAACGGGAATAGTGAATATTTCTGGTGTAGGCGAAATGGGAGTAGGCGAAACGGGAGTAGGCGAAATGAGACAAATCATAGGCGAAACGGGAGTAGGCGAAATGGGAGTAGGCGAAACGGGAACATCCCTTCTATATGCTATGAAGTGTGTTGAAAATTTTAAATAAAATGTCAAGGTCTTTGTGTAAATATCAATATACACATACATGTATGAGCAAATTATTGCAATATTTTTTGAAAAAGTTTTGCTAAACTTTTTGAAAAAATATTGCCATACTTTTTGAAAAAATATTGCAATAATTTGAGCATTAAATATGGCCATAAATTTCCATAGCAAGAATCCTGGCAATATTTTGGCTAGAATTATTGCAATATTTTTTGACAAGATTCTTGCTAATTTAAATATTTTACCTAAGATTATAGCTGAAGTATTGTTGTCATTATAGTTTGAAAAAGACAATTTCCTGCCAAGAATCTTGCTTTACTTTACAGCTAAAGTATTGTTGTTAAGTATTGCTGTACATTTTCGTACAGGTACACACGTACAGGCGGGGTTAGTAACTCAGAAGACTGCCTTAATTCAGTTTATGATTAATTGGTCTTAAAATATCAAACTTGCAGACAAGACTAGCCCCTAAATCTATGGCCGGATAATATAATCGAGTATCTGTTTATATAGACACCGAATTCAAGCATTTCTAATACCATGATTTAAATTTAAGATTCATTTTAGCAACGTGAACAGTGAAGATATTTACAAGTTCATCGAAATCAACAAATCAAAAACTTAAATTACCATTCCTGAAGTTGAAGCCATAAAATGAATGTATGGAAGTACTAAAGTGGGCTGAAATTCGTATCTTTTCTCACTCTCCAAAATTTGTTACCTCTACACCGGATTTCAATCTTTAGACGCTTGAAAAATAAAGAACCGTAATTCAAGTCATTTCCTGTTTACAAAATCTTCATGCATTATGATAATTCTCTGCAGATTTTTCCAAATGACTCATTTTGTATTTATTGATCGACTTAATTGAACTTACAGTCATGCAGGAATCTCTTTGCACCAATTAACCACACCACTTCTGTTCTGCCAAAGTGTTTAGAGAGCTGGTTTTTGGTTGTTTATTTCTTTGTCTCTGGCAGATAAAATTTTGGCAAATATACAAATTCTTTATCAGATATACCTTTGATGCAGTTCAGAGGGGTGAAAATATAATGGAATCAGACACTTATGATTTTATGAATGTGATAAACATTGGCTGAATAATGGAGTAAGTTTTACTGAGCTTGCATGCCCATACCCGAAAAAAAATATCTGGAGGCTGGAGCGGAGCACAGCGGCTTAGTGGTATAGCATCAAACTCTGGTGCCTATGTGGGTGGGATCGAAACATAAATCCTACATGGCATACATGCTATTACCTGGAGCAAGGCTCTTTACTCTTCATCATGTGTTAAGTACACGGACATCTGTCTCTGTGTCCAGAATCAATGAAGTAATGTTGACTTGGTTATTAAGCATCAACTCAAATTCATGTTTAATGAATTAATCTGATCAGAATGATGTAATTTGTAATAAGCAAATTACTGAGTGTTATTGTTGTGAACTTAGCATGCTTAGTGAATTAAAGCAGAAAAATGCGAAAACAAGACAAAGAAACCCCCAAAAATCATACAAGTATTCATGTTAGAATTACTTCTTCAACATACGGCTGAGGCTATCCGCACGACGGTCGTGCCAATAAGCGGCGTTATCCACACGACGGTCGTGCCGATAAGCGGCATTATCGGCACGACCGTCGTGCGGATAGCCAATGCAACAGGTTTTGGCTATCGGCACGACAGGAGTATAAGATTTTCTAACAAGCTTACGTATGCATTAAACTTTTAATTTGTCATTAAATAAATCAATAATGTGTTTAGCTATTGAAATACATTCGAAATTAACATTTTTGGTAATTATGAATAAGAAAACTAGTTTGATTTGATGAACCCAGCTGATGTGAACGGAATCAAAGTTGATTTCTAACAGCGGAGAAAAATATAACCATTGCAAAAAAAATTGTGTTACTAAAATGTTTCCATACTCCATTGATAAAATCAAAGGCTGTTTATTCTTTTGAATTACCACATTAATTTATTATTTAGGTTACGATAATTACTTTCTCATTTATGCAAACGCATGACTGATTTTTTACAGGTAAATTCACAGGTAAGCCAATTTCAGCAAAATAACAATTTTGTTAATTAGATAGTAAAAATTCCTGCATATGTGTAATATTTTGTTTCAGTTTTGAAGCCAGTGTAGGCTAATATATTTATCAACTTGAAATGTATCCATTTATAATATAAACATTTTTAACATTGTATCGATTTCCCTGTCATGCGGATAACGCCGCTTATACGCACGACGGTCGTGCCGATAAGCGGCGTTATCGGCACGACCGTCGTGCGGATAGCCAGTGTCTCAACATACAGGGATTTTTTTTGCAACTTTGGGAATGGGCTCTAGGGCCTTTTTGATTGGGGAAAATTAGTGGCGTAAACTCTTAACTTGGGAAATTTTCAAAACATTCAAAGTTGATGATACTTTCCAAGTTGACAGTTATTCATTTAGAATGATTAAATAATAACTTTTAATCAAAATTAATCAACATTTCAAACAGCAGAGTTCGAATTTCACAATGACTTTATTATGTATGGAACTGTTGAAAATTGTTTTCTGTTGTGGTCATCATGATCATGGTCAATGGGAATTTTTTTATCCAAAATGGGGAAAAAAAAAGTCTGCTAAATTCAATTGGTAATGGGGCCTTATTTGGGCCACTGAGACAATCGAAAAAAATCCCTGAGGTATGAAATCGGAAGAAGTTGAGGGGGCATATTGGTTTGGGTCTGTCCGTCCAGTCCAGTCCAGTGGTGTGCAGTCTGTGATGCGTGAGTAACGCTTAGCACTCGGTCAGGAACCGTTAGAGGTAGGATCTTGAAATTTGGTATGTAGTTTGTATATGAAAATTAAGAGGACCCGTATTTTTTCTTTCAGGTAAATTCAAGGGGCTAGGGGCCCATTTTGTGAGAGTTATTTCCCTTTTTAATTCTTAATAAAGTGAATTGATAGTGGGTACCTTGTGTGCACAACTCCTCCTACAGTTTTATTCTGATTCTCTTGAAACTTTGCAGATGTTGTGACCATGCTTTGAAGATATGCATGTGGTTTGGATATAATCCTCGATCAGTTTAATTTTTGTCACTTTTTTTGCAATTTGAACTTAGCCATTTTTCGGGCATTTTGACAATGAAAGTGAATGGGCAGTGGGAACCTTGTGTGCGCAACTCCTCCTACAGTTTCATGCCAATTCATTTAAAACTTTACATGTGTTATGGGCATGGTCTGAAGATATGCATGTGGTTTGGATATAATAATTGGCTTATTTTTTGTCATTTTTTTTCACAATTTGAACTTAGTCATTTTTTCAGGCATTTTAGTGAATGGATAGAGGGTACCTTGTGTGCGCAAGTCCTCCTACAATTTAATACCGATACTTTTGAAACTTTGCAGACATATTGTGACCATGCTTTGAAGATATGCATGTGGTTGGGATATACTCCTCAGATTAATTTTTGACACTATTTTTTACAATTTGAACTTAGTCATTTTTTTGACATTTTTACGTCTTGAAAGTGACTTACCAGTTGGGGGCATAGTGTTTCATAAACACATTTTCTAGTTCAACATAGATTTTATTAGCTGAAAGAATGATTAAAAAATAAAGGATAATTTAAAAACCCACAACGAATAAGCAGAGGGTGGCAAAGGTGCAGTTTCAAGTTGGTGATCAGTATAGATTTTTTCACTTGAGAATACCTTGTCGACCAGATGTCAAGATCACTAGGTTCACCGTTGTCCCCCATCCCTATGTTGTAGGCACATATCAGTTGTGGATGTACACCACATTAGGTTTGGCGCAAACTTTATGGGCATGACCATGACGTGGCATTTTTAGTATGATTTTGAAGTTTTTGGATGCCTTGATTTACATAAGGGCCCCTAAAATAAGCTTTTTTTTTCTTAGTGTGCATTATGATTGCTTGTATACACCAATCTAGTTTTACTTTTAAAATTGTTAATTGTACTATGTAGTAGTACAGGTGAATGTGGTTTCATTATAATACATTCTTCAAAGCCTTAAGGCCTTATGGAGTATCTAACAGGCATATCTGTAATTAATATTTAATTGTCATATTTCAGCAAAGGCAGTATTCAGTTTGGTCCTGAAGTTTACTCCAGTCAGTCTCTAGATAACCTCCCATTTGTAGAGATAGGCAGCCTTAGTGATGAGATATTTGCCAGCTTCTCAGGGCCTGATGATGGACTGGCGTATGGTGTGGATGAGAAAGAAAATGGTAACTATGTTTTAAGTACACATGTAGCCCAAAATCTGTAATTTCTAGCAAAATTCATATTTATTGTTGTGACCATATAAGAATTACGAAACAGGTATTGTTGTAGAGAAATTTTTTCAAAATGATATTAGTGGAAAATAAAACAAAAATGGCTGATGGTCATGAAATTCTGTACTTTTTGGTGAGATTTAACATGGTTATTGGTTAATGTTATTTTTAACAGGATTTTTCAATGGAATAGTACTAAGTGAAAATGCAAGAATAACTGTCAAACATTCTAATTTCAATGCATTAAAGTTTGCCAATGCTCATGGAGGCAGTTTGAACCCTCAGTGTGGCAGCCTTGGATACTCGCAGTCACAGCTTCCTCTAGTAACATTATTGCATGAAAAGGCATGTTTGATTCCTTTATTCTTAATGAGTATTTGCAGTCATTACGAAAACATACCCATGCAATATACAGAGATTTTTAAAGTTCAGCAAGGCAGTTCTAACGAGTACCCACAATCTATGTTTTGGAGCAAAAATAATAAAAATAGGTATACCCCTGCATACCCCAGTTTTACTATATAAAAGTGGGGTATAAGGGGGTATTCATTTCACAGACATGTTTTCATGATGGTAAAAAGTTTTCCTATATTTCCAGGGACAGGTGAAGTAGCAGGAGCGTCAGGCTGGAATGTGAAGAATCAGAAAGCTTATGGCATTTGTATCTCATTGTATGAACAACACCCTGTCAATGGCAAAATGTCAGGTAAGGCCGGACAATGATGCCTACAGTAGTAAATTTGAGCCACCTCGTGGGAAAACCAACAATGTGGTGTCCGAACAGGTCCAACACAAACCGACCTGTACAAGCACAGAAAACAGCTAGAAGCTTGAAATTTCGGATTTAAGTAGAAGAGGAATTGTACTATCGGAGTAGCGAAAACAAAGGCGCTGATCAGCTTCGCAGTTACTGTGAAGCTGATCTGCGCCTTTGTTTTCGCCTGTGCAGATTGTTGGTTTTCCCATGGGGTGGCTCATTTACATGTATAAGAAAATATTACAGGATTTTATAGTTTGGTAGAATAGGCAGTATTGATAGTGATGTAAGGTGGATGTTGGTGCTCAAGAACATCACAAGGTGCCATGAGTTGGGTTTGATTCCCCTAAGTGCTACACTCTATCACTATGTTATCAGGGTTCTCCTTAAAGGAATAGGCCCACAAACTATTGTGTGTGCGTTTTATGAAAGCCTTCATGTAGCTGAACAGTTTGCAACAAACTTCATGAAAATCAACCAAGGTATAAGAAAATTATAGCGGTTTGAAAATTTTGATGGCCCAAATCCAGAACGAGGCTGTTAGGGTATGACGTCACTCCCTCACAATCATGGAATTATAAATATCTGTCATTTTCATGCTTATTAAAGTATGAAAGTTGTTGAAATACTTTTCATTCACTTAATAGAATCATACTGATCTGTTTTTGAATGTAAAAAGTAAGTCTACTACTGTTAATCAGCATTTTTTCTTTTTGGTCACGTGACTAGCTAAACAAAATGGCGGCCACCATGGGCGGCCATTTATGAATCTTAAAACTTTCATATCTTCAAAACCACTTAACGGATTTTAATAAATGTGGTGTCAGAATGTTTGTTTTGCTGATCTCTTTCTTTTGAAATAAGGATAATGTTTGTAAACTTATTCCTTTAACGCCAATATTGGAGTTTTAAACTCCAACTTTTTGATTCTGACACCAACTTTTTGAATCTGACTCCAATAGTAAAGTATAGGAAGAATCCAACATTTTAGGAAATACCTCATTTTTACTCCAATTTTAAAAATACTAATGAGAACTCTGGTTATCATGCTCTAAAAACTTAAAAGATTATGGTAGGCCTTGTCCCATGAAAACACATCTACAATAAGAGCAGTGACACAAGAAAACTGGTCTTCATGGTTTCCTACCAGGTTCGACCCTAACCAGCCTTTAAAGTCTCAGAAAAAGGGTAGAAGCTTGAAATTTCGAATTTAGGAAGAAGAGGAATTGTACCATCCGTGTAGCGAAAACAAAGGAGCTGATCAGCTGTGCAGTTACTGCTTAGCTGATCTGCGCCTTTGTTTTCGCATAGGCAATAATCCCATTTTCTTAAGAATCGGCTCATAATATATACAGTAAACATGTACATTTTAGCAAAGCAACAAGTTAGGGCAGACTGTGCAGATGGTGAGACCTAGACTTAGAAGTATGATCAAGATCTCCACTAATGTACAACCCCCTAGTTTGAATTCTTTATAGTGTTTGTGTATGTTTGTAACACTTTGTTTTCTACAACACCCTGTACATCTCAACAGGAGACCCAGTGGCAGATGCCTTCGCTATCTGTGCCCGCCAGAACAACTGTGTTATGCTGATAGCCGATGGTGTGAACTGGGGCGAGAAATCACGACTGGCGGCGCGGAGTGCTCTGTATGGCAGCATGTTGTATATTAACAACAAGATATTCAAACGGCATAGACAGCCTGCTAATACTCATGTGAGTTCTTGTGTTTTACTTTTGTGAAGTCAAGTTGTCCATAAATTTTTAATAGCCAAGTTGATTACTTGGGCAATGTTATGCAGAATATTGGGACATTGATCATCCTAATGTTTGGTAAAAGTCCCTCAAGGCTTCATCAAGACACAAACTTAGTTTACTTGGCAAAAAACCAAGCAGTCAAGCCTTTATTTTCTATTACATGTAATTGTGTTATCAAGTTAGCAATATCAGAAAACTAACCGTGCAGTTTACCATGCCAAGAATGAGGCTGAGAAGGTTGCTCTCCAGAAAATAGATCCAAGATCTGCAGATGTGTATCGTCTGGCCAAGCAAATGAGACGTGACAACCAGGATGTCATGGGAGAGAAACCTGTAAAGAATGATAAAGGCCTACTGTCACTAGATGAGGATGCAAAGAAAGATGCCTGGAAAGAGCATTATGAGCGTCTCCTCAATGTCGAATTCCCATGGAATCCAGAGGACCTGTCAGTGGAAAGCCCAGTTGAAGGCCCAAGTGAGCCAATCACCTTGGAGATGATCACAAAGGCCATCAACAAGATGGCATCTGGCAAAGCAGCTGGACCATCAGGTATCGTTGCTGAGATGCTGAAGCCCCTTGGTGAAGCTGGTGTAGCTGAGGTGCGTGATCTTATCGAGGACATCATCTCAGAAGGTTGCATCCCAATTGACTGGCAAGAGAGTTACATTGTCAATTTGTACAAGGGCAAAGGAGATGCTCTGAACAGGGGTAACTACAGGGGCTTGAAGCTGATTGAACAGACGATGAAAGTATTGGAGCGTGTAGTAGAAGGACTCATCCGGCAAAGAGTTGAGATTGATGAGATGCAGTGTGGGTTTATGTCAGGTCGTGGCACTACAGATGCGATTTTCATTGTCCGTCAACTACAAGAGAAGCACTTAGTTGCTAACAAGCTGCTCTACATGGCCTTCGTTGATCTGGAAAAAGCATTCGATCGGGTCCCACGGGATGTCATCTGGTGGGCAATGCGAAAATTAGGAATCGACGAGTGGCTAGTGCGCCTTGTCCAGTCCATGTATAAAGACGTGAGAAGTAGGGTAAGAGTTGGCAGTGGATACAGTGATGAGTTTGGTGTCAAAGTAGGTGTTCATCAGGGCTCTGTCCTAAGCCCGCTTCTCTTCATCATTGTGTTAGAGGCTTTATCCAGGGAGTTCCGAATAGGCTGCCCTTGGGAGCTGTTGTATGCAGATGATGATTAGTGCTGAGTCCATGGAGGAACTACTGGTAAAGCTGAAGACATGGAAAGCAGAGATGGAGAGGAAAGGCCTTCGAGTGAACATGGGGAAGACAAAGATCATGGTCTCTGGCCCCAATCTGGACCTTCTGAAAAAATCTGGAAAGGATCCCTGTGGCGTCTGTCAGACAGGTGTAAGAAGAAATGCTATCTTCTGTGGTGGCTGCTTGTCCTGGATCCACAAGAAATGCAGTGGAATCAAAGGCCCCTTGCGCCCTGATCCTGATTTCGGATGTGCTCGCTGCCTAGGAAAGGCACGTCCAATAGATGGAAGACTAGTGAAGGAGGTTCAGGTCGATGACGAAACAGTTGAGGCTGTTCCAGAGTTCTGTTATCTGGGAGACATGCTTTCTGCTGGTGATGGTTGTGAACTGGCTGCAATAACGCGTTGCAAATCTGCTTGGGGCAAGTTCCGACAGCTACTCCCCCTACTCACCAACCGCAATCTGCCACTTTTGACCAGAGGTCGAGTTTATTCAACTTGTGTGAGAAGTGTAATGCTGCATGCGGCAGAAACATGGGCCATGACTGTGGCTACACTTAACCGCCTACGGCGCAATGACCGTGCGATGATCCGCTGGATCTGTAATGTCAAGGCGAATGATGAAGTAAGCTCAGACTCCCTTCTCTCAAAGCTTGGACTTCAGGATATAGATGTGGTGCTTCGCTCCAGCAGAATGAGATGGTATGGACACGTAGAGCGCAGCAAAGGCTGGATTGCTCAAGTACGCAAGCTGAACATAGTTGCACAGAAAAGATCTGGCAAGCCAAGGAAATCATGGGATGAAGTGTTGTTAGACGACAGAAAAAAGCTAGGAATGGATACTGCTGATCCTCAGAATCGCTCAGAGTGGAGAGGTCGTCTAAGAAGGAGACTTGTCAAACAAGTCCAACCCTCAGTAGAGGACAACAGACTATAAAACGGATATGATGATATGATGATGATGATAACAGTTTGCATACATGTATATGCGAAACCAAAGGCACAGATCAGCTGTGCAGTATCTGCACAGCTGATATCAGCACCTTTGTTTTCGCTCCATAGATAGAATGATGCCTCTTCTTTCAAAATCCGAAATTTCAAGCTTCTAGCCTGTATCTGAATGAAGAACTTAAGATTAAGCCTATTGCATAAAAACAAAAAAAATACAGTCTAGGAGCTAAATAAACACAGGCAGGATTCTTGATAGAGATTTGGCTCTGATTGCATCAGCGCATTGCCATTGCTTATTTGCTATATAGTTCTTGCAACATGATAAATCCTAACAAATCTGTCCTACACCTCCACATGTAATTTACCTCATTACAGGAAGTATTTGAAATTCTACGAGCATCATTTGATGAGGCCCACAAGGTGATCATGCAGCGAGAGGGTGGTCTGACCACACTGTGCACTTGTTTTGTGTGCCCAGTCAAGAATTCCAGTCAATTTGCCATGTGTTGTCTCAATGTCGGCGACAGCTATGCTTATGTTTTAAGTCAAAACCAGGGTAAGCTTTGTCATTACGAAAACATACCAATGCAATACACATATGAGCCGCCTCATGGGAAAACCAACAATCTGCTTAGGCGAAAACAAAGACGCAGATCAGCTTCGCGGTAACCGCGAAGCTGATCAGCGCCTTTGTTTTCGCTACTCGGATAGTACAATTCCTCCTCTACTTAACTCCAAAATTTCAAGCTTCTAGCCTGCTTCTTAGACTATACAGCCTGATTTGTGTCGGACCTGTTCGGAAACCACATTGTTGGTTTTTCCACGAGGTGGCTCATATTTTCTTGAGCTGTAGAAATTTGAAAATTTCATTAGAAAATATTTTATATTTTTAACATTTTTGCTCAGAACATTGATTGTGGGTATGTGTTAGAGCCACCTCAGGGATACGATTCTAACAAGTACACACAGTCTATGTTTTGGATCAAAAATAAGAAAAATAGGTATACCCCTGCAAACCCCAGTTTTACCATAAAATGTAGGGTATAAGGGGGTATACAATACACGGACATGTTTACGTCATGTTTTGTTTTAAACATTTTGACATGGAGGTCAGGCATCATCTGGCTTAACATAATCCTTTTCTTTGGGGCAAGCATGCTGAACAATATCTACACCAAATTATTAATTATGCCCCCAACTTTGAAAAAGTTGGAAGGGCATATTGCTTTCGGCTTGTCTGTCTGTCTGTGTGTGTCTGTGTGTGCATGTATTAACTTCTGAATGGTGCATGTTAGGGATTTGAAATTTCATGTGTGTATTCCTCATGAAAAAATAGTTGACTCATGTCTTTTTCATGTCCGAGTTATTCCCCTTTTTTGAGTTATGTCCCTTTGAAAACAAAATTTGAAAATCTTGTGTGCAAGATATCTCAAAAAGTATTTGAGCTAGAGCCTTCATATTTGGTATAATTTTTGAGGCTGAAGAGTAGATAACCTGATAAACTTTAGAGAACTTTCCGTCAAATTTTAACAAAAATGCGGAATTTTGAAATTTTTGATTGATATTTCCACTTTTTGGTGAAATTTGAAACTTTTAAATGGTGAATGATAGGGTTGTTTCAGGATCGAGGTCAAAACAGAGGCAACCGAACAGCTTCTTCAGGAAATTAAATTTCACTTCATTCAAATGAAATAAATTAATCATAAGAACTGCCAGTTTAGGGACAAGCATACAGTTGGGGGCATAGTGTTTTAAAAGCATGCATTTCTAGTTATCAATATTAAGTTTAATGTTGGCCATGTATATTTTATTTCTTTATTTAAGTTTGAAAAGTTATGTGGCCTAGTGATTAATGTGTCTACCTCTGTTTGAGAGGTTGTGGTTTTGAACCCCACAATCAGGGGGGTTATGTTCTTGAGCAAACACATCAACTTCCCATAGTAGTGCTTAATACTCAAGAGGCGGTGGCTGCATCCAAGCATGACTGAATAAATGTAACATGCAACTGGAATGTTAAACTACTAAACAAAAAAGCAAGAAAATAACCCAGATTTACATGAGTTTTGCTTCTGGCTTTCAGGTATTCGGGAGGTGACTCAGGGTTCTCACGATGTCTCCTTAGTCCGTGACATTCGGGATGCAGGTGGGGCTCTAGGACCAGTAGACGGCATAAATCCTGAACTACACAACATGACATATGCTTTGAGCTTTGTTAACACTGGTGACAAAGCATTTTTGACAACTGACGGAATATCCGATAACTTTGATCCGGTTGTCACAAAAATTGCCATAGCTAAGTTAGACTATACTCAAACTGAAACTGTGAAGATTGAAAGTACATGTAGTCCCTCAGATGGAGTAAAGGCAGATTTCAGTGCGAGTAGTGATTCCAGTGAGTCCAATTCTGGATCTCCATCGAGAACGTTTTGTACCGACAAACCAGAAATGGAGCCGAAAGAACGCCATATATACTCATTAAAGGAAATGGAGCGAGTTGTACACGAGTTTGAATTTGTGACGGAAGAGGAAATTTCTGCTCAGGAGTTGTGTAGTGCTTTAGCTCAACATGTTCTCTTGTTGACGGATCAGAAACGTAAAGTATTAGAAAATCCAGATTTGTATAAAAAGAGAAAAATGACCCAAAAAGACAAAATACGAAGAGATTCGGAAATAGTCTCAAAGATGTCGGCAGCACCTGGGAAGTTAGACCATGCTTCAATAGTTGCTTATGAAGTGGGCCTATACACACCTAATGAAGATGATATGGAGTGCATTCCCCTTGGTGGAACATTCAGCTCGGAATCCCATTCTAGTGATAGTCAAAACTCTAAGCCATTTCACTCAGGAGCAGCATCGTCATCCAAATCACCGCATAGTCATAAAAAGAAATTACGTCCCAAGAAACTGTTTTCCAAAATACGCAATCTCAGTGTTGGTTCGTCCCCACATTCACCATCAAGTGACGTTCCCCATGAATATTTGTCAGTTTCACCGAAAAAAGTACAGAAGAGGGCCCGTGGTCATCAACATTCCAATCCAACTACACCATCTAGTCCCCCAGCCAATGACCGCTATACTTCCCCAGTTTTCGGGTACATAGCCCGCCCCACAATGTCTTCTTCACCAGCAACATCACCTGTATCATCGCCCATGAGTCCAGGCCCATCAACGGGTGGGATACCAATTCCAGGCCGAAACCCTTACAAGACCCCATCATTTGAGTCATCAGTTTGACTGCAAAATTTCATCTTTCCCACTCATTTTTAGATAAAAATGGTGTTAACAAATACGATTTAGCATAATGCATAGAGTAACCCTTCATAAAGGTCCATATGCATTGCATTATCAGATTGCCTCTCAAAGAGGTCATATTTGAGTTTGCTTTGTTTGACTGTAATAGGATCATTAAGGCAATAATTTCTTAATTTGTGCAATTTTAGTTATTTTAGATCATTTTTTACAGCATCATTTGTTTGTTTTGTGTGCCATTATTATTTCAAAACCATCTGCTTTGTCAAGGCCAGTTCTTTTTAAGGCATAAAATCTACCTCTTACTTTGGTTTGGAGCCTAAAAGTAAATAACGTCTACATGTATTTGGTTTATACATGTACTTTTTTATTTTATGACATATAATAGAAGCAACATTGAGCTTACATGTATATGTTCTTGAAAGCACTGTTGTGAGTCTATATGGTGAAGGAATTTAAGGATAGGTTAGCTTGAAGCATTTTGTAGCAAAGCACATGATTAGTGTTTTTCAGAAACTTCTAATTGTGAGGCCAAAATACAGCCCCTTTCACTCGAGTTTGCCATTTGAGCATTTAGGTCAACCAAGTTTGTGTGTAAATCAGATAACTTTTTATTCTATTTTAGAACTGAAACAGTGTCCCAGGTGCCAGGTGTTCTGAAAATCTATTTGGCATTATCTTTTATAGGTAATGATGTCATCTTTTCTGATAAAAACATTGTCATTGTTTGGTTATTGCACATTTTTATTTCAAAATTCTTTGCAGAGCACATACAATACATATTAAGAACACACATTTGAAATTGGATAGGGCAAAACCAGAATTTTATCAATTTTAGCAGTTACCTATCGGTATCTGCATGGCAAAATTCTACATAGTATGATAAAAATTTCACTTGAGTTTTCCGTTTTAAAGGTCATTTAGTTGGAAGCTGTCACTTAAATCAGCAGATTCTTTGTGGACAACATGAAAAGAAACTCAGATCTTCAGAACACATGTTCTTCTTGTGTAAAGCAAATGCTCAAACGGCAAACTCGAGTGAAAGGGGCTGTAAAGAGTGTAAATATTTTAAATAACTTAATGATTTAAAATCATTTGCCTTGATACATAAGCATGATGAGAAATGTTGTACTTATACTTTTCAGTTTTTGCTCAGAACATTGCTGGTACGTTCACATGTGTACAGTTAACCCCAGAGTTTCACAGCTTTTCTGGTGCACAGTTCCACTGATTGACTGTTTGAAAATCTTTCTTGCAAAATTATTTAAATGCTGTATAACTCGCAATTGTCCAACCTGATGTTTATTCCTGTAGGGCAGAATCAACTGTAAGACATATGATTAGGCTATTAACACATTATTATTCTCTACAGTTACATCATGAAAACATATCTATGTAATATATAGCCCATTAAACCCCACTTTTATATAGCAAAACTGGGGTATGCAGGGGTATACCTATTTTTCTTATTTTTGCTCCAAAACATAGATTGTGGGTACACGTTAGAACCGCCTCTGACAGCGAAAATAAGAAAAATATCCAAAATTTTCTGTAGAAAATTTTCAATTTTTACAACTTAACTTTAAGAAAAATCTATATACTACATGTGTGTGTTTTCGTTATGGTCTGTTTTTGCTTTGAAATCTGAAATTCCAAGAAGTAGCTAGACCATTTGGCTGCACATGCTGGATTGTGTCTGCACACTTAATTGTCTGTTACAGAAAAGAAACATTACAATAACACGCCCATGTAATACACAAAGGTTGTAAAAATTGAAAATTTTCTACTGAAACATTTTGATATAATTCTTATTTTTGCTCAAAACATAGATTGTGGAAATACATTAGAACCGCTGGTTTCTAACAAGTACCCACAATCTACGTTTTGGAGCAAAAACAAGAAAAATAGTTAAACCCCTGCATATCCCAGTTTGCTACAATAAAAGTGGGGTATAATGGGATATAAGTTACATGGATATGTTTTCCTGATGATGGGCATAAGATTGTCTATGAAGTTAACAGTAATGCCCTGATATACAGAGCTTTGTAACACACCTTGTTTCAGTATCAGAGAGATTTTGAATTGACATGACAATCTGCCTTTACAACGAAAAATTGCCCGTATAATATACAGTGTAGAGATTTTTTCTTAAGGATAAAATTGAAAATTGCATTGGAAAAAAAAAGTTATTTTTAATATTTTTACTCAAAACATAGATTGTGGGTACATGTTAGAACGCTTCGCCAAGGCTGTTCGGTTCTAACTAGTGCCCACAATCTATGTTTTGAATCAAAAATAAGAAAAATGCGTATACCCCTGTACACCCCCGTTTCACTATATAATATGGGGTTTAAGGGGATATGTTTTCCCGATGTTTATACAACTTCCAGGTGGCATTATTGGCTCACCTGTATCATTACGAAAACTTGCCCATGCAATAAACAGATTATTGAGCTTTAGAAATTGAAAATTTTCAGCTGAAAAATTTTGATATTTTTCTTATTTTTGCTCAAAACATAGATTGTGGGTACAAGTTAGAACCGCCTCGCCAAGGCGGTTCTAACGAGTACCCACAATCTATGTTTTTGAGCAAAAATAAGAAAAATAGGTATACCCCTGCAAACCCCAGTTTTACTGTATAAAAGTGGGGTTTAAGGGGGTATATATTGCAGGGACTTGTTTTCCTGATGTGTGGTATTGTCAGTTTGACGTTTTACCAGTAGACAATTCTGATTCTGACCTGAGTGAACATCTCACATTGTGAGCATTTAGCGTAGTACTCCCTGCTCACCAAAGAATTTTTTGCTTGCCATGTGGCTGATTTACCGCAGTTGATGATTTCTGTTTTTTGTGTTTCTGTTTGGTTTTGATTGCTTGATTTGTTAGGGTATTGATTTTTGTTTTCAAAATAAGGTTGTTTTAACTTAGTATTATATATTTAGGGGAAAAAAGTTTAGTCAGTGACTTCGACAAGCTCTATTGTTAATTATTTTAGCCTTCTGCGAAGGCAAGTCCATGCTTAATTTGATTCAAAATTGAATTGTTTGCACACTTTGCTGTAGCAATTGTTTGGATATTTCAAAAATTATTATTTACTTAGAATGCCAGTAAGCATTCTAAGTAAATAATCATTTTTGAAATATCCAAACAATTGCTCCTTAAGTCTTTTGGTTGTTGGTTGCAAGTGACAAAAAGCTAAAGTTAAAAAACTTGCCTCAGATAATGGCTTTTCAAAGAAAACCTTTGTGTGGAGGACAATAGGAAAGTTATTTTCAGCTCAAAATCTTGATCTTCGTTTGTCCTAATAGGACCTGCAAAAATTTTGAAAATTGGTCTGTTTTAATGGCCAAAATGAGATTTGAATCGAGATTTTGCAGTGACAAGGGAGATAATCCATGATCGTTTTGAAAATTTTTACTTGATCATGAAGATTTTGTCTCGGGTAAGTTATTTGTGTCCTTTTATATTGATTTTGAGCAATCATAATGAAAAACCAAGAATTTTAAAAATTTGCGGGAAAATATTTACCTCCCTTTCATTAGTTTTTTCTACAGAAAATCCTTATTCAAAATGTTTTTGAACATTTTTTATTTGTCAACCGATTTTCAAAATGTTTGCTGCACATTTTGCGACATACTACCTAAATGCTTAATTGTGCCAAGAAAATATTTCATCTAGATTTAAGCAATTGCAATATACACTTGGTGTAGCCATTGCGGATCTGTAGATGATCCGGATCAAAATAATTTTCAAAAGAATTTCACAAAGATATAAAACAAGAAATTTTCAAACGAACTTGGCCACTTGACTCTTGATTCAAACCTGTTTCATTCCATCACTCAATGATTGTGGATAATGACGTCAACATCTTGTTAGCGCCAATGGTTCCCGGCTCATATACAGAAACACGATGGAAAAAAACTCTCTTTTTCAAAGGCGGTTCGCCGAATTTCCCGAAAATGAAATGTACAATGTAAGATATCTTTCAATTTTGATTGCTTATATTTTTTCCCAATTATTTTCTGTCATTTTGATGTAGTTTCCGTTCCAAAATCGAATATTACGACATTTAATTAGAAACTTTGAAACGGTGTCATTGTAGTTACTCCGAATCACGATTAACCGCATACTGTCATTTTATGCTCTCAAAGGACTTGGACTGTTTTATGTTTCGATCTAAAGGTATATTTTTACATTCTGGGTGTTAATGTTATAAAATTAAGTGTAAAAATGAAATAATCTTTGTTTTTTAACAAGCATCATATAATATTCTGACGTTATTCAGATCACCCATGGGAAATCGTGTGTTCGGTGGGGGTGGGGTTGAGCAAACAGGGCTATGGGAAAATGCCGGCGAATAAGGCATATGTATGGTCCTCGGAATATTGCATAAGGTTCACTATATGACTACATCCACAGAATTTGAAGGATAAACCCATCGGTGGTGATATATAGTCCATGATTCGGATTGCCTCCAACTGATTCGCTCTGACTTCAATTATGCATAGACTTTCACGCTCCAGTGGTCACAGTCGCGTGCTTGATCAAAAATGAAAACCATTACAGTTGATGAGGAACTAAATTGGCTTCAAGATAATACTACGTTTATGATACTCAAATCATTCATATGCGCATGCGCAGCAATTTTCATGAACTTGATCCGGAATGGGTAGAATAATTGTATCTGTGAAAAACCATTATCAGAAACAATATAATTGCAAAATCCTAAGCACTACAATCTGGGGAAATAAGAGGTTGTATATTCTGTACATATATTTTGTAATTGCCTCCCTTTGATTTAGAACAAGAACAAATTTGGGATCAGTATTCTGTCAAATCCAGCAGATATTTCCATTACTCTGCATTGAATCTTATGCGTTATTTACAGCTTCATTACTGATCATTTTGATTCTCCAATGTCTTAAACAGTCTCAGTGGGATTTTACATGCATTTTCACTGGCTAAACTTTTTCCTCTGAGCCAAGGAAAGCAGTGTGCTTGTATATGATGGACACTATTGAAAATAAAATAACAAATATTTTACAATTCTGTACATCATTTCTTTTGCCAATATACATGTATGACAACTAATGTGCATTAGATTAATTGTTTTCCCTAATGTCCAAGGGAAACTACTACAGTCATGGGCTACCTCTTAATGCCTAGCAGAAGCCACTTTGATGTAGTGGTTAAGCCACTCGTTCTGCATCAGGAAAATATATCCGTGAAATATATACCCCTTTAAACCCCACTTTTATATAGTAAAACTGGGGTATGCAGGGGTATACCTATTTTTCTTATTTTTGCTCCAAAACATAGATTGTGGGTACCCACCCACAATCTATGTTTTGAGCAAAAATAAGAAAAATATAAAAAAATTTCCTCTGAAAATTATCGATTTTTGACCTGCAAAAATTACTGTATATCATATGGGCATGAACCAGGGGTCACTAACTGGTAAAACCTTGGTCTCAGTCATTCAAATGATACTTTAAACAGAGATCTCCTCTTTGTATGACCATAGCTGTTGGTGGAATGCTAAAACTGCTTGAAACGGGAAAAAAACAAATGAGCCGCCTCGTGGGAGAACCAACGTTGTAGTTTCCGAACAGGTCCAACACAAACCAGGCTGTAAGGTCACAGAAGATGGCTAGAGGCTGGAAATTTGGGATTTAAGAAGAAGAGGAAGTGTAGTATCTGATTAGCGAAAACAAAGGCGCTGATCAGCTTCGCGGTTACCGCGAAGCTGATCTGCGTCTTTGCTTTCGCATATGCAGATCACGAATGGTAAGCACCAAACCTTAAAGCAGGGATAATGTCACAGTGTATGAGCTACATTATGCCAGAGGACCTATAATTTTGAGAGGGCTCACTTGTGATTTGGTCTGAGAATGTTGAATTCTCCCAAGGTCCTCCGATAATCGCCATATCCTTATATTGCTAGACATAACCATACTTCCATTCATACCAGTATTCAAAATTTCAAGACATTAGCCACCCGTAGCGGAACAAGGCATGATGCCAGACTTTGGCTGGGACAAAAATGGGGTTTTAAGTGATGCAGCTCTTTTTTTTGAGAGAGTGAAAATATGAAGAAGATAGTAACACTCGGCTCATGTAAACACTCAAAAGGCATTTACAGTTATCTTTTCTTTGGCAATGCTTAAGACACAATGCCAATGGCATCAAAGGTCATCTAATTTCATGGCATGGGAAAACAAGAACCAGAGGACCATTGGTCCTGAGAACGCTCACCTGAAGCCTGATCTTGGAGTATTAAGTCATCATGAAATGACTTTGACCTTGAATACTCACACACCTTTATTGACTTCATAAGTTGTCTGCATCTGCAAAGTTTCAGGTCTCAGGCTGCAATAGTTTCCAAACCCAGTGATTTCTGAGAAAACCATAATTTTAATTTTGATATTTAAATGACCTTGGGTCAAGGTCAAGAAATGACCTTGGCCTTCATTAATTACTTACCTTCATTGACTCCATTAGTTGTCTGCATCTAGCAACTTTCAGGTTGCAGGCTGCAACAGTTTCCAAAATATTCATTGTTTTCTCCTTTTCCCTTGTAAAAGCCGATGTTTACAAAATTGACCTTGCCGTAAAATAGGTCAAGGTCATCCTAGGGTCATCTGATGGGCTGGAGTCCAAAATGCTACATAACAAATTTCTCGTAAATCGACCAGCCAGTTCTGGAGAAGAAGATTTTTGAGTGTTTTTTACCATAGTTGGGCATGGCGGCCATCTTGGTCATGTGACCCGAATTTCGCGAACAAACTTTCATTCCCCCTACCCATGGACGCTTCACATAAAATTTCACTTTGATTGGCCAAGCAGGTTTAGAGAAGAAGATCTTTGAAAAGTGTGTATGGACGACAGACTGGCCAAGGTCAACAGATGACCTTGACCTAAATCATTCACATACCTTCATCTACTCCATTAGTTGTTTACCACTTTTCAGGTCTCAGGCTGCAACAGTTTTCAAAAAATCCATAGTTTTAACTTTTCTCATGTAAAAGCCTATGTTTCCAAAATTGACATTGCCGTAAAATAGGTCAAGGTCATCCTATGGTCATCATTTGATCAAACTATGATGGGCTGGAGTCCCAAATGCTACATACCAAGTTTCATGAAAATCGGCTTGCCGGTTCTGGAGAAGAAGATTTTTGAGTGGTTTTTACCATATATGGGCGTGGCGGCCATCTTGGTCATGTGACCTGGATTTCGCAATCAAACTTTCGTCTCCCCTACCCATGGATGCTCCACATAAAATTTCACTTTGATTGGCCAAGCAGTTTCAGAGAAGAAGATCTTTGAAAAGTGTGTATGGACGACAGACAGGCCAAGGTCAAGAGATGACCTTGACCTAAATTAATCACATACCTTCATCTACTCCATTGGTTGTTTGCATCTACCACTTTTCAGGCCTCAGGCTGCAATAGTTTTCAAAAAATCCATAGTTTTCACTTTTTCCCATGTAAAAGCCTATGTTTCCAAAATTGACCTTGCCGTAAAATAGGTCAAGGTCATCCTAGGGTCATCATTTGATCAAACTATGATGGGCTGGAGTCCCAAATGCTGCATACCAAGTTTCATGAAAATCGGCCAGCTGGTTCTGGAGAAGAAGATTTTTGAGTGGTTTTTACCATATATGGGCGTGGCGGCCATCTTGGTCATGTGACCTGGATTTCGCAATCAAACTTTCATCTCCCCTACCCATGGATGCTCCACATAAAATTTCACTTTGATTGACCAAGCAGTTTCAGAGAAGAAGATCTTTGAAAAGTGTGTATGGACGACAGACTGGCCAAGGTCAAGAGATGACCTTGACCTAAATTAATCACATACCTTCATCTACTCCATTAGTTGTTTGCATCTACCACTTTTCAGGCCTCAGGCTGCAATAGTTTTAAAAAAATCCATAGTTTTCACTTTTTCCCATGTAAAAGCCTATGTTTGCAAATTTGACCTTGCCGTAAAATAGGTCAAGGTCATCCAAGGGTCATCATTTGATCAAACTATGATGGGCTGAAGTCCCCGATGCTACATACCAAGTTTCGTGGTAATCGGCCCACCGGTTCTGGAGAAGAAGATTTTTGAAGTGTTTTTACCATATATAGGCTTGGCGGCCATCTTGGTCATGTGACCTGGATTTCGCAATCAAACTTGAAATGCCACTACCCAAAGAGGCTCCACATAAAATTTCAACTAGTTCGGCCAAGCGGTTTCAGAGAAGAAGATCTTTGAAATTGTGGACGCCGACGGACGGACAACGGACGACGGACGCCGGATCATGGCCATCCTATAAGCTCACCTTGTGAGCCTTCGGCTCAGGTGAGCTAAAAATCCATAGTTTTCACTTCTTCCTATGTAAAAGCCTATGTTTCCAAATTTGACCTTGCCGTAAAATAGGTCAAGGTCATCCAAGGGTCATCATTTTATCAAACTATGATGGGCTGAGGTCCCCAATGCTACATACCAAGTTTCGTGGAAATCGGCCCACCGGTTCTGGAGAAGAAGATTTTTGAGTGGTTTTTACCATATATGGGCATGGCGGCCATCTTGGTCATGTGACCTGGATTTCGGAATCAAACTTTCGTCTCCCCTACACATGGATGCTCCACATAAAATTTCACTTTGATTGGCCGCGCAGTTTCAGAGAAGATCTTTGAAAAGTGTGTAAGGACAACACACTGGCCAAGGTCAAGAGATGACCTTGACCTATATTAATCACATACCTTCATCTACTCCATTAGTTGTTTGCATCTACCAATTTTCAGGCCTCAGGCTGCAATAGTTTCCAAAAATCCATAGTTTTCACTTTTTCCTATGTAAAAGCCTATGTTTCCAAATTTGACCTTGCCGTAAAATAGGTCAAGGTCATCCAAGGGTCATCATTTTATCAAACTACGATAGGCTGAGGTCCTCAATGCTACATACCAAGTTTCGTGGAAATCGGCCCACCGGTTCTGGAGAAGAAGATTTTTGAGTGGTTTTTACCATATATGGGCGTGGCAGCCATCTTGGTCATGTGACCTGGATTTCGCGATCAAACTTTCGTCTCCCCTACCCATGGATGCTCCACATAAAATTTCACTTTGATTGGCCAAGCAGTTTCAGAGAAGAAGATCTTTGAAAAGTTTGTATGGACAACAGACTGGCCAAGGTCAAGAGATGACCTTGACCAATATTAATCACATACCTTCATCTACTCCATTAGTTGTTTGCATCTACCACTTTTCAGGCCTCAGGCTGCAACAGATTTAAAAAAATTCCATAGTTTTCACTTTTTCCTATGTAAAAGCCTATGTTTCCAAATTTGACCTTGCCGTAAAATAGGTCAAGGTCAGCCAAGGGTCATCATTTTATCAAACTATGATGGGCTGAGGTCCCCAATGCTACATACCAAGTTTCATGGAAATCAGCCCACCGGTTCTGGAGAAGAAGATTTTTGAGTGGTTTTTACCATATATGGGCGTGGCGGCCATCTTGGTCATGTGACCTAGATTTCGCGATCAAACTTGAAATGCCACTACCCAAGGAGGCTCCACATAAAATTTCAACAAGATCGGCCAAGCGGTTTCAGAGAAGAAGATCTTTGAAATTGTGGACGCCGACGGACGGACGGACGACGGACGACGGACGGACGGACGCCGGATCATGGCCATCCTATAAGCTCACCTTGTGAGCCTTCGGCTCAGGTGAGCTAATAACACAACTGCTTTTATTGTCAAAATGTTATTGAAAGCTAAAAATACATATAAATGAAATAAACCCTAAAATCAAGAAGAAATAAATCACAAAATGGATAATTGCATACATACAATCTACATTTTGTATTGCACATAAAAAGCCCTTTGACTTCTGTATTGCCCTTGCAATGTTGGACATACTGGTATACATATTTGTCGAAAATATCACCCATGGGCCAGTTGTTCAAAATTACCGATGTTAGTTAACGACTCGTTAAAATTTCAAATGGCAATATTACAAATACACTGTTATTTTTTGTTGAAAAACTGTGAGAATCCTTTGCATTTTTTCAAATAAAATTAATACTGCATTTACACTGTGTTCCCAGCGGCCCTGGCAGCCCCGTTTTCTCAAAACGTAGCGTGCCGTGGAAACGGTTGAATTCTGGTCATATATTTCTCTGTTTTCAAGATCTATTACATCTTGTCCAATTTTCTTACGCTGTATTATGATATCCGTAACAAGCCGTGGTAGTGATAAGCCGGTGTGTCACAGAGCCGCTAAGGTACGTTATGGTTCTCCACGATCTATCACGGTTATTAGCACGTTCTGTTACGTATGCGGTCAGTTGTGTTTTGACCAAGGCGTAAGTACTAACACGTTTTTTCGTTCTGTCAAGGTCAGCTACGGACGAAACGTAGACACCAAACAATTTAAAGCACTTTTGTGCCTTTTAAATACGAATAAGTCATTTGAAATAATAATAACCGCGCTCCTCAACAACCGACTGCAGAGTTGATTAAGAAAGTTCGGGATTGTATTCTTTATTGGCATAGTGCAGCGTATGGCCTCTATTGTTCACTATAGTGACTGCTCCAATATGAAGAAACTTGTCCCCATGATATGCCATTTTATATCTAAAAACTTCACGCACCGTCATAACCGTAACATAACGTGTCATACGTGGTAGAACGGGGTGAACACCGTCAAGGACCGTAACGCACCATAACTTAACACAACAAAATGTGTTGAGTATTCCATAGGAAACGGTACGAGACGTGAGACGACCATGATCAAATGCAGTAGAATGTGGAAGATTTGTAGCTTGCCGGGCTATTCATAAGCTTACCGTTGCACTACGGACCGCCTCCAAGTTTCGCTACGTACTGTTACGTTCTGTCACGGTGTGTCACCCGTTTTATCATGGCCCATTACGTTTCTCATTTCCGCCGTGACTGCCGTGGCAGATTTTTAAACTGCCAAAAAATTTGCCACGGTGTCCACGGTTATCACGGCCTGCTACGTTTGCCTATCCCGTTCCCCTGCGTTGCCTCGCGTTTGTACCGTTTTGATCACGGTTGTCTGAAACGTGACCGCCGGGAACATAGTGTAAACGCAGTATAACAGTGTATTTGCTTATGTAGTCAGCATTTACTTAACAAGTTGAGGTCTTAACATGACGTTAAGCTAACAAAGTTTTAAACAAATGGCACCAGATGAACATTTCATCAATGTTACAAAGTTCATCGCATTGACTATGTTCGCTGATCAGGTTTCGCTTCATAGATAGTACAATCCCTCCAAATTAATTTGTGTTAGACTTGGCTGGAAGCCATATATCCACAGATGCATGATCTTACTTGGACATTGCCAGAGTCATGTATTTGAACAGTAGATACATTAAGTTGATGGCAGAGCATGACAAAAGTTGTGATTCCTCCCACACCAGTAAGTTTCTGCACCGGTATATCAAATTTGTGGTTTTGTTTATGGAACCAATCAACCTAGATTTTCAGTCTGAACCTGGGTACACGTTCAAGAGGATTCTGAAGCTTAAAGTGTCTGGCTCATGCGCGGATCCAGAAATTTTCATGCGAGGGGGTCCAACGAAAATGGTAATTTTTGGTCACAGACGAGAGGGGGTCCAACCCCCCAAAAATCCCGAAATTACCTTTTTTTAGGTAAAATTTTCGAATTCCAGGGGGGGCTCCGGACCCCCGGTCCCCCCCTCTGGATCCGCGCATGTGGCTCAAGGATAATATCTGTAATGCATTTGACACCCTAGTACTAACATAAACATATCCACTTTGTTAAGAGCTGACTTTTACTGACATGCTAGTGTATTTCGGGAGTAGATTAAAGCTAAAAGACCCTGCTTTTGGCTTTGGACGAATTTATACAACCAGAGGACCAATGGTCCTGTAAACGCTCACCTGAGACCTGAGATACATGTATATACCAATAAACTTGTTTGACTAGAATGATAATATACATGTATATAACCATATACATGTATATAACCATATACATGTATATAACCCCGAAGCAGGGTCAGAGCAACCTCTGGAGTCAATTTCTTTTTTAAATCATAAAGATTCAGTCCATTTGCCAATTTACTGCAAGTTTTGCCCTTCAAATGACATTGTAACAATTTTCCCCATTCAAATGCATAGACAACCTAAGTTGACCTTGCCGTAAAAAGGTCAAGGTCATCCCAGGGTCATGATTTATATAAACTTTGTAGAGCTCCATTGCCTGATGCTTCATGCCAAGTTTCAAAATCATAGGCCTTCTGGTTCTGGAGAAGAAGATTTTTAAAGGTTTTTGCTATTTATAGCCATGGTGGCCATCTTGGTCATGTGACCTTGACCATTTATATACACTTTCACTCTTCCTAAGAATGCTCCACATAAAGTTTGGCCAAGCGGTTTCAGAGAAGATGTTTGAATACTATGGTCATACACATGTATATAGCTGGGGCAGACAACACTCTCTGGGCCTAAAATATTTTCATAAACATGAATATTTTGTCCTTTTGCTCATTCTTAGCAAGTTTTTTGCCATTAAATGACATTTTTCTATTTTTTCCCATTCAAATGCATGAGTGGCCTATGTTGACCTTGCTGTAAAAAAGGTCAAGGTCATCCCAAGGTCATGGTTTATATAAACTTTGTAGAGCTCCATTGCCTGATGCTTCATGCCAAGTTTCAAAATCATAGGCCTTCTGGTTCGGGAGAATAAGATTTTTTAAAGGTTTTTGCTATTTATAGCCATGGCAGCCATCTTGGTCATGTGACCTTGACCATTTATACAAACTTTCATTCACTCTTCCTAAGAATGCTCCACATAAAGTTTGGCTTTGATTGGCCAAGTGGTTTCAGAGAAGAAGATGTTTGAATATTATGGTCATACACATGTATATAGCCCCGGGGCAGGGGCAGACAACTCTCTGGGCCCAAAATATTTAAAAAAAAATGAATATTCTGTCCATTTGCTCATTCCTAGCAAGTTTTTTGCCATGAATGACATTTTCCTATTTTTTCCCATTCAAATGCAAGGGCGGTCTAAGTTGACCTTGCTGTAAAAAAGGTCAAGGTCACCCCAAGGTCATGATTTATATAAACTTTGTAGAGCTCCATTGCCTGATGCTTCATGCCAAGTTTCAAAATCATAGGCCTTCTGGTTCTGGAGAAGAAGATTTTTAAAGGTTTTTTCTATTTATAGACATGGCGGCCATCTTGGTCATGTGACCTTGACCATTTATATATACTTTCTTTCCCCCTTCCCAAGGATGCTCCATATGAAGTTTGGCTTTGATTGGCCAAGCAGTTTCAGGGGAGAAGATAATTTATTATTATAGAAATATACAAGTATATAGCCCCGGGGCAGGGGCAGACAACCCCCCAGGGGCTAAAATTTTCCATTAACATTAATCTTCTGTCCATTTGCCTATTCCCAGAAAGTTTTACCCATTAAATAGCATTTTACCATTTTTTCCCATTCAAATGCATTGGCGACCTAAGTTGACCTGGCCGTAAAAGAAATCAAGGTCATCCTAGGGTCATGATTTATATAAACTATGATGGGCTCTCGTCCCTGATGCTACATACCAGGTTTCGTGGAATTCAGCCCACTGGTTCTGGAGAAGAAGATTTTTAAAGGTTTTTGCTATTTATAGCCATGGCGGCCATCTTGGTCATGTGACCTGGACCATTTATATAAACTTTCGTTCCCCCTTCATAAGGATGCTCTACATGAAGTTTGGCTTTGATTGGCCAAGCGGTTTCAGAGGAGAAGATTTTTGAAATTGTGAACGACGGATGGACGCCGGACGCCGGAGCATGGGTATACTATAAGCTCACCTGTGAGGCTTCGGCTCACGTGAGCTAAAAATGTTGGTGACTGGTTGTACTTTTAATATATGAGCCTTCACATGACTAAACCAAGTCTGGGTTTCCGACTAGCTTCTGCACAAATCAGCTTGTACAATCACAGAAGCAGGCTAGAGGCTTGAAATTTTAGATTTAAGTAAAAGAGAAATTTGACTATCCAAGTAGCGAAAACAAAGGCGCTGATCAGCTTTGCAGTTACTGCACAGCTGATCTGCGCCTTTGGTTTCGCATATGCAGATTGTTGTTTTTCTGATGCAGCCGCTCATATTTATTGAACTATAGCTATAAAGGTTGAGCTAAACTTTGTTCTGGAGGTAGACTAGTTCCTTTCTTTTGTAGATAATCAGGATAAGTTCTGCAAGCTTTCTGCATCATGGTGAGAAATTGTGGAACACCAGTCTGAAATACACAAACAAAAAACAAGAAGTTACACAACATTTTTTTTTTTTTTTTCAAGGCGAGACACAAACCACATTAGATGGCCAGTGGTTTAGAATTTTGGATTAAGGAGGTATGTTACCGGGTATATATGGTGAACTATTTATGTACAGCATAGATCAAGCCTGTTTAATTTGGTTCAATCATATTGCGTAATTGTCCATTAGTATATCTCTTCTTGTATTATACTTGATTCATGTGATTCAGTACAAGTTTTCTGAGAATAATTTGATGTAGCACCTTGAATCACTGTTTTAAAAACAAATAGTTAAAATTGAATCAGTGCAACACAGCTTACCTTTGCCGCCCAGTTGATAAGCCATGTTGGTATCATGCCCTTAGGATTGTCATAATATCGCATATAGGCTGAAATGAGAATACAAGTGAAGATTAAAAATAAGTTGTCCATTTATTTGTTTCAAGACAGAGCCACAGCTTTTTGGGTACATAACGACATTACGAAAACTTGTCCAACAATATACAGACATTATTTTAAGAAACAAAAATTGAAAATTTCATTGGAAATTTTTTTTGATATTTTGATTTTTCGCTCAAAACATTGATTGTGGGTACATGTTAGAACTGCCTCAACTAGACCTGCCTTGATGAGGCAGTTCTAATGACTACCCACAATCTATGTTTTGGATTCAGAATAAGAAAAATAGGTATATCCCTGCAAACCCCAGTTTTTCTACATGAAAGTGGGATATATGGGGTAGATACTACATGGATATGTTATCGTGATGGACTACCGGAGACATGAGCTCTCAGTCAGTCCTGAGATGGAAAACTTAGCCAACATCTCTAAAAATAAGAGATTTGTTGTTCAAAATGCATAGTTGAAGGTCGCTTTCAAACAGAAATTAAACAACTAAAATAAAACGAAATAAGTAAAGAATAAATTGCTTTTGTAAACATTAGGATTACATCTTTATGACCTCCTTAGGCTTAATTGCTAGTCTTACCATACACTGCACTGTTGACCAAACTTGAAAATACATGTATATATATAAAAAAATGATCATATACTTGATTACCCTGAAGAAGCCAAGATGGCGAAACATTGGATAAAGTGATAAATGTAATTAAAACTTAAATTTGTACTGGTGTTGTTTCATTTATTAACTATTACAATAATATAAACTATTACAATAATATAAACATAATAATGAAATTTATAATGTAACAAACCTAAATATCAGCCAAATAAAGGGGTTTTGTAAAAAGTCCCTTTACTGTATTAGCTACTGACCTAATAAAGGCAACTTCTACTAATTAAATACTGTGTTGTATTCTTTTTAACAAACCAAAAAGACGTGTGCTTTTTATGTCAATTTCAATCTTTTGTGATGTCTTTCTTTGTCATTGTTATGTAATGTTAATGTATTTAACTGTAGATGAAACAATGAACAACAAAAAAATATAAATTATAAACAAAATGTTCTGCCATGGTGGCGAATTTTGAGAAGTTCTTCTGCCGAGTGATTACTGAGCTGCTGACTAAATAAACAAAATAGCGGAAAGCTAATATCTCCTCACATCGGTTGATTTTGTTTTCGCAAAATTTGTTGAGATTCGTTGCATTATAAAGTAAATAAAAATCCAATGACCAAAAAATAAATGGATTTATCATACTCGGTAGAACTCACTATTTCATCAGTTTTCTTATCCTCTTGTGATAAACCTGTTTATTTTAGTTCATGGGGTAGTTATTTACTATGTTAATTACCTTTAGATCCAACTTTTCCATCTGTAGTGAGAGCGCAACTTTGTATATAATCATCAACCCGTATGACCCCATCTTTCTCAGGTACTGATGATGCTGTGGCACTCTGTGCTAAAACAACCCAGATTTTGTTGCCATTCTTCTCAATAACTTTCAGGTCTCTTTTGTATACATACTAGATCAGTTAAGAAACAACTGTATGGAAATCATTAAGCAAAGAAAGCCGAATCCGATAGGCAAAATTGTGCAATACACATTCTTTTTATACACAAATGACAATGAAATTCAACTTTCAAGTAATAAACATTTTATGTACTTTGTAACTGAATTCCTCCCAAAATTATGTGAATTTCAAGTACCGTACCGTATTTTATGAAATCTTCATTTCGATTTCATTATCTTCACTGCATTTGCAGATTTATTACTACAGTACAATGTACTGTAAGGCTGTACATTGTACTAAAGATAATTTCAGAAGGATACATCTCTGTTAGACATTGGCCATGGGTAATTGACATTCCAGTATAACAGCCTTCGTTGCTCATCAGTGAATTCAAACAGCTCTGAAAAATAAACATACATGTAATTTATAATTTATCCACACCGTACATACGGCTCGTCAAATTCCAACTGGTACGTCAAATTCCAGATGTTTATGTCAGCGCGTGCGTTTTGGCGGGTAAGTTATTTTGCTGTATTTTACACAGAATACCTAAACTTTTCTTGGTATAATCTTATTGAGGCTTATATTTTTTCAATCTCCATCTGAAGGATCATTGATAATCAACTTTTACAGTGTATTTATCGTTTTATTCTGTCGCTTGGCGACAAAAACAATACGCCAAAGTACAGACGGGCGAATGTCATATGATAAGTGAAATTACAGATGGCCGATACGGAATGACCCAGACGGTAGATCAACATTTTATGATACGGGTCTACTAAAACACTTCTTTGTTATGCAATGGTCAGTATATGGTTTAATTTGCATCGCTACTAACCATGAATTGCATAAAGAAAACATTAGCTGGAAAGGAAATAAAGTGAAACGACTGTCTTTAAATGATTTTATATGCCGTTTTTTTACTCAAGATGGCCAGTCGATGAACAAAAAGCTGATTGTACTTTTGACTATATAGAAATTTGGAAAAAAATGAAAGCAGATAGTGTGAACATTTGATAATATTCCACTTAACTTAACTGATATATATGGCTACTGCAAAGCAATTTTAAATATTCAAATAGAACACTACGCGACTCACTACACGTACATATATAAGCGCCATGAGACGGGGAATTATTTACGAATAGCGCATTGTTTCTAGCTTTAATTATATGCATACCCCTAATTTTGATTATAAATTCAGTATGGCATGAACCGGAACTGAACTTTGCGGTCTGTGCCTGGGCATAACAGGGTTCAAACTGATTGTTGGTTTCCTTATGCTCCAATGTCCAGGGGCGTTGTTAGGCATCAGGTGTCTTCATGCATTCGCTCGGTTGAGTCTTCGCCCTAGAAACACCATGGCATAACCTGTGCTTTATTTGTTTGCCAATGTGCTTCTTTGATGGAATTTAATTTTTATACCAACGGAACAAATACATGTGTTTTTTGATTGTTTGAATTGATGCTTTACGTCCCAGTAAACAGATAAGGCCATGTCGGGACGTATCCATTTTATAGGACTTTTACGCAAAATGAGGATGTCATGACATCCTACAAGTGCTTCAGTGAAATATAACCATCCAACTAAGCCAAAAATGCTTATACGTATGGATGGTATGACTTTATTAACCACGTTTGGTGCAAGCTCAGACCAGAGGGGTTAACCAGTAATCAGATGGCCGGTCAGTAGTGAATAAGCTTAACCTGGATGTACAAGCAGCCCATCTATTTCTTTAGCCCCCAATGGGTGAGTGCCCATATCGCAACCCGACCACTTTCAAATACATATACTGAGGCACATATTGTGCATCCTGCATACTGCCACAGAGTCAGGGGGCTCAAAAGTCATCAACATGCCACGCGTATGTGTCGGTCAGGGTTCGAGCCCACAACCTCTGGAGGATGATGGGAACTAAGTACCCACTAGATCACACGACCGCACAACAGGCCGTGGTTAAAGTCGTTGACTATAAGCGCCTTTAAAATAAGATTAACCAAGGATCAAGAACTGAGACAATCAGGTTTCAAACCCCGACCACTATATCACTCTCATAAAGTTATACTGTGTTTAAGTGGAAACAAAACAGCAGACACACAAAGTTGAAACAATTTCGAACCAATGTTGATTCAATCAACTTTGAAACCATGTTGTAGAATCAATGTTGATTGATTCAACAATGTTTAAAGGTTGACCGAAACAACATTATTTTAACATTATTTCAACAATGTGTGTCTTAATGTTGATTCTACGGTTTCAACATTTTGTGCAAATGTTGATATAGTGAATCAACGTCGTGTGTCTTTTAGGTGGCCATTTTCTCTTTACCCATCTATAAACTGTATATGACATCCATAACATTTCCAATTCAAGAAATACAATTTATTTTTTGAACGTATACTTCCAAGTTGACCAAACAATGCCAGGGTTCCATGGGTATTTGAAATAATCGCACTCAACACGTCTGATGCGACACGTATCGAAAGTCGTGTCTACGTCTGTTATTTGACGTATCAAAAGCTATTGTCCGTCTGGTCTTTCAAGTATAAAATGACTGTCGTGGTTCGTATTATGTAAAATCACACATGGTTCAAAAGAATAAGCTGCGCTATCAATAGTAGTAATTAATTTGAAGAAAAGCTTAAATCAGGCTTTTAAATAGATACTAAGCTATATATATTCGAGCATACGACTTTCAATTATTTCTAGTTATGGAGATATTTGGCAAAAAGTATGGATGTTTTCTGAAAACGTGCCATTTTAAGACTTTTGTGCAATGTTTTCGCCAATCCACGGATAAGCTGACCATGACACCTGTATGTACAGATGCGTGAATGTCCACACAAGACTGCCGATTATTATTTTCTTTTGAAACCATTAGCTAAAGTATAATAAAACAAGAAAAAACAACAAAAAAAACTTACCCGCCAAAACGCACGCGCTGTCATAAACATCTGGAATTTGACGTATCTGTTGGAATTTGACGAGCCGTATGTACGGTGTGTTATCATTGTAATCCAGTGTGATGAATAAACAAGTTTACAAGACTGTAAGTGTTGCAAAACACTGTATACTGGCTTGTTTCTTATATAAAAACTACATGGACTTAAACCGGCAAGATTCGAATTTATGCAAAACTGAATGAAGCACATTTGGAATATTGCATCCTTACAGATGTAAAAATCATTATTTTCCAGTGATGAAAAATTGTAGCTTTTAAAATTTAAAGTACCAGTATGACTGTGTGCTTGTAAGCATTCTAGAGCAAATAAGGTTACGATATAATATACAATTTCGTTTACGTTGCTCTCATTTTTGTTATGTTTTAGTTGTAATAACATGAATATATATGAATTTACCTTTAACATAAGTGTCCCACTGTCTTCGGTATTCAATATCCATGTAAACTTGTGCACATATATCTGGTCTGACATCATCTAGTGTACCATAGATCTTATATTCATAAAGACCAGATTTCTGAAAAAGATGCATGCATACATATACAGGTTGCTGTTATGTTATTCAATAATTATGAAAATGAAGACAAGAACTCCGTGGAGGTCGATATCGCACCTGCATCGGGCAAAGTCAATGGAACGTGAAATATAGGTCAAGGGCATCGGGTCAAGGTGCGTGCTTGAAGAGTATGTCAATGACAATTACTATGCAAGGTTTCACACTTGCAGCTATCAATGATGCAGAGAAAACCAAACTTCGAAGTAAAAATTTGCAAAGTCAATGGATCGCAAAATATAGGTCAAGGGCTCTGGGTCAAGGTGCCTGCGTGAAGGGTATGTCAAGGACAATTACTATGCAAGGTTTCACACTCGCAGCTATCAATGATGCAGAGAAAACCAAACTTTGACGTAAAAATTAACAAAGTCAATGGACCGTGAAATATAGGTCAAGGGCACTGGGTCAAGGTGCATGCTTGAAAGGTATGTCAAGGACAATTACTATGCAAGGTTTCACACTCGCAGCTATCAATGATGCAGAGAAAACCAAACTTCGACGTAAAAATTAACAAAGTCAATGGACCGTGAAATATAGGTCAAGGGCACTGGGTCAAGGTGGGTGCTTGAAGGGTATGTCAAGGACAATCACTATGCAAGGTTTCACAGTCACAGCTATAACTAATGCAGAGAAAATAAAAACTTTGATGTAAATGTAAAACTTCGACGTAAATGTTGACGGACGGACGGACGGACGTACAAACGAACAGACGGACAGAAATTTGGACTCCTATATCGCACCCTGCTATAAGCAGGTGCTATAAAAAGTGTTTGTATTGAGGTTTAAAGTCCCAGTCAACAATTTTGCATTCATGTCTGGATGGAGCCAATGCTTCCTGTTTTAACCAGTACTCTGGGCATGTAACAGGGGCCATTAATGTGTCTTGCTCAAGGACACAACATGGTGATGCCAGTGGGGATCAAACCCAGGACCTCTCGATTCGGAGTCTGATGCTCTACCAGCAGAAAATTGGCATTATAAGAATTAAATATGGAACAATCTATATGCATGTCATACATGTATTTTGTATGAATTATTGACATTAACCAGTGCTTTAGGGTTCACAACTATACTTGCCTTAGTTGTTTATTATGCAGGGATAATTCTGTCTGAAAAATCCATGGGAGAATATCACTCACTAGGCAAAAACTGGCGAGAAACTGACTTTTGAATGGGAAAATTGGCAAAAACCTCTTGTCAAAATGGCATTTTTGTGTGGGATTTTTCCTCCCATTTAGCCAATTTCAATGAGATTTTTGGCCAAAAGATGAGAGAATTTCTCAGAATCTCACCAGAAAATAATCCCTGATTATGGTGAGTGAGAGAAGAAATTCTTGCGAATATCCTTCTCACAAGATTTTTCCTTTAACTTGAAGGCATGACCTCTGGTAGGATTTTCATTTAATTCGAAAAAAACATGTTATGATTGAATCGAATTATGTATCGAAGAGAAAGAGCAGATATGATCCAAGTTTATAAGATTCTAAATGACACTGATAAGGTTAACAAAGATAAGCTATTCACGATGTCTCATAACATTGGCACCAGAGGCCACCAATTTAAGATCTACAAGAATAGATACAGACTCAATGTTAGGGGAAATTACTTCAGCAACAGAGTAATTGACTTATGGAATGAGCTGCATGAAAACACAGTTATGGCACCCACTCTCAACAGCTTCAAAAGCAGACTAAACAAATGTTGGTATGGGCATCCCCGTAAGTTTGACCCTTGGTGTTATATTCCCGGCGAGAGGACAAGACAACGACCTACATATCCAAATACATCAACAGAGGATGTAGAGCCTGACTAGATGTTAACGACGTAAGAAACGTAAGAAACGATTGGTTGCGGCATATAACATATGAGCCGCGATGCGAGAAAACCGGTCTTCGGGGTTTCCAACCAGGTCTGACACAAACCGACATGTACAGTCCCAGAAGCAGCATAGAAGCTTGAAATTTCGGATTTAATAAGAAGAGAAAGTGTACTATCCGTGTAGCGAAAACAAAGGCGCTGATCAGCTTTGCAGTGACTGCGAAGCTGATCTGCGCCTTTGTTTTCGCATAGGCAAAAATCCGGTTTTCTCATGACGCGGCTCATATCGTCCCAGGTCCAATCAACAATTTTAAAAATCAAGTATGTTCCCATGGCAATAATATTATTGTCATCTTGACCCTTGACGCTTCCTAATGTTCAACTCTTACCTCATTGTACTGTCTGTAAATAGTGACACCATGTGATTCCACAAAGAATTCCCAGCCTTCTATCTGTGGTTCTTCAAGTTCTTTACAAGCATCTTCAAATTCTGAGTCTGAAAACAAACAAAACTGTCCTGCCTCCATAGTTTAATTGCCCTTCAACCAACACTTCCTAAACCCGCACGGGATACGTAAAAATTATGCGAGACAACACAATAGCTTATGCGATTGTTTGTCTTGTCATGATGGGGCACGAAAACTCATGCCTGTCAAAGTTGTTTACTTCCGCATCCATGGAGACATGCGCACTGTGGTCAGTTGGTTCCACTGCGCAGGATTATAAAGCACGTTGAACAGGAAACCAGCTGTCAAAACGGAAGTTTACGTTTGACAGGTGCCCGTCGTTGACATTTTCTTATTTCTTTCCTTTTCTGCCGTCTTTGGCTGATAAAACGTGAATCTATCTATTTGTCATTGAGACAAATTAGAAAGTAACTTGTCCTTCACAATTTTTCATTATTTTCCATATTTGTTTCCTTTTTAGTGACAACTGTCTTAAATTTGTTCACAAGTCTCTCACTAAACTATCATTTTATCTCACTAAACAGTTTCCATTATAATATGAAATAAGGCACTTTCTTTGTCATGACGCTCTACTCTCATTGAACAGATTAAAATAAGCTAAATATTGATCCAGCTGGAATGACGTCATCGGTCATTCGTACGAGGTGAATGACTTGGTGTTTATCGCTATGGCCTTACTGAATTCAACAGTGTTCAAAGCAGATGATGAAAACAAAATTATTTTTTTCTTGAAAGCTTTGAAAATATCTTTAGATTGTTATATTTCTTCAACTCAAGGTATGAACCCGGTAATATTTCTGGCAAATTATGATTTTATAAGCATCTAAAAATGATTAAAGTAATTCCTGTACGAAAATGTACAGCAATACTACAACAATACTTTAGCTGTAAAGTAAAGCAAGATTCTTGGCAGGAAATTTTCTTTTTCAAGCTATAATGACAACAATACTTCAGCTATAATCTTAGGTAAAATATTTAAATTAGCAAGAATCTTGTCAAAAAGTATTGCAATAATTCTAGCTGAACTATTGCCAGGATTCTTGCTATAAATTTTGGCCATAATTAGTGCTCAAATTATTGCAATATTTTTTCAAAAAGTTTAGCAATATTTTTTCAAAAAATATTGCTATAATTTGTTCATAAACATATATTGATATTCACACAAAGACCTTGACATTTAATTTCAAATATTCAACACACCTCATAGCATATAGAAGAAGAGATGTAAAAGAAGACACTGGCTATCTGCACGACGGTCATGCCGATAACGCTGCTTATCGGCACGACCGTCGTGCGGATAAGCGGCGTTATCCGCACGACAGGGAAATCGATATCCAAATGTTAAAAAAAATTCAGAAGTGGGTACATTTTAAGTTGATAAATGTTATAGACTGGCTTCAAAACTGACACATGATATTACACATGCAGGAATTTGTCACTTTTTGATTAACAAAAGTGTTATTTTGCTGAAATTGGCTTACCTGTGAATTTACCTGTAATAATCAGGCATGCGTATGCGTAAATGAGAGTAGAGGCCCTACCAGGGGTTTTGGGGATTCGGGGAGAAGGGCTATTTATTTTCAGGGAGCTGGGGAGCACTAGCAAATATTTTAAGGGATCTGGGGAGCAAGCAGGTATTTGGGGAGCAAAAGAAGAAAACTTTAAGGGAGCTGAGGAAAAACAAATCAGGGAGCTGGGGAGAGGGGTCAATTTTTTTCAGGGAGCAGGGAGCAAAGACCCCCCCCCCCCCCCTGGTAGGGCCTCAGAGTAATTATCTTAAACTAAATAATAAAATAATGTGGTAATCCAAAAGAATAAACAGCCTTTGATTTTAACAATGCAGTATGGAAACATTTCAGTAACACAATTAAAAAAAATGCAATTGTTATATTTTTCTCCGCTGTTAGAAATCTACTGTGATTCAGTTTAAATCAGCTGGATTAGTTTTCTTATTCATAATTAATAAAAAATGTTAATTTCGAATACATTTCAATAGATAAACACATAATCAATCTATTTAATGACAAATTAATAGTTCAATGCATACGTATGCTTATTCGAAAATCTTATACTCCCGTCGTGCCGATAGCCAATACCTGTAGCATTGGCTATCCGCACGACGGTCGGGCCGATAACGCCGCTTATCGGCACGACCATGGTGCGGATAGCCTCAGCCGTAAAAGAACATGAAGCATGCTAATTTAGGACAGATGTGTCCAAAGCAACATCTGAACTAAAGATGACCAGTCCAAACCAATTTGTTTAATAAAATTGGTGCCCAATTCCAAACACTCTGAAATTTTAAATTCGTTTGCCAGGGTAGGTGGGTGGGTATTTTAAACATTAAATTAATATATTATAAAACTTGAAATTGTTAATTGAAATTGCTTTTTAAGAAACATGCATAAAACACACTAACCTTTATAATATCCATTTCATGCAAAATAATGTTTACTATTTCATCAAATGGTAGAAAAAAGGTTTTTAACTTTGAACACATTTCTGCAGTCCTTAGACAGATTTAAACAGCATGTGTAGTTACTGTGTGTTAAACTCAGGTTAACCTCCAAAACTATGATGCAACAGGAAGTTATTATTCAGCACTTTTTTTCTCTGTTTTATGGCAATATTTTCAGTGGTAGTTTTTCTCCCAATTTCTGGCTAAACTTTTATTCAAATTATTACAATATTTTTACTCTTATTATTGCAATAAATTAGTATTGTTGTAATATTGCTATAAAATCAAATTTTAGCAAGAATCTTGTTGAAGTATAGCAATAGTATAGCTATAGTATTGTAGTATTTTTCGTATGGGAATTAGCGATAATGACCGAGTTATACCCTCGACCGAATGAGCAAAGAGGTGGGAAAGGAGCAGTTCCTATTACCAATATTGACTTTTTCTCACGAAAGAGTAGCTTGCCGACTGGATCAATATGATAGCTTCCTCGCCCTAATGACCATTTCCGACCAGTTCCATTATGGAAAGTTAATCAATTAGTATAATGCAGCGTGTGTTGAAACATTACGATGACATCAAATTATGTGGATAATTAATTGATCAATTACTAAAATGCAGCTTGTGTTTATCCGTCACGATGACGTCAAAAATAACAGTTCCAGTTGAGGAAACATTTTAATTTCTTTCTATGTACAGAAGAACAGAATAGAACAGAACATTTTTACCACATTCTACCATAAGAGCCATGCAGGAGTATCGCTATAACAAAATGTGTGAAACTGATTTAATTCCTCCAATTACGTCAGTTGATCCAGTCGGCAAGTAATCCGGCCTGTTTGTGTGTATACTAACACACTGAGGCAAGATACTTATTCGTGACAAGAAATGGCAAGATACTTATTCGTGACAAGAAATATTGGTCACCGGATCTGCACCTTTCCTGCCTTTTTGATCATTTGGTATGGTAACTCACTAGATCAGCTGGCTAACCTTCACTCCGCTCCACTTACGTACCTCCTTCCACTTCAGTGACAGCATTGATTGTCTTCAAACTTAGGTCAAACTGATTACGGATTTTTCAGGAGGGAAGTGTTTAACCGTAGTATTGACCTCTCCATATGTTTTCAGTATTCTGTCAATCATTTGACGTAATAAGGCTCCTTATGGGTTTATGAATGCGCATTTTCATTACTTTTTCAATGCACGATATTGAATTCCCTTTCTTGGGCCTCATGCACTTCGAGGCTAGACTACATGTAGGCTAGAGTTTGTTTTGTCGGCCATTTTTGTCACTTTCACTGCGATAAATAAATCTATTTTATTCACGCTAACGAGATCAGTAAATACGAAGCTTTTGATAAAATTAAACTGGAGATGTATTTTTAATGATATTAAGTAGTGTTGCTTAGTTTCAAATGTTTTAAATTATAAGATTTAGACAAACTCTCTCGTTGACCTATTTATCGGTTTTTATCGGAAAACACGATCCATCAGAAATTATGTTGTTTCCAATACAGTGTTTTCGTTCACGTCCGCTGTCATAGATGATTGACACGCGGTATCACGATTTACCGGATTGGACCGAAACTGTCCAAAACGAACCGATATTGTCCGGAACGGACATAGATCATGATAAAATCAAAGCTATAAAATATACAAAGCTAATCATGGGTCACCACATAGCATGTGAAGAATTTTATGTGCACAATTATATTGGGATTGACTTAGAACGCAGGAAAAACGTACCCGAAGAGTTATTGCACCCTGCATACATGTATCCGTCATGCAACTAGATTTCAGTATGGATTGAGGCTACATCACACGACGCCAAGTTATTTCAAGTTCAAGTCAACAATTTTTCAGACTTGGTGATGAAACCATTCACGGTTTAACACAGTATCTGTATTATTTAGTATCAAAATGCACTATACGTTGCTGAAGGAATCATTCTTCTTGTCGGTGTAGACTTCTATCACAATCTCATATTATTTTAAACTTCTAAATTTCTATGAACCCCTCCGTATAGCATGTTACTAAGAACATGCTATAATTTTCTTGTTAATTAACTTGTAGAGCTCTGCATTATTTGGTGTTAAATGTTTGGTTTTTAATAGCTATTTGTAGCAGTAGCAAAAATATTCCAGCAAAAAAAAACAACAACATAAAATTGTCTATAAAAAATAAACAAATGCAGATAAAACAAACTATTTTCTACAATGAGACTCAGATATCTATAAACAGATCAAAGGGAAACAACTGTAGAACTAGAGACTCAACTCAATGAGTCTCTAGTTCTACAGTTGTTTCCCCTTATCTGTAATATTTTCCATCTATAGAAAACAATAAGAATCTGACGAACCTACTGCTAAAAGTAAATATTTTTTTAAATGATATCACTACCTTAGCCTTACAGGCACGTAGCTTTATGATTCTAGTCATATGTCAATTAGTGTTGGAATTAAAATACAACACGGTTTTTCATTCATTTGCTGACCTCTCTGATTTTTCATTTTCGACCATGGCCTCAATGCAAGTCATTCCCATCAATGTGGAGAGATATAAAGGAACACCGATGGGAACATCCTGTCTAGTGACTAGTGTTGTGCCGATTTATCGAAATAATCGATAACTATCGGAATCTAGCTTCTATCGGTAGCTATTGATTGGAATTTTCCACTATCGATTAATCAAAATTAAATACATGAGTGTATAGTAAAAACATTTACTAACATAAAATGTTGTTACAAATTCAATTCATTTGTCACAATAATGCCTCCTTATGTGACTTGAATGCATTGTTAATATTCACTTATTAAAGCATCACTTGACAATCTTCACTGTTTATAGTTAGCTTTTTTCTATGCTAAGTGCTACAGCAATATTCTATCACATGGTCACTTTATCATTTGTAGAAAATGTGGCCTTAATATATTGGCTATGTTCAATTTAAATACAGAGAAGGGGCATGATGCAGTGACTTGTCACTACATTGTCAAATACTGAGCATTTTTAATCACTTCACTGGTTAATGTAAGGGGAACATACATTTCGATTGTACAATCGATAATCAATCGACTAATGTGCTCCGATAATCGATAGTGAATTTCGCGACCGATACCCAACATTACTAGTGACTCACCAGTTAACCATGGCATACAGTTAACTGGTGCAAAACATAAATGGGATTTCTTGATATCTCTTGATTCATGGTCATCATTTTTTTCAATGTACACTGTGCATTGCTGCATATCCAAATGCATTAACTTTTTTATATTGTCATGCGTTTTTCTTGACAATTATGGATTTGAAATAATCACATTCTTCTTTCTTTAACATCTGTTGTCTTTTGGTTGGTACTTTAAATTCTTGGATTTTGTATTTCTTTACCTTTCAGAATGTCTGGGGATCTAGTAGCCACATGGACAGTATCATTGCCTGATGGAAAACACAAGGTCGAGTTTGAGCATGGAACAACATCGGGTAAACGTGTCATCAGAGTAGATGGAAAGGTTTGTTGAATCATAAATTTAAACCGTACATGTAGATCTCTTCTTTCTAGACAGTGTTATATCTAATCCCTTATAATCGGAAGGATTAACTTATAACCATATTAAAAAAAAAAAAAAAAAAATGGTTATACTTTATAATTTGAAAAAGGACATTTTATCCAATACATAGATACATAGAACAACCAGAAAATATTTATATTATGTATTTGTTTGACATATATCTGCGTTACAGGACTGTTTTTTAAAATTCTTTGTAGTTCAAACATGGTTTGTGTAAACCATAATTATGAAATCCGTCGTATGCAATCAGGGTTAAGATCTATCAAATGTGTCTTTACACACTGGAGAGAAGTAGAAGCCTATAAGTGCAATGAAAATCAAACTGCTTATTTTCCAGGAGATATATCGGGAAGATTGGATGTTTAAACTTGTAGGGAAGGAACACTTCAAAGTTGGCACAGCTAAATGTACAATATCTATAGACGCTTGCTCAGGTTTTGCCTATGAATATACACTAGAGGTTAATGGTAAATCACTGGAAAAGTTTCGTGAAAACCAGAACAAGATTCAGAAATGTTGGTACTTTACACTGGGTTCACAGGGTTCTTCTCCATACAGAGTAGTTTTAGGTAAGTCCACATATTTGTGCATTAATACATAAATGCACTGTTACTTTTACAGCTGTGGAGTTAATATCAATTTTAACTTGTGTTATGAACTTCATTTTAGCACTTCTCGGTAAACCTCTATTAAAGATGAAGTTTTAACCCATATTTGACGAATGGATTCTCCCATCATTATCAATTGGGTGAGTCCACTTTCATTTTTAGGAGCGTGATTTTTAAATTTTATTCAATTTTTCAATGAAAATTCTCTAAGCAAACAGAATAGCCCCAGATGGGACGCGGCATTCTGCGGCGTCACATCTGGGGCTATTCTGTTTGCCTATGTCCCATGAAAGGGACGCCAGGCTTAAATGAGTTAATGAGTACTCTTAATTCATTTTGGACCAAACTCAAAGTCAAATGTGTACACAAACTAGGCTGTACAACTCGGACATTGACTTGAGTGTTGAAATTTTCTACTTAGAAATGAGCCACCTCGTGGGAAAACCAACAATGTGGTTTCCGAACAGGTCTGGCACAAACCGACCTGTACAGTCACAGAAAAGAGCTAGAAGCTTGACATTTCGGATTTAAGTAGAAGAGGAATTGTACTATCCGTGTAGCGAAAACAAAGGCGCTGTTCAGCTTCGCTGTTACCGCGAAGCTGATCTGCGTCTTTGTTTTCGCCTATGCAGATTGTTGGCTTTCTCACGGGGCGGCTCAAATAGTTCTGAGGATTATAAGCATCTCCGCAGCAAGAACAAGGGTGCTCAACAGCTGTGGTCACACTGTTTCTTTTAGTCATTCCATAAGAGCCTGTGCATGAGAAAACCAACAATTTGGGGTTCCAACCCGGTCTGACACAAACCAGCCTGTGCAGTCACAGAAGCAGGCTAGAGGCTTGAAATTTTGGATTTAAGAAGCAGAAGGATTGTACTATCCGTGCAGCGAAAACAAAGGTGCTGATCAGCTTCGCGGTTACCGCGAAGCTGATCTGCACCTTTGTTTTTGCCCAAGTAATTTTTTGGTTTTCTTATGTAGTGGCTCATAATATTTCAATGATGATGGAATATTATGGCAAAAATGAATAATTTGGTAAAGAAATTGTTTCACCATGTTTTTCAGAGAAAGATACTCTAGATGTCTGGGTGAATGGAAAAGTTGTAGAGACAACAGTAAGTATATAGACCACGTACTTTCTTAATAGCATTTTTTAATAAATTGACCTTTTCAAAATTGGTGGCCCCCATGTCTAAGTGGCTAAAGTTGCTGATTTTTTCACCATTCTTAATCTTTGGATGTTCTTACCATTGTGTCCAGTGTAAGTTGCAGCTGTGCATGGGGCATGTGCAAGAAAAGCCAAGTTCTGCTTGCCAATTGATGTGTCAGACGTTGTTTCTCCCATTTTGGCCCTCAAGAGTTTTGGTCCCACCTATTGATTGATTGATTGAAATAATCTTGAAAGGAATGTAAAACTGAATCTAAAAAAAAATTAAAAAAGACGATAAAAATACTAGTGGATTAAATCATGCTAAGGCCAATCTATAACTTCTAAGTTGATTTCTCCTATATTTCATGCATTCATCAGGATAACATGTCTGTGTAATGTATACCCCAGTACACCCTATTTTATGTAGTAAAACTGGGATTTACAGGGTATACAAGTTTTCTTATTTGCTTCAAAATCTAGATTGAGGGTAGTTGTTAGAACTAAACACACAATCTATGTTCTATGCAAAAGTAAGAAAAATATAAAAAAATGTTTGAATGTAAATTTTCGTTTTTTACTGTTGTAAAAATCTTTGTATGATTCATAGATTTTTTTTTCCATTACGAAAACATGCCCTTGCAATATACAGAGATTTTTATAGCTATAAAAAATGAAAATTTTCAACAGAAAAAAATTGATATTTTTCTTATTTTTGCTCCAAACATAGATTGTGGATACATGTTAGAACTGCCTCGTTTTGGAGCAAAAAATAAGAAAAATAGGTATACCCCTGCATACCCCAGTTTTGCTATATAAAAGTGGGGTTCAAGGGGGTATACATTTCACGGACATGTTTTCCTGATGATATTTTTTCCAGGGAGAGTTCACAGATGATGGAACAGAAACTCACTTTGCTCTTGGTGATACAAACAGATCAGCATACATTAAAGCTATCAGCTCGGGGAAAAGACGAGATGGAATTCTTCATAAACTCTTTATCGACGAACATGAAATACCTGAGGCCAAAGAATAATTTTTTTTAGGAATATACATATGCGAAGCGATTCTGAAAAACAAGTTTTGCATACAGTTGATTGGTTCTAATCTGTTTGGGTATTATCTGAAAACAAAAGCTGGTCCCAAGGTTATAAAATGTTTTTCATGCTCAACTCAGTTGAGCATGAAATTTGGATTCCTGATAAATAATGAAACAGCCCAAAATAATCATGTTAATCGAAATTTTTGGTTTAGTCTGTCAAAGCCAGTAATTTATCCTGCTGATAAATGTTGAAATGCCAACAATTGAATTTGATGGCATTTTAACATTTATCAACAGAATAAATTTAGTCTTATTTGAGCTGAGCATGAAAAGTTTTGAGACCTCAGGGCCTGTTTTCAGAGGAAGCATCTGTCTGATAAAGCCAGTGAGTTAAGCGTTGTACACACGGAAGACTGAGATATATTGAATCTGTGTCTATGATACAGCTGATTTTCACTTTGTGCAAAAAGTTCATAGGACTTGTCAAACAGACTGAATATAACTTACATGTAAAGGGAGGTTACTTGTGACCACCATATGGCATTGATCTAATCAGTGCCACTAAATAAACATACAATTAAACAGTCTCAGAATGAGACAAAACAGGATGATCTAATGGTGGAGTGGTAAAATCCATGTACTGCATTCCAAAAAGGTGAAAAAAAAATGTGATTTTGTCCTCTGGGTAACAAATCAATCAGTTTTGAGTTTGTGTTCATTAAAGATGTAGATCAGCCAGGGCACCTGCCAAAGCTGAGACTCTGAGCAGTCTTTGCTGTCTGTATTAGGAACGTGTTAAGGCTTTGGTGAAGCCTGGCCCAGAGGTTATAAAACTTTTTTCGAGCTCAGCTCAGCTGAGACTAAAAAATTTCAGCTGCTCATAAATGACAAAATAGTGCTAATAAATTGAAATTTAAGGTTAAGATCACCAAAGCCTGTAATTTATCCTGCTAATAAATGTTAAAATGCCAACAGTTGTTGGCATTTTAACATTTATGAGCAGGTTAAATTTTAGTCTCATCTGAGTTGAGCATCAAAAAAGTTTTATAACCTCGGGACCTGATATGTAAGGGCTGAGCCTGATATTATGTCTATAGTAAGCTGATTAGATTTGAGTCATTTTTAGCAGCAAACGGCTCAGCCAAGCTTAGATGCAATTTTTTGTTTCACCAGAGGTCAAAAATCAAGTTCTTACATTTCAGTTTTTGTTTGCATTTCCATTTAGTATGTACTTTGAAATACCAGAATCCAAGTGGCATTTTGGTTTAGTATAAATTGTAACTTCATGATTTTAGGTTGAAAATGAATTTTAAGTGAAAATAAAACAACAAGGCAGTAAAATTTAAATGAACTTTAATTGATTTCAAATATCTCACAGTGGTTCAAATGTTTTCATAAGTTGAAGGGTACATTATAAGAAAGATTTTGGTAGTAAATATGCTATGTTTTCATACTTTTTGTTCTTTTTATGGCAAAGAAAGTAACAAAAAGTCCTGTATTGACAAAGAAATACCTCATATCTTTTTTAATAAATAGTTTTTGGGGCTTCAGTAAGATAAATAGCCCACTTGATAAAAAACTGTAGGTCATACTGAACAAAACGAGACCTTGTTTGTTATTCTAAGTCTTCTTATACCTAAGAAATCACGATTTCAAAATTACACCAAAAATTTAGCTAAAATGTCTACGGACAAGACAAATTGGTATTTTCCTTTTTAGTAAGCCTAATAAAACACACAAACATTTTATGAACCATATTTTCTAATTAAAACATCATAAGAAATATTTAGGAAGCATTAAATACAGGTAACTGTTTTGTCCAATTTTGTCAACATGAAAATGTACATATAAATGATAGATTAGGCTATTATTATATTATTATGGACTATCCTGCTCACAATATGAAAAAAAAGAAAACATATCATTAATCATTATACAAAGTTTGTGATCCTATAACTGGTTTTAAGAAAATAATAAACCAGAAATTTTCCTATATCATTCAGTCATGCTTTTCTCGCTAACCCAGGTGTCTACGGACAGGACATAGAATGCACAAAAGATAGCACTTTGATTCCAAGAGCTAAAACATATTTTCTGTAGGTTTGTCTATGACAGCTGCCATCTCATGATGCGAAGGCAGATCAATCCTTCTTGTTTTGCTTGTAAATGGACAATCTGGTTGTCTACGGACAAGACATATATATATGATAAAGGTCAGATGCAATTTTTGTACTTGTGTCTTGTTATATGCTTTTATTTTGCACACCAATACACTAACACACTTTGTTTTTTGTTCAGGGAAGAGCTGCTGTATTGTCCTAAGTGGCCCCAGAAAGAAAAAACCTTCTCGGGCTTCATTATATTTGTGGTATTGGTTGAAGTAGTCCAAAAATGGCCAAAAATCAGTGTTATGCTTTTTCATTTAAAGACACAAATTTTCACATAAATGCATCTTCATGTGCTTGTTCTGTTTTCAATATTTGTATAGCTAATTGTCTTCTTTCTTTTGCAGGTTGAATTAACAATGTTAAACGGATCACAAATGGCAACCAAAACAACAAATGTCTTCTTTGTTATATATTTCCCCAAAAATGAAACCTGAGTGTTAGCATGACATCCCAGTCTCAGCTAAAGCAATGTATTCAACACTGCTGAAATGAAATGTTTATTGTTTTATATCAGTTAATGAAATTATTATACCCCCGGCATTTATGAGGATGGGTATATAGTTTTCACTTTTCCGTTCGAATGTTCGTTCGTTCGTTTCTTCGTTCGTAATTCCGGAACATTCATACAATTTATGTCAAAGTTTTGGTTAAAGTTTCTCTAGAGGTGTATATCTCATGAACCAATGGTCAGAAACTATTCATATTTGGACCATAGGTACCCTATAGGGTTTGCTTTGTTTCCATGAAGTCGGACCCCAGGGTCCATGCCCGGGGGGGTGGGGCTGGAGGTCAAAATCTAGGTCACCTTTAAAATGTGCTTTATACAATGTTACTGTTTCTTCTCTAAGTCTATATCTTAACAAACAATCATAGGAATGTATCCATATTTAGTTCAATGATGCCTTATAGGGTTTCCTTTCATAATCAGTGGTACCATCCCCAGGGGGGGGGCTAAAGGTCAAAATCTAGGACACATTTATAATATGATAGAGACCATGATAAATTTTCTGTAAGTCTATTTTCTTGACATCAAATAAGTCTTGTCAGAAAGAATTCATACTTAGACCATAGGTACCCTGTAAGGTTCAGAGTAGGGTCCATGTGCAGGGGGTGGGGCTAGAGGTCAAAATCTAGAACTTCTTTAAAAATTGTATTTTCTGTACTTTTTTTTACCACCATGTTTAGAAATCATTCATACTTGCACCATACATGTAGGTTTGCCTTGTTCCTAATGACATTACACTCTAGGTTCCATGCCCAGGGTGGGGCTAGAAGTCAAGATCTAGGACATCTCATATTTTTTTTATTAATATTATTAAAGAATGACATTCTATTTTCCATCAAGGACCGAGTCCTAGATTGAGTTTACAAGTCAGCTCTGTATACTGCTCTATAATAGTCTGTCATTCTACTACACTTCTCTCTCCCCCCCCCCCCCAACCCCACCCCACCCCCACCCACACACACACCTGTCAATGCTTTTAGACAGTGCTTTTTGCAAATTCAAATTTTAAAGATTTACTTGTTGAGGGTACTCTTTTTAATTTGGGAATTGAGATTCAATGTGTCAGTGAATATGTCTGGGTCGGGGGCGGTGGGCTTAGGGGTCAGGGTGGGGAGCTACCAGCCGGGGGTGTACGTGCCTCTCAAGGCACTTTTTCTAGTATAATGCTGACACCATTAACAGACACACCGGTTCAAAATTTACTCATTAAGTATATGCTACAAAATGTCAAAAAAATCTGTCTTGTCCGTAGACACCCTTTCTTTTAAAGAAGGGTTTGAGAGACGTAGGTTATGCTTTTGTATGTATTGCTACTTGCATTGTGACAACACCAGTTTTACAATAATCATAAAAAAGGACAAAAATATACCTATGATTCTTTGTATATCCACTTACAGAAGATATTTTTTGTGCTAAAATGGCTTTTCGTCGTATGTTGAAGAGAAATCATGGAGACTTACTCGACAAATATTTTCCAAATTTGTTTAAATGAGTCCTGACAATAAAACTAAACTAAATTTGATGATAAAAAGTCAGTTTTTGCTAGTATATTTACTTCAGTATCCATAGATGTTGGGTGTCTACGGACAAGACATGTCTACGGACAAAGCATTTTTGTATGTATGTGTTTGCAGACAGTTGACATCTACAAACTTTCTATATAAACTTGGTCTTTATGAAAACATACATCACATACAAAAGCATAACCTACATCTCTCAAACCCTTCTTTAAAAGAAAGGGTGTCTATGGACAAGACAGATTTTTTTGACATTTTGTAGCATACACTTAATGAGTAAATTTTGAACCGGTGTGTCTGTTGATGGTGTCAGCATTATATAATTTCATTAACTGATATAAAACAATACACATTTCATTTCAGCAGTGTTGAATACATTGCTTTAGCTGAGACTGGGATGTCATGCTAACACTCAGGTTTCATTTTTGGGGAAATATATAACAAAGAAGACATTTGTTGTTTTGGTTGCCATTTGTGATCCGTTTAACATAGACTGTTAATTCAACCTGCAAAAGAAAGAAGACATAATTAGCTATACAAATATTGAAAACAGAACAAGCACATGAAGTTGCATTTATGTGAAAATTTATGTCCAAAAAAGCCATTTTTTAAATGAAACAGCATAACACTGATTTTTGGCCATTTTTGGACTACTTCGACCAATACCACAAATATAATGAAGCCCGAGAAGGTTTTTTCTTTCTGGGGCCACTTAGGACAATACATCAGATCTTCCCTGAACAAAAAACAAAGTGTGTCAGTGTATTGGTGTGCAAATTACAAGCATATAACAAGACACAAGTACAAAAATTGCATCTGACCTTGGCTGAGCCGACAGCAAAATTGTTTGACTTGGTACACAGCTACATGTGTATGTTTTACATTTTTAGGGAATTGTATTATGCCAATGCAACAAAGGTGTAAAAGAAACAGTCAATACGAAACTTGCCCATACAATCTATAGAGATTTTTCAGATGCCAAGATTAAAAATTTCATTGGAAAAATTTGATATTTTTCTACATTTTAGATTAAAGCATTGAGTGTGGGTACACGTTAGAACCGCCTCGCTTAGGTGGTTCTAACCAGTACCCACAATCTATGTTTTAAGATTAAGAAAAATTTAGAAAAATAGGTATACCCCAATTTTACTTTATAAAGGTGGGGTACACACATCATGGATGTCTTGGTATGTTATCCTGATGTCTTGGTTAGTTATCTTAAGCTCTACTCTGAAAATTTTCACAACTAGGAGAGATATCAACCCTGTTTGATGCAAACTAGGCTGTACAGTAACAGGAGATAAAATAAGAACCGCGAAGCTGATAAGCACCTTTGTTTTCGCTACATGGATAGTGAAATTCCTTTACTTTCTAAATCCAAAATTTCCAGCCACTAGCCATCTTCTGTGGTTGTAGAGCCCGGTTTTTGTCAGACCTGTTTGGAAACCACATTGTTGTTTTTCCCACGAGGCGGCTCAATTATACTGTTGGTATCAAAACAGATTCTGGTCATTTTTCAGGCTTAGCTTTACATTTGAGCCATCTCGTCAGAAAACCAAGCAATGTGGTTTCCAAACAGGTCTGACACAAATCAGGCTGTACAGTTACAGAAGCAGGCTAGAAGCTTGAAATTTCGGATTTAAAAAGAAGAGGAAGTGTACTATCCGTATAGCGAAAAAAAAAAGGCGCTGATCAGCTTTACGGTTACCGCAAACTGATCTGCGTCTTTGTTTTCGCATATGCATATTGTTGGTTTTCTCACGAGGTGGCTCATTTGTTGCGTAAAAATGCATAATGCAAATTATCCTATTCTGTGACTACATTTCTATATTTTCACATGTATATTTGATATTTTGTTGTCATCCGTCCATATTATAAAAGTGATTTATTTTTATGATCTGATTGATTTCAGAGAAAATTTCAGGTCTGATTCTTTTTTAATATACTGGTATGATTTTGATAAAAATAATTGTATACTAAACAATGTTCAATAAATTACCACCAAAATTATCTTATCAAGGTACCCATTTTAGCTTTTTAGCTCACCTGAGCCGTTAGGCTCACCAGGTGAGCTTAGAGGATGGCCATGATCTGGCGTCCATCCAGTGTCCACAGGAAATGGGCAGCTGGACAGAATATTTATGATTTTGAAAAAGAAATTGACCCCAGGTGTTATTCTGACCCTGCCCTTGGGCTAAATACATGTATACAAACATTATAGTCAAACAAATTTATTGGTATATATCTCAGATCTCAGGTGAGCGTTTACAGGACCATTGGTCCTCTGGTGTTGCAGAGCTCTACTCATACGCTCAAGTCCAAATGTGTCTTACCCTAATCAGTACAGCCTGATGACCTTGGCCCAGTTGTTCAAAACTTCGTTAGCTTAACATCATCATCAAAACATCAACTTGTTAAGTAAATGCCGACTACATAAGCAAATACACTGTTATTTTTTTTGTTGATAAAATGTGAGAATCCTTTGCAATTTTTTGTTGATAAAATGTGAGAATCCTTTGCATTGCATAACAGTGTATTGCAAAGGATTCTCACATTTTATCAACAAAAAATAACTGTATTTGTAATATTCATGTTTGAAATTTTAACGAATCGTTAACTAACAATGTTGTTAATTTTGAACAACTGGGCCCTGGACTTGAAGTAACTCTTTAAATAAGACATGATTGTTCTTTTTTATTATGCAGACCCATATGTGTAAAATTGACAAGAATATTGAACATAGTTACTTCTTGTTTTTTGTTTTATTAAATAAATATTTGATTAAATATTGTTTTTGTTTTGTTTTGTTTTGTTTTCTGTTTACATTTGATCTTCTCTGTTTACAATTGTAATATGTTTTGCATTAATATCATTGTATGTTTTATAAAGAAATTTATTTCTGAATGCATTTATTTATGTTTTACAGCCTACAAAGCCTAGTATTGGAATACCTGCAATATTTAATCTGCTGATTATAGCTGTCAGCAAGTAGCCCAAAGGGCAACAATCGCAAAAGGGCAATGGAGCTCTACCAAGTTTGTATGAATCATGACCCAGAGATGACCTTGACCTATTTTAGGGCAAGGTCAAGGCAATGCATTTGAATGGGGAGAAAATTAGTACATGTAATATGTAATTTAAGTGTGTGTGGCGGGGGGGGGGGGGGGGGGGGACTTGCTGGGAGGAAGATGAAAAACTTTTGTCCCCAGGGGGCTGTCTGCCCATGTTCTGGGGCTATATTCATGTATATGACCATAATATTCAAAAATCTCTGAAACCCCTTGGTCAATCAAAGCCAAATTTTATGTGAAACATCTATAGGAAGAAGGAACCAATGTATACTTAGCGTCAATGAAAAGTTACCAGTAAATCAGGTTCAATTAACACATGACAATATTTGATTCATTCTGTAAATACAACTGCCGATACTTCAGGATTCATTTTCATGGCATAGAATGCCATCCATTATTGCTATTGAAAACGGTGCTCATCGCAGCCGAAAAGATTATACGCAGTCCTGCACAAATGTTAGAAGCTTCCAATGAAATGGTACTACCTTAACGTAAGGTCGTCTATTCCGGCAGTCGATGCAAAAAATTAAACCAATTTGGTGGCGTTTTCACCTCAGGTGTTGGAGGCATGAGAGGGCATGACGACTTGTGAAAATATTGTTTTCTGGTTCTCAAAAATTCCGAAAATTACAAATTCCTTGGTCATGAGCACTGCTTCAATATCAGTACCTTTGACGTTCCAGGCAACTGTTTGCTGTCAGTTCAATGAGCGTCTATGAGCCCTTGGTCATGAGCACTGCTTCAATATCTGCACCTTTGACGTTCCAGCCAACTGTTGGCTGTCAGTTCAATGAGCGTCAATGCGTCCTTGGTCATGAGCACTGCTTCAATATCAATACCTTTGACGTTCCAGCCAACTGTTGGCTGTCAGTTCAATGAGCGTCTATGAGCCTTTGGTCATGAGCACTACTTCAATATCTGTACCTTTGACGTTCCAGGCAACTGTTGGCTGTCAGTTCAATGAGCGCCTATGAGCCCTTGGTCATGAGCACTGCTTCAATATCTGTACCTTTGACGTTCCAGCCAACTGTTGGCTGTCAGTTCAATGAGCGTCTATGAGCCCTTGGTCATGAGCACTGCTTCAATATCTGTACCTTTGACGTTCCAGCCAACTGTTGGCTGTCAGTTCAATGAGCGTCTATGCGTCCTTGGTCATGAGCACTGCTTCAATATCTGTACCTTTGACGTTCCAGCCAACTGTTGGCTGTCAGTTCAATGAGCGTCTAAGAGCCCTTTGTCATGAGCACTGCTTCAATATCTGTACCTTTGACGTTCCAGCCAACTGTTGGCTGTCAGTTCAATAAGTGTCTATGGGCCCTTGGTCATTAGCACTGCTTCAATATCAGTACCTTTGACGCTCCAGGCAACTGTTGGCTGTCAGTTCAATGAGCGTCTATGAGCCCTTGGTCATGAGCACTGCTTCTATATCAGTACCTTTGACGTTCCAGGCAACTGTTGGCTGTCTGTTCAATGAGCGTCTATGCGTCCTTGGTCATGAGCACTGCTTCAATATCAGTACCTTTAACGTTTTGGCTGTCAGTTCCGTCTATGAGCCCTTGGTCATGAGCACTACTTCAATATCTCTACCTTTGACGTTCCAGCCAACTGTTGGCTGTCAGTTCAATGAGCGTCTGTGAGCCCTTGGTCATGAGCACTGCTTCAATATCTGTACCTTTGACGTTCCAGCCAACTGTTGGCTGTCAGTTCAATGAGCGTCTATGCGTCCTTGGTCATGAGCACTGCTTCAATATCAGTACCTTTGACGTTCCAGGCAACTGTTGGCTGTCAGTTCAATGAGCGTCTATGGGCCCTTGGTCATGTGCATTGCTTCAATATCAGTACCTTTGACGTTCCAGGCAACTGTTGACTGTCAGTCCAATGAGCGTCTATGCGTCCTTGGTCATTGGCATTGCTTCAATATCAGTACCTTTGACGTTCCAGGCAACTGTTGACTGTCAGCCCAATGAGCGTCTATGCGTCCTTGGTCATGAGCACTGCTTCAATATCTGTACCTTTGACGTTCCAGGCAACTGTTGGCTGTCAGTTCAATGAGCGTCAATGCGTCCTTGGTCATGAGCACTGCTTCAATATCTGTACCTTTGACGTTCCAGGCAACTGTTGGCTGTCACTTTAATGAGCGTAGATGAGCCCTTGGTCATGAGCTGTACCTTTGACGTTCCAGGCAGTTCAATGAGCGTCTATGCGTCCTTGGTCATGAACACTGCTTCAATATCAGTACCTTTGACGTTCCAGGCAACTGTTGGCTGTCAGTTCAATGAGCGCCTATGGGTCCTTGGTCATAACGGTTGAGAGATTCTGTTAGGCAATAGGCAGTAGACATCTAGATCAGACCATTGGAAGTTTTCACGCTACAAATGTATCGTCAAACTGCCATGTTTTGGTCGTACATTGTCATTTTATGTAACGCTTCTGACAAAAGGGCCAGTGACGGACACATTAATTTACACTTGTGCCAGATTGCCTTGCGGAGGTTTATAACCGGCAAACCGGCAAACGGTTTTTCGTTCATCTTTTAAGTGCTCTGGTAGGTAAGTAAGTAAATCTTCCTTGGGGCCCTCCAAACATGGTAACAACAAACATGACATGACACAATCAAAGCAATAAATTCAAATACATACATGTACAACGAGAAACGTCTTAAAATTGAGCTACTAGCGATACAGGCAGCCAGCCATGCGGTAAGAGAAAGAGAGTTATAAATCTTCATCAAAAAATTTTATTTTTAAAAACATATATCATAGGGTTAATCCAATATCATATTAAAGCTTTTGAATTGCCGAATAGATATCTCAGAAAAATGAATATACTTATGTTTAAATATATCTGGAGTTCTAACTTTGAGAGAGAGAGAGAGAGAGAGAGAGAGAGAGAGAGAGAGAGAGATCAAATACAGTTTGAAATCCAAATGGCAGCGGAGATTAGCTAAAATATATGTATTGAAGCTCTATTTCTCGTATGTTTGCTCAAGGTAGTATGGAAGTTATGGCTTTTCGCAACAAAATTCCAAGCTTTCCTCAAGTTCAGGAATGTCATTGGGTGGAATCTCAGCCAGCGAGTACATGAAGGACAGCAATGCCTTAGCAATGCCTTGTAAGGGATTGTTCCGAACGAAAGGCTGATAGCAAACACTGGATATCGTGCTTTTTCCGCTGACAAGAATATATATATAGAGAGCAGAATAAAACCAAGACATCTGTATCAGATGATTGTACCATCAGAAGCATCGTGTTTGCTAAGAAAAGTCGCGTGCGTCCTCATTGACAATGTACAGTTCCGTCATCCCTGGACTGACAAGAACACCGGTTTCGTTATCTGTAATAATGCATACACGTGTTTGCACATCCTGAAGTACGGATTTCATACAAAGGTCCCTCAATAAGTTCACATCCTTTGTTCTCACCGATTGGCATGGGATTTTCCACTCCCGGAGAACTGGTGTTGCAGGGCTAGACATCCCGTATATCAGATACATCTCTGTTTGTATCAAACACTATCTCGGATACATCTCTGTATATATATAGGCAAATCAATAGATCCGAACGAACGTTGCGAAAATGCTGTAAGGAATACCACACAATCTTTAGACAAATGCGTCCTCGCCAGGCTAGTTGGATGCGACTGTCAGTGCAATCTTTGTGGAGTCTGTGTCTTTCTAGGTCATCGAGTCGGCGCATTTGTTCAAAGACACACACGGCACCAGTGCCTGAGATCGAACCTCACAAACTCTCGATCCGGAGCGGACGCTTCCACCGGGTAAATACATACTCAAAATGCCTAACTGTAAGGTGTTACATACGTTACCCGTACCCGTCCGACGTTAAATAAATATTACAGTGGATTCGACAATGGCGAATCACTGAGAGGTCAAACGCTATTTTGTCAAACGCGAATATGGCAATGTTGTTCTTTTTTTTTTTGGTACTAAGAACATGTACAATGTCTCAGCTTTGAAGGAAAACATAACATTCGATTTATGGAATTGTCTAATGGGAGATAACTCTGTTGATTTGAAGTTTTGTGCATTAAACAATGGCGAATTCAATATTTTAAGGCAGAAAATGATATAGTTGCGAAATCAAACAGTTTTTCACCCTGGTCCGTGACCACAATTGCACACTGGGGTATGGCAATTACAACGCCCAGACAACGACAACAGTGGTGGCTGCTCGCGACCGGCGATGAATTAATACGCTTGAAATTTTATAGCCAATGTAATTAATGCTCTGCTTTCAAAATCCACCAACTTAGTTTTTTCGTTCAGTTGTTCTTGAGGTCCCAGTCAACTAGTATGTTTCAGTCATATTTGGACAGAGCCAGCATAATCCCTGATACTGAAGTCAGTACTGTGGAGTGTCCAAGGACATTACAATAAAAAGATAAGAAACTTTTAAAAGAGCGAAATAGTTTTTTCTTTGATTGTTGTATTTGAATTTTAACGTAGATCAAAATTGTAAACAATGTATTAGAAGTACGTGTACCAATATTCATGTGTATATTTAATGCGTCTTGCTCAAGAAAGGTCACACAGGCCATCTGCGTATTTGCTTCTCACATTACGAAAACATGCCCATGCAATATACAGAGATTTTTTAAATTGTAAAAATTAAAAAGTTCATTGGAAAATTTTTGACATTTTTTTCTTATTTTTGCTCAAAACATAGATTGTAGGTACACGTTAGAACCGCCTCGCCGAGGCGGTTCTAACGAGTACCCACGATCTATGTTTTGGAGCAAAACAAGAAAAATAGGTATACCCCTGCATACCCCAGTTTTGCTGTATAAAAGTGGGGTTTGAGGGGACATGTTTTCCTGATGCTTACTCGATAAAAACAAAAACATCCAATGGTCCAGTTGCTGATGCTGGTACGTGTACCATGCCATTGACAAAGTCAGTACATAAAATGCGAGTCGCTATTATCGAATGTGGGTGATTAAATGTCAAAATTTCTATCGATAGTGCATAGTGCATTACAAGTGATAATAGTGTAGTGAATAGACAACCATTCTATCCAAAACATTTATTATCAAGTGCTTGAAACCTACAAAAGAAACATCTTTTCGTACATGTATTTGCAAGCGTAAAAGTGAAGAGGTGAAGCGTTTCAACAACCCTGATTTTAGTTTACAGACGGAAATTTTATCTAATCTGTGCATACATCAAAGAACATGACTGGATACTATGATTATAATAATTTACCCATTTTTCTGGGAAAGTCTGCAAGGACTTTTCGATTGGTTCGCCATTTTCCCCTTGTAAATTGTACAAATTTGACTTGGACTGTCAATATTGTCATTCAATGATTGAGCGGTATAATTCGGCAAATAGGTCACTGTATAGGCGGCAACTTTAATATTCATATCTGGGCGTGGTCGGCTATTCCATCTGTTCAAGTAGGGAGATTATAGAAAAGTATAATTCAGTCAGCCTAGAGTGATGTCACATATTTACCGTTAGTGATCAGCTACCTGTATTTTGTCCAGTCCAGTGAATTAGACAAAGTCATATTTCATTCGTATTTTCTAACGGAAAAGATGTGAGTTGAATCTTTCAACTGTATACCTTAAGCTTTTACCTAGGTCAAAAGTAGGCCATACCCAATAACATATTCATGAGGTTACGTCCATACAGTAACCTATTTGCCGAATTATACTAGGCCCTACTTAAAATTCCCAGGAAGCAGTGACTCCAACATAACTGAAGTTTTGTTGACATGGACGACCCCAATACAAACCAACATCAATCAAATTTCGTTTCCTGTACGTAAATCTCGTTGCCTACCAGTGTGTATTGATATTTTTATTTTTATCTATTTCATTATTTATTTATTTATTTACTGTGTTGAAATACTAGAAATACTAAGATGTTTATGAAATGAGCCGCATCGTGAGAAAACCGGATTTTAGCCTATGCGAAAACAAAGACGCAGATCAGCTTCGCAGTAACTGCGAAGCTGATCAGCGCCTTTGTTTTCGCTATTTCCTCTTCTTCTTAAATCCGAAATTTCAAGCTTCTAACCTGCTTCTGTGACTGCACAGGCCGGTTTGTGTCAGACCTGGTCGGAACCCACGAAGACCGGTTTTCTCACGTCGCGGCTCAAATGCGGTTAGATCTAAATATGATTAATCTTTAGTTTAAACCTGGCCGGGCTGGCTTAAACCGGTGACCTTTATATTGGACAGGTAAACAGCTGTGGAAGATTTTTGCGGTCAGATAAAAATAGAACAACTTAAAATAGAACTCGACTGGTTTATAAAGTCGATATTGAGTCACTGCTTTTTTCTGTAAAAGATATAGAACCAGTCAAAAATCATTCGGTAATATTCCCAATTTTACCGATAAAGCGACGGAGACCGAATGTAAAATTTTCCATTGCGTCATGCATATATAATAAGAAACTGTGCGAAACCGCATAGTTGTAATGGAGTTTGACAGAAACGGTCAAAGAAAATATTCAGAGAAAATATTGTGCAAATACATGACAATTCAAAATGAAAATCAGTCGGATTTTGTTGCAGCGTTTGGCAGCGCAGATGACTCAATATTCTCAGTATCACCCACAGTCTCTATCTCTACAGACACTGCTAGATTTCGGTAAGTTGCATTTATTAACATTACCCTTTGGTGCCTCTAATTTATTTAAAATCAGCTGTGTGGTTTCTTGAACTGATTGCTACTGCTGACTGATCAAGAACTATATCTAGGATGAAAGCTTATTTTATGTTTTATGGTCAGAAATCAGCGCTGTTCAAATTATTAATGCATTTTCTTTAAAAAGAGATTTGCCTAGAGGGGGTGCAGATAGGGACAGAGAAATGGGTTAGAAATGATAACGACCTCGGCATCAACAAATATTGTATCTGTTAAAAAAAAGACCATTAAAACACATTCGTAGTTGTAGACTTGGGACAAATAAAGCGTTTAAATAAGAAGATAGATCGGCCAAAAATGAAAGTCGCAAAAAATCAATATCTGAATAATCAGCTGTTCATGACGCGCTGAAAATTTTAGCCGCAGATTCGTATTTGATTTGCAGAAAATATTAAATCATTAATTGTTATATTTATCACTATTATTGTACCTTTTATTGATTTCACACAAAAACATGTATAATTCTCATGTAAACAAGTGAGAATGTTTTAATTTGTTAGGTTATGTTGGATACGAATTTAGGGACAGAAATCTATTTTCATATTCAAGATGACCTCAAAAATCCATTGACAGCTGAAGAAATCAAATTTTAAGCAAATTCCTGGCCTGTCATCAATATTTTGACTTCTGATTGATTGAATCAACTCATCATAATGAGAACTAATCTATTGTTTCGAGTTTTGTTATTGAGTACGAACTGTTAAAACGTTAACAAAGGCACAACTTTTCAAGCTTGACGGCTGATGTTTATTTGTAGTTTGGTGTCAAGGTCACAAATTATAACGTGTCCGAGAAAACTATATTTTGTTTTTTGTTTTTTTGTTTTCCTGTTACTCCCATCAATCAATTTCTGATTATTCTTGGGAGGTGTACATTGTACACTCCGGTGTGTTTGCAGGATGAGCCTACATGCATGAGGATAGAACCTGTGTAGGGATCTTTAACCTGCACAGGGGATGACTGTCCCTGCACAGGGGGCCTCCAGTTAACGTCCCGATCCGAAGGACGGCGCACTGTATCATGTCATTCCTGCAAATGACACGAAGGGAAGCAAGTTCGGACCAACAAATTTTCCTCGCCGCCGGCGGGGATCGAACCCGGGACCTCTAGCACAAGAAGCCAGTGCGCTAACCACTCGGCTATCTCGCTTCTTATTCGGTCACAACAAATGCTGTTTACATTATTGCTAAAATGACAGAAAATAAAGTTGGACAGTTAAACAACAAGTCAACATAAACTAGCCACATAAACATGCTAACCCAAAATTTCAAAAGATTTTGCTTGATGAAGCAAATCACAAAAGTGCACCAGAAAACTAAAGCAGAACATTGCCTAGGTGACAATTTCTCTAAAAGTGTCAATACTGTGTCACACAAAGGTAAAGGGAAAAAAAGTTTTGAGAGATATGCTAGTTACCTTGATAAATATGGAAATTTTCATCCAAATCCACTGAGTCTACAGCAACTCGTAAACTTTGGTAAGTTTATTTTGTTACCCGGATCGTTGATGTTAAACAATGTCTGATATTCTAAAACAAATGGCTTACCTTCTGCCTTCACAAAAGAATTATTAGCAGCTCAAATCATGGCTTCATTTTTTTTCTCAGTTTTATGGCCCATACAAGGTTATTTCAGTTCATACGAGACAGGGGATGGAGTACCATCTAGCACATCCATGTAAGCAAAGTAGGTGGTCTCACATGGGCCCTGTGCAGGACAGGAACCCACAATGGACACAGCAGTGAGATCATTGTAGTAATACAGTTATTAAATCAGTTAAAACCACAGACTATTAACAGACTCACAGACATTACTTGTTAAAACTTTATAAACAAACACACATTTATTATTTTTAATTCTACACATAAAAAATGAAAGGAAAAATGAGTCATTGGTGAAATCAAAATAATCTCCTAAAATACAAGCCTTAAAGTTTTACAACATAGATCTCATTATGTTTTTTTATAGTGTTGATGGGCGTTTCGAATTGTTATTTGATGAATCAGTATAGTTTACTAGTGAAACATGAAATTGACTTGCAGGGGCGGATCCAGGATTTCTGGAAGGGGGATTCAAATCCATCAAGAGGGGATTCATTTTCAACATTTTACTTGATTTGTCATACATTTCCCCATGAAAATGAAATAATTTGGTCCCAGAGTGGGGTTCAAGCGAACCACCCGAACCCCCCCCCTAAATCCGCCACTGACTTGATGACTTTCTGTCAACTCCCATCCAAATATAAGATGTATGACATCAGCATTTAAAACTGTCTGTACAGAGCAAACCTGAAAAAGAGTTACTGATAGTACTTGCCTAACACAAAATACAGCTGCCTTCCTAGCTTCATACATATACATGTAATGAAGAAGAAAAAAAGCCCAAGGAGTTTAAATCTGATTTGATCAGATACTAAAAAGTTTCTGATACTGTTACATGCATATGATGTCTGGGACTGAAATATAATTACATGTAGATATCAGTTGACTGCACTGGAGACAAAAGTGCAGATTTTATTTTTATGTACTTGCTGTTGGGTCAGGTAGACCTTTTGAGTCGTCATGTGAGAAAACCAACAGTCGTTTTTTAACAAGTCGGAAATAAACAGAAGCAGGCTAGAAGCTTGAAATTTCAGATTTAAGAAGAAGAGGGATTGTACTTTCCGAGTAGTGAAAACAAAGGCGCTGATCAGCTTCGCAGTTACCGCGAAGCTGATCTGCATCTTTGTTTTCACATGAATGCAGATTGTTGGTTTTCTGGTGTGGCAGCTCATTTGTGTGGGTTGTTCAATGAGACTGTACATTTGGATGCACCAATGAAATGATTTATCTTTATTGTTCACTAAAGGAAGTCTGTCCTAATGAATGTGGTTTTACAAGTCATGCATTTAAGTGCTATTTAGAAAAATCAAGTGTGATCTAATATGATTCATGTTTTACACTTACTTGGATTGTATAATACATTACACATTGCAACATTGAAGTACATGTAGGAGAGTGGTGTCTTTGCGGTAGAAGCATCAGCCTCTGGATGGAGAGGTTGTGGCAGGGGTCCCATTTAACCTCTGATGAGGGCTTCTTACCCCCAAAATTTGTCATATATCCACAAAAATTGCAAACCTTCTTATACTGGCCTATAGACACTACAGAAAATTAAGCCAGTGTCCCCTCAATTTCAAACTTCAGTGGGAACTCTGGTTGTGGGTTTGAACCCCAGTGACACTGGGGCAAGACACATAAATTCTCCAAAGTACTGGCTAATATATATCAAGGACGTGGTGACTCTGTCCTGACATGACTAAAATCTTATTCACAGTGACTAGGACACATAACCACAAAACAAACAAACAATAAAATTTCAAGACCATCATGTCTGTAGCATGAAAGATCAAAAGACAAGGTATCTGACAATGTTGCTAGTTTTATCTATCGGGTTAGGATCTTGACTGTAGAGTGAGACAGCTGATAGTGCTTGTAGGTCATGGTGTGTTTTGACTGTAATCAACCTAATATCCAAACAAGAAACTTCTCAGACCAACCATTGGCCTTAAAGATGTGCAAAAAAAGTGAAAACATTGATCTGAAAGCAATGGCTGGTCTGATCTAGGTTTTCTCTGTTTGTTAAAACCATTAGACTTAATTAAAACCTTGATTTAAGACCAATTATGAGACAAAATTAATCTGTAGTTTTCCATGTCTTCACCATTAAAACACCATTGTTGATATCTGTGTGGGTGATATTACCACTCCATGTTATTAAAATTAAGAATTAAAAAAGGCACATGAGCCGCCGCTTGGGAAAACCAACAAAATGTTTGGGCAAAAACAAAGGGGCAGATCAGCTTCGTGGTAACCGCGAAGCTGATCATCGCCTTTGTTTTCGCTGTATGGATAGTACAGTCCCTCTTCTACTTATATCCGAAATTTCAAGCATCCAGCATTTTTCTGTGACTGTACAGACCGGTTTGTGTCGGACCTGGTAGGAACCCAAATTGTTGGTTTTCTTTGGCATAGGCTCATACCTTGTTCAAGAAATAACAGAACATAAAGTATAAACGTTATACACTGACTGACATTGTTTGCTCATTGTATTTCCTTTTATTTGATATGCACGTTTTGTATGCAGACCTTGAATAAGTTAATTATCATGTTTCATATACAAAAAAAAAACGTGGTGTCAGGTTTCAAAATAACTAATTGCATTTAAAAAAAAAAAAAAAAAAAAAAAAAAAAAAAAAAAAGATGTATGGAAAATTAATTTAGTTTTGGGCTCCCCAAAAATATTACTCATAGTTAAAGTGGAAATTTTAACATATGAAAGGTCAGACAACATAACATGGCCTGACCAGTGACTTAAAGTAAACAATGACCAGGTAAAACTGATAGTCATTGACCGGATAACTTGACCCATACACATTATATTGAGGCCAAGTGGTCAAGTTTGTCAATACACTAAATACCTCAACATAAATATGTATATACACAACCGCGCAAATACCAGCTTAGCAATTCACAAGTTTCAGACAACTCAAAATCAGTTGTCAAAGACAAGAAATTGACAGTGCACAACAGTTATCCAGGTGCAATTTAAATATAGAAAAAGTTGTTCATTTCTTTAAAATAGCCAAAAGCTGTCAAACAATCACCTTGGTCTGTTTCATTATTTTCAAACAACCAATGAATTTTTTGAAAGAGAAATCAACATCTGTCAATTCCATCTTACTGTGACCAATCAGAAATAAATAAGGTAATGATGTTCATTTCAATGTTGATACAAATATTGGACAGGAAATGTCAATTTCATCTTTTTGACAACCAGTTAGGAGATGTTTGAAACACCTGGATTGCTAAGCTGCTATTTGCCTGGTTGTAACTGGGCTTCAAAGCTGCATATAATCTAATGCACCAGTCATTTGTAAGAACTGCCCCCACCTACAGGGAAGGGTGGGGGATAGCCGGGCTAAAGTGTGGGGCAATTACTTTTCAAGTGTCCCTGCAGCGCAGGGGAAATGACGGGGTTTTGACATTAGGATCCTTACCCCAGGGAGATTTTCTGTTGCGGAGGGCAGGGCAAAGAGCAAAGTTTTGACCTCCAGTTTGCCTCCCTGGGGTTGGGGCTCATAGCAGGGCACTGAAACTGAAAAGTCATAATCTCCGCCCTTCCCCATAGGTGGGGAAGCAGTGGTTACAAATGACTGGTGCATAATAAAAAAACAATGAAGTTAACAAACTATGTAGAAATTATTGTTGGCCCTATTTTTGTCAAAACTGAAGACAGCCTTCTTTGTAATTATTTAAAAAAACAACAACATTCTGAATAAACAAAATAAGTGCTAAGTAGTGAATATATAACATATATAAACACATGCTGTGTCTCTGCTACCCATATAGATAAATACTAAATAGTAGAAGACCACCTTGCCGTCTTGCCTACGAGTACTTTCCAGTCTGCATATGATATGAGATCAACGTAAATCATGTGACAATGTGACATCATGATGTGACATTGATGTTGATGAAACACTGAACGTCATGCGCCTGCTGTTTTTTTGTTTTTTTTTTCCACTTTGTTGAATTCTTCTGCTTCAGGTACAAAGACAGGAACAGAAGTGACGTCTTTTGAATTCCTGCGTTTTGAGCTTCCAGTTCGTCTTGCCAACATAATGCAAGAGATTAACCACATGCCGGCAATACTACAGAAAATGCCCTCATTTGCCATGGTAAAAAGCATGTAAGTGAATATCACAGTTTAATTCTATCATTGAACAAAGTCTTGAGAATATGTTTTATGAGCAGAATTTTATGTAGAAATTTTTCTTGAAGACTCAGCCTCAGGGAAAGCCACATCAAATGAGCCGCGCCATGAGAAAACTGGAATTTTGCCTGTGCGAAAGTAACTGTGAAGCCGATCAGCGCCTTTGTTATGGAAAGTTCAATTCCTCTTCTATCTCAATCCAAATTGTCAAGCTTCTAGCCATCTCCTGTAGCTGCACAGGTCAGTTTGTGTCAGACCTGGTCGGAAACCCCCGAAGACCGTTTTTCTCGCCCAACATAATCCCAAGCATACCAATATTATGAGTCTTAAAACAGGATCAACAAAGTTGCAAGGCCTTTTTAGGTGCTTGATAAATTGAAGCCATCGTTTAAAAAATATCCACTTATAATCAAATGTCTTCAAAAGATGTTACCATGGTTGCATTTCTTGTACAAGTATTTTTCATCCCTTTTCATTTGCAGGTATCAACACAGTTTTGGAGAAATTCTGGAGTTTGAAAATGCTGACATAAATAATAGTGAAAACCTTCAAAGGTAAGAGGTCCTACTTCGTTTTTTTTTTTTGAAAGAAAAGATGACTCTAGTGTGTCACGAGCAAAATTTGTATCTTGATTTGCAAACCAAGCAACAATAGAAATTTTGGTGTTGAATTTTATTTCACAATTTCTCTATTTCTATATTATCAAGGAGTTCTTAAATTCGCAGATGAGTACTCTTGCAGTCTGTTAAGCATGTTAAGCCTATCTATATAGTAATTATTTGATAGTGAGAATGTTGCATTTGCAAGACAATATATTAGCCAATGTTAGCTAAAATTTAAGTTCTAGCGACCATTTGCCAATTTAAAGTACATGTCATCACGAAAACATGTCCGTGTAATGTATACCCCCTTGAACCCCACTTTTATTTAGCAAAACTGGGGTATGCAGGGGTATACCTATTTTTCTTATTTTTGCTTCAAAACATAGATTGTGGGTACTCGTTAGAACCGCCTCGGCGAGGCGGTTCTAACGTGTACCCACAATCTATGTTTTGAGCAAAAATAAGAAAAATATCAAAAATTTTCAGCTAAAATTTTTTAATTTTTAAAGCTCAAAAATTCTCTGTATATTGCATGGGCATGTTTTCGTAATGTAGTCTTCATCACATGAGCCATAACGTGAGAAAACCGTTTTTTTGGGGTTTCCGACCAGGTCCGACGTAAACCGGCCTGTACAGTTTTAAAAAAGGCTAGAAATTTTGCATTTAACAAAGGGATAGATTGTACTATCCATGTAGCGAAAACAAAAGCGCTGATCAGCTGATCTTGGCCTTCGTTTTCGCAAAGGCAAAAATCAGGTTTTCTCAGTTCGTGGCTCACGTGTAACAACGTTGCAAGGTCAACTGTCTGTTTAAATGGTTATCAACTACAAATGGGCCGCCTCGTGGGAAAACCAACAATTTGCATATGCGAAAACAAAGACGCAGATCAGCTTCGCGGTAACCGAGAAGCTGATCAGCGCCTTTGTTTTCGCTACAGGGATAGTGCAGTTACTCTACTTTCTAAATCCAAAATTTCAAGCTTCTAGCCGGCTTCTGTGCTTCTACAGCCTGGTTTGTGTCGGACCTGTTCGGAAACCACATTGTTGGTTATCAACTATAAATGGAGAAATTTGCAAATAGTTGGTGGAAGATGCATCGCCTTTATCTTTTTGTGTACATATAAAATCTGTTGTTATCATTTGATCCGTGGCATGAGAAAACCGGATTTTCGCCTATGTGAAAACAAAGGCGTAGATCAGCTGATCAGCATCTTTTTTCTGTGCTACACAGATAGTACAATTCCTCTTCTTCCTAAATTGTAAATTTCAAGCATCTAGCCTTTTTTTAAGACCGTACAGGCCGATTTGTGTCAGGCCTAGTCGCAAACCTCAACACCTGTTTTCTAACCTTGTGGTTCATTTATAAACACATTTATAAACACATTTATAAACACCATAATCATGCCCAGGTTTTGGACATTAACTCATATAAGCCTGACATCCTTTTTATGGGACCTAGGCAAACAGAATAGCCCCAGATGTGACACCGGAGAATGTGGCGTCCTATCTGGGGCTATTCTGTTTGCTTAGAAGAATTTCATGGAAAAATGGAATAAAAATTCAAAATCACTCCTTACGCCCCTAAAAATGAAAGTGGACTCATCCAATAGATAGGGATGGGGAAATCCATTCGTCTTATATGTGACAGTATCTGACATTTTGAGTCTTGTGGAGTCAAAGTCTGAAATTCAGTTTTTAACATTTTCACAATTTTTATTACGTTAATAATCCATGTTCAAAAGCTTTAATAAATAGCGCTAACGATTAAAAAGAAAAATAGAGAAAACACGCACCACCCACAATTTGCACCTTAGGGTTCTTAATTGGTAAAGAAATTAATTGCCATTGGAAAATCGTTTGTAACACAGAGTTATAGTATCCTGTTCTGTTGTCCTTCACATTGAATGTTTTCTAAATATTATAGAATCGGAAATTGCGAAGGTCTTGCAAGAAATATCCAACCTGTCTTATTAGGCAGCGTTTTGAAAATAATGACTAAGTGCGTAAAATCCAATTAACGTCGCATGCGATTTTGTGACGTCAACGTTGGTTCACGTTTTGTGACGTCAACGTCGTACCTCCACAAGACCGAAAATCTCAGAGAACGTCACATATGGGTTAAACTAAGGTGTGTCTTGCTGAGTCATCTTACCTAGATCAAACTGGTTGATAACAAAAGACAGCTTGCACTTGTGCAGTACTTGGTGTGCTCTTTAAAGGACATGTATGGTAAACTGGTCAAGGCCAAGATCTTGCAATTCAACTCAAATTATGTGTTTATCAGGTACATATTCAGTGCATGCACACTGATTTACTGTTGTGTTGTGTTTTTTTATGCAATATTGTATTCATTGTTGACATTAAAGTACTTCACCGATATTAAGGTCATTGAACTGCCTGTACGAACCGAATAATGGACAAAATTGATCATTCAAAGTCATTGAATTTTTACAAATTTATCTGAATTTTTTATAGTGCACCAAATATTCGATATCAATATAAAATAAATATTTAGAACAGTAACAACATGCAACTTTGTGACTAGTTTGAGGTACCAGCACGAAAAAACCAACAGTCAAAATTTCTGACCATGAATGACACAAACCGGCCTGTACAGTCACGGAAGCATGCTAGAAGCTTGACATTTAAGAAGAGGTATTGTACTATCTCTGTAGCAAAAACAAAGATGCTGATCAGCTGCAGCTGATCTGCGCCTTTGTTTCCGCCTTTGTATTTTGTTGTTTTCTTATGTGGTGGCTCTATTATATGTGTACAAAGACTCTGCTCAGCCTGTGCATCTCCCTGTCTCAGTTGCAGTTTTTAAAGCAGGTGCTCCGAGTAGTCAAGGTTCAAAGAGGCTTGGAAGACCTTGATCATATATGGAGAAGCCTTTATCAGTTTAAAACTTTTGGCTGTTTTCTAATCATGTTAATGGAAATCATCATTTTGTTGGCATTTTCCAGGTTATCATCTAGATTACATACCGGAATTTTAAAATTGCCGAAAATAGGAATAGCTATCAAAAACCTCCCACTCATAAATGAGCCACTTTATAAGGAAACTGTCTTTTTGCTTATGCAAAAACAAAGATGCCGATCGCTGGCAACAGTTAAATCTTAGCTAATCAGCGCCTTTGTTTTCACTACACATATAGTATATCTTCTTTTAAAATCTGAAATTTCAAGCTTTTTAGCCGTCTTCTGTGATTGTAAAGGCCCATTTGTTTGTGACCAGGGGCAGGGGCCAGTTGTTCTAAACTTTGTTAGCTTAATGTCATCATTAAGACCTCAATTCGTTAAGTAAATGCTGACTACATAAGCAAATACACTGTTATTTTTTGTTGATAAAATGTGAGAATCCTTTGCACTGGCAAAGGATTCTCACATTTTATCAACAAAAAATAATAGTGTATTTGTAATATTCATGTTTGAAATTTTAACGAATCGTTAACTAACAACACCGTTGATTTTGAACAACTGGCCCCTTGGCCCTGGTTTGCAAGCCTGAGCCACAGATAAAATGGTTAATTATGTTATTTGTTTGTATTTTCAGGTTTACTGAGACACTAGTCAAGATAAGAAATCGTCATGCTAACGTTGTCGAGACAATGGCACAGGTCAGTACTCAGTAACTGTGTTGAAATGAGCCAAAGTCGCGGTGGCGTAGTGGTAGAGCATCGGACTCCGAATCAAGAGGTCCTGGGTTCGAACCCCACAAGCGTCACCGTGTTGTGTCCTTGAGCAAGACACATCAACTCCCTACAGTGCTGGTTAAACCCAGGAAGCCTTGGCTCCGTCCCGATATGACTGAAAAACTGTTACCTGGGACGTTAAGCTTCAACACAAACAAACAAAAAAATTTCAGAGAGACATGATATGAGCCGTGTCATGAGAAAACCGGATTTTTGCCTGTGTGAAAACAAAGGCGCAGATCAGCTGTGCAGTAAATGCACAGCTGATCAGGGCCATTGTTTTCGCTACACGGATAGTACAGTTTCTATTCTTAAATCAGTCTCCACAAAAAGTGCCGGTCTGTCTGTCAAAACCGGCAAAATTTCATTCTGACTGACAAAATAGTTTTGTATGGCAAAAATTACCAAACTTACATTTATAATGTATAGAAGTGTCATACAAAAGGGTTTTGTCCAGCAAAAACTTGTGTCCGCCAGACAACTGACCTGCAGCTGAAAAAAGATTTCGTGAAGACTGTTAAATCTGAAATTTCAAGTTTCGGATTTGGTTCGAAACCGGTTTTCTCGCGTTGCGACTCATTTATATTGGGCTTTTCATTGTTTCTTATGAGACTTGTGGAACTTCTTGACATGACCATAGCTGTTGACCATGGATGGTTGTGAAGCATCAAAATTAGATATTTAAGTAAAATACAGCAAAATATGTAAGAATCATCCAAACTGTAGATTTGCTTGTTAGAATTTTAAGCTCAGCTTAGATTAGATTGAGAAATGTTTATTTGAAAATGTCATTACCCGGTATGTTGTCAGTAAGAAAGAGAAAATTGAGCCGCTGCATGGGAAAACCAACAATCTGCATAGGCGAAAACAAAGGTGCAGATCAGCTTCTCAGTAACTGCAAAGCTGATCAGTGCCTTTGTTTTCGCTACACGGATACTACAATTCCTGTAATTTCTAAATCCAAAATTTCCAGCCTCTAACCATCATCTGTCACTGTACAGCCCGGTTTGCATCAGACCTGGTCGGAACCCAAATTGTTGGTTTTCTCACGCACAGGCTCAGATAAGTGCTCATTAGCAGCATGATTAGCATTCTAATGAACACACACAAACCATTTGATGGTTAACTGAGAAAATATGTTATAAACACCCCGTTCCCACTGAATAAAAAACTAAGAAAACACATTTTTCTACAAGATGAATCACCTGGGAGAAACCTCTTCTGTCATACATTTGCATAAGCACAAGGGTTCCGATCCTCACTTTGATCCAGAAATTGCCCAGCGTCAAATTTTTACCGAATGGAACCCTTGAAAACTGAGAGTGCTGGGACTCGCTACCCCCCCCCCCCCCCCCCCCCCCAACCTCACTAGATCTCATTTTTAGCTCACCTGAGCCGAAGGCTCATAGGTGAGCATATAGTATACCCATGCTCCGGCGTCCGTCCGTCCGTCGTCCGTCCGTCCATCGTCTTTCACAATTTCAAAGATCTTCTTCTCTGAAACCGCTGGGCCGATTGTTCTCATATTACACATACACCATCTACAGGTAGGAGGAAAGAATAATTGTGTTTTTTGTTTTGATCGGATAAGGACTCTGGTTGCTATGGCAACTTATGCCTCCCATAGACTTATAATGGAAAAAAGTGAAAATTGCAAGTTTTTGCTGTCTTGTTGCAGATATTTGAATTTTGTTTTTGCAGAAATGTTTATTGAGTAGTCCTCTACGTTTCATGTGACTTTTGTCCTAATCCTTTATTTTGATTGGTTGCAGGGGCCCCATATAGGGCAAAATTTCGAAAAACATTCAAAAATCTTCTTCTCAGAAACTGTCAAGGGGATGAACTTCGATGAAGCCTATACTTTGTATACATGTTCCTGACAGTGGCCTCTACATAATTTGTGTTTTTTATTCCAGGCGGATAAGAACTCTGGTTGCTATGGCAACTTAAAGTTTCCATAGACTTATCATGGTAAAAGTGGAAATCGGCTATTTTTCCGCTAAAATTGCAGACATTTGAATTTTGTTTTTGCAGAAATGTTTATTGAGTAGTGTTTGACGTTTCATGCAAGTTTTGTCCTAATCCTTTATTTTGATTGGTTGCTGGGGCCCCATAAAGGGCAAAATTTTGAAAAAAACATTCAAAAATCTTCTCCTCAGAAACTGTCAAGTGGATGAATCCTGTACTTTTTATGCATGTTCCTGACAGTAGCCTCTACATAATTTGTGTTTTTTATTCCAGTCGGATAAGAACTCTGGTTGCTATGGTAACTTTAAGTTTCCATAGACTTATAATGGGAAAAGTGGAAATTAGCTATTTTTTTAAAAATATTGCAGCCTGAGATCTGAAAAGTGGTAGATGCAAACAACTAATGGATTAGATTTAGGTCAAGGTCATCTCTTGACCTTGGCCGGTCTGTCGTCCATACACACTTTTCAAAGATTTTTTTCTCTGAAACCACTTGGCCAATCAAAGCCAAATTTTATATGAAGCATCTATAGGAAGTGGGAACCAATGTGTTTGTAAATAATCCAGGTCACATGACCAAGATGGCTGCCATGCCCATATATGGTAAAAACCCTTAAAATATCTTTTTCTCCAGAACCGGTGAACATGGTGAACCGATTTCAACGAAACTTTGCATGAAGTATGGATGACTCAAGTACTACAATGTATATATAAAACATTACCCTGTGGTGACCTTGACCTATTTTATGGCAAGGTCAACATAGGTTGTCAATGCATTTGAATGGGGAAAACTTTTAAAATGTCATTTTAAGTAAAAGTCTTGCAGGAAATGGGCAGTAGGACTGAAATTTAATGATTCTGAAAAAAAAATGGACACCAGGGGCTCATCTGCTTTTAAAATGTTATTTGAAGGTGAAAATCAGCAGGAAATCGGCAAATGGACATAATATTGATTATTCTGAAAAAAGAAAATGGCCCAAGGGCTTCATCTGCCCCTGCACTGGGGTTAAATACCATAATATTCAAATATGTTTATTGGTATATGAAGCAGATCTCAGGTGAGCGTTTACAGGACCATTGGTCCTCTGGTTCAGCCTTTCCAGTTACAATTTAAAGACCCAGGATTTGCTTTATTTTCAGGGTGTAATGGAGTTAAAAGATGCCTATGGTCTTGACAGAGCGGACAAGGTTGAAAACCAAATACGCTACTTTTTAGACAGATTTTATATAAACAGAATCAGTATACGAATGCTGATCAATCAGCATGGTACGTAAGCGTTTGTCGGGTAGAGATGTTTTGTAACTATTTATTATTTCATGTAACCATTTTTTTATGATTATGTGTCGATGCACTTCCACCATATTCATTATATTCAAAGGTTATTTTTGGTCCTTAGTAATAGACCATGTTGTAATACATGTACATGAAACAGAATTATAGCGAAATTATTTTAACTGAGATTCAGAAAAGTACTTAATTTTCATACTGTATAAAATAGTTAAGCTGTAAACTTGCCTGTGATGCTCTTTCATTAATTTGATTAATTTTTATGCTTGAGGGTCTCCTCCCATGGGACTTTCGATTCCAGTCAGTTGTTTGATATTATAATTTGATAGGAAAATTTTCTGAAATTAAGCAATGTTTTGCACATGTATATGAAAAAGATAATTACTACATGTAATGATACTTTAGTGTTGATGTTTTAGTAAAGTTTAATTGATTTAAAATGTAGCTCAGGCTCTATTTTCTTGTAAGATTTTAGTGCCTGCCAGGGATTTACTAAAGAACCATGTTTGGTTATTTTTAAAAAAATATAGTTTACCGGTATACTGTTGTCTTCAATTATTCTCTCCGTACTATTTCAGCCTTACTATATGGATCTCAAATTGGCAATCATCCCCGTCATATAGGATGTATTGATCCTAACTGTGATGTTCTAGAGGTTGCTAGAGGTGAGTCTATAAATAGAATAGCAAGTGATGCATTTAGGTTCAGTTATGTCTTATCTCAGTGAACAATTTTTCAGTCTTGTCCGTATAGAGCCAACACTCCCTTCGTATTAACCAGTAGAATTTATGAACACTCATTAAATTAAAGGGAAATCATAGCTAGTTACCTAAAACGAAACATCAAAATGATATTCTGTACTGTTTGCCTGATACTAATTGATTGCTTGATACATAATTACTCTGTTAAAATTCTGTAATAGTTCTATACATTGCCTAACTTGGTATTTTGTTGCAAAGTATGAATAGACATACCACATATAATGACTCTTATTATTATTTTTACAGATGCATTTTCGAATGCACGTTTCTTATGTGAACAGTATTACCTCACAGCACCAGATATCAACATTGAATGTCATAATAGTAAGTATCATTATTTGAGCCGCCTCGTGGGAAAACCAACAATGTGGTTTCCCAACAGATCCGACACAAACCGACCTGTACTGTCACAGAAAAAAGCTAGAAACTTGAAATTTTGGTGTTAAGTAGAGGAGGAATTGTACTATCCGAGTAGCGAAAACAAAGGCGCCTTTGTTTTCGCCTATGCAGATTGTTGGTTTTCCCATGGGGCGGCTCATTTGTGGGTAGATCTATACTGTGATTCTTACAAGTGTATAAAGGGCACTACAATGTATTTTACTTTGATAGTGAAAAATTGACATAATTTTTTGTATTAATGAGATGGTTCGAAGTCATTACCCTCAGACTAATATAAGAAAGAAGAAAAACAAAAAAAACATGTGTGACTCATGTGTAGTCTGGTCAACATTTGTCAGATAAGTGTGATAAATAGAGATGACCATCCAATTTACACATAATATAGATTGTAGTGCCTTTAATATGCCTTGTGCTTAAGGTGGTTCTCAGGAGTACCCAGTCTCAAAATTTTAAAAGAAGTTTTAGAAAAATAAGCTATTTTTACACTTGTAAAAATCACTGTGCTTGTGATGCGTACTGTAAGTTTGGAATTTTGTGTATTCTCTATTTTGCAAATTTTGGAATTATTTCCAATTTTTGAATTCCAAGCAATTATTAGTTAGTATTCATAGCCTTTGTTAGCAAGTACATGTATTTTGTCTTTGCAAGATAAAGAAATACGAGCAAGAATAAGTTCTTGCGAACAAAGTTCGAAACTTGCAGTATGTAAATATGCCCATTGTCTTTGTGTGATGTTGTTTTTAGCATCATAGGATCAACACCTTTGTTTGTGCTTCAGAGTAGATCCTGCATGTTCATAAATGGGCATTCCCATGAGAAAACCAACAATTTGAGTTTTCAACCAGGTCCAACACAAACCAGCCTGTACAGTCACAGATGCAGGCTATTTGCTTGAAATTTTGGATATAAGTAGAAGAGGAATTGTACTATCTGAGTAGTGAAAACAAAGGTAACTGCACAGCTGTGCAGTTACTGCATAGCTGATCTGTGCCTTTGTTTTCGGCTATGCATGTTGTTGGTTTTCTTATGGATGGCTCAAATACCAATCTCTAGCTACATGTACCTTCTGTGGTTCAGCAGCCCAGTTTATGAAGTAGTTAGAGCTCCCAAAAACAAGCCCGGAGGTTTTAAAATTTCTTTCATGCTCAGCTCTGCTGAGACAAAAATTTAACCTGTTCAAATATGTTAAAATGCCAACATATGTTGGCATTTTAACATTTATTAGCAGGATAAATTACAGGCTTTGGTGTTCCAAACCTGAAATTTCAATTTATTTTGGCTTCTTCAGCATTTATGAGCAGTGTAAATTTTATGCTTAGCTGAGTTGAGCATGAAAAAAAGATTTATAACCTTGGGGCCAAGTTTCATGGTGCTGAAGCTCTTTCGATATGAAAAAGAAAATATCCTATAGGCACATGTACATTAGAAAGTGCAGTGGCATAGTAGTAGCAAAAGGTCTCAAACTCTGCCATGAAATGTCCCTGAGCAAGCCATGTTAAGCTCCAAATAGCACTGGTTAAAGCACCCAGGTAGCAGTGGCTACATGGAGATTGGAGACATGACTGAAAACTGCTGTCTGGGGTGTAAAGCAGTTTCATAAACAATCAAACTTGAAGATATACATGTACTAGTAGATGAATTCTTAGATTATTCTAGCTTTCCTAATGATAAATTGTTGAACTAATTCTGCCATCACTGATTTATTATTCAGCCTGTGATGCGACTGATACTATACAGCTAGTCTATGTACCCTCCCATTTATATCACATGTTGTTTGAATTGTTAAAGGTAAGACTTACAAGGAAAACTTTTATGTAACTGTAAGTAATATTTGAGTCGCTGCATCCGAAAACCTACAATTTGCATATGCAAAATCAAAGGCACAGATCAGCTGTGCAGTAACTGCACAGCTGATATGGACCTTTGTTTTGCTAAATGGATAGTATAATCTCTTTTCTTCTTAAAATTGAAATTTCAAGCTTTTAGCATTCTTCTGTGACATTACAGGCCGATTGGTGCCGGACCTGATCAGAAGTTCTTAAAACCGGTTTTCTCATGTTGCAGCTCCATTAATATTGTAATTGTCAGTTATATGAGCCATCACATCAGAAAACCAACAATCAACATATGCAAAAACAAAGGCGCAGACCAGCTTCGCGGTAACCGCAAAGTGATCAGCGCCATTGTTTTCACTACATGGATAGTACAACTCTACTTTCTTTATCCAAAATTTGTAGCCTCTAGCCATCTGTTGCTGAACAGCCAGGTTTTCGTCGGACCTGGTTGGAAACCACATTGTCGGTTTTCTCATGGGAAGGCTCATATGTATGCTAATACACATCGTTTATCCAGATACAGCCAACTTGAGTGATAACAACAAACACAGATGAAACAATATAGGGTGTAGGATGCCAATACAGTTTAACCTTATTATAGCACACCTCACTATAGTGTGGTTTTCAGTATAACACCGTCATTTAATGACTCCCAAAATAATTATTTTGCTTTATGTCTATTGTAAATAACCTCGTTATAAAACGGTCCACTTACAACAGGACCTGTTTTCATGGAAACAAGGATTGCATTATAATGGGGTTGACCTGTAATAATAATCTGTATGGGAACAACTTACCACAGATCCTGTTGATTCATACTAAGTTGTTTCCAGGTAGGTTTTAACTCCCTGTTGTCTCTGATTTCAACTGTGCTGGTTGTTCTCACTCATGTTGGTTTTCTCTGGATAACTAGTGTGAAATACAGAGTTTACTGTGAGCCACGTCATGAGAAAACAGGATTTTTGCCTATGCGAAAACAAAGACGCAGATAGCTGTGCAGTTACTGCACAGCTGATCAGCGCCTTTGTTTACTTAAATCCAAAATTTCAAGATTCTAGCTTTATTCTGTGACTGTACAGGCCTGTTGGTGTCAGACCTGGTAGTAAACCCGGAAGACCGGTTTTCTCGCGTCGTGGCTCATCGTGTAGTGGTGTGAACCAGAGATTACTCCTAGCGTCTGGTCCATTCTTTTATGGAAAAGTTTGTTCCTATGATTTAAGAAAAGCAAAGAGATGGCCAGAGGTTATAAAACGTTTTTCATGCTCAACTCAGCTGAAACTAAAATTTATCCTGCTCATAAATGTTAAAATGCCAACAAATACATTTAATTCTGTGTTTTATATTCCTCAGAATGCTATGCGAGCTGTAGTGGAGACCCACATGCAGAAGGAGAAGGAGCTCCCTGCACTGAAACTGAAGATATGTAAGGGGGTCGAGGACCTCACTATCAAGGTATAGACTGGTTTTTATGCAGTTACTGAAGAAAAAAAAAATCACTGGTGTATTTCTGCAATGACTGCCATACGATTGTAATATGTTTATTGAATTTAATTCATGACAGTGCAGTTAAGTCTTATTGAATTATCACATGTCTGAAAGATAATAGAAATAATTGATTAAAACCATTGATGAAAGATTGCTTGAAACATTTGTGTTGTTATCAGTGAGACTCAGTATCGATGAGGTAAATGTTTACATGTAATATCACAAAAGCACTCTCTTTCACAAATGGTTTTGGGTACAATAAAAATTCCAGTTATCATTTCAAAATTTGAAACAAGAAATGTTAGGAAAATGTATTAATGAACAACAAATGAGCAGCCTCATGAACCATCTGCATATGCGAAACCAAACTTACCAAAGGCCCATATCAGCCTGCGGTAACCGCAAAGCTGATCGGCGCCTTTGTTTTCGCTACGCAGACAGTACAATCCCTCTTCTTAAATCCGAAATTTCAAGCTTCTAGCCTGCTTCTTTGACTGTACAGCCTGATTTGTGTCAGACCTGTTTGGAAACCACATTGTTGGTTTTCTCATTAGATTATGGACAATGGACAGCATGACTTTATTCATTCCAGCTCTCAGACCAAGGTGGTGGTATCCCTTACAGCAAGAAGGAAATCTTGTTCCAGTACATGTACACCACAGCCCCGCAGCCCCTACCCTCTCACAACAGAGAGGGCTCGGCCCCACTGGTAAGCCATTCCCCCCATTGTAACCTTCCAAAGACTAACAGAGATTCACAACAAAATATTCCTAGGACTAAGAGAGAGAATAGAGAATCACGCAGACAATTACACACGTCTAATACACCCACCCTGTTGTCCCACAGGAATGAAGATTTTGGACCAATGGTATGTGTTCTAATTCACATACAGTAGTGAATGTTTTCACTGCCACTCTTGACTCATTCCATTGTAACAAAGATTTTATTACTCCATTTTTCTGTTAATTGCAAACAATTATCAGTAAATGTTCACCTTCAATCAGTTAATTTAGGTTTTACTTTTATTGGCATATGACTACATGTATTAATTTATCCATTATTACATGTATGTAAATGATGAAAAAAGTCATTGTTTTGTTTTTTATGATTCAGTAGCTTAGGAGTATTTTCATAATGCTCTTCTGTCTGTATAGTGAAAACAAAGATGCAGATCAGCTATGCAGTAACTGCTCATCTGATCTGCGTCTTTGTTTTTGCGTATGCAAAAATCTGTTTTTCTCATGTCATGGCTGAAATGTTTCTGTTGTAATTTTAGGCTGGGTATGGTTATGGTCTCCCCCTGTCTCGTCTCTACGCCCGCTACTTTCAAGGTGATCTAGTCATCAACTCTGTGGAAGGCTACGGCACTGACGCTCTCGTATATTTGAAGGTGAGTGTTTTATCAATCTTTTCTAACAGGTGGTGCAATAGATTGGTCATTCACCTGTCCGGTTCACATTAAAAGGGTCCCAAGGTGGATTCTCATGTCTAACAATTCTTTCAAGAAGATATGGTTATGAAAATGATACTTCTATGTCCGTTCTTCCCGTTCTGCTGATCAAGAAGAGCCAATCGATGGAAAAGAAAATTTTACACCAAGAACAGGTCCCAAGGTTTTAAAACTTTTTTTAAAATTTAAACTGCTCAAAATGATGAAATGGCCCAAATAAATTGAAATTTCAGGTTAATATCACCAATGCCTGTAATTTATCCTGCCAGGGTTCCTACGGGCACTGGAAAACCTGGAAAACATGGAAAATGGCTTAAAAAAATTCCATGCATGGAAAAATCATGGAATTTGAAAAATGATGAAATATCATGGAAAAATCATGGAATTTAATATGAAATGCCAGTTTGGATGTCTTTGGGATTCTTTTTTTTCCTCGCTCGCTTCGCTCGCTCGATAAGTATTGATAAATAAAGTTCTGTTTTTGAAAAGGGCATTCAAACTAATTTGTTTTCATCAGGAAACAAGATAATACATGTACCTTGAAGTAAGTTACTTTTGTAATATAATTATCTGTTCTTGCCTTTTAAAAAGTGTTATATGACAAAAAAATTCTCTCGTAAATAAACAGAAAAATCAGTCCTGGAAATTTAAACTGCCATGATCATGGAATTATCATGGAAAAGTCATGGAATTTTATTTTATACTTTCTGTGGGAACCCTGTCCTGCTGATAAATGTTAAAATGCCAACAATTGTTGGCATTTTAATATTTATGAGCAGTATAAATTATAGTCTCAGCTGAGCTGAGCATGAAATAAGTTTTATAACCTCAGGTTTCCAGAAACAATATTGACCATCACAACATGGCCTCAGCTTATCATTGTGGACATAAAGCACTGAATCTAACAAACAAAATCAAATTGATCTGTTCACCAAAGGAATTGAAGTATACACACCTGTCTTTAGATGAAGTGTATTGTATGTGAGCTGCCGGATGGGAAAACCAACAATCTGCATTGGCGAAAACAAAGGCGCAGATCAGCTTCGCAGTTATGCGAAGCTGATCAGCACCTTTGTTTTCGCTACACAGATAGTACAATTCCTCTACTTTCTAAATCCAAAATTTCCAGCCTCTAACTATGTTCTGTGACTGTACAGCCCGGTTTGTGTCAGACCTGGTCGGAACCCAAATTGTTGGTTTTCTCACGCACAGGCTCATATAATATATTCTCATATCGGCTGTAAAAACCACAGTAAGCTCTGTAGACACGTTGACGTATTGATGATTTTTTTCCATACACAGCAAAGTTAAGGAACAGCTGCACACATGTTCAGGCCCTAGATTTGCAATAGTCTTTGGCTTGGAAGTTGTGCTATAGTAATTTTTCCTGTGCTAAAATTCCTGGAGTGGCCTTTCATGGTACTGTCAGGAATCTTTCTTGGGACATTAATATTTGAGCCACTACATCAGAAAACCAGCAAATTGCACATGCGAAAACAAAGACGCAGATCAGCTGTGCAGTAACACTGCACTGCTGATCAGCGCCTTTGTTTTTGCAAAACAGATTGTACAATGCCTCTTGTTCATAAATCAGAAATTTCCAGCCTCTAGCCATCTTCTGTGCTTGTACAGCTCGGTTTGTGTGGAACCTGGTCAGAACCCAAATTGTTGGTTTTTCTCGCATACAGGCTAATTTATCTGTGTACTTCTTTACAAGGTTATTCTAATGATAGCATATGAGCCACCTCGTGGGAAAACCAACAATGTGGTTTCCGAACAGGCCCGACATAAACCGACCTGTACAGTCACAGAAAAGAGCTAGAAGCTTGAAATTTTGGGGTTAAGTAGAGGAGGAATTGTACTATCCGAGTAGCGAAAACAAAGGCGCTGATCAGTTTCGCGGTTACCGCGAAGCTGATCTGTGCCTTTGTTTTCGCCTATGCAGATTGTTGGTTTTCCCATGAGGTGGCTCATATCTACAACCTACTTGGCTTAAAATAGAAAGCTTCTATTTTTATTGTAGATTCATTCTTATGAAATGTCGTTGATGAAAACATTATATATATATCACACAGGTTTTATCAGATGAAGCCAACGAATGTCTACCCGTCTACAATACAACATCATCAAAAATCTACCAGTCAGACATCCCAGTGTCAGACTGGAGTTCCCCCACCCCCTGGACCGAGAGCTCAAGCCGAACCTTCAGCACCTTTACGAAATACAGCTACTTAAACCAGCAGCACAATAGTCGTCACCGTCAGCTTATGAGGAGCTAGTCTCAATTGTCGTCAGTGTTGTTTGTGTATATATGTTATAGTGTCATTTACTTGTGAATTTATGTTTTCATTAATTTGGCTACAGACTGACTAGAATACATAAAAATTGCCAAATCAAGGAATCATAAATCTGTGGAAGGACAAGAGTACACCAAATTGAATTTAGTCATTGGTTGTTTTACAGTGTGGATAGTCTTTAAGACAATTTATCCATATAAATATATACACACGTATAATTACAAAGCTGTCCTCATTTTCTTATGTTGCAGGATATTCTTTATGTTCAAAAAGAAAAATAGGAAAAAAAATATGTTCAGATAAAGATATAGGGAGTGCAGTGGCGTGGTGGTATAGCATCGGACTCGGAATCAAGAGGTCCTGGGTTTGATCCCATGTTGGGACCTTGTTGTGTCCTTGAGCAAAACACATTAACTCCCTACAGTACTGGGTAAACCAAGGAAGTGTTGGCTGCGTCCCGACATGACTGAAAAATTGTTGACTGGGATGTTAAACCTCAATACAAACAAAATACAAACAAAGAAAAAGATAAATTTGTGTATGTCCCATATTCTCGGCTGTATTACATTTCTGAGTGTCAATACAGTGTGAACATGGGATATGGGGTGTTCAAGGGGTAGAGTGCCATACTGCAGATTGAGATGTCACCGGCTTAAAACCCACTGGCACTGAATTGTGTCCTTCAGCAAGACACATTGAGCCGCTGCACCAGAAAACCAACAATCTGCATATGCGAAAACAAAGACGCAGATCAGCTGTGCAGTAACTGCACAGCTGATCAGCGCCTTTGTTTTTGCTACATAAATAGTACTATCCCTCTTCTCGTTAAATTCAAAATCTTGAGCTTCTAGCCAGCTTCTGTGACTGTACAGGTTGGTTGGTGTCTGACCTGGTGGAAAACCCAAATTGTTGGTCTTATCAAGAGAAGGCTCACATTAATCCCATATTGTACTGGTTACTACCCAGGAGATGGGGTTGCTCCTTCCCATCATGCCTGAGATCATTGTTCATTAAGAGGTTAAACCACATAAAAAAATAGATATGCAGTTTTGATTTTAGTAGTGCATTTAATTGGTACTTTATTTGCCCAAAAATAATGAAATGTACATTTTATCTAACCCAATTTTCTCAAAAATATTGGTGCTTCATTTGCCAAAGAATAAAGTAAAAATGTTTCTACAAATAGGCAATAAGCTTGTTTCTCAACCCTAAATGTTCAAAAGGGAATTTGTAAAAGATGCATATGAAACAGCAAGCAATGTAGACCAGACCTCCCGAGGTTATAAATCTTTTTTCATGCTCGTCTCAGCTGAGCATCAAATTTTAAACTGCGCATAGATACAATAAAATTGGAATTTCAGGTTTAGATCACCAAAAAAGCCTGCAATTTATCCTGCTAATAATGTTAAAATGTTAACAATAGTTGGCATTTTAACATTTATGAGCAGGATAAATTTGAGCCTCCGCTGTGCTGAGGATGAAAAAAGTTTTAGGTTTGTTAGAAAAGTGTGAAGCTAGTTTTGTATGGGTATGGGGACAAGCTGATATTTAGAGTTGCAGGCTGGTCCTGCCTTCATAGATAAGTGTAATAGTGTACATAGAATGAGTAGATTTTGACAGTTAAGACTAAATTGTTCAACTAACATGATTTTGTTAACTCCCTCACATGAGCCCAGTCTTGCAAAAGAACCTTCTATTAGGTGGTATAGAACAAGGTAAAAAAACAAATCAGGCTGAAAAGCTACTGCAGCAAGCTGGATATATGAGATTAAATTTTGGTGAAGGAATAGTTAGAGATTTTGCCTTTATCTGGCCACTGAAAAATACAGTGTTTTGATCAGTTGGCATGGCCGTACATGCATATGATTTTACATATACATAGAGCAGGCTTTTGCAGGACAGGAGGTCGTGATTGGGAGCTCAGTGTTTGAGCTGTGACATGAGAAAACCAGTCCTTGGGGGTTTCGGACCAGGTCTGACACAAACCGGCCTGTTCAGTCAGAGAAGAAAGCTACATGTAGAACCATTTAATTTCGGATTTAAGAAGAAGAGGGATTGTACTATCCATGAGTTGAAAACAAAGGTGCTTATCAACTGTGCAGTTACGCATTTGTTTTCAGTACTTTTCACATAGGCCAAAATCTGTTTTTCTCATGACGCAGCTCATTTATATGTAGTTAGAAATTTGGTGCCATTTTTCAAACGTTTAGAAGTGTCAGACAATTATATAATGGAGATGCGATTTGAGCCGCCCCATGAGAAAACCAACAATCTGCATAGGCGAAAACAAAGACGCAGATCAGCTTCGCGGTAACCGCGAAGCTGATCAGCGCCTTTGTTTTCGCTACTCGGATAGCACAAATCCTCCTCTACTTAACTCCAAAATTTCAAGCTTGTAGCCATCTTCTGTGTTTGTTCAGACCGGTTTGTGTCGGACCTGTTCGGAAACCACATTGTTGGTTTTCCCACGAGGCGGCTGTTTGGTGCGAAATATAGCACAGACTGTGTTGTTGATGGATAAAAGACTGGTTTACAGTTTGTGTTGATTATTTTTTTACCGGTGAATGTAGTTTCGTAGTTTTCTTTTGATTTTAAGTACCATATTCACTGTATTTAGTGCACACTATGCTTAAGTTTTTCAAAGTTTCCTCCAATATGTCAAAATCAATTTCTTCTCAGTTTTGCCACAGTTATTAAAAAAAAAAAAACACTTCAAAAATCACTTTAGTCAGCATATCAATAATGTTAACAGTAATGCAAATTAAAGTGTTTGACTCTGCAAAATACTTGACGATTTTTGTGAGTAAGCTTTAATACACCTATTTCTGTGCAAAAACTTGTCTAAAATACCAATGGCCAGCCTTGCAGTGTGTGCTTATGTCTTGGGTGTGCGCTTATTGGAGCCTGTTTGCTAAATAGAATGAATATGGTATACAAGTGGCAGTATAACTAACAGGGTATACATGTAGTTCTGTTCATTTCCAGTGATTCCTTTACAAGCTTAGAACTTTGGCCTAGAAATATCAAACAATGAGGAAAATATTTCTGTAACACATTAAAACAAAAAGTTTTGTAACACTTAAATGATCTGATTTCATAATCATACAATCTTCTGGTGATTAAATTGAAATGAGCCGCCTTATAAAGAAAACCACCAGCATGTATAGGCGAAAGCAAATGTGCAGATGAAGGCTCAAATAAAGTTGTGTGATCATGAGGAAACTTGATTATTTGCACCTTGTATAAACTTATGCAGATAACAGGTTTTGTGATGACTTGGTTCATAGGATAATTCGAGCTGCAATGCCAGAAAACCGGTCTTCGGGGTTTTCGACCAGGTCTGACATAAACCGGGCTGTACAGTCTCAGAAGATGGTTAGAGAGTGGAAATTACAGATTTAAGAAGAAAAGGAATTCTACTATCCGTGTAGCGAAAACAAAGATGCTGATCAGCTTCGCAGTTTCTGCGAAGCTGATCTGCGCCTTTGTTTTCGCCTATGCAGATTGTTGGTTTTCCCATGACGCGGCTCATTTATAAAGTTATTTTAACCACATTTATTTTGTAGAATTGACCAGATTATCATTATATTTTGTAGTTTTACCATATGTAATCACATTTGATCAATGCAATTAATGTTTCATGATGGCATACATTCTTACCGGCCTCGTCACACATAAGAGAAAATCTCTCAATGTAGACTTGTGTTTTATTGCGAAAAATAGTTTTTGTTTGTTAAATTTATTGGTTTGCGTCCTAGTCAACATCTGTGGTTAAATCGGGACGTAAGCTGTTGAAAGGTGCATAAAGCAATAAATCAAACAAAGAAAAATTCCTTTTTGCAATAAAACGCAAGTCTGCGCAAGTATACGTCGCGGGATCTTCGCTTATGTGTGACAAGTCCTTAAGGAATAATTTTGCTTATTCTATATAAAGATTTATGCTGTATCTACTTTTAAAACATTCATTTGGCACCTTTCAACATAGATTACCAGGTGTGTCAATCATGCAAACATGTCCATGCAAGGAATACCCCCTTAAACCCTACTTTTATATATTAAAACTGGGGTATACATGGGTATACATATTTTTTCTAATTTTTACTGCAAAACATAAATTTTGGGTTCTTGTTAGAACCGCAAAAATGTTAAAATATAAATTTTTTCGACAGATTTTTTTTTTTTTTTCAATTTTAACAGCTTCAGTAAATTCTATACCTTCCATGGGCATGTTTTCATGATGATTCCCAATGTGACTATTACTATTGACCATATATTACATGTAAAACAATAAAACATACAAGCAAAGATTTTTGTGAAAATTGTAAAAAGAATAGTTTAATAGTTAAATTGTTGTTTTTTTTTCTTAGGGACAAGTAGATGGCAACTTATTATGTAGTTTGGAAATGTTTGCGAGAATTTTTTTTGCAAATATTGGCAAATTTTATGTCTATGCCTAGCAAGTTCAAGGTTCTCACTAATAAAGAATCTCTATAAATCATAAAGACTACATGAACACTCGCTCATGAATTAAAGACCTAGCAATAATTAGGAAATAAAAAAATTCACGAAATAAAAGTCTTGAGAAGACTTCCAAATGTTACATTATTGGCTTTACATTCATAATTAGGAGATAGAAAATTCACGAAATAAAAGTCTTGCGAAGACTTCCAAATGTTACATTATTGGCTTTACATTCATAATTAGGAGATAGAAAATTCACAAAATAAAAGTCTTGAGAAAACTTCCAAATTTAACATTATTGGCCTCACATTCATAGCCATTTTTTTTCCTAGTATAAACTGTATTAAATACCTCATAGAATGGATGTTGATCTCATTATTTTCTTACATTAGCTTTGTAGAGAGAAAAACTAACTTTGGCTTTTTGACTGGGTTGATCATCTCTATTTTCCTTTTAATTGTGAAGAAGACACTTGAAGATTGCACTATTTTTGTATCTAAAACAATTAATAGAGATGTGTAGATGCTTTGTGCCTCGGTTTTCCTATATTCATGGATAGGTTTAAACAGAGCTCATAAGGTGGATATTTTGCAGTGCTTGATACATACCATACATTGCTTATTTCGTCATAAATCATACATGAAGATTTCATCATCTTTCTGTATAACATGACATTCTTTGTAAGTTGATGGCTGTGTGTTACGTTGGTATTTGTGGCAAATGCTACTTTAAAGTTTTTAGCTAAAAAATTGATGTTCAAAGTTACATTTTCTGTATGCAGTGTTAAACTCAAGTGCTATATGTACTTTTTTGTGCTACTGTCTTTATTTGACCTGTTGCTTGGCCAAACACACACATTTACATATTTCCCCAGCCAAATAAAAAAAAAAATGATCAGCCATGTTTGATATCAATCAGAATTTGAGCCGCCTCGTGGGAAAACCAACAATGTGGTTTCCGACCAGGTCTGACACAAATCAACCTGTACAAGCACAGAAAAGAGCTAGAAGCTTGAAATTTCAGATTTAAGTAGAAAATGAATTGTACTATCCGAGTAGCGAAAACAAAGGTGCTGATCAGCTTCGCGGTTACCGCGAAGCTGATCTGCGCCTTTGTTTTCGCCTATGCAGATTGTTGGCTTTCCCATGAGGCGGCTCATATGTTAGTTTGTTTGCTTTTTGAAGTACATATGTAAAACATTTTATTTTTCTATGTCAAAGACCTATATACACCAAGATTTTATATAAAGTGTGACCAACAGAAATCACATGTGAATGCATGAAAGAGAATCATATGCTATTATTTTCATTATTTGATAGGCTTTTAAAGTACTGCAGTCTGATAAACTCAGTCCGAAGATAATGATTTTCATGCAGAAAATGACGATCTTTTCTACTATATGTATTCATGTTTAGTTCATCGACTGTACTTTTGATGAAACTTGGTTGGCTGTAATTCTGAGATATGACACATTCTCGTCTGATGAATTGAATATTTGCTCTTAAATAATAGCTCTTAAAATTTTTATTGTGATATCTACTTGTTAGACTTAAGACTAACATTGTTTGTTCTTTGATTTTCACTGTATCGTTCACAAATGAGATAATCAAAATGTTTGTATGATGATGTTAATATTCAGTGTTTGGCATATAATGCAACATATGAACCTTCTATGATGTATAAAAATTTATTTAGATATTTAATGTCTTCAATGTCGTCAAGAAAGGTACAATAAGTTTGTGTATTTAAAGATTGCTACAGAATAATTTTGCCTGTTTGTCCTTTAAAAGATATGCTACGTATTAGTGATCACAGAAATTGGATCATTTTTCGAAACTACAAACTGGTACACCATTACAAAAACATGCCCATGCATTATACAGAAATCTTTTTGGTTGTAAAAATAAAAATTTTCATTGGAAAAATTTTGATATTTTGTTATTTTTGCTCAAAACATAGATTGTGGGTACACGTTAGAACCGCCTCGGCGAGGGGGTTCTAACTGGTACCCACAATCTATGTTTTGGAGCAAAAATAAAAAAAAAAAATAGGTATACCCCTGCATACTCCAGTTTTACTATATAAAAGTGGGGTTTAAGGGGGTATATATCACACAGAAATGTTATCCTGATGTGTACTTATTACATTCACACTGTTTGACATAGTTCTACAAAATGTAGAAAGAAAATACATATAATCGCTTTAATGGAAGACTATGCATCATTGTACTTTAAATACACTTTATATCATAAATATTTGCTCATCATTAGACATCCATTATTTTTTTTTTTTTATCATATTCACCATTCCTAGTCAAAATGTGTTATGTCAAGTTGTGTATATTCCCTCACCAGAGTCTGAAAAAAAAGTCAGAGATGCAACATATTTTGTTTTGAGCTATTTTTCTTTTCTGTCAAAGCAAGTTTTGTAGTTTTGCATAATGTGGAAAATTTGTATTGCTAACAGCATCTGCAAGTCTTTGTCAAAATATGAATAACACCTGAAAAAAATGCAAATTGCACCTAAAGATGCTGAGGCAAGATACTGTTCTCATTGTATGCTTTGAATCTTATAATTTAAGAGCTATGTAAAAAAAAATACTATACACATTTGGTACTCACACAATGAATGATAAAAGCTAACAAAATATGTTGTACCGCCATCTTGTGCTTTGAGTCTGCATGACATATTCTTCCAGTTAACTTTATATCACAGAGTTTTGAGGATATTCATCTGAATATGACTCAGTATGGCATATTCAGCAACAGATAATAAGTGTAAATTATGTGTGATTATTTTGTTATTCATGCTACTACCATAGACTAGAAATTAATGGTGTGTGAATGGACTGAAGTGTATTCTCGGCCTCAGTCAGGCATCTGGAGAAATTGGAATATATTTGAGCCTTCACATGAGAAAACCAACAATTTGGGTTTCCAACCAGGTCCAACACAAACTGGCCTACAGTCAAAGAAGCAGGTTAGAAGCTTGAAATTTTTTATGTAAGTAGAAGAGGGATTTTACTGTCCGTGTAGCGAAAACAAAGGCGGTGATCAGCTTCGCAGTTACCGCAAAGCTGGTCTGCATCTTTGTTTTCGCATACGCAAATTGTTGGTTTTCTGGTGCGGCGGCTCATTTGGTTAATACACTTACCTCTAAGTTGCTGCATAAATCCACCAATATTTACTTGTTTTTTTTTATTATTTGATTTTATACATTAGCTTCAGTCATCATATATAGGAATATATTCTATTTGTCTATGGTTTGTTGAGGCATTAGATTTTGAAAGGTAAAATGTTTATGATGAATATTTGTATCCACATTTGTATAAAGAGGAATATAAATTATCTCCCTTGGAATATAATTTTAATACATGAGCAGTGACGCGAGAAAACCTGTCTTTGGATTTCCGACCAGGTGCGACACTGTACAATCACAGAAGTAAGCTAGAGGCTTGAAATTTTGGCTATAAGTAGAAGAGGAATTGTACCATCTGAGCAGGGAAAACAAAGGTGCTGATCAACGTTACTGCACAGCTGATCTGCGCCTTTGTTTTCGCATAATATGCAAAATCTGATTTTCTCATGATGCTGCTCACATGTATGTTAATATAAAAAATGAGATGTGTTGCAAGAAAACCTGTTACACATACAGACTTATGATAGTTTTCATCCAATGTGAACGCACGCAGACTTGGCTTTTTTACAACAGAACATTTTTATGATAAAATGAGCCGCCTCATGGGGAAAACCAACAATCTGCATAGGCGAAAACAAAGGCGCAGATCAGCTTCGCAGTAACTGCGAAGCTGATCAGCGCCTTTGTTTTCGCTACTCGGATAGTACAATCCCTCCTCTACTTAACTCCAAAATTTCAAGCTTCTAGCTCTTTTCTGTGGCTGTAAAGGCTGGTTTGTGTGGGACCTGTTCGGAAACCACATTGTTGGTTTTCCCACGAGGAGGCTCAAATCTTTGTGGTTGAAATAGATTGTTCTATGTTATACACCACAACCTCTTTATAACAAGATTGTTGGGGTGGAAGCCAATTACCATGTTAGCTATCCAATCTGTGTTATCATAAGAGTAAAATGTATAGACATATAGCAAAAATGACCAACTGGGTTCCAACAATGATCAGTGTTATATATCCAAAACCGTGTTGTAAGGTACCGTGTTGTAAAGAGGTCCATGTGTATAAAAGCTAAAACAATGTGCTGATCAGTTGTGCTGTGACCACACTGAGCTGTGCTGCTTTGCATTCAGGTAACAAGTTTTCTTTTAATGCACCTCAGATTTGATACAGGGTTTGTTCATATACATGTAATTATTAAATGTCATAATCATTCTTAAGGTAGGAAGGTATTTGAAGTTAAATTAACAATGATGCGTACAAATCTGTATAAAACGTTCAGGTATGTACAGGCAGCCCCCAGTAACTTGATTTGGGGCTCTGAATCATTTTATCAGCTCATCACTTATGTGACATCATATGGAATGACTTTTTCATGGAATGACTTTTTCTATTTGTGGGTGTGTCTGGTGTTTTCCCTTGGCTCTGTACATCTTAATTCATTATAAGCCTGGTGTCCCTTTTGTGGGACATAGGCAAACAGTATAGCCCCAGATGTGACGCCGCAGAATGCGACATCATTCTGCGGCATCCCATCTAGGGCTATTCTGTTTGCACAGAGAAATTTCATCGAAAAATGAGATAACAAATAAAAATCACTCCTAACACCACTAAAAATGAAAGTGGACTCCCCCAATTGATAACGATGGGAGAATCCATTCATCAAATATGGGTTAATACTTGAAACAAAATTTACAGTGTAAACTGTTCATTCAGCTACTTTGGATTTCAAATACCTCTCCTCTGTCTTTAAAACAATAATCATTCATCAATATTACAATGTTTAGTGTAAATGGCAAATTGTTTGCTAGTTATTTTATGATTTCAGTGATAGCATTATCATATAATATGTACATGTATTTGTTAATGATTGAAAAAAAATAAATAAAAAGATTTGAAGAGCATTACCTTGAATCATTACTTTTTCTTTCTTCCCTGTGACATCAAAAGTCGAGCATCTAAGATTCTGTTTGTCTTCATACAAATAAATGAGCCGCCGCATGGGAAAACCAACAATCTGCATAGGCGAAAAGAAAGGCGCAGATCAGCTTCACAGTGACTGCGAAGTTGATCAGCGCCTTTTGTTTTCGCTATTCATTCTAATAAGCGCACAGGGCGCTTAATTTTTCAATAGAACTAAAAGTTAAGGTAACAAAATATCGTTCTAATTAGCGCGCACTACTAACGAAAACAACACAACAAAATGCTGAAATAACCATGTCAAATCTATCAATAGTGATGTCATTTAAGTGTTCTAATTGTTGAAAAGTAGTTTTTGATTATTCACGGTTACGTTTTAATGGGTCTAATGCTGTATGAATGAATTGGTGCAAAATCACAATATACTGTTCGTGCAGTGTGCGCTTATGCACATGCTTTTCGGAAATGGCCGGGCTGTGCGCTTATTGGAGCATGTGCGCTAATTAGAACGAATACGGTAATACAATTCCTCTACTTTCTAAATCCAAAATTTCAAGCCTCTAGCCTGCTTCTGCGATTGTACAGCCCGGTTTGTTTCGGAACAAGGTCGGAACCCAAATGTTGGTTTTGTCAGGCACAGGCTCAAATATGAGTAAGCAATAAAAGAAGTTAAGAGCTGCATGCCGAGAAGATTCAGAATGTCAGTCCCCTTCTGTATCAGTTGAAAAAGTGCCCCATGGGCAAATCCAGGATTTCTTGAATTAAATTTGTTGGATTGCTTAAAATTTGATGCACTGTCTGCAATTTCGACCCCTTTAAATACTCTTTATTTATACAGAATTCTAAACAGCTAATCTTCTTAGCATAGTCAAAAACATTTTTATTGTGAGCATCCTTAAGAAAAAATGGCAAATTATTGTTATTTTTGGTCCAAGATTAAAAAGAGCTAATGCATGTTCTTGTCCGTCAGTATAGCATGTAAAAGATGCTAACTAAAAGTGGCTCTAAAATGGAAAATAAGATGCTTAGAGTCATCCAGACTTACAAATGAGCCGTCACATGGGAAAACCAAGTAAATGCAAAGTAACTGCGAAGCTGATCAGCGCCTTTGTTTTAGCTACTCAGATAGTACAATTTCTCTTCTACTTAAATCCGAAATTTCTAGTTTCTAGCTCTTTTCTGTGCTTGTACAAGTCGGTTTATGTCGGACCTGTTCGGATACCACATTGTTGGTTTATCCACGAGGAGGCTCAAATAAGGACAATGACTGAGATAATATGCACTTTATGGCTTTTTGATAATGATTCATACTGGGGATAACACTCATTGGAGGACTGAAAATAAGATAATGATTCATACTGGGGATAACACTCATTGGAGGACTGAAAATAAGATAATGATTCATACTGGGGATAACACTCATTGGAGGACTGAAAATAAGATAATGATTCATACTGGGGATAACACTCATTGGAGGACTGAAAATAAGATAATGATTCATACTGGGGATAACACTCATTGGAGGCCTGTAGATTAGATAATGATTCATACTGGGGATAACACTCATTGGAGGCCTGTAAATAAGATAATGATTCATACTGGGGATAACACTCATTGGAGGCCTGTAAATAAGATAATGATTCATACTGGGGATAACACTCATTTGAGGACTGAAAATAAGATAATGATTCATACTGGGGATAACACTCATTGGAGGCCTGTAGATTAGATAATGATTCATACTGGGGATAACATTCATTGGAGGCCTGTAAGAAAGATAATGATTCATACTGGTGATAACACTCATTGGAGGCCTGTAAATAAGATAATGATTCATACTGGGGATAACACTCATTGGAGGACTGAAAATAAGATAATGATTCATACTGGGGATAACACTCATTGGAGGACTGGAAATAAGATAATGATTCATACTGGGGATAACACTCATTGGAAGACTGGAAATAAGATAATGATTCATACTGGGGATAACACTCATTGGAGGCCTGTAAATAAGATAATGATTCATACTGGGGATAACACTCATTGGAGGCCTGTAAATAAGATAATGATTCATACTGGAGATAACACTCATTTGAGGCCTGTAAATAAGATAATGATTCATACTGGGGATAACACTCATTGGAGGACTGGAAATAAGATAATGATTCATACTGGGGATAACAATCATCGGAGGACTGTAGATAAGATAAATGCTACAAAATGTAGAATTATCGCAAATTAGGAGCTTCGTCTTTCATTTAGCAAAGGTGTGTAATAATTTACAATCTGTCATGTAATAGTCAGATGCAAAACTCCATCAAAATTGCAGACAGTGCATCTTTAATTTCCTTAAGTTTTCCTTCTAGTTAGTGCATAGTGTGCTTAACGCTTGAAAGTAACAGAAAGTTAAGGTAACAAAACATCTTTCTGATAGACTGACATATGAAATCTTCAGATGCATACACAGCTGAGAAACACGTGGTACGGAATGGGTGACGCACAATGAAATTCAGTCCGAAGTTGAGATGAGAAATTCGAGTTTTCTCCGACCAAAAAAAGCATTTTTTCTTTGATTGAATATCATGATAGCGATATAAAAATCTGCAGTCTACGTTAAATTGGTGGGATGCATTTAAAAATGATTTCTAATTCAAGCTGAAATTTCAAGAATCTCAGACAAATGCCATGCAATGCCATGATTTTTGGAGGAACATGCAAAACTATTCTTCCTACAGACTATGGGACGAGTGTGGATTCCGATGGTGCTGTCTATCCGCACCACTGTGAAACTAAAGTCAGTCACGCTAATCAGAGCACATGCTTCCAATATCATAAAATCATTTTAGAGCGCATATACACTTCTGAGAATCACATGGTATTGTATATATACACGGTGACACACACTTCAATTGAGACAGAAGTTGAGGTTAGATTTTCGAGTTTTCTCCTGCAGCGTTTCTTCTACTGACTGATAGATAATTTGAGTATTCGCATAAGAAAATCAAATGTTTTTTTTTTTTTTTTTTTTTTTTTTTTTTTATTTAGGACGAGAAAGAAACATATGGCAATACATCAGATTCAGATAAAGCATTATCATCAAAACGGTATAATGTAATCAAAAAAGTATACTGTATTCAATAAGAGCCGCATCGTGAGAAAACCGGATTTTTGCCTAGGCGAAAACAAAGGCGCAGATCAGCTTCGCTACACGGATAGTACACTTCCTCTTCTTCTCAAATTCGAAATTTCAAGCTTCTAGTCTGCTTCTGTGACTGTACAGGCCGGTTTGTGTCGAACCTGGTCGGAAACCCCGAAGACCGGTTTTCTCACGTCGCGGCCAGTAAGAGGCTAGTAACAAAATCGAAAAAACGAAGACTCTGCTATTGACAAGCGGTTGTCATTCACGATTATTAGACGATAAAATGCTGTCCCCAATGACCCACGGGTTCTCATTACGAAAACTTGCCCATGCAATATACAGATTTTTTCATATGTAAAAAATATGAAAATTTTCAGTAGAAAATTTTTGATATTTTTCTTATTTTTGTTCAAACGAGGCGAGGCGGTTCTAACGAGTACCCACAATCTATGTTTTGGAGCCAAAATAAGAAAACTATGTATATCCCTGCATACCCCGTTTTTTTTTTTCTATGTAAAAGTGGGGTTTAAGGGGGTATATATTGCACGGACATATTATCCTGATGTTAAGCGAGTTTATCCCAAAATACGTCTGCTGGACAGGAACCTACATCCTACAGGAAAATAGGGTCGTTTTAACCAGTATAAGATCAATGCGTGTTGCCCTCTCTGTGGCGATGGGACTGAGGACCGTGTTCATTTCCTAGCAGTATGCTCAAAACTTGCTTGAAGCAATCAAGTTTTATAGATGTTTTGGTTACAATATTGAGGCCCAGGAACATTGATACGATTATTTATACCCTGGTTAAGGAACCTCGGCTATTAGCCCAAATAATTCTAGATTGTTCAGTCTTAGCTGATGCCAAACAGCTGGAACTTGAATTGATGACGTTAATCTCGATTGAGAAATGGTCACATAATGTATGTTTTGTATTGTATCAGAAGCGAAGAGAATTCCTTGGCTTAGCTGTTAAAAAGTAAAATTTATAGTAACCTCCGTCCTTCCTGTGCTGTGTGGACTGCCCGTGCAGCAGGGAAGGGCGGTGGTTACTTGCTTACTCACGACTGGGTGGTAGAGGCCTGATAACCTACTTAGTAGTATGCAAATGGGTGTAGCTTTGCTTGTTGCTTGCGATCTACATTTAGTTAGAAATGTCATTGCCATTTTTGACGTCGTTGTCATTGACGTCGTGTGACGTTGATGTCATCATTCTCCATTGTTGTTTATTGATGTCCCTTGACAAAGGTATTGCACCGAAACTAGTCGGGAAACAAAGAAAATCAAATAATTCAGTCTTGGAGTTTGATCTCTTTTACCAAATATATTAGTTAGAAATAGTGAACTGGATTATATATGTGTGTGGAGGAGAATAGATGTCCTGTGTGTTTACAGGTCAGCTTTAAGCTGTTGAGCCTAATTAGGCTGGAGCCCTCCTATAACAACAACAACAATGGGTTATGGGTAATGACAAAAGTTGTCAATACTGAAAAGGCCTAGGGAGTTTAAGACCTGTTTTTGGCCTCAGATTTTGGTAAAAATAAATAAATTTTGGAATTAAAAATAGATGAGAAAAGTATTCATAAAAGCAGCTACATGTCTCCCCTTTTAAAATTCAGACCAAATTCTTCATTCATTTTACAAGTGTTGCCATGGTAACGTGCAGAAGAACCATCGGTAGAGCACATATTGCACTCAGGTTTTGGCTCATTTTTTACCATTTCTGAACATATTTTTTTTATTTTTAACTACCGGCCCACGCGACAAACAAAATGATACTTTACATTATGCCTGGATGATACTTCATAATTATTTCATATTAAGAAATTGTTTGTCGCGAGGGCCGGAAGTTGAAAATGTCGTTTAATAGTGAAAAATTGACCTAAAAAGTGCAAAAAGTGTTATTTCCATGTTTTCCGAGCATTGCTATGGCAACGTTTATTATTTGAATGAAACAGTTGTACTAGATTTTAAAAGCAGGGGCATATACCTGCTATTTGCAATACTTATCTCATCAAAATTCCAAAATTCTTACCAAAAACCTTAGGTCGAAATCAGGCCTTAAACTCCCAAATCGCTATTGATAAACGTTTGTAAATAGTAAAAATTACATTAAATCACTATTGAAAAACCTTTGATCATTAAATGAACTTGTTAAATTATCCAAGTTCGACGACTGTTTACAAATATTTTAATTTTTATTTTCTTTTTGCGAGATCCTGATGATCGAATCCAACTTGCGAACACGCTGTGTCTTTGAGCAAGACTTGCATATACAATGTTTAATACACAGAGACTTTGCGTGGCAGTGGCTCCATCTCGACTTAACAAAACAGTTAAACCGTACATGTACATTGAATAATACAATTTCCCGTAAAGATAAGACCGGGCTAAGTATTACGGTCATCATTTTATTTATAAACGTTTGTAAATAGCGATTTATTTGTGAAAATGACCAATGACAAACTTTCCGACTTTTACCAAGAGTGAAACATGTAAAACTTACTACATGTATATTGACAAACGGTTGTCAATAGCGATTTATACGAATAATCGCTATATACAAACGTTTGTCAATAGCCACTCCGATTAAATAAATATATATGATATACATTTTTGTCGTAAAAGTACAAGTTCCGTCCATAAAATGGACGTATCCTAATCCCACCGGCCTAATATCGGACTATAGATTGGACGGGTGGGACTAGATAGCGAAAAGAGGCTCTTTTTGCGAAAAGATGCGAAAAGTGTCAAAATGATGGGAAAAGAGGCAGTAGTTAGTATCAAAGTTGCATATATCATACAGACTTGACATTTTTGGAAATATTTATAAGTGCAATGTTTATTTGAAATATTTTTTAAAAAAATAAAAAAAAAAAAAAAAAAAAAAAAAAAAATAAATAAATAAAAAATAAGCAAAAATATTACCTTTTTACAATTTTATATATGGAGCAAATCCAAAAAGGAGTTGTGCATCGCGCATTAATCAAAGTGGTACTTATTACAATCTTTCATGCATTATTTTAGCTAATGACGTCTAAAAATTAATGAGTCGGTTGTAAATTTAATTTATTTAACTTTAAAAATTTGGACGCGTCATGGGAAAATGCGAGAAAAGATCGCAGCGTAGTTGTGCCGCCGCGCGGGAAAACCAAAAATCTGCTTATGCGAAAACAAAGGCGCTTGTCCTATTGGATACTATATCCTGGTCATTACTTTCTTGTACAGCCTGGTTTGTGTCGGACCTGGTTGAAAACCCAAATTGTTGGTTTCTACTGAAAATTTTCACGTTTTACTCGGATCCGAGCTTTTTACAACTTAGAAAGAATCTGTATATTGCATGGGCATGTTTTCGTTATGGTGATAATTTCTCATACATTCGTATTCGTTTTTAATATAAAAATTGAAATGATAGGATTGTTTCAAACATACAAACATGTAGCGTTTTAAACAAATAAAAAATTGAAATTAAATAATTGAATAAATCAAATAAATTTAATAAATAAATGTTCGCTACGTTTCATATTTTGATAACTTTTCTAATTTAATGTAAAAGTGAGAAGGTTTCTTTTGGCTTTATTTCGAAAATACATACATATTGATCTCACGATTGTTATAAATTTCTAAATCTTAGAATATATATAGGTATATCTTAAAAATCAGGTATCTATTTATGGCCCCTATGGTAGTCGCTTATATATGGCCCCTATGGTAGTCGCTTATCGAATAAGGTAGCTGTCTGTCTATTGCAAGCATTAATGACGCACTTTTATGGACCCATAAACGAGCGTCATTAATGCAAGCAATAGACAGCTACCTAATTCGATAAGCGTGCCATAAACAGCTACCGTTTGTTGAAAAGCTGGAAAGTAGACACCCCCAACGTGGTTTTCATCAGGAAAATATTTCCGTGTAAAAGATACTCCATTTTCATTTTCTAACCAATGTTTAACATATTTGGCCCCATTTAGATAACATTAGTCTTTGTATCGACTAACCTGTTGAAAGATGCAAAATTTCAGTAATTCCCTTTGGCTCCATGTTGCCAAATCTAAAGGGTCACTGACGAGACTTTAATAGTCGAAACCGCGGTATGGCCCATCCCCTTTCTCATCAATGTGTTAACTGCTCTTAAGGGATCTCAGTTTTAATTTTATCCCTTATACATATCTTTTCTTATTTTTGTTCCAAAACGTAGATTGTCGGTACTCGTTAGAACCGCCTACAATCTATGCTATTGAGCAAAAATAAGACAAATATCATTTTAACTTTCCTACTGAAAAACTTCATTTAAATGTCAAGTAACCATTAAACCTGTGCATAGCAACGATAGCGACGAATCAATTAATTAATTAATTAATTTAATTGAATTAGCTTTATGTAGGGACAATATTAGCTAAATAACATTGGTGTCATCTTGAAGCAATATACATGTACGCGCTGCCATTCAATGGCTACGGTGAAAATTCAAAATCTACAAATCAAAGGTGCTCAGGACCATCACACTTCTTACTATCAAAACATTCGGTAATCACATAGGTGTCATCTTGAAGCAATATACATGTGCACGCGTGCCATTTAATGGCCACCGTGAAAATTAAAAATCTACAAATTAAAAAGGTACAAGTAGGCAAAGATCAGGAAAAGGCGCAATCAGAAAAAGATTCCCACTCCAAAAACCGAGGTGCTCAAGACCATCACAATTCTTACTATCAAAACTGTTCGGTAATTACATAGGTGTCATCTTGAAGCAATATACATGTGCACGCGTGCCATTTAATGGCTACCGTGAAAATTAAAAACCTACAAATTAAAGATGCTCAGGACCATCACACTTCTTACTATCAAAACATTCGGTAATCACATAGGTGTCATCTTGAAGCAATATACATGTGCACGCGTGCCATTCAATCGAATGATCGAGCTTGATCGGCGGGAGTGGTCTGGACGGTCGTCTTTGGTCGGCATCACTTGGGCTTCCTTCCCGATAATTTTTGACCTGTCAAAAATATTCGAGTAGAGATCGTGTAGCAAACCGCTCGGGAAGCGATCGAGAACGAATCGAGAATCAGTCGAGTAGGGGTCGGATCGGTCGAGTAGCGATCGTGTAGAGATCTACCTAGATCGGGATTTTTGCCGACCAGGACACGATCAGCCCGACCTAAGTTCGACCACTACCCGATGCTTACTCGATCAACACGATTCCTACTCGAGCCGAGGTCCAGATCAAGCCGATCTCCATACGACCGTACTCGATCGCTCCCAGATCCATACCCGATCCCATTCGATCTCACTCAATCTCAACCCGATCGTACACGATCACTTCTCAAGCATACCCGATCGCTAGTCGAGTGATTCCAATCGCTACCCAACTTTGCACACGCGCAATGAGCTTCAATACGTTCCTTCAAAAAGGCGCAAAGATGTTAATCCGTCTGTTATAAGTCGCTCGGTACTTTAAGACAGAAGTAGAAACTGAAGCTGCGAACAGGTAAAACTGCGCGTCTTGCCGTTGCAGCTGTGCTAGCCGCTACGGCTTCGCCAGAACCCAGCCCCAGAAGGCTAAAAAGGGGAAACAGCGGTCAGCACCAACGCCAGTTGAAGTCGATGACTCCCGCGATGACTCTCCTGCAAGACCTTCTTTATATTTTCTTCTCTGCAAATTCACCACACTCACGTATCTATGCCAAAATAGTTGTGCTGCGATCGAGTATCAAGAAGCGATCGAGTAGCGATCGAGTAATGGTCTAGTTTGTCTGGAATTGTTCGTGTAAGAATCGAGTAATTATCGCGGTGTTCGTGAACAGATCGTGTAGGGTTCCTGTTGAGATCGGTATGCTCGAGCAGTGATCGTGTTGTCAGTCGGGTTGTAGTCGTGTAGGAGTCTTGAGTGCTCGTGCGGCTATCGGGTAGCGCTCGAGTAAAAGACGTGTTCAGGCCATTTATCGAGCTCGGTCGGGAACTTTTGGCAATCGGGACGATCGAGTTGATCTGATCGGCAGTGTGAACCCAGCTTAAGAAAACAAATACGCATGTTCACATCTCGAAGATTAAACAATTATTACGTCCAGTTTTACCGTATAGGCAGAAACTTTTACATGGAGTGAAATACGCGCACAATTTCATTTAACTCTTTAACTTGGAAAAGGTAAATATTACATGCGCATGCATTTCAAGATCTACACCTTCTAGGAAAAAATACAACAACAGTTTTTATTGGATTTCTGTTCAAGTAGAAGTCAACACAGCCTATGGATTCACGGAGATTGTCGAAAGTTTTGATTATTGTCAACAAACGAAAAGAAATTAGTAAGACCAGACTGCGCGATAGCGTATTAAACTCTGTCCACAAGTACACGTGTATGAATTGCAAGATCCATACCATAAACAACATTCCCAATACTACTTATCTATTACAAACCATAATTCCGTTCACGAAAATCAGCACATCAGCAAATGCGCTTCAAGTTTCTAAATGGTATGTTTGCGCATACTGCATTATAAATGTTCAAAAACATAAAAGTATTTTTATAAACTAAGTTCATTTCCTTAAATTGATGAACGTTACATGTACATGGATTTCACGGACTACACTTTCTACGAAAAAAAAAAGTTTTTGCGAGAATTATGACCAAGGGGAACTCGACTAAGCCTATGAAACCACAGAGACTGTGGAAAGTTTTAGTTACTTACAAACAAAAGCAAAGAAAATAGTAATGTGATTTGACTGCGCGACAACGTACCGAAAACATAACAAAGCATAATACCTGATCACAAAAATCAGCACATCAGCAAATGAGTTTCAAGTTTCTAAATGGTATGGTCGCGCACTGGCACTGTCGAATATACTGCATTATACATGTTATAAAAACATTAGATCATTATTTACATTTGATAAACAAAACTCAAAATTGACCAAGAAAAAATCAGCAGGTCAGTATGTCAGTGTTTTAGTATATCTTGTTGATCATCTGTTTGCTGAATTTAGCAGCGTTTTAGTCTGCCCCCATTTACACTTGGTCGACATGCCAGTCTTGTAACAAAATAATATTCATAAGGTAGAACCATGTAGCCGCATGTGTAAGTTTCCAGATAAGGTACATATAACAAACTCAATTTTTAGTTATGCACATAACAGGCCCATGATGATTCTTACAAGTATCGTCGTTTGTCCTAATGAGTGACATCATTCAAATGTTTAATAGCGACATTGCTATTATTTCTTTTGATCAGTAAAGGTTCATCAGTTGAATCCATCATCTCGTATTTGTTCATTTTATGAACATATGTTACTTAATGAGATAAAACAAATCTCAAAACCAATTACGAAATTTTACCTAAGATAATCTCAATCAATATCAAAGGCGATCGATATAAAAACACCTAAAATGACCAAATTAACATACAGAGTCAATACAGAATCTTCTTTTTTATTTTGATATTCCATATTTTCTTCGTCTATATGTCTTGAATATATCTTTTCCCCCTTTCATTTCCCTCTTTTTCCTCTTTTCGCATCATTTTGCCTCTTTTCGCATCTTTTCGCGAAAAGAGCCTCTTTTCGCTATCTAGACCTACCGGATTGGACTGCGTGATATCCAATGTAGTCCATAGAATTAGTGAATGTGAATTTATTACTTTGTTAATGAACGCATGTTCGTCACTGAGAGAGTAGTTTTAGTACTTTGCACCCTATTTCTCCACAGATCCATAGAATGTACGTGCTGTAATCATGGAGTGAGCGCATTTTCTTTTACCAAATACAACCAAAAGTATGCGCTTCTATGAATCTTTCAACATGAGATATCGCAGTCTGATGTAATTCGTCTATTTCTAAATTTTCAATAATAAGTGACTGTATGTACGAATTTCAAAGGAATGTGCTACTGGAGCAGCCAGCGATAGGCATTGTGCGAAGCAAATGTTATCTAAGTAGGTGTTTTGCACATATTGATATAAAAATCGTCTATACTTCGATTTTTTCAAAATAGAAATCACATGTCGATTCCTAGATTTTCAACAGTAACAAGAGTCGTCGACTGAGTGTTATACTGTTCAATCTCCATTTTTCGGGTCATATTATAAGTGTGATATACCGTTGGAATCGGAATCAAATGTTCTATCTCTTAGTGTAGTCAAATGTTGGTACCTCTGCCTAGAATCTATGTTTAACCCATATATGACGAATGGATTTTCCCATCGTTATCATTTGGGTGGGTCCACTTTCATTTTTAGGGGCATGAGGAGTGGGTTTTTAAATTTTATTCAATTTTTCGATAAAAATTCTCTAAGCAAACAGAATAGCCCCAGATGGGACACCGCGTTTTGCGGCGTCACATCTGGGGCTATTCTGTTTGCCTACGTCCCATAAAAGGGACGCCAGGCTAAATTGAGTTAAATATTTACAGTTCTTTAATGTTGTACAGTACTGTATGTCCAAAATGGTTCAAAATTGAAATGCTTTACTTCACTGATATTTTAATTTCGACCAAAGCCTCAATGCAAGTCATTCCCGTCGGTGTGGACAGGTATCACGGAACACCGAGGGGAACGTCCTGTAAACGATACCTACCTCCGTCGTGTTGTGTGCCCATATGCAAGAACATTTGACCTCCCCATGATACTGCGTGGCATCCAGGAATCAGTGGTTTTGTCCCGACATTACTGAAAAAGTGTTACTTTGAACGAAAACCCATAAATTAAAATAACATTCATGAAGTTCTACCGACGATGGCCCCATCCGTAAATGTATGCTTATACCCACCCCACCGTCCAATAAGGCGTCTTCATTGATTTCTATTAAACATATTTTCGAAAATGTGGGGCTTTAAACAAATATTGCCGAATGTAAAATATTCAACAATATGTAGTCCAAATAGCACTTACCTCTTCGCAAGTGATTGCAATGTACAAAAAATAAATCTGGCCAAAATAAGAAGCATGTTTGCGTGCTGCACGAGGCTGGACTGCGACATAACTTTTATACCAGAAAGTTTTGTGTAATATGACCCTTAGACTGTCCTATAACGTTTTGAGCAAAAATAGCGGGAAAGGAGTTTTAAAAAGACATTTTTGTCGTAAAAGTACACGTTCCGTCCCACCGGCCTAATATCGGACTATAGAATTGGACTGCGTCGGATTTGTTATTATACTGAATAAAATTACCTAGGCCCAATTTACACCTTGCCGCTACAGTGTTCGCCATGCCTGCAGCGTTTGTGACGCACTTTCTGGTTGTAAACCCGGGAGCGGTTGCACTGTAAATCGACAGAGTCGAGCATCCGTAGTGGTAAAACCGGGACAAACTATCCGTCAATATTTTAGCCAAAACACCATCCTGATGATTCGAGTAGGCCCCTTACGTAGGTGATTCAAAATCCTCAAATGCGTTTGGCAGAAAAACGCCCATGTAATATACTGATTTTTCCCAAGTTCTTAAAATTGAAAATTTATAATTTATATATATATATATTTCTTATTTTTGCTCAAAACATAGATTGAGGGTACACGTTAGAACCGCCTCGGAGAGGCGGTTCTAACGAGTACCCACAAGCTATGTTTTGGAGAACAAAAAATAAGAAAAATATGTATACCCCTGCATACCCCAGTTTTACTATATAAAAGTGGGGTTAAAGAGGTTATTCATTTAGCGGATATGTTTCCCTGGTGATTGCTTGGGGTTGTCTTCGATAGTTGTAGGCGGATCAACCTTTTGTCGTTTTGCCTCATGATGTAGCGATCCTTAACTTCTTTTGTTCAGTATAAATCAATAACGGTTTCTTTCTTTAGGCATTTTTAATAACCGCTGAAATAAATGAACTCAAGCATGCGTGGCAATAGGGCTATTGTCCAATTAATCCAGTGACACAACTATATATACATTGTGCCCTGTACTGAAGTGGTCATGCTATTGTTAAAAAGAGGCGCTTCAAGTGAAATTCTGACTTCGGGACTCTAAGAAGCCCAGACACCAAACTGGGCGAGTAGCCCTAGACGATCTAAATAGTTACCGAAAGCAAATATACCACACGCTGACTAAAAGTGAAAAAGGTGGCAGACTGCCGCGTAATGAACTGTTCTGTTTCCCATAATGGAAAACAAGAGTTTCTCGCGACACCTTTTATTATAATTTGTCTTTGAAAAGTCAATATACCTGTATTCAAATGACACATGAAGCCTCAGTGAATGAAAATAGGCGAGATTGGATATATCTAGGGAACCAATGGTAATGGAAATTCTTGCAATTTTCTATGCGCAATTGATAACGATGAAACAAGGCAATTAGTAAATTAAATATATATGAAGAATATTTTACCTTTTGTTTCTTCTTATTTCTGCTTTCTGTACATGTCGAAATTAACAGCCAGGGCGTTATTTATTTATTTGTTTTTTTTTTTTTAAATAATTTTTCAGATTTGGGGATAAATTGTTCTGGTTTTGTTTGTTTTATTTGTTGCTAAAACGTTCCAGTCAACGGTTATGTGGGGGCGTCGCCTCATTTTGACCAATGGTATATATCCGGATTCCCTCTGAGGGATTACTAAGTTACATGTTTATGTATGGATGGTAACAAACAGGTAATCAACTACTGTAAAATAGTTGATTTCTCACAACCCCAACTGGCAGGGCAAAGATTAGATCGGCCCTGATCCGACCATTGATACAGAATTCTCTTATACTGACACGACGTTCTTGGCCATTCTGTACAACGTGTTTCTCGTATTACCGATTTTGAAATACAATGTATGTTTTGATTCTGATATCAAATCGGTTTCTACCAAAATGAGCAAACGAATGTTATAAAGCCCACAGCCTTTTTTCATGTATAAAGGTGTTATAACAGCTGTATACAGGTCCGGTGCAAGTCAGGATTGAGGTACTATACCTCAATCGAGGTTTGTAACCTCCATTGAGGTTTGAAATATGCATAGACATTTGCAAAATGTCAAAAAATGAAACATAAAGTAACAAATTGCAAAATTTTGTTTTGATAAATCTGTTAACCTTGGGCATTTACTTATTTTGATACAACTGTTTTGAAAAATCATCAGGGAATATTATTACAAACATGTTTTTTTTTACCAAATGTTACCATTGATTTCTGCAATTTTCATACACAATTTTGTTGAGAAGGTTACAGTCCTCTTTCTTAGTCCCAGAAGTTGTTTCTGTCAGCTATTGGTGTGTTTGTGATTGACTTAACACTGGCTTCTGCCACTGATACCAGGGGTAAGTGGTTAGCCTTTTTTAAAAGCTTATACTTGTTTTTATGTTTTGTTAAATAGCATTTCAGCAATTTTAAACATCAAATAATGATATTCTTAGAAAAAAAAAGTTCGAATATACAGAAGGCAGCAAAAATACTGATACACTGTTTAAATTTATGCCATACATTGAAGAATATTGTTTTAGATTTCAAAAATTACCCCTTCCACTTATGAAATTGGAGGAATTTGCAAAACATTCCCAAACAGATTTTGCTGAAAAATTTTTCATTTGAAAGCTGCACATTTTGCAAGCCACTTTTGCTGGGAATGATGTAGCAATTTTTCCTAAGCTATTTGTTTTTCTCATTATTTGTAATTTCATGTACATTTTCAACCTCAGTGGAGGTTAAAAACCTTGATTGAGGTATATAATATACCTCAATCCTGACTTGCACCGGACCTGGTATAAGCAGTATCCACTATCCAGGCTTTTTGAGACATGTACCACTTTGTCAGCTTCAGGATGGATATGTTAGAACTTTCATAACTGCGCCGTATTACGCAAAACATTTGAAACTGGGCTAAACATAAACTCATGAATTGTTGTAAAATATTAGAAACTGTTCAGCGCACAATATAAGAGTAGTTGTAAAATACTATCGATCCAGTGGATCTAATTAGCATTTTAATTAGCTTCAGAAATACTAATTAGCATTTTAATTAGCTTCAGAAATAATTACACCCGGTGTCTCTAATTAACATAATTTTGGAATCATGATAACAATAAATTATCATAGTGGACTTTTCTTCGGACTTGTATGATTGCTTCCTGATATCATCTTGGCTTTTTCAGAAATGATTACACCCGGAGATTTCCTGATAACATCTTGGCTTTTAATAATATTTTGACGAATGGCCTCTGGCAACCTTGGATCTTCTAACATGTTTTAACATGTTCAGTCCTTTTGATCTAGTTACTTATAAAAACCGATATATTTTAGTGAGAATCATTATTTTTTGAAAGATATGCCATTTCTATCACCAATTTTAGTTTTACATGAAATAATTTTAAAAACATTTTTTCCACGATATAAATTAAAAGCCGAGGCTTTGGAAGCCGCGAGGCATTTTGTCGAATGTTATCAAGAAACAATAGAGAGGTTGAGAAAATAAACTTGTAACGTGTACGTGTACTTGTAGCTTTATTTACCCGTACACGATCGTTTTGAGTGTAAAATCGTTTGAGAAAATCGAACGTGTACGTGTAGATTTCATAAAGTATATACAGCTGAATTTTTTATTGTTTATACATGTGTTGATATATGAAAGTAAATATGGATGATTTATTGTTAGCCGGACTTTTAGACAACGATGCATGAGTTAATTTTATTGTCACAAGTTTGTTCCGGCTCCGATGTGCCCTCTTTTGAAAAGGGTTTCGACCTAGACACCTACACGGAAGAGCAATCCAAAGCAAGTTTTAGGTTTTATAAAGATGACATTCGTAATTTGTGTGTTGAACTGGGTTTCTCATCTCATGACGTTGTGTTTCAATCATAATACTGGTTACTAAAATGATATTTTAATATATTCATTTTTTTCACGTGTTAAAACTCTCAATCTGCAACGGAGGAAGCAATTTAAATTGTGATTGTTTAATAACAAGCTATTCGCATACAACTAGTAGAAAAGAGTCAGAGGGAATGCATTAGCATAATGCATGGTTGCAGTTTGATATGTCTCCGGCACATATCTTTGAAAATTGTCTCATTTGTTATCTTTGCCTGATTGTTGGGTCCTATTCCTGATATAATGACTTTGGTAAACTACCATCTATTCCCTTTTTGATCACATCGACACAATTACAACTGTAATAAATTATAACTAAATTTTCAGATGGTTATTGTCATTGTTATTATAGAAAATACGTTTACTTATTTTTTTTCTCCATTATTTCCGTATTGAAATCAGATTGTATTGCTCTAATAGTTACAGGAAGTCAAGTGATAGATTGGTATTTATATCGTTTTGTAGTGCTCAAACCTGTATATCTGAATATTGTTAACATTTTCTTTTGAAAAATTTTATCGGCTACAAATCGCAATTTCTTGAGATTCATGTATCGTTTAAAGTAAAATTAAATCGACTGACATCATAAATACTGCTATGTAAAGACATTCATCCAGCGAAGACCCAGATCAGCTATGGCATTATGTTTACCGGAATAATTTTGTATGACGCGACAAATAGTCATTTATACAGCCAAGACCTCGATTGGAATGGGCAATCTATACATTTAAAGATAAGATAAGCATCCCAATTTTTCAGCTGCATCAGTGTAACCATTTTTGGAAAAAAATGTCATCAGATCATACTGATGGTTGTTATGATTAATGAGAACTTCGCACATGACAAGCTAATTTAAAAACATAGTTATGAAGATCAGAAAAATTACAAACGGACCCAACTGCTCACCTGACAGCGAAACTAGCATTGTATGGGACCATTAGACGAGCGTATGATAAAACGTCCACGATCGTCGTTAGGACTCCTAAAGCCTCCTCACTGACTCCTCAAATCCTCCTCACTGACTCCTCAAATCCTCCTCACTGTCTCCTCAAACATCCCCAGCATTACGCATTCATTCATCCAGCGACGGCCCAGAATAGCCGAGTTGCAGTGTTCATCAAAAATAACCAATCTCATTTATACTATAACACCATGCTGTAAAGTTTTATCAGTTATTAAAATAGCTAATTTTTTATACATAATAACATCAGTGATGTGTTGATAAAATGGGACATAATCATCTCATAAGTGAAGAATTAAAAGGGTTATTTGGTTATCATTATGACTGTCATCGTTCATTTAATCTTAGAAAATGCTTCTTAAACATTACATTTTTTTCTTACAGGAAAAATGTTCAATTATTGCTATATATATATAAAAAAAACATTAATAATTGTCACTCACTGGAGATTAAAAATATTCATCATGATTCATTCAGTCTACTAATAAATAATATAAAGATAATACTAATCTTTATTTAAAGTCGCTTTATTCTTCAACAATCAACATAAGCTCTGTAGAGCTTTTATTGCGACTATTTTAAGAACATGTGTACATTATATACTTTGAGCTGTGGAAGTGTGACTTGCTCAAGGCCACAACAGACGACGCGGCCGGACGGGAATCGAACCAGGGACCCCTCGGCCCAAGGTCCGACGCGCTACCGACTGCGCCAGTCCGCTCTACTTTATATGCCCTTTTAAAGTTTGTATTACTACTAATTTAAACATATTTATTGCTCTTGTAAAGCAAATGGTTGGGTGACGAGTATTTCCAATATTAGTTTCGACCCTTCCCCTACTAATTGCCATTACTCTCTAATTATTGTCCCCCGCCTTTTCGAAGAAAAGCGGAGGGACATAGTTTTTGGCTTTCCGTCCTTCCGTCCTTCCGTCCGTCCGTCCTTCCGTCTGTCCTTCCGTCCGTCCTTCCGTCCGTCCTTCCGTCCTTCCGTCCCCCTATAGGAGTATGTACCTTGTGTGCGCAACTCCTCCTACAGTTTTATTCCGATTCTTTTGAAACTTTACAGATGTCTTCATCATGCTTTGAAGATGTGCATGTGGTTTGGATATAATCCTCAGATTAATTTTTGACACTTTTTATGCAATTTGAACTTAGTCATTTTTCGGGCATTTTGATAATGAATGTGAATAGACAGTGGGTACCTTGTGTGCGCAACTCCTCCTACAGTTTTATTCCAATTCTTTTGAAACTTTACAGATGTCTTCATCATGCTTTGAAGATGTGCATGTGGTTTGGATATAATCCTCAGATTAATTTTTGACACTTTTTTTGCAATTTGAACTTAGTCATTTTTCGGGCATTTTGATAATGAAAGTGAATAGACAAAGGGTACCTTGTGTGCGCAACTCCTCCTACAGTTTTATTCTGATTATTTTGAAACTTTACAGATGTCTTCATCATACTTTGAAGATGTGCATGTGGTTTGGATATAATCCTCAGATTAATTTTTGACACTTTTTTTGCAAATTGAACTTAGTCGTTTTTCGGTATTTTGACAATGAAAGTGAATGGACAGTGGGTGCCTTGTGTGCGCAACTCCTCCTTCAGTTTTTAATTCAGATTCTTTTGAAACTTTACAGATGTCTTGATGATGCTTTGAAGATATGCATGTGCTTTGGATATAATCCTCAGGTTAATTTTTGACACTTTTTCGCAATTTGAACTTAGTCGTTTTTCAGGCATTTTTACAATGAAAGTGAATGGACATTGTGTATTTTGTGTGCAAACTCCTTCCTCAGTTTTATTCTGATTCTTTTCAAACTGTACAGATGTCCTGACCATGATTTGAAGATTTGCATGTGGTTTGAATATAATCCTCAGATTAATGTTTGACACTGTGACATGAAGTAAATGCATGTGATTTGGATATACATTATTGTCAGATATATTTGTGTAACTAAACAATTAAGGCGGGGGACATAAATTCTCTGAATTTGCTTGTTCATCTTACTTTCGAGCCAACCGAAAATAACTCCTTAGCAAGAAATAGTCAATCCCTGAGGGGTCAACTTAATGATGTAAATTAATCTAAAAATGGACCCACCTTTTATTTTCGATTAACGCGTCTTAATTTGTTTTAATATCCATAGAATAAATGACAACACGTAAAATAGTTACCAGAACCCAATTGATAGATAGCTTTCTATATCGTATGAAATAAGGTTCGCAAACAACAGCCCAAACAATCCGGCTTTCATTACCCCTTGTAGTAAATTATCTGTATAAGTAATCAAAACTTGAAGCGTCAATGACTTCAAACCAACACGGTCGAATTAATGATTACTATACTGCATCGTGAACATCATCTGCTAACAAGCTGTATCAAAAGGCATAATGATAGATAACTTAGTCAACATCACCGCTCACCCAATAGGTGGCCACTCAGTTACCTTAACTTAACTAAAAATATGAAAACATACATAAGGCGCCAACAGCACAAAAAATTTTAAACACCAAGACATAAAACAAAAAGAACCACTACAGAAGTATCGACTTGGAACGATCAGTAACACAAAGTTACTGGCGGGCTTAAACCGGTTTTACAGGTACCTAACCTCACCCTCAGCTTATAAAGCGATTATAGGTTTCAGTCACAGCAAGAAAAATAAAGAGTAAGGGAAAGAGATTACGAATCGAATAGTAAGTATGTGATGGGACAAGTTGGGGGGTTGGTTGTTATATGCATTACGAAAAGAAACGAAACTACTATTTCATTCAAACTATTTTATTGCCAGTATATTGTAAACCAAATAACTAATGGCCTGGGTCTAATATTAAATGGTTCATCAGTGCTTAGAATCACGTCAGCTCTAGTTATGTGTTTATTCAAATCAGCTGTTGTTCCGTCAACCCAATGAATTTACTGACGAAGGAGCGCGCCTAGATTGTTTTACTACTGCTTCCATCAGAGCCGTATCTTCTGGGGTAAATCCATCATATCCTCGTTTCTGTCCTGCCCGCAGCAACTGCGATTTGGCCATTAAATTTACTTGCTCTGCGTTACTTATGAGTGGAACGGTAATTGATTTCTTTGTATTGACAATACCCCTGCCTTTTTGGATTCTTGGAACATTTGTCTCCTTTACGTTCGCTGTATCGGTTCCATCAACATCTTCATCGTCCGTTTCTGCATTTGTTATTTCAGGCGGTTCGTATTTCTTCAAAATTCCATCGAACAGAAACTTGCGTGTTTTCGCTGCCGACTTCCAAGCTTCCTCAGTATTGTAGTCATCCATATATTTTAAATTTGACACGGTTTTCTTGATGGATAAGTAAATGGGTTCTTTTTGCATCGCATGAAACCATAAAATAACGTTGACAAAAGCGTCAGCCATGGCTTTTCGGAAGGCGGGTAGCATATTTTTTGTATATTCGCTCCCTCGCATTGCCTTGGTCAACGCCATGAGCGGTCATATACGCATTCACCCTTTCATCAAACTCAAACTGGCATTTATCGAATGCATCCTCTACCAACGTTTTCCACGGGTCCTCCATATCCTCCTCTTCATCGGTATCAACTTCATCTTCAACATCAGGGTTGTTTGATACTTGGTCATCAGTTGCGTCGCTGGCCACATCTTCGTCCGCATTATCGTCTTCATCCGTCATTTCGACAGGTTGTAAGTCAGCATGGACCGTTCTAAGGTGACGACTCAAGTTATCTCCCCTTTTGAAGACTTTCGAACAAGCATGGCAGGTGAACATGTCAATTTGTCTCTAAATATACTTTTAATATCTTTTTATGTTATGTTATTGTACCGAAGGATTCAAACGTAAGCATACACGTTGACAATTTCCCATCGAATGAGATAAAGCTTGCGCGTTGTTGTTCTTTATATAATAGCCCATATGCGAGTACAAGGGCAGAAAAACTAGTCAAGTATAGACATGCCGACTTGAAAAAATGAAGTATGGGCGTTTAAGATAATACATTTTCTATGTCATCTTCTGTTGAGTCTGTAAGTAAAGATTTTGAAAAGTCAATGGGGAAAGATTTGAGGAGTATGCGAAGAGTAATTGAGGCGGCTAGAGGAGTAAATTAATCGCGCACGATCAATATTTAACATATGACCGTCTGCTATCATAGTCCATATACGATGTCGGTTAGTCAGGTGAGCAATTGTGTCCATTTTCGTTCTTAAATAGATTTAAAAAAAATAGTTGGAAATGTTGAAAGATTTCATAATTGATAACAACTGCCTGTGTTATGTAATTTTATTTTTTTTTTTAACTTTTCAAAACTAGATCTGTCAGAAGAGTCTAAGAAAATTTCATTTTAACAGCTAAAAAGGGGCTACATGCTTAATATGTTTTCAACGTCCTATCGAGATTTGGACCAAGGGTATCGACAGAAATAATTAGTTCGGACATTTTTGAATGATTACTATAAGTATGTTATCACAGTTTCGAAAATGAATGTGTTGTTAACACACTGTAATACCTCGGCTATTCTGGGCCGTCGCTGGATGAATGAATGCGTAATGCTGGGGATGTTTGAGGAGGATTTGAGGAGTCAGTGAGGAGGATTTGAGGAGTCAGTGAGGAGGCTTTAGGAGTCCTAACGACGATCGTGGACGTTTTATCATACGCTCGTCTAATGGTCCCATACAATGCTAGTTTCGCTGTCAGGTGAGCAGTTGGGTCCGTTTGTAATTTTTCTGATCTTCATAACTATGTTTTTAAATTAGCTTGTCATGTGCGAAGTTCTCATTAATCATAACAACCATCAGTATGATCTGATGACATTTTTTTCCAAAAATGGTTACACTGATGCAGCTGAAAAATTGGGATGCTTATCTTATCTTTAAATGTATAGATTGCCCATTCCAATCGAGGTCTTGGCTGTATAAATGACTATTGTCGCGTCATACAAAATTATTCCGGTAAACATAATGCCATAGCTGATCTGGGTCTTCGCTGGATGAATGTCTTTACATAGCAGTATTTATGATGTCAGTCGATTTAATTTTACTTTAAACGATACATGAATCTCAAGAAATTGCGATTTGTAGCCGATAAAATTTTTCAAAAGAAAATGTTAACAATATTCAGATATACAGGTTTGAGCACTACAAAACGATATAAATACCAATCTATCACTTGACTTCCTGTAACTATTAGAGCAATACAATCTGATTTCAATACGGAAATAATGGAGAAAAAAAATAAGTAAACGTATTTTCTATAATAACAATGACAATAACCATCTGAAAATTTAGTTATAATTTATTACAGTTGTAATTGTGTCGATGTGATCAAAAAGGGAATAGATGGTAGTTTACCAAAGTCATTATATCAGGAATAGGACCCAACAATCAGGCAAAGATAACAAATGAGACAATTTTCAAAGATATGTGCCGGAGACATATCAAACTGCAACCAAGCATTATGCTAATGCATTCCCTCTGACTCTTTTCTACTAGTTGTATGCGAATAGCTTGTTATTAAACAATCACAATTTAAATTGCTTCCTCCGTTGCAGATTGAGAGTTTTAACACGTGAAAAAAATGAATATATTAAAATATCATTTTAGTAACCAGTATTATGATTGAAACACAACGTCATGAGATGAGAAACCCAGTTCAACACACAAATTACGAATGTCATCTTTATAAAACCTAAAACTTGCTTTGGATTGCTCTTCCGTGTAGGTGTCTAGGTCGAAACCCTTTTCAAAAGAGGGCACATCGGAGCCGGAACAAACTTGTGACAATAAAATTAACTCATGCATCGTTGTCTAAAAGTCCGGCTAACAATAAATCATCCATATTTACTTTCATATATCAACACATGTATAAACAATAAAAAATTCAGCTGTATATACTTTATGAAATCTACACGTACACGTTCGATTTTCTCAAACGATTTTACACTCAAAACGATCGTGTACGGGTAAATAAAGCTACAAGTACACGTACACGTTACAAGTTTATTTTCTCAACCTCTCTATTGTTTCTTGATAACATTCGACAAAATGCCTCGCGGCTTCCAAAGCCTCGGCTTTTAATTTATATCGTGGAAAAAATGTTTTTAAAATTATTTCATGTAAAACTAAAATTGGTGATAGAAATGGCATATCTTTCAAAAAATAATGATTCTCACTAAAATATATCGGTTTTTATAAGTAACTAGATCAAAAGGACTGAACATGTTAAAACATGTTAGAAGATCCAAGGTTGCCAGAGGCCATTCGTCAAAATATTATTAAAAGCCAAGATGTTATCAGGAAATCTCCGGGTGTAATCATTTCTGAAAAAGCCAAGATGATATCAGGAAGCAATCATACAAGTCCGAAGAAAAGTCCACTATGATAATTTATTGTTATCATGATTCCAAAATTATGTTAATTAGAGACACCGGGTGTAATTATTTCTGAAGCTAATTAAAATGCTAATTAGTATTTCTGAAGCTAATTAAAATGCTAATTAGATCCACTGGATCGATAGTATTTTACAACTACTTATAAGGTGACATTTTAAACTTTAAAGCCTCTATAAGCCTGTACCTGAAAGCTTTTATTTTTTGTTATATTGTAAGGTATACATGTAAAATTGACACACTTTGTCATTCATTTTCGCCTTCTTACGCACTGGCGAGCTATTTAATTAAAGCAACTCTTTTATATTTTGCATTCCTTGCATTGCCCACAACTGAAAATAAAAATTGTGGGGTCAGTCCATGACCTTAAACACACCGTCAAACGCTCAAAAGTTATTGTTTTTAGCATTGGTAGTTTAATAACTTCAGCGCTACATGTATCATTACGTCTAAAATTATAGCGAAAATATTCAGAAGAGCGACATTAATTATTTGTATAACAATTTAAAAGTCATTAAAACCGCTATTTACTATGTCAAGGCCTAAAAGGAGATGGCGCTTTGAATTTGTATCTTTTGGATTGAAAAAAAAAGTCAGCTTTATATTAAGTGTAGGAGTTAACGTAACCACGGGGCCACAAAACAAATGTTATGTGGGAGCAAATCTTTGGTAGGTTCATAATTCTTTGTATACATGCTTTTGTGTGACTCACCTGTCCAATTTGTTGGTGGCGGTGCTCGTGTTTTACTTTCTATTCAAAAGCTTTCCAAAGTCATATCCCGAACTACTGTATACGCTCGCGACTCCCGTTCAACGAATCTAGCACTAGGTACCTCACATACTCATGTCATGAAAAATTTCTCGAATGGTCATACATTCAACAACATTTGAGCCGCCTCATAAGAAAACCAACAATCTGCATATGCGAAAACAAAGGCCCAGATCAGCTTCGCGGTAACCGCGAAGCTGATCAGCGCCTTTGTTTTCGCTACACGGATAGTACAATCCCTCTACTTTCTAAATCCAAAATTTCCAGTCTCTAGCCATCTTCTGTGCTTGTACAGCCCGGTTTGTGTCGGACCTGTTCGGAAACCACGTTGTTGGTTTTCCCACGAGGCGGCTAAATTTTTACTATTTCAAAATTATTGTCTTGGGAGCTAATCATCATATATGAAATAAGGACGAACAAAAAAAAAAAAAAAAAAAAAAAAAAAAAAAAAAAAAAAAAACACATTTGCATGTGTATTGCAGGGCGAGATCATCGATGTGAGATGGCCGAGACGAAAACGGAACCGAACGCTCAAGTCCTTACTCATTCTCGGGGCGTGTCTAGTGGTTGCACAGGTCTTCATAGCAGGGAATTATGGTGAGTCTCTCTCTCTCTCTCTCTCTCTCTCTCTCTCTCTCTCTCTCTCTCTCTCTCTCTCTCTCTCTCTCTCTCTCTCTCTCTCTCCGAGTTGCCCGTCCGCCTGTCCACTTGTCTGTCTGTATTTTCCCGAGCAAATTCTCTTCCATCATGAAAACATGTCCGTGTAATGTATACCCCCTTGAACCCCACTTTTATATAGCAAAACTGGGGTATCCAGGGGTATACCTATTTTTCTTATTTTTGCTCCAAAACATAGATTGTGGGTACTCGTAAGAACCGCCTCGCCGAGGCGGTTCTAACGTGTACCCACAATCTATGTTTTGAGCAAAAATAAGTAAAAATATCAAAACTTTTCTGCTGAAAATTTTCATTTTTTATAGCTTTAAAAAATTAAAAATCACTGTATATTGCATGGGCATGGGTTTTCGTTATGGTGTCCTAGAATCATAGGCTCTGTCATCATCGGTGATTTCGTCATCTGTTCAGTTTTCATGCGGACCTGTGTCCACGTGTCTTGATTTTGTTTATTCATAAACTTTTTAAATTTTAAAGCTCTGGTAAAAGCCCGCCCTGCGGGGCAAAGTTTTTGGTAAAATCCCTGCTAAAAGCCCCGGACCTCAAGGTACTGACAATAACGAGGAACGAAAAATGACCTAAGCTATTTGAAAAAAAAAAAAAAAAAAAAAAAAAAAAAAAATCTTCACTCACCTATTCCATGGTGGTGAGATTAGGTATAAGTTAGACCAGTGGTTTCAAAACAATTTTAGCACCCCGTACATACATCGGTACCGGGGAGCCTTTTGCATTGAATGATTTCAAGTTCTTGAAACTTCAACAGCTGTGAATTAAAATATATACTTACATGTGAAAATACAGTTAAATAGTTTAATTTAAATTAATGCGAGATATTCATGTTTGTGTGTGCTTGGACACTAAACTGCTAAATTGGCGGGAAATTAAAATCCCGGCACACCCACCGACACTGACGGGACTCACCGGAGGTTAAATCCCGGCACTTAAGCCCCGCTAGGTCCCTGCTATCCCCGGCCCTGGGGACGGGGGCGTGGATATAAATGACTGGTGCATTAAGTGATTTACAAACGAAACAGTAGAGGGAGAAAAAACGTGAAACTTTCTCGAAGTGTTTGACCTCCCCATATCTTCACCGTCACAATACCATTACGAAAACTTGCCCATGCAATGTAAAAATGAACATTTTCAGTGGAAATAATCGATATTTTTAATATTTTTGCTCAAAATATAGATTGTGGGTACACGTTAGAAACGCCTCGCCGAGGCCCCACAATCTATGTTTTGGTTCACAAATAAGAAAAATATGATGAAATAGGTATACCCCCGTGTACCCCAGATTAACTATATAAAAGAGGGGGTAAACATTTCACGGACACGTTTTCCCGATGGTATGTTTTGTTTCCATCAGATATCCGACAGATCCAGTTTGGGAACAACAACAACACAAGAAAATTGTTACGACAGCTGACCGCCTTCTACAACGTGACCTACACTGGGGCTAGAGACGGGGTGGGTTCATTGCTTAGACAGGTGAGATACTGTCACGGGTGCATTTCCCGTTGCACGCACATGCAGTTTTACATGTCATTACGAAAACACGGCGATGCAATACACAGAAAAATATTTTGGTTGTAAAAATGAAAATTCCACTGGAAAATTTTTGATATTTTCTTATTTTTGCTCAAAACATAGAGGCGGTTCTAACGAGTACCCACAATCTATGTTTTGGAGCAAAAATAAGTATACCCCCGCATACCCCAGTTTTGCTACATAAAAGTGGTGTTTAAGGAGGTATACATTTCACGGACATGTTTTCCTGGTGTGATTTTTAGCTCGACTGCACGAAGTGCATACAGCTATTGCAGTCACCCCGGTCGTCCACGGTCCCGTTCCCGTGCGCGTGCGCGTCACACTTGCGTTAAAGTTTTCTAGAAGTCCATATCTTGACAACCACTCATCAGAAAGCATTCATACTTGGACCATAGATACCCCCTAGGGTTAGCTTTCATTCCATGACATCAGGCCCCTGGGTCCAGGCCAGGGGGTGGGGCTGGAGGTTAAGATCTAGAACACCTTCAAAAATGGCCATTCTTGTGTTAAAGTTTTGTAGAAGTCCATATCTTGACAACCACTCATTAGAAAGCATTGATACTTGGGCTATTGACACCCGGCCTGTAGGGTCGGCTTTTATTCCATGGCATCGGATTCCTGGGTCCATGCCAGGGGGTGAGGCTAGAGGTTCAAAACTAGAATACCATTAATGATAATGGCTTTTCTGTGATATAGTATTCAAGAAGTCTGGAAAACTCTTTATCAGGGGGCTTTCATACTCGGACCATAGGTACCCTGAAGAGTTGAGTTTCATTTCATGGCATCGTATCTCTGGGTCCCTAACTGGGGGGTAGGGCTAGAGGTTAAAAACTAGAACACTGTAAAAATAGATGTACTGCTGTGTAACTTTTACAAGGAGTCCATATCTTGACAACAACTTAACATAAAGCATTCATACTTCATACACTGTAGGTTCCATGACATCGGACCTCTGGGTCGGAGTCAGGGGGGCGGGGCTAGAGGTCAAAATCTAGAACTCCCTGATTTTTTTCTTTTTATTTCTTAATATAAACAACTTAGAAAGATGGTTGGTCATTCATCTTTTGACTTTGCGACACTGACTTGTGTGTCATGGCGGTATGGGTCGGTTGACCTACTTTCCATGGTTCAGCGATTTTGCCTTATATCTTGACACTCAATTAATATATTTTCTTACTTCTTTCAGATTATGAGTGAGTATGACCAGGCCTTTGACCCCAATATACTTATAGGTCACTGTGACCTAATTTCACGGTTCAGTGATTTTGCCTTATATCTTGACACTCAAATAGTATATTTTCATACTTCTTTCAGATTATGAGTGAGTATGACCAGACCTTTGACCTTAATATACTTATAGGTCACTGTGACATAATTTCACTTTTCAGTGATTTTGCCTTATATCTCGGCACTCAATTGGTTTATGAACAAACTTCTTTCCCACTATGTTTGCGTATGACAAGACAGTTGACCCTAAATTATGACCTAATTTCACGGTTCAGTGATTTTGCATTATATCTCGGCACTCAATTGGTATATGAACATACTGTTTTCACGATATGTTTGCGTATGACAAGACCTTTGACCCTGAAGTAATCCTATGTCACTGTGACTTAATTTCATGGTTCATTGATTTTGCCTTATATCTCGACATTGAGTTGGTATTTTTTCCTACTTCTTTCAGATTATGAATGAGTCTGACTAGACCTTTAAACCCAAACATACTTATAGGTCACTATGACCTTATTTCATGGTTCAGTGATTTTGCCTTATATCTCGGCACTCAACTGGTTTATGAACAAACTTCTTTCACACTATGTTTGCGTATGATAAGACCTTTGACCCTAAAGTAGGCCATTATGACCTAATTTCATGGTTCACGGTTCAGTGATTTTCCCTTATATCTCGGCACTCAATTGGTATATGAACATACTTCTTTCACGATATGTTTGCGTATGACAAGACCTTTGACCGTAAAGTGTTCCTGGGTCACTGTGACCTAATTTCATGGTTCAGTGACTTTGCCTTATATCTCGACACTCAGTTGGTATTTTTTCATACTTCTTTCTGATTATGAATGAGTATGACCAGACCTTTAACCCAAACATACTTATAGGTCACTATGACCTAATTTCATGGTTTGGTGATTTTGCTTTATATCTCAACACTGAATGGGTATATGATCATATTTCTTTCACATTATGAGTAAGTATGACTAGACCTTTGACCCTGAAGTACTTATGGGTCAGCGTGACCTTATTTCACGGTTCAGTGATTGTGCCTTGTATTTTGGCGCTCAGTTGGTATATGAACACACTTCTGTCACAATATAAGTGAGACCTTTAAATGTTAACTTTCATGGTTCAGTGATTTTGCCTTATTGCAATAAGGCAAAGAGATGTATAAGCATAATGCTTTGGGTAACAGGTCGGGATTGGCCTTATGTTTGACAAAGGTCAGAAGCAGTCGATCATGCTGTCCTGCGACAGCTTTTATTATTATTAAATAATTCAATAATTTTTGTATGAAGTACATGTATAGTAAAGTACATGTATAGTAAAGGATTCAGAAGAACTGTCACAGTATCCGTTTCCATATACGGAATTTTCCTGTCCATTCTGCTCAGTATCATGTTAAATGATACACGTAACATCTTTCACAGTTTCACAGTTTTTCACCAGTTTTGGCCACGGTGAAAATATGTTTCACGAGAGAGAGAGAGAGAGAGAGAGAGAGAGAGAGAGAGAGAGAGAGAGAGAGAGAGAGAGAGATTTATGATTATCTGAAAATTGATCCTTTACATGTAGTTCTACATATTGATTCATCAGGTCCAAACCTAGAAGCGGTGTTTGTCTTTCAGCAAATATTTGCAGTACTATTGGTAGAAAGAGAAGTTGTATAAAACTAACAATGATGATATGAGCCTGTGCATGAGAAAACCAACAATTTTGGTTTCCGACCAGTTCCGACACAAACCGAGCTGTACAGTCACTGAAGCAGGCTAGAAGCTTGAAATTTCGGATTTAAGAAGAAGAGAAATTGTACTATCTGTGTAGCGAAAACAAAGGCGCTGGCTGATCAGCTTCGCAGTCACCGCGAAGCTGATCTGCGGCTTTGTTTTCGCTTATGCAAATTGTTGGAGGCTCAAGTTGTATAAAACTAACAATGATGATATTGAAATTCTAGTAATTGCAGTAATTCTACCCCTCTCGTGCCACTATGTCTATTGATTAAACACTACTAAACATGGGGCACAATATGCTTAGTTTTCGTCTACATTCCTACTGACACATCAGGAAAACAATCCATGTAAAGTATACCCCCTTGAACCCCACTTTTATATAGAAAAAAACTGGGGTTTGCAGGGGTATACCTATTTTAATACCACCTGCTTATAGCACCCTAAGCAGGGTGCGATATAGGAGTCCAAATTTCTGTCCGTCCGTTCGTTCGTCCGTCCGTCCTGTCCGTCAACATTTACGTCGAAGTTTGACATTTACGTCGAAGTTTTTGTTTTCTCTGCATCAGTGATAGCTGTGACTATGAAAACTTGTATAGTAGTTGTCCTTGACATACTCTTCAAGCACACATCTTGACCCAGTGCCCTTGACCTATATTTCATGGTCCATTGACTTTGTTATTTTTTACGTCGAAGTTACGTCGAAGTTTGGTTTTCTCTGCATCAGTGATAGCCATGAGTGTGAAACCTTGCATAATAATTGTCCTTGACATACCCTTCAAGCGCGCACCTTGACCCAGTGCCATTGACCTATATTTCACGGTCCATTGACTTTGTTAATTTTTACGTCGAAGTTTGGTTTTCTCTGCATCAGTGATAGCCATGAGTGTGAAACCTTGCATAGTAATTGTCCTTGACATACCCTTCAAGCACGCACCTTGACCCAGTGCCCTTGACCTATATTTCACGGTCCATTGACTTTAATTAATTTTTACGTCGAAGTTTGGTCTTCTCCACATCATTGACAGCTGCGAGTGTGAAACCTTGCATAGTAATTGTCCTTGACATACCCTTCAAGAATTCACCTTGACCCAGTGCCCTTGACCTATATTTCACGGTCCATTGACTTTGCAAATTTTTACTTCAAAGTTTGGTTTTCTCTGCATCATTGATAGCTGCGAGTGTGAAACCTTGCATACTAATTGTCATTGACATACTCTTCAAGCACGCACCTTGACCCGGTGCCCTTGACCTATATTTCACGTTCCATTGACTTTGCCCGATGCAGGTGCGATATCGACCTCCGCGGAGTTCTTGTTCTTATTTTTTGCTCCAAAACATAGATTGTGGGTACTCGTTAGATTCGCCTTGCCGAGGCGGTTCTGACATGTACCCACAATCTATGTTTTGAGCAAAAATAAGCCGAAAAACAGCAAAAACATTCTACTGAAAATTTTCATTTTTTTTTTTTTTTTACAAATTTAAAAATCTTTGTACATTGTTTGGGCAAGTTTTCATAATGAGGTTTTAATTCCATTGTGATTCTACAAGATGACTGATGCAGTTTTCATTGGCATTGCGTTTGCTTTGTGCCCGCTCGTATCATATCTCTGTTTTTGAAGCTGTTAAAGCATAGGCAAATGTTGTTTGTTTGAAAATGTGAGCGAAGCCGAGAAAATAGCATGTTTTAAATACTTTTTTCCTGACATCATTATAATAAATTATTATTTAAGTAGAATGTATTGAATTATGAAAGAAAACACTCTCTAAATTTAGCAACTTGACTGTAAAACTGTATTTGAAAAAAAAAAGTGAAACAAATGACATTGCATGTCATGCATTGATCAGTTACTAATAAGTTATTACTGTTGGAATAGCAGTTTTTAAATAAGGTAGTCTGAGAATTATCATAAAATAGCTCACTTGCCAACGTTGCCAACGTTTGTGCTCTTTTGTAACAAACACGTTAATATAATGAGGGTTGGGTAATATGCTTTAAATAACGTATGTTTCTCGACTAGACAAGACCCACTAAAATGCTTTTAGCATACTTGAAATCGAAAAGTATTCAAAGAGGGGGTGAGGGAATTCAAGATATGCACAAGAACTGATACAGACAGATCGCATATAAACGGACGTTTTAGCATCAGCAACACATGCCGTTTGTTACAGACAGATCGCATATAAACGGACGTTTTAGCATCAGCAACACATGCCGTTTGTTTGTTTGTTTGTAATCAGGCTTAAAGTCCCAGTCAACAATTTTCAGTCATGTCGGGACGGAGCTAACTCTCCTGGGTTAAATTTAACCAGTACTGTAGGGAGTTTATGTGTCTTGCTCAAGGACACAACACGGTGACGCATGTGGGGATTCGGAGTCCGCCGCTCTACCACTAGGCCACCGCGCTCCCTACATGCCGTTTGTTGGTTGGTTGATTTGGGGTTTAACGTCCCACTCAACAGCTAAGGTCATATGGAGACGGGCTTTTGTGTATCTATGGATGCGGAAAGCTGTTTTGGTACTACTGCCACAGACTGTACAATGTACAGATTTCAAATATTTCGCTGATCCGACTATTTGAGCCTGTGCTTGAGAAAACCAAAACTTTGGGGTTTGACCAGGTCCGACACAAACCGGCCTGTACAATCTTTGTTTTCGCCTATGCATATTGTTGTTTTTCCATGCGGTGGCTTATTTTATTTCTTTTTACTTCAATTTCAGAATATTACACAGAATGCCACTGATCCTGCAAACTGTCGAAACTTATCGGATCCTGACGCCTGTCCACCTCAAGATGGTCGCCAAGATGGCAGCCACACAAGTCACGCTGAAGGTCATCATGAAGGTCACGATGGGTTCGCACTAGCTGCAAGCGTCCGGGACGCTTGTAAGAAAATTCAAGACAGGAGTATAGGCCGGTTTTACACGATGCAGGGATCAGTTGCTAAAAGGTTGCTTTACTGCCCCATGGAAAAAATAGGAACTACATTTTGGCGGAGGGTTTTGTATATGCTGACGGCCGCTGATGGTCAGCGGTTTAAAAACCCTTACGATGTGCCAATTGAAAAAGCGCTTAAATCGGACAGACTCTATACCGTCGCTTTACGGACAGTTGCTCAAGGATTCTTGAAAAGCAATTCATTTAAATTTCTTGTAGTGCGAGACCCATTCTCTCGTCTCTTTTCTGCGTTCGTAGACAAACTAGTCCCCCCTAATCCTTATTACTGGAAAGCTTTTGGATCTAAAGCTATAACTGCGTTTCGTAAGAATGCAAACACTCGTAGCAAATTATACGGCCACGACGTCACATTTCCAGAATTTGTGAAATACGTGACCGCATGTGAGAAAACCAAGAGAAACTTAGATGCGCATTTTATTAGCACATTTTCTAGCTGTAAACCGTGTGAATCGAATTACAATTATATTGGAAAGATGGAAACTTTCAAAACTGATGCATTATTCATTCTGAACAAAGTTGGAATGAATTCTACCGTTGAATTTCTGTCCGAAGGGAATACTTTTAAAGACCTAACTACAGATGATGCGATCACGGACAGCATTTATAGCCCATTCAGTTGGCGGACGAATATATTAAAGGTGATAAGTTGGGACAAAGCTTTGAGACGAATATGGCTAAAGCTACAGATGCGGGGAATCATTGCGTATTCAGAGACGTTTGATTCTTACGTCACAATGAGTGAAGTGACGGGTAATTTAACGGCGGAGCAATTCATAGAAAAAGCGCGAAAAGCGCACGCTGTGTCAAAAACAGATATATTAAAACAACAAAAATTGGAGGTACTGAGGGAAGCATTTATGATGTTACATTATGATGATTTAGTTGCATTTAGAAACGCTTTCAAATATGACTTTACTTTATATGGTTACGACGACAATCCAGTGTTGCTGTTCGACAGAGAAAAGGAGCCACAAATGCCCACGAAATATTTTAATTACGACCATCTGAACTGACGTATATGGCGCTTATCAATGAGCCAATGTACTGGTACCTATTTCTTCTCTCGAATGCCCTTTATATTTTGTACGTGCTTCATTACGAAAACATGCCCATGCAATATACAAAGATTTTTAAAGCTGTAAAGATGAAAATTTTCAGTAGAAAAATATTTTTTCTTATTTTTGCTCCAAAACATACATTGTGGGTACACGTTAGAACCACCTCATCGAGGCGGTTCTAACGAGTACCCACAATGTATATTTTGGACCAAAAATAAGAAAATTAGCAGTTTACCCCTGCATACCTCAGTTTTTCTATATAAAAGTGGGGTTTTTCACGGACATGTTTTCTTGATGGTGGGAAAGAAAATAGGCCATGTTTTCCATTGTTTACATCTTTTGACTGTTGACATGGTAGATAAACTGGAAAATGACAAAACTTATAATCGCTTACAAAAACATTTTAGTCAAGGATAATTGTACCAACTATCCGGCGTTTTACATCAGGAAAACATTTCCGTGTAATATATACCCCCTTGAACCCCGCGTTTATATAGCAGAAATGGGGTATGCAGGGGTATACCCATTTTTCTTATTTTTGCTCCAAAACATAGATTGTGGGTGCTCGTTAGAACCGCCTCGGCGAGGCGGTTCTAACGTGTACCCACAATCTATGTTTTGCGCAAAAATAAGAAAAAATATCAAAAAATTTCTGGTGAATTTTTCAATTTTTACAGTAGAAAAATAATCTCTGTATATTGCATGGGGATGTTTTCGTAATGTATTTAAATCTTTGCAAAACGTAGCCGACAATTTGTGATTAAATGAGAAATTCTTTTTTAGAAATGAAATGCAATCATGTTTACGAATTGTCTATTCACGACTGTATTAAATCAACCCACTTCATGGGCGGATCCAGAGGTGGGGACAGGGGGTCCGGACCCCCCCCCCCCCCGGTATTGCCAAATTATTAATTTTTGCCATGTCGAAATTTTCCGTCAGACCCCTTCTGGGAATTTGGACACCTTCCCCCCCCCCCCCCCCCCCCCCCCCGAGAATATTTTCTGGATCCGCGCATACACTTATCTGAAAGACGATAAAATCATTATGTATTTTATGATTTTATGTATCTACAAATGTGTTCATATATACCTTTCGCTTTAATAAAATGCATATCAAGTTCATCATGTTGATGTGATATAGAGACAAGCTTTTTTAAAAGTCTTCTTTTTTCTAAAAAAAACTATACTGTTTCTTTTTGCATTTAAAGACAATATACAGATCAGAGCATTTACATGATTTTTCATGTATTTTATCTATTCATGCGCGGATCCAGAAATTTTCATGAGAGGGGGTCCAACGAAAATGGTAATTTTTGGTCACAGACGAGGGGGGGTCCAACCCCCCAAAAATCCCGAAATTACCTTTTTTTAGGTAAAATTTTCAAATTCCAGGGGGGGGGGGGTCCGGACCCCCGGTCCCCCCCTCTGGATCCGCGCATGCTATTGTTTAAGAAATAGATCAGCTCTAGCAGTAAATTGTTGAGTAATAATTCACTGTTTGGAGGTCAGTTGTAAAGAAGATCAAATCACGAGCGCGTAGCGCGAGTGATTTATCTTCTTACAACTGACCGACAAACAGTGAATTATTACTCAACAATTCACGCACTTGAGCTGATCTATTTCGATTCTAACACACAATGAACGGAATAAATGTTGCTGAAACCGTCGATATCGTTCAGCTTTCCGCCATTCAGCGCATTGCAGATATCCCGCCAAATATTTGACTGTAATGCTGGTATTTACACACACTTATTACGTTTGTTGTGCGCTAAAACGACGTTTCACCGTCTAACGCTGCTTTGTGGGATAGCTGACGTCACAAATGCCGCAAAGTAACGTCACGCTTATTCGCCCAGTGAAATTGTTGCACAATATAACACGTTTTTTACCATTGGCTATATAGGCGAGGTGTGTTAGAATTTATGATGATGCACGTGCATTCTTACAAACAACAAAATAAAGTTTGTTTCATTACTTCATTTCGTTTCTCCTTTGTTTTACGAACCGGACAATGCCAGTTTGCTGTTTTCTGTGCGGCTGTGCGTGCTCATGCGCACGTCTGGGAAAAGTAGCTGTCTGTAAATTAAGAAATAGATCAGGTCTAGCAGTGAATTGTTGAGTAATAATTCACTGTTTGGAGGTCAGTTGTAAAGAAGATCAAATCACGAGCGCGTAGCGCGAGTGATTTATCTTCTTACAACTGACTGACAAACAGTGAATTATTACTCAACAATTCACGCACTTGAGCTGATCTATTTCGATTCTAACACACAATAAACGGAATAAATGTTGCTGAAACCGTCGATATCGTTCAGCTTTCCGCCATTGCATTGCAGATATCCCGCCAAATATTTGACTGTAATGCTGGTATTTACACACACTTATTACGTTTGTTGTGCGCTAAAACGACGTTTCACCGTCTAACGCTGCTTTGTGGAATAGCTGACGTCACAAATGCCGCAAAGTAACGTCACGCTTATTCGCCCAGTGAAATTGTTGCACAATATAACACGTTTTTTACCATTGGCTATATAGGCGAGGTGTGTTAGAATTGTGCTTTTACTTGTATAAAAATGATTATTGTTACAATTTTGAAGATTTGACACGCACTTCATATGGAATGCTACAGAGTCCAAAGATTGCCACTAATACATTACGAAAACATGCCCATGCAATACACAGAGATTTTGAGGTGTAAAAATTAAAAATTTTCGGTCGAAAAGTTTCATTCTTTTTCTTATTTTTGCTCGAAACATAGATTGTGAGTCGCCGAGGCGGTTCTATAACGAGTACCCACAATCTATGTTTTAGAGCAAAAATAAGAAAAATAGGTATACCCCTGCATACCCTAGTTTTACTATATAAAAGTGGGGTATAAGGGGGTATACATTACACAGGCATGTTTTCCTTATGTATCGCATTGGAGCCGTCAGTCTGCAGTTGTCCACAACATTTAGTTGTTCGGTCCTCATGGTGACTCTGTAACTAGTCAATGAACCATCACGGACTAACAAGTACATTATGACGAATCAAGAACTGTACGGCAGTATGTTGGAGATCCCTGGAAAACCAAGCAACATCACTGTAGGAGGAGTTGCACATGTACATGTACCTACTATCCATCCACTTACATTGTTAAAATACCCGGTCAAAATGATTAATTTCAAATTATGTAGAAAGTAACAAGATAACCTGAGATTTATATCACAATCACATACATATCCTTACGTTGCCTTTTGTAGCGTCCTGGTTGATGCCTTGTATAATTCGATTTTCTTGGAAAAATCGAAGGACAATAATTTTACATCGTAATAAAGAACACGTAAGCAATTAAGACTCCGTTTCCAGACATACATTAAACCAACGCTTTTTTTTAATGGCTGAATATTTAAGTGCTATTCAAAGAGTGGTTACCATAGGCAATTAATAATATATTTGTTGCACATACAAGTAAAACATTGAGGTAGATTCCTTGAAAACTACCATATTCAGAAAAAGTAGATATAGAGTGTCGAATAATATCATACTTGTCCAAATTAGTATATATCCTACCACTAATAATTTGTCATCAAAACTATACGCAATAGCATTATCTCATTTTAAACACACAGTAAACAGCCGGTTCAGTTGGTTAGAAAACGTCAAACGCATTTTGATAGCATGTGGTTTTAATGGTGCTTGGGATAATCATACGAGGTATGGCAGGAAAGTTCGTAGACACCATTAGTATTTTCAACAGTCAAAATGAGTATATCTTGGTTTGCAAAAATATTTCATGAGCAAATAGACGAAATTTTATGAAAATCTGGCCAACACGACATCTTCTACAGCCTTTTATGTGCACCTCCCTAGCCGGGAGCGGGGCAAGGGTCAAATCTCAGTGACGTTACTTGAAGTTTATTGCTGTCAGTGCTTTATATATTTGTAACAAGTTTAACCGATGTTTCAGAGTTATTCCACATAGGGTCCTTGGATATCGGTACAATTTCATTATGTGTATCCAGCTGGCAAATGCAGATCTGTGCCAACTGTCCTCAGGTTCTCTGATGACCGGTTGAACATATGAAACCAGTTTCATTCGCTGAGAATGTAAAAAAAGACGAGTGCCCTTCCGCCGCCGTTTAATGATCTATCGAGCATCCAAAAATCAACTCTGCCACTTGTAAACTAGTACCAGACAAGCTGATAGCTTTTATATTGTTGTTTATATCATTTCCATCGTGTTTGTTGGCCATTTCCATAACAAAAACACAATTTTATGGTTATCGGCTGTTCTCCGACGTCAAAGTTACGCCATTTTTTCAGACATTTTTTTCGGACTTCATCTGAAATTTTATTCACAGACATCAAACTGTACTGCTGCGAAGGCCCAAACATTCAGAAAACGTTGATTGAACATTCTTTCAGGATCAAAATGTTTTAACGTTACAGCACACTTCCGTGCCGTTTCACAAGCAAAAACAGAATGTGAAAATCGTCACATTTTATCACGATTTGACACCTGCCCCCCACGGCCCTACCCTCAAGCAGAAAAGTGGCCATACCAAGCGTGCCATTACTTCAAATTGCACAAAGTTTCTGAAATATACTCATAAGATATTGCTGCTTGAAATTATGCAAAACGCTTCTTCAACAACGCAGTACTTTTTCTGATAGCTGAAGTGTCTACGAACTTTCCTGCCATACCTCGTACATTTCCAAACAATGTTTGGCTAATAAAAGCTGTAAAACAGAAACTAGTGGATCTTTTTCTGAATGAATGGCAATCTCAAATAGAGAATAATCGACTTTTTAAAACCAAATTTTGTTTTGAGAGCTATCTCGTTAGGCTCCCGGCTAAATCTAGAAAATATTTATTAAAATTTAGAACGAGAAACCATAGGCTTCCAATCGACACTGCGCAATGGAGAAGAATACGGATAGAGACTAGAAAGTGTCATTTATGTCATTTAGATATTGGTGATGAGTTTCACTACATGTTAACCTGTTCTTATCTCAATAATCTTAGAAGGCAGTATATAGACAGAAAATTCTTCGTGAGACCCAATTTTATAAAGTTTTCATCTCTTCTTAATGCAATAAATCTTGCTACACTAAGGAAACTTTGCCTGTTTATTAAAGGTATTTTCGATAGTTTGTAACTTACCCGGCCCTCCCACTGAAATATGTTTAAACCTATAATCATTTAGCTAAATTTTCTAGAGGAAAAATATTTCAGTAAAAATTGTGAATCATATTGTATTATATGCATTTTGTATGTTTATTGAATGTATATTTATGCAGTTTGTACACTACGCCTCGTATCATGCTGATTATTCATTGTACCTCATGTTGCCTCGGTAACGAGGATTGAGAGATTGAAAATAAACTTGTAAACTTGTAGGAGAAAGGTGTGCAATTACAGGTGATAAACCAGCATTAATGGCCCTGTACAAAGGCTAGCAACAAACGACAGACAATGTATAAACCCGTTAAAGTCGGTCCCAAATCTTAACATTTAACCCATTACTGGCGAATGAATGGACATGTCCGCCATCATTGATTGGGAGAGTCCACTGTCTTGAGGGACCTTAGATTTGATTTAAAATCTTATTTTTTTTTCGATCAATTTCAGAATACAGAATAGCTCCAGAAGGGACGCCGAGTTTCTGAGGCGCTACGGTTTGCTTATGTTCCATGAAAGGGACGCCAGGCTTATATGAGTTAGTATTGTCTTCGTTTTAGCTCACTTGAGAAGGTTGCAAGCCAAAACCCATGTGCAAGACGAGCTCTTTTATGCAGATAATATGGATAAGAAATTAAAAATGTCAGCTCCGAGGCAAAAATGAAAAGGGTTACACTCACGTGTTAACTATGATTTCACAATCAGCACAAAAGACAGGTTGTACACCAACCAACACCTGGAAAACCGTACAATGAACCAACAGTTACTATCACTGTGAATGGACAAACACTGACAGTTGTTGATAAATTCGCCGTCTTGGGAAGCACTCTCTCCAGAGCAGTGCACATTAATGATGAGGTCACTGCCAGAAATGCAAAAGCCAGTGTGGCATTCGGAATACTTCGTGCAAATGTCCGGGAATGAATCAAGCTTGACACCAAGCTGAAAGTCTGTGGCACTCCCCACCCTCTTGTATGCATGTGAGACCTGAGCAGTATACCAACGTCGTTTCCACTTAAAAATCAAGTGACAAGACAAGAGGTTCTGAAGTGGGCAGGAATGCAAAGCATGCAAATGTATTATGTAGTCTTAAAGCTGCTAGCACAGCTAGATTGACTGGCAATGTTAAAAGAATGCCTGATGAACGACGTCCAAAGGATTTTTTCTATGGGGAATTACAGGAGGGAAAGGGCTCTCAAGGTGACCAGAAGAAACACTACAAAGACACCCTCAAAGCCTCTCTGAAGGATTTCGACATACCGAAAGGGTCTTGGGAACAGACTGCACAGGATCGATCAAAGTGGCGACGTCTCATCAACAAAGGAGCAATTCACTATGATGATGATAATAATAATAATAATAATAATAATAATAATAATAATAATAATAATACAGGGGCGGATCCAGGATTTCTGAAGAGGGGGTTCAAATGTAGAAAATGGGGGTTCGTTTGCCGAATTTCACACAAAATCTTTTGAAATTCCCCATGAAAACGAAATAATGTGGGTCCAGAGGGGGGGGGGGGGGTTCAAGCGAACCCCTTGAACCCCCTCTAAATCCGCCACTGATAATAATAATAATAATAATAATAATAATAATAATAATAATAATAATCTGTGAAGCTGAAAGAAAGTTCAGAAAACGCGAAGCCAATGGGTCAGCAGATTCCTTGACCATCAGGAAAACATGTCCGTGAAATGAGTACCCCATTAAACCCCACTTTTAAATAGCAAAAATGGGGTTTGCAGGGGTATACCTATTTTTCTTATTTTTGTTCCAAAACATAGATTGTGGGTACTCGTTTGAACCGCCTCGGCGAGGCGGTTCTAACGTGTACCCACAATGTATGTTTTGAGCAAAAATAAGAAAAATATCAAAATTTTTCAGCTGAAAATTTTCAGTTTTTAAAGCTAAAAAAAATCTCTGTATATTTCATGGGCATGTTTTCGTAATGACTCGCCAACACACCAACGATGGTCATTCTCATTACAGAGAGACGAACGACCAAAACATTACGAAAACATGCCCATGCAATATACAGAGATTTTTTCAAGAAGAAAAAATACAAAATTTCACCAGAAAAAAGAATATTTTTCTTATTTTTGCTCAAAACATAGATTGTGGATACACGTTAGAACCGCCTCGCCTTACATACATGTAAGGGTTTATATTTTCTACGCAAACCCATATGCTATGTGTATACCCATATATTTTTTACTGTATACTGAGTCGATTAATTTCTGACCATTACCCTAGGAGCTGTGGAATTGTGACTTGCTCAAGGCCACAAGGAACGGCGACCCGGCTGAGGATTGAACCCGGGACCGTTCGTTCGTTGTTTTGTATTAACTTCCAATTCTGGAACACCAGGAGATTTCCTGTAGGTTATCTTCTTGAGCTCAATTGACTTTTTCTTAATAAAGTTTACAGAGGGCGCTTGAAACAACCAATGTAGAACTGAATGTACACTATATACAATCCTAGAGGACACGCCAGTTGAATGTTACTCCGTCGATAGCTTCTGGATTCTTGCTGAGTGTATTTTGTAGCACAGCTCTGTAGTTTCTTTTAATATGTTCTTATATTCAGATTTCTTTTTAATGATAGAATAACGTGAACAGTCTAATATGAGTTTCACCAAGCTGTCTCTGTTATCAAACAACTCTCTCCACTTAAGAACGCCAATGCAGTTTATGACCTGATTTTTGATTGATACATATAGGGGTTTTCTCTGTTGGATGAAAGCTGGACATTCAAGTAACATATGAGCTAAGTCTTCGACATATAGACCACAGCATTTACATGTTGCGCTGACAGTTGCTTTCTTAAATTTATGACTTGTACTTTGAAGCATATAAGTTCCAGTTAACATTCTGCATTTCACAGTCCCTTTTCTCACATCAGAAACTATCGAGTCCAGGGAATTCCAGACAGGGTGTGTCTCACCAATGTTCAAACCGTTAATATCCAGGTACTGGAGAGTAGATTTCTCTTGAGCTTCAGTTTTTAACAATTCTGACCAGTATTTGTTTACAGCCTCTTTTACTGTACATTTCCAAGAGTCTTTTGATGGATGCTTAATTTTCAGTTCTTCTAATGAAGGTAGCTGGTACTTTTCCAACACACACTGAACTCTACAGAAATAACTCAGAGGATTTTCAAGATTCACTGCAACTTGACGTTCTGACAGTTCTGTTATGGTTTCATTTGAAGATACCAGAATATTATATAGCAGGCTGAGTTGTCTTTTATGGAGTTCTCCCTCTATCGGTAATGCGCCTAATAGTAGATGTACTGCACAGTTTGCTGTTCTTATGGGTAGTGATTGAAAACGTTTAAGATTGTCCACATGGAATTTTGATAGTAAGTTTAGCTGTGTCTGATTCACTGGTAAAACTTCGAGACCAAATAGGAGTCTGGGTAATACGTAACACTGGTATATTTTATATGAAACACGTGGATTTATGCCATTTGATCCATGTACTCCTGTGTTGATTAATGCGTATAGTGTTCGCCTTGCCAATTTTAATCTCTCCTCAATGTTTATAATGTTTTCATTACATTCAGAACGTAAGAGTCCAAGATGGGTGGTATCCGTTGATAGTGATATAGTCTTTTCACTGAGTTCTAGCGAGAATGACTTCTTTGGATATGATTTTGGTTTGTTCAGTAAAACAGCATTTGATTTATCTGGATGTATAGTTACGTGATCTTGTTTTGAATGTCTTTTTACTACGTTGGCCATAACTTGCAGTTCGTTTTCACAGTCAGATAGTAACGCTAGGTCGTCAGCACAAGTGGGACACCCACAATATGTTGTACCAATAAAAAGTCCAATTTTATGTTCTTTCAATTCCACGAGACACGGGTTTATGTAGGTTTTATAAAGAAAGGGTGACAGGATAGCACCCTGCCTGACGCCCTGATGAATACCGAAATGGTCACTAAGTTCTCCTAACCACTTGACCCTTGATGTAAGTCCAGAGTATAAGTCTTTCACTATTGTCCACAGTGTTGGATGAATTCCCATTTCATACAATTTGTCTAGCAATATGACGTGATTAACCACGTCAAATGCCTTTTGACTATCAAGGGTCACTAGGAATAATGGTTTACATGTATTTAGTTTTGTTTCAGCCCTAGCTTCAGAGACTATTAATGCTGACATCACAGGAGACAGTCCTTTCGTGAAACCGAATTGTAATGATGATTGTTCAAATGTTTCAGATAGTCTTGGGAGTAATACACTTTCAAATAATTTACCGAGGATTGGCGTAACTGTTATACCGCGGTAGTTATCAAGCATAGTTGGATCTTTAGATTTTTTCAGAACTGGTGTCAAGATTCCGCATTTAAAAGCATCCGGAACAGTTTTTGATTTGAGGATTTGATTAAAAATGTTAGTGATTTCTTCCACAAGCACGGGTCCTGAATATTTCAAATGTTCTGCCGATAAGCCGAATTCGTCAGCAGCCTTTTTGTTATTTAGAGAGTTTATGGCTTTCCGCACTTCTTTTGTTGAGATTTGTTCAAGTTGATCTGGACTTTCCTTACATATTTGCTCTATGATCCTATGACGGACTGAACAGAGTTCCAGGTATGCGGAATCATATCCTTTGTCCTTTGGAGTTGCTAGGTCTTCATAGTACTTGGCAAGGGCATTTCTCTGTAGGTTTGGAGAATATATCTCTTTATCATCCACCCTAAAACATCCTGAATATTGATGTTTATCCCCCTTATTTCTCCTTATCAATTGATAGAATTTGTCTGTTGATGGATTTTTCATTAAGTCATTGTAGAAGTTCTTTCGAGCAGTTAGCTTTTCATTCCTTAGCTGCTTTCTTAATTCTCTTTTGGCTAAAATATTATCTTTACGTAAGATATTGTCACATTTTCCACTTGCGACCCATAGCTTATATTTCTGTTTACATATTTCAAGTTGTTTTTTCACTTTTGGAGAAGCTTTCCATTTTGGTCCTTTCAGTTTTATAACTGCTGTAGGAACTGCACGTTCAGTGGCTTTATGTATTACAGTATTGAGTTCTGATAATCTTTGGTCAACAGAGACTGGTCCTTGTTGTTTAGATTTTGTCAGTTCCATTTCAAGTGACTGTATATATGCTTGTTGGTCAATTTTTTCCCATTTCAATTTCTTAACTGTCTTTGTTAAGTTTTTGCTTGGTTTTATTGTACCTATTCCACATTTTACTCGTAACATGGCTGATACTTTCACATGACTTGAAGTATTCTCAGAGTCTTTGCCTGATATTTCCAGATTATATAGGAGTTTTATGTCTGTAGCTAGAATATAGTCTATCTGTGAGCTAGAATTTCCAGAATGGTGGAAAAACGTATGCTGTGTTGATTTTTGAGTTTCAAGTCCTTGTTCTTTCACAAAGTTTTGGATTAATGAATCATGTTTGTTATAAGGTCTAGGGGGAAGCAAAGTTCCATTCATATCCCCAACTAATATGACTTTATGGGTATTTCTATACTTTGTTATAATATTGTCTATAATGTCCAAACATTCAGCATATTCAATATGTGAATTAACAGAAGTGTTATTTGTGGGAAGGTATACATTGATGATACACAGTTGAGTTTCCCCAGATAGTTCAATTGCGATAATTCGTTCATTTCCTTCATTGACCTTTTTCACCCTACTTGACCACGAACTGGGCCAAAGTATTGACACTCCACCATGACCTCTTGGTAGACTAAAACCAGTTAAGGGTTCGGATTGATCACTGCATCTTGAATAAGTGTCTTTATCTAGCGCTAATGTTTGTAATTCATGTTTCTGACATTCCCACATCCAATGTTCTTGTAGGCATACGATGTCATAGTTTTTGCATAGCGTTTGAAGATAAGCAACATTATGTCGGACACCTTCTATATTGCAGGAGACAATGCTTGTTCCCTGCTGTCTTCTGCCTGGATCTGTCGAATCAGTTCTGGTGGATTGTGTTTTCTGGGGGGAAGCGACAAAAAAGGACCACTGGACTGGTTTCCCTTTGCTGTGCGTATTTGGTGGAGTTTTTCAGGTGTATCCTTTATATGAATGTAGTTTTCATTGGAGTTTATACGTTCACATATTTCTGGATCTGGCTCTGGTATAGACTGAATATTCACGGCAGACAGTTCTGATTTGTCGACGGTTGAATTTTCACTATGTCTCTTCTCTCCCGAGCGAGGCTTTTCGTTTGGCTGATTATGATTTTTTCTTCTATGATCGGTGTGGACTGGTGTGTCATTCACGGTCCAGTTCTTTTGAGAGATTTGCTGTCGGTTGGGCAGTTTATTAATGCCCTGGGTTGTATCACTCTTTTGTTGTGGCTGGGGATGCGAACCGTTTAGTTCAGGCTGGTTCTGGTAATTGAATAGTGGTAAAGTCTGTTGTTGTACATTGCTCTGGGCTACAGGGTACACTGGGGTATTCATTGTAGTGGCTCTGTACTGGGGAGGCTGGAAGGCTGGCGTTGGTATAATAACCTGAGGTCTTGGTGGGTGATTCACAGTCCATGGGGGTTGGTATATATTCATATTAGGCTGGTGGCACCCGTATGTGGTAAACTGGTATGGATATGGTGTCTGATTCCATATTCCTTGGTTAAATTGTCCATGGTATACATTCGGGGCAGCTGGCATGGCAGGAGGTGGCATTGGTTGGGCCGTATTATAATAGTATGGTCTATTCTGTGAAGCTAGCTGTATGTGGAGGGCATTGTTGATATACAGGTTCTGCATCATTTGCATCTCTAGCATGCGAATTCTATTTTCTTGTAATTTGTCCTTCATGTCACTACAGCAATTATGTTTACACATTTGATCGCTTTTACAGGATTGTTCTTCTTGTTTTAGTTCTGAGGGTTTTTTACTGTCATTTGATTTTTCGTAAAGGTTCAGAGTAGATTTCAGTACATTTATCTGGTTCTCTAGGTCAAGAATGTATGATTTCACACCGATATCATCTTTGTTAACCTTTGATGTCGTTTTTGTGGATCTCTTGGGTTTAACTTTAGTATTATTTTCACCATTTTGACTATTACTGGCCTTGTTTTCACATGGTGCTACAGTAACTGGTGGTTTACTAGTATTCAGTTCATGAGTTTGTTGTTCATAGGCAACTTGATTGACCGAAGATTTGTCTTGGTTTAAAGATTCATCAATGTTAATGACATGAATGTTTTCTAGTTCAGTATTTTCATTATGTATGGACATATCACTTTCCTTTTCAGATACAGAATACTTCAGATTGTCTGTACAATGGACACATATAAAGTCTTCCGAGCCTAGGGTATCTATTGCAGTGTCATTTATGTCTATACATTCATAGTGGAACCATTCAACACATTCTCCGCATTGAACTACTTTGCCGTATGCCTGTTCTTGACAGATGGGACAAATTTCACAAACGTCGTCATCAGTTTCTGTTTCAGCCGAGTTCATGACTGTATTGTCTATGTTTGTTTTATTTTCAGATGCATTACTACTTTCTATTTGTCTACTGTTTATCGTTTCAGTCTGAATTGTATCTTTTGTTAATACCGAGGCGATATTTGTGTTGATGATATCTAGCTGGGAGCATCTTTCTTTCATCTCCAAACCGAGTTTTTCAAGAATGTCTGTTATGAATATTTCTATTTTGCTACCGTTTACTAAAATTTGTGAAGTTGTATGGTAGAAGTTTATGACATACTTCAGAATCTTTCCACATGAACCATCAGCTTTCTTGTTAAACACCTTATAACAAGAGTCTAATTCGAACCTTGCAGATCCAAACCTTCCCTTTTTTCTACTGCATATGAGAAGTCTTTACTATGTAGTATTTGATGAATGCATACTTTTGATAGTTCATATGCTGCTGTGCTAAGTTCAATCACAAGATTGTTCCCTTGTTTCATTTCATATGTCATATGTTCCTTCATGCAACTTTCATTCTTTTTGCCAAGTGATTTACTTTTATCTAAAGAGTAGTCTTTTGTAATGTTTTTAGCTATTGGAGGTTCTGAAGATGTTGGAACCAGACTCCCAGAGGATGACTTTCTAGTTAGTCTTTTGGTTGCAGGGATTAACTGATCATTGGTAGGCCCCATCTTGGTGAGAGTCATTTAAAATCAGAGTTCAGTTCGGTTAAAATGTAAACTAGATTAAAACTCCTTTAAGAACACTTTAAAAATCATGTAACTGCTGACGTAGGACTTTTCTTGTAAAACTATTCTGACAGTTTGAAATTGGTTAAAAATTAAAATTCAATTTAATTTCAGGGTTGGAACTATTCAAATTTAAGAGATTTTTCTGTTAAAATCCCCTGAGACTTTCTTTAAGCCTTTAAAATATTGACTAAAACTAAAATATATTCCTTTTCAGAAGGTGAGAGGCTAGTTCGTTCACAAATTTTCAATTTTCATTTTTCTCCAGGTAAGCCGCCATCTTGGGTCTTTGTTCTTTCTGTTTCCGCAAGAATAAAACCAGGAAATTATGAATATACAGGACAGGTGACAATATAAAACACAAGTTGGGATGATCGGTGATGGTTGTGACACTAAAACTCTATTCTATCTGTGATGGTGAACTATAAAACAGAATAAAACAACAGGATTTTTTCTTCTCGCGGAAAACACGTCCTTCTCCTTCAACAGCGCCCTCTTGACTCGAGACCTCTGGGACTCGAGTCCGACTCTCTACCCCTGTGCCATTCCGCTCCACATATGAGGCGAATTTAGGGGTCTGAATCCCATCAAGACCTGGTTTGAGACATGTTTATTGTGTTTCATGTAGTTTTGATGTTTGGGTTGGTTTTAAGTGGTTTGGGGGTGGTTAGGGGTGTTGCCACGGTCCACAGAATTTCGGTGACTAGTGCTACCTTCGTTGGAGTTTACGCCTATAAAAATAGACCAATCAGATTTTTTCAAAATCTTCGGTCCGATTCTGCTTTGTTTAGATTGACGACGATTTCGTGCCAAAATTTCAAGCTTAATTATGCCTCCGAAGAAGAAGAAGAAGGGGAAGGGAGGAAAGAAAAAGAAGAAGGATGGTAAGCAGAATCTATGCCAAACACAATGATACCAGAATAGCCATCACTTTTCGAAATTCCTCAGCACTATCATGACTTATCACTATCCCATCTATCCTACTATCAGTGTTTATTCATTATTGGATATCTTTTGAATTGATTAATTTAATGAATTTTATGCTGCATTTACATCATGTTCCTGGAAATCACTGCAGCCCTATTATTTTGCCTAAAACGTAGCATGCCTCAGAATTCTGAGTTTATTTCTATATCAATTCAAGTTCTGTTAATATGTCTTGTTACATGTAGGTCTTCTTACACTGTATCAGTGGCGCATTTCGGGGGGGGGGGGGGGGGGGGGATTTGATTTGTGAAAATAAGGTAAAAGTGTTGAAAACAAATCCCCTCTTAATGGATTTTAACCCCCCTTCCAGAAATCCTGGATTCACCCAGGCTGTGTATTTAATATGAATGTCAGTGACAAGCCTTGGCATTGAAAGGCTGTGTGACCAAGGAGCGCTAGGGCCTTTTATGGGTGGCCTACGGCCTATCACTATTATCAGCATGTTCCGGTACAACCTGTCACGTTCTGATGAGATCTGTTGCATTCTGATAAAGTGTAAAACACATTTATACTTTATGTCAAGGTTTACTAAGGACAAAACGTTGACACCATGTAATTTAAGAGTACTTTTGTCATGTTTGTGACCACTGTATAAGAAAATGCCCTCTGTAACAAAAGTTACAAACACCCCCATACAGCCAGCTGCGTTGTTAATTGTAAGCATTGGGGATTTGCATGTCTTTGCTTTTTCTTCATTATTATTCTTTCTATGGTTATAAACTGTTCTTATACATGCACTGCAAGCATTGTGATAACCGTATTATAATGTGACACACCGTAGTATAGACTCAAGACCTACATACTGCCACAAGCCCACACAAACATTCTGGGCAGGTTTGTGCAACATCTGTTGTGGACTGGCACAGTGATAGAGTATCAAACACTGACCAGTCTGAGAGGTCCTGGGTTGGAGCCTCGACAGCCTAGGCATCATTCTTTGTGGTCTTGAGCAAGTCACAGATTTTGAAGATGGTCAGAAATCGATTGACTCAGAGCACAATAGAAACCATTTAATTTTTAAGATCTAGATGTCTTATCTGACATGCTCTTTTTCAATTACAGATGCTACCCTTGAGCTTGAAGACAAATACAAAAGGACTGTTGATGAAATTGAGGCACTTAAAGACCACCTTGGTAAGAGAACAACTTGCTAACATATCCATATTAAGCCATTGCAGATAAAAGCCTGCCCTTGAGTTTCTGACCTGGACCAACTCAGAACTTGCAGCCAGAGATGTTGCTTCGGGGCTTGAAATTTTGGATTGTAAGAAGCCTGATTGTACTACCCTTGCAGTTGTGAAAACAAAGATGTTATACTGTACAGATGTCTTTCACGGTTGCATATGTACTAGTCAGGTTTTCTTATGATTGGACTCTGATGTTAACTATCCTGGTGGCATTTATCAGACTTTACAATACATAATATGAGCCACATCACGAGAAATCCAGATTTTTGCATATGTGAAAACAAAAACGCAGATAAGCTGTGGAGTAACTGCACAGCTGATCAGCGCCTTTGTTTTCACTACATGGATGGTAGTATTCCTTTTCCGCTTATAGCCAAAATTTCAAGCCTCTAGTCAGCTTCTGTGACTGTAAAGACCAATTTGTGTCACAACTGGTTGGAAATCCCGAAGACCGGTTTTCTCGCGTCGCGGCTCATATTATGATCAATTCTTAACAATAGCCATACAAAAAAGTTTAGCAAAGCTTTCAACATAAGGGCAAATGCAGTTTTGCTGGATGGACTCCAGGTCACATTGCTTGTGTTTTGCTTCTGATTTGCTTTTAAAAAAGCTTTTATTGTGTTTTGTTTTGTATGTTTCATGCACATACATGTACCAGTTTATCTGAAACTTCCTGATTTGTAGTTGACATTTGATTCCATGTTACGAATCAGGAAATTTATTTAATTAACAACATCTTGTGGCTTTAAAGCCTTGGACATTACCTTCATTTTGAAAACTTCACTTTTGATCTTGGAAATTTATGAATAGAATCCATATTTAAGCCCATTATGCCAAGTGTATAACAAGCAAACTATGGAGAAATTTTGTTGTTTTAGCCATCCGCAAGGAGTTGTCACGGAGGGCGACAGGTCTATCAGATGAGATACGCAGTAAGATGAAAGATGCAGAAAAGACACTGGAGGAACATAAGGCTGACCAGAAAGCCATTAATGCAGGTAATTTATGTAGCATATTTTAAAGGATTCATTGGGATACCCATTAAACATGTTAAAGGCATGCTAACAACATACTGAAGAATACTTAAGCCCCTATCTCACTGGAATGCGACAACTGGAGACTATTTCGCAACTATTTCGACAAAGATTAACGATATAAACACAATTTTCATGTTGCAGTCTCATTGGATGGACATTTATGCGATAAACTCGCGAATTTCGGTCTAATTTTGAAAATATATCTCGCTACTGTCCCGCGACAGTCAGTGCAACAGTCACGCGACATTCATGAGAGTGTCTCATGACTTTCCCACAGATGTAGCTTATTTTCATTTTCGTTCGTACGACAGTCGCACAACATTCATGAGAGTGTCGCACGACATTCGTACGAATGTCGCTTAGTTATATTTTATCGCCAGATAGTCGCAAGGTGTTCGCATGTTTTCTCAAGACTGCCTCGCAACTGTCGTACGACACTCGCACGACATTTGTACGAGTGTCGAGAAAATTTAGCATTGTAAATTCGCCAAACATTTCGCGGCAACAGGTTCGAGACACTTGCACGAACGTCATACGACCGTCTTGCAAAATATTTAGGCGAAAAAATTTGCTTAAAATTTTTAAACATGTTTAAAACCTTAGCGACCAATTCGCGACGCATGAAAATTCTCACGACACTCGTGCAACACTTGTACGAATGTCATGCAAAAGTCCGCGACAAAATTCGCAAACCAGTCGCGAGAAATTTGCATGCCATTGAGATACTAGCTTTATGGATAACACATATTTGCAGATAGCCTTGAAATAAGCATGCTTTCCATTTTACTACATAGATTTATACTTGATTGAAAATTTTCAGTTAAAAGTGCACTGTAGAATTCTTAAGGATTGGGGCACACATCAGTGAAGGCCACAATAGTCAAGTCAAATATGCATGCTTTCCATTTGAATTTACTTTTTCAAGAACATTGTCAGTTATTTACATTTTGTTTCAGATCATTATTTGGTGATGAAATTGAAGCATATGTACGCTTCTTTGGAGTCAGATATGATTTACAAATGATGAAAAAATTTCATGTGTAACTCTGTCTCTTCAGATATGACTCGGCAGTATAAAACTATGCAGACTGAGATGGGTCTGAGAATACACAAGCTAGAGACAGACTTACTGCGCACAAGACAACTATTAGGTAATTGTCCTGGTAATAATTAAAGTATTGGTCCTCAACAGACTTTCTAGGATTTAACTAATCCTACCTAGAGCTAGGGTTAGTCACAGTCTCACAGATAAGCATGAGATTGAATCAACAACCTATTACAAAAACACGCCCATGTGATATACAAATTTTTCTTAAGTTGTAAAAATTGAAAATTTTCAGTAGAAATCTTTTGATATTTTTCTGATTTTTGCTCAAAACATAGATTGAGGGTACACGTTAGAACTGCCTTGGTGAGACGGTTCTAACGAGTACCCGAGTACTATGTTTTGGATCAAAAATAAGAAAAATAGGTAGATCCCTGTAAACCCCAGTTTTACTATATAAAAGTTATGTGGGGTATACATTGCATGGACATGTTTTCCCGATGCCTTGGTTTACCAGGCAAATGGTTTATCCTCTACACCATGATGGTTTGTATTTCATAGCTTTGAAAGTACAGTGCACTGCAGATATGTTAATCCACACAAGCCTGGTAGGAAACCTGTGGGACATAGGCAAACAGAAAACCGGTAGCCACAGATGACTATTCTGTTTGCTTAGAGGAATTTCATCTAAAAATGCAAAAGTAATTTAAAATCACTCCTTTGATGCTCCTAAAAATGAAAGTGAACTCATCCAAATGATAATGTGTCAGTTCGTTACAAATCGTTTTATTTCATTTTCCTTGACATTTCTACAGGAACGACTGAAGCCGAGCTGAAAAAGACGCAAGAAGAAAAGGACAAAATGATGAGAGAAAAAGACGATGAGATCAACAGATTACAGATGAAAATTGATGGCATGGAAAAAGATTACGAGAGAATTGTTGATGTAAGTTTCGATGTATTACCAGTACATCTTAGAATGCGCTGTAAATTATTATATTAGCCATTGCGTGAGAAAACAAACAATTTGGGTTTCTGACCAGGTCTTACAGAGACAGGGCTGTACTGTCACAGAAGAACGCTAGAAGCTTGAAACTTTGAATATAAGTAGCAGAGGAATGGTACTAATCCATATAGCGAAAACAAAGGCGCTGATCAGCTGTGCCGTTACAGTTACTAAGCTGTGCAGTTACAGTTACTGCACAGCTGATCTGCGCCTTTGTTTTCGCACATGCAAATTGTTAGCTAACCTGAGCCGAAGGCTCACAGGTGAGCTTATTGGATAGACAGGCATCTGGCGTCCATCCATCGTCGTCCATTGTCCACCATTTTCAAAGATCTTCTTCTCTGAAACCCCTTGGCCAGTCAAAGCCAAATTTTATAGAAAGCCTCTATAGGAAGGGGGGACTAATGTGTATATAAGAAATCTAGGTCACATGACCAAGATGGCCGCCATGCCCATATATGGTAAAAACCCTTCAAAAATCTTCTCCAGAACAGGTGGACCGATTTCAACGAAACTTAAGATGAAGCATCGATGGTTCAAGCACTACAAAGTGTATATAAATCATTACTCTATGACGGCCTTGACCTATTTTACGGCAAGGTCAACATAGGTCGCCAATGCATTTGAATGGAGGAAAACTTTTAAAAAGTCATTTAAAGTGAAAGTCTTGCAGGAAATGGGCAGTAGGACTGAATATTAATGATTCTGAAAAAATTGGACCCAAAGGACTCATCTGCCCCCACCCCGGGGCATTATACATGTATATTACCATAATATTCAAACATCTCCTCCTCTGAAACGGCTTGGCCAATCAAAGCAAAATTTTATGTGAAGCATCTATAGAATGGGGGAATCAATGTGTATGTAAATATCTAGGTCACATGACCAAGATGTAAATAGTATATTCACCAGTGTATATAGAGCTCACAAAACCAGACATAAATACCAACATAATTGTATTCTTCAACTACGTCGTCAGACCGTTCTCCGAAAAGTCAGCGGAGGAGATTTACCTTGAACAGAACAGAACAGAACAGATGGGCACCTTGCCCATATACGTAAAAACCCTTTGAAAATCTTCTTCCCCGGAACTAGTGGATCGATTTCAAAGAAACTTGGCATGAAGCATAGATGGCTTAATTACTACAATGTGTATATAAATCATGACCCTGTGGTGACCTTGACATATTTTATGGCAAGTTCAACATGGGTTGCCTATGCATTTGAATGGGGAAAACTTTTTAAAAGTCATTTGAGGTGAAAATCTTGCAGGAAATGGGTAGTAGGACTAAGTACTAATGATTCTGAAAAAAGTTGGACCCAAGGGCTTATATGCCCCCTCCCCGGGGCAATATACATGCATTTTACCATAATATTCAAACATCTTCTCCTCTGAAACCGCTTGGCCAATTAAAGCCAAATTTTATGTGAAGCATCCATAGGATGGGGGAACCAATGTGTATATTAATAATTTAGGTCACATGACCAAGATGGCCGCCATGCCCATATATGGAAAAAACCCTTCTCTGAAACAAATAGACTGATTTCAACGAAACTTGGCGTGAAGCAATGATGGATAAAGTACTCCAATGTATATATAAATCATGACCAAGTTTATGGCAAGGTCAACATGGGTTGCCTATGCATTTGAATGGGGAAAACTGTTAAAATGTCATTTGAAATTGACAAATGGACAGAATATTGATTATTCTGAAAAAAAAAATGGCCCAAGGGCTTCATCTGCCCCTGCACTGGGGTTAAATACCATTATATTCAAACATGTTTTTTGGTATATACAGCAGATCTCAGGTGAGCGTTTACAGGACCATTGGTCCTCTGGTTGCTTTTCTGATGCAGTGGCTCGTATTGCATTTTCATGTAGGTAAATGAAAGTTACAGTAACCCAGTTTGTTTTTGGGGGCTAAATTACATTCAATTTGGGGTATTTCAGTATCTATAAGCAGTTAAAATATTGTGCTCAGCTGAGTTGAGTGAGCATGAAGAAAGTTTTATAATCTTGGGGCATGGTTTTCTCATGACAAGGCTCTGATCTATTGCAGGAAGCACTTGATAATCTGATACAGAAGATTGATATGGCTAAAGAAAAGTGGGAAGAGAAAGCGACCCTTGTTCAAGTTAACAACAAACACTTACTCATGGAGTTTGGTCTCAACCCATTAGAACTGTGAAGTAGATGTAGAATAGAAACTTGAAAAGCAACACTTATTCTTGTGTTGGGAGTTAAACAACACAGTTAAAAGTTGTGCATGTCTGTTTGAGTTGGTGCTTTACATCCAGTCAACAGGGACAGTCTTTTATCCTAGCCACACTATTTCTTGGCATATTTCATTCACAGCAAAGTGACAAATGTTTGAATCAGTGGAATAGGAAGAATTGTTGTACAAATATTTACATGACCAAATCTTCATAAAAGAAATGTGCTGGACATGGCAATCAATCATGGATCATGCTACCACTCAAGCTATGGCACCCGGTAAAACTTGAAAGTGAGATCATGTTGAACTTGTTGTTTAACTGTTTGAAAGTCCTCAGTTGGGCTGTTTAATAATAGTGTCCATTTCTTCCGTAACTGATTACTGCTTCATTTAGATCAGTTGCAGATTAGGGAGCGCGGTGGCGTAGTGGTAGAGCGTCGGAGTCCGAATCAAGAGGTCCTGGGTTCAATCCCTACAAGCATCACCGTGTTGTGTCCTTGAGCAAGACACATTAACTCCCTACAATACTGGTTAAACCCAGGAAGAGTTGGATCTGTCCCGACATGACTGAAAAATTCTTCACTTGGACATACAGCCTCAATACAAACAAGTTGCAGATTGATCGAGTCATGCTTCGTGTTGTGGTGCTGTTTTATGTCAACTTCAACAGCTGTCTTGTGGCCAGTTATGTCATCACAGTGTTCTCTCGATTTTGACCTCGGGCATGTCAAGGGTCACGCAAGTCCATCAAGTAGCATGGGAAATGCCGCTAGTTTTCTGTTCATCAGGATAACATGTCCGTGTATTTAATACCCCCTTAATCCCCACTTTTATATAGAAGCTGGGGTATGCAGGGGTTTACCTATTTTTCTTATTTTTGCTCTGCAATGCGATTTTAACATGTATCCACAATCTATGTTTAGAGCAAAAATAAGAAAAACATGAAAAAATTTCTGCTGAAAATTTTCAATTTTTATAACTTAAGAAAAATCTATATATTACATGGGTGTGTTTTCGTAATGCACTTTGCTTGCATGCATAGATAGTATGAGTACTGTTACAATCTGAATATCCTTTCACATGCTACTAAGTAGACTTGGTAATCTTTTGGCACTCCAAGAGGTCAAAATTGAGCTATATAGTCCCAGACGATCGTAGTAGACTTGCGTCACAGGTTTACCGTTGTACATATGAATGAAATAAATGCATTTGACCAATAGGAACAGGCGTGTCATTCATGTTTATAATGGTAAATCTGTGACGTAAGTCTACTACAGTCGTCTGGGATCTATTCACTGATATGACACAGAATAACATTTACTGTATAATACAACCAAAATAAAACATGTACTTAATACATTGAAACAAGCATTTTGTGAAAAACTGGCATCTGCATTTGAGCCACATCATGGGAAAACCAACAATTTGCATATGCGAAAACAAAGGTGCAGATCAGCTTCGCGGTAACCGCGAAGCTGATCAGCGCCTTTGTTTTCGCTACACGGATAGTACAGTCCCTCTACTCCCTAAATACGAAATTTCATGTTTCTAGCTCTTTTCTGTGACTGTACAGCCTGATTTGTGTCGGACCTGTTCGGAAACCACATTGTTGGTTTTCCCAAGAGGCGGCTCATTTAATACGAGGTTCAACACAAACCTGGCTATGCAATGAGAGGATGGCAAAAGGGCTTAAAATTTCATAATTAGGAGGTAAAGCTGAGGGACTGTATAATTTGAGCCGTCTCGTGGGAAAACCAACAATGTGTGGTTTCCGAATAGATCTGATACAAACCGGCCTGTACAAGCACAGAAAAGAGCTAGAAGCTTGAAATTTCGGATTTAAGTAGAAGAGGATTTGTACTATCCGAGTAGCGAAAACAAAGGCGCTGATCAGCTTCGCGGTTACCGCGAAGCTGATCTGCGCCTTTGTTTTCGCCTATGCAGATTGTTGGTTTTCCCATGTGGTGGCTCATTTGTTGAAGTAAACTGTGCAGTTGCCTGCTTATGTTTTCCCTAATCTTCAAATTGGGTTTTCTCATGATACTCATAATAAAATCACTCTTGATGCCCCTAAAACTGACAGTGGACTCGCCTACACGATAATGATGGGCAAGTCCATTTGTCGCAAGTGGGTAAAGTTAAATATACTATGCAAAATAAATTTAGCATTTTTTGATGTTACATATATTTTTGTACATCTTAGAGAAAGTTTAATTCAAATGGCAAGAACAGGGTTTTAGGCACATGATTCGATGAATTTAAAAACGCCATCCTTTAAAGACGTTTGGAAAAACCATGAAGTACAGAAAGGGTGTAAATGCAAAATTCTCAACCATTGAACACAATGCAAACAGCTGATTTTTGTTCAGTCAATCGGATCCATAATTTTCATCTCTTGTTTATCAACGTTGTTGATTATGTGACAAATGAGATTGGGCTTTTTCAGTACAAACTATATCTGCCCAAAAAACGACGCCAACGCGCCGACAAATGGTCGAAAATGCCTTAATTTCGGATTACTTGGCTTCCGTGGATTTTCATAAAACAAAACAAGATAAATGAGCACAATGTAGCCAATAGCGTGATCAGTAACACTTGAAAATTTCAGAGCCATAACGCGTCATGCTAGTGAGATAACGCTGACGTTAAACTCATTATTTAAGCTCACGTTATGAAGCCAAGATAGGGAATTTTGCATGCTTTCTTTATTGTAACATATCGTTATGCATCAGTCATTTAAACTCACTGCCGATTTTCGGGAAATTCCAATAAGTTACGTAACTGTAAGGCGATAATGTAGGAGCAAAAGAAAAAACGTCAAATTCAAAAACTATTGATCTTTATTTCTCGGCGATAAAATTTCGTTCCCAAACGTTTTAAATGTTTTTCTTTGTTTTGATGACTATACAGTTGCTTAAGCATGATTTTGGTTTCCCACTTAAAGCAGACATGAAAGTTTTAATAATAAGTCTTAAATTGTGACGTCACGTAAGTATCGCCGTAAGGTTTGATTTTTTTGGAATTTTTTGCTTGCAAGTTCTTGCTGAAAGGTTACCACTTACGCCTATATTCAAAATTTTCACTTTTGTTCATTATCTGCTGAGACTGGCGAACGTTATGAAAATTGCTAAATTTAATTTGCCTAGTATATGTTTGGAGATCTCTAAATCAATGATCTCTTGTAACAAACCTCAATTAACACAAGTCTGCTGTTCTTTTATGCGGCATCCTGTCTGGGGCTATTCTGTTTGCTAAAAGTCATTTCAAATTGAAAAATGAGATAAAAATTTAAAACTTATCTAATGCCTCTAAAAATGAACTCACCCAAATGATAATAATGGGTGAATCCATTTGTCGTTAATGGGTTAAATGTTAATTGTAGTATTAGAATAACAAAATCATAATTTGGATGCTTTATTTCCCTTCTCATTAAATAATAAAATCATATTTTTTAAGTTATGTTTCTCTACTCATTTCACTCCTGTATCATAGCCAGAAACCACAGATTCTGCATCTATAGCATTACAAAAACAATTTTTTCTGAAGTTGTAAAAGTTGAAATTTTTCAATAGATTTTTTTTTGGACATTTTTCTTGTTTTTGCTCAAAACATTGATTGTGGGTACATGTTAGAACCGCTATGTTTTGGATCAATAATAAGAAAAATAGGTATTACCCTGCAAACCCCATGGGGGTTTAAAGGGGTAAAGTGGTGTTTAAAGGGGTACTTATTGCACGGATATGGCCAGAAACCACAGAGATTCTGCATGTGTTGAGTAAGGCTCGTGGTAGCTTTTGGAACACATACCCATGATCAATAATTTGTATTTTAAATCATTCTTGTCCACAAAGCAATAATTTGCTTTTGTGTCAGTGAAAGCCAAATTAGGAGTTGAACAAAAGTTGGTTTGTGTCATTGCTTGACACATGTCAATAGCCGTGGTCATGAATGTCAGTTATCCTAATCACATTTCTTGGGCAAGCCTTCTGAAGGCAGATTTCCTGTATTCGGTAAGCGTTTCTTTCACCAGTGGCTGACAAAATAAATGCTCTTTAATGAATAAAACACTCTTTTTCACTTACCATGGTATTGAAAAGCATTTGAAACAAAATTTTATTTCTTTTGAAATCATAGAGGATAATTGCTGGGTGAATGCCGTATCATGGGTATACACTAAGGTTAGCTTATGTGGTCTTGATATTGCATCATGAAATGTATACCCCCTCATACCTCACTTTGACATAGCAAAACTGGGCCAGGTATGCAGGGGTATAACTATTTTTCTTATTTTTTGCTCCAAAACATAGATTGTGGGTGCTCGTTAGAACTGTCTCGGCGTGTACCCACAATCTATGTTTTGAGCAAAAACACGAAAAAATGAAAATTCAGCTGAAAATAAACTAAAAAATCTCTGTTTATTGCATGGGCAAGTTTTAGCTGTACATGACAGTGCAGCAGATGTCCCAGTTTCCTTCTTCACACAAGTGGCAGCATTACTTTAATCACAGCAAACTAATGGCAAGGATTGTGTTCCAAAACAATAAACTGGTCAAAATATGTTCAGCCGCAGGTGAAATTTACCCATAGACTTTGTTGAAACTTTTTACTTTTGTTTTGCCATGACTTTTTACTGAATGAATATTTCCACGATTTTCAACAATAAAGCAACAATCATTGCTCTTACCATTAGCCACTTTATACTCGTATAATCAATGACAAAAGATTCAGCATTTGTCCTGAATCATTCACTATTAATCCTATAGCAAAAATTGCAAAAATCTTGACACTCTCAGAAAATTAAGCACATACATGTACCAAAAGATCATCTGTAGTTTTGATTGAACATTTTTGTAATCACACCTTAGTGTTTTCAATATTTTTGTAATAAACAATCATTTGGGTACTTTGGTAATTTAATATCTATGAGAAAAAAAAACAACAACAAAAAAAAAAAAAGTAGCCCAAGGGCAACGATCGCTCACCTGAGAGTCAATAAGTACAGTCACTGGACAAAGTAATTGGGGTTTTTACCACATGTGACCTTGAAACCCAACTTACATCAGCAGAATAGCTCTTGTCTGGAGTCTGCCATTTTGGTTCACTTAAAAAAATCATCTAACAAGGTCAGGGTCCTATAATGACCCCCGGGTTGGGGCCATATTTGACCCCAGGGGCAAGATTGGCAGGATTTACGTAGAGCTCCACATGACAATGTTGTATATCAAATATACCAGCTTTGTGTCATGCTGTTGCAGAGAAGATTTTTTCATATATTTCCATTATAAGTCTATGGTAGATAATGACATGCCTGGGGTGTGGCCTGTATGGACCCCAGGGGTACCTTTGGCAGCACTTATAAAGGAGAGTATTATACATTGGTCCACACAACATATGAAAGCTCTGAGCCATATGGTTTCGGAGAAGCAGATTTTTTTATGTTTTTCCCATGACATCCCCCCGGGCGGGGCCCGTATGGACCCAACGGGCACAGTTGGCAGGATTTATAGCAGAATTTATAGAGGACCACTATACACAAAATATGAAAGCTTTGGGTCTTGTGGTTTCGGAGAAGAAGATTTTTAAAGTTTTACCCATGACACCCCCCCTCCCCGGGGCGGGGCCCGTATGGACCCCAGGGGCACAGTTGGCAGGATATATAAAGAGGACCACTATACATTGCTACACACAAAATATGAAAGCTCTGGGCCTTGTGGTTTCGGAGAAGAAAATGTTTTTATGTTTTTCCCATGAGGCCCCCGGGGTGGGGCCCATTTGGACCCCAGGGGCACCGTTGGCAGGATTTATAAAGAGGACAACTATACATTGCTAATTACAAAATATGAAAGCTCTGGGCCTTGTGGTTTCGGAGAAGAAGATTTTTTATGTTTTACCCATGACCCCCACCCCCCCCCACCAGGGCAAGGCCCGTATGGACCCCAGGGGCACGGTTGGCAGGATTTATACAGAGGACCACTATACATTGCTACTGACAAAATATGAAAGCTCTGGGCCTTGTGGTTTCGGAGAAGAAGATTTTTTTATGTTTTTCCCATTGTAAGTCTATGGGAGCTAATGAACCCCGGGGCGGGGCCATTTTTGACCCCAGGGGCATGATTGGCAGGATTTATAAAGAGGACCACTATACATTGCTTCACACAAAATATGAAAGCTTTGGGTCTTGTGGTTTCGGAGAAGATTTTTTTATGTTTTTCCCATGACGCCCCTGGGGCGGGGCCCGTATGGACCCCAGGGGCACGGTTGGCAGGATTTATAAAGAGGACCACTATACATTGCTACTGACAAAATATGAAAGCTCTGGGCCTTGTGGTTTCGGAGAAGAAGATTTTTTTATGTTTTTCCCATTGAAAGTCTATAGGAGCTAATAACCCCCGGGGCGGGGTCATTTTTGACCCCAGGGCCATGGTTGGCAGGATTTATAGAGAGGACAGTGCTACACACAAAATATGAAAGCTCTGGGCCTTGTGGTTTCAGAGAAGATTTTTTTTTACATTTTCCCCATAACGCCCCCGGGGCGGGGGCCCGTATGGACCCCAGGCCCCAGGGGCATGGTTGGCAGGATTTATGAAGAGGACCACTAGACATTGCTACACACATAATATGAAAGCTCTTGGCCTTGTGGTTTCAGAGAAGAAGATTTTTATATGTTTTTCCGATTGTAAGTCTATGGGAGCTATCTGTTGCCATGGAAACCAGAGTTCTGATCCGACCTGGCCCAAAACCTAACACAACCTTTCCCCCTCCTCAATGATGCTTTAGATAAAATTTGGTAACAATTGGCCTTGTTGTCTTAGAGATATTCAAGTTTGAAAATGTGGACGCACGCACTGATGGACGGACGCACGCCGGCTTGACTACTGTACTATAAGTTAGTATAAGCTCACCTTGTGAGCCTTCGGCTCAGGTGAGCTAAAAACCGGAGTGGCGCTTAATTTATTTTGACCAGTTTATATTAAGGTATTGCAGTATTTTCTTTTCTGACCATTCCTATGTGGTTTTCTCATTCACTGTGTATTCCATCTGCTTCTCTGATGTGATTGCCATATTTGTCTTTGGTTAATGCTAATTGGCTGGCTACCTTGCTGGGAAAGAGCTAGTCATCTTGATTTATGCATGTGTGATGCTGTAATGTGATGTCTTAAGTGTTGTTCCTTTTTTTTATCTGGTAAGATAAAGAGGTTATCCCAACCTTATAAAAGGTGTATATATAAATTCCAAGACTATGCTCTTACTTTACTGCTGGAGAAAATACTGCTAGAATTCAATGAGGACCTTTCAAGGATACTGAAGAAGACGGACAAGAAATTAAATTCACTATAAATGAATTTAAATTGTTTACTGATTTCTTCAACTGTCTACAGACCAGTTACACATTTTCCCTTTGGGAGATATGATATAAACATTTTGGTAAAGCCAGGAATGATTATACATGTACTGTAAACAGCAAAATCAAGCACTGGTTCATTCTATTCGTTTGATTTTTGGTTTAATGCCAAAGTCAACAATGCTTCAGTCATGTCAGGATGGAGCCACCAATTGCAGGTAAAATATGTTTATCTCAAGGACACAACCATGTGTCAGTGGGATTCAAAAAATTATGTTCACGATGGCTTAACTGCCCAGTAAACAATTTATCAGTCATGTCCATATTTGATTAAACCAAGGACATCTCTATTGGTAGTCTGACACTCTACTACTAGGCCACCACTTCCAGGCACATATCAATGTAAAAGTTTTATGTGCAATAAATATGTCACAGTCAATAGTTTAATTATCAATCAAGCTAGTATGGCGCCACTGCTTCCTGGGTATTAACCAGAAATATGAGGAGATTATGTGCCTTACCAAAGGACACAACTTGTCACTACTGGGCCTCAAACCCAAGACTTCTTGATGCCGAGTCCCACACATTACCACTAAGCCAAGTTGCTATCCCCTTATGCTGTTCTTAAATCAGTATCCAAATTTAGCATTAAGGAAGGTCTTTCCATCACCAGCTTGATTTTCTGGTGGCAGCCAAACAGCATAATCAGGATCTGAACTATCATACTCAGCACTTTTAACATTTTTATTAGCTTCAGTTTTGTCTTTCAACTTTCTTTTCTTATTCCCATCAATGTCTTCAGTGTCTACCATGTCAGAATCTTCCTGTAACTGCTCCAACACCGCAGCTAGAGGAAGAGTTGGACCCTTGACAGTTTTTGTTTTATTTTCAGTATCAGGTTTATCAGGACCTCTAATGGAGGATTTTAGAGTTTTTGAGCTAGAGCCAAAATGTGGCTGTATTTTGTCAGATTGCGCAGCCTTCAAAGCATGCTGAATTTCTAAGCTCATAGAGCTTGTTTCTGATTTCTGAGACACATTTTTTACATTCTTGCCAAGAGAACCAGCTTTGGCTGTATCACTACCCGTCAACCTATTTCCTGATTGTTCCATTTTGTTGTCTTCTTCTTCTTCTCCTTCTTCTTCATCCTCTTCTTCTGGTACAAATTCTTTTTCCTCCAGTTTAGAAACTGGTTTATTCACTGGCACCACTGTCTTGGGTTTGTGATGTAAGCCTTTGATTTTTCCAACTCCTGCTAAGAGACTTGATTTCACAGTATCAGATTTCTTCTCAACAGGTTTGAGCTCTGGAAGGGACGCTGGTTTTGCAATATTTACTAATTTTCTCATTTTTTGTTCCTCCTGTTTTAGTTCTAACAATCTACACTTAAGTTTCATTTTGGTTTTGGTATCCATAGCTCCTGACTTTATAGCTGACATGTATGCATCCAAAGCATCTACATCATCATTTTCAAAAGCTGATGCTTCTGCTTTGGCTTTTTCAAGTTTTGCTTCAATCTCTTGCATTTCTTTCACAATCTCCTGATGTTTTTCTACCAAAGACTCATAAGTTTCCGTTGATTTTCCTGACTTTCCAACTTTATTCATTCTAATTTCTCTTTTCTTCTCAATTGTTCCAGTTCTATCCAGGTAAATATCTTCGTCACTGTCATAATAATCATCATCTTCCCAGTTTCTCTCCTTTTTCTTCCTACTTTCATGAGTTGCCTTTCTCAAAAGCCCATGCCTATCTAATATCCTACAAGCTTCTAAAGCACATTGAATCACAGCTTCTTTTTTCTTCCCGGATAAAACAACTTCCGCCATTAGCGGTTCACCATTTGGGCCATCTATTGGCAGTTCAACAGTACATTTTCTCTTTCCGAAACCTGCATCAGTAAATTCATATTGTGGTGGATCATACCCTTCTCTTTCAAAATATCCATTCAATGACTTTTTAGGATCGTCAATATACAAAGCTTCATTCTCTGTTGCCATTTGAGAAAAGGGATTCTCTTCATTCTCATCCTCTTCTGCCACATCTTCACTAAATCCCCATGAGCAGCCTTTGTCTTCTTCTTGCTTTCTGATCATTTCTTTTTTCTTTTCTTCCTCTGCTATTTCAGCCTGTCTTAAAACCTCAGCTTCTTTGATCTGTCTCTCCCTTTGCTCTTTCATTTCATTTACAGACAATTCAGATTCTTCTTCTCTGTCATCATCAGGTCCATGTAATATGAAAAGTCTCGTACTACCACCATACTTTAGCACATAATCTACATGAAGTCTGTGATATTTCTTAGGTGGAACTCTATTTTTATTTATCCAGGTCCCATGGGTACTGTCTAGATCGTAAAGATACCAGCCCTTAGGAAATGTTTCTGATGAACCATTAGAATACTGAACAACAGCATGGTATCTAGATAGAGATGGATGTTCCATTGGGATGTCACAGCTCGGTAGCCTTCCAATCACATGATAAGCTTTACTCTTGAGTTCTATTTTATCAATTACGGCACCATTCTTAATCACCTCAAAAGAATAACTTTCTTCTGACAATGCACTCCAAGGTGGTTCTTTATATGGAATGGGTGCCTGAGAATGTCTTAGTTGTTCAGCTGGACTTGGTCTTGCTATTTTGGTCTTTTTAGTGTCCGATTTACTAGGTTCGTTGTTTAACACTGGTTTCACAGCATCCTTTACGACTTCTTTCGAGTCCTTATTTTCAATATCTACTTGCTTTTCATTACCTTCACCACTATCTTTATTCACATCATCAGTTTTCTTTTCCTCTGTTTTGTTAGATGAATCGTCATCATTTGATTTTGATTTATTTTCAGGACTTTTGAAAACTGCTTCAATACTGCTGCTTGTTTTCTGAACTCTTTTTGTGCTTGGAATGATAAAACTGGGTGTTTTGAATTCTTGGACAGTCTTGTTATCTGCAACGTCCTCTCCTGTATCAACGTTCGCCTTTTCAACATCCATGGTTAGTTGTCTATTATAATCTGAAACATAGAATCACACAAGTCAACATGTGAACACCCCAACTTGCATTTGTCTATAACATAACAGTGTTCTAAAAACCTGCTTTTTTGCATATAGGCACAATGCACAAACCGGCTTTGCTATATAGTAATCCCAGCTTCTGATTATCTTTGTTTTTACATAACTTGCTAGACATTTCCGACAAAAATAAGTTTTAAGATTTTTTTATCTTCTAGAAAGCACAACACTGTCCTTAAGAAAAATATGACCCAAAAGTCAAATAAGAGCTGTCGCAGGACAGTGTGCTCGACTGCTTCTGACCTTTGTCAAACATAAGGCCAAACTCGTCATAGTCATTCATAATCTGAAAGAAGTATGATAAAATATACCAACTGATTGTCGAGATATAAGGCAAAATCACTGAACCATGAAATTAAATTAAATTGCTACAGTGACCTAGGAATACTTTAGGGTCAAAGGTCTTATCATACGCAAACATATAGTGAAAGAAGCAAGTTCTGCAGAAATATAAGGCAAAATCATTGAACCGTGAAATTAGGTCACAGTGACCTATAAGTACTTTAGGGTCAAAGGTCTGGTCATACTAATTCATCATCTGAAAGAAGTATGAAAATATACCAACTGAGTGTCAAGATATAAGGCAAAATCACTGAACCATGAACATGATGAAATAAGTTCACAGTGACCTAGGACTACTTTAGGGTCAAAGGTCTTGTCATATGCAAACACAGTGTGAAAAAAGTATGTTCATATGATAAACCAATTGAGTGTCAAGATATAAGACAAAATCACTGAACCATGAAATTAGGTCACTGTGACCTATAAGTATATTGGGGTCAAAGGTCTGGTCATACTCATTCATAATATGAAAGAAGAACGAAAATACATATACTAAACTAGAAAAAGTGCCTTGAGAGGCATGTATACCCCCGGCTGGTAGCCACCAAGCCCCCTTCCCTACCCCCTACCTAAACAAACCGGCACATGCTCACCCCTGACATTGAACATCACATCACCAATGAAAAACAGTACCCTTATCAAGTACATTTTAGAAACCACCAAGCCCCCTTCCCCACCCCCTACCTAAACAACCCGGCACATGCTCACCCCTGACATTGAACCTCACATCACCAATGAAAGACAGTACCCTTATCAAGTACATTTTAGAAATAAGCAGTGTAAAGTACTTTACATACAAACATGGGGAAGTGTAGTTTTAGAATGACATATCTATTTTAGAGTGGTATACAGAGCTGACGTGTATACCCAATCTAGGACATAAGCGCAGACATTTTGGGTCAGGTCCTCAGTCCTAGATTGAAATGAAAGTAGAATGTCATTCTTAAAAAAAAAAAAAAAAAGTCCTAGATCTTGACCCACCACAAGCATGGACCAGTGGGCCTAGCCCTCATGTGGTACCTATGTTGTGTTGTAAGCATGAACGCTTTCTAATACATGGTTGTCAAGATATAGACACACAGAATATTAATCTTGGTAACTACTGTATTTTATGTGTCCTAGATTTTGACCTCGAGCCCCACCCCTAGAGTTTGGAGCCATGGAATTTAATTCAACCCTAAAGGGTATCTATGATCCAAACAGGAATACATTCCTATAAGTATTTGTTAAGATATGAACTTAGAGATGAAAAAAACACTATGTAAATAGCACATTTTCAAGGTGACCTAGATTTTGACCTCTAGCCCCACCCCCGGGCATGGACCCAGGGTCCGAACACACAGAAACAAAGCAAACCCTATAGGGTACCTATGGTTAAAATATGAATGGTTTTTGATCATTGGTTCATGAGATATACACCACCAGAGAAACTTTAACAAAAACTTTGACATAAATTCCACGAACGTTCCGGAATAACGAACGAACTAACGAATGAACCAACGAACGAACCAACGAACGGAAAAGCGAAAACTATATACCCCTCGGCATAAATGCCGGGGGTATGATGAGTGTCAAGATATAAGGCAATATCAATGGACCATGGAAAGTAGGTCAACCCAATCTTACCGTTTGACACACACGTCAGTGTCACAAAGTTGAAAGATGAATGACCAACTATCTTCCTAAGTTGTTTCTATTAAGAAATAAAAAGAAAAAAAATATTTCAGCGAGTTCTAGATTAGCCTCACCCCCGTGACTCTGGCTCAGAGTGTATGAAGTATGAATGCATTATGATAAGTTGATGTCAAGATATGGACTCCTTGTAAAAGTTACTCAGCAGTTCATCCGGTTTTTACAGTGTTCTAGTTTTTAACCTCTAGCCTCATCCCCCAGGCATGGATCCATGAAATGAAACTACAAGGTACAATGTACCTATGGTCTGAGTATGGTCCTCTGATAAAAGGTTTTGAAGATATAGACTTCTAGAATACTATATCACAGAAAAGCCATTATTAATGGTGTTCCAGATTTTAACCTCTGGCCCCACCCCCTGGCATGAACCAAGGGATGAGGGTCTGGATGGGGTATAATGATTAAAGAATAATGGCCTAAAAATTTTAATGAGAGTGAATAAAGAGCCAAAAATTTAATGATTAGTGATGAGTAGGTCCTAAAAAATAATGAATAAATGAAAAATTTTAATGAATAGCAGAATAATATAATGAATAGTGAATAATAACATTTTAAAGAATAATGAATATGCTAAATTTGGCTATGGAATTGTCTTAGATGGCCTCCCTGACATTCCAGAATTTCATTTTTTTTCGCCCCCAGACCCGATTTAGCTCAAATGTTATAGTTGTATTTCTGAAATCTTTGAATGTTTGGAAAGACATAGCATGTAGGGACTCACTTCATGAATCTTTTAAAATAATGTGTCATTTCCTGAGCCAGATACTTTGTTTGCTTATGTATATGTATTTTCTTTTTATTCTGTTACCCCACTTTGTCCTTATTATGTATGTTCCAATCCTATAATGATAATCTTTTCTGTGGACGGACATCACTTTGCTTTTTTATATGACAGAGCATAATTATGGTGATTTTTGCAATCAGAAACAAGCCAGTACTAAGAACGTTAATGCAAATCTAACTGGCAGTTTATATGGCGCTACAAAATTTTTTCCTCGCTCGCTTCGCTCGCTCGGTATTTAAGACATTTATAAAATGTTTTGTACAATCAGGCACAAGCACAAAATCATACTTCACATAGTACTCTTGTGCTTACTAGTTAACTAAATAAAAACAACAGCTTTTTATTATGACTTTTACCCCTGAAGTTACAATTTTTCTTAAATTAACCTTTGATATGCATAATTGAAGAGAAAGATTCAGGGTGAAACTCAGGGCATATTCAGTATACAGTTTGGAGGGGATTATATTCCCAACAGATTTAAAAGAGGATTTGCTAAAAAAATCAGTTAACTATTTTGGAAAGTTTCTATGAGGCTTTGTGGTCTAGCAGATAATATTTGCTTCTCTCAAGATGTTAAAATCAAGGTTGCACTCAGCAGTCTACAATTAAGTATCATAGAACTAGTCTTCGTGGCTTTAGATAAGGGATGCCTTAGGTGGGGAATACCTATATTTGCTATTAGAAATTAGCTGGGTGAAGAAGGCGGTTCTAGTAATCATCATATTTTAATGAATAATCGAGCTAATTTTAATGAATAAGCCAAAATTTTAATGACAGTGAATAAATGGCTAAATTTTTAGTGATTAGTGAATACCAGGACCCCCCATCCAGACCCTCAGGGATCCCATTCTAGGGATGCCAAATAGGAGCTGCATACTCAAGCTGAGGAAGAACCAATGTTTTGTAACCAGCTTACTTTGTATGCTGAGGTGCAAGAGCCAAATTGAGCCGAAGAAAACCCAATGTTGTAGTTGCTTTACAAGAAATTTCAGAAACATGTTAACCCCATTACAAGTTGTTGATGATAGTAAGTCCAAGGTATTTGGCGGACCAAACCTGTTCCTATGTTTGTTGATGCAGAGTGTAGTTATAGTGTGTTTGGTTGCTAGGGAAGTGCCGGCTCATTGAATGACGATAAATTTCATTTGCCAATCATGCAATCTCCTATTGTGTAACAGTGGAAGGCCATCTATTCAGATCATCTTGTAGAATCTGGCAATCCGCAGGTGAGTTAATGTTCCTAACTTTCTATACAAAACGAACACAACCGTCTGCAAAGACGAAAGCAGATGACCTGATATTGTCCGAAAGATCATTGTTAAAAAATCAAAAACAGAACCAGTGCCAAGACTAATCCTGAAGGGACACCAGATAAGACCGGGACTGGATCTGAGGTTTGGCCATCCAACAGCACTTTTTTTATAGCGCTATTAAAGAGAGCCATGAAGTGATCCACTTGTGAGTAGATCCTCTAATCCTGTAGTAGTCATTAAGTGTAGTTTGTAAAGTAGTCTCCTATGTAGCAACTTGTCAAAGGCATTAGCGAAATCCATCTTCTGTTTATCTGTGACCCCAGTTCAGAGCTTGATCAAGGTTACTAAACATGTCATGAAAGAACTATGGAAACCATGCTGACAGCTGCCTGCAAGAATGTTTTCAAGGGAAGGATGCTAATAAAATTATGTTGCTGACTCTTATATGCTCTCAGGGCTTTTTCTGACCTTTTTGGGAAATTTTTGGCACCGATGAAATTGGGAAAAAATTGTGTGATTTTGGGAAAAAATACGACCATTTTGTAAAAAATAGTGCAATTTTAAGCAATATTGGGAAAATTTACCTTTTAAATTGGGATTTTTCTGCTAATTGGGAATGTTCCAGGTCAACTGGGAATTTTTTCAGCCAATTGGAAAAAATTGGTACCGGAAACCGGACCCAGTTTTGTATAGAGAAAAAGCCCTGGCTCTAAAGTCTTGCAGCAGATGCAAGTTAGCGACACCAGTCTGTAATTAGCTGCATCATATTTCTCTCCTTTCTTAAACACTGGGGCCACATTTGCCTGTCGCCAATCACCTGTACAGCTCCCCCGAGTTTTTTTCGGCCTGTGGTTATCGCTGTGGGTTCATACGTGGTCATACAGTGAAAATAGTGCTGAGAGTCTCTGGCAGCTCGGTTCAACTTGAGCTTTCATACCCGAGCCAACATGCAGTCTCGGATGCAATAAACCCCGGATATGTAACTACGGTATATTTATGGTATTTATTGCAAATATGTGGTCTCGGCTAGATTGTCAAAGCTGTAATTGATGAAGTTTAAAAGCTGATAATTTAATTATTTGAGCAAATATCCAAGATATTTTTTCATAAAACAATAGCTTAATATATAAACTTTAAGACAGTATCATTATATTTCTGGAGAAATCGTCATGTTCTGCACAAATCTTCTAGAAAGTAAGGTATCAAATTTTACTGTTTCAAGCTTTTTTGATAGAAAATCACCAGATTTTGATAAATATGCAGAGAAAAAACTCCATTTTCATTCATAGTAACTTATAAATTTCGATCAAACATGATAAAAACCTCTTATTAAAGCCTTAGTTGTCACTTAAACTCATTTTAGACCATCTTAATGTGTTTTGTGATACTTAAAATCAAGCAGAGACAACATAAATTGACACTTGCTTCAATGCCTTATCCGGGTTATCATCAGGAAAACATGTCCGTGAAATGTATACCCCCTTATACCCCACTTTTATATAGTAAAGCTGGGGTATGCAGGGGTATACCTATTTTTCTTATTTTTGCTCCAAAACAACATAGATTGTGGGTACTCATTAGAACCGCCTCTCCGAGGCGGTTCTAACGTGTACCCACAATCTATATTTTGAGTAAAAATAAGAAAAATATCAAAAATTTACCAACAAAATTTTCAATTTTTAACGCTAAAATATCTCTGTTGATTGCATGGGCATGTTTTCGTAATGTTTGGATCCGAGATGCAGTATAAAAATTTATTTTTTATTTTTATTCTTTTGATTCAGTTTTACGTCCCTTTCAAGCTTTTTCACTCTTATCGAGACGAATCAATCGGTAGGTGGGGCGAAAACCGGAGTACCCGGGGAAAAACCACCAGGCACACCCGCAAGCAGAACTTGGCTTGTCCCACGTGACTCGTGCCCCGAGTGAGGAGCGAACCCACAGCAGTGAGATGATCGAAAGATTAAGAGCACTGAAGTCAGCGACCTTAACCACTCCGCCACGGGGGCGGCCTATAAAAAATTATAAGTGTGACACAATCGGAGCTGCTTCGTCCAATCAAGTACGACCGGTAGTCGGTTGTCGATGAACAACAAGATTCCAGCCCTGTTCAATATATGCGCTCTCGCAGTGGCGAGGTCGCAAAAAATTAGGCTTTTTGTAAAGCTTTAACTTGTTTCATACGAGAAACAATAATAAGCCTTGTGAAAGCTAATAATTAACAACCACAGCATTTTTTCAGATACAATTCTCTTCTAAGGACAGAAATGCAGACAATTTGCTCACCAATTTGCCAAATCAGTCCGTTTTGAGTGAGAAATGGCAAAACTCTGATTTACTAAACGTTTTTTTTCTCTCGTTTTTTCAAGGGAAATAACAGAAGAAAGGTATAATATCCAACGGTAATTGGAGTTCCAGGTCATTTCGGTCCATGTTATGGGCACCTGTACCGCCTACATAGGCGAACCTCGTATGAGATCCACAAGTACGTGATTGACCCAGTTTGCAGCTTTTTATGGATTTCAAAATTGTGATTTTTCTGAAGAAACACGGCTACTTTACAGAAGCTCTCACTAAGTGAATCTCACATGTCAGTCGGGAGTCAAATTGTAACAGGTGAAAAAGATGCAAATAATCTTTTCGCCCCGACCGAGGATCGAACCAGGGTCTCCTGCATGCTAATCCAACACTCTATTGCGTCGCTGTAAAAGCCGGCTTGTACCGCAAGGCGATACAAGTGTGTATTATACCTAGCACTACTACATATTCCCCCTCCATTTTAGATTCGTCCCCGAATCTCAATTAGACATTCACAAACATAAATTCGACACGGATGTGCTCCGAGCCATTGGATGGGTCATTTTACGTTGGGCGCCAAATGTAACAGGTGAAAAAGATGCAAATAATCTTTTCGCCCCGACCGAGGATCGAACCAGGGTCTCCTGCGTGCTAATCCAACACTCTATTGCGTCGCTGTAAAAGCCGGCTTGTACCGCAAGGCGATACAAGTGTGTATTATACCTAGCACTACTACAAAATACCTTGTAGCACGACTTTTGGGCGAAATGATTTTGTATCGTCGCAGGACTAAAAGCTATTCTGCGCACAATCTACCAAGTTATCATAGTTCTAGGCCAGTCAGAACCCATAAAATGGCTTGAGTTATGAGCATTTGGCACAAATATTTTCATCCATTATGTAGACAAGGGTCGAATAATGTAATTTGAGCGACAAAAAGGGACTGAGTCATATCTCATAGGCTTATTTTATCTTTTTCCATCATCCTTTCTTTAAATTTTAGAAGGAATGGCTCCAAATGTGGATTTTTGAAACACTATTATATCTGGATTTCATACTAGCAAAAATTTTCTCTCCTGAAAAGTTTGAAAATAGCTGATATGACTCCCGAGTGAGGACATGCTGCAGATTTTAGGTTATTGCAAGAATTACCAAGTGGATATACAATTGGCAATGTGATAAATGTCATCTATATTTATCTACTAGCTATTTTCTTGTCTCAAATCCATAGTAACAAAATTTGTTCTTCTGACAAACCAGAGGACCAATGGTCCTGTAAACGCTCACCTGAGATCAGCTGCATATACCAATAAACATGTTTGAATATTATGGTATTTAACTCCAGTGCAGGGGCAGATAAGCCCTTGGGCCATTTTCTTTTTTCAGAATCTTCAATATTCTGTCCATTTGCCAATTTCCTGTTGGCTTTTTCCTTCAAATGACATTTTAACAGTTTTCCCAATTCAGATGCACAGGCAACCCATGTTGACCTTGCCATAAACTTGGTCAAGGTCATCACAGGGTCATGATTTATATATACATTGGAGTACTTTAGCCATCGATGCCTCACGCCAAGTTTCCTTGAAATCAGTCTATTGGTTTCAGAGAAGATGATTTTTGATGGGTTTTTACCATATATGGGCATGGCGGCCATCTTGGTCATGTGACCTAGATTATTTATATACACATTGATTCCCCCATTCTATAGATGCTTCACTTAAAATTTGGCTTTGTTTGGCCAAGCGGTTTCAGAGGAGAAGACGTTTGAATATTATGGAAATATACATGTATATTGCCCCGGAGTGGGGGCACATGAGCCCCTGGGGTCCAATTTTTTTCAGAATCATTAATATCCAGTCCTACTGCCCATTTCCTGCAAGACTTTCACTTTAAATGACATTTTAAAAGTTTTCCCCATTCAAATGCATTGGTGACCTATGTTGACCTTCCCGTAAAATAGGTCAAGGTCATCACAGGGTCATGATTTATATATACATTGTAGTGCTTGAGCCATCGATGCTTCGTGCCAAGTTTCGTTGAAATCGGTCAACCGGTTCTGGAGAAGAAGATTTTTGAACGGTTTTTACCATATATGGGCATGGCGGCCATCTTGGTCATGTGACCTGGATTTTTTATATACATATTTGTTACCCCTTCCTATTGATGCTTCACATAAAATTTCGCTTTGATTGGCCAAGCGGTTTCAGAGGAGAACATGTTTCAATATTATGGAGATATACATGTATATTGCCCCGGGGTGGGGGCGGATGAGCCCCTGGTGCCCAATTTTTTTCAGAATCATTAATATTCAGTCCTACTGCTCATTTTCTGCAAGATTTTTCCTTTAAATGACAATTTAACAATTTTTCCCATTCATTTGAAATCGGTCCAGTGGTTCCGGAGAAGAAGATTTTTGAAGGGTATTTACCATATATGGGCATGGCGGCCATCTTGGTCATGTGACCTGGATTATTTATATACACATTGGTTCCCCCTTCCCATAGATGCTTCATGTAAAATTTGGCTTTGATTGGCCAAGTGGTTTCAGAGGAGAAGATCTTTGAAAATGGTGGACGACGGACGGACGACGGACGGACGGACGGACGACGGAGCATGGGTATACTATAAGCTCACCTTGTGAGCCTAACGGCTCAGGTGAGCTAAAAAGTCAAGTTACTGTTCTATACGTAGAACAAGATGCTAAAAAAGTGCGTGGTGTGTGTGTGTTGCTGATGCAGCCCATTTGCTCTGAGTGTGCAAAATACCTCGCTGTGCTTATTGAGATAAAGGTACCTACACAGTTACTGGTAAGAAATGACAAAATATTTTAAATCATGAAATATAGACTTTATTTGGCAAATCTAAAATTTTTATACCTACAGAATCGAAAACAATTATCACTAAAAAGATTAAAACAACAATATAAGAAAATTACCCCTAATAAAATGCATATCACATACATCTAAAGCAGAATACAGATATCACATTCATATATGAGCCGCCTTGTGGGAAAACCAACAATCTGCATAGGCGAAAACAAAGACGCAGATCAGCTTCGCAGTAACCGCGAAGCTGATCAGCGCCTTTGTTTTCGCTACACGGATAGTACACTTGATCTTCTTCTTAAATCCGAAATTTCAAGCTTCTAGCCTGCTTCTGTGCTTGTACAGCTCGGTTTGTGTCGGACCTGTTCGGAAACCAGATTGTTGGTTTTCCCACGAGGTGGCTCATATTATTATGTTCATTGATAACCTCAGTAGTAAAACTAAAGCATATCAAAAAAGTATAAACCAGTGGCAGTTCAACTATGAAATACAATAATTATTCCAGGTTTTACAAATTTTTAATAGAAGTTGGGAACAACAAAATGAGTGCATGTGAACGTTTTGTGCGGAATAGTCAATATTTTACTGGGTTGGAGGTATTATGTGGTATCATTGCTACATTTTATTTTTTCTTGTTAGAATGCTGAAGCAAATTTTGTTACTTTGTGTTTGCACCTCTAATAAATTAATCACACTCAACTTTTAATAAATGAATTACACTTAAATTTGAGCCGCATCGTGAGAAAACGGGATTATTGCCTATGCGAAAACAAAGGCGCAGATCAGTTTCGCAGTAACTGCGAAGCTGATCAGCGCCTTTGTTTTCGCTACTCGGATAGTACAATTCCTCTTCTACTTAAATCCGAAATTTCAAGCTTCTAGCTCTTTTCTGAGCTTGTACAGGCTGGTTTGTGTCGGACCTGGTCGGAAACCCCGAAGACCGGTTTTCTCGCGTTGCGGCTCATTTGTCTTGTGTAATCTGACTCTGCCTGGTGGCCCCACGATTTGTCTTTTGACCCATCAGGTCAACGAATTTAAGTCATCAAATGAGCCATGACGGGAGAAAACTGGTCTTCTGGGTTTCCGACCATGTCTGACAAACACCGACCTGTGCAGCTACAGCAGATGGCTAGATCCTTGAAATGTTGGATTTAGGAAGAAGAAGAATTGTACAATCCGTGCAGCAAAAACAAAGGTGCAGTAACTGCACAGCTGATCTGCGCCTTTGTTTTCGCATAGGCAATAATTTTTTAATTTTTTTGCTCGACAGGGCTAATATGTAGTATACAACTTTGCAGTAAACAGAATAGGCAAAGATCAGCCTGTTTGAGAGGCTCATGTCATTGATACAGAAAAACATGATAATATATGAGAAATGTAGAAATAAAAGTTCCAGCTAACAATTTTTCAGTCATGTTTGGAGGGAACCACAACATCCTGAGTGTTTAACCATAAACTTGGAGAGGTTACAATGTTGAAGTCAAGAAAACAACACTTTGGGGTTTGAACCCATGACCTCTCCATTATGCAAATTTGCCCATGCAATATACAGAGATTTTTTCAGCTGTAAAAATTGAAAAAAATAGTATTTTTCTTATTTTTGCCCAAAACAGATTGTGGGTACATGTAAGAACCGCCTCGCCGAGGCGGTTCTAACAAGTAACCACAATCTATGTTTTGGCGCCAAAAAAAAAAAAAAAAGAAAAGAAAAAGAAAAATAGGCATACCCCTGCACACCACCGTTTTGCTATATAAATGTGGGGTTCAAGGGGGTATACATCTTTTCGTGATGGTCAAACACCCTAACACTAGGCCACCGCACTTCCCTTGGTAGTAACCTGTGTAGGTAGTCAAAACTATTAAATCTATTTGTACATAGGGGGGAAAGTAGTATGTCTAAATATCTATATTAATAAATTATAACTGCATTAAAATCAAAACCTAGATATGAACTGTTTGGCAACCTGTGGTCATTGCATTGATACGGTAAAATGAGGTAGGCATAATGAACAGAATCATGTATGATTTTATCTGATAACACTTATTTTGTTCTAAATTTTTCATTAAAATGAATTACATCATATAATGTTTTCTGACCACAAGATTTTAAGAACAGGAAAGTATTTGAGGCCTAGCACAAGCTACCATTCAAGTCTAACAGTAAATGGCTGTGCAATTACAGCTAAATTAAGCAGCACAAAGTACATCTAGGAAAAAAACAAATAGTGCAAATCAATATAATAAATAAATTAGATTAGATCCATCCAATAATGAGCTCACTGTTTGCTCAGAATGTTACAATCTTTTGCTCTAAACAAGCTAAAGAGAGATTGTACTTTCTTTAGTGGCATTAACTTGCCCATGCAATATGTAGAGATTTTTTAAGTTGTTTTTTTTTTTTTTTTTTTTTTTTGATTCAGTTTTACGTCCCTTTCAAGCTTTTTCACTCATATCGAGACGAATCAATCGGCAGGTGGGGCGAAAACCGGAGTACCCGGGGAAAAACCACCTGACACACCCGCAAGCAGAACTTGGCTTGTCCCACATGTGACTCGTGCCCCGAGCGAGGCGCGAACCCACAGCGGTGAGATGATCGAATGATTAAGAGCACTGAAGTCAGCGACCTTAACCACTCGGCCACGGGGGCCGCCAAAGAGTTGTGAAAAAAATGAATATTTTTAGTAGAAAAATTCTGATATTTTTCTTATTTTTGCTCAGAACAGAGAATCGAGGCAGTTCTTACAAGTACCCACAATCTATATTTTGGAGCAAAAATAAGAAAAATAGATATACCCCTGCATACCCCAGTTTTGCTATATAAAAGTGGGGTATAAGAGGTACATATTACACGGAAATGTTTTCCTGATGGCGAGACTAAAGCAGAAGATCAGCTGCATCTTTAATGAGCATATGTGCTGCATCCTTGTTGCGCTAAATCAGGGTTTCTGATGATAAGACTCAAAAACATTATGCAATAACATCTTTTTCATACTGTCTCACTCCTTTTACCAGTCCTCTGAGAAGTTTACCAAATATGTACCAGTCCACTATCTGAACAATCACAACACAGTTATATGTTCTATCTAGCCTGTGTCATTCTTTTACTCTGAGAATAATTCCCCCAACTAGAACCAGTCCACCAATCCAGCCAATTGTAGTGAGGTAACCTCTCCATACGGCATAAAATGCTATATCAAGACCTGTAAACACATAAGACAACAGTCAAAATAACATATACATGTATTGCTAATGCATAATTTATGATACAGTATAAATGTGTAAACTGAAGTTGCTTAATAGCATATACATGTACTTAAGTATGTGTAGTTGTACATGTAGTTGGACATATTTTTCTTCCACTAAATTGGATATATTTTATGACAGATTTTAACATAATTTCATATTCTATTATCAGATTTTTGTGCTTTGAACGCACACCCATATCATGCCAACCCAGGGCCAAAATCACAAAAAATCACAATTTCAAGCCCCTGTGATCACAACCCTTGTAAACCTTACCTCTAGCCAGTATACATCTAATAGCTTCTACAGCAAACGTCAGAGGAGAACAATAGCTAACATATCTCAGCCACTGTGGTATAGATTCTATTGGCCAGATGATACCTACAATCATAAGGTAATTTAAGGTGGGTACATGTATTTGGTAAACTTAGTGGATCTACACTTTGCAATAGAGTGTCTAATAAGTGCTAACAACATACTTGATAACTTAAACATTACACATTTCTCCATGATAAATTTTCCAATTGAACTGAAGACAAAAACACTTGCTGTAATCTTTTTAAATTTTAAAAAATTTCCTCTGATAATGGTTTTTCGCAGAAAATGTTTGTGAGGAGGAGGATGATAGGGATTTTTATGTCCAAATCTTGAGAGCTTAGTTTGTCCTATAGGACCTGCAAAACTTTTAAAAATCGGTCAGCAGATAAAGTTTTAATGGCCAATACGAATTTTGAACAGGGAGTTTGCATTGGCAAGGGAGATAATCCATGATCATGAAAATGGGGTGCATTTTGAAGTTTTTTACTTGATCATGAAGAGTCTGTCTCAGGTATTAAAGTCATTTGTGTCATTTTATAATGATTTTGACAAATCATGATGAAATACCGAGAATTTTAAATTTTTGTGGGAAAATATTTACCTCTCTTTCATGAAAATCCATATTCAAAAATGTTTTTGACCAGAACTGTTTTATTTGTCAACCGATTTTCAAATTATTTGCTGTTCATTTTGCAAAAAACTTAATACTCAATTGTGCCAAGTAAATACAATGTATTCCATCTAGATTTGAACAGTTGCAAAATATCAGCAAAAAACATTATCAGACACTAAGAAACACACTTTACTTTAAAATTCTTAACATTACTGCATTGTTCTCTGGAATTCCTGTCCAGTTTGTGAAGGGTAACTGAGTACCCAAAATTACGCAATACGGCCCATACGTTTTCAATATTTTACTCCTTCCAAACGATCTAACTATGTTTGATCTTACTTTGACAGATTTTATGATTTTTCAGTCATCTAAGCATTTTCATTGGCCATAAACTCAATTTGTGTCTCAGTAAGACATAATATTTCTCATGACGAAGACATGACCGTGTAATGTATACCCCCTTAAACCCTACTTGTATATAGTAAAACTAGGGTTAACAGGGGTATACCTATTTTCAGTATTTTTGCTCAAAACATTTGCCTTGGCGAGGCAGTTCTAACATGTACCCAAAATCAATGTTTTGAGCAAAAATATCTAAAATATTAAACTTTTTTCCGATGAAATTTTTAATTTTTAAAGCTGAAACAATCTCTGTATATCACATGTCAGAGCATTTTATCGTGATGGAATAAAGTGAACATTGTCAAGACTGCTACTTACCACTCAGTAACAACAAAGGAAAGAATGATCCTAAACTAAGCTGGATAGCCGAGTTTTCGTCATTACACAAGGATGAGTACAGCACACCTGTGAAGAAAAAAACAGATAAACAATACATGCTCCAATAAAACACACAAAGTTCTTAAAATCTTTTCTGAAACAGCATGCGCACATCAAAAAACCATGTCTGTGTACTATATACTCCCTTACACCCCACTTTTATATAGCAAAACTTGAGTATCCAGAGGTATATTTCTTTAATTATTTTTTGCTCCAAAATTGCTCACTATACAGCTGTCATAATGGTTCTTTAATTTTTTTTTTGCTCAATCAATATCTTAGAAGGCATTATATTAAAGTAATCAAAATTCACTGGAGAGAGAGAGAGAGAGAGACAGAGAGATGTGATATTTTCTGCAATTGATTGTGAGTTTCTGCTTCTATTCGAAAAAGTTTCTTGTTCCATGGATGCCAGTATAATTGCATCATTCCCCTTTTTGTTTTTTAATTCACATTTTAGATCCTGGTTTAAAGCTAAGCTAATGTTGGATGGTCCGTTATCCTAAGCACACTGTTCTTGGGCTAGCCTCCTGGAGGATGTTTTTTTTTCTGCACATTTTATTTTGCCATGAACTGTACTTTATCAGTCAGCAGAAGAGGAGGAATGGTCTATACTGAGTCATCCCATGGATATACCATTACTTATTTTACAGTGGTGAAATATTCCAGTGTACACTGGTGCATTAAGAGAAAAAATCTTACCCAAAGACATGCCACAAAACCCTTGTAGTAGGACAAGAAGTATTACCCATATCAGTGGTCCTTTACAAGCTACCTGAAGCAGATAGAGAGCATAAACATCATGTATTACACAGACAATCCAATGAAATACTAAGCAATCCTATAACCAAATGGTGAGCTTTTTTCCAGGGTGAGAAAAACAATGACGGGTAACAATCCCAAGCTAGATCTTGTTAATGTTGATGGACATAAGGTTGGTTAGATTCTGTCAATTTGCTCTCAAGATATTGAGCGGAAACGAAATTCTGACGTCAATCAAGGGCCGTAACTCCGTAAAAATTTTGCAAAAAATGACATGCAGCAATCCCAAGCCAGATCTTGTCAATGTTGATATGCATACAAGATTTGGTCAGATTCTGTCAGTCAATTCGTTCTCAAGATATTGAGCGGAAACAAAATTCTGACGTCAATCAAGGGCCGTAATTCCATCAAAATTTTGCGAAAAATGACGGGCAACAATCCCAAGCTAGATCTTGTCAATGTTGATAAGCATACAAAATTTGGTAAGATTCTATCAATTTGTTCTCAAGATATTGAGCCTAAGCAAAATTCTGACGTCAATCAAGGGCGGTAACTCTGTCAAAATTTTGCGAAAAATGACATTCAACATCAACAATCCCAAGCTTGATCTTGTCAGTGTGGATGTGCACACAAAATTTGGTCAGACTCCGTCAATTTGCTCTCAAGATATTGAGCGGAAACAAAATTCTGACATCAATCAAGGGCTGTAACTCTGTCAATTTTTGCGAAAAATAACGAGCAACAATCCCAAGCTAGATCTTGTCAATGTTGATGAGCATACAAAATTTGGTCAGATTCTGTCAATTCAATCAAGGGCCATAACTCCGTCAAAATTTTGCGAAAAATGATGGGCAACAATCCAAGCTAGATCTTGTCAATGCTGATGTGCATACAAAATTTGGTCAGATTCTGTCAATTCATTCTCAAGATATTGAGCGGAAACGAAATTCTGACATCAATCAAGGGCCATAATTCCGTCAAAATTTTGCGAAAAATGACAGGCAACAATCCCAAGCTAGATCTTGTCAATGTTGATGTGCATACAAAATTTGGCTAGATTCTGTCATTTTGTTCACAAGATATTGAGCGGAAACGAAATTCTGACGTCAATTAAGGGCCATAACTCCGTCAAAATTTTGCAAAAAACGACAGGTAATAATCCCAAGCTAGGTCTTGTCAATGTTGATGTGTTCATTCTCAAGATATTGAGTGGAAACCAACTATTCACGGAATCACGGAAAGACGGAATCATGGAATGACGGAAGGACAGGGTGAATCCAGTATAGTCCCACTTTTCCAAAGCGGGGCTATAATGAGCTGCATCATCAGAATACTAATATTTCGCATATGCGAAAACAAAGACACAGATCGGTTTCTTAGTAACTGCGAAGCTGATCAGCGCCTTTATTTTCGCTACATATACAGTTAAGTACAATTCCTATACTTTATAAAAACAAAATTTTCAGCCTCTATCCATCTTCTGTGCTTGTACAGCTGTTTGTCTCGGACCTGTTCGGAAACAACATTGTTGATTTTCTCATGGCATGGCTCAAATGTATATAGAGGATATTTACTTTTTTGAGGTGAATACCAAATATATTCCATCGAGTGAGTTGAAAATTTAGATGTTTTCAAGTCACGAGATGAAATATATTTGGTATTTACCGATAAAAAGTAAATTTTCTTTTTATTTTATACAATACACTGGCATTTTCCTATTCACAAAGCAGGCGGTGAAAATGCAAAAACCAAAAATTTTTGAAATCACAAATAATTTTGGTACCACATTGTTCCTAACGTTCTAACTAAGAAAATGAATACCCACACTTTATGTTTTCGTTTGTAAATAACGGAGTTATAGGCATTTGAATTTCTGAAGTGAGGCACATTTAATGACGTCAAGTGAATGGAAATGTCAGAAGTAATCCAAACTCTACAGTGAAAATATCGGCTGATATCAATCACTAGTGAAAATATCAATATCAATTCTGCAGTGAAAATATCACTTTTATCCATTTTTGATATACATTAATTTCACTGATAAGTATAAAATAAATCTTATTTTCTACCCTCAATTTCTCTATCTTAATTAATCATAATACCGGTTCTGTAAATTCAAAAATGTTCTTAAGAATTTATTTTTCACTAATATTTGAGACTTTGCTGCCATGCAAACTCAAGGTTCTGGTTGCTAAAGACTCACTATAAGTGAATTCATGAACTTACTTATAATTTTGAAATAGAAATTTGCAAAATAAAAGTAAAAAAAAAAAAAAAAAAAGACTAGAAAATGTGTTTATGAAACACTATGCCCCCAACTGGTAAGTCACTTTCAACTTGAGATGTAAAAATGTCCAAAAAATGACTAAGTTCAAATTGTAAACTAGAGGACCATTGGTCCTGTAGCTCACCTGAGAGATTATCACATTGTAAGCTCATGAGATTTAAATTAATTGAGACTATGCATGGACACTATTGACCCCCGGGGCATGGCCAAATTTGACCCAGGGGCATGACTGGCACAATTTATAATGGGGACTACCAAACATTGCTACATACAAAATATAGAAGCTCTGGGCCTTTTGGTTTCAGAGAAGAAGATTTTTGTTAGTTTTTCCCATTGAAAGTCTATGGAGACTATCTACCCCTGGGGCGTGGCCAAATTTGACCCCAGGGGCATGGCTGGCACAATTTATGTAGAGGACCATTAGCCATTGCCACATACAAAATATCAAAGCTGTGTGCCCTGTGGTTTCAGAGAAGAAGATTTTTGAATTTTTTTCCCATAGCAAGTCTATTGAGACTATCAACCTCCGGGGCCTGGCCAAATGTGAACCCAGGGGCATGAATGGCACAATTTATGTAGAGGACCATTAGCCATTGCTACATACCAAATGTCAAAGCTGTGGGCCTAGTGGTTTCAGAGAAGAAGATTTTTTAATTTTTTTCCCATAGTAAGTCTATGGAGACTATCAACCCCCGGGGTGTGGCCAAACTTGACCCCAGGGGCATGAATGGCACAATTTATGTAGAGGACCATTAGCCATTGCTACATACCAAATATCAAAGCTGTGGGCCTAGTGGTTTCAGAGAAGAAGATTTTTTTAGTTTTCCTATTGTAGGTCTATGGAGACTATCGACCCCCGGGGCGTGGCCAAATTTGACCCCGGGGACATGATTGGCACAATTTATGTAGAGGACCATTAGCCATTGCTACATACCAAATATCAAAGCTGTGGGCCCTGTGGTTTCAGAGAAGAAGATTTTTTAATTTTTTTCCCATAGTAAGTCTATGGAGACTATCGACCCCCGGGGCGTGGCCAAATTTGACCCCAGGGGCATGATTGGCACAATTTATGTAGAGGACCATTAGCCATTGCCACCTACAAAATATCAAAGCTGTGGGCCTAGTGGTTTCAGAGAGGAAGATTTTTTAATTTTTTTCCCATAGTAAGTCTATGGAGACTATCGACCCCCGGGGCGTGGCCAAATTTGACCCCAGGGGCATGAATGGCACAATTTATGTAGAGGACCAATAGCCATTGCTACATACCAAATATCAAAGCTGTGGGCCTAGTGGTTTCAGAGAAGAAGATTTTTTTAGTTTTCCTATTGTAAGTCTATGGAGACTATCGACCCCCGGGGCGTGGCCAAATTTGACCCCAGGGGCATGGCTGGCACAATTTATGTAGAGGACCATTAGCCATTGCCACATACCAAATATCAAAGCTGTGGGCCCTGTGGTTTCAGAGAAGAAGATTTTTTAATTTTTTCCCATTGTAAGTCTATGGGACCTATCTGTTGCCATGGAAACCACAATTTTGATACAATCTGCTCCAAAACCTAATACCATCAATCCCCCAACCCAATTATGGTTCACATTAAATTTGATCAAGATCGGCCTACTAGCTTCAGAAATATTCTTCTTTGAAATTGTTGACGGACGACGACGGACGACGACGGATGCCTGCCTATCCTATAAGCTCACCTGTGAGCCTTCGGCTCAGGTGAGCTAAAAAAGTGACAAAAATTAATCTGAGTATATCCCAACCACATGCATATCTTCAAAGCATGGTCACAATGTATGCAAAGTTTCAAAAGTATCGGTATAAAATTGTAGGAGGAGTTGCGCACACAAGGTACCCTCTATCCATTCACTAAAATGCCTGAAAAAATGACTAAGTTCAAATTGTGAAAAAAATGACAAAAAATAATCCAAGGATTATATCCAAACCACATGCATATCTTCAGGCCATGCCCATAACACATGTAAAGTTTTAAATGAATTGGCATGAAACTGTAGGAAGAGTTGCGCACACAAGGTACCCACTGCCCATTCACTTTCATTGTGAAAATGCCCGAAAAATGGCTAAGTTCAAATTGCGAAAAAAGTGACAAAAATTAATCTGAGGATTATATCCAAACCACATGCATATCTTCAAAGCATGGTCACAACATCTGTAAAGTTTCAAGAGAATCGACATAAAACTGTGGGAGGATTAATCCTCAGATTAATTTTTGTCACTTTTTTTACAATTTGAACTTTGTCATTTTTTTGGACATTTTTACATCTTGAAAGTGACTTACCAGTTGGGGGCATAGTGTTTCATAAACACATTTTCTAGTTTTATCATAAACTTACTGATAGGCACAAACACACATGTAACAAATGCAAAAACAGCTGAGAAGCACCTTTCTTTTTCGCTTCATGGATAGTATGATCCCGCTCTTAAATCTGATGTTTCAAACTTCTATGCCTCTTCTGTGACTGTACAGGCCAGTTTGTGTCAAACCTGGTCAGAAACCCTGAAGCCAGGTTTTCTTGTTTTTATACCTGGTCTAGTATACCTACTTCAAATACTATAAGAACGAAGACTAGGAGTAGAGCATCTTGGACAACAACTATCAACATCTGTGTGAACATGTGGGCCAACATCACCTCAAATGTTATCATACCTGTCAACAGATATAATGAGCCGTGTTATGAAAAAAACTAGTTTGGGCCCAACCGTTGGAAATCCTAGCAGATAAACTGCATTCCAAATATGAGGCTTGACCTCTGAAATTATTTTCAAGTCCCCGGACTAGAAAAAAACGGTCTTGTTGCCTGTGCAAAAACAAAGATGCAGCTGATCAGCGCAGGCCTTTGTTTTCACTCCATGGATAGTATATAGCCTCATCTACTTATATCCAAAATTTCAAGCTCCTAAACTTTGTCTGTGACTATACATGCTGATTTGTGGCGGGTATGGTGGGAAAGCCCGATGACCGGTTCTCTCGCATCTCAGCTCTAATGGTATACTACAAACTTTGGGTGACATACATTGTAAACATATTTCTGTCAACTACCAGGACCCAGTTGTTCAAAATTAATGGCATCGTTAATAAACAATTCGTTAAAATTTCTAACATGAATATTGCAATATTTTTTGTTGATAAAATGTGAGAATTGCAAAGGATTCTCACATTTTATCAACAAAAAATAACAGTGTATTTGCTTATGAAGTCGGCATTTACTTAACAAGTTGAGGTCTTAACGATGACTTTAAGCTAACAAATATTTGAACAACTGGACCTTGTCTATTAAACTTGATAGTTAACAATTTCAAATCAGAATAACAAGCTTTTCGAGGAGCAGTCTGATTGTGGCCGAGAAATTTAATTACTTATGTTTGAAAATATTGAGAGTGTGAATATTCTTTCTTACTTCAGATGTGGGCTAGCTAAAAATGAATTCAAACACCAATAAACCGATGTTTGATAAAGCTGTATTTGTTTTGTTGCTCAATGTCCCAGAACAGCTATTGTCATGCAGGGAAATTGTCAACATTTTTGTGGTAATTTTACCATGTACACGGGTAAATAATAGCACTAGCAAAGCTAGCCTTGTGATGCCAAACAGTGACCCTTGCCCAGGACAGAATTTTCTTATTATCAAACCCTTAATAGATTCTTATACAGTAACATGAGACCTTGACCTATTTTACGGCAAGGTCAACATAGGTCGCCAATGCATTTGAATGGGGAAATCTTTTAAAATGTCATTTAAAGTGAAGGTCTTGCAGGAAATGGGCAGTAGAACTGAATATTAATGATTCTGAAAAAAATTGGACCCCAGGGGCTCATGTGCCTCCACCCTGGGGCAATATGTGCCGCATCGTAAGAAAACCAGAATTTTGCCTATGCAAAAACAAAGGCGCAGATCAGCTTCGCAGTAACTGCGAAGCTGATCAGCGCCTTTGTTTTCGCTACTCGGATTCTACCTCTACCCAAAATTTCAAGATTCTAACTTTCTTCTGAGGCTGCACAGGAGGTTTTTGTTGGATCTGGTCTGAAACCCTGAAGACCAGTTTTCTCACGTCCCGGCTCATGTAATCTTACCTGATGCGAGACATCTGTCTAACATCCCCATTTTCTTGTCAATCACAAATGCTAAAGTTGTCATACCAGTTGCTTGGAAAAATGTTATACTGAAACAAAATGTATCTCTTTTTTTCATCAGGAAAACATGTCTGTGTAATACATACCCCCTTATACCCCACTTTTATGTAGTAAAACTGGGGTTTACAGGGGTATACCTATTTTTCTTATTTTTGCTCCAAATCATAGATAGTGGGTACTTGTTAGAACCGCCTTGTGGGCATACCCACAATCTATGTTTTTTTAAAGCAAAAATATGAAAAATGTCAACAATTTTCTAATGAAAATTTTCATTTTTTACAGCTTTAAAAATCTATATATATTACATAGGCGTGTTTTTGATATGTTTTAAATAGGTGTGCATGTTTGACAGAAACAATGATATTGCTAAAAGGCATGTACACAGATCAGCACTTTGACTTTTGCAAAAATCAAAAGAACTAATGATATGCATGGCTAGAAATAAATTGAGCCTCCGCATGGGAAAACCAATAATTTGCATATGCGAAAACAAAGGCGCAGACCAGCTTAGCGGTAACAGCGAAGTTGATCAGCGCCTTTGTTTTCGCTACAAGGATAGAACAATCCATCTTCTTTTTAAATCCAAAATTTCAAGCTTCTAGCCTTCTTCTGTGACTGTAGGAGCCATTTTGTGTCGGGCCTTGTCAGAAACCCAAATTGTTGGTTTTCTCATGAGAAGGCTCATTTATCAGTATATTTGCTTATTTAACCTCAAAATGATCCCAGGAGCCATAAAGTCTGTATATCTGGCATTTAGGTCACCATATACTGGGGCTCCTATCTACAATACAGATTATAAGCAAAACATTAATAAAGCACATAATTGTACAATACAATATTAAAATTGCATTTAGAATCTGTTTGTTTGTAATGTTGAAAACTCCCCAGTCAACAATTTATCAGTCATGTCAAAATGAGTCACGACTTCCTGTGTATTTAACCAGAACTATAGGGAGTTGATGTGTCATGCTCAAAGACACAACTCTTGCCAATGGTGATGAAACCTCTGACCTCTCAATCCGCAGTGTGACTCTTGAAGCACTAGGCTACCATGCTCCCTACATTTAGCATACATGTCTTTTGTCGAGTCCTCTTATCAATACATACATGAATTCTCCAAAGAAACTTACATAAATGTCAGATTTTTAGACAACTCTGTGTCAAAGGTCACTCATCTGTGTCATAGGTCACTCATCTGTGTCATAAGTCTCATATTTAAACCAAAGTTTTAATCGCACAAAATTTGACTCTGAGGAATACACTGGTTTCCTCTCCTAATGACTGAAAACAACCAACACAGATGAAATCAATAAGTGACAATAGGGAGTAAATGCCTGTATGGGAACAACTTACCACACACCATTCTAAGTTGTTCCCAGACAGATATTAACATTCTACTGCCTTATTCTGATTTCATCTGTGTTTGTTGTAAACTTTCCTTAGTCTTTAGTCTCGAGGAGAGTTTTATGATGAAATTACCTGTATAGGCAGGGAGGCTAGTTTTGGATTCATCTTAAACATAGCTAACATTTCACCGGCAAATTTCTGGAATGCTTCAGTTATCTTCTCTTGTAATATAAGGGACACCTGCTGATCTGGTGAAATAAATGAACCTTGTCACAAGAAAACCAGATTACTGAGTATGCGAAAACAAAGACACAGGTCAGCTAAGCAGTAACTGCACAGCTGATCAGCGCCTTTGTTTTTCCTACACAGATAGTATGTACAATCTAACTTCATGTTAAATTTGAAATCTCAAGCTTCTAGCCTTTAGGTGGGACTTTTCAGACCTGTAAGTTGGACCCTAGACAGCTTTCTTGTGACGAGGCTCAACTAATGGTGGACTGAACAGAAAACGCAATAAGAAAGGTGACTGGTTGTGGTGTTCTTGTGGTGTTCTTGTTTAATGCCCCACTCAATAGTAAGGATCATATGAGCTGCTGCATGAGAAAACCGGTCTTCGGGGTTTCTGACCAGGTCAGACACAAACCCGTCTATGCAGCTACAGAGAGGGCTAGATGCTTAAAATTTTGGATTTATGAAGAAGAGAAATTGCACTATTCATGTAGCGAAAACAAAGGCGCTGATCAGCTTCCCAATTACTGCGAAGCTAATCTGTGCCATTGTTTTTGCAAAAGCAAAATCCGATTTTTCCCATGGCGCGGCTCATATGGAGATGGGACCTCCGTTAAAAATCTCATCTGACAGACTGAAAAAGCCCTGGGTCAAACTCAATCTTTGTTTCAGCTACACAGACAGTACAATCCCTTTTCTTCCTAAATCCAACATTTCAAGCTTCTAACCAGCTTCTGTGACTGTACAGGCTGGTATGTGTCGGACCTGGTCGGAAACTCAAATTGTTGGTTTCTCATGCAGTGGGTCATATGTATTTTGTTTAAACCAGAATCGGTTTAAAATCAGAATTGTTTACCGGTGAAATGGCAAACTGACATTAATACAAGGGAAGACATAAAATAGACACAAGATACAGTCCCTTTCACTTGAGTTTGCCGTTTGAGCATTTGCATTACACAAGAAGACCATGTGTTCTAAAGATCGGAGTTTCTTTTCATGTTGTCCAAGAAGACATCTGGATTGATTGATCTGATGATTTGAGTGACAGCTTCAAACTAAATGACCTTTAAAACGGCAAACTGGAGTGAAATTTTTATCTTAGTATGTGGATTTTTGGCCATGTAGATACTGATAGGTAACTGTTACAATTGATAAAATTTTGCTTTTGTCCCTATCCTATTTCAAATGTGTGTGCAAAGAATTTTGAAATAAAAATGTGCTTTAACCAAACAATAGCAATGTTTTTATCAGAAGAGGTGACATCATCACCTAAAGATAAATGCTGAAAATATTTTAAGAACACCTGGCACCTGGGACACTGTTTCAGTTCTAAAACAGAATAAAAAGTTACCTGATTTACACACAAACTTAACTGATCTAAATGCTCAACAACAACCTCGAGTGAAAGGGGCTGTAACTATAGACATAAAATAGGCTTCCTCAGTGTAAAAGGTGTGTATGGCATCCCTAGAACCAGAGGACCAATGGTCCTGTAAACGCTCACCTGAAACCTGAGATATATATCAATAAACTTGGTTGACTAAAATGGTAAAATACATGTATATAACCCAAGGGCCGGGTCAGAGCAACCCCTGGAGTCAATTTCTTTTTGATAACATAAAACTGCAGTCCATTTGCCAATTTACTGCAAGTTTTGCCCTTCAAATGACATTTTAACAATTTTCCCCATTCAAATGCATGGGCCAGCTAAGTTGACCTTGCCAAAAAATAGGTCTGCATGGGCGAGCTAAGTTGACCTTGCCATAAAACAGGTCAAGGTCATCCAAGGGTCACGATTTATATAAACTTTGTAGAGCTACACTGCCTGATGCTTCATGCCAAGTTTCAAAATCATAGGCCTTCTGGTTCTGGAGAAAAAGATTTTTAAAGGTTTTTGCTATTTATAGCCATGGCAGCCATCTTGGTCATGTGACCTTGACCATTTATATATACTTTCATTCCCACTTCCTAACAATGCTCCTCATAAAGTCTGGCTTTGATTGGCCAAGCAGTTTCAGAGAAGATCTTTGAATATCACTGTAATATACATGTATATTGCCCCGGGGTGGGGGTAGACAGACCCCTGGAGTCCAAATTTTTTCAAAATCATCAAACTTAAGTCCATTTGCCCATTTCCTGCAAGTTTTTCCCTACAAATGACATTTTAACACTTTTCCCCATTCAAATGCATGAGCGACCTATGTTGACCTTGCCGTAAAATAGGTCAAGGTCATCCCAGGGTCATGATTTATATAAACTTTGTAGAGCTCCAGTCACTGATGCTTCACACCAAGTTTCAAAATCATTGGCCTACTGGTTCTGGAGAAGAAGATTTTTAAAGGTTTTTTCTATTTATAGCCATGGCGGCCATCTTGGTCATGTGACCTTGACCATTTATATAAACTTTCTTTCCCCCTTCCCAAGGATGCTCCATATGAAGTTTGGCTTTGATTAGCCAAGCGGTTTCAGAGGAGAAGATGTTTCATTATTATGGAAATATACATGTATATAGCCCCGGGGCAGGGGCAGACAACCCCCCAGGGGCCAAAATTTTCCATTAACATTAATCTTCTGTCCATTTGCACATTCCCAGTAAGTTTTACCCATTAAATAGCATTTTACCATTTTTCCCCATTCAAATGCATTGGCGACCTAAGTTGACCTTGCCGTAAAATAGGTCAAGGTCATCCTAGGGTCATGATTTATATAAACTATGATGGGCCCACATCCCCGATGCTACATACCAAGTTTCGTGGAAATCGGCCCACTGGTTCTGGAGAAGAAGATTTTTAAAGGTTTTTGCTATTTATAGCCATGGCGGCCATCTTGGTCACGTGACCTGGACCATTTATATAAACTTTCGTTCCCCCTTCCTAAGGATACTCCACATGAAGTTTGGCTTTGATTGGCCAAGCGGTTTCAGAGGAGAAGATCTTTGAAATTGTGGACGACGGACGACGACGGACGACGACGGACGGACGCCGGAGCATGGGTATACTATAAGCTCACCTGTGAGCCTTCGGCTCAGGTGAGCTAATAAAAGTGTTATCTTACTAGTCATATCAAGCTGTATATGTATAGAACTGCCATTTAATACTGCATCTGATACATTGCCACCATTAAATCTGAAACATAAAAACTCAAATGAAATGATATACACAACTACAACTTAAGTTTGTCAGAGAATTTGCTGTTTATTATGAAATTCTGCTCTTCCTAGAATTTTGAAATGTTTACTTTGATCTGAGCCAAAGCATCAGGAAACCAACAATTTGCAAATGCGAAACCAAAGGCGCATATCAGCTGTGTAACTGCACAGCTGATCAGCACCTTTGTTTTCGCTACACAGACAGTACAATCTAGCTGCTTCTTTAATCAAAATTTCAAGCTTCTAGGCTGAGTCTGGGATTGTACAGGTTGGTTTATGTCAGACCTGGCCGGAAACCCTGATTGTTGGTTTTCTCATAAAGCAGCTCAAATGTTTTTGTAATGAAAAATAAGAAAGAAATCCAGGAATTGATACCATCAAATTTAGAAATTACATACAAAAACAACATGTACTTGTTATGGCTATTTGAAGAAACAATGACTAAAAGTACTTGCTGAATGGATTCTTGTGAAAGAGAAGGGTCAAATTATCTTTGCACTCTTGAAAATGACAACAACAACATTTTTTTTACATAAAGTCTACTGCCAATTCAATAACAGTTATGCAGTGGTAAATCAGCTTAAAGTTTTACAGAATATTTTTTTTTCTTTCTGAAAACAACTTACCTTTCAAACAAATCTTTAGAAAAATTAGCCCCCATTGATAAAACAGCCCAGTCATGCCCCTCCTTTACTGCATCATATGCCTCGGCATAGCCTCGCCCAGTAAAATTATCCTGGAAATCAAAGTGCAACAAAGGTCAGTTTCCCACTGTATTGCATTTGTTCCACTTGTAAGCAAAAATGATAAAAATTTACATAAATTTGGGATTTATATAAATTTGGGATAAGCCGTAACCAAAAAAAAAAAAAAAAAAAAATGGATTGGGAAATTTGGAGTATGTGTGCATAAAGTCGGAGGTGGTGGAAAATAATGGGATAATGCCATAAAGTATTCAAGGATGCACCAATGTCATGTATTGACACTGAGGAAAGCCATATATGATCCGCCAATTGAGAAAACCGGTCTTCTGGGTTTCCGACCAGGTTTGACACAAACCAGCCTGCACAGTCACAGAAGATGGCTAGGAGCTGGAAATTTTGTATTTAGGAAGAATTGGAATTGTACTATCCATGTAGCAAAAACAAAGGCGTTGATCAGCTTTGCAGTTACTGCACGGCTGATCTGCGCCTTTGTTTTCGCATACGCAAAAATCCAGTTTCCTCATGACGTGGCACATATGTGTTGTTTTCGAATAAAAAAATCCTTAAGTATGATTATGACATTAATACAACCCATACCTGATAAACAGTATAGTTATCTAAAGCATCCAGGAATTTTTGTCCCATGTTATAACCCAGCAATCCCGTATCATTGTTTATCACAGCAACGTGTAAGTGGAACGGGTCCTTCCCGATACACACACAGAACAGTGTAATCTGTACAACAGGTAGCATGAACTGGAACAATACCAATCTGTCAAATAGTATGAAAACATACTTGAGTCTTTGCATGAGGACCAACAATTTGGGTTCCAACCAGGCGCGAAACAAACCTGGCTGTACAGTCACAGAAGATGGTCAGAGGCTGGAAATTTTGGATTTAGAAAGTAGAGGAATTGTACTATAACTATCCGTGTAGAGAAAACACAGGTGCTGATCAGCTTCGCAGTTACTGCGAAGCTGATCTGCACCTTTGTTTTCGCCTATGCAGATTGTTGGTTTTCCCATGCAGCAGCTCATTTTATATTTGCTGCCACTTTGGGTCTTGTGAAGGTACGACGCTGACATCACAAAATGATATTTATGAAAGTGACATAAAATTGCATGTAGTTATAATCGAATATTTGCACATTGTGATACCAGTTTCAAAATGCAAAATGAGCCACCGCATCAGAAAACCAACAATCTGCATATGCAAAAACAAAGACGCAGATCAGCTGTTTTCGCTACACTGATAGCATACAATTCCTCTTCTACTTATTCCGATTATCAGAAAAGATGGCGTGTCGTCATAAGCCAGAATCCGGGTCACTCTCACGGGTACAAATCAGTAATGGGGGCTTTTGATTTTTTTTGCACAAATGACCCAAAATTTCAAATGTTTTGTTGTGTAATGAGGAAAAATTGTTTCCAGAATGCATAATTATATTTTGAATTTGGAAGCAAAATATTTTGAACAGCGCAATATTTCCATATTTATTTATAGTTAAATATCTTAGTGCGGGCGGCTTTGATCTCTCAATATTTAATATGCACACAATTTCAGGCACTTCAGTCTCAAATTACATTAAAATTTTATGACAATTTTATGTCGTAGTATTTTTGCTATCGTTTCAGTGGTTCTAATATTAAGTTGAATTTATTTTAGTTAATCTATCTTTGATTTCAACCTATTTTAACAATTTAAGACACATTTCCCCGCACCAATATGTGTATTAAGTCTGTGTATATATTGACTCTGTACCCATAATTCACAGGTAATGTTATCGATGACGTCATCGCCATCTTTTCCGTTAAGCAGAATAGCCAAAATTTCAAGCCTCTAGCCTGCTTCTGTGACTGTACAGGCCGGTTTATGTCGGACCTGGTCAGAAAATTCTGAAGACCAGTTTTCTCGCGTCGCAGCTCATATTGTGCCAGTAAGTTAGAACTGCCTATAGTATCATTGTAACAAGACAGTTAAGATCAAGTTAGCACTTATAAACCATAGTCCTACCATACAAAAGTGGATTCCATTGTCATCTTAATAACTGCAAGGGTAAGAAAAATGTTAATTGAGTCTTTCATTGAGAAAACCAAAAATTTAGGTTTCCAACCAGGTATGACACAAACCAGGCTGTACAGCCACCGAAAATAGCTAAAAGCTTGAAATTTCAGATTTAAGAAGAATTGTAGTATCCGAGTAGGATACAAAGGCGCTGATCAGCTAAGCAATTACTGCACAGCTGATCTGCGGCTTTGGTTTTGCATATGCAGATTGTTGGTTTTCAGATGCAGCCGCTCAATTACGATGTCAAAATTTAACACAACATACCCTACATTTCTTCTAAGGAGCATTAGATTCTTGGCAAATTGAGCAAAAATATTTCGACAGCTTGGGAAACCAAATGGCCAGTGACAGCCTTTGGTCATCGGTGGTAGAATTTCTGAAATGAAGAAAAGTAGGTCCTGAGGCTATAAAACTTTTTTCATGTTCAAAATTGATCCTGCTCATAAATGATAACATGCCAACAGCAATTATTGGAATTTTAACTTTTATTAGCTGGAAAAGTTGTTGGCTTTTCTGATCTAAGCCTGATATTACAATTAATTTGGAATAATTCAGAATTGATGAGCAGTTCCAATTCAATGCTAAGATGAGTTGAGCATGAAATTTGTTTTGGAACATCGAGGTCAGGTATACAAGAAACTCTATCCCGGGCTATGTACTGCCTACTTATTTTCTAAATTTATGCAAGCTTTGACAGAATTTTTTTCATTTTGTAGCTTTAAGTCCCAGTCAACAATTTTCCTATCATGTGAGGATGAAGGCAATGCCTGTGGGTAGTAAATGTTTTTTTTGCTCAAGGACAACCCTCAGTACCAATTGGGCTCAAAACCAATACTTCTGGTCCTGAGGTTACAAAACTTTTTCATGCTCAGCTGAGCATAAAATTTAAACAGCTCATAATTACTAAAATAGCCCAAAAAAATTTAAATCAAAGGTTTAGAACTCCAAAGCCAGTAATTTATCCTGCTTATGAGCAGAATGAATTTTTGTCTTAGCTGAGCTGAGCATGAAAAGTTTTATAACCTTGGGCCATGGATTAGATGGCTTACACTCTACTACTAGGCCTCCACACTTCCAGGTGTGTTTTCTGGTACAGTCTAATCATTGTATAGTTTTGATTAGATGGAAGGCACTGGATGCGTTGGACATTAGTTAAAAGTCTTATCCTAGAGACTAGAAAATTTCAGGATAAGCCCATGATCCCTAACTTACAAGGGGAGTGGCTTTACCACTATACAATGGAAACTTCTTCGTGAAAGTGGAAGAGTACCTGTTTTTGGAGATGAATCTATTAATGGAACATCATCATCATCACGGAAACTGTTTGACGCTATAGCAACAGCATTCTGATTAACAGCATGTGTTACAGCCTGGCAAAAATACATTTATACCATATGAGCTGCATCATGAGAAAACAAGATATTTGCATATGTGAACAACAAAGGCACAGATCAGCTATGCAGTAAATGCATAGCTGATCAGCACCTTTGTTTTCACTACACAAAACTAGTACAGTCCCAATTCCAAGTGTCTAGCCTTCTTCTATGACTGTGCAGGCTGGTTTTTGTCAGACCTGGTTGGAAACCCCGAAGATTGGTTTTCTGGTATCCTGGCTCATATGAGCAGCAACTCTAGAAAACTTGCTATCAGTTTCAGATACATACTGGGAAGATACTTTTTGATTAAGGAAAAAGAGCGACTGAAATATCCATATTTCATTTACAAAGGTGTTTTAGCTGTACTTAGTGATCATGATTAAAGACTAAAGTATTGAACCAATGTTTAATATATTTGGTCCTATTTAGATAATACTAGTCTTTGTATCGACTACCCTGTTGAAAGTTGCAAAATTTCAGTTATTCTCTTTGGCTCCATGTTACCAAAGCTGAAGGGTCACTGACGAGACTTTATTAGTCAAAACCGCAGTATGGCCCATCCCCTTTCTCATTAATGTGTTCACTGCTCTTAAAGGATCTCAGTTTTAATTTTTATTGAACATTTTTGCTTGCAGATAATTACCTCCCTTTGTACAGAAAATCTCAATTTGAAATTGTTTTTGGCCACAAAATTAGTTATTGTCAACTGATTTTCAAAACACTTTGCATTATTTGTGACAAACAAAGTGCTCAATTTTGCTGAGAAAATACATTTCATCTTGGACTAAGCATCAGAAACACACTATAAGACTAGAGGACCATTGGTCCTGTAGCTCACCTGAGAGATTATCACACTGTAAGCTCATGAGATTTAAATTAATTGAGAATCGACCAATGAAAGTCTATGCATGGACACTATTGACCCCCGGGGCATGGCCAAATTTGACCCAGGGGCATGACTGGCACAATTTATAATGGGGACTACCAAACATTGCTACATACAAAATATAGAAGCTCTGGGCCTTTTGGTTTCAGAGAAGAAGTTTTTTTTAGTTTTTGTAAGTCTATGGAGACTATCTACCCCCAGGGCGTGGCCAAATTTGACCCCAGGGGCATGGCTGGCACAATTTATGTAGAGGACCATTAGCCATTGCCACATACAAAATATCAAAGCTGTGTGCCCTGTGGTTTCAGAGAAGAAGATTTTTGAATATTTTTCCCATAGCAAGTCTATTGAGACTATCAACCTCCGGGACCTGGCCAAATTTGACCCCAGGGGCATGAATGGCACAATTTATGTAGAGGACCATTAGCCATTGCTACATACCAAATATCAAAGCTGTGGGCCTAGTGGTTTCAGAGAAGAAGATTTTTTTAGTTTTTCCTATAGTAGGTCTATGGAGACTATCGACCCCCGGGGCTCGGCCAAATTTGACCCCTGGGACATAATTGGCACAATTTATGTAGACGACCATTAGCCATTGCCACATACAAAATATCAAAGCTGTGGGCCCTGTGGTTTCAGAGAAGAAGATTTTTGATTTTTTTTCCCATAGTAAGTCTATGGAGACTATCAACCCCCGGGGCGTGGCCAAATTTGACCCCAGGGGCATGAATGGCACAATTTATGTAGAGAACCATTAGCCATTGCTACATACCAAATATCAAAGCTGTTGGCCTAGTGGTTTCTGAGAAGAAGATTTTTTTAGTTTTTTTCCTATTGTAGGTCTATGGAGACTATCGACCCCCGGGGCGTGGCCAAATTTGACCCCAGGGGCATGATTGGCACAATTTATGTAGAGGACCATTAGCCATTGCCACGTACAAAATATCAAAGCTGTGGGCCCTGTGGTTTCAGAGAAGAAGATTTTTGAATTTTTTTCCCATAGTAAGTCTATGGAGACTATCAACCCCCGGGGCGTGGCCAAATTTGACCCCAGGGGCATGAATGGCACAATTTATGTAGAGGACCATTAGCCATTGCTACATACCAAATATCAAGCTGTTGGCCTAGTGGTTTCAGAGAAGAAGATTTTTTTAGTTTTTTTCCTATTGTAGGTCTATGGAGACTATCGACCCCCAGGGCGTGGCCAAATTTGACCCCAGGGGCATGATTGGCACAATTTATGTAGAGGACCATTAGCCATTGCCACGTACAAAATATCAAAGCTGTGGGCCCTGTGGTTTCAGAGAAGAAGATTTTTTAATTTTTTTCCCATAGTAAGTCTATGGAGACTATCAACCCCCGGGGTGTGGCCAAATTTGACCCCAGGGGCATGAATGGCACAATTTATGTAGAGGATCATTAGCCATTGCTACATACTAAATATCAAAGCTGTGGGCCTAGTGGTTTCAGAGAAGAAGATTTTTTTAGTTTTTCCAATTGTAAGTCTATGGAGACTATCGACCCCGGGGTGTGGCCAAATTTGACCCCAGGGGCATGGCTGGCACAATTTATGTAAATGACCATTAGCCATTGCCACATACCAAATATCAAAGCTGTGGGCCCTGTGGTTTCAGAGAAGAAGATTTTTTAATTTTTTTCCCATAGTAAGTCTATGGAGACTATCGACCCCCCGGGGCGTGGCCAAATTTGACCTCAGGGGCATGAATGGCATAATTTATGTAGAGGACCATTAGCCATTGCTACATACCAAATATCAAAGCTGTGGGCCTAGTGGTTTCAGAGAAGAAGATTTTTTTAGTTTTTCCCATTGTAAGTCTATGGGACCTATCTGTTGCCATGGAAACCACAATTTTGATACAATCTGCTCCAAGACCTAATGCCATCAATCCCCCAACCCAATTATGGTTCACATCAAATTTGATCAAGATCGGCCTACTAGCTTCAGAAATATTCTTCTTTGAAATTGTGGACAGACGACGACGGACGACGACGACGACGGACGACGGATGCCTGCCTATCCTATAAGCTCACCTGTGAGCCTTTGGTTCAGGTGAGCTAATAACAATGGTACACTACCATATGGAAGAGATAATAATCTCCTAAAGGCACAGATATGACAAAAGAAAACTGAATTTCCGTATTTGTGAAAACAAAGGCGCAGATTAGCTGTGCAGTTACTACACAGCTGATCAATGTCTTTATTTTCGCTACACGGACAGTTTAATTCCTCTTCTACTTAAATCTAGCACTTTAATGTTCTAGGCTTCTTCTGTAACTATACTGGCCAGTTTGTGTCAAGCCAATTGGAACCACCCTAGGACCAGTAGGCTTACTTGAGTATTATTATCAGTGAGATCTGGGGTACCCTCCTTGTCCTCTTCACAAAGCTTCAGAAATACCATCTCTAAACTCTGAAAATACACAGCTCTTGGTTTTTGTAACTTTAAACAAAATTCACACATCTTATAGTTTAATATTAATGAATATTCTTTTCTGACAATGAAATGTTTTGTGTTCGCTGTAGCATCGACACAGAAACGAGAAATGAGCTGCTACATGAGAAAACCAACAACTTGCATATGCGAAAACTAAGGCGCAGATCAGCTTCGCAGTGACTGTGAAGCTGATCAGTGCCTTTGTTTTTCGCTACAAGGATAGTAAAATTCCTCTACTTTCCAAATCCAAAATTTCAAGCTTCTAGCCATCTTCTGTGCTTGTACAGGTCTGTTTATGTCAGACATGGTCAGAAACCCCGAAGACCGGTTTTCTCGCATCATGGCTCATTTAAGGTAAAGAAGTACAAAAAGCTTTTACGCGAGACATCAGTGTTTGGATACCAGCATTATTTTGGATAGCCTTGGTCGTGACATCACCGTCATGTTCGTTTAAAACGTCTTAAAATTAGTACATCTTGCATAAATTAGTGACACACAGCGCCAAAAACTAACTCGGTAGTCAAGGTCTTTTATTATATTTTCTGATTTGAAATAGAATTTACCAAAATAAATTCAGAGTTTAATCAAATTCTGTAGACTGGTTTTCACAAAATACTAGTTTATGCCTGAAAATTAACGGGATTTTTACATTTTCCCATTACATTATGCACCAGTCATAGCGGGGCTTTTAACTTTTCAATTTTTAAAGCCCGGCACTGCCGGGCAAGAATATTGGTAAAACCCCTGCTAAAAGCCCCGGCTCCCCAGGGGCTGACAATAACGTGGAACAACAGCTGGGAGTTGTTCTGATGAAACTGAAACATGGGAGGACATCAATTTATGCATGTGAATGTTTAGGTGCATTTGGAAATTAAATAAGTACCATAAAGATAATTAAATGTTAAAAATATCATTAAAATCTAATTTGAATTAATGTGACAGTGCATTGGCGGCAAATCATAACCCCGGCAAATCCCCGGCACTGCCGGGACACATCAGATGTTAAGCCTGGCACTTTAGCCCCGCTATGTCCCCGCTATCCCCGGCCCCGGGGGAGCCGGGGATACAAATGATTGGTGCATTATGTGCAAATTGACCATGAATCGATAGAAGAACATGCTTAAGGGAAAATAACAAAAAATAAAGAAAATCATGGATAGGCTTTCTTGTGGTTCTTTACCTTAAATAGACTCCACATACCTGCATTTGATGTCTCTGTAGGATATTATCTGGTGAATCCTCAGCCAGTATTCTACCATTTCTCATAAATCCAACCTAGGTAGTGCAAATACAAAACAATAATTAGTTGATAAACCTTATACTACGTATTGGGTAGATACAATGTACATCATCATCATCATCATCATCATCATCATCATCATCATCATCATCATCATCATCATCATCATCATCATCATCATCAACAACATCATCATCATATCATCATCATCATCATCATCATCAACATCATCATCATATCCTATTGTACATGCAAAACATTATCTAGAAATGCTGTAAAGAACTCATTTTTATCATCTCAAATTTGTTTGTAATCATAGTTTTTGTTCAAAATTTCACATACATTGTCGGGAAACAACCACATGTACTTTACTTTGAGGACAACAGTCCACGATAAATCCCTTTTTAGTCTATTGGACAGCTATCTAGCAGCTGTAATTTCTTGCTGGACCAAAGCTTAATTTTACAGTGCCTTTATCTCATCATTGTAATCTTGACAATTTTTGCTGGGATAATGACCTATTTTTAGGATGTTGTGCCTACCGAAAGGCTTAAACTTTATTGAGCTGCGTAACAAAAAAAACAAGATTTTTTATTTTCAAACACAAAGCTGCAGATCAGCTATCTATGATTTTGCTACACTTCTTGTTTTTATCTGAGACTGTAATTCAAGCTGGCATGTGTCAGACCTTGTCAGAAACCTTAAGACTGATTTTCTCGCATTCTGGTTCAGTTATGTTACCTTGTCAGCCTGTCTGGCTTCCTCTATGTAATGAGTTGTTAGAATGATGGTGGTCTGTTTACCATTGTGACACGCTATATTGATCAGATGGTCCCAGATTCTGAAATCATGCAAGACAATCAGGACTTGCAAAAGCAATATTGCACACCTTTTTTTTTCTGCAATGACATAGATCAGCATCTATCCTTTACTATAGTGACTGCTCCAATATGAAAGAACTTGTCCCCCCCTTGTCCCCATGCCATTCCATTTTATATTCTTAAACTTCACACGCCGTGATAAATATAACATAACGTGACATACGTAGTAGAATGAACTCAAAACCGTCATAGACCGGAACACAACGTAACTTGACACAAAAAAATGTGTTGAGTATTCCATAGAAAACGGGACTAGACATGAGGCGACCGTTATTAAACGTGGCCGAACGTAGAAGACCCATAGCTTGCCAGGTTATTCACTAGCTTCCTGTTGCACTATGGACCACCTCCAAGTTACTTTCGTTACATACTGTAACTGTGTGTTAGGTTTAATCCGTTTTATCACGACTCAATACCTTTCTCATTTTCACCGTGATTGCCATAATGCAGATTTTTAAACTGTCAAAAAATTTGCCACGGTGTCCATGATCATCACGGCCTGTAACCATTGCCTATCCCATTCCTCTGCGTTGCCTCATATTTTTTGCATTTTGATCACGGTGCCGAAACTTGGCTGCTGTGACCGCTGGGAACATAGTGTAAACGCTACATAAGACCAGACATATTTGCACATAACTTCAGAATGATTATAACACTACAATGTCTAAACTATTATAATAATTATAGAAATGTCAAGTACAGGGTCAACTCCAACATTAAGTGAGCCTCGTCATGAGAAAACCGGAGTTTTGTCTATGCTAAAACAAAGGCGCAGCTGATCAGCGCCTTTGTTTATGCTACTCGGACAGTAAAATTTCTCTTCTTCCTAAATCCGAAATTTCAAGCTTCTAGCCATCTTCTGTGCTTGTATAGCTTGGTTTGTGTCAGACCTGGTCTTAAACCCTGAAGACCGGTTGTCTCGCATTGTGGCTCAAGTATTGACAACACTTGTTCCTCCAGCAGTGCAACTCGATTTTCATGACCTACTTTTCTTTGAATACTGGGTCCACTTCTACAGTTTGTTCATCCAAAATCAAAGATTCTGGTTCCTGCAGCATGGCAACTACAAATGACACTCAACATTATGACGGACATTCATGACCTACTTTCATTACATCATTCTATGACCTACTTTTCTCTAAGCACTGGATCCACCCCGACAGTTGGTTCATCCAGTATCAACAGCTCTGGTTCCTGCAGCAGGGCAACAGCAAATGACACACGACGCATCTGACCACCACTGAAACAAGTTTCATTCTAAACATAGAGCTAACCATTATAAAAGATTTTATTTTCTTTTTTTTCATTTTAATGTATCTGCTTCATTTTAAGGCAAACTGGAGATGTGTTATGTTTTTGATGCTCTACTGCTTTGATTTTGTCATTTTAACTAGGTATTTTTCTGTTGGACTAGATGAGATGCAAAATCCTATGTATCATCATGCCATTTTTTTTATTGTTTGTTGATTTAATAATACATTAAGCTTGCTCTGTTCCTGTAAGAGAAAGCCCCCTGGAGACCTATTTATGACATATGGACTTTCTCATTGTTATCATTTGGACAAATCCACTTCCATTTTTAGGGACATCAGGGGTGTTTTTCAAATTTTATTTCATTTTTTCATTAAATTCTTATTAACAAACAGAATAGCCCCAGATAAGATGCCACATTCTGTGGCATCACATTTGGGGCTTTACTGTTTGCCTATGTCATAATGTCCCATGAAACAATGCCAGGCTCATATGAGACATAGTGTACACATCTCTTATAAAATTTCTGTGCATTTTTTCTTCCCTGAACCATGAAGTTGGCATATGGTTTCAACTATAAAATTGGGCAATAAAGTGCTGCTGATGCCACAGCTCACTGCAGGGGGTGTGTAATTAGCTGATCATGTCAGATAAAAAATATTTTCATCAAAGTGCAAAATCGTTAATATTTCATGTAGAAAACGGATTGAAAATGCAATTTTATTCAAAAGATTCTGATAATTATGAATCTTTACTTTGTTTTCGTCTAAAATGTAGAATTTAATATTCTGCTTTTAATATAGATATATCAATTATCAAAAGATGATTAATCACAAGATAACTATAGCAAAATTTGCATAATGACCGCAGTAGCACTGGGGGAGTTAATTATTTTATTGCTTTGTAATTTGCACTATCTGTACCCGAGATACCTTTCATCTCAGGCAGAGTGAAAGGTATCTCGGGGTCCAAAACAATAAGACATGTGTACGCCATGATAAGTGCACCTTTCACTCAGTTTTAACAGACGATTGTTTTTCTTGAATCAGTAGATAAGGATGGATATTTGTACTTAGTGTAGTAATGTGTTCCTGAATAACTTGTTGAGGCAAAAATATGTCAGACTGTCTTGCTCTAAACTGATAAATTTCACATTTATATACACCAAGAATTCAAAATAACCATCACACTACTTCAACTTAACAATTAGGCCAAAAAAAATAATACCATTGTTTCTCAGGCCACTTTTTGAAGAAACAGATGCGGGTGGCAGGTTTTTTATTTTAATTTTCATTTGAACAAAAACGAATGCGGGCAGCGGCATTTTTTTTTTTTTTTTTTTTTTAAACTTTTTTTTTTCTTGGGGGGGGGGGGGGGGGGGGGGTATGGTCGGTATGGAGATATGGCGAGTGAGTGATAAACGGACAATATGCTTCCGGCGATCTATGCCCGAGTCACCATACGGTAACTCTCGTTTAATTTATGATCGATATTTCACACCTAATTTGTGATTGCCAAATTTGGTTGAGCATTAGTAATTCGGAAACAAATGAATATCATACCTATTGGTCTAACACTTCATCCGATAATAATAGATTTGAGAACATCAGTCAGCACGAGTTCCCCCCCAATTATCATGATTATCACGCTCTCTGAGTACATCTCAACACGAGTCATAATCTCCGCCCATTGGCCCATGAAATAGCGAATGACGACGTCAATTAGTAATTATTGTCAAGACATTTTATAACTTGTCGGAAAAGAATCGAAATCCACTGTATGTTGTGTCAGCAAGTAACACATTCTATTCTCGTCCTTATTTTCTAATTTCACTCGAATGAAAGTTTGAACATTGTACCGATCACACATCGGTGATCATATGATAGCGAAATGATTAGAGCATTCGCTTCGGGCACGGGAGGTATCGGGTTGGATCCCGGGCCGCGTGATACAAAAAAACGTTAAAAATGGTACCAAAAATACCTTGCTAGCTTGGCGCTCATCATTCATAAAGCAAGCACTGGCATCTCTTCTCCCAAAAAGATAACTTCAGTGATGGGAATACAAATATTGAGGTGGTGGTTGGTGACGGGCAGTTTAGTTCTATGATTAGATGATTAAAGTCTGGTGATTGCAATACCCTTACTCGGGGTTAAAACGAGGTGTGCCGGTAAGTCAGCGGCGGAACACTATACGAACATACAACATACATGGCATGACTAATTATATTATTCCACAAAGGATTCTTGCGGATACTCAAAACACTCATTTTCCCAGCGAGAAAGTAAAGAAATCACATTTGTTTTTCAGCGTGAACTTTTACATACCTTCCCGGACATTACCGTTCTCAATCGCGAATATTAAATGTAGGTGTCCTAATGTTTTGGACCACAATAATTGTTGACGAAATCATTGACCAACGTGTCATCAATAGCCTATAATAACCCAATGTTTACGGTAACGTTACGGTCTACCAATAATCCCCTAGTCACGAGTGCGATAACATGTATCGCTCGGCTTATTTTCAAAACTATTATGGATTAATATAATTTGAGTGTCATTCACGCTTCGCGAGCAATGAATTGTGTCACCTAAACATTAGTAAGATGACAATTATCACTCATGAGTATACACGAATTTTGAGCAAACAACATGGTTCATACACATTAGGCTATCAAAAACACAATTTTCCGTTTCAAATGTGTTTATTCATTTTTAAAGTACTTAAAAGAGAACCTGTAAGAAAACTGCGCCTTGGCGAATGCCCAGGAAACGATATATCATTTTTCCTCTCCGCGAGTTTTGATTTTTTACTTGCACATAAATAAATTAGTATAAAGGAACACAAGGGTAAAACGGCTCCTTGATGCCGCCGTCGCGATATTTGGGTGGATGAAATATTGACCGCGTGTAATTTAGCTAAACTAAAGTTCGTACGTAAACTGTACATGGACAATAGAACGCGGGATTGCTACCTAGACCCTATGTGTTTTTGACTAAAAATTGAATACCTCTAACAGACATTACCATATACTGTACCTGCACATCATGACGAAGCAGTTCGGTCCTTTGGTGAAGGCTCGAAATGTCCCGGAAACGTGTCACAACGAATACCGTGATACTAGCCGTCATGCGCAGACTGCATGCGCAGTCGTTTTTCTGAAAACCGCGAGCGGAAAAAAAGTGATAAGAGTGAAGGTTTCAAGACAAATGCGGTGGTTTCTGTATTTTTTTTTATTTTGAGCAATAAAAAAGGGTAATGCGGTGGGTCTGAAAGAGATGCGGCGGGGCCTGAGAAACATTTATTTTTTTTTTTTTGGCCTTAATATCCCTTCAAAACATTGTTACAAGTATACAGAAATACGAGTGTCAAATGACAATAACGTTGTGGTGTGCTGCAGGTATTGCTAACACCCATCAAATAAATTGTCATAACCATGAGGTTAATCAAGCAATTTGTCTGGACTTTCCACGTTTGTCCGTATAAAATGGATGTTGTACATATGATAATTAGAGAAAAATTGCGACAGTAATTTTGATTTTATTGACAAAGTCAACAAAGATTTTGCTCAGCCCACGCACATTTAAATCAATCTTACCTAAGCTGACTGATCAGTCTTCCTTTTTCTGGCAGAGTAAGAAAGTCTAGAAGGAATGAAGTTCTCTGACGGATCCATCTACCTGACATGGCATGTATGGTACCAAAATACCATAAGGTTTCTCCTATAGTAAGGTCTGGAAATAATGCTGTTTCCTAAAATAGAGGAAATATTTTTGGCAATTATTAATATACTCTGCTACAGATGTGTTGCAACAAACAATGCAGACTGTTTATTTGTCTTGTAATTGGGTCCAGAACCGCTATCATAAACTGAATACATTTATGCTATTTACAGCAATTTCATGGCTCTAAAGGTTTTGGAAGATAAATATATGTTGCAACCTCAGCTCAAAATAAGCATGTAGAAAGATCAGGCAATTATAACGTGACAACAATTTATGCATCAAAAAGAACTGTTATTGATGTGCAGGAACATGCACACAAACTAATGTATGTAAATACAACAGGGACGATGTGTACAAGAGAGGGAGATTTAGATTACACTAATCACACATGACTTGTGTTGGTATAAACAACAACCCAACTATACCTGTGGCATATATCCCACCATATTTCCCGGGACTTTATGTCCACTGGCTCCTGGTTTATCCCCCAGTACCAGGAGATGACCGGAGTCCAACTGTAGTCGACCCAGGACACTGCGGAGTAGAGTTGTCTTTCCACAGCCACTGGGGCCAAGTAGACCATAACTGAAATATACAATAGGCAGTCTCAGTCTGATCAAGGTCTGATCTTTTAATTGCCATTTTGCAGCATTTTGGGAAAATTTGAGCCGAATCATGAGAACAACATTTTGCATATTCAAAAACAAAGATGCAGATCAATTTCGCGGTTACTGCAAAGCTGATCATGCCTTTGTTTTCACTACAGGAATAGTACGATTCTTCTACTTTCTAAATCTGAAATTTCCATCTTCTAGCTGTTTCCTGCGACTGTACAGCCCAGTTTGTGTAGTACTGGTCAGAAACCAAATTGATGGTTTTCTAATGTTGTGGCTCATCTCTCTTCAGCTAATAAAGTCAAATCTGGGGCCCATCATATTTTTTTCTCATATCATTTTATCATCTTTATGATGGAAATACACTGCAGGTAACTTTGCATGTATATACCCAAGCCATTCAAACATTTTGCACTTTAATAAGTAAATTATCTACAGAAATTGTCTTAGACTTTCATTCAATTAATTATTATTGGTATCACCAACAACCAGACAGCCCAATGAAGAGCATGCTAAAATATTAGCCTCTGTTTATGCTCAGATCAGCTGCATAATTTACTTGGTTCGACTTCTTATTTGTACAATCCCATCACTTAAGGCCTTGTCACATATAAGCGAAAATATCTCAATGTAGACTTGCATTTAATTGCGAAAAATATTTGTTTGTTTATTTGATTTATTGATTTACGTCCTAGTCAACAGTTATGGTCATGTCAGGACATTAGCTGTTGAAAGGGTCATAAAGCAATTAATCAAACATACAAAAAATACTTTTAGCAATCAAATGCAAGTCTGCATGGAGGGATTTTTGCTTATGTGTGACGATGCCTTTAATCCCACATATTCTTCGAAATATGTTAACCATCTTCTATAGTGTTCAATATGGTTCATGTCAGATTTATTAGAAATGAGCCGCCTCATGGGAAAACCAACAATCTGCATAGGCAAAAACAAAGGTGCAGATCAGCTTCGCGGTAACCGCGAAGCTGATCAGCGCCTTTGTTTTCACTACTCGGATAGTGCAATTCCTCTTCTACTTAAATCCAAAATTTTAAGCTTCTAGCTCTTTTCTGTGCTTGTACAAGTCCGTTTGTGTACAGACCTGTTCGGAAACCACATTGTTGGTTTTCCCACGAGGCGGCTCAAATCTAAAGGTCAGGTATTTCTGCTCACAAAATGGTAGCTATACATGGTACAAGTTGAGATGCATACATGCATAAGGCTGTGTGATTTCAAATGTACATATGTGATCAAAGGGAATGAGGAATCGAGCTATCTGTTCAGTGTACAATGTTCTAAATCTACAGAGGCATACATACCAAGCTTGCAAGATAGCTGAAAATTCTTGAAATATACAATCACAAACATTACCTTTTAGTTTAAATGCTAAAAATGCTCAAACAATTTTAAAATATTTAAGAGGAAAACCTCTCCAGAAATGTATCAAAATGAAAAAAAAAAAAAAAAAAAAAAAAAAAAAAAAAAAAAAAGCTAAAAGTATCATGTTTAGTTTTAGTTAAGTTTTTATGTCATTCTAATTTACACTGGGATTTTTCAAGTCTTTGTTCTTCAGTGACTATAAAGCCCAAAAGTCTAGCCAGGCCTAGAGGTTATAAAATATTTTTTTGTGCTCAACTTGGCTGGGCATGAAATTGTAATTCCTCATAAATACTGAAATAGCCGAAAATAAATAGAAATTTCAGGTTTAGATCACCAAAGCCTGTAATTTATCCTGCTAATAAATGTTAAAATGCCAATTGTTGGCATTTTAACATTTATAAGCAGGATAAATTTTAGTCTCAGCTGAGTTGAGCATGAAAAAAAGTTTTATAACCTGTGGGCCTGGTCAAAGTTTTTTCTATTATCATCTTCTTGCTCACAAATAGCGATTAGAATCACAGACTCAGATTACTCACATTGATCCTCTTGGTACGGCAATGTTCAGATCTCTTAACACCTGTAGTCTTTTCTTTCCCCTCCCATAATGCTTGTTGATACCCTGACCCCAAATGGCTTCTGGGTAATCATACGACGATGCAGTGTCATGCCGCACCCTGGGCGAAACAGCAATGGGTGATGTTAAGCTGTTGGCCATCTTGATGATGGAGAACCATGTAGGGCTAATGTTATCTTTTTTCCAAGTCACCCATCATAGCAATACTGAAAATATATATGTAAAACTCACAAACTGGGCCAGTCCCACAAACTGGGGAGAAAAGCATCTTGAATTCCCACAATCATGCCCCTGTGGTAAAAAAAGGCCCCTCCTCGGGGGTCATTAGCTTCCATAGCCTTACAATGGGAAAACCATAAAAAAAATCTTCTTCTCCAAAACCTTCAGACCTCGAGGTCTGAAACCACATGATCAAAAGCTTACATAATGTGGGACATTGGTCCCCTGAATTAAAACTCTGAAGGAAAACCCTTGTATGAAGCAATGTTATGTGGTGCTCCACATAAATCCTGCCAATCATGCCCCTGGGGTCAAAAATGTCCCCTCCCCGGGGTTCATTATCTTCCATAGCCTTACAATGGGAAAACATAAAAAAATCTTCTCCGAAACCACAAGGCCCAGAGCTTTCATATGTGTGTAGCAATGTATAGTGGTCCTCTTTATAAATCTTGCCAACCGTGTCCCTGGGGCCCATAAAGGCCACACCCCGGGGGCGTCATTATCTGCCATAGGCTTATAATGGATATACATGAAAACATCTTCTTCTCTGAAACCACAAGACCCAAAGCTTGTATATTAAGTATGAAGCATTGTTATGTGATGCTCGACATAAATCCTGCCAATGATGCCCCTGGGTTAAAAATGGCCCCACCGTAGGGGTCATTAGCTCCCATATACTTACAAGGGGAAAAACACACAAAAGCCTTTTTCTCAGAAACCATGAGTCCTAGAGCTTTTATATTTTGCATTTAGCAATGTTAAGTAACCCTCTTTATACAAGCAGCCCAAGGGCAATGATCGCTCACCTGAGAGTCAACAAGTACATGTACAGTCACTGAACAAAGAGGTTTTTTTTTTTTGAACATCTGATCAAAACTGAAGATGCTGGAGTGGCCGCAACACTAAAAATTGATTTTTCAAACATTCAAGGGCAGCTAACTCAGCAGTCCAGGGTCGAATCTGGCTCAAATTCGAACTCATCCAAGATGTTATGGTTATCCTTGTTTCTTCCAAGAATGAAGAAGATCTAATCAAAATTGAAGGCACTAGAGGGGCCACAATACAAAATATTGATTTTTCAAACACTAAAGGGCAGCTAACTCCGTGTCAGAGGTCGGATCTGGCCGAAATTCTAACTCATCCGAGATATTGTAGTTATTCTTGTTACCTGCAAGAATGAAGAAGATCCACTGAAAAACAAAGATGCTAGAGAGGCCACAACACAAAATATTGATTTTTCAAACACTCAAGGGCAGATAACTCCGCAGTCAGAGGTTGGATCTGGTCAAAATTCGAACTCGTCCAAGATATTGTAATTATCCTTGTTACCTGCAAGAATGAAGAAGATCCATTGAAAAACAAAGATGCTAGAGTGACCACAACACAAAATATTGATTTTTCAAACACTTAAGGGCAGATAACTCTGCAGTCAGAGGTCGGATCTGGTCGAAATTCGAACTCATCCAAGATATTATGGACGTCTTTGTTACTTCCAAGAATAAAGAAGATCCGAATAAAATTGAAGGCCCTAGGGTGGCAACAACACAAAATATTGATTTCACAGAGTCAAGGGCAGATAACTCTGCTGTCAAGGGTTGGATCTGGCTGAAATTCGAATTCATCTGAGATGTTATAACTATCCTTGTTACTTCCAAGCATGAAGAAGATCGGATCAAAATTGAAGGCGTTAGAGTGGCCACAACACAAAATATTGATTTTTCAAACACTCAAGGGCAGGTAACTCCCCAGTCCATGGTCGAAACTGGCTGAATTTCGAACTCATCCGAGATCTTATGGCTGTCCTTGTTGCATGCAAGAATGAAGATGATCCCATTAGAAATGAAGGCGCTGGAGCGTTCACAACATCTTTCCCATCGTAAGTCAATGGGGATTTTTTCAAACGCTCAAGGGCAGCTAACTCCGCAGTCCATGGTCGAATCTTGCCGAATTTCGAACTCATCCGAGGTCTCATGGCTGTCCTTGTTACATGAAAGAATGAAGAAGATCCGATCAAAAATGTAGGTGCTAGAGTGTTCACAACACTTAACAGCCATTTTCCAAAAGCTCAAGGGCAGGCAACTCCACAGTCCATGGCCAAATCTTGCTGAATTTCCAATTCATCCGAGATCTTATGGTTGTCCTTGTTACCTGCAAGAATGAAGAAGATCTGATCAGAAATGAAAGCGCTGGAGTGTTCACAACATCTTTCCCATTGTAAGTCAATGGGGATTTTTTCAAACGCTCAAGGGCAGCTAACTCCGCAGTCCATGGTCGAATCTTGCCGAATTTCAAACTCATCCGAGATCTCATGGCTGTCCTTGTTACATGAAAGAATAAAGAAGATCCGATCAAAAATATAGGTGCTATAGTGTTCACAACACTTAACAGCCATTTTCCAAACGCTCAAGGGCAGGCAACTCCGCAGTCCATGATGGAATCTTGCTGAATTTTGAACTCATCCGAGATCTTATGGTTGTCCTTGTTACCTGCAAGAATGAAGAAGATCTGATCAGAAATGAAAGCGCTGGAGTGTTCACAACATCTTTCCCATTGAAAGTCAATGGGGATTTTTTCAAACGCTCAAAGGCAGCTAACTCCGCAGTCCATGGTCGAATCTACCCGAATTTCGAACTCATCCGAGATCTCATGGCTGTCCTTGTTACATGAAAGAATGAAGAAGATCCAATCAAAAATGTAGGTGCTATAGTGTTCACAACACTTAACAGCTATTTTCCAAACGCTCAAGGGCAGGCAACTCCGCAGTCCATGATGGAATCTTGCTGAATTTCGAACTCATCCGAGATCTTATGGTTGTCCTTGTTACCTGCAAGAATGAAGAAGATCTGATCAGAAATGAAAGCGCTGGAGTGTTCACAACATCTTTCCCATTGTAAGTCAATGGGGATTTTTTCAAACGCTCAAAGGCAGCTAACTCCGCAGTCCATGGTCGAATCTACTCGAATTTCGAAATCATCCGAGATCTTATGACTGTCCTCATTACCTACAAGAATGAAGAAGATCCGATCAAAAATGTAGGTGCTAGAGTGTTCACAACATTTTTCCCCTTGTAACCCTATGGGAGCTATCTGTTGCCATGGAAACCAGAGTTCTGATCCGACCTGGCCCAAAACCTTATGCAACCTTTCCCCCACCCCAATGATGCTTCTGATAAAATTCGATTGCAATTGACTGACTAGTTGTGGAGATAATTGTTGCTGAATGTGTGGACGGACGCACGCACGGACGCACGCACGGACGACGGCTTGACTACCATACTATAAGCTCACCTTGTGAGCCTTCGGCTCAGGTGAGCTAAAAACCGGACAACCATGCACCTGGGGTCCATACGGGCCACGCCCCAGGGACGTCATTATCTGCCATAGGCTTATAATACGAAACATAAGAAAAAATCTTCTTCTCTGCACCCGCAAGACCCAAAGCTTGTATATTTAGTATGCAGCAATGTTATATGATGCTTTACATAGATCCTGCCAATGATGCCCCTGGGGTTCAAAATGGCCCAACCCCAGGGGACATTAGCTCCCATATACTGGGAAAAGCATACACAAATCTTCTTCTCAGGAACCATGAATTCCGGAGCTTTTATACTTTGTGTGTAGTCATGTTCAATAATCCTTCTTTTAAATCCTGCCACCTGTGCTCCTGGGGTGCATACAGGCCACACCCCAGGGCAGGGTCATTAAGGGTCATTATCTCCCCTACAAGTAAAGCTGCCCAGATCAGTAGAGTGTTTACAGGACCATTGGTCCTCTGGTTCTCACATTTTTGGGAAATTTTTGGTACCCATGAAATTGGGGGGAAAAAACCCATTTTTTCTTTAAATTGGGAAATAAATTGTGTGATTTCTAGCCAGATTGGGAAAGTTTACCTTTTAAATAGCAATTTTTCTGCTATTTGGGAAAGTTTCAGATTAATTGGGAATTTTTTCAGCCAACTGGGGAAAAGTTTGGTACCACAAATCAGACCCAGTTTTGTAAAGAGAATAAAAGCGCTGCAGGCATGCATGATACCCCGCCACGCAAATTTAATTTAGTACAAATGCACATAATATCTTGACGACATCAATCTACAATACCAAACCACATCTTCCAGATATGAACTCCTTAACAAAGTCTGAAGTAAATTGGTCTACAGATGCTCAAGACAATATTGTAACATAAATCAAGGGCCATTACTCTGTATTTATTTGACGAAAATTACCCATCTTCAATCCCAAACCACTCCTTCCTGATATGAACACCTATACAAAATTTGAAGAAAATTGGTCAATAAATGCTCCAGATAGAGCCCGAAAATGAAATTTTAACGTAAATCAAGGGCAATAACTCTGTACTTACATAAATTTGACGAAATTTTCCCATCTTCAATCCCAAACCACTCCTTCCTAATATGAACTCCTATACAAAGTTTGAAGAAAATTGGTCTATAAATGCTCAAGATATAGGCCGGAAACGAAATCTTAATATAAGTCAAGGGCCATAACTCTGTACGTATTCAACAAAATTTACCCATCTTCAATCCCAAACCACTCCTTCTTAATATTAGCTCCTATACAAAGTTTGAAGAAAATTGGTCAATAAATGCTCAAGATAGAGCCCGGAAACGAAATTTTAACGTAAATCAAGGGCCATAACTCTGTACTTATTTGATGAAATTTACCCAATTATAATCCCAAACCACTCCTTCTTAATATGAACTCCTATACAAAGTTTGAAGAAAATTGGTCAATAAATGCTCAAGATAGAGCCCGGAAACGAAATTTTAAAGTAAAGCAAGGGCTATAACTCTGTACTTATTTGACGAAATTTGCCCATCTTCAATCCCAAACCACTCCTTCCTGATATAAACTCCTATACAAAGTTTGAAGAAAAATGGTCAATAAATGCTCAAGTTAGAGCACGGAAACGAAGCACTGACAGATGGACGGACAGACGGACGGACACTCGAGCGCAAATTTTTTGCGGAGGGTATAACATAATACCCCACACTTTTTGAAGTGGCGGGGTATAAAAAGCCCTGAATGTACTTTATATGATACAAGAAAGTCAATATATACATGTACATTGTATTATAAACATGTAGTATGTGCTGCACATCATGTGAAAACATCAGTTGTCTTTGAGATTAAAACATTCTATCTGAAATCCTATGAATCTGGCTAGCTATTAGTTTTAAAATGTTTATATAGGTCATAACACGCACCATTTCCGTCTCCTGTTACTGGGATATGATTATTTTTTTTTATCATGACCTTATTTTTTAACATGAAGGCTTTGGTGCACTAATGCAATCCTGTTTTATAACCTGTGAGCATTGATAATGCAAATACCACCATCATAACAAGAGGACCAATGGTCCTGTAAACGCTCACCTGAGATCTGGTATTTATAAACACATTATGCAGCTTGAGTCGCCAATCCCACATCTCAAGACTATACAACTTTGGGTTCCGGAGATTTTTAAAGGTTTTTACCATTATATGTATCTGGGCATGGCGGCCATCTTGTTTATTTATATACACTTTAGTTCACACTTCTTAAGGATGAACCTTACATTACAAAGTTAAGCTTTGATTTGCCATCCATTTGCCTTTTCCCCAATTTAATCATATAATTAACAATTTTCCCCATTCAAATGCATTGGTGACCTAAGTTAACCTTGCCATAAATAGGTCAAGGTCATCTTAGGGTCATGATTTATATACATGTACACATTGTGGACCTTGAGTCCCTTATGCTACATACCAAGTTTCAAGATCTTAAGCCTTTGGGTTCTGGAGAAGAAGATTTTTAAAGGTTTTTACCATATATGGGCATGGCGGCCATCTTGGTCATGTGACCTAAATTACTTATATATACATCCCTTCCAACTTCCTAAGGATGCTACACATAAAGTTGTGGGCCTTGGGTCCCTTATGCTACATACCAAGTTTCAAGATCCTAGGCCTTTGGGTTCTGGAGAAGATTTTTAAAAGTTTTTATCATATATGGGCATGGCGGCCATCTTGGTCATGTGACCTCAATTATTTATATACACTTTCGTTCCCCCTTCCTATAAAGGCTTCCTATACAATTTGGCTTTGACTGGCCAAGTGGTTTCAGAGGAGAAGATCTTTGAAATTGTGGACAACGGACGGATGGACGCCGGATCATGGCCATCCTATAAGCTCACCTTGTGAGCCTAACGGCTCAGGTGAGCTAAAAAGGTAATTAGATAAACAGCTTAAATTAAAGCTGCATGTAAAGTGACACAATTTTAATATAAAACTTTATCAGATAATCGAGTTGCACATGAATTTATATATTATTGGTACATCAACAGTAGGTTGCAACAGCAAAGAATATGTAGCAAGCTCCTTGGCAATTTATAACCCTAAATAAATGTAAAAGCCTGGGGTATATACTACAATTATTCTTACCATACTGTACTGATTAGCCCTATATTCTTAAACCTTAATTTCATTTTGAATGAAAAGCAATAGAAATGCTGCTTATGCAACAAAATTGCCGCTTTGGTCTTTTGCAGCAAGCTTGCACTGTCATGCATGTGGGAATTTCACTGGAAGTGATTCATTGATTGTTTATACAAATCAATTGCCTTCTAAGGCCCTTCTTATGTGCATGCTTAAAACTTCAGATGTCTAAAATTGCAGAGTGTATGAATTTTATATCCAGGGAAAATATGGGATTTTTTTTAAGTGACTTTTAAGTATGCTCGCCAAAAATAATTCACACTCTCCAAAACAAAAAGTTGTTGTGAGGTGCGTTAAAGACTGTGTCAAGAACTGTGGTCTGAGAATTGAGTATCGCAAAAACCCATGACAATTACAATTTTTTCCAAGTTAATTTTGGAGGAATGCATTTTCCACTTGTGTCTGATGGAAGGAAGTTATGTCACACATACATGTAGTTATTACAAAAGGTAAAGAGAACTTGTTTCAAGTAATCAAATTTCAATAAACAAGTAGCCCAGGGGCAACGATCGCTCACCTGAGAGTCAACAAGTACAGACACTGAACAAAGTAATTGGGGGTTTTACCATATATGGGTATGGTGGCCATCTTGGTCATGTGACCTTGAAACCCTACTTACATCAGCAGAAGAGCTCTTGTCTGGATTGTGTCTCCTCTTTTCTGCCATTTTCGTTCACTTGAAAAAATCATCTAACAAGGTCACGGTCCTATAATGACCCCCGGGGTGGGGCCATATTTGATCCCAGGGGCAAGATTGGCAGGTTTTATGTAGAGCTCCACAAGACAATGTTGTATATCAAATATACAAGCTTTGTGTCATGCTGTTGCAGAGAAGATTTTTTCATATATTTCCATTATAAGTCTATGGTAGATAATGACATGCCTGGGGCGTGGCCTGTATGGACCCCAGGGGCACCGTTAGCAGCATTTATAAAGAAGAGTATTATACATTGGTCCACACAACATATGAAAGCTCTGGGCCATATGGTTTCGGAGAAGAAGATTTTTTTTATGTTTTTCCCATGACGCCCCCGGGGCGAGGCCCGTATGGACCTCAGGGGCACAGTTGATAGGATTTATAAAGAGGACCACTTTACATTGCTAAATACAAAATATGAAAGCTTTGGGCCTTGTGGTTTCGGAGAAGAAGATTTTTTAAAGTTTTTCCCATGATGCCCCCAGGGTGAAAGCTCTGGGCCATATGGTTTCGGAGAAGAAGATTTTGTTTTTCCCATGACGCCCCCGGGGCGAGGCCCGTATGGTCCCCAGGGGCACGGTTGGCAGGATTTATAAAGAGGAACACTATACATTGCTACAAATAAAATATGAAAGCTCTGGGCCTTGTGGTTTCGGAGAAGAAGATTTTTTTATGTTTTTCCCATGACGCCCCCGGGGCAGGGCCCATATGGACCCCAGGGGCACGGTTGGCAGGATTTATAAAGAGGACCACTATACATTGCTTCTGACAAATTATGAAAGCTCTGGGCCTTGTGGTTTCGGAGAAGAAGATTTTTTTTAAGTTTTTCCCATTGTAAGTCTATCGGAGCTAATGACCCCAGGAGCGGGGCCATTTTTGACCCAAGGGGCATGATTGGCAGGATTTATATAGAGGACCACTAAACATTGCTACATACAAAATATGAAAGCTTTGGGCCTTGTGGATTTTTTTATGTTTTTCCCATGACAACTCTGGGGTGGGGCCCCTATGGACCCCAGGGGCATGGTAGGCAGGATTTATAAAGAGGACCATTATACATTGCTACAAACAAAATATGAAAGTTCTGGGCCTTGTGGTTTCTGAGAAGAAGATCTTTAAAAGTTTTTCCCATGACGCCCCTGGGGCGGGGCCCGTATGGACCCCAGGGGCACGGTTGGCAGGATTTATAAAGAGGACCATTATACATTGCTACACACAAAATATGAAAGTTCTGGGCCTTGTGGTTTCGGAGAAGAAGATTTTTAAAAGTTTTTCCCATGATGCCCCTGGGGCGGGGCCCGTATGGACCCCAGGGGCACGGTTGGCAGGATTTATAAAGAGGACCATTATACATTGCTACAAACAAAATATGAAAGCTATCGGCCTTGTGGTTTCGGAGAAGAAGATTTTTAAAAGTTTTTCCCATGATGCCCCCGGGGCCGGGCCCGTATGAACCCCAGGGGCACGGCTGGCAGGATTTATAAAGAGGAACACTATACACTGCTACAAACAAAATATGAAAGCTCAGGGCTTTGAGGTTTTGGAGAAGAAGATTTTTTTATGTTTTTCCCATGACGCCCTTGGGGCGGGGCCCGTATGGAACCCAGGGGCAAGATTGGCAGGATTTATAAAGAGGACCACTATACATTGCTACTGACAAAATATAAAAGCTCTGGGCCTTGCCGTTTCCGAGAAGAAGATTTTATGTTTTTCCCATTGTAAGTCTATGGGAGCTAATGACCCCCGGGGCAGGGCCATTTTTGACCCCAGGGGCACGGTTGGCAGGATTTATAAAGAGGACCACTATACATGTACATTGCTACACAGAAAAAATAAGAGCTCTGGGTCTTGTGGTTTCGAAAAAGAAGATTTTTTATGTTTTTCACAATGTAAGTCTATGGGAGCTAATGACACCTGGGGCGGGACCATTTTTGACCCCAGGGGCATGATTGGCAGGACTTATATAGAGGACCACTAAACATTGCTACATACATAATATGAAAGCTTTGGGCCTTGTGGTTTGGAGAAGAAGATTTTTTTACGTTTTTTTCCCATGACACTCCCCGGGGCGAGGCCCGTATGGTCCCCAGGGGCACGGTTGGCAGGATTTATAAAGAGGAACACTATACATTGCTACAAATAAAATATGAAAGCTCTGGGCCTTGTGGTTTCGGAGAAGAAGATTTTTTTATGTTTTTCCCATGACGCCCCCGGGGCAGGGCCCATATGGACCCCAGGGGCACAGTAGGCAAGATTTATAAAGAGGACCATTATACATTGCTTCACACAAAATATGAAAGCTCTGGGCCTTGTGGTTTCTGAGAAAAAGATTTTTTTATGTTTTTCCCATTGTAAGTCTATGGGAGTTATCCGTTCCCATGGAAACCAGAGTTCTGATCCGACCTGGCCCGAAAGCTAATACAGCCTTTCCCCCTCCTTAATAATGCTTTAGATAAAATTTGATCATGATTGGCCTTGTTGTCTTAGAGATATTTGAGTTTGAAAATGTGGATGCACAGACGGATGCACGGACGGACGGATGGACGCCAGCTCGACTACTGTACTAAAAAAACAAATTGGAGCATCCAAGAGACTGAAGCTCTGGAAAAAGATTGACTCATTTGATTGGATGACCTCATTTTACTGACCAATCAAAATCTCTGTTACATGACACTGTAAAAATGAAGAAAACAAACTTGCTTCCATATTTTTTGCTTTTAACACATTTTTTCTTGTGACAATTATCGATAGTTGAGAGAAACCATCTAAAAATCACACTCACCAGCCATGGCAAGCATGCCAAGTGTCTTTCTCGCCAACAGCTATTTTTTTACTCCCATTGGTGAGCATCTATATTTTTTCATGATAGCTGTATGAATCTGCGAGCTGTCACTCTACACGTACTATGATACAGACCGAGATAGCTAAATCTATTAGTGGACCGTAGAACCAACAAAGGTATTTTTTTAACTTCGAGAGGGAGCGAGAAAATTTGGGAGAGCGCTTCAGGGCTTTTTCTCTATACAAAATCGGGTCCCGCAGGGATAATTTTGGGAGGGGCCATGGGCAAAATTGCCCATTAATTTTCAAAATGGCCCCTTCTCTTTGAAATAATGGGCAGGTTTTATAATGTAAGTAGATAGGCAATAATGATTCTAGCCGAGCATTTTTCGTGAAATGGCCCCTTTCATTTTCAAGCCAACAATATCCCTGGACTCCGGTTTCCAGTCCCAAATCTTTTCCCAATTGGCTGAAAAAATTCCCAATTGACCTGAAGCATTCCCAATTAGCAGAAAAATCCAAATTTAAAAGGTATTTTCCCAATCTGACCAAAAAATTGCACTATTTTTTCCCAAAATCAGGCTATTTTTCTCTAAATCATAGTATTTTTCCCAATTTCATCGGTACCAAAAAATTCCCAAAAATGTCAGCAAAAGCCCTGGCGCTTTATTGGTAGTCTGGTTGACTAGACACTTTTATTAAAAATATCACAGTCTCAACTAAAAAGAAGCATAGAAAAACTTTTGATTGTCTAAAATTGAGTTTGGTTTCCACAATTTGTGTTGTTCTGGACTCACGAAAACTAATGACATTAAATTACCATGTGCAAATTACCACTCAAATGATGACTCAAATTTATAGAACAAAGTAGGGTTTGAAATCATAGATAAGCTATACTATAAAAAGATAAATAAAGCTTTGATCATCACCAAAATATAAATAATTTGTCGTTCATGTTATGACTTACTTTCACTTTCAAGGTGAAGGTTATGGATGAGGCGCACTTGTTTGTTCAACATATCTGGTCTTAGCCGGCTTACGCTACCAGCACCAGCTTGGCTACTCCTAATCCAATCAAGATCTCACTGATTGGACGAAGCGGTTCCGATTGGACTTCCAAGCTCCTAAAGGCCCCTGGCGGTTCATAGAAACACATCAAACCAGCACAAACAAATTCATAATCAACCCCAAGGACAACGCTAAAATCCCCACGACAAAACAAGGTTGGTGTGTGTTAATGGTTGGTTGAAGGGATCCAGCCTATTCGGCAGGTTGAACAGCTTATGCTGACTTGGGCAATATTACTATAAAACATAGAGTCACTTTGAAACCACAATAAGTCCCAGGCTTGGTAAAAAGCCAAAGTTAAAATTACTGAGGTGATGTTCAGATATCGGTCGACTCAGTGTATATAGTTCAGGAAATCTGCACCCTGCGATTCTCCAGGAACATGGCTTCTCAAGTTTGTCGATATGGATGTAAAAGGAGGAAACAAGGACGAACCGATAGATTGTATGCAGATTCCTTTCGTGTGCCTTTGTGTCAAAAGATATTTTGCCGAACTGCGCAAAAAAAAAAAAAAAAAAAAAATGCGCTTGAATGGTCTGATTAACTGATAAATATTTTCTTTTTTTTTTCTCGCCATTTACCTTTCTTTTCTCATATGTTCTGTTTCTAGCCTTTTATTAGACGGAATATTCCATCGGTATTCCGTTAGACCTCTCCATATTATTTCCATCGGTATTCCGTTAGACCTCTCCATATGTCACGAGAGAGGAGCGAGGTCACGAAGTGGGATCAATGGAATTATAGGGGGACCCTTGATTTCCTCATATATAGAGCAGGAAATGTGGATACCTTAGTCACAAATGATATATCAATATCTCAACTTGGTACAGAGATATTTAGATCGGAAAAGTAGTCAGAATTAACCTCCTGTCGGCCTTTTTTATTCAGCATGCCTCCGTGAAGCGATCTTTAGCAGCCATTTTGTAGCGGTGCGTTCCTTTACCGGAATGGACCGGAATGGGCTTGATTACCGGAATGGACTACAGGAATGGACATTTATATGTGTCCTGGTGTAAATTTCATTTAGTTTTGAATGACATAGTGGCATAAAATATGCACATACTGGGATTCGTCAAAGAATTGTGTGATTTAGGTACCGCAATTTTATGTTTCATACGATGGGGGTAGTAGCTTATGTGCTCATATACGCGTGTGGTACTGTCACAGTGCCAGCACGCTTTATTCATTTCTGGTTGCACCTTTAATGCAGAATAACCCTTGAGATGCCTATTATATTTCTATCGAAGGCACCTCTTTAGTCTTAGCTATAACCGCACCCCTGACCCCACCCCTACTGAGCTACCTTAAACCACCATGGGGGCAAGTTTTGCTATACTTAGATTAAACTAATTTTATTCAAACTACTTATATGACTTCGAAAGTTAGTTTTGTGAATATTAAATGCATTCAAAGTACTCAATGCCACATATAAATATCCATTCCGGTAGTCCATTCCGGTAATTAGGTCCATTCCGGTCCATTCCGGTAAAGGAACGCACCCATTTTGTAGAACTGTTTCCGGGCTTTTCTCGGGTAAAACATGAACCTTGTCTGGTTGCTTCATTAAGGATGATCTGGTCATTTGAGATCGTGTCGTTTCGATCAAGGACAACAGATCAAGGATTGTCCTTATTCCGTGAATGTCAAAAGGTTGTCGCTTTGGGGAAGTTAAAGAAGGTCGTTTCGGTCCAGACAATTAACACCACCGGTGAATACCCCTTATTCCGTTATTGTTTCCACATTTCTAGCCCAGGCATAATACCACTAGAAAAAGAATGGTATCCACATTTTCCTCTCTATATAGGGAGGTTTCCACATTTTTTAGATATACGACAATTCATTGGAAAGCCCAGAAATGTGGATACTTTACTATATAGGGAGGTTTCCACATTTTAGATATACGACAATTCATGGAAAAGCCCAGAAATGTGGATACTTTACTATATAGGGAGGTTTCCACATTCTTTAGATATATGACAATGTGAGGGTTTCCCATGAAAAAATGTGGAAACCTCCCTATATAGTAAAGTATCCACATTTCTGGGCTTTTCTATGAATTGTCGTATATCTAAAAAATGTGGAAACCTCCCTATATAGTAAAGTATCCACATTTCTGGGCTTTCCAATGAATTGTCGTATATCTAAAAAATGTGGAAACCTTCCTATATAGAGACGAAAATGTGGATACCATTCTTTTTCTAGTGTTATAATGCCTGGGCTAGAAATGTGGAAACAATAACGGAATAAGGGGTATTCATCGGTAGTGTTAATTGTCTGGACCGAAACGACCTTCTTCAACTTCTCCAAAGCGACCTTAAGCAAACGAACAGGCTTCATGTTTTACCCTTAGTGCGATTGCGCAGAAAGGACAAACATTGTAAAAACGACGACGCAAAACACGGACACTGGCTATCCGCACGACGGTCGTGCCGATAACACCGCTTATCGGCACGACCGTCGTGCGGATAAGCGGCGTTATCCGCACGACAGGGAAATCGATATCCAAATGTTAAAAATGTCTAGAAATGGATACATTTTAAGTTGATAAATATATTACACTGACTTCAAAATTGAAACATAATATTATACATGCAGGATTTTTTTTACTTTTTAATTAACAAAATTGTAATTTTGCTGAAATTGGCTTACCTGTGAATTTACCTGTAAAAATCAGTCATGCGTATGCGTAAATGAGAAAGAAATTATGTCAATTATCGTAACTTAAATATTTAAAAAAATGTGGTAATCCAAAAGAATAAACAGCCTTTGATTTTAACAATGAAGTATGGAAACATTTCAGTTACACAATTAAAACAATTGCAATGAATATATTTTTCTCCGTTTGCTGTGATTCAGTTTACATCAGCTGGATAAATCAAATCAAACTAGTTTTCTTTGTCATAATTAACAAAAATGTTAATTTCGAATGTATTTCTATATAGCTAAAACCATAATTTATTTATTAAATTTATTTAATATTTTAATGCATTCGTAAGCTTGTAAGAAAATCTTATACTCCCGTCGTGCCGATAGCCAATACTTGTAGAATTGGCTATCCGCACGACGGTCGGGCCGATAACGCCGCTTATCGGCACGACCGTCGTGCGGATAACTCCGCTTATCGGCACGACCGTCGTGCGGATAGCCTCAGCCCAAAACACGCATCGACCTCACTTTTTTAAACATCAAAAAAGCTGAACTTTTTGGCCCAGGCTGATGTATCTTAATATAGGATATGAAGTTAAGATATTGAAATATGATTTAGGACTAAGGTTTCCACATTTCCTTCTCTATATACGACGAAACCACATAGGTTCCCTCAAAGTTCCATTTTTCCACGAAGTGTATCGGAGTGCAGGTTAGCCAGCTGATCTAGCCTTTTATAAGTATATGTTGATGTCTTTTTCTGCTTTGTATTTTCCTTTTTAGTAATTTGCAAGCATGTGTTCTATCTATCATTTATACTATTACTATTAGCTCATATGTATATTCGACAAATTGTAATATATGAACTTATTGCAGTAAGTTGTGACCTGCCAATTCTGTGCACTAAATATTTAAATTTATCATGGGAAACGGACCTTATAAGCTTAAAGCTTTCGTTCTTATCCTATACTTTGTTATTGTATGTACATAAGTTTCGCATGTCAAACTTATATTGAGAATAAATATGTTTAAACTAACTGATAAATAGAGTGTTGAACCTATTCCAAGTTGTGGTAACTCTGAGGCATTTGGTAGACTGTATCAGTTCCAGTTTCATTGAATCATATTATGTACAGTCGAAGTGCAGTTAATTGACACTGAGGTGCTCGATCGTTACCATTGAATAACATTGGGCATCGTTAAACCCATTGAATAAGGCCTTAGAATACAGTATTTTTTTATCAGATCCGGATCACTTTTCTTCCAAACGCGGTTTCCAAATGGTTGCTCATTGCAAATTGGTTGACAAAGCGGTAAATAACCACAAATTTTCGTTCACCTTCATTTTTAAACTTACTGGGTAACCATGCATATTAATAATAATGTTTTGTACTTTTTTCCTGTATACATGCCTTTATATTGTAGCCGTACTCTTATTATATCGCTATTAATTACTTTGAAGCACTTTGTTTTGCCTATAAAGTATTTTACTGACTTGTAAAACGTTTCAATTTAATGTTTTTAAGGTGGCGCAATTTAAACAAAAATGTTACTAGACTCCGGGTCCATCATCGACTCATCTCAAGCTCTATAATGTGATAAGAGATGTTTGCGAATCTACATGTTTTCTTATTGTCAACCGTTTAATGACAATGATAAGTGTGGGTCATTATGCGGTAAGCCATTTTCCGCAACAAAGGTGTTATTTCAATCAGTGTAGGCGGGGGGTTGTCTATTTCTGTATCTCAGACTCAACGTCCTTCTGGTTCATTATTTTTGTATGATCGAATGTGTTTCACGTCATCAGTAAATAGCTATGGTCATGTCAAGACGACAAGTTATCCAAGTCACATTGTTCACGGACAAGTTTATTGAAAACAGGGTGTAGAGTGCATATTTTTCGCCATTTACTGATAACTTATCTTCTTGAACCAGAGAAGATAGAAGAATGAGCATTAAACTATTTCATGTTCAATCCCTGACCCCTTAGAAAAATAGTACCCAAAAATGCACAAACAATACTCTTCAATGAAATGCGCGTGTGTCTGGTAATTCCATTCAGTCCTCTGATTCAAGAAGTAAATAATATCATCAAGGTTTTATAAATACTGGCAAGTAGCCATATAACTGCATATTATCATTTAAACAAGTTTGACATGACCATGAAAATACATGCGAACATGCATGGCGTTTCAAAACAAAAGTGCGCAGAGACCCACAAGTCATATCGACCCACAAAATTCCCATTTGATAATTGAGCCTTTGCGTGATAAAAACCCCCCAACAATTTGGGTTCCGACCAGGTCCGACACAAACCGGGCTCTACAGTCACAGAGGAAGTATGAAAATTTCGGATTTAAGAAAATGGATTGTACTATCCATGTAGCGAAAACGAAGGCACAGTTACTGCATAGCAGATTGGTGGTTTTCTGATGCGGCGGCTCATATTTAAATGAATTGCAAAAGGGTCCATACACACAACACTGCAAATGTTAATCATATTCACGAAACTTAAATAACACTAAATATGGAATGAATATTAATTGTTATGACGGGCTCTGTCCAATTAACCCACTTTGATGTATGTGTTAATGACTTGCGTCTGTCACACAACCTCCCACACTGAAACTTTAAAAGATAAAACGATGAGTTGTCCACGAGTCGTTCTTACTGTTGAAAGAACCATTCAAGGAAGATGTTGCTGAAGCTGTATCTCTTTCTTTTGTCAAGTATTCTTTGTCTTTGGATAAACGTTAATTGCCATGCGAAATTTGGTATGTAAACTACAGAAATAATTTTTCTTATGCCTGAAAAGAAATTGGCGAATATTTTTTTTCTGATTGATAAAAATACAATGATGCATTTGGCTTTTGAACAGTATTAATTTATGATCATTAATTTCAAAATATAACATTATCATCACGCCATGTTCATGAAGGGCCCCCGCCCATTGGGAGGCTAGGAGAAATAGATGGGTTGCTTGTGCCTTCGGGCAAAGCTTCTAATTTACTGACCGACTCTTTGATTACTGGTTAACCGCTCATGTCTGAGTTGGGTCGTTATATTTATGAAGCACATTTTGAGTGTCATGACATCCTAATGTTGGGTAAAAGTTCCACAAAATGGAGGCAACGTCCCGACATGACCATTGCTGTTGACTGGGACGTAAATCATCAATGCAAACAAACATGTTCACGATGATTCCCTGCTTCTAACTAATCAAAATACATACGCTGTGTGTTTGACTTCGTGTGAAGTGATAATTTCACTCCATATATATCCAGGAAAATGAAACGGTTACTAAGCAGCATTCAAAGATTCTTGTTGACATACGTGTTCACGTTATCAATCCATTTTCGAACACGACTTCTATGGTCCATTGGGCTGGGTATAGCTCGATTTTGACCTCGGACGCGTCAAAAGTTCGACGAGTCTACTTAGTAGCCCGTGAAAGGATATTCTGATTGTAACAGTACAAATAATTACTGTGCGTGCAACCGCAGTGTAACGAAAAAACCTGCGGCATTTCGTACTAATTTACATTTCACGTGCTTCTAAGTAGACTCGCCAAATCTTTTGACGCGTATGAGGTCAAAACGGGCTATATATGTCTTTGTTAAATATACTGTCGCGACTTCGCGTACTTAATTTGTGGACGTGATGTCACTAGTGAGGCGAGTGATTGTTAAGGAATTATTTTCCCTGTTTATTTTTCAGATCATACCAAACGATGCAAATATGTTCTGGACACAGGAAGCAGTGACTGCAAGACACCTAGGGCAGGCACGAGATACTATTTTGATAGAGACAGTTGTCAGTGTAAGGAATTCAAATACAATGGCTGTTTCGGCAACATGAACAGATTCCGGACAATAAAGTGGTGCGAGAGATGGTGCTCCTGTGGAGTTCATTGAGTCAAAGAACTTTTCGAGGATATAAGTGTACGAGGATTGAAGAAATCGGGATTGTGCAGTCTCAACGTCATTTTACAGCGTGGATAAACTTTAAACACAGATTACAATAAACTACCCTTTTTGGTGGTAAATAAAACATTTAAAGAAAGAAATGCTATTATAATTGTTATTTTCCCCCGGGATATTAATGTATTTTGTATCATTTGCATGCTCTACACACATTGACTATAGCTTGATTTTGACCTCAGATGCGGATCGACGAGTCCATGAAGTAGCACGTGAAAGGTAGGTGAAGTGTCACAGGTTTTCCGTTACACTTCGGTTGCACGCACAGAAGGTATTTGTACTGTTATAATCTGAATATCCTTTCACGTGCTACTAAGTAGACTCGTCGATCTTTTGACGCGTCTGCGGTCAAACCGTATTAAGTTTTCTATTATCCCAGACACTTTACAACACTGACATACATTTAATTGACTTACTGAACCGTCTTTTAGGCTTACTATCCTCAAATGAGAAATATCATGTCTACCTTTTTATATGGCCACATGCTGGTTTAGTCTCGGATTCTCACCACTGGTAGTAAGAAACATGATGCTCTCTGTTTGTTATAATTTGACTTGTCCACGGTAAAAATAGCTCGATTTTGACCTCGGATGCGTCAAAAGATCGAAGAGTCTACTTAGACGCACGTGGAAGGTAAAATCAGTATGAAATGTCGGAGGTTTTCCGTTACACTTCGGTTGCACGCACAGAAGGTATTTGTAATGTTACAATCTGAATATCCTTTCACGTGCTACGCTGTACTTTTAAGTAGGCTCGTCGATCTTTTGACGCGTCTGAGGTCAAAATCGAGCTATACATGCATAGCTCGATTTTGATACATCAGGTGAGTCCATGACGTAGTAGATCTACATGTACGTGAAAGGGTAACGGTACAAATACTTACCGTGCGTGCAACAAATGCGTAACGGAAAACTCGCGGAATTTCGTCATGATTTTCCGTTCACGTACTACTTCATGAAATCGACTAATAGACATTTCTTGCCTAACCCGAGATAAATGACAAACAAACGTCTTTTAACTGGGGATTTCTCAAAATTGTTTATCAGTTTCCATCTGTTTTGGGTTGTCGATCAGGGCCCAGAATTACAATCATTCCTTAAGTTAAGGCCTCCTTAGCGGTTTAAGTTAAGTTTATACCTTAGCTAGGATTTTCCTTAAAAACTGCATTTGTAATACACTTTATGACCGTCCTTTACTAAGGAGAAGTTTCCGTAAAAACTTATCGAACCGTTCCGGGAACAGTCGAAAAGCTTACCGGAGCAACACGAAAATTTAATAATTTTATATCGCGTAAGCGGCATAATACATAGATAAAAGATTTTGAATATCAGTATTGGTTTATTGTATATCCCACGTTAGACTCCGTGGTGCAGTGGATAACACGCACGCCTCGCAAATGTAACTCGCAACGTGGCTTCTGAGTTCAAAACCTGCAGGTGTTGATTTTTTTTCTTGTCATTTTTTATTTTTGTTACTTTATTATCATTTTACATTCTTTATGCTTTGTTTTGTTTTGTTTTCTTCTTTTAAATTGAGTAATTTTCGAGCCGTACTTGTGCCCTGCAGTAAAAATACATCATAGCAACACACACATACATGTTCACAGGTGTAATGTCATAGCCTCTCGAAGACAAATGTGGTGATGGAAATAATCCAAGGAAACATGATTTTATCATAATAATAATAATGGTGACTGCAAATAAAATATAAAGGTAAGATCCTTTGGAAAGCAGCGGAAACACTCAAAAAGAGAGGTAGTAAGGGCTATATTGCGCTATTTCGGGTAATGAACCATCATCAGTGACGCTTTATATTACCGACAACGAAATCCAAACAAGGCAGCTATAAAGTTCGATATGTGCGATATATTTTTTTTCTTTCTTTCTTTATTATAAATATTTCCTAGCCACGTGGGCATGTAGACAGGCTGGTGGTAAGGAGCGAGACAATGTTATGAATTCTCTCAGATTCTTATTTTGCAACTGTGATTTTGAGAAAGCGCGCCCGGGTAGCCCGAGTGCATTGATTGCCGTAACCTGTGGCGAAAGGCCATAGATTAAGAACCTTCTCCCGCCGTATTGGTTTTGAAACCAGACACATTCAGTACGGGACCCCGTAGATTCAAGTGGGGCCGTGAGAAATAGATGGGCTGCTCGTACCTCCATGTTTAGCTTTTAACTGACTGACTGACCATCCGATGACTGGTTAATTGCTGCATGTAAGTAGATCTGGGCCTACCCAGAAAAAATGGTCCATATATATAAGCTTTAGTCATTTATTTGGTTGGTTATATTTTAAAGCACATCTCGCCAGTCATGACAATCAGATGTTAGATAGAAATAAAATAAAACTGAAGCAACGTACCAACATAAACATATCTGTTGAAAGGGACGTAAAGCAACAAGTCAAATAATCAAACAAACGCAAATTTACTCAACACATTACCAGTAAAGTTCCATGGAAGCAATTGCTAATATCCCGACATGACTGAAAATTGTTGACTGAGTAGTTAGCCACATCGTACAAGTAACATCTTTGATGTTCGAGATGTTTCTTTTAAAAATAAAATTAAAATAAAACAAAATTAGGAAGTGAAATAGACTCTCACTCTTGCATGCACAGACACTACCGTATTCCTTCATGGAAAAAAAAGGAAAAAAAAAAAAAAAAAACAAAAAAAAAAACGGCGAAAATGTGATCTACGTATGTTACGTAGCGTTGCCCAGTTACATAAAGTGCATGAACATATTGTCGAAACTCCGTGAATAATGCATAAACTGGGCATTTTTTGTATTGCATTAGTAAAATCTTAACTTAAGGTAGCTATCGAGTAACCTTAAATATTTAAGTATTTCCTCAAGTTAAGGTCTACCTTAAAGTGAAAAAATCGATTGTAATGCACTTTTGTCGAATTTAAGGAAAATCTTAAGTTAAGGTCTACCTTAAAAGTTAAGGAAGCATTGTAATTCTGGGCCCAGGCTGGTGTTAACCAGGCATTGCATAGTCACAAGCTGATAGATTGTAAACTATTTTGTATCCAGGATGTCCATTTTATACATGTATATGCGCTTATCGACTGGCGGTCGCACCAATGCTGATCTGTGCATTGATGAAAGAGCGTGTTTTTTCACACGATATTTCTTGTCTAATCGTATATAGTTTTGTCCATCGTATTCTGACAGTTGCCGACAGTTGCCGCGGTGCAAGAAACCTTTCTTTTGTCGGGTTGCACAAATACTTATAAAACGCACAAGGTCAACAGCTTCAGCCGGGCCATGTACGATAACGGCAAGGTTCACGGACAAGCCTCCCGGAATATCGGTGCTGTATGCACATGTCTTTCACTATACCACCGGTTAATACATGTACCCAAGAAGCGGTGGTTCTGTCCCGACATGACTAAAAGTTTTGACAGGGATGTTAAACCACAGTACAAACCGCTGACTAAAAATGAATCAGCGGGAGACGGAGAATAGCCGTAGATATATTTCCATGAAAACATCCTTTAAAGAAATGTGGCAAAAAGCAGTCACCCATTAGCGTTTAACCCAAACGCGCCGGGCGTATGAAAAATCTCAACATGCTGAAGACTTTAGATGATAAAATGAATATGTTTCTTAAGCTCGTTTTAGAAGTGTCACACATTAGCGCGTGACTGAAGCGTGTGCCGGGCGTATGAAAAAATCTCAAAACGCTGGAAAATTTGGAACTTTCGTATGTGTTACGTCCCAGACACGCTCATTATTTCAGATAGATTGGAATCCTGACCTCCGGATGACGGACACAACAACTGCACGACACGAACCTAGCCATGAAATTTTGAATATTAAGTTTACAACAACAACAAAAAAAAAAAAAGAAAAGAAAAAAAAAAACGCATGTTAAGCGCGCACCGACCTACAGTGACGTAGACCAACGTAAACCAAGCGTACACAAAACATACAAAACGCTCATGTAACGCGTTACTTACGTGTCTCAGGTGTGCTCCTGGCGTATGTTGAAATTAACATATCTTTCAACACGCCCGTCGCGCGTTTGGCTTATACGCTAATGTTTGACTAATGTTATTGCCAAGAAATGATTTCTTTTTTCAATTGACATCAACTGTATCAAAGCAATTAAATCCGACCGGATGCATAAGGCGTTTGGTAAACAGGCATTAGATTGAGTCTTGTATGTAAAATATTCGATCGTGTTTTTTTTTGTTCAAACAAACATTTTTGTTGTAGCGTTGCAATATTCCGTCAGTATATATATTTTGTATAGATAACCTTCCTCCTGCGCGGCTAGGTTCTTAAAGTGTATTTATTAGAGAAAGGATAACACGACTTTGGCTGTAGGCCGTCATCGTAAAGCAAGTAAGCAAGCAAACAAACAAACAAACAAACGAGTGTACGTACGAACGAACGAACGTATTTTATTTACAACTGAATAGCTGGATAAATGAAATTATTCTAAAAGTGTGTCGATGCAATGAAATATCTTGAGATAATCCCTGACTTTTTGTCAATGTATGGTGTATTTACAACTCAGAATACACTCCCAGAATAGGCAAGAAATGTCGATAATAGTCTATAATTTTTGACGCACCAGCTATAATTATGGATTGGACATGTCAGGGCGGCCATTGATTATAACCAGAACATTTCTGTTCTATATCTCCGGGCTTGAAAACAAACCCTGAAATAAGTTATTGCTCGATTTTGACCTCAGTTGCATCAAAAGATCGACGAATCCATGAAGTTGCACGTGCAAGGTAAATCAGTAAGAAATGCTTCAAGTTTTCCGTTACACTTCGGTTACACACACAGTAAGTATTTGTACTGTTACGATCTGAATATCCTTTCATGTGCTACTAAGTAGACTCGTCGATCTTCTGACGCATCTGAGGTCAAAATCAAGCTACACCAATAAAATTAAATTCATGATTTTAGGGCGCATATTCTTCTCCATCTACATTTGCAGTATAAGCTCAGGTGAACCAGCTTAGGTGATAGATATGCCAATTTTAATAACGGTAGTTTGTTAAACAAATAAAGGTTGCAGAAAGCCTCTTTTGATGGGTGAGCATGCGCTTTCCCACTAATAGGGTTTGGCTTGGTTGATACGTTATACGGGAATGATAAAGGTATGCGATGCTTAAAACAGTGCCAACCTGCCACACGATTGAGCATTCTACGAACAATTAATCTAGATGGCTTGCAGCGAACACTTTATAGTGAAACATCCCTTGACATAAAGATGTTTACTGCATGCAAAACTTGTCACCGTAAATGGTTTACAAATGAGCCGCATCGTGAGAAAACCGGATTTTTGCCTATGCGAAAACAAAGGCGCAGATCAGCTTCGCAGTAACTGCGAAGCTGATCAGCGCCTTTGTTTTCGCTACACGGATAGTACAATTTCTCTTCTTCTAAAATCCGAAATTTCGAGTTTCTAGCCTGCTTCTGTGACTGTACAGGTCGGTTTGTGTCGGACCTGGTCGGAAACCCCGAAGACCGGTTGTCTCGCGTCGCGGCTCAAATCAATTAGCTGCAACAGTTGCTGTAGTGCCCCAAGTACACGCTTAACCCATATATGACAAATGGACTTGCCCATCATTATCATTTTGGTGAGTCCATTTTCATTTTAGGGGCATCAGGAGTGATTATGATTTTTTTTTATTCCATTTCAGATGAATTTCCTGTAAGCAAACAGAATAGCCCCGGATGGGACGCCGCGTTCTGCGGCGTCCCATCTGGGGCTATACTGTTTGCATATGTCCCATAAGGACGTCGAGCTCATATAAGTTAATCTCTGGTCTTATAAATACCGACATAGTAATGCAGTTTTCAGACACTGGAAAATTTCCTGAGTCGTAAAGATGAAGCAAGTAGTAGTTTTACTGATCGTGTGCCTTGTAGTTTGTGCTCTTGTTCTGGACGCCAACGGTAAGTGTATGATGCTATCTAAATGTAACCTGTCTAATCATACAATGTATGTCATATAGTCAATATGTGTCGGTAAAAGAGATGCTTTGCAGGCATAGACTCCTTCAACATTGACTAAACACAAATCAAATCTGAACATTTGACATTGTAAATGTCATAACGCCATCGATGCCACCGCTGTTTGAACACACACTGAGTGTAAATTCTCAATTTGCTTGTAAATATGATCGCCTTGACAATTTTTCAACAAGCGATAGAGAGAAATGAATGTAAATATAAGCAATGAGTTCATTTTATTTTCTGATGTAACCACAGTCGGTCGCTAGCAAAGCTTACATGGACCTCTTCGGGGTTCATTCTCTTTGCAAGCGACCCACTGTGGTTCATAGCTCCATGAACATCAAAAAATGAAATTCTTTTATTAAATATATGGACATGACTTTTCTGTGATATCGTCAGCACAAGTAAATCGGGTAGGTCCAGTAGCTGAGTTTAGAGCGCTGTTTATCGCGCCTCACAATTCGGTCGTCTTTCCGCTGAAAAACTATTGAAAGGGACATAAACTTATTAAAAGGCAGAAAAAGAGACCAGTTGATAGATAATAAACAATGAACAATGACGATCAGTTAGTTTTTATGCATATTCTTCTTAATCTACAAAGATTTCAACAAATTAAAATCATATACTGTAAATATTAGATTTTAAACTTTTTTTTTTTTTTCAGGAAAGAAACGAAAGAAGAAACCATTGAAAATAAAAATAAAAGGTAGGCATCAAGTATTTTCGGTTAAATGGAACAGTCTCCCTAATAAAGTCAGACGCCTATACAGCGGTATATTTTATTTTTCATTTCCGGTGTCTTATCTTTACTAGGGTCTCGGCTTTCATTATAGTATTTTATGCTCATCCTAGTTGATGTAACCTATGCATGAACAGAAGATGTATCTATTTAAAATTAAATATAAACATGATGGTTTATTTGCTTTATTTTCTGGGTCTTTTTTTCTTATACCGGTATTTGCTTTACGAAAATATTGTGATTTCTATAAGCTTCACGCTTTGATCTTGTTTAGATTTTTTCGCTATCGACCATAAGGTTCTTTCCAACGACTCTAGTCTTCTCTTAGCGTATATGCTACATTTAAAACATTTCTTTCGTTGATATCTTTGATTTGATCAAATGCTTTGATTTAAACATATTTTATTCAATTAGTACAACGTAAATATTACAAATACAATGTTGTGAACATACAAAGGACTAGAACGAAAGCATATATGCTTATATAGTTATTTTCCTAATAGACCTGACAGTGTAATATGGCGGTAATATATCTACAAGCATTAAGAAACAGTGAAAAGTGAATATACAACGGAGTGATGAAATCAGACAAGGCTTTACTTTGTGGTTGTCAACCTCGATGCAAAAATCGTTTGCATGAGTGCCAATAAGGAAAACGTACAAGACACTCCTAATGTCTGCTCAGCATGAGTGAAAACGGTTACCACCACTAAAATTGATATGTTAAAAAATATGGTATTTCTATCAAAAATATTATTTTCATTCATGATTCTGGTCAACGTCAAATTGATCTAATGGCATGAAACAGTTCCACTAGCCATTTAACTAAGGTGCACGCAATTCACGTGTAATTTGTGTATTTCGGAATTTTTGAGAACTAAAAAGCCTTATTTTCACAGCCTTCTCATGCCTCTATCACCATCAATGAAAACGCCACTTTAAACGCCACGAAAGTGGTTTAAATTTTTTCATCGGCACCTAGATTTCAGGTAGTGTCCAAATTTTGCATTTCTCTATACACATCTGACATTTGTAAAGGAGTGCGTTTAATTAATTCGTCTGTGATTAGCACCGTTTTCAATAGCAGTGATGGATGCCACTTTATGCCAGGAAAATGAATGCTAAAATATCGGAATTCTATTTAGAATGAAAAAAATATTGCCATTTATTAATTGAACCTGATTTCATTAACGCTTAAATATGTATACAGACGCTCAGTATATATACAATTCATTATAATTTTTCTTGCATTTGAATCTTCTCTTGAAGTGGTGAGTTTTTCTCGTCGCCTTTTCGAAAACTTTCAGAGTCTGTTCCAGGTTGTTGTATTGTATTGTGTATCATATCATCCAAATCTCTATCCTTGGTTTCGTCTATAAAAACACACAGAAGGCTCGAAAGTCCGCAGACAATTCCAGAGAGAATATACAGTAGACCTGGGATATCCTTGCTCTGTCAAAACAAGAGTCACATTACGAAAATTTACCCATGCAATAAACAGATATATTTTTAGCTTTAAAAATTGAAAATTTTCAGCTGAAAAAATTGGATATTTTTCTTATTTTTGCTCAAAAAATAGATTGTGGGTACACGTTAGAACCGCCTCGCTAAATATCTAATTTTTTCTATAAAAAAAGTGGGGTTCAAAGAGGTATTCCTTTCATGGACATGTTTTCTTGATGATGTGTATAGATTATAAAACTTTTTTTCATGCTCAGCTGAGGATAAAATTTTAACTTCTCATCAATGACAAAATGGCCCTAATAAATTGAAATTTCAGGTTCAGATCATCAAATCCTGTAACCACGAGGACCGAACAGCAAACTAAATGTTGTGAACCACTGCAAAAGATGAGGGTGAGGCTATGTCCATGTAAAGCCGGTTTAAGCTCCCTAGTAATTATCTATTACAGATCGTCCCAAGGCGATACTTATGGTGTCGTTCTAATTGATTTATGTTTTAGAGTCGATTATTTGGCTGTTTGAACCTTATGTTTTCATATTTTAAGTTATGTGAGTGGCCGCCTATTGGGAAATAGCTGCTCACTCGGACTACGATATGTTTTTCTCAGTATAAATACATGTACCTTGATAATTCAAAAAGGATGCTTTTAGTATTCAAAAACGATGCTTTTTGCCTCACCCAAATATGATTTTTTTTAATTGTTGCACTAACTGATGGGAAATCGCTACAGAATTCGCCTCTTTGTGAAAATAATGCGCGTTAATTTTGTTGTCAAGTGTACATTGGTTAGCAATGATAGTATGCCTGACCACGTTGATTTATTTGTGAACAATAAGCTTAGTGGCGTTATTGAAGTAAAATATGAAGGTATACATTAATTCATCTACAATACTTGTACATTGATGGCGAGATAGTATTCCAATAGAGATTTAGTATTCTTACCAATGTAATAATTTGTGGAGCGATCATAGAGCCAATTCTTGCTACTGAGCTAATAAACCCTTTACCAATCTGTCTGTAAATTGATTAAGAAACAGTAAGGTGTAAGAATTGCGTATAAAATCATGCCTATAAATTCGTCCAACATGTGAAAATACACTTTTATGATGCTATACAATTTACTTCCAAAATATTAAGATTTTCTCTTGCCCAATTATGTAATAAATTTTATTACTTAAAGTTAAACAGTTAGTTCAAAAGTAGCATTTTGTGGTAACCTTGTAACAGATACCTTGTTGCCAACCCATCCCGGCCTTCATCCAAATATATTTATATTTCTGGTGCAAAGTCTTAATAAATCTATAGAACTGAAACGCCATTCATAGTTCCATGAGCAACATTGTGTCACGCAACGTCACATTATCAAACTTGACGTCATAAAAACCATGGCTCCCAACAGTGTAACTGGACGTTGTCATGACACCATGATGCCGTTCCGCTGTTTGAACACACACTGTGTGTAAATTCTCTATTTGCTTGTAAATGTGATCGCCTTGTTAATTTTCAACAAGCGATAGAGAGAAATTAATGTATTTAAAATATAAGCTATGAGTTGAATTTTTCTGATGTCAATGCAGCTATGAACCACAGTGGGTCGCTAGCAAAGCTTACACGAACCCCTACGGGGTTCATTCACGTTGCACGCGACCTATTGTGGTTCAAAGCTCCATGAACATCAGAAAAATGAAATTCATTTTCTTAAATAAATAATGCAAGTTTTGAAAACAAAATACAACTACTCTGCGCTCTTCACGTCACTCAAGTGCATTACCTGACAACGGTAGGAAAGGCCTCAAACGACCAGATCGAGTTCATATTCCAGGCGGCAGCTATACAAAGTTTCGAGATCAGTGCTAGAAAATTAACAGTTGACCCAGAAACATCAGCTCCTGAAAAGGTAAAAGAAACAAGGAAATGTGCGATCAGAACCAAAAACCTACCCTATAAACAAGGAAGGAAAAACAGACTGACAACCTAAAAACGCTTGAGTCGCCGCATGGGAAGACCAACAATCTGTATAGGCGAAAATCTTCTGCGACTGTAGAGCCCGGTTTGTGTAGGACCTGGTCGGAACCCAAATTGTTGGTTTTCTCACGCACAGGCTCACATAATACTTACCTGTGTGTTTTATGACACCAACAGCCAATCCAAATATCCCGGAAACAATATAAAGGCCGACACACGTCCACCTTCGCCCTCCCCTAGAATATTTATACGTTTATTTAAATGCATTGCAAAACACACTTGAATAACATGAAAATAACAAACGAACCTCCATGATAGTTTGGTGATGGTTGCCCGCATAATTTATGCAGTGAACACCACACTGAACATCACACTGTATCGTTTAAAATGTCAAACATTTATTTATTTTGTATTTCTATTTGAATCATTGTTCACTTTGGGACTGAATTGCAACAACCGAACCATCAATTGTAATAATAATAATTATACTAATGATGATGATGATAATAATAATAATGATAATAATAATAATAACAACCATAATAATAAGGATAATAATGATAATGCATTTCAAATTGATAACATATCTAGCATATATGCAAGTCTAACATACGGCCCTAAAGACTCTGTACTTACTGTATGTAATATTTAATTGTAATTTGGCTTACCAGTAGTTTGTGGCGACGAGGATGAAGCTTGAAGGAATGTCGACAACATTGATAAGAAAAAGATTAAGGTAGAGACTCCCAGATAGTTCTTGGACGGCAAACGCTATACCATAATAACTATAGGCGGAAAATAACCTGCAAAAATGAAAATGGTCATTTTGATAGTAAAAGTCATGTGGATAGAATAATTTAATTGGTAGATTTTATTTACTCGTACTGACTTGACGAAGTGGTTGTTAAAGATGTATATTTTCCTGTCTACTTGAAGGTCAATAGATAAGGGACAGTCCACTGGAAAACTCAGTAGCCTCATTGACTTAGAATACAGAATACAGGCCAAAACAAGAAAAATCAATATTGATTGCAGAGGGAGGCAGTTTTATTGCGCAGGTTATCAGGGACAATAAAACCAATAAACAATGCAACTACATATATCATCTTTTTATGGGCCTCTTTTTTACCCCCTGCAGAGATGTGATAATCACCTCATCATGACAGTCCTTTGATCTAAGGATGATATCGCAGCATTAGGGGTCATTAACCGAATAAACGGTGGTACCAATAGTATAGCCTTTAAAGGTTTAAATACTTGCCAATTTCCGGAAATTAGGGACTTTCTGTTATTGAATCGCTGTGACAACTCATTCAAACTTACCACACAATGGCAAACAAAACGGCAGTTTTTCTGATACGTCTTGTTCTAAACAAATCCAGCACTGTGTAGATCCGGAGTGTTTTGATTTTCTCCGCCTCCTTTTGTTCAAACTCTGAAGTATCAAACACGCTCGACATAGTCTATCTTTATAATCATACATTTGTCTATCACATCACCAGTTTTTCAGAAACCGCTGCGACCATTCCTAGTCCAAGTGCAAAATTTTGAGTGTGAAACTGTAAAATACCATTTAACGATTTCTTACATGCAGTATCGTTCTGCGATCATGGCGAGATATTTTTTCTGACCTATATAGGGGCGTACACCCCATTTACTACGTAATTCGAGTAGTTGAAACTGAAATACTGGTTTTCTCTCTTCATGTACAAAATGAAAATCAAAATAACGTGTATCTTCAAACAGCGGAAATGGGGATTACTTATGACCTGAATAAAATGTTCTTTAATAGATTCCGACTAACACGTCATTGGAATGAAATTCAGTTACGATTTTATTAGGAAGCAATGTAACTTTGAACCATGAAATGAACTTTTGTGAAATATATATGTCACCGAGTGCTGGTCTTAATCGGGATATATCTGGAACAGGCTTTCTGTTGATTCGTGCGACATATGCTATGACCCTTTCCGCTTCCTCGAAACGTCCGGACGCCACAAGCCATCTGAAGCTATCGGGTATGACGCTGAATAGAGAAAATGAGCCTCTTGATTGAATTAATTTTTGAAGAAAAAGATGGTACAAACATTGAATGACAAATATATGACAATAAACGACGAGCTCATAAATTGATGCCACCTTTCACTATTAAAATTGACAAAGACGTAGAGCAAGCAAGGAAAGAAACACCAGGAACTGACACAATTTCAGACTATGATTCAGAATCCCACCCAAGACACCAGGTAAGAAAGACATCACATAATTTTAACAGCGCATATGAAGTGCAGCCAAATGATAGCCAACAGTAGATAAAGATGGTAGATGACGGGCAATAAGTAACGCTGCGATAGGCGCTAGCACGATCGATTTGCACTGAAAATGGATTTAAGTTACTGATTTAAGTTACTGAGAATATCAGCCATGCATAACCAAGTTTATACAATAATTCATTGTTAAGGTGAAGAGTTGATGTGACATGAATTAATAGCAATGCAATATTGAAAACATGTACGTTGAAGATAGTTCTTACGGCCATGTCAGAATAGCAGCGCCAGCGACCACGGCAGACGTTAAATCGATGTATCTCCAGTTTTGCACCCTCCAACAGAACAATGCCAGAAGAGAACAAATCAGCGCCCAACCTGCCAGCAAGTATAATTTAGATTGGAATATACGCCAATCCAATCAAAAGTAGTTTTGCATTACTTATTGTATCTCATTTTTAAATAATAGAAATTTTGATACTTCCGTCAAGGGTTCGGTTTGGCGAATAACCGCAAAGCATTTGTCCATTCAGTTTGAAAAACATCAAGCTGAAATGTGACCAAAATGTATATGACGCTTGTTCTATTTCTGGGCTTCACTTTTCAGAAAATGCAAAAAATCTATGAAATGACATTCCTCTGAGTAACGTCATAGTTGTATATTGTTATTTCTTCAATGTCTTCACTAACAGCAACTTTATACAAATGTAAAGAGGTATTTTTTAACAAACTTGCCTGGAATAATGTTCAGATATACCCGCCATTTGTTTCTAATATATTCACTAGTCAGACTCGTTGACATGTAACAAGCACAACCAAACCCAATACCGAAACGCAGAATAGCAAACATTAACCAGTTGACAGAGAAAAACGATGCCAAATTGCAAACGCACAGAATGCCATACGCAATCCATCTTGTCGGTTTTCTACCCACACCGTCCGCTATATGGCCACACAGGAGCCCACCAACTAGGATACCTGCCATCTGTATCGTTGTTATTGTCTGGGAGATCCATTTCCGGTCACAGACAAGACTCCACTGAAAAGAAAAATGTCGCATAATACACTGCTAGCTAAACTATCTAAAGGGGTGCTATAGTGCGAGCCCTACATGTATTTAAAAACAAACCACAACGATTCAGAATGACCGGTTTTTCCTCATTTGAATACGTCCATTGCATTTCGCAACGGCGAGGCGGTTCTAACCAGTACCCACAATCTATGTTTTGGGGCAAAAATAAGAAAAAAATAGGTTTACCCCAGCAATTTATAAAATGAGGTATAAGTGGTATATATTCCATGGACATGTGTTTTCCTTAGGATGACTGGCATAGTATCATTAACAATTGCATCACCGCAGACAGGGACAATATCTATAAAACCATTAGGATGCGTCCTTGCCTGGCGGCCAAAGACTGGGAAATTACCATAATAATGAAAATTGAGTCAAGGTCATTCCTATGAGAAAGGTCATACATACACATTAATTATTATTATTTTCATGAAGAACAATAGCCAGGCTATATTTCACATCATTGTCACTCAGCTCGGTTGGGGGCCATTTTTTGCCTCTAATGCACATCCCCCTTTGTGTAGAGATAGGTGAGATGTGAACTGTGACATTTTGATAAAAGCGATTCATAACGATAACATGTCTGTATAATTTATAATCCCTTATATCCCACTTTTTATAGTAAAACTCGGGTATAAGGGGGTATGCAATTTTTTCGTATTTTTGATTCAAAACATAGATTGTAGGTACTCGCCTCTGTGAAGCGGTTCTATGCCGAACCTACAATCGATGTTTCGAGCACAAACAAGAAAAATATCAAACCTTTTCCAAAGAAATTTTCAAAATTTACAGCGGAAAAAAATCCCTGTATACTATATGGGCAAGTTTTTGTGATTCACACAGTGATTTTTCTTTTTCCACAGTGCCTTCGAACAGAAGAAGATATGAGAGTGGTAGTAAGTATGACTCGTCTTAATAATTTGAAAAGGTATCAAACACAAACTATTTTATTATTAAAGGTATAAAATGATTAATTTAGGGCCTGGATAGCGTTCTGGTTTTCACACTTGCTTGCCACAACTGTGGTCCGGGTTCGAATTCTGAATTTTGTTCTGAAAGCATATGACATGGTAGTGGTCGGCCGTCATTTTTTCCTAAACTTTTCTTCCTCCACTTATCAAAGTGGTCAAAGAGCGTCAACATACAATTTTGACGTTGATAGTCTTAGCGAATTCAAAGGTAACTTTACAGTAAGTAAATAAGCCGCGTCATGAGAAATCCACATTTTGCAGTAAGTGCTAAGCTGATTAACGCACTTGTTTTCGCTATACGGATAGTACAATTCCTTTACTTTCTAAATCCAAAATTTCCAGCCTCTAACCATCTTCTGGCTCGCACAGCTTAGTTTGTTTCACCTGTTTGAAAAACCACAATGTTGGCGCGGCTCAAAAATTGATGGGCAATATCGATTGACGGACGAGGACAGACACCAGAGAATGTCTATTCTATAAGCCCATGTGAGCTGAGAGGTACAGCGTTTTGATGGTAATTCGACAGATCTTAAATCGAAAGGCTCACACCCCACACACCCGAGTCAGAACTTCCCGAAAAAGACAATGTAGATCTACTGTACCTCGCTGACAGCGGTTCTCATATCACCAATAAACTCAACTCTGTCACAGGATGCACCGTTGATTGCACATGTATTTGTTTCGTTCCAAGTTTCGGTTTCATTCGAGGCAAAGCAAATCCAATCAGGAACCGATGCGGTATAGGCCATTGCCATCATGCTCCATGTTAAGCACAGTAAGACAGCATAGTTGTGGATGAGCATCAGAACTTGGAATAAACCAAAATCTCCACTCTCCTTTATGATTTGTCCTAGGTGTAGCGAGTCACCGGTCACCATTTTTGTATTCCTTCAAACTGTTGTGACTGTGAATGATTTTTGCTACAACAAAATCCATTTACAGATAAAACAGTAGGAATAATGAAAAAAGATACGATTTTTAAATTGAATTCGTTTGTATGCTTTGTATTTGATCTGCTGGCTAACCCGCAGTCCGTTTCACATCAGAACCTCGCTCCACTTTCCTCTAGCAATACGAAAACATGCCAATGTAATTTACTGATTTTTCCTAAGATGTAAAAATTGAAAAAAAAAAAAAAAAAAAAAAAAAAAAAAAAAAAAAAAAAAAAAAAACACTAGAAAGTTTTTGATATTTGTCTTACTTTGCTCAAAACATAGATTGTGGGTACACGTGGCCGAGGCGGTTCTAACGAGTACCCACAATCTACGTTTTGATCCAAAATATTAAAACTATCAATGAAATTTTAAATTCTGTTTCTGAAAAAAATCTTGTATACAGCATTGTGGACACGTATTTTGTAATGCCACTTTCGTCTAGATAGGATCACATAACACCGACGGGAACATATTGTCTAGATTTGTCGGTAAACAGTTTATGTCATGTTGGGATGATCCAAGCCACAGCTACTTTCCTTCAGATAAGCTTAAATGAAACGGATATAAGTGACTTTCTTAAAATATTTTTAATCATAAACAAGGCCGTCGTCGGCGGTCCGGCCGGTCCGGCCATGGCCGGACCACTTTTTTGGCCGAAAATGGTTTCGGCCGGACCACAATTTTCGATTATTCGGCCGAAAACGTGTTTGCCTTTTCAATTTTTTTGAAGTGCGGTGGACCAATTAAATGATATTAAGCGTGCTCAGTGAATCAGCCCGAGGGTGTGAAAGATGGTCGATATAAAAACAATCACGAAAATGACACCTGTATTAAAGACTGGTATTGTCATATTATTGGATTTTGACGGATTATCGTTTGAAGAGAAGGTGCATTAAAGTGTTCTTTAATTCATTGTGAATAAAACCGATTCTCTGTGATCTTAAAACATTTTTTTTTTTAAAAAGTGTTAAGCTGTATTCCACAGTTGAAATTTCTACTTATTGAACATAATTTCACAATAACACAATCACTGTTTATACTTGCAATCAACAATGCCGAAAAATCGTTTACGTATAAAATTTTTGCAAATATCATTTTTCTTCATATTCCAAAATTTGTTAAAACGTGCATGTTATTATTATATCATGGAACATATTCCGCCGGTTCCTAATCAACCGACGTCTTTCTAATTCCCTCAGCGTTCCTTCGGCAAGGCGAATCATGTGAGTATTTCAGGCCTCATAGTTTTCGACCAGTACGTGGCTTCATAATGTTTCAAAAATTGTCTCAAAGTGCATTAAAATCGTTTCTACGGACGTCCAGCAATTGATTTATTAAATCAAAGAAATTTTAACAAATATACATACGGATCTAATTTATGGTGTCATCACCATTACTCAACTTTGGGGATTAACGGTACTGCACCACTTTTCTGAACTGTAGATAAACTGGGGCATGAGTTTGCATAATTATTATAACATTGACCTCCTTGTGGAGGAGTAGTTCATTCACCTAGGGATCGACCTGTTTCATAATTCACTGCTCACTGTGTAAAATATCACACCGAAGATTAGTACCGTAATGATTGCTGGAAAATGTCATCTTGAAAATCTATTGTAATTGTTTCTCGACAAATTATATAGTGAAGTTAGAACACGTAACAAAGATTGCGCCGAGCGAAGGTATCTTAGCCAGACCTTTATGGACTAGACTTTTAATAGAGATGGCACACAGGGCTGAGAGAGCCCTATAGACCTCTTGTCAAAGACACTGGCTAGCCTACATGTATATCCAGACAAATCTATAAAGTTGAACATGTTTTCTGTGTTCGTGGCTTAAAAAACTGACACAATCCAGTTCCTTGTCCATGATAAAGGCTTACATTTACCTCCCAGCGGTTGTCTGGACAAATTTTAGAACGAAGAAAATGATGATACACAAGTACTGTCGGAATGGCATGGTTGTAATATTCTTATATTTTCAACTTCAGGCAGTGCCGTTTGTCCAAGGCCAGCCTTTGTGGGTCCTTGTCGTGCTTCCTTCAGACGTTGGTACTGGGACAATGATGCTTGTAGGTGTAAACCGTTCAGATACGGGGGCTGCAACAGCAATGGAAACAACTTCATAACATGGACAGGGTGTCGGGCGAAATGCAGAAATACTCCCTGTCCCCTGTTCAGACCTACGAATGGTTAGAATATCACTGAAAATATAGTCTAGATGAATAGATCTAACACAATCAATTCATGTCGATTTGTCATTTCTGACAGCCATTAAGATAATGAAATACTATTTATAATCCATTGGCTAAAATGTATGTTGACAGGGTGGGAATATGATCCCGCTCATTGGAGCCGTTAGAAATAGATGGGCTGCTTGGGCCTCCGGGTAAAGCCGATACAGACGATATATGTATTTAGATTGTTGCCACATGACACTCTAAAACCGTGTTCAAGTGCAACATTTGCACCCGGGTGTATGTATTTTGTTATAAACATTACACTGCACTGAGTTTATTTTCAATTTTATTTCTATTTCGTTTAGTTTTTAATATCTTTATTTATTCTTTTTAATTATCTATAGCAAATGACACCTGCTAATTAGGAGCATTTTTATCAAAGTTTAATGTCATATCCAGATAAACATAAACATGATTTAGCTCCATATGAACGCTACGCAAGGGGGTGCAAATTTGCAACCGGGAGCAGATTTGCATCCGGGTGTATTTCTGCACCCGGGTGCAAATACTGCACATGAACGCGGCTTAAGTAAAAAAACAATGTCCTCTGAATTTAATGACATTGGCCTTAATCTTTATACCGTTTTTGGGCTCTTTAGTTGTTTGCATCTGCCGCTTTGCAGGATGCTATAGCTTTTACAACATTGTTTTTCACTTTGACGGTATGTAGTTATTTGTTCGGTCCTCGTCTAGTCAATGAAAAAACAAACACCACCGTGACGATGAACTTGTAAAATTCTAGGACTTTAAAGCCGTGTTCATATGCAACATTTGCACCAGGTGTATTTTTGAACCCCGGATGCAAAGGTCTAAGGAGTTTAAGGCCTGATTTTGGCCTAATGTTTTGGTGAAAAATGACTTTTGGAATTGTGATGAGAAAAGTTTTGCAAATAGTAGGTGTATGTCCCTGCTTTTAAAATCTAGTACAATGTTTTCATTCAAAAAGTAAATATTGCCATGGCAACGCTCAGAAAACATAGAAGAAACAGGTTTTGCACTTATAAGGTCTAATTTTCACTATTAAACAATATTTTCAACTACTAGCCCACGCGACAAACAATTTCTTAATACGAAATAATCGTAAAGTATCATTCAGACATATTGTATGCAAAGTATTATTTTGTTTGTCGCATGGGCCGGTAGTTGTGTTCAGAAATGGCAAAACATTAGTCAAAAAATGCAAAATATGCTCTACTTATGGTTTTTCTGTGTGTAACCATGGCAACACTTGTAGGATGAAAGAAAAACTTGTTCTCGATTCTAAAAGAGGATGCATGTGGCTGCTTTTAGGAATACTTTACGCATATCAATTCCAAAATTTATTTTTTACCAAAATTTGAGGCCAAAATCAGGCCTTAAACCCCCTAGGCCTTTGCAACCCGGGTGTATTTTATGTCATGTGAACGGTGTTTTAAGAAAATACCCCCGGGTGCAAAAATACACCCGGATGCAAATTTGTTCCTACCTTTGAGGTGGATCAAATTGTATTTTGTGCATATGAACCCAAAACGGCAATATCACTGTGCATTTTGTATAGGGGTTTTATATCTGACCGACATTACGTTTGTGACATTGTTATGTAAATAATGCGAAAATAAATAAAAGTAAAAACAGGCAATGATCAGGAAATGGCACAATAAGAAAGAAATTCCCACTTCAAAAACCGAGGTTGGAAAAAACTAAATTAGGTACTTATACTAAGAAAACATATTGTAAGCCGAATAGGCAGCCATTTTCCCAATAGGTGGCCACTCAGTTACCCAAACTTAACTAAAAATATGAAAACATACATCAGGTGCCAACAGCACAAAAATCAACACCAAGACATACAACAATAAGAACCACCACAGAAGTATTGCCTTGGAACGACCAGTAATATAAAATTAGTGGCGGGCTTTAATCGATTTTACATGGTCATAACCTCACCCTCAGTTTCTGCAGTGGCTCTAATATACACAAATATAACACGCAATAAGGAAAGTCATGATAAGAAATATAAAACAGATACCAACGTATAACATGTACTAAGGAAAGCAGGGCACGGTGAGCTGCTATTGAAGTGAGTGGCATATTACAAAAGCGCGAAAACCATACCGTGACGGAGTTTCATTTGCGCTAGAACCGTGTAGTGAAAAGAGCGAATCGCGTAGCCTATTGAAAAGTGATAATTGACCAGGTATAATTGGGCAAATAGGTCACTATGTAGGCGGCAACTTTGATATTCATATCTTGTCATGGTCTGCTAGTCCATCTGTTCAAGAAGGAATATTTAGAAAAGTCGAACTCAGTCAGCCTAGGGTGCTGTCACATATTAACCGTTAGAGATCAGCTTTCTGTATTTTGTCCACTCCAGGGAAATAGACAAAGTCGTATTTCATTCGTATTTTCTAACGGAAAATATGTGAACCTTTAGCTTTTACCTAGGACAAAAGTAGATCATATCCAATAACGTATTCATGAGGTAACGCCCATACAGTAATCTATTTGCCGAATCATACTGCTACACTCTGCATGCCATTTATCGATATTTAACCAACGCTCGAGTGAAATAGCTAACTCCGAGGCAATAGCCAACGCCTGAGGAAGTGTGTGTGAAGAGTTGTCAGCAAAGCTATGAAATATTTTATAGAGCAAGGGGATAATGTATTTGTAATGATAAGTTAATGTAGTAAGATGGTCTTGCTTCCAAATAGAATTTACATAATGTTACAATACTTTGTCTGGAACATATAAAATACAAGAAAACATGCACGATTTTGCGTTTTTGACTGTCAAGATTGATGTAGAAGTCAACAGTTCTTTAAACTCAAAACGTTTCACTGTCTATTCACGCTATCATTTATATCTTATATTCGCTGTACACACTGGTTTACTTAAAACTCATTTCTGACGAAGCGTTTAGATATTAGATATTATTCCCCACCAAAGACTCCTTGTGGAAAAAAGAATGGGATCGCCAACGCCAGAAGAAGGTTACATATGGACATGACCAACGCCTGAGGATGATAACGATTGCACAGAATGCTGATTCAAAACAAGAACTATTTTTACTCTACATTTCTTTGAAGTGCTTATCATAGGAAAAATCTAAATTGACAATCAGGTACTTATACTAAGAAAGCATATCGTAAGCCGAGTGAGCAGCTATTCCCCAATAGGCGGCCACTCAGTTACTCAAACTTAACTAAAACTACGAAAACGTGCATAATGCGCAAACAGCACAAAAATTGAACACCAAAGCATAAAACAATTAGATCCACCACATAAGCATCGCATTGGAACGGACATAAATATAACACAACTGATGGGCTTAAACTAGTTTCACAGGTACCTAACCTCACCTTCAGCTTCTGAAGTGGTTCTCAACAGTTAGTTGTTCGGTTCTCGTGGTTAACCTCTAACTAGTGATCAGCGCTTTTGTTTTCGCTACTCGGATAGTACAATTCCTCCTCTACTTAACTCCGAAATTTCAAGATTCTAGCTCTATTCTGTGACTGTACAGGTCGGTTTGTGTCGGGCCTGTTCGGAAACCACATTGTTGGTTTTCCCACGAGGTGGCTCATTTACTGTGACTGAGATCATGGACTATTTAATTAAAATAGATAACATATCATACAGCAATGTTCTAACTATACAAGCAAGGTGTATTTCTGCATCTCGCCATGCACGCTTTCTTAGTTTTGAAGTTGTTTCCATTGCCATTGCAACCCCCGTAAGTGAAGGTTTTGCATCTGCAAGCATTTTTATCCCAATACCATCGCCTGAAGGATCCATAGCAATTACCCGCATATGCTGGTCTTTGACAAACGGCACTCGCTGAAATTGAAAAAAAAAAAAAACAAAAAAAAAAAAAAAAAAAACGAATAAGATATTACGAAAACAATAACCAGGAAGTGGCACAGTCATAAGCACATACATTTGAATAAAACTAAAGGGTATACTAAAGGAACACATACACTGTATGCATAGTACAATACGATCAAATGATAAACCTAGGATTTAGCTATGTAGTAACGACGCGGACCCGGATTCGACGCGAACACGTTTCTTTAATTTATGATTATTTGGGCATTATTTCTACAGCAAATTTCTTCTTCTTAATGTAAGTGCAATACAGGACTGTGGTGCATATTGAATGCAAATCAGGGTATTCGTAATGATCACATGTATTTATTGCTCAAAACATGTGCCCGAGAGATGCATCATCGGTAACATTAAGTTCTACTTATACTGTAATTTAGACAAAAAGTCAGCAAGATATGTGTACAATTAGGTTCACAAAATTAACAGCGTGCGCAGTTTTCTTTTGATGAACCTGAGCATTCATAAAACATATATTACATGTATGAAAACGAGAAACAGTTGTAACCAAACTACACGTATAACTGCCGACTAAAGAACTTGGAATAGTATGATTTTAGCTACGCAAAAGCATAAACGGCACACTTACAGTATCTGGGTTTTCTTTTGTGGCAACACATATGAAATCCATGTTTCTTTTTAAGCTTTTCGGTATAAGTACAATTGAAGTATAAAATTAGCCACCACATGGGTAAACCAACAATCTGCATTTGCGAAAACAAAGACGCAGATCAGCTTCGCGGTAACCGCGAAGCTGATCAGCGCCTTTGTTTTCGCTACTCGGATAGTACAATTCCTCTTCTACTTAAATCCGAAATTTCAAGCTTCTAGCTCTTTTCTGTGCTTGTACAGCCCGGTTTGTGTCAGACCTGTTCGGAAACCACATTGTTGGTTTTCCCACGAGCGGCTCAAATGTTTCACCTACCGTTTATTTGCAAAATAACCACAAAAAGAACGAAGCACGTGAGCAATAGTGTACTCTTCATCTTGATAGGCAAGGTATAATTTTTAACAGTTCCTCACCCCTTGTGTATTTATATGGTTCTGTTATTCGTAATGTATCGTAGTAGCCGCACGTCACATATTTACCGTTATAAATATGAATGTTATGGATGAATTTGACCAATCGGAACAGACCTACCTAAATATTTATATCGGTCTACTTCGACAGATAAGGAATTATACCCTCGGCCACAACATGACGGGCAGTGAAACAGCTGATGTTTTGATGTATTGTGAATATGATCAACAATTTCTCATTAAACATGTTGAGATGACAGGTTGAATGTGTCATAAATGTGTACCAAAATACATGTATTTTGGAAAATATAACTATATTTCTCCATGTCCGTTTTATTTTCTATGTACCAGCACCAATGTTAATTAATTTAAGGCTGGAACAAAAAATGAGAACCGGTTATCTAAAGCAATAGACGAAACGGTGATCCAAGTAAAAACACAGCAAATTGCAATTTGTTACTCACTGTGAATGCGGACTATTTCGTTCAATTTAGGAAAAGGTACAAATAGGCAAAGATCAGGAAAAGGCGCAATCAGAAAACAGATTCCCACTCCAAAAACCGAGATGGGAAAAAACTAAATTAACAATCAGGTACTTATACACGAAAACATATCGTAAGCCGAATGGGCAGCTATTTTCCCAATAGGTGGCCACTCAGTTAACTAAACTTAACTAAAAATATGAAAATATACATAAGCCGCCAACAGCACAAAAAATTTTAAACACCAAGGCATAAAACGAAAGAACCACCACAAAAGTATTGCCTTGGAACGATCAGTAATATAAAATTACTGGCGGGCTTAAATCGATTCACCCTCAGCTTCTGCATTGGTTCATAACATTTAGTTAGTTCTTCGGTCCTCGAAGTCTGAAAAGAAATATTATATCAATTGATGAGAGATCTTTGAAGATTGTAGACGGACGGACGACCAGACGCCCGTATAAATTCACCAATGTGAACCTTGTGGCTCAGGTGAGCTTAAGTATCGAGACTTCGGTCAATCATGATATATTACAATGATGACTATAGGTTAGCCTCGACATATTTAGAATTAAGGAATAAATCTGAAAATAACAAAACAACTCATAAATTATGAACAAATATAAAATTTGGCCCGGCAGAATATATAGTCCATTATAGCTTTTTAACGGGCCCGGCTAAGTACATAGTATGTAAGCTATTTTGCCGGGTCCAGTAGAATAGCCAATAGGGTATATTTTTCCCGGCCCGGCAAAATAGCCACTGCCAGTTAATGAAATGCCCAATAACATGAAGGTCTTGATAACAGGATTTGAGCCATTTATTTGAATGGAAATGTTTGGCCAATAGTACTACTCAATTTTGTTCTGAAATTTATTTCAGAAGTTTTGAAAGATACTCCCTTAAACAGTTTTGATTTTGAACATTTGGACATTTGAACTCATACAAAGCAACAGTGGGAGGGTGTGGGTTCTCACTCACTCACTCACTCACTCACTCACTCACTCACTCACTCACTCACTCACTCACTCACTCACTCACTCACTCACTCACTCACTCACTCACTCACTCACTCACTCACTCACTCACTCACTCACTCACTCACTCAAAACTGGATGCTTCATTGCGTGTATCTGGACTATTGGTATTTTGGACAATGAGAGTTCTAAATGGTTGTACCATACAATCCAGCTCAGTCACCAAATGATTTCTACGAAATTTGAAAATCATGATCGTATACAGTGCACAGCTGATCAGCGCCTTTGTTTTCGCTAAATCCCTCTCCTTCTTAAATCCAAAATTTCTAAGTTCTAGCCTATATATTTCCGAGACTGTACGAGCCAATATGTGTCGGACCTAGTCGGAAATTTCGAAGACCGGTTTTCTCGCGTCGTGGCTCAAATCACTTAGAATTTTAGTCTTTGAAGTCGTATGCCAAGATTCTGGATCATAAGTCCTCTGATTCTGGAGAATAAGACATGCAAATGTTTTCAATCATATGCGTATAGACGTGAGATCCATCTTGGTCATGATTAAGCTAAGGCCATTTTATTTCATTGAATTTGTCCACTTTGAAGTATTATATTTGGTGTTGATACTTAAGGTGGCTTTCACAAAGGAGGTATTTGGAAATGGAGGACGAATGGACGATTTACGGAAGCCAGAGTGTAGATGCACTATACAGCTTATTTTCAGTTGCCTGTATCGGCATTGTTAACCATAGTTTTGCGTAATAGATTCAGGAATCAACGAATTATATGTTTCTATATTAACGTTTATTACCAAACTGGTAAATATACTACTCAAAAGGTCGATAAATAATGTTTTTTTTTTCATCATTTTGCCAGGATGTCCACAATTTTCAAAAGTTCTTAAACGTTGGACTTTTATGGTAAAGTAATGTCATGGTTTGATTTAATGTCCTTTTTTTCATTTGTTTTTGTTCTTAAAAACACACCGTACAAACAGGTGTGCCCTACAATTTGCATTTACACTACATCAAGTGTGTGGATGTGAGTGGTACACATTTCCCTTCATATGTCCGACAAGAGTTTTACAGCAAAACGTTTCTTCCCTTGAAAAAAAAAAAAATGGTAAAAATTATCAAACAAAAATTAATTCCTATCAAACTTTGGGTAGTCTAATAAGTGCATTTACTCCTCGCAAGGAGTTTCTTTGCATTGCTCCATACAAGCTTCCTTCGTGTCGAAGTTGTTGCCATTACTATCGCATCCTCCATACGAAAACCTCTCACACTTGCACGTATCCTTGTTCCAGTACCATTTAGGGAAATCTGCGTAGCAGCGCCCACTGTGCTTGGGTCTCAGACATACGTTCGGCTCATCAGGTGTGCATGGGTGTTCTCCACACCCGGTCTGGCATGCCTCTTCAGTCTCAAAATTGTTTCCGTTACTGTCACATCCCCCATAGACAAACCTCTTACATTTACATTCGTTGCTGTCCCAGTACCAATGCCTGAAGAATGCTCGACACCGACCTGTTTTCTTCGGTCTTTTACACACTTCTGCATCTACAGGGAATAAAATATGATTTGAGTTAATAGCCACAAGACTGAGTCATCAAACGTACTTAGCATACCGATTAATAATAATAATAATAATAATGAGGAAAAAACAACAACATTACTTTAGATTCATATTACATTTCAGATCACAGTTATTTTCAAGCGATGTCGCATATAACATTGGTTTAATGTACGCGAAATGAGCATGTGGCTGTCTGAAAGCATTCTGTAATATCTGATGAAACAGATGTTGGTTTCATTTTTGTTTGACATATATGTGCCACGAATTGATCACCAGAGACATGACGGCTGCAAGAGGCAATTTCATGCGATGTTCATTCAATATGAAACACAACAGGCGCACGTTTAAACGGACACTATACTCTTTATAAATAACACGTAGAATCGCCCTGAAGTTCGAAGGCTATTTACAAGAAAAATGAATGAATAATGTTTCTGTTTTCTTTTTTACTTGCATTTTTGAAATTTTAAGATTTCAAAATTCAAGAATTGTGCACACTCAGTGCGTACATTCTTACTGATAAATCAAGATCCATTGTTAATTTACTAATCATTTTGTAGTGAATGTTATGCATATGATATATTATATATTAGCTTTCTTTAATAAAAGATTTTACTAGTCCAAGTATGGTCAAAGGGGAGCTACCTTGATTATATATTTCAGTTTATGTTATTCTTTTGTTTCCAGAATTTATAGAGTCTAGAACTTGATAGAAGTGTGTCATTGACTATTTATTACTATTATATGATAAAGAATTTATGAGCACATTACAGACAATTCCAGATGAAACTTAAATAGCTTATTTTTGTCACCATTAATCAATAATAAATTTCATACAAGTAAAGATCTGCTCTAACCTTCCAGTGATCTCGGGTTAATTCTTAGTGGTCATTTCGGTCCTTGAATCTTCTGGAAGTTTTTCTTTCCAGGTGGTCCTGCAGAACATTTGTCATGTTCTTTACTGTTCTAGATAGAAACAGTTCATTATAAAATCTTACTAGAAACTAGTAGATTTTTCATTAGATCTATAAATGCAGGTCTCAATTCAGACTGATTCATTCAGAAATCCGAAGTCAGTTAATGATTATATTTTGCTTGTTTCACTAGTGTGGATTAAATTAATTTATTAAAGATTATCATAAATTAACTGTGGACATACATATTGTGCTCATATGGACTTGAATTCAGAAAACAGGATTGAGGACATCAGTGAACTGAAATTTTGAGGGGCAAGGATTGATTTGACATTTGTACTGTAAGTAACTGATTTATTTATTTATGTAATTTATCTATTTAGTTTGCAAATTATTTGTATTAATATATTTTATGTGTTTATTCGTTTATCGAATAAATTGTTAAGTTTACAAGCTACTCGGTTGTTTTTCGCTGAACCTATTCAGGTAATCAAGTTTCTTGTCTGTTTATTTTGTCTAGTTACGCTTGTTCGTAACACATTTGAGCCACCTCATGGGAAAACCAACGATCTGCATAGGCGAAAACAAAGACGCAGATCAGCTTCGCGGTAACCGCGAAGCTGATCAGCGCCTTTGTTTTCGCTACTGGGATAGTACAACCCATCTTCTTCTTAAATCCGAAATTTCAAGCTTCTAGCCATGTTCTGTGCTTGTACAGCCCAGTTTGTGTCAGACCTGTTCGGAAACCACATTGCTGGTTTTCCCACGAGACGGCTCATTTAGTAGATGTTAAATGTCAGTGGTCATGTTCGCCTCCTAGAAGAGCAGCATTATACTTTAAAGGATATTGCAAGTGAATTAAGCTTCTTCGATTTAATCAAATAGTAGACAATAAAAACAGACAGTTAGGCCGAAGGTTTTACTTATAGACCAGGGGCTGTTTTCTGTACGAGCCTTAGTTTTTGACCTGGCACAACTTACCTCCCAGAAAAGGTTTGACGGTGGATATGAAATAAGTGAACCTTCTACAACATTTCTAGGCACGTCGTACGGTCAAATTGTGGTAGCAGTTTTTACCTAGGACGAAATCTTTACACCTACCCAACGTAGTTTTTATAATAGGCAGAAATCAGAGGAAAATGCGCCTGGTGCTCCTGTTTTGATATTTTTCTGAACAAATATCTTTTTAGAATTAAACTTTACACTCAATCAATAGCGTAAGATTATTATCAAATAGAAAACTATATGTTTAAACAGTATATTGGATGGAAAATTGCCTCTAGTATGGGGTAATGTTACCCCACCCCCCAGTGGTAGTCGTTGGCGGTTGTGCTTTTGTTTAAGTTTTCTTTTTTTTTAATTTACAACATTACAGCATTATTCTTTGGGACTTTAGAAATGCAAAGAAGTTTTGATTTTAAAGTTAAACTCGTTTGCACTATGAAAACAAAAACCGCATAGTTTCCATGGCAACCGTTAACATTATTCTTGAACATGGGGTGTACATGCAAAATTGTCCATGTCTCCACTATTACTTATCCTAGACCACTGATTCTGGTCTCAGTTGAACGGTAGGACATAACCCTTTTATTATATGATAAATAATGTAAATTATCTTCGTTGCATATTCATGAAATTTAATGAAAACTGTAAAAAGACAGAAAAATCGTTAAAACCCCAGAAGTAAACTAATTTCAGGCCCAAACTATCATTGTGTCACTTTGTTATTGACCCAGTAAAATCAAATCACAAATTTATTGATATCATGGGCCTATATGAAAATAATCTCATCTGCATATTCATGAATATTAATAAAAATGTCGAAAATCTAGAAGGAAAAAAAGAGGGAAAACTATGGTCATTGCAAGGTTTTGGATGGGTTACAAGATCTATCTTGCGTCCCTGAAATCAATTCTCATGGCTGCCAGTGTGGTCAGAGGGACCACCTTAACGGCATAAAATATTATCTGCAACAAGAATCTTTACACATTCGCGTATTTGCATGATATAAACTTTCATAGTTTCAGCACCGATCCCTAGTGCAGTGTGATTCTAAAGAATAGGGTGTACCTACAAAAATAGTCATATGCTCTAGAATACTATAATTGGTCTCATAGCAATGCATGGACCTAGCAATTTAACCTAAATACCTATTATTCAAATCGTTGAATTTGCTTATTCATGAGAAGTAATGAAACACATAAGGAAAGGGAGAAAACATGGAAAAATAGGAGGTATACTGCAAAACCACGTGTACCAGAGCTGTTTACAAACCCAGGATGCTGAAAGAAGTATCAAATGAAGCTATGCCAATGTATTTTGACCCTAAAATCTGATATTAGCATGATCTGAGTTACAATTTCATGAATTTAAATGAAATATTCATAAATATGAATGAAGAGGTGGAACAATTTAACGGGTAAACCTACAAAATGACTTCGGCAACCAAAAGCCCTAACATGCCGAAAATTGATTGCTAGGACAACTTATACCATCCTGTACTACAAAATATAAGTCATTCCTTTGTTTCATTAATATTAACAAAACCTATCTAATCAACTTTGAAGACGAAAATTACGGAAAACTAAGGTGGTATACAGATTACAAGATCACAAGATTTTATTCAAGAATCCAGTAGACAATAAAGCCCATGAGGATACAACGTATATACAAAATATATACATGTACACATGCATATGACAGTAACATAATGGCGAAGACAGTGCAATAATATCAAATAATATAAACACTGATGTAACTAGCGTAACTAACTAATCTCATAAACATGTATTAACCATCTTTTGATAAAAGATCACAAAGTACTTTCGACTTAAACTGATCATAGTAGCAACGGAGAAGGTGTATAACGCTCATGAATACGTTGCTCTTAAGGATTGAAAAGCACATGTATCTTCGCTACTGATAGACGTGAGTTATAGGTCGAACCAAATGATTGCTAGGACAATATTCTATAACTATAATCTGATAATCTGATATATAAATTATAAGCTATTTCTTTTGTATGGATAATAATGAGATCTATATAAATAAGTGAAAATCAACGATACCCAAAGGAGGTATACCAACAAAAAGGCTTATATCTCGACGTTCAATAGCTGTAGAGACTTCAAAATAGCATCAATTCATAGCTAGGACAACCTTTTATTGCCATGTATTGAGATACACAGGGAATGCGTGCTGGCAACCAAGATTCAATAAATTTTGTTGGCGCACATGCTTCAATTTTCTGCTAATACTACATATTTTCGAAATTTTATGTGCATTTACAAAATAAAAAAAAAAAAAACAAAAACAAAACAAAAACTTATGGTTTGGCTATCAGACTCAATTGTAATAGTGCATTATCATTGCATTCTTTTGGTACCATTTTCAGCGCTCTAAGGAAATTGGCAGCTGAGAAATGGACCTGGTATACCCCTTCCTTTTTGTTTATTTTTCTCTTGTTTATAAAGATATCATTAATGCCCGCACATTTAAAATCACTGATGATTTACATATTAGATGTATATGGTGATCGAACATTGTCCTAGCAATCATTTGATACCAATTATAGCTCTATAGGGCTATCAGTATACATGATATATTTGAATTTCTATGTATACCGCCATATTTTGTCCGAAATTTTCATCTAAATTCAAAAGGGTTTGTTAATATTCATAAAACAAAGAATTCAAATAAATGATTGTACAAGCAACCATTTGATGCCATTTTAGCATGTAAGGATTTTTGGTTGCCGAGATGCAAGTAATTTTGTAGATTTACCCATTCAATTTTTCCACTTTTTCATTCCTATTTATGATGTTTTCATCGAAATTCATGAAATTGTAACTCAGATCATGCTTATGTCAGACTTAAGAGTCATAGTACATTGCCATAGCATTCATTTGATACATCTCTTACATTTTTGGTTTGTTAACAGCTCTGGTACAAGTGATTTGGTATGTATACTCCATTTTTTTATCAATATTCTTCTTCGATTTCTTGTGTGCTTTATTAATTTTCACGAATAATCAAACCCAAGGATTTGAATAATAGGTTTTAAGGTTTAATTGCTAGGTCCATGCATCACTATCAGAGCAATTATAGTATTCTAGAGCATACTATTTTTGGTATATGTGTATTTTTGTGAGTCCACCCTATTCTTTATAATCACACTAGGGGTGGGTGTGGAAACTATGTAATTTTATATCATGCAAATGTGTTCAGTGTTGTGGACAATATTTTATGACATTGAGGTAATTGCCCTGGCCATTCTGGCAGCCATGAGAATTTGTTTTAGGCATGCAAGACAGATCTTATAACCCATCTTAACCTTTGCAATGTCTATAGTTTTTTCCTCATTTTTTCTCTATTTTAGACATTTCAACTAATATTCATGAATCTGTAAACGAGATCGTTTTCATTTAGGCGCATGACATCAATAAATTTGTCATATGATATTACTGGTTCAATAACAAAGTGTCACAGTGATAGTTTGGACCTGAAAGAAGTCTATTTCTGGATTTCTTTTACGATTTTACTGTCATTTTTAATGTTTTCATTAAAATTCATGAATATGCAAATTAGATAACATGCATTACTTACCATAAGATGTAAGGACTATGTCTAAGCTTTTCCATGAGACCAAGTTCAATGGTTTAGAATAAGTAACAGCGTATATCTGATCAATTTTGTATGCAGACCCCCATGGTCAAGAATCCCGTTGACGGTTGACATTGGAAATCATCCATTTTTGCATATTGTAAACACGTTTATCGTGTGGGACAAAATTTCTTTGCATTTCGGGGGCCCTAATGAATGATTTGGCTCCCATAAAAATTGTCCTAGGGGTTGCAAGGCAGATCAAATTGCCCCCGGGGTAAAATACATGTTTTCGTATTTGTGTGTATAACTGGATGGGTGGGGTAATTAGGACTGCATAGATGTGGCATAAATAATACATGGACGTGTTTCTAGACGTAAACATATGTCCCCGTAGTCGCATCATGAGGTGTACAAACAAGTTCTTAGCAGTAAAGAACGAGTTTAAGGATCATTTACATAAAATTCGTTTAACCTATGTCGCACGTTTTCTAAAACAGTTACAAAATGGGGTGGTTGTATAAAACGCTTGCTCCCAAAAAATTGCTACCACAATTTGACCGTACGACGTGCCTAGAAATGTTGTAGAAGGATAGTTCTTATCGTCTATACAGTCAAACCTTTTCTGGCGGGTAAGTTGTGCGGATCGAATTTTTAAATTTCTAGCCCCTTGACTATTAGCAACTATGCATAATTATACACATTTTGTCTTCTTATGTATCACTCGGAAAACGCTCTTCTTTCTACGCGACTAAAACATTTTAATGCTTTCTTAAAAATTTATTTACCAAACGACTTTTATTTTATTTTGCTGCATTAAAATGTGTACTTTATTATTGTCACTGAGTACTAGTATATCATTAGAATGATATATTTCACATTACATTGAAGTTATGGCCGACATTTTGAAATCTTATAATATATACATGTATTCAAGTAAAACTAAGCATACTACACGTTAAGTCTTACCTTTTGCATCAGTGACAGCAATAGTAACAACAGCAGCCACAACAACCAACAACAAAATTCGGCCCTTATTCAACATCTTTAGTCTTTAACAAGAATTTCCTTTTCTGGCAACTCATAAGTGTTGGGATATATAAAAAGCAAGTCTTAACGTTTGATCTCGTAACAGCTTGGACCAGGAAAAAACCTACAGGTTACTAATTTGTCTATTGATAAAACAATAATAGCTTAAAGTACTATTCTATCTTTTGCATACATCATTTCTTTGGTAAAACAAATTGGAACATAAAGCAGTTCGCTAGTACTTGTATAAGGCAGTTCGCTAGTACTTGTATAAAGCAGTTCGCTTGTACTTGTAGCGGAAAGCCAGATCTGGGGCCACAATAGCAATATTGAAGAAACGAGACTGTAGAAATTCATATCTATGGTAATAAATGGTATAAGAAAGACACGGCAATTACAAAAACCTTACATAAACTCCCAACCTAAGAACCATAGACCCATAGATTCTAGTTAAAATTGTAAAACAATATGGTAGGCGCATGGTCTCTCTCTCTCTCTCTCTCTCTCTCTCTCTCTCTCTCTCTCTCTCTCTCTTTGTGTGTGTGTGTGTGTCACTGTGTGTGTGTGTGTGTGTGTGTGTGTGTGTGTGTGTGTGTGTGTGTGTGTGTGTGTCACTGTGTGTGTGTGTGTGTCCCATAGCATCTTGAAGTTCATTTATTCGAGATTATATGCCATGGTTGGAAGGTCGGGTTGGCGCGTAGCGTCTATAAATATGACAGCGATACGTTGTACCCGATAAGTACAATCTCTGACATATCGCGTCAGGAAGTCGACTCTTTGGCTCAGTGGTTAGAGCATTGGATTTCTACCCCGGCGATCCGGGTTCGAATAAAAATTGAAACTGAGATCGTTTAAGAGCAATGAACACATTAATGAGAAAGAAGGTGCGCATACCGCGGTTTCGACTATTAAAGTCTTAGGTTTGGCAACATGGAGCCAAAAAGAATTACTGAAATTTTGCAACTTTCAATATAGTTTTATCTAAATAGGACCAAATATATTAAACATTGGTAAGAAAATGAATCTTAATCGATAAAAAAAATCTGATTTCTCAGAATATCCTCGCTAATCTCAAAGGAGCAAAAAGAAAATATAACATGCACTATGGATGATGTACGGGGAAGCTTTTTAAGGACCACCACACTGCACAACAACAGCTGCAGTAATCGCAGATAAAAATAAAACTGAGATCCTTTAAGAGAAATGAACACATTAATGAGAAAGGGGATGGGCCATCCCGCGGCTTCGACAATTAAAGTCTCGCCAGTGACCCTTTAGGTTTGGCAACATGTAGCCAAAGAGAATTACTGAAATTTTGCAACTTTCAAAATGGTTTTCGATACAAAGACTAGTATTATCTAAATGGGACTAAATATTTTAAACATTGGTAAGAAAATGAATCTTAACCGATGATAAAAATTTCTGATTTCTCAGAATATCCTCGCTGATCTCAAAGAACCTGCACTATGGATGATCAGGGACGTGGGATTTTTTTCAAACTTTGCATTATTTCTTATTTACATTCAAGCAGCTAATGATATGTTTGATTTTAATGTTCATCGAATGGCTTCTTTACAAAAACAAAAAAGTAATAAATCTAAGCATGTTATGGGACAAGTATTAGATTTAAAAAAAATATAATAATAATAATGAAAGAAAAAAAAAAAAAAAAAAAAAAAAAAAAAAGACTAGCCAGATTTGATGCATTTAAATTTGACCTAGAGATGGTGCTGGTTCATTTTGAAACTCTGTGTACAGTATACGGCTACTGTATTCGATACCAATGGCAATAATGCTTAGAACAAACACATATTTTAATCCTCATTGAATGATGTATACATAATCAAAATACTGGTCGTTTTTATCCAGGCAAGTACTAGCTTTTATAAACAGCAGTGTCTCGCGTCCAAGGTCATAAACCTTATATTCGGTTGCCTAGCAACCACAGAACTGGCTTGGTAGCTAATGTTTCGAGGAACGGCTGAATAACATACATCTTAAAGTTCGGCTGAAGGCACAATGTACATGTATATCAGAATCACACATCTGTTAAGAATAGTTTTTACAATTATTGAATCATTATCATCAATTCTTGAATGACCCTCGTAACACAGGACATGAAATATAAAAGATCTCTTAGAAGCAGTTGAGAAAGTATGAGCCATATTGCAAAATTTCGAGTGAACCCTCATCAGTTTCTATAATTTACCGGCAAGGAAAGCCAAACAATATTGTGCTGCAATTTCGAGAAATTACACAATAGGTCGAAATCAAAGACAAATTCCTAAACGATGCAATATGGTAAAAATATGTTTAGAACATGTCTCTATAAACATGTATGTTTAGAGTACTTTAAATATTCTGATTGATCTCAAAGGACGGAAATAAAAATATATTCTGCACTATGAATGATGTACGGGGAGATTTTTTGTCGGCTGCTGCACGACATTACACCAGTTGCAGTAATAACAAATAAAATACGTACGTATAAACGATCTTTTGGAAGAAGTTAAAGCAGACAAAGGGAGAATGCACAATTTCGAAAGTCCCTCAAAGTGTTTCATTCGTTATTAATGAGTTCACAAACAATAATTAATTATGCTTAATCAATATTACCATATGTTTTCTGAATATTATATGTATTCTACACTTATCATAACTCAAAAAGACTGTGCTGTCTACACATTTGATCTGAAATAAGTACAGGGTCTTTTTGTTTTGTTTTTTTTTATTAGCTCAGCTGAGCCGAAGGCTCACAAGTTGAGCTCATAGTATGGTAGTCGAGCCGTCGTCCGTGCGTTCGTGACTGCGTCCGTCCGTCCACACTTTCAACAACAAATATCTCCACAACTAGTAAGTCAGTTGCAAGCAAATTTTATCAGAAGCATCATTGGGGTGGGGGAAAGGTTGCATAAGGTTTTGGGCCAGGTCGGATCAGAACTCTGGTTTCCATGGCAACAAATAGCTCACATAGGGTTACAATGGGAATAATGTTGTGAACACTCTAGCGCCTACATGTTTAGCTCACCTGAGCCGAAGGCTCACAAGGTGAGCTTATAGTATGGTTGTCGAGCCGTCGTCCGTGCGTCCGTCCGTCCGTCCGTCCGTTCACACTTTTAATCTTGAATATCTCTGAGACTAGCTGGCCGATTGCAGTCAGATTTTACATGTAGCAGCATTGGGGTGGGGGATTGCCCTTGACTGCAGAGTTATCTGCCTTGACTCTGTGAAAAATCAATATTTAGTGTTGTGGCCACTCTAGCGCCTTCATTTTCATTCGGATCTTCTTTATTCTTGGAAGTAACAAGGACATTTATAACATCTCGGATGAGTTCGAATTTCGACCAGATCCGACCTCTCACTATGGAGTTATCTGCCCTTGAGCGTTTGAAAAATCAATATTTAGTGTTGTGGCTACTCTAGCACCTTCATTTTTATTCTGATCTCCTTATCTTGCAGGTAACACGGACAACTAATATATCTTGGATGGGTTCGAATTTCAGCCAGATCCGACCTCTGACTCTAGAGTTAGTTTCCCTTTAGTGTTTGAAAAATCATTATTTTGTGTTGTGGTCACTTTAGCGCCTTCGATTTTGATCGGATCTTCTTCATACTTGGAAGTAACAAGGATAGCCATAACATCTCGGATGAGTTCGCATTTCAGTCAGATCGGACTCTTGACTGCATAGTTATCTGCCCTTGACTCTGTGAAAAATCAATATTTAGTGTTGTGGCCACTCTAGCGCCTTCATTTTTATTCGGATCTTCTTCATTCTTGAAAGTAACAAAGACGTCCATAATATCTTGAATTAGTTCGAATTTCGACCAGATCCGACATCTGACTGCATTTATCTGCCCTTGAGTGTTTGAAAAATCAATATCTTGTGTTGTGGCCACTCTAGCATTTCGTGTTTTTCAGTGGATCTTCTTCATTCTTGCAGGTAACAAGGATAACTACAATATCTCGGATGAGTTCGAATTTCGACCAGATCCGACCTCTGACTGCAGAGTTATCTGACCTTGAGTGTTTGAAAAATCAATATTTATTGTTGTGGCCACTCAGGCATCTTTGTCTTTCAGTGGATCTTCTTCATTCTTGCAGGTAAGTTCGAATTTCGGCCAGATCCGACCTCTGACTGCGGAGTTAGCTGCCCTTTAGTGTTTGAAAAATCAATATTTTGTATTGTGGCCACTCTAGCAGCTTTAATTTTGATTGGATCTTCTTTATTCTTGGAAGAAACAAGGATAACCATAACATCTTGGATGAGTTCGAATTTGAGCCAGATTCGACCCTGGACTGCGGAGTTATCTGCCCTTGAATGTTTAAAAAATCAATTTTTAGTGTTGTGGCCACTCCAGCATCTTCACTTTTGATCAGAACTTCACAAAAACAAAAAAAAAAAAAAAAAAAAAAAAAAAAAAAAAAAAAAAAAAAAACTTTGTTAAGTGACTGTACTTGTTGACTCTCAGATGAGCGATCGTTGCCCTTGGGCTACTTGTTTCGAAAAGGCATCAATTATCGACTAGATCTTCGGGCGGTATGTATTGTAACAGCTTGTTTTCGATTTGATCACTGAATTCATTAATTCCAAGCCATACAAAATTATCTCCACAACTCACAGTTTAATTGTGAATAGCAAAGGCGGTTCATTCAAGATGAAGCCCATGGTCGTCTTGGTTTTGCTAGGTTTACAGATATTACATGTCGAATTAAGTAAGTCTCTCTCTCTCTCTCTCTCTCTCTCTCTCTCTCTCTCTCTCTCTCTCTCTCTCTATCTTGAACATTGAGATAAAATAACCTTCTTGTCAATGAACGCTTTGTGAATGACAACCTTAGCCACATTTTAAAATATAATTTTCCTATTCGTTTCAGTTTCTGAACGATGTAAGCTTCCAAAAGACCCTGGTCGATGTACAGCACAAAATTGAGCCGCGACGCGAGAAAACCGGTCTTCGGGGTTTCCGACCAGGTCCGACACAAACCGGCCTGTACAAGCTCAGAAAAGAGCTAGAAGCTTGAAATTTCGGATTTAAGTAGAAGAGGAATTGTACTATCCGAGTAGCGAAAACAAAGGCGCTGATCAGCTTCGCGGTTACCCCGAAGCTGATCTGCGCCTTTGTTTTCGCATAGGCAATAATCCCGTTTTCTCACGATGCGGCTCAAATAGTACGATAGTGACTCCGGAGAGTGCGACACCTTTGTCTGGGGAGGGTGTGAGGGGAATGGAAACAACTTCAAAAGCGAGAAAGAATGTGAAGAACTTTGTGAAAATTGAGTCTAATAATGTAGATTTCTTTTTGATATTAACTCAGTGCAAAATAAATAAGATGTTTTGTGTAAGTTTGGTGCTTTTCTCACTTAAATCCCCTGTAAACAAGGTCATTTTGAAACGCACCGAATAGTTTGTGAGGTTTCTATGAAATATTAGAATGGGTGCCACCTTTAATTGCACATCTATGGGTCGGGCGTCAGACTCTATGATGGCCTCGACATAAAGCTAATCATTTTAGTTGGTTCGGGCCGGAGCTTCTTGTCTGTTGCTTGGCCCAACGGAGTTCAACTGGTGTTTTTCTTTTGCTCCGGGTGTCAGTTAATTATTTGGCGCCCAGGGATCTCCATCGACGGACAGCTAACTGAATCTGTGACTCCTCGTTTTTGATTCATCATGGTGGTTATCATGACTTATTTGTTTGTCCTTCGTTGATGATTCATTGACTACTTAGAGATTCACCACGAGGACCGAACAACTAACTAAATGTTGTGAACCACTGCAGAAGATGAGGAAGCGGTTAGGCGCCTGTAAAACCGGTGTAAGCCACCCCCCCCCCCGCCCCAGTAATTTTATATTCAGGCGATGTTTTTGTTGTGGTTCAGTTGTTTTATGATTTGGAGTCGAATTTTTGTACTGTTTGAACCTCATGTACGTTTTCATATTTTCTTTAAGTTCGGGTAACTGAGTGGTCGCCTATTGGGAAATAGCTGCTCACTCGACTTACGATATGTTTTAAGTACACTGTATGTGTACCTAATTGTCAATTTAGTTTTCCCACCTCGGCTTTTGGAGTGGGAATTTCTTTCTAATTCTGTCTTTTCCTGATCATTGCCTACTTGTACCTTTTGATATCAGAGTTCTTGTGGTTGTTCCGTATGACGGTCCTAAAAGTCTCTCCATACATCTATTTAATAATCTTAATTGTCCAATCCTCAGGGATTGCTTGCAATCAGTTTGCATTTTTCTATCTCTAACTACCATACCTCTTGATTGTCACTCGTATCTCGTTGTATAAGCGATTCTTACATTTCTATCCGTGGACTTTTATAAGACATGGACGTGGTTCCATTTGTTTTTGGAGACGACTTTTTGCGCTGTTTGCACCTTATGTACGTTTTCATGTTTTTATTCAAGTTCGGGTGACTGAGTGGCCGCCTATTGGGAAATAGCTTTTCAGTTGGCTTACGATATGTTTTCTAAGTATAAGTACCTAATTGTCAATTTAGTTTTTCCCATCACGGTTTTTGGAGTGGGAATTTCTTTCTGATTGCGCCTTTTCCTGATCAGTGCCTACTTGTAACTTTCAATATAAAGCAACCAGGTTATACATGTATGTTAATTTCTTACGTGTTATGTGAATACATTTCATAGACGGTTAAAATTATTAGGGCAGTTGAGTCAACAACATTTGTGCAATACGAATTATTGCTCCCTAGGTTTACCGTAGGAGTCTTGCTACACTTATTTCATTGGCGAGCAAGGGTGGTTACCACATCCATTTTCACAAGATTGTTCGGTCCTAAAATTGTTGCCGTTGCTGTTGCATCCCCCGTAGACAAACGTCTTACATTCACAGGCTTTGCTGTCCCAGTACCAACGTCGGAAGTACGCTCGACACCGACCTGTTTTCTTCCCTCTTTTACACACTTCTGCATCTGTAATACATGTACGGAGACTTGACCTCCAAAGTAGCCCAGTTAGACTTTTTTAATATGGCGTATGCAATACATGTACATGGCTAGGCAATCCATAATTACTTGGAAACTTGACAGCCATAATTTGTTCAGTTATTCACACGTGTTTTACATTTGCAAACATTCTTTTCGATATGGAAACTCCCAGCACTCAGTAATGTTGATACCCTAACAAGATTGTAGACGTTGAAACACACAACACGCACTTGTTTATACCGTGCAAGTACAAGTTATATACTGACGCGAGGATGAAATAGTAGCACCATTTAAGCACCATAACAAATTGTGCAAATAATGGGTATCCCTATTTAAAACTAAGAATTTGTATTAAGTAAGAGTTGAGATTTGAACCGTTTTACATTTTATACTAACTCATTTTATTTTATAAACAGACAAATAGAGTGAAAAAGAAAATTTATTCGTGCCTTCGAGGATTGAAATCAAGTTCAAGACAAAATTGCACATAAACTCTCGGTTAGGGCTTACCTGTTGCGTCTGTAACAGCAATCGCAACAACAATTATCAAAACCAAAAGCAGCACTTTACTCTTGCTTATTACCATCGTTTGTGTTTTACAAATGCGTCTTTGCAGGTAGCGTATTCTTATTGAAATGCATTTATGGTAACCTTAGCATACAATTACGCCTTTGGTCTTGTACCAGCTTGTGTAAACTGCAATTATAACTACAGGATAGTAATATTAAGCTTATCAAAATGCATAAATGATGCCGCCTCATGAGAAAACCAACAATCTGCATGTGCGAAAACAAACACGCAGATCAGCGTCGCAGTAACTATAGCTTGACCATCATAAAATGGCTGGATGTTTGGTAAATATTTTGGTTATCGATGTGTATTTATAAATTTGATGACGTATGCGGAATCCTATGCGAGTATTTAGACAAGTATTGATCGGTTTATCGGAATACGTGAAGCGTGGTATTGAACAAATACTCTCATATCATTGCAACGTTTGGTGTAATGGTAAGACCGCAGGACGTAGGATCCGACCCTCGCGGGTTCGAATCCCTTCAGATATTTTTCTGAGAGTAATTTCATTTTTTTTTTTCACGCCATTCCCTAAGCATCACTCATACTTTCAAGCACTTCGTGTTTTACATGATAATCTAGTTGTTATTTTTTTTTTCGCAATTCACATGAGAATGTAAAATCAGTCGTTGTCTGGTTCGCGCACTCTGACAAAAACAAGTTGACGGCAGATACGCTGACGGCGGGTGACGATTGTTCTGGCGACGCGACATTGAGCGACGAGGAGACTGGTTCCGCAGGTGTGACAGACTCTTAAGTGAAACTATGATTCAATGTTTGACATGTCATGAAATAACCTAAAAGATGCAGACAATGCGGTGCAAGTAAGCATTAATATGAATACCTTCTTTAGTTTCTATGTTCGCAAAGGTTATACTTAGAAATCCAAATATACTTTGTTTAGTCCCATAAAAATATCATTTAGCATTGATATGATCTGCAAAGAAAATAAATTACATAAAATATCAGAAAATATAACACCATAAAAGACAAAGAAAGAAAAAAAAAATGGAAGATAGATAAAGGCACTCTATAAAATAATAAAAAATGTCTTTGATGGGATTCGAACCCGGGTTGTCAAAATACATCTCTGTCAAATGAACTAAACTGCTCCTCTACCTACCGAGCCAATTCGTTTCTCTAATATTATTAAGAACAACGTCGAAACATTACCGAAAATAATCGGTGAATTGTTTGGAAAACACCTTTGATAAACGGCGATCTATAAAAAGCTATATGTTGACAAACAATATAACCATAACACCGCCAATTTTTCGTGGTCAAGCTATTTTTTTTTTATACGAAGTCTTTGTTTTCGTTACATGGATAGTACAATTCTTCTACTTTCTAAATCCAAAATTCCCAGTCTCTAACCATTTCCTGTGCTTGTACAGCCCGGTTCGTGTCGGACCTGTTCGGTAACCACATTGCTGGTTTTCCCGAGAGGCGGCTCACATTTACTTCATGAACTAATTGTGAAGAACTCCGTGATATTTTGGGCTGACGCACTCTTTTTATAAATCATTAAAACAATATCTCTTTTGTCTGTTGTATGTACGTGGGTTGGGATTTAAGTTCGTAGACTTTCTTAATAAAAGTTCAGATGTCTGTCACACAGAAATAAAAATGATATCATCTGAAAACACATTCTTTTACCTTTCGTATAAGATATTAAGCGTAGTTCTAATCATAATAGTTTTGACACAACAATGAATTAAACACAATGGTCTTTCAAGAACCGGGGCACGTCGTGGAAATTTTGACGTCAAAACTACGTCAAATTTCAATAAATGTCAGCATTGAAATGCTTTGTTTAGAACAACACAACACGCTATACCTTTACTTATTTCAAAGATTTCCTACAGGGGTTTGTTGATTGTTATTATTGAAATACTGCTTTCACCAGATATAACAAATTTTAAGTGTATCATGCATATTCGAGGCTTAACGTAAGAATGCTGACCTTAGCATTTGTAGATTGTTTGTAGGTGTGTGTATTTCTAATCGTGTAAAATTCAAATACGGCCATCTGGAATCTCGCAAACCATTTAAATACCACTGCACCATCTGTTCTACAACTGTACTACAAATCCCGATCATTTTGAATGTTTCTTTGGGCATTTATAGTACTCAAATATAAGATGTGATTATAGCTCTTGTCTAGACGTTGATTGTTTACGCCATTTTTCTTTCCCAAGAAACGCGACTGACTTAACATTTTCTCCAATAACAAAATCAGTCTTCGACATAGTGCTTCAAATTTTATATGGAGATAACAACATAATTCTAGAATGCCTGAAATTGGTTAAGCTCAAGTTTTGGCCTATTATATAGTTACTAATGTCATGTTCTTCAACGCCGTATAAGTTCAGAATTATTTAAAATACGACGTGCCCCGGGTAGCGAGACCTAGGTTGCTATGGAGACCATTTTTATGTGCACTGCGCAAGATTTCATGCAAAATATTGTAAACATGAAACAAAGAGACTTTGTTTCTTTATAATAATGCAGCAAATACTGGATAAATGTTGTAATAGAAAATCAGTGGCCAAAGTCTACGAACTTAAATCCCAACCCTCGTATTTTGCATGTTTGGTTATTTTCTACCTAATTTTCCTTTTAAGAACTCAATTCCTATACTTTGATGCGCATTGCGCGCATTGCAATATATAACTCAAGTGAACACCGATGATATGAGTTATCATAGATTTTACATTTTAACTCAATTAAGCCTGGCGTCCCTTTTGTGGGACATAGGCAAACAGCATAGCCCCAGATGTGACGCCGCAGAACGCGGCGTCCCATCTGGGACTATTCTGTTTGCCTAGAGAATTTTCATAAAAAAATGAATGAAATTTAAAAATCACACCTGATGCCCCTCAGAACTGAAGTGGACTCACCCAAATGATAATGATGGGAAAATCAATTCGTCATATATGTGTTAAAGATAATTTGACTAAGGAGGCCGATTGGCTAGCCCTCCATTTACTACATGTACATACCCCTACACATGTTACCTGAGTCAGTCATTTTCCATTTTAATTTCATGGACATGTGTATCTTTATCAATTTGAAATTGTTATTTTTTAGGATCAGGCCTAAAGACACTACATGTACTCAGGTTAACAGCCGACTACCAGCTCTGTGGAAAAGCTTCAAACCACTTAATGACATCTGGTGTTTGACGCCCTATTGACGGAGGCAAACCTGAATATTGTGAGCAGACAGAGACTAAGTCTGGCAAATTATTAAATACGTACACAATACAAATGCAAAATCTAAGCAGCTATAATGCAAAAATGTAAAGCACACGATGTGATTGAAGGTTATTGAACGGATTAGCAAAACAGGACATAACATTTCACGTTAGTTATCCAATCTCAAAGTCAATTGTGTGTGGTTAAAATATTTACTTTTTAACAAAGTAGAAAAGAACGTTTCACTGTAAAACAAAACGAAACAAACATAAAAATACATTTAGACATAAAAACAACTGTACAGGAAAGATACAATATTGATATTTTGAGTGACCTGTTAGGTTTTGAACAAAACTAGTTATGGGCACAAAAATAAAAGACACTTAAGGATGATCTTAGTTATGGTAACAGTTTCAGACCATAAATTTATCAATATCATTTGTTTCCTTATGCTAACGCAGTTGGTTTTACACACCTGTATATAAATAACGCAAAAGAAGATACGACATATATAGTTGCCACCTTAACCTCGTGTTTCATTCATTGACCTGCCCCAGTAGACCTTAGTTAAGGTGACGAATTTCAGCATCCAAATACATGCTTCTTAAACATACTAAATCATATTTATTGGTTCTAGTATGTGCATGATATCTTATTTGACACATATGTGAATCTTCGTTCAATAGTTATTAATTTAAACGGTAAATAATCGAATCAAAAGTTGCTACCTTAACTTATGTGGGACTTAACGTTAAAGGAGCATTGAAATTTTGTGTCCTTGTGGTTTCATTAAAGTAAAGGAACACGTTCCAACCTTAACTCATTTAAGCCTGGTGTCCCTTTCATGGGACATAGGCAAACAGAATAGCCCCAGATGTGACGCCGCAGAACGCGGCGTCCCATCTGAGGCTTTTCCGTTTGCGAAGAGGAGTTTCATGAAAAATTTATTTAAAAATGGAAAATCACTCCTGATGCCCCTAAAAATGAAAATGGACACACCCAAATGATAATGATGGGAAAATCCATTCGTCAAATATGGGTTAATCGTCTATACCATCTGCTTGTGCTGATTGATTCGGAAACCTTGTATTGGAAATAGTGACCTGAATCTGCCGTTCAAACAATTTTCGTTTTATGTCATTTCTTCTTTCACACCATTCAGCAGTTGGTGTTTTGGTGAACAAAACGCACCAACTCTTGCTCAGTAACTGCTTGTCAACATCTTCTAGTGATACGAGCAATAAGAAGTCCCTCTTAAGCTCAATTCGTCTATCCATTGTTACATCTAACTGAAATGCACACCACTGATCTTTAAGAAAACGACGGGATATTACAGCAATCACGTTATTGCTTTTATATATATTATCGACTATGATGTCGACTTTCGCTCCAAAATCTGCATCCCTGTCTCGAATAAATAGCTTGTATTTCATTTCATCCTCTAAAACAGGGAGAAGTTTGGTGCGTACAAATGCAACATCGGTATCATGGTATATAACATACGCATCGTATAAAGTTTCGTTTTCGTGTATGAGGGACTGGTATTCCGGGTCATTTCTCTGTCTTCTTTGTAACCTCCATCGTAGTTTGATGTACCAGTATCTTATATACCAACGACCCTTATATGATCCAACACCCACAACGATGACCAAGCTCATGAAAACGGCTATAGTTATATATGCAATTAGCATGTTATCTGATTTACAGTTTTCTGGATTAGGCTTATAGTCTCTGAGTAATTTCTTCGACTCTGATGAAGGTGTTAAGCATCGATACCCATCTGGCCAGTCAGTTATCGTTTTACCTCTGGCAATGAATTTATCAATCCATCTCCGAAACCATACATTTTCACCTTTATAATTATCGCCACATTCATTGCACGCAAAAGGGTTTTGAGCAAGGTTTATCTCTGACAATGATTTTGTAAGCGCGTCTGACAGCGAGTCTTCTTTCAGGTCGTGAATTAGATTCTCACTCAGATCAAGGAAACGTAGTTTGTCTGCGTTACCAAAAGCATTGACTCCAACTGTAGATATCATATTCTTACGCAATATCAGCTTGGTTAGATTTTTGAACTTGGCGAAGAGGTTAGCAGGAATCGTCTTTATGTTTGTATTATACAGACTTAATTCTCGGAGGTGCGTCAACTTCGAGAGCATACCTACGATTGAATTGTTAAGATATTCTAGATTGTTCCCACTGAGGTCAAGTTGTTCAAGACTAGGAAGAAGTCCAAACAGTTCCGTAACGCGAACATGTGATTTTGAATTAAATAGCTCAATATTATTCTTAAACCGAAGTTCTTTCAGACTAGGAATATTAAACGCTCTTGGATATATGATGTCAATTTTTCGTAACATATGAGATATCTCCAATGACTTCAATGATTTTAAGTCGAAGAAAACGTCGCTTGCAAGAATCGAAACAGCATTTATAGACAAGTTTAATCTTTCCAGTTTCTTTAGACAATACCAGTCATTAGCTATCGGGACAATGATGAAATTGTTGCTATAATCCAACACTGTAAGGTTAGGAAAGTATGGAACATATGTTGAATTGTCACACATAGGCGGCGGGAACAAATAAAACTCATTGTTGGCCAGACTCAATGTTTCAATACCACTTTGTTCACTACCATTACCAAGTACATTACGTATCCAGTTCACCGATATATCTAAGTGCCTCAATGTTTTCAGTCCATGATACGTGGCCGTGAAGAAATGCAGCATATGATTTTGGCGCATCGTAATATTAGTTATATTTGAGGTTTGCAGTCCATCAAATAAGTTTATTGGAATGTCCGCTAGGTTGCATCGATTTAGGATCAGGGTAAGCTCGTGGTTTCTTTGAATGCTGTCAAACGATTTTCCCAGAAGATCTTTGTCGATTTCTTTGTTGCCGCTTAAATCAAGTTTTTGAAGAAAGGGAAGTTGAGCGAAAGCATCACTTGTTATATTTCTTATTCCACTCGACAGAAAGTTTACTACACGGATCTTCAGCTTTGATAGAGGATAAAGTGTCTTGGTTGACAACTCGGGAAGCCGGCCGACAAATGTTAATTCCTCGGTATCTGTTGGTAATTCCGGTATATGATTTAGAGATTTTCCCCTACACTGTGCCTTGGTGTCATGGCAATAGCAGAGGTTTTCTCCACAGTTGTTGACCCAAATCCCGAAAACTGTGCATGTCGTAAACGTTGTAAAGAACATTAAAGACAATAAATGGTGCGTTTCCATGCTAAAATGTGAAACACTTGTTCTCGTTGTAAACAAGCAAGACTATTCCGCTCCTAACTGTTGATTACTTCTAGACGATTTAATGAAACAAACACGAAAACGTCAGTACTTAGGACAACCACACTATGCGTTTACTTTTACTGCACTACCTTTAAATACATTGGCCACGATACACGGAAATTAAGTTTAAGAATTTACAAAAAAAATCCTTGACTCATATTTAGTTTTTATGCCCCCAACTTTGAATGAAAAAGTTGGAAGGGCATATTGTTTTCGGCTTGTCTGTCTGTCTGTCTGTCTGTGTGTGTGTGCGTCCGTTAACTTCTGAACGGTGCATGTTAGGGATTTGAAATTTCATATGTGTATTCCTCATGAAAAAATAGTTGACCCGTATTTTTTTTCATGACTGAGTTATGCCCCTTTTCTGAGTTATGTCCCTTTGAAAACAAATTTTGAAAATCTTGTGTGCAAGATATCTCAAAAAGTATTTGAGCTAAAGCCTTCAAATTTGGTATAATTGTTAGGGCTGAGGAGTAGATGACCTGATTAACTTTTGAGAACTTTCCGTCAAATATTGACAAAAATACGGAATTTTGAAATTTTGATTGATTTTTCCACTTTTCGGTGAAATTTGAAATTTCTGAACGGTGAATGCTAGGGTTTTAAAATTTCATAGACAGATTCCTCATGAAAAAATAGTTGACCCATATTTTTTTTCATGTCCAAGTTATGCCCCTTTTCTGAGTTATGTCCCTTTGAAAACAAAATTTGAAAATCTTGTGTGCAAGAACTCTCAAAAAGTATTTGAGCTAGAGCCTTCATATTTGGTATACTGGTAGCAGCCGAGAAGCAGATGACCTGATTAACTTTTGAGAACTTTCCGTCAAATTTTGGCAAAATTACTGAATTTTGAAATTTTGATTGATTTTTTTCGCTTTTCGGTGAAATTTGAAATTTTTGAACGGTGATGCTAGGGTTTTGAAATTTCATATACAGATCCCTCTGACATGAAATAATGATTGACCTGCATTTTTTTTTTATGTCCGAGTTATGCCCCTTTTGGAGTTATTTCCCTTTGAGAACAAAATTTTAAAATCTTGTGTGCAAGATATCTCAAAAAGTGTTTGAGCTAGAGCCTTCATATTTGTTTAACTGGTTGGGGCTGAGAAGAAGATCCCCTGATTAACTTTTGAGGATTTTCTGTCAAATTTTGACAAAATTACTTCATTATGAATTTTTTTACTCCATTTATTTCCTGCAAAAAAAACTTACATTCTGTTTCTTGATTGAGGTCAAAACAGAGGCAACCGAACAGCTTCTTCAGGATATTAAATTTCACTTCATTCAAATGAAATAAATGAATCATACAAACTGCCAGTTTAGGGACAAGCACACAGTTGGGGGCATAGTGTTTTACAAACACGCATTTCTAGTTTACGACTTTGTATTGAGCAAACAGTTCAGAGGGTCGATTATACTAACGCACATGCAAGTATGGGGTCATTGTTTTCAAACAATATGAAAAACAAAATAACATATTTCTCGTGACAGGAAAATGTCGAGTGTTTTAGCTTTCGTGTCATAGCTGACGGTTCCACAACGTTAATAAGGGCTCGAATGGAGTTGTAGTCATATTACAAGACATGCCGTATATCACACTGGTCCGTCATTACGTACAGGAAATTAAAGCAACGTATAGGTTACTAAAGCGCAACGTATAGTTAACTAAAAAAATGGCGGATTTTGGTGGACACGAATCGGTGAGTAAGATTTGTTTATTGATTCTGATGTTCCTTTTTTGTTTATCTTAATCAAACACACCTTACGGACCAGCAAAACTATTGTGTTTTTTGCCTCGATCGGTACATTCTGCAGGAAATCACCCATTTAAGTATAATGTTCGACACCCTTAGACAGCTGATTGCCAAATCGTGTGTTTTGAACTTCTCCGAGAAGAAAACCTTATATTGTGGTCAAAGTTCGATGGTAAAAGGGTTGATTTTTGATGTCGAACATAGATACTGACCTAATAAGACGATTTGGCCAAAACAAAATTTCAAATGTCCTTTGATAGCGAAATTATTAATGATTTTTCATTACAATGCATTCGACACCTAAAACGGTACAACGAAAAAACAACTAAAACGTTCTAATTTGGGTAAAATAAACCTTATTACGATACTGTATGTAACATTCTTTGTTACTATAGCGTTTTATTTCATCCAAAGTTTTCATTTGTATACTTTTATCTCAAGATTTGCTGATATAGCTCACAGGTTAAACCCTAAAACATTAAAATAGGCATCAAAACCATCATATGAAGCCAAACTCGAGTTTTATGGCGACTTAATGTTTAAATTTAAGAAAATTTTGGATGAGAGTAATGGAAAGACAAAATCTGATCATTTTGCTGTTAGATTTTAAAAAGATAGTCAATCGATATCGAAGAATCGGTTGAATTTAATGCAATATACTGCATGCTTAGTTTTTAATCCAGATACGGTAAAAAACTTTACTTTCCTCTTTAAGTGCACGCCGGTGGGTGGGTCCTCAGACTCAATGACGGTACAGAACTAAAGCTGTCTTACAGATGGGAGGGACCTGACAACAAGTTAAGGTTACGGGATAAACATATGTCTCTGGTCGGGTCCACCAAGGTTGAAATAGTTGTTTTCTTTTGCTCCCGGCGGTTTTTCAGTGTCGGCGTTACTGTTGAGTCCTCGTTTTTGTTTCATCACAGTGTTTACATTTGTTTTCTGTGATGCTTCATTGACGAGCTAGGACGCTTCTATGAGAACCGAACATTGTTTGTTATTGAATCACAGTAGACTAAGGGCGAGGTTTGGCGCCAGTAAAACCGGTTTAAGCCCTCCAGTAAAATTTCTTTTGCTGACCATTCCAAGGCGATTCTACTGTGGTTCTTTATTTTATATGTTTGGCATGTCAGCTTCTGTTGTATACGCTTAATTTGTATTTAGTTGAAGGAAGCCGGATGGCTACCTTCCTTGGAAAGAGCTAGTCATCTTGCTCTTCATGTGTGTTGTCACATTTTCATGTTCAGGCATCCTGAACCTTCTGTTGATCTATTATGTTTGTTCTTGTTAAGTCTATATCTTTCCCGCTTGGTGTCTGGGTTGGGATTTTAAATTTAATTGTGTCTATTCCTGGGCTATATTTTCTACTTTATCTAACCTCTAATAAACCTAAATTGAATTTTTTGCTGTATTTCAGGCCAGAATGTGTCAGTGATGCTGATGAATTACCGACTGAGACGTTAAGCCAAGTGACACAAACTAACTAACCAGCGCCCAAAGAGAAGTTCCTGTTGCGACGTTGTTCCTGTCCTATCCTTTCTGTGTAAATACAAAGTTATCAACTCGTTCAAGAATTTTTACGTTAATACGTTTTTGCCTGAGCGCTGTGATAAGTATTTTGATAAATAAAGGGAAAAATCCACATATACTTAAACCGTCTATAATTTGCATGTACATGTACTTGTTTCGGTATATACACAATATAGAATTTGTGTGTACATCAGATCCACCTCATGGCAACCTGGGTTAGAATTCGGGTAAAGGCATGTCGGAGGAACACAGACCATTAGCATCTGCGCCATCAAGAAATACGTTCATTGTGTATTCGCATTTTAAGTTATATATATAATTAGGCTTGTACCTTTGATAGACTCCTAAGTCTGATTTGAAATTGGCATACTTTCTTTCTTTCTTTCTTTCTTTCTCAAATCAATTCATATCCATTTTCAAGTTTACAAACACTAGGTGGGTGGTAAACGGTAGTGCCATGACCAAAAGAAAGGTGACAGACACATAAGCAGAAATTGGTCCACCCATTTGTGACGAGAGCGAGGCTCGAGCCTTCAGCGATTAGACGATCGAATTATGTAATCCATATCTGAAACATTCGGCCACGGTGGCTTCGGTGAACCTTTGTGGAGAATTCTGAATATAACCGATATAAAGAAAATTTGGATCGAGGTGACTCAGAACCCATGTATTATTATTATTATTATTATTATTATTATTATTATTATTATTATTCATGCCTATGCAATTGTAAAGTTTTTTTCTCACCTGTAAAACAATGATTTTCAGTTAGTATTCTGATATTTTTTTAATTTTGCACAAGAAATAGATTGTGGGCAGACATTAAGAGGATCTAACTGAGTCCATAGTATCGTAATAAGGTTTATTTTTACCAAATTAGAACGTTTTAGTTGTTTTTTCGTTGTGCCGTTTTAGGTGTCGAATGAGTTGTAATGAAAAATCATTAATAATTTCGCTATCAAAGGACATTTGATTTTTTTTTTGGCCAGATCGTATAATTAGGTCAGTATCTATGTTCGACATCAAAAATCAACCCATTTACCATCGAACTTTGGCCACAATATAAGGTTTTCTTCTCGTAGAAGTTCAAAACACACGATTTGGCAATCAACTGTCTAAGGGCGTCGAACATTATACTTAAATGGGTGATTTCCTGCAGAATGTACCGATCGAGGCAAATAACACAATAGTTTTGCTGGTCCGTAAGGTGTGTTTGATTAAGATAAACAAAAAAGGAACATCAGAATCAATAAACAAATCTTACTCACCGATTCGTGTCCACCAAAATCCGCCAATTTTTTAGTAACCTATACGTTGCTTTAATTTCCTGTACGTAATGACGGACCAGTGTGGTATATGTTGTACCCAGGTAGAAGCCTCCGTGGTGCAGTGGTAATGTCACTCGTCTTGTAAACCAGGGGTCGCAGGTTCGATCCCGGGCTTCTCCAGTCCGTCGGATGGGACTAAAAACCGAGGTCCCGTCTCCATATGACCTTAGCTGTTGGTGGGACGTTAACCCCAATCAATCATGTACCCAGGTGAGACTGAATTGTAAAAGATTCAAGCAATGATAAGTTAAGTCGAGCTCAGAGATTGGGACGTCTTGGCTTTTTTTCCAAACGCAGAGGGTAGTATCAAAACATTTTGAAAAATATCTCCATTAAATGATTTTTGATTCCGTTTTATTGCCCTTTCAAGAATATTTCAGCTCATATGAGACGGGCCAATCAGTAGGTGGTGCTAAACTGGAGAAACCCGATAAAACCACCAGACCCGCAAGTAGAACATGTTTTTCTCACATGTGCCCGTGGGGGGTTCGAATACCCACCGGACACAGCGATGATCTGATGAAATCAACGCTCATAACCTCTCAGCCACGGGGCCGCCTGAAGGATTATTGTACTGCATCCTTTAGATAGACAAAAATGGAATAACACCGGAAGATACGGACATCTTTTAAACGAGATCCCTTCAAACAAATAACTTCATTATATCATTTCCCTACTACACAAGCGAATATACTTTCATAGTTAAGATATATTTTATTTGCTTATAGCTGTTGAAAAGTTAATGACGGGTATACAAAGAGCATAAATTTAACTAAAGTATTTATAACCTTGATAGTAATGGTTGTTTATGTTCATTCTATTCATTGGTGATTGACAATGCCAATGCCAGTGTCATTTAAGCTTATCATTGGTTTAGTAAAACCGTCGCCAATTTGTATTTTATTGAAGTAACAGCAAATGTCAGTTCCTTGCTAGGCCTGTTGAGTGAAACAACCTCGAACGATTTGTTGCAATTTTATCGCGTATAAGATAAACAGCAAAACATAGTAAATGACATTTAGAAGGTTACCCTATAGCGCACTGACCCGAAAACAAAAACATGTTGTTCAGACTTTTCATTGTCTATTTTACATTTCTATTACTTTTAAATAGGCTGTATTGACAATTGTTTTTGTCTTTTTTTTAAAAAATGAGAAAATTTATAACGCAAATTAATAATCACGGTTCCCCTTTTATTCGTAGATGTATTGTAAATTTTTAAACCATTTTGTTTCATTACGATTAAAGATTGAAATTCACTGGATGATGAAAACTCTTTAAGGTCAGAGTGTTGTAAAAAAAAAACTCTATCCGAGAATTTTTTATTTATTTTGCATATCGATGCATTTTAAAAATGGTCCCATATTCATTTATCATATATAAGTGTGACGAATTTCCATTTTAAAACCATATTTTCTGTAAGATTTCTTAAATAGGTCATATTTGATATTCGTCATGTAAAATCTCGTAAGTGTCCGAGTTCTTGTTTAAAATCGAATTATACATGATAACGGATCGCTTTTCTCACCTGATTTACCTACACAGTTGTGTAGAATGAATCTTCCTGTTGTAATGGAACACACTTGATATTGCACGTGACTAAATAAGTATAGAAGGACGAGTGCGAGGCTCGAAATGACTATTCTGTGTCCTGACATCAAACAGAGCTGTTGGTGGAAAGAAGACAGAGTATTATTGATATTCACTCCGCTTTGAGAAGACAGAGTATTATTGATATTGACTCCGCTTTGAGCACAGACCGTCTGACCAGTCGCATTAGTATCTTTGCGAAACCTGTGACTGGGCTTCTGGAAATGCTATAGGAGTTTGTATTGGACTCAGTGACCTTATTGAGTGGAATGCTTGGAATAAGAAGCCGGTATGGAGGGCTCCCAGTTGAAGCTGCAAAGAGTGAGCAGTTTTTATGGAACTATTTTAAAGTTAATTGAGTGCCGTTGGTACATGTATTTGAGATTAAACCATTTTAAGGATGTTCGCTGCTAACATTTTACATTTCAAAACTTGTTGAATATATTGTAAAAGGTTACAGATATTTTTCCTAATATTTTATATTTGAGTACATATTGATAATGTGCATTGAATGAGCCATGAAAATTGTCAATTTAAGGAACTTCTTTTTTCACCCCATTTTCTGCAACGTTTCTGAAAATTCTTCAATTAATTGCACTGGTTCGATGTTTATTTTAGCAGCAGTCGATGTGTACAGTCTTCGCTTTGAGCACAAACCAAGGTTCAACTGGTGTTTTTCTTTTGCTCCGGGTTTCACTAAGTTATTCGGCGCCCAGGGATCTCCATCGTTGGGCAGCTTACTGAATCTGTCGAGTCCTCGTTTTTGACTCATCAGGGTGATTATCATGATTTATTCGTTTGTCCGTGATGATTCGTTGACTAGTTAGGGATTCACCACGAGGACTAACTGAATATTGCGAACCACTGCAGAAGATGAGGGGGAGGTTAGGCGCCTGTAAAACCGATTTAAGCCCCCCCCCAATAATTTTATATTACTGAACGTTCCAAAGCGATACTTCTGTTGGGGTTCTAATTGTTTTGTGTTTTGTAGTCGAATTTTTGTGCTGTTTGAGGCTTATGTACGTTTTCATATTTTTAGTTCATCACGGGTAACTGAGTGGCCGCCTATTGGGGAATTGCTGCTCACTCGGCTCTTACAATATGTTTTCTTGGCATATGTACCTAAGTGTCATTTTAGTTTTTTCCCACCCCTCGGCTTATGGAGTGGGGATTTCTTTCTGATTGCGCCATTTCCTGATCATTACCTACTTGTACCTTCTTCTATGTTAGTCTTCATGCCTTTGGTGTGCTAGTTTTACAATTTTGGATGTTTTGATGAAATGGGGTGTAAGAATCAAAACAGCCGAAAATAGGCTTAAATGGCGATTTTCAAGTTGTTGGTTCTCTCTTATATGCCCACTACCCTATATATTTCATTCCGTTATTCGAACAATATTAATAAGTTCTATGTGAAAATACAAGAAAATACGGATTTGTCTCAGATATTTCGTTACACAGGCAATCCAAATACACAAATGGTCTGCAAGGTTGAAATGTGAGCATAGAGGGTTTTATTGTTAAATGAATGCTGACCAGTCGTCACCGTGAATTTTGATCAATCTTAAGAAGTCCCGTGAGCTAAAGGAATTTATCTCCTCTAGGAAGATAAATCTTTTTGGGGCTAAACTGGAGAAAATACCGGATTCATTTTGGAAACAAATCCATGTCTAATATTTACATTTTATATTATCAATTAAGTATCAGTAACTGATTTTTATTCGCACATAGCATCGCTAATATTCAGGTTATTTGACATTAAATACGATTTAACTGAAGTGTTGACTTGCCAAAAACATACAAGAAATATAATACGCGAACGACGTCATGTCAACAAGAGTCATTAAACAGCATTACTGGCTGATTTTTAACGCCCCTCCGCGTGGTGACTTAATTAAATGGTTTAGCGTTTACTCTTCTGACTGATAATAGCACTACTGACAATCACGTGGTATTGTTTATATACAAACGGATAAATGATCGGGTTACACGCACTACAATGAGAACACAGTTGAGGCTAGATTTTCGAGATTTCTCCTACAGCGTTTCTTCTACTGACGGATAGATAGATGCAGTCAATACAGAAGTTGAACATTTATTGAAAGAAAGTAACATAAGAATTCCCGGTTATTTCGTTTTCGTAAACACTTCATTGTTACTGTATTGGAAGTACTATAAATTCATGGGTTGGAAGTGTTTGCGAAAACGAAATAACCTGGATTCAATATGTTACTTTCATTCAATAAATGTTCAATTTCTGCATTGACTGCACCTGTCTATCAGTCAATTGAGTAAACGTTATAGGAGAAAACCCGAATTTCTCATCTCAACTTTGGACAGAATTTCATTGTGCGTCACCCGATCATTTATCGTTTTGTATGTAAACAATACCACGTGTTTCTCAGCTGTGAATAGGTACAGTCTATGCAGAAATTGAACATTTATTGAATGAAAGTAACATAAGGAATCTTGGTTACGTCGTTTTCGCAAACACTTCCGCCCCATGAACACATAGTTCTTCAATCACAATAACATTGAAGTGTTTGCAAAAACGAAATAACGGGATTTCTTATGTTATTTTCTTTTAAAAAATGTTCAATTTCTGCATTGACTGCACCTATCTATCAGTCAGTAGAAGAAACGCTATAGGAGAAAACTCGAAAAATTTAACCTCAACTTCGTACAGAATTCAATTGCGTGTCACCAGATAATTCATCGGTTTGTATGTATACAATACCACGTGATTCTCACTAGTGAACAAACATGTGCGTATCTACCGAGTGCTTTGACGAACACTATTTAAATAAACAAGTCAAACGCCTTTGCTATAAATAGCGTTCACTCCAAATAGTCTATCCCATAGATCGCCAATGTATAATATAAATAGCATAGAAACCTATCCTATCCACTCAAACTTCTTAAATGTAACGTTAAGCTAGAAAGCAAACAAACAAAGTTCCATTATTAGTCAACCATCCCGTCGGTGTGTTTACCTCTACAGCAGGTCGACAGCGTACAATGTATATAAATAGCTTATGTTTCCATTAATATTCAACCCACACTGTGTACCTTCCGGGCTTTCTGAAAATTCTTCAAATAATTGCACTGGTTCGATGTTTATTTTAGCAGCAGTCGATGTGTACAGTCTTCGCTTTGAGCACAAACCAAGGTTCAACTGGTGTTTTTCTTTTGCTCCGGGTTTCACTAAGTTATTCGGCGCCCAGGGATCTCCATCGTTGGGCAGCTTACTGAATCTGTCGAGTCCTCGTTTTTGACTCATCAGGGTGATTATCATGATTTATTCGTTTGTCCGTGATGATTCGTTGACTAGTTAGGGATTCACCACGAGGACCGAACAACTAACTGAATATTGTGAACCACCGCAGAAGATGAGGGGGAGGTTAGGCGCCTGTAAAACCGATTTAAGCCCCCCCCCCCCAGTAATTTTATATTACTGAACGTTCCAAAGCGATACTTCTGTTGGGGTTCTAATTGTTTTGTGTTTTGTTGTCGAATTTATGTGCTGTTTGAGGCTTATGTACGTTTTCATATTTTTAGTTCATCACGGGTAACTGAGTGGCCGCCTATTGGGGAATTGCTGCTCACTCGGCTCTTACAATATGTTTTCTTGGCATAAGTACCTAAGTGTCATTTTAATTTTTTCCCACCCCTCGGCTTATGGAGTGGGAGTTTCTTTCTGATTGCGCCATTTCCTGATCCTTACCTACTTGTACCTTCTTCTATGTTAGTCTTCATGCCTTTGGTGTGCTAGTTTTAAAATTTTGAATGTTTTGATGAAATGGGGTGTAAGAATCAAAACAGCCGAAAATAGGCTTAAATGGCGATTTTCAAGTTGTTGGTTCTCTCTTATATGCCCACTACCCTATATATTTCATTCCGTTATTCGAACAATATTAATAAGTTTTATGTGAAAATACAAGAAAATACGGATTTGTCTCAGATATTGCGTTACACAGGCAATCCAAATAAGGACGAAATGTGAGCATAGAGGGTTTTATTGTTAAATGAATGCTGACCAGTCGTCACCGTGAATTTTGATCAATCTTAAGAAGTCCCGTGAGCTAAAGGAATTTATCTCCTATAGGAAGATAAATCTTTTTGGGGCTAAACTGGAGAAAATACCGGATTCATTTTGGAAACAAATCCGTCTAATATTTACATTTTATATTATCAATTAAGTATCAGTAACTGATTTTTATTTGCACATAGCATCGCTAATATTCAGGTTATTTGACATTAAATACGATTTAACTGAAGTGTTGACTTGCCAAAAACATACAAGAAATATAATACGCGAACGACGTCATGTCAACAAGAGTCATTAAACAGCATTACTGGCTGATTTTTAACGCCCCTCCGCGTGGTGACTTAATTAAATGGTTTAGCGTTTACTCTTCTGACTGATAATAGCACTACTGACAATCACGTGGTATTGTTTATATACAAACGGATAAATGATCGGGTTACACGCACTACAATGAGAACACAGTTGAGGCTAGATTTTCGAGATTTCTCCTACAGCGTTTCTTCTACTGACGGATAGATAGGTGCAGTCAATACAGAAGTTGAACATTTATTGAAAGAAAGTAACATAAGAATTCCCGGTTATTTCGTTTTCGTAAACACTTCATTGTTACTGTATTGGAAGTACTATAAATTCATGGGGTGGAAGTGTTTGCGAAAACGAAATAACCTGGATTCAATATGTTACTTTCATTCAATAAATGTTCAATTTCTGCATTGACTGCACCTGTCTATCAGTCAATTGAGTAAACGTTATAGGAGAAAACCCGAATTTCTCATCTCAACTTTGGACAGAATTTCATTGTGCGTCACCCGATCATTTATCGTTTTGTATGTAAACAATACCACGTGTTTCTCAGCTGTGAATAGGTACAGTCTATGCAGAAATTGAACATTTATTGAATGAAAGTAACATAAGGAATCTTGGTTACGTCGTTTTCGCAAACACTTCCGCCCCATGAACACATAGTTCTTCAATCACAATAACATTGAAGTGTTTGCGAAAACGAAATAACGGGATTTCTTATGTTATTTTCTTTTAAAAAATGTTCAATTTCTGCATTGACTGCACCTATCTATCAGTCAGTAGAAGAAACGCTATAGGAGAAAACTCGAAAAATTTAACCTCAACTTCGTACAGAATTCAATTGCGTGTCACCAGATAATTCATCGGTTTGTATGTATACAATACCACGTGATTCTCACTAGTGAACAAACATGTGCGTATCTACCGAGTGCTTTGACGAACACTATTTAAATAAACAAGTCAAACGCCTTTGCTATAAATAGCGTTCACTCCAAATAGTCTATCCCATAGATCGCCAATGTATAATATAAATAGCATAGAAACCTATCCTATCCACTCAAACTTCTTAAATGTAACGTTAAGCTAGAAAGCAAACAAACAAAGTTCCATTATTAGTCAACCATCCCGTCGGTGTGTTTACCTCTACAGCAGGTCGACAGCGTACAATGTATATAAATAGCTTATGTTTCCATTAATATTCAACCCACACTGTGTACCTTCCGGGCTTTCTGAAAATTCTTCAAATAATTGCACTGGTTCGATGTTTATTTTAGCAGCAGTCGATGTGTACAGTCTTCGCTTTGAGCACAAACCAAGGTTCAACTGGTGTTTTTCTTTTGCTCCGGGTTTCACTAAGTTATTCGGCGCCCAGGGATCTCCATCGTTGGGCAGCTTACTGAATCTGTCGAGTCCTCGTTTTTGACTCATCAGGGTGATTATCATGATTTATTCGTTTGTCCGTGATGATTCGTTGACTAGTTAGGGATTCACCACGAGGACCGAACAACTAACTGAATATTGTGAACCACCGCAGAAGATGAGGGGGAGGTTAGGCGCCTGTAAAACCGATTTAAGCCCCCCCCCAGTAATTTTATATTACTGAACGTTCCAAAGCGATACTTCTGTTGGGGTTCTAATTGTTTTGTGTTTTGTTGTCGAATTTTTGTGCTGTTTGAGGCTTATGTACGTTTTCATATTTTTAGTTCATCACGGGTAACTGAGTGGCCGCCTATTGGGGAATTGCTGCTCACTCGGCTCTTACAATATGTTTTCTTGGCATAAGTACCTAAGTGTCATTTTAATTTTTTCCCACCCCTCGGCTTATGGAGTGGGAGTTTCTTTCTGATTGCGCCATTTCCTGATCCTTACCTACTTGTACCTTCTTCTATGTTAGTCTTCATGCCTTTGGTGTGCTAGTTTTAAAATTTTGAATGTTTTGATGAAATGGGGTGTAAGAATCAAAACAGCCGAAAATAGGCTTAAATGGCGATTTTCAAGTTGTTGGTTCTCTCTTATATGCCCACTACCCTATATATTTCATTCCGTTATTCGAACAATATTAATAAGTTTTATGTGAAAATACAAGAAAATACGGATTTGTCTCAGATATTGCGTTACACAGGCAATCCAAATAAGGACGAAATGTGAGCATAGAGGGTTTTATTGTTAAATGAATGCTGACCAGTCGTCACCGTGAATTTTGATCAATCTTAAGAAGTCCCGTGAGCTAAAGGAATTTATCTCCTATAGGAAGATAAATCTTTTTGGGGCTAAACTGGAGAAAATACCGGATTCATTTTGGAAACAAATCCATGTCTAATATTTACATTTTATATTATCAATTAAGTATCAGTAACTGATTTTTATTTGCACATAGCATCGCTAATATTCAGGTTATTTGACATTAAATACGATTTAACTGAAGTGTTGACTTGCCAAAAACATACAAGAAATATAATACGCGAACGACGTCATGTCAACAAGAGTCATTAAACAGCATTACTGGCTGATTTTTAACGCCCCTCCGCGTGGTGACTTAATTAAATGGTTTAGCGTTTACTCTTCTGACTGATAATAGCACTACTGACAATCACGTGGTATTGTTTATATACAAACGGATAAATGATCGGGTTACACGCACTACAATGAGAACACAGTTGAGGCTAGATTTTCGAGATTTCTCCTACAGCGTTTCTTCTACTGACGGATAGATAGGTGCAGTCAATACAGAAGTTGAACATTTATTGAAAGAAAGTAACATAAGAATTCCCGGTTATTTCGTTTTCGTAAACACTTCATTGTTACTGTATTGGAAGTACTATAAATTCATGGGGTGGAAGTGTTTGCGAAAACGAAATAACCTGGATTCAATATGTTACTTTCATTCAATAAATGTTCAATTTCTGCATTGACTGCACCTGTCTATCAGTCAATTGAGTAAACGTTATAGGAGAAAACCCGAATTTCTCATCTCAACTTTGGACAGAATTTCATTGTGCGTCACCCGATCATTTATCGTTTTGTATGTAAACAATACCACGTGTTTCTCAGCTGTGAATAGGTACAGTCTATGCAGAAATTGAACATTTATTGAATGAAAGTAACATAAGGAATCTTGGTTACGTCGTTTTCGCAAACACTTCCGCCCCATGAACACATAGTTCTTCAATCACAATAACATTGAAGTGTTTGCGAAAACGAAATAACGGGATTTCTTATGTTATTTTCTTTTAAAAAATGTTCAATTTCTGCATTGACTGCACCTATCTATCAGTCAGTAGAAGAAACGCTATAGGAGAAAACTCGAAAAATTTAACCTCAACTTCGTACAGAATTCAATTGCGTGTCACCAGATAATTCATCGGTTTGTATGTATACAATACCACGTGATTCTCACTAGTGAACAAACATGTGCGTATCTACCGAGTGCTTTGACGAACACTATTTAAATAAACAAGTCAAACGCCTTTGCTATAAATAGCGTTCACTCCAAATAGTCTATCCCATAGATCGCCAATGTATAATATAAATAGCATAGAAACCTATCCTATCCACTCAAACTTCTTAAATGTAACGTTAAGCTAGAAAGCAAACAAACAAAGTTCCATTATTAGTCAACCATCCCGTCGGTGTGTTTACCTCTACAGCAGGTCGACAGCGTACAATGTATATAAATAGCTTATGTTTCCATTAATATTCAACCCACACTGTGTACCTTCCGGGCTTTCTGAAAATTCTTCAATTAATTGCACTGGTTCGATGTTTATTTTAGCAGCAGTCGATGTGTACAGTCTTCGCTTTGAGCACAAACCAAGGTTCAACTGGTGTTTTTCTTTTGCTCCGGGTTTCACTAAGTTATTCGGCGCCCAGGGATCTCCATCGTTGGGCAGCTTACTGAATCTGTCGAGTCCTCGTTTTTGACTCATCAGGGTGATCATGATTTATTCGTTTGTCCGTGATGATTCGTTGACTAGTTAGGGATTCACCACGAGGACCGAACAACTAACTGAATATTGTGAACCACTGCAGAAGATGAGGGGGAGGTTAGGCGCCTGTAAAACCGATTTAAGCCCCCCCCCCAGTAATTTTATATTACTGAACGTTCCAAAGCGATACTTCTGTTGGGGTTCTAATTGATTTGTGTTTTGTTGTCGAATTTTTGTGCTGTTTGAGGCTTATGTACGTTTTCATATTTTTAGTTCATCACGGGTAACTGAGTGGCCGCCTATTGGGGAATTGCTGCTCATACGGCTCTTACAATATGTTTTCTTGGCATAAGTACCTAAGTGTCATTTTAATTTTTTCCCACCCTCGGCTTATGGAGTGGGAGTTTCTTTCTGATTGCGCCATTTCCTGATCCTTACCTACTTGTACCTTCTTCTATGTTAGTCTTCATGCCTTTGGTGTGCTAGTTTTAAAATTTTGAATGTTTTGATGAAATGGGGTGTAAGAATCAAAACAGCCGAAAATAGGCTTAAATGGCGATTTTCAAGTTGTTGGTTCTCTCTTATATGCCCACTACCCTATATATTTCATTCCGTTATTCGAACAATATTAATAAGTTTTATGTGAAAATACAAGAAAATACGGATTTGTCTCAGATATTGCGTTACACAGGCAATCCAAATAAGGACGAAATGTGAGCATAGAGGGTTTTATTGTTAAATGAATGCTGACCAGTCGTCACCGTGAATTTTGATCAATCTTAAGAAGTCCCGTGAGCTAAAGGAATTTATCTCCTCTAGGAAGATAAATCTTTTTGGGGCTAAACTGGAGAAAATACCGGATTCATTTTGGAAACAAATCCATGTCTAATATTTACATTTTATATTATCAATTAAGTATCAGTAACTGATTTTTATTTGCACATAGCATCGCTAATATTAAGGTTATTTGACATTAAATACGATTTAACTGAAGTGTTGACTTGCCAAAAACATACAAGAAATATAATACGCGAACGACGTCATGTCAACAAGAGTCATTAAACAGCATTACTGGCTGATTTTTAACGCCCCTCCGCGTGGTGACTTAATTAAATGGTTTAGCGTTTACTCTTCTGACTGATAATAGCACTACTGACAATCACGTGGTATTGTTTATATACAAACGGATAAATGATCGGGTTACACGCACTACAATGAGAACACAGTTGAGGCTAGATTTTCGAGATTTCTCCTACAGCGTTTCTTCTACTGACGGATAGATAGGTGCAGTCAATACAGAAGTTGAACATTTATTGAAAGAAAGTAACATAAGAATTCCCGGTTATTTCGTTTTCGTAAACACTTCATTGTTACTGTATTGGAAGTACTATAAATTCATGGGGTGGAAGTGTTTGCGAAAACGAAATAACCTGGATTCAATATGTTACTTTCATTCAATAAATGTTCAATTTCTGCATTGACTGCACCTGTCTATCAGTCAATTGAGTAAACGTTATAGGAGAAAACCCGAATTTCTCATCTCAACTTTGGACAGAATTTCATTGTGCGTCACCCGATCATTTATCGTTTTGTATGTAAACAATACCACGTGTTTCTCAGCTGTGAATAGGTACAGTCTATGCAGAAGTTGAACATTTATTGAATGAAAGTAACATAAGGAATCTTGGTTACGTCGTTTTCGCAAACACTTCCGCCCCATGAACACATAGTTCTTCAATCACAATAACATTGAAGTGTTTGCGAAAACGAAATAACGGGATTTCTTATGTTATTTTCTTTTAAAAAATGTTCAATTTCTGCATTGACTGCACCTATCTATCAGTCAGTAGAAGAAACGCTATAGGAGAAAACTCGAAAAATTTAACCTCAACTTCGTACAGAATTCAATTGCGTGTCACCAGATAATTCATCGGTTTGTATGTATACAATACCACGTGATTCTCACTAGTGAACAAACATGTGCGTATCTACCGAGTGCTTTGACGAACACTATTTAAATAAACAAGTCAAACGAATAGCGTTCACTCCAAATAGTCTATCCCATAGATCGCCAATGTATAATATAAATAGCATAGAAACCTATCCTATCCACTCAAACTTCTTAAATGTAACGTTAAGCTAGAAAGCAAACAAACAAAGTTCCATTATTAGTCAACCATCCCGTCGGTGTGTTTACCTCTACAGCAGGTCGACAGCGTACAATGTATATAAATAGCTTATGTTTCCATTAATATTCAACCCACACTGTGTACCTTCCGGGCTTTCTGAAAATTCTTCAATTAATTGCACTGGTTCGATGTTTATTTTAGCAGCAGTCGATGTGTACAGTCTTCGCTTTGAGCACAAACCAAGGTTCAACTGGTGTTTTTCTTTTGCTCCGGGTTTCACTAAGTTATTCGGCGCACAGGGATCTCCATCGTTGGGCAGCTTACTGAATCTGTCGTCCTCGTTTTTGACTCATCAGGGTGATCATGATTTATTCGTTTGTCCGTGATGATTCGTTGACTAGTTAGGGATTCACCACGAGGACCGAACAACTAACTGAATATTGTGAACCACTGCAGAAGATGAGGGGGAGGTTAGGCGCCTGTAAAACCGATTTAAGCCCCCCCCCCAGTAATTTTATATTACTGAACGTTCCAAAGCGATACTTCTGTTGGGGTTCTAATTGTTTTGTGTTTTGTTGTCGAATTTTTGTGCTGTTTGAGGCTTATGTACGTTTTCATATTTTTAGTTCATCATGGGTAACTGAGTGGCCGCCTATTGGGGAATTGCTGCTCACTCGGCTCTTACAATATGTTTTCTTGGCATAACTACCTAAGTGTCATTTTAATTTTTTCCCACCCCTCGGCTTATGGAGTGGGAGTTTCTTTCTGATTGCGCCATTTCCTGATCCTTACCTACTTGTACCTTCTTCTATGTTAGTCTTCATGCCTTTGGTGTGCTAGTTTTAAAATTTTGAATGTTTTTATGAAATGGGGTGTAAGAATCAAAACAGCCGAAAATAGGCTTAAATGGCGATTTTCAAGTTGTTGGTTCTCTCTTATATGCCCACTACCCTATATATTTCATTCCGTTATTCGAACAATATTAATAAGTTTTATGTGAAAATACAAGAAAATACGGATTTGTCTCAGATATTGCATTACACAGGCAATCCAAATAAGGACGAAATGTGAGCATAGAGGGTTTTATTGTTAAATGAATGCTGACCAGTCGTCACCGTGAATTTTGATCAATCTTAAGAAGTCCCGTGAGCTAAAGGAATTTATCTCCTCTAAGAAGATAAATCTTTTTGGGGCTAAACTGGAGAAAATACCGGATTCATTTTGGAAACAAATCCATGTCTAATATTTACATTTTATATTATCAATTAAGTATCAGTAACTGATTTTTATTCGCACATAGCATCGCTAATATTCAGGTTATTTGACATTAAATACGATTTAACTGAAGTGTTGACTTGCCAAAAACATACAAGAAATATAATACGCGAACGACGTCATGTCAACAAGAGTCATTAAACAGCATTACTGGCTGATTTTTAACGCCCCTCCGCGTGGTGACTTAATTAAATGGTTTAGCGTTTACTCTTCTGACTGATAATAGCACTACTGACAATCACGTGGTATTGTTTATATACAAACGGATAAATGATCGGGTTACACGCACTACAATGAGAACACAGTTGAGGCTAGATTTTCGAGATTTCTCCTACAGCGTTTCTTCTACTGACGGATAGATAGATGCAGTCAATACAGAAGTTGAACATTTATTGAAAGAAAGTAACATAAGAATTCCCGGTTATTTCGTTTTCGTAAACACTTCATTGTTACTGTATTGGAAGTACTATAAATTCATGGGTTGGAAGTGTTTGCGAAAACGAAATAACCTGGATTCAATATGTTACTTTCATTCAATAAATGTTCAATTTCTGCATTGACTGCACCTGTCTATCAGTCAATTGAGTAAACGTTATAGGAGAAAACCCGAATTTCTCATCTCAACTTTGGACAGAATTTCATTGTGCGTCACCCGATCATTTATCGTTTTGTATGTAAACAATACCACGTGTTTCTCAGCTGTGAATAGGTACAGTCTATGCAGAAATTGAACATTTATTGAATGAAAGTAACATAAGGAATCTTGGTTACGTCGTTTTCGCAAACACTTCCGCCCCATGAACACATAGTTCTTCAATCACAATAACATTGAAGTGTTTGCGAAAACGAAATAACGGGATTTCTTATGTTATTTTCTTTTAAAAAATGTTCAATTTCTGCATTGACTGCACCTATCTATCAGTCAGTAGAAGAAACGCTATAGGAGAAAACTCGAAAAATTTAACCTCAACTTCGTACAGAATTCAATTGCGTGTCACCAGATAATTCATCGGTTTGTATGTATACAATACCACGTGATTCTCACTAGTGAACAAACATGTGCGTATCTACCGAGTGCTTTGACGAACACTATTTAAATAAACAAGTCAAACGCCTTTGCTATAAATAGCGTTCACTCCAAATAGTCTATCCCATAGATCGCCAATGTATAATATAAATAGCATAGAAACCTATCCTATCCACTCAAACTTCTTAAATGTAACGTTAAGCTAGAAAGCAAACAAACAAAGTTCCATTATTAGTCAACCATCCCGTCGGTGTGTTTACCTCTACAGCAGGTCGACAGCGTACAATGTATATAAATAGCTTATGTTTCCATTAATATTCAACCCACACTGTGTACCTTCCGGGCTTTCTGAAAATTCTTCAATTAATTGCACTGGTTCGATGTTTATTTTAGCAGCAGTCGATGTGTACAGTCTTCGCTTTGAGCACAAACCAAGGTTCAACTGGTGTTTTTCTTTTGCTCCGGGTTTCACTAAGTTATTCGGCGCCCAGGGATCTCCATCGTTGGGCAGCTTACTGAATCTGTCGAGTCCTCGTTTTTGACTCATCAGGGTGATCATGATTTATTCGTTTGTCCGTGATGATTCGTTGACTAGTTAGGGATTCACCACGAGGACCGAACAACTAACTGAATATTGTGAACCACTGCAGAAGATGAGGGGGATGTTAGGCGCCTGTAAAACCGATTTAAGCCCCCCCCCAGTAATTTTATATTACTGAACGTTCCAAAGCGATACTTCTGTTGGGGTTCTAATTGTTTTGTGTTTTGTTGTCGAATTTTTGTGCTGTTTGAGGCTTATGTACGTTTTCATATTTTTAGTTCATCATGGGTAACTGAGTGGCCGCCTATTGGGGAATTGCTGCTCACTCGGCTCTTACAATATGTTTTCTTGGCATAAGTACCTAAGTGTCATTTTAATTTTTTCCCACCCCTCGGCTTATGGAGTGGGAGTTTCTTTCTGATTGCGCCATTTCCTGATCCTTACCTACTTGTACCTTCTTCTATGTTAGTCTTCATGCCTTTGGTGTGCTAGTTTTAAAATTTTGAATGTTTTTATGAAATGGGGTGTAAGAATCAAAACAGCCGAAAATAGGCTTAAATGGCGATTTTCAAGTTGTTGGTTCTCTCTTATATGCCCACTACCCTATATATTTCATTCCGTTATTCGAACAATATTAATAAGTTTTATGTGAAAATACAAGAAAATACGGATTTGTCTCAGATATTGCATTACACAGGCAATCCAAATAAGGACGAAATGTGAGCATAGAGGGTTTTATTGTTAAATGAATGCTGACCAGTCGTCACCGTGAATTTTGATCAATCTTAAGAAGTCCCGTGAGCTAAAGGAATTTATCTCCTCTAGGAAGATAAATCTTTTTGGGGCTAAACTGGAGAAAATACCGGATTCATTTTGGAAACAAATCCATGTCTAATATTTACATTTTATATTATCAATTAAGTATCAGTAACTGATTTTTATTCGCACATAGCATCGCTAATATTCAGGTTATTTGACATTAAATACGATTTAACTGAAGTGTTGACTTGCCAAAAACATACAAGAAATATAATACGCGAACGACGTCATGTCAACAAGAGTCATTAAACAGCATTACTGGCTGATTTTTAACGCCCCTCCGCGTGGTGACTTAATTAAATGGTTTAGCGTTTACTCTTCTGACTGATAATAGCACTACTGACAATCACGTGGTATTGTTTATATACAAACGGATAAATGATCGGGTTACACGCACTACAATGAGAACACAGTTGAGGCTAGATTTTCGAGATTTCTCCTACAGCGTTTCTTCTACTGACGGATAGATAGGTGCAGTCAATACAGAAGTTGAACATTTATTGAAAGAAAGTAACATAAGAATTCCCGGTTATTTCGTTTTCGTAAACACTTCATTGTTACTGTATTGGAAGTACTATAAATTCATGGGGTGGAAGTGTTTGCGAAAACGAAATAACCTGGATTCAATATGTTACTTTCATTCAATAAATGTTCAATTTCTGCATTGACTGCACCTGTCTATCAGTCAATTGAGTAAACGTTATAGGAGAAAACCCGAATTTCTCATCTCAACTTTGGGCAGAATTTCATTGTGCGTCACCCGATCATTTATCGTTTTGTATGTAAACAATACCACGTGTTTCTCAGCTGTGAATAGGTACAGTCTATGCAGAAATTGAACATTTATTGAATGAAAGTAACATAAGGAATCTTGGTTACGTCGTTTTCGCAAACACTTCCGCCCCATGAACACATAGTTCTTCAATCACAATAACATTGAAGTGTTTGCGAAAACGAAATAACGGGATTTCTTATGTTATTTTCTTTTAAGAAATGTTCAATTTCTGCATTGACTGCACCTATCTATCAGTCAGTAGAAGAAACGCTATAGGAGAAAACTCGAAAATTTAACCTCAACTTCGTACAGAATTCAATTGCGTGTCACCAGATAATTCATCGGTTTGTATGTATACAATACCACGTGATTCTCACTAGTGAACAAACATGTGCGTATCTACCGAGTGCTTTGACGAACACTATTTAAATAAACAAGTCAAACGCCTTTGCTATAAATAGCGTTCACTCCAAATAGTCTATCCCATAGATCGCCAATGTATAATATAAATAGCATAGAAACCTATCCTATCCACTCAAACTTCTTAAATGTAACGTTAAGCTAGAAAGCAAACAAACAAAGTTCCATTATTAGTCAACCATCCCGTCGGTGTGTTTACCTCTACAGCAGGTCGACAGCGTACAATGTATATAAATAGCTTATGTTTCCATTAATATTCAACCCACACTGTGTACCTTCCGGGCTTTCTGAAAATTCTTCAATTAATTGCACTGGTTCGATGTTTATTTTAGCAGCAGTCGATGTGTACAGTCTTCGCTTTGAGCACAAACCAAGGTTCAACTGGTGTTTTTCTTTTGCTCCGGGTTTCACTAAGTTATTCGGCGCCCAGGGATCTCCATCGTTGGGCAGCTTACTGAATCTGTCGAGTCCTCGTTTTTGACTCATCAGGGTGATCATGATTTATTCGTTTGTCCGTGATGATTCGTTGACTAGTTAGGGATTCACCACGAGGACCGAACAACTAACTGAATATTGTGAACCACTGCAGAAGATGAGGGGGAGGTTAGGCGCCTGTAAAACCGATTTAAGCCCCCCCCCCCAGTAATTTTATATTACTGAACGTTCCAAAGCGATACTTCTGTTGGGGTTCTAATTGATTTGTGTTTTGTTGTCGAATTTTTGTGCTGTTTGAGGCTTATGTACGTTTTCATATTTTTAGTTCATCACGGGTAACTGAGTGGCCGCCTATTGGGGAATTGCTGCTCATACGGCTCTTACAATATGTTTTCTTGGCATAAGTACCTAAGTGTCATTTTAATTTTTTCCCACCCTCGGCTTATGGAGTGGGAGTTTCTTTCTGATTGCGCCATTTCCTGATCCTTACCTACTTGTACCTTCTTCTATGTTAGTCTTCATGCCTTTGGTGTGCTAGTTTTAAAATTTTGAATGTTTTGATGAAATGGGGTGTAAGAATCAAAACAGCCGAAAATAGGCTTAAATGGCGATTTTCAAGTTGTTGGTTCTCTCTTATATGCCCACTACCCTATATATTTCATTCCGTTATTCGAACAATATTAATAAGTTTTATGTGAAAATACAAGAAAATACGGATTTGTCTCAGATATTGCGTTACACAGGCAATCCAAATAAGGACGAAATGTGAGCATAGAGGGTTTTATTGTTAAATGAATGCTGACCAGTCGTCACCGTGAATTTTGATCAATCTTAAGAAGTCCCGTGAGCTAAAGGAATTTATCTCCTCTAGGAAGATAAATCTTTTTGGGGCTAAACTGGAGAAAATACCGGATTCATTTTGGAAACAAATCCATGTCTAATATTTACATTTTATATTATCAATTAAGTATCAGTAACTGATTTTTATTTGCACATAGCATCGCTAATATTAAGGTTATTTGACATTAAATACGATTTAACTGAAGTGTTGACTTGCCAAAAACATACAAGAAATATAATACGCGAACGACGTCATGTCAACAAGAGTCATTAAACAGCATTACTGGCTGATTTTTAACGCCCCTCCGCGTGGTGACTTAATTAAATGGTTTAGCGTTTACTCTTCTGACTGATAATAGCACTACTGACAATCACGTGGTATTGTTTATATACAAACGGATAAATGATCGGGTTACACGCACTACAATGAGAACACAGTTGAGGCTAGATTTTCGAGATTTCTCCTACAGCGTTTCTTCTACTGACGGATAGATAGGTGCAGTCAATACAGAAGTTGAACATTTATTGAAAGAAAGTAACATAAGAATTCCCGGTTATTTCGTTTTCGTAAACACTTCATTGTTACTGTATTGGAAGTACTATAAATTCATGGGGTGGAAGTGTTTGCGAAAACGAAATAACCTGGATTCAATATGTTACTTTCATTCAATAAATGTTCAATTTCTGCATTGACTGCACCTGTCTATCAGTCAATTGAGTAAACGTTATAGGAGAAAACCCGAATTTCTCATCTCAACTTTGGACAGAATTTCATTGTGCGTCACCCGATCATTTATCGTTTTGTATGTAAACAATACCACGTGTTTCTCAGCTGTGAATAGGTACAGTCTATGCAGAAGTTGAACATTTATTGAATGAAAGTAACATAAGGAATCTTGGTTACGTCGTTTTCGCAAACACTTCCGCCCCATGAACACATAGTTCTTCAATCACAATAACATTGAAGTGTTTGCGAAAACGAAATAACGGGATTTCTTATGTTATTTTCTTTTAAAAAATGTTCAATTTCTGCATTGACTGCACCTATCTATCAGTCAGTAGAAGAAACGCTATAGGAGAAAACTCGAAAAATTTAACCTCAACTTCGTACAGAATTCAATTGCGTGTCACCAGATAATTCATCGGTTTGTATGTATACAATACCACGTGATTCTCACTAGTGAACAAACATGTGCGTATCTACCGAGTGCTTTGACGAACACTATTTAAATAAACAAGTCAAACGAATAGCGTTCACTCCAAATAGTCTATCCCATAGATCGCCAATGTATAATATAAATAGCATAGAAACCTATCCTATCCACTCAAACTTCTTAAATGTAACGTTAAGCTAGAAAGCAAACAAACAAAGTTCCATTATTAGTCAACCATCCCGTCGGTGTGTTTACCTCTACAGCAGGTCGACAGCGTACAATGTATATAAATAGCTTATGTTTCCATTAATATTCAACCCACACTGTGTACCTTCCGGGCTTTCTGAAAATTCTTCAATTAATTGCACTGGTTCGATGTTTATTTTAGCAGCAGTCGATGTGTACAGTCTTCGCTTTGAGCACAAACCAAGGTTCAACTGGTGTTTTTCTTTTGCTCCGGGTTTCACTAAGTTATTCGGCGCACAGGGATCTCCATCGTTGGGCAGCTTACTGAATCTGTCGTCCTCGTTTTTGACTCATCAGGGTGATCATGATTTATTCGTTTGTCCGTGATGATTCGTTGACTAGTTAGGGATTCACCACGAGGACCGAACAACTAACTGAATATTGTGAACCACTGCAGAAGATGAGGGGGAGGTTAGGCGCCTGTAAAACCGATTTAAGCCCCCCCCCAGTAATTTTATATTACTGAACGTTCCAAAGCGATACTTCTGTTGGGGTTCTAATTGTTTTGTGTTTTGTTGTCGAATTTTTGTGCTGTTTGAGGCTTATGTACGTTTTCATATTTTTAGTTCATCATGGGTAACTGAGTGGCCGCCTATTGGGGAATTGCTGCTCACTCGGCTCTTACAATATGTTTTCTTGGCATAACTACCTAAGTGTCATTTTAATTTTTTCCCACCCCTCGGCTTATGGAGTGGGAGTTTCTTTCTGATTGCGCCATTTCCTGATCCTTACCTACTTGTACCTTCTTCTATGTTAGTCTTCATGCCTTTGGTGTGCTAGTTTTAAAATTTTGAATGTTTTTATGAAATGGGGTGTAAGAATCAAAACAGCCGAAAATAGGCTTAAATGGCGATTTTCAAGTTGTTGGTTCTCTCTTATATGCCCACTACCCTATATATTTCATTCCGTTATTCGAACAATATTAATAAGTTTTATGTGAAAATACAAGAAAATACGGATTTGTCTCAGATATTGCATTACACAGGCAATCCAAATAAGGACGAAATGTGAGCATAGAGGGTTTTATTGTTAAATGAATGCTGACCAGTCGTCACCGTGAATTTTGATCAATCTTAAGAAGTCCCGTGAGCTAAAGGAATTTATCTCCTCTAAGAAGATAAATCTTTTTGGGGCTAAACTGGAGAAAATACCGGATTCATTTTGGAAACAAATCCATGTCTAATATTTACATTTTATATTATCAATTAAGTATCAGTAACTGATTTTTATTCGCACATAGCATCGCTAATATTCAGGTTATTTGACATTAAATACGATTTAACTGAAGTGTTGACTTGCCAAAAACATACAAGAAATATAATACGCGAACGACGTCATGTCAACAAGAGTCATTAAACAGCATTACTGGCTGATTTTTAACGCCCCTCCGCGTGGTGACTTAATTAAATGGTTTAGCGTTTACTCTTCTGACTGATAATAGCACTACTGACAATCACGTGGTATTGTTTATATACAAACGGATAAATGATCGGGTTACACGCACTACAATGAGAACACAGTTGAGGCTAGATTTTCGAGATTTCTCCTACAGCGTTTCTTCTACTGACGGATAGATAGATGCAGTCAATACAGAAGTTGAACATTTATTGAAAGAAAGTAACATAAGAATTCCCGGTTATTTCGTTTTCGTAAACACTTCATTGTTACTGTATTGGAAGTACTATAAATTCATGGGTTGGAAGTGTTTGCGAAAACGAAATAACCTGGATTCAATATGTTACTTTCATTCAATAAATGTTCAATTTCTGCATTGACTGCACCTGTCTATCAGTCAATTGAGTAAACGTTATAGGAGAAAACCCGAATTTCTCATCTCAACTTTGGACAGAATTTCATTGTGCGTCACCCGATCATTTATCGTTTTGTATGTAAACAATACCACGTGTTTCTCAGCTGTGAATAGGTACAGTCTATGCAGAAATTGAACATTTATTGAATGAAAGTAACATAAGGAATCTTGGTTACGTCGTTTTCGCAAACACTTCCGCCCCATGAACACATAGTTCTTCAATCACAATAACATTGAAGTGTTTGCGAAAACGAAATAACGGGATTTCTTATGTTATTTTCTTTTAAAAAATGTTCAATTTCTGCATTGACTGCACCTATCTATCAGTCAGTAGAAGAAACGCTATAGGAGAAAACTCGAAAAATTTAACCTCAACTTCGTACAGAATTCAATTGCGTGTCACCAGATAATTCATCGGTTTGTATGTATACAATACCACGTGATTCTCACTAGTGAACAAACATGTGCGTATCTACCGAGTGCTTTGACGAACACTATTTAAATAAACAAGTCAAACGCCTTTGCTATAAATAGCGTTCACTCCAAATAGTCTATCCCATAGATCGCCAATGTATAATATAAATAGCATAGAAACCTATCCTATCCACTCAAACTTCTTAAATGTAACGTTAAGCTAGAAAGCAAACAAACAAAGTTCCATTATTAGTCAACCATCCCGTCGGTGTGTTTACCTCTACAGCAGGTCGACAGCGTACAATGTATATAAATAGCTTATGTTTCCATTAATATTCAACCCACACTGTGTACCTTCCGGGCTTTCTGAAAATTCTTCAATTAATTGCACTGGTTCGATGTTTATTTTAGCAGCAGTCGATGTGTACAGTCTTCGCTTTGAGCACAAACCAAGGTTCAACTGGTGTTTTTCTTTTGCTCCGGGTTTCACTAAGTTATTCGGCGCCCAGGGATCTCCATCGTTGGGCAGCTTACTGAATCTGTCGAGTCCTCGTTTTTGACTCATCAGGGTGATCATGATTTATTCGTTTGTCCGTGATGATTCGTTGACTAGTTAGGGATTCACCACGAGGACCGAACAACTAACTGAATATTGTGAACCACTGCAGAAGATGAGGGGGATGTTAGGCGCCTGTAAAACCGATTTAAGCCCCCCCCCCAGTAATTTTATATTACTGAACGTTCCAAAGCGATACTTCTGTTGGGGTTCTAATTGTTTTGTGTTTTGTTGTCGAATTTTTGTGCTGTTTGAGGCTTATGTACGTTTTCATATTTTTAGTTCATCATGGGTAACTGAGTGGCCGCCTATTGGGGAATTGCTGCTCACTCGGCTCTTACAATATGTTTTCTTGGCATAAGTACCTAAGTGTCATTTTAATTTTTTCCCACCCCTCGGCTTATGGAGTGGGAGTTTCTTTCTGATTGCGCCATTTCCTGATCCTTACCTACTTGTACCTTCTTCTATGTTAGTCTTCATGCCTTTGGTGTGCTAGTTTTAAAATTTTGAATGTTTTTATGAAATGGGGTGTAAGAATCAAAACAGCCGAAAATAGGCTTAAATGGCGATTTTCAAGTTGTTGGTTCTCTCTTATATGCCCACTACCCTATATATTTCATTCCGTTATTCGAACAATATTAATAAGTTTTATGTGAAAATACAAGAAAATACGGATTTGTCTCAGATATTGCATTACACAGGCAATCCAAATAAGGACGAAATGTGAGCATAGAGGGTTTTATTGTTAAATGAATGCTGACCAGTCGTCACCGTGAATTTTGATCAATCTTAAGAAGTCCCGTGAGCTAAAGGAATTTATCTCCTCTAGGAAGATAAATCTTTTTGGGGCTAAACTGGAGAAAATACCGGATTCATTTTGGAAACAAATCCATGTCTAATATTTACATTTTATATTATCAATTAAGTATCAGTAACTGATTTTTATTCGCACATAGCATCGCTAATATTCAGGTTATTTGACATTAAATACGATTTAACTGAAGTGTTGACTTGCCAAAAACATACAAGAAATATAATACGCGAACGACGTCATGTCAACAAGAGTCATTAAACAGCATTACTGGCTGATTTTTAACGCCCCTCCGCGTGGTGACTTAATTAAATGGTTTAGCGTTTACTCTTCTGACTGATAATAGCACTACTGACAATCACGTGGTATTGTTTATATACAAACGGATAAATGATCGGGTTACACGCACTACAATGAGAACACAGTTGAGGCTAGATTTTCGAGATTTCTCCTACAGCGTTTCTTCTACTGACGGATAGATAGGTGCAGTCAATACAGAAGTTGAACATTTATTGAAAGAAAGTAACATAAGAATTCCCGGTTATTTCGTTTTCGTAAACACTTCATTGTTACTGTATTGGAAGTACTATAAATTCATGGGGTGGAAGTGTTTGCGAAAACGAAATAACCTGGATTCAATATGTTACTTTCATTCAATAAATGTTCAATTTCTGCATTGACTGCACCTGTCTATCAGTCAATTGAGTAAACGTTATAGGAGAAAACCCGAATTTCTCATCTCAACTTTGGGCAGAATTTCATTGTGCGTCACCCGATCATTTATCGTTTTGTATGTAAACAATACCACGTGTTTCTCAGCTGTGAATAGGTACAGTCTATGCAGAAATTGAACATTTATTGAATGAAAGTAACATAAGGAATCTTGGTTACGTCGTTTTCGCAAACACTTCCGCCCCATGAACACATAGTTCTTCAATCACAATAACATTGAAGTGTTTGCGAAAACGAAATAACGGGATTTCTTATGTTATTTTCTTTTAAGAAATGTTCAATTTCTGCATTGACTGCACCTATCTATCAGTCAGTAGAAGAAACGCTATAGGAGAAAACTCGAAAATTTAACCTCAACTTCGTACAGAATTCAATTGCGTGTCACCAGATAATTCATCGGTTTGTATGTATACAATACCACGTGATTCTCACTAGTGAACAAACATGTGCGTATCTACCGAGTGCTTTGACGAACACTATTTAAATAAACAAGTCAAACGCCTTTGCTATAAATAGCGTTCACTCCAAATAGTCTATCCCATAGATCGCCAATGTATAATATAAATAGCATAGAAACCTATCCTATCCACTCAAACTTCTTAAATGTAACGTTAAGCTAGAAAGCAAACAAACAAAGTTCCATTATTAGTCAACCATCCCGTCGGTGTGTTTACCTCTACAGCAGGTCGACAGCGTACAATGTATATAAATAGCTTATGTTTCCATTAATATTCAACCCACACTGTGTACCTTCCGGGCGGTTTGAGGAACATTGTCAACAAACAAAACTCGCACACCTATCCTACATATAGCATTCACTCCCAATATAGTATACTCCACATGTAATAATTGCGTACCTCCCTAATACTACCAACACGAGTTTGAAATGAAGTTTCTTAGATAATTTATACAACCGACCAACTGAAAGGCCTAAAGACTGCGTACCTACCAGGAGGTTTGACAAACATTGTCAACAAACAAAACTCGCGCTCATTTCGCATTCACTCCAAATATAGTATACCCCACAAGTAATATCTGCTTACCTTCCTTATGCTACCATCCCGAGTTAGAAAACGATCTCAGTTTTATTTTTATTTGGAATCAAGTACATGTGTCTGTTTGTATATAAATAGCGTATATTTCCCTTAATATTCAACCCACACTGTGTACCTACCTGTCAACAAACAAAACTCGCACACCTATGCTACATATAGCATTCATCCAATGTAGCATTCACTCCCAATATAGTTTACCCCACAAGTAATAATTGCTTACCTTCCTTATGCTACCATCCCGAGTTAGGAAAGGGCCTCAGTTTTATTTTTATTTGAAATCAAGTATATATGTATATAAATAGCGTATATGTCCCCTAATATTCAACCCACACTGTGTACCTACCGGGCGGTTTGACGAACATTGTCAAAAACAAAACTTGCACACCTATGCTATATATAGCATTCACTCCCAATATAGTATACTCCACAAGTAATAATTGCTTACCTCCCTTATACTACCAACCCGATTTCTTAGATAATTTATACAACCGACCAACTGAAAGGCCTAAAGACTGCTTACCTACCGGGAGGGTTTGACGAACATTGTCAACAAACAAAACTCGCAAACCTTTGCTAAATATAGCATTTACTCCCAATATAGTATACCCCATGAGTAATAACCTTCCTTATGCTATCATCCCGAGTTTGAAATAAAATTCCTGAGATAATGTGTACAACCGACCGACTGACAGGCCTAAAAACAACTACACTCCTGAAAACGTGACTGTGTATTTTGTTTGTTTGAATTGATGCTTAACGTCCCAGTCAACAGCTAAGGTCATGTCGGGAGGTTGCCTTCATTTTATGGGACTTTTACCCAGACATCCAACAAGTGCTTAAAATATAACCACCCAAGTAAGCCAAAAAGTCTTATACTTAAGGATAGTTTAACTTGAACCACTTTTCCTGGGCAGGCTCGAACCAGAGCATGTATTTTGTAAATAGTGGCTCGTCCCATCTTAGTTCTGACAATACCGAACATATCAGTAAGCAATCTAGACTTAAGACCAGCTATTTCTCTTCGTAGATGGTACAACTGTAGCAACGATAACTGTCCATCAACGACTTCTGTTCACCATGGACAAATGAAAAAAAAAGTATAAACTGAGACTTTTTTGACAGATCCATTGTTCAGTTGTCAATATATTGACATAATGCAGTTGGGCCGTGTTTGATGGTGATCTGTATGTTGACTTCTAGCCCCACCCAGACATGGATCCAGGGTCCTGATACCACGACATGAAACTCAATTCTATAGAGGCTCATTAGAGCACATACGATCCAAGTATGAATGCTGTGTAGCAATTGTAGCAACGATAACTGTCCATCAACGACTTCTGTCCACCATGGACAATAGTCGTTGCCGCCGCAACTACTTTTGTCCACTAGACAGTAATCGTTGGTTTTTCAACCGTTTCTGCCCATTGTGGACAGAAGTCGTTGCTGTGGTTGATATGACCTGCAGTGTCATCGATAACTGTCCATTTCTGAAAAATCCTGAGACTTGAGTAAGTTGCAAATATTTATAGGAGTCTGTCTATATCTTAAAAAATAATAATGTGGATAATATACAATAGTTGTCGTTGACAGCGAAGGTCATATCAACCACAGCCACGACGTCTGTCCACAATATCAGAAACGGTTGAAAAATCCACGATTACTGTCTAGAGGACAGAAGTCGTTGTGGCCACAACGACAATTGTCCATGGTGAACAGAAGTCGTTGATGGACAGTTATCGTTGCTACAATGGTACAGTCATTTGCGAAATTTCAAGTCATTATCCTACGACTGGGTGGATAAAACGTTACATGAGCTTGAAATTAGGGTCCAGCCATACGCGTGGGTCTAGGGGTCGAATTCTGAGAAATTCGAACTCGTTCCACAATTCCATTACCTAATTCTGAATTCAAAACAAAAATAATGAGGTCGATAAACATATGAGCCTTCGCATGAGAAAACCAACAATTTGCATATGCAAAAACAAAGACGCAGATCAGCTGTGCAGTTACTGCACAGCTGATCAGCGCATTTGTTTTCGCCACACAGATAGTACAATTCCTCTTTTACTTATATCCAAAGTTTCGAGCTTCAGCATTGGTACTAGAGGCTAAATTTTGAGCATGTTAAAAGCCATAATATATCAGGCGTTAGTTTGACGATATTTTGCTGTATCCTAATGCGTAAATTTTCTGAGACCATGGCAGTTATAGTTTGTGGATGAAACAACAAACACATTTTGATACATAGATGTGTATCTTATTTACCAATGCAATATGGTCCGTTATATATTCATAATTATAGTGAATCTTAATGTGTCTTTCGTTTGACTGCTTCTATCCATTATTTGTATGCGTGACCTGAAATTACCTTCGATCTTAAATTGAGTATAAGATATACTGAGTTCCTAAAATATTGATGATGTCAAAGAAAAATGCCTCTAAAGAACAAGAAAGTACAAGTACATTATTATCAAGACAAAGTATGTGTAGAAATCCGACTGAATGACTCTCGGTCGGGCACTGCTGTTGTTTTTCTCTATATAATGATCCATACAGACGTGGACCGTTGTCGGCGTCATGCGATGGTAGTAGGATAGAGTGATTTCCCTTGAAAAAGTAAGGATAGTAACATGACCATCGTGCTCCTTATACTCTGTGTCGTTCAGCTGAACCTGTCTACAGTAGAGGAGTGGAGAAAGAAGCTGGTACACCTGCTCAAACGCCCTACGAAAATCATTGCTCTCGAACAACACGTTATAAATTAGTCCTGGCGAATCAATGTCACGTAAAACTCTATAATCAATGTCACGTAAATCTGTATAATCGCTTTCTTTCCAAGCCCACAGACGAATTCGTGAAGTTAGTTGAACTATGTACGTGCGTTGTTTCACGACCATCTGAATGTTTTGTTGTTTATTATCAAGATAGTCCAGAAACGGTTTGATCATTTCTTTGGTGTCGAAGCCGGGAAGCGACCGCACAACGACGAGGGACAAATAATATTCCGACGCATTCGCTTTGCATTCCAACAGTCCAATCAAGTCAACGGATATGTTCATCGATATTTCCTGCAGTACATTCTTCAAGGTATTGCGATATTTTGGAATCTGGTTAGCCGAGAAGGTTCCAAGTCGGTGGGCTTTTGGAATTAGCTTAATTGTCAGAAGAACAGGCATTCCGTAAACACTCCTGAATGGCTGGATACAGCGGCAGTCGACCATAAAATCACCAGTCGGGCAGTACACACGGCGACAGAGATCCTGCAAGACAAACGAGATCATCTTGAAAACATGTCCGTGAAATGTATACCCCCTCATATCCCACTTTTATGTAACAAGACTGGGGAATGCAGGGGTGCACCTATTTTTCTTATTTTTGCTCCAAAGGATAGATTGCGGGTACTCCTTAGAACCGCCTCGCCGAGGCGGTTCTAACGTGTACCTACAATCTATGTTTTGAGCAAAAATAAGAAAAATATCAAATTTCTTCCGATGAAATTTTCATTTTTTCAACTGAAAAAAATCTCTTTATTTTGCATGGGCATTTTTCGTAATGTGACGCACAACTTTTCAGTTATTAAATAACAAAGGCGCAGATCAGCTGTGCAGTAACTACACAAATAATCAGCGCCTTTGTTTTGGCAACACGGATAGTACAATTCTTCTTCTTCCTAGATCCGAAATTGCAAGCTTCTAGCCTGCTCCTGTGACTGTGCAGGCCAGTTTGTGTCGCACCTGGTCCCCAAATTGTTAGTTTCCTCATGCGTATGCTCAAATGATTATTCTTGCATAGAAATCTATGCGCATAGCTGTTTGAAGTTGTTTTTGATTGGTCGAAAGCTGTGTTCAAACAGCAAAACCCATGTTCAAATCATGAAATTCACGTGCCGTTTGAACATGGGTTTTGGCCGACGTCATTGGTCAATGCGACGTGACGTCATGTGTTTCGTAGAAACAAAATGGCCGACGTTGAAGAAGCTCCGTGGTTTTCGGTCAGTTTTTACGTTGTTGATGTTATTTTCATGAGATTTTAAGTGGATTGGAGTGAAAATGCAAGAATAGCGATCAACCATGGTTTGTTTCAGTGTTCAAACATTCGCTGGATCACTCGGAAGGTGTTTGAACACGCGGCCTGCGGCCTTGTGTTCAAACACCTTCCTCGTGATCCATCGAATGTTTGAACACTGAAAACCATGGTTGATCCCTATATCTGTTGGAGTTTGTCAACGGTGGAAAGTTAAAGCTTTGGGCGTCGTAACAGTTTGCAATATGTTACCATCCGAAGAAGAACGCGAAACTACATTCCGACGAGTTCTGTTTTTCTATAAGCAATATTCGGCGTGGTAATGAAGAATGGACAGATCGCGTATTTGTACTAAAATTCGAAATGATTAATAAAATCTGTCATTAAGAAAGACCAAATGTACAAGAATATTTTGATTGAGGAAGAAGCTCTGAGACTAAAGTCAAGAATATCCAATATATGGACCAATAATCTTCAGGCACGGAGATTAGCTTTTTGACAGTTTTATCGCAATCAAAATGTTGCTAATAAATATAATGAATGACTGAGTCTTGAGAAAATCATTCTACCACAATGGCTACAAATGAAAATGATTCCAAATGAGCCAGAGAATCTTACAAGACGAAGAGAGAAAAAACGTTTTAGACAACATGAGAACTGAAATAGACTTGCTACAATTATGTCACGAAAATCAAGAGAAATACAGGGGTATATACGATAAAATGACGCAGGAAATCAACAAAATTACATAAGATGAGAGACGGAATACATTGCTAAAATTATGGGACGAAGATTGTCAGAGGAACGAAGCTATTTCCAAGAAACGCTGGGAAAACAAAAATGCTGCATGGTTCGCCAAGGTACGAAGAAACTTTCAAGGTAAACCTATGAACACAAAAACCCATTCATAAAGGTTGGCGAAAACAATGATTCACCTAGATCATACGCAGACGTGGCCTCTACAGCACAAAACAGACAACCGAGATCACAAATGACCGATAGAGGAATATGGCCGTCGAGAAATCAACGCAGCAACGGGATATATAAGCTAAAGACCGTTGCCACAGACAGCTCCGAGACCACCACGAATGACACCGACTAATGAAAGAAGAGGGACCGACATAAACGAATATGGCAGTCGATAAATCAACACAGCAACGGGATATACAAATGACAAACCGTTGCCACAAAGGGCTCCGAGACCACCACGAATGGCACCGGCCTATCAAGGAAGAGGGGCCGAAACTGAACCGAAAATCAAGGGGAACCGATACAAGATCAGCAATATTTTAGGTCGGGGTCGGGGGCGGGGCCGGGGCCGAGTTCGCATTCGTGGCCGAGGACGACAGCCCAACCGCCCATAGAAAATAATGACCTTGAAGACATAAAAATTGTGAATTTAACAAATAGGAAATTAAACAGTGCAGAAATATCTTTACTAAATAAAGGACTAAAATTGACACCGACCACAACTATAGGAAATGCTGAAAAACTTGATGAGGATTTAAAAGATTTTAATAGAAAACGTAGACTGGTAGAATACTTTGACGGCACCGAAAACAATGACAATTCTTTGGTAAGAAATAAAAGCAGTTTTACACCACCCCCAGAAAGGAACCATTCACTCGATAAATTTATTTCTACGGTTGAAAAATTTCCAAAATTCAAAAGAACTAACAAACATTAAACAAAATTTAAGTGCAACAAAATTCAAAGCAATTATTTTTTTTACAAAATGACAATACAATAACTATCAAAGAAGCTGACAAAGGATGCGCAACTGTAATAATGAATAAACAACATTTTCAGGAAATGGTAGAAACAATTATATAGGACACAAACTATTATGAAAAATTACCCGAAAACCCACACAAACATACATTACAAATATACAATAAATTTCTAAATAAACATCAAAACGTATTAACTGAAAAAGAACTTGGTTACCTGAAAGAGTTTGAAGTAAAACAAAGTCAGTTTTATGGGCTGCCAAAAATACACAAGAGCAACACAATAACTGAAAAGTGCAAACACGCTGGCTCTTCATATGTAGAAGTAGACGATGTTAGTGATTTGAAACTAAGACCATTGTTGCTGGTCCATCCTATCTCACACATAGGCTCAGTAACTTGCTAGATATCATTGCTAGATATCATTCTACGGCCATATACGAAATATATCAAAAATAACTTACGGGACACAACTGATTTCCTCAATAACCTTCCTGATAAGGTACCATCTTGTACACTATTAGCGTCTTTTGATATCGAATATACCTCATGAATTAGGATTAAAGGCAGTTAAATATTGGCTTGAAAAATATCCTGAAGAATTAAAAAAAAAAAAGATTCACAAAAACATAATATGAGGAGCCATCCAATTAATATTGGAAAACAACACGTTCAGTTTTAATGATCAAAACTATAGACAGACCAAAGGAACAGCAATGGGGACCAAGTTCGCTCCAGTATATGCGACATTAACCATAGGATATCTGGAAGAATAATTGTAAGAGCAAATCAAAGCAGTTTTCGGGAATGACCTTAAAGGTCTCATTACTTTTCCCAAAATTGGACACGAATTTTCGATGACTGCTTTATCCCATGGACGAAATCGGTTAAGGACTTGGAATCATTGCACAATACTCTGAAGAACTAACATATAGATATTTGATTTACGCTACAATGTAGCAATACTGAACAAGCATTTCTGGGTGTCCTAGTAAAAAACCAAAACGGCAAGATAGAAACATATATTTTTATAAGGAAACAGATAGCAAACAATATTTATTATCCTACTCTTGTCATCCTAGGCATACCAAGGTCAATATTCCATACAATCTAGCACGTCGACTCAGAACCATAATATCAGAAGACCGTCTTCTTATAATACGCATGCTGGAATTAAAATCTTTTCTGACAAAGCAAAAATATCCTACACAGATTATAGACCTCATTATAGATCATGGATTTGAAAGAGCAATGTGGCTAGACAAGGACCAACTACGCGGCCATACGACCTAAAACGATTGTTATCCAAGGCAAAATTCGTTTCAAATGATAAATACGAAGTGCGCAAATGCAATAGAGCAAACTGCGACCCCTGCGTGCATCCATCTAATAGAAGGTAGTACAATATCATTTAAGTGCGGAATCAACTTCAAAGTACATGAGAGCATGTCATGCAATGTTCGCAATGTGATCTATGTGATGAAATGCAGGGGGTGTGGAGAATAATATATTGGTGAGAAAGGCTATTTTCTAAGAAAACGGGTCACAGTACATAATCAATAGATCCGTGACTTTAGAACAAGAATGCTTAAAGTAAGTGAACATATAGATACATGCGCTAGGGGTTTTGAAACGGATGGTACTTGTGTTTGGCAAGACCTCCCTGGTGCATCTTTCTGAATTACGCTCAGTTGTTTTGTAGCGATCTTTACGGACTTATTAGAGTATGAAGCCAAAGAGATTTATATGCAGGAGTGCTCTTGAGTTCGGAGAAAATCGATAAAGACCTTAGTGGCCGGTTAGAAATTTTGACTATAACAGTATGTATATCATAACAAATACAAGAATTTTGCTTCATATAAAACGAAACGTCTGAAATAAGCAAATTGAAATGAAGCAAACAATGTTTGAAATAAAAATGTAAACAAAATAATAACAGCGTAATAGAAAAAAATAAAGCATTTATAAAGCTACTAAATGTAATATAATTAAATTATAAAGCCTTCGCATGAGAAAACCAACAATGTGCATATGCGAAAACAAAGACGCGGATTAGCTGTGCAGTGACTGCACAGCTGATCAGCGCCTTTGGTTTAGCTAAACAGATAGTAAAATCCCTCTTCTTCTTAAGTCCAAAAGTTCAAGGTTCTAGCTTGCTTCTGTGACTGTACAGACTTGTTTGTGTCGGACCTGGTCGGAACCCAAATTATTGGTTTTCCAATGCACAGTTTCAAATAAAATGCACTAACCATGTGGTGGTCATAGACCTCATCACATCGACATTTGTCTTGTCTTGGTGTGATGCCTATGGAGGTGTCACCGTCACCCGCCGCCTTGAAGTCGAGGAGAGCTGACATTCCTTTCAACCAGTGCTTAGCGTGTAGGTCATTGTAACCACATTCTTGCCTTGTGGTAGGTTTGATATATTGACGTCGGCAGAGGTAACAAAATATATTCAGAAAAGGTACTCGTCTTCCCGGGAAAGCGCTGTCAGTAATCAGCGGGCTGTAAATGCGCTCACATGCCGCTTTCAGCCATGAATAATTTGGGCTATTTTGAGGACCCTGGCAGGCCATGACAGTATCCTTTCTCAGACAGTGTCTGTCATTGTGTGGAAATGGTGGCGTGAAAAGAATATTTCCAGTATGTGTCACGAAATGGAGAAAGGCATCATACGTTGATGGATAGGAAATCTTATCTCCACGGCTGTTGTTCGCGAAATATGCAAAGTCAGTGTTGAATTGAACTGCTGCTGCCCAAGGCGCATTGTTTCTATCATCCTTATTACAGCGTGCACAGTAGGCGTTCCAATAGATCCGTCCAGTGTCTAAGGAAGTTACTGGTACCATATAACCATCATCAGCGTCATGATAAATTTCGGCATCATCATCATACCTTGACGGTGTTTGACAGTTTGTCACGTCTACAGGGTTCGAGTCGTTCTCAAAACACCGCGTTATCATATAGTAAGCGTGGATATCAAGATCGCTGGCTATTTCAAAGTCGCCCTTATCCCGATAGCTAAGCCATGCAGCTTTAATGCATTCACTGTGGACAACTGTTCCATTTTCATCTTCATTCTCCGAACCAATAACACCATCAACGTGGTCTAACACGTCCAGTACGTTTTGATAACCAACCGTATTGTTGTTGGTCTCAATAACATCTGCAAATGTCTTTGATAAACAACAGTTACCATCCTCTTGGCATGATTTTGAGTCACACGAACATGGCAGACAACATGTCCCAATTAGCTCTTGTATATCTTCAATTTTACTCTCTTCTGTTCCAATTTCAATAATGCCTGGTAAGGCTTTAAATATATCCGCGACATTTTGATCACCTTCGTTAGTGCAAATGTGTTGGTCGGGACAAAAGAGTGCTTGAATTTTCGTTATATAATCGAGAATATTGTCACTGTTATTTTTCAGAACATCAGTGAAATCGAAAATGCTTTCAAACTTGTCAGAAGTTTCACTTTCCCAGTGGTTTGCTTCTGTAGCGGTAATGTATACTAAAGAAAAGATAAACGCTCTCGTCCAAAGTGATGTCATTTTGGGTGGTTTTTAAAATCAAACGTTGGAAAAATTAAATGTATAAAATTCATGTTCTGTAACAGCTGTAATTCTTTAATTTTTCAAATATTAAACAAAATAAACACTTCACGAAAAGTTTTCAGAATTAAGTTCTTTAAATGTTTTATTTTTTCATCTTATTTCTATCTGCCATTCTTTAGAGTTTTCATTTTTCTGTGTAAAACATACACCGAACAACATCTTTTATAATAGTAGGTCGCTTCGCAGAAAAAAAAGAAACATGGTCACATACCTGGTCGATACATCAAGGAAACATATCTATGAAATAAGTACCCCCTTAAAACCCAATTATATAATAGCCAAACTTGGGAATGCAGGGATTTAACTTTTTTCTCATTGTACATGTAGATTGTCGGCGACGTGGTTCTAACGTGTACCCACAATCAATGTTTGGAACAAACATATCAAGAATACCTTTTCAAATGCAATTTTCAATTTTTATAGCTGAAATGATTGCATGGGCAAGTAATGCGGCGGTTTACAGGAAACATACACGCAAACAAAACAAAGCACTCAACTGGACTGAGAGGCGCTCAAGACGCCTTTACCAATTGGCGGCTATAACGAATACCCACACTCTATATTTTGGATCAAAAATATGGAAAAATATAAATCCATGTACACAGGTTTAAAAATGGGGTGTAAGGGGGTATACATTTCAAGGATATGCTATCCTGATGTATTTTAAAAGTTTATAGTCCCAGATATTAATAACCTTTAACTCTGGAAGGTGGTGAGTGGTATTATGAGTCGGCGAAACCTTGTACATTGCTTGAGTTGAACACGACACCTGGTCCAAAGTAAGAACAAAAGATAAATCCACATACTAGTACGTATAATGTTGCTCAGATTGTATGGTCCAATTTTTCTTCTTTTTTTTTTCTTTTTCTTTTTGTTTCTATTTGTTTCTTCTTTTTTTTTAAACTTCTTTTTTCTTTTTTTTCTGCTTTTTATCTGGTTTTCTTAAGTACGATCGTGTCCATTGTTGGTGATTGATTTCGTTTTTCTATCTGACCCTTTTCTTTCTAATTTTCTTCTTCTTTTTTATAACGCTTTATTCTTTTCTTTAGTTTGTTATTGACTGGTATCAAATTACAATCAGGACAACAACAACACGTCGATATGAGCCGCGACGTGAGAAAACCGAACTTCATGGTTTCCGACCAGGTCCGACACAAACCGGCCTGTTCAATCACAGAAGAAGGCTAGAAGCTCGGGCTGTTGTGCATAAGTAGAGGCGGAATCTTATTACCGGTGTAGCGAAAACAAAGGCTCTGGCTGCGGCTTTGTTTTTGCAAAGGCAAAAATCCGTTTTTCTTATGACGCGGCTCAATATTATAGTACAAGGTATAGAAAAAATAGTCGACATCAATGTGATGCTTAAAGTAAGCAATGACCTGTAATGACCTTTGGAACATTGACAATCCTTATTTTGAAGGCATGGTCAATCAAATTTATCCACCTGAACTACAGCCAACACCACAGATACCGAAGCCCCCTCTTTCTACTGCAAATGGATTTGTTTCATCTAAATTTTATGATAAACGCGATGACTTTGATTTTGATATTTATAATAGATAATAGTAAACTTTCGGTTTTTGGATGGTGATGTTCCTCGCCGTGCTTCGTATTGTGTATACATTTTGCAACTTTTTAGGTTTGCTAGAGTCTGCAATCATGTAGCGGAGTTCAACGCGCGAAATATATGTTTAACAGCCAAACTTCCCCAGCAGGGCTATGTAGTAATTACCCGCTGAGCGACAGGTGGGTATGATATTTTCCTGACATGTCCAGCCAAAAGCATGCACCGAGAGCCCGAACCACCTGTCGCGAAGCGGGTAATTAACTTACCATATGGCCCCACTGAGTGAAATTTTAGTTTTAAGATCTATACAACGATAATGCACACCGGTAAAGTGACTTTTCTCTCGATATGACTATTTACCGAACACTGCACGTGCAAACCGAGGAGGCTTGTCAACTGTACCGCGTCGCTATTGTCAAAAATAGATCAGAATGGAGTTTCTTCCCTTGTGCATTTAAAACATTTCGAAACCTATTTTTTCTTATTTTGTAATGGCAATTTCTTTATCAAATTGTCTAATCACAATAGAAATTATCTTTTATTGAAACAGTTAACAAACTGGGAGAGTAAATATCAATTACCATTTCTTTTGTATGCAAAAACGTAATACCATTTCCTGGTGTGGTATTGTCAGTTTGACGTTTCACCAGTAAACTATTCTGATTCTGAATGATTTTCATATAAGTATATATAGCGTGTATAGGTTTGTAATGCAGGGTTTGAAACCTACGGACCTAACTTTCTAAAATCCCCATAGTAAGTTAGGGAACCAGTATACAAATGCCCAGCTGTATTTAAGGGATACAGTTGGTCGTTTATCATGAACATTCTCGCAATGCAATAATGTGTGAAATTGGTTCATCGTTCTTGCACTTTAACAACAATAATCTACTAACAATAATATGAGAATCAGAAACCAATTCCAAATCAAAAAGACTCTCAGATCAGTGTAACTGCCCAGTCCGATCAGTGCACAGCAATCGATACTCATGTGCACTGGTCATGGTCAGTTCCTTATTTCAATACTTATTGATGATGTAAGTTTTTGCAAGGCAGTATAAAAGCAATTACATGTATGTTGGAATTGAAGTCTGCATCGGAATGGCATGGCCACGCTTTAGTGCATTTTTATGCATCAGCTGTGAGGAGGTAGGAAAGTCACTTTCACCACCGGTCTGGTAAGGTATGAAAAATATTTCCCCATGATTAACATTGCAGTCATAAGGTAACGGTATCATAAACCTCGAAAAACATTATTCTAAATTCTATTGCAGAGACTATGAATTGATTTCCATGTAATGTTGGGCTAAAGATTTAGGTGACTTGGTTTACAAATTTAAGAAACTTATGGGAAAGAAGGATTTTTCTTTTCAGTTTAGAAAAATCATAACACGTTACAGACGTATATTAGGTTATAACTTGAACGTTATGCGACAGTCTGCATGCTTAGTTTTTAACCCAATCATGGTTGATATCTACGCTGCCTTCTTTAATTGCACACCGGTTGGTCAAAAGTCAGACTCTATGATGGCCCCGACTTAAAGCTATTCATTTTAGTTGGATTGGGCTGGAGCTTCTTGTCTTTTGCTTGGTCCACCGTAGTTCAACTGGTGTTTTCCTTTTGCTCCGGGCTTCAGTAAGTTATCGGCGCCCAGGGATCTCCATCGTCGGGCAGCTTACTGAATCTGCTGAGTCCTCGTTTTTGATTCATCGGGGTGGTTATAATGATTTATTCGTTTGTCCTTGATGATTCATTGAGTAGTTAGAGATAAACCACGAGGACCGAACATCTAACTTAATGTTCTGAACCACTGCAGAAGATGAGGGCGAGGTTAGGGCCCTGTAAAACCGGTTTAAGTCCCCAGTATTTTTTTTTATTACTGATCGTTCCAAGGCGATACTTCTGTTGTGGTTCTAATTGTTTTGTGTTTTGGAGTCGAATTTTTGTGCTGTTTGAGCCTTATGTACGTTTTAATATTTTAGTTAAGTCCGGGTAACTGAGTGGCCGCCAATTGGGGAATAGCTGGTCACTCGACTTACGATATGTTTTCTTGATATATTTTAAGTACATAAGTGTCATTTAGTTTATTCCCACCCCTCGGTTTGTGGAGTGAAAATTTCTTTCTGATTGCGCCATTTCATGATTATTGCCTACTTGTACTTTTTTCCTATGCATTTAAATGGAGAAAATTAGTAAAACGTAATTAAATGGAGAGAATCTTGTTGGAAGTATGCAAATGGACAGGCGGTTTATGTTTATAAAAATATTATTTCCCCCGGGGGTTGCCTGCCCATGCCCCGGGGCTATATACATGTATATGACCATAATATCCAAACATCTTCTCTGAATCTACTTGGCCAATCAAAGCCAAACTTTATGTAGAGCATCGATAGGAAAGTGGAATGAAAGTGAAAAAGAAATACTGATAACAACACGGGGAAGAATCTGGAGAAGCCAATGAAATCGATATTTTCTTTGACATTACAAAATTTATTCTATGTTTTTACTTTGGTCTTTTTAAAAGCATACAATTTTATATATACGTGCTGAACAAAAAAAAAAGGATTTTTTTTTACTTCTTACGTACCAAATACGTCAAGAGTATTTTAATGTTTATATATGGCCACTTAAACCACAATGGGCCGTGTCAAAGGGAAACCGGAGATTTGCATATCCGAAAAAGGCACAGATCAGCAATGCCGTAACTGCACAACTGATTACAGCCTTTGTTTTACTTCACAGTTAGTACAATCCATCCTAAATCAGACATTTTAAGCTTCTTGCTTTCTTCTGAGTCACACGTCTTCGGAAAGCTTTAGGACCGGTTTTTCCTCGTGACGCGGCTCCATTTAAACAATATCTTATGAGCCACCTCGTGAGAAAACCAACACTCTGCATATGCGAAAACAAAGACGCAGATTTGTTTTCGCTACACGGATAGAACACTTCCTCTTCTTATTCAGTCCGAAAATTCAAGCCTTTAGCCTGCTTCTGTGACTGTGCAGCCTGATTTGTGTCAGACCTGTTCGGAAACCACATTGTTGGTTTTCCCACGAGGTGGCTCTTACATTTCTATAGTATCTGATGAAATAATTATTTTATTCGAGGTACATGTAAATGTAAATTTTGCTGACCATTCTGTTTGTCTTTCATGTACATCAAGTGACTCAAACTTCAATAGTTTCAAGCATACTTGGGACATTCCTCTTTTTCTCTACAATGCAAGCACATCCAACTCGTACTTTAATAGGAGCCCACCCCAGTTTTCCAGCTTTGATGACCCTAGCATAAATCAGCTGACGGTCGGTTTGGCATGTCGACTCGTAGAACTCGGCGTCAATTCCAGCGCAGTCGCAGTGATTCTTGGCGCAGTACGTCTCGTAGATGAACTGTCGAGTTGCATTCACCTCGTCGCCAATATAGGGAGCTATCTGTACCTCGTGCCCAAACTCATCCTTGGCCTTGTAAATGACGTTTCTCTTAATCGCGCATGCTCTCTCGCCATCGTTGATAATTCTTTCGTGTCGTCGGTTTCGCCTGTCCTGTCGGTGTCGGTGGAGCCATATAAGTCGATTTCTTGATCCGGCGCCCACGAGCCCAGAGCTAGGACCCGTTGTATCGACACCGATGTCGTTACCATCGCCATTCTTGGAGTGTAGTTTCCCTCCGGATTTGTCAATGATTGTTTTCTGTTTGATGTGTTTGCCAAAGCCATGCGTAGCCAGGGCAAAAATTGTGAGACCTATTGTCATATGGATATTCATTTTCCCCTGTAAAGAAAGCGATATACATTTAGTTCATTAATTTGTAAAATGGCAAATAAGAATTTAACGGCGTCATATCCTTTAGGTTAAGAGGATGCCCATTGTCGAAATCTAATACTTGTTATACTTAACCAAAAGCCAGTGTTTTAGACGAAAACATGTCACTTACTTTATCTACTATAACAAGATCCAACAAATATAGTAAATACATGTTTCCAACAGTAAAATAAAGTGTCTGAGTGGAAAAACTGTAATACATCATAGTCAGTTTGTCAACTAGAAATTAGCAAATCTGCCAAACAGATAAAAACTTAATCAGACCGAGAATTAACTTGTAAATTGCTTGCTTAGTGTGTTGCCTAGCAAACTAAAACTTTCTTTGAATATAAGTAAGCTCATATAAGACGTATAAAGAACAGCCAGCTTCCTTGGCAAGACTTAGAACTACGCTTATCTATACCCATGTAAGTATTAGATTTTGAAACTTGGATCTGAATGACTTAGATTTAAAAACATAAAACTTGTCCATGCATTATATAGAGATTTTTTTCAAATGCCAAAAAAAAAAAAAAAAAACAACAACAATGATTCGAAAAATTTTGATATTAAATCGTCGAGGCGGTTCTAACGAGTACCCACAATCTATGCGTTGGATCAAAAATAAGTGAAATATGTATACCCATGTAAACCCCATTTCCACTATATAAAAGTGGGGTACAAGGGGGAATACATTACACAGATATGTTTTCCTGATGGGGACCAATACTAAAATAAAGAGAAAAATAACACGCACAAAATTATGAAACTTTTGTTGAAAACATGGTATTGTAGTATAGATATGTGGTAAAATAGAGGACCCTAGCTGTAATCAATATTTGAGCCACCTCGTGGGAAAACCAACAATGTGGTTTCCGAACAGGTCCGACACAAACCGACCTGTAGAAGCACAGAAAAGAGCTAGAAGCTTGAAATTTCGGATTTAAGTAGAAGAGGAATTGTACTATCCGAGTAGCGAAAACAAAGGCGCTGATCAGCTTCGCGGTTACCGCGAAGCTGATCTGCGTCTTTGTTTTCGCATATGCAGATTGTTGGTTTTCCAACGAGACGGCTCAATTTTGAAGGTTGTATAGAAAGATCCAGATAGCCCTTATTTTATTTTATTCCTACTGTTCACTGAATCGATCTATTTCTGACCATTACCCCAGGAGCTGCGGAAATGCAACTTGCTCAAGGTTACAACGAACGGCGCACCGGCTGAAGATCGAACATGGGACCTTTGGGACCAGCGCCCTACACTCTACCACTGCGCCAGTCCGCTACCATGCATCTCGAAATGTGATAAAAGAATGACTCAATAAATGTGATAATTAGCAATTAGATACTGATACAAGGAGAATAAACGAAAAGCCAATCGAGCAGCTATTTTCTGAAAGATGGCTCCTCAGTTAAATATATAATAACAAAAATAAAATTCGCAAACAGACCAAAATTCGACACCAAATAAATAAGAAACAGAGCCACAAGAGAAGTACCGCCTTAGAACTATCTGTAAGATTGAATAACTGGGGAGGGTGCCATAGCAAGTATAGACATAGTCCGACATCGATTTCTTTGAAGAATTACATGTAAAAATTGCAGAACTTATTTTGAAAATGAAAATACCTGTCCAGTGTTTCACTTTTCCACTCAGACAGGGTAGTTAATGTTTAAAATTCCTTGTACAGTGATACATGGAGTCACTATGAAAATAATGCAAAAGATGCGAACATTTTAAAATTTTGTAGGGGTGCCTGTGCCTGTTAATGGGCATCAGACCTATACATATAGCCAAACAGTATAGTGTCCATAACACATTTTAGCAGTATAACTATAACGATACTGAGTAAACAAAAACAGTTTGCTGCACAATTAAACCAATCTTAATATTTATGATATACTAGTAGATGCATTTGATAAATAACAAAATATGCCACATACCTGCAAATACTGCTAAATTTGCTGATTGCTATTTGCTCTTGAATTGTCGTTTCGCAACTCCCTCTCTGTCTTTTTGTTTCTCTGTCTGATTTCCTTTTATGTTGTTTTCTCAGAGCTTTTCAAGCTGGGTATGAGTATATGGTAAACCCCTTACCTTATTTATACCTTAAAACATTCACAACATTGACGTAGGCACATAAGAATCCAATCAGATTTTAGATGTTATATAAGGGCGGGAGAGTCTTCTTCCTTGAGAGCCAACAGAATCTGAGATCGTTTCAGAACATTTCAAGGAACGGTTGCCAAGCTGTTCACAATAGTACAACCGTTGTTTGGTAGAGGTTCTTTGATAATTACAGACAAGAAAGAAACTGAGACATCTTTACATGTATGGGCTTCATGCGTGTACCTCGAAGGTTTTGACTTGTACCTCGAATATACTTTAATAAACTATAATATACATGTACCGTATCATATACCATACGAGTACAAGCTTAGATTGTAATTCTTTACGGATTATAGTGCTTTCTAACCCATTTTTTCGTCCCCCTGTTTCCCCTCTCGTTTTATGCCCTTCATGGGGGGGTGTCTTTGCTCCCTGCTCCCTGAAAGAAAAATGACCTTTCTCCCCAGCTCCCTAAAATGTTTTTCCTCAGCCCCCTGCTCCCTGCTCCCGAAAATCCCCCCAAAATTATGCTCTCTCCCCAAATCCCTGAAAATAAATGACCCTTCTCCCCAAATCCCTGAAAATAAATAGCCCTTTTCCCTGAATCCCCAAAACCCCTGGGAGGGCCTCGTTTTTGATACGTCCATGACATTTTGCCTTCTTTGGTACAACATTTGCATCAATATGATTATATGGAAGATCAAAGAAGCGTATATTTGCTTTTTTTTTTTTTATTTCAATGGATAAATATTATTCTATTACTCTTTTTATTTATTTAATTATCGTATTATAGTATTGATCTTATTTTTTGTCTATTTTCATTTATTTTTTACATTTTTTTATCTAATAGTATTGATCTTATTTTTGTTTATTATATTTTTCATGCAATATGATACATTTTATGCAAAATTCCAATCATGACAACTCATGACAAATCAGATTCTGCGTCCGTGTAATCCCTTCTATCTGTTGGTTGTCTATGTACCATTCCGAATTTAAATTGCTTTGCCGTTGTCCTTTACTTTTGCTGTTTATATTCAAGGCAGACATCTCGTCCTTTGTGTGTTTGGTATGGACTGGTATTCTGGCACTTTTGAATCAATTGTTTAATAAAACAATTTCAGTTTGTCTAATATATTGTACCGTGTTTTTTGCCATATCTGTAAATTTTCTGTCTGTCTTAAAGCTAACTCGGCCATGTTTTAAGAATTTCTGATAAGCGACTTCCAAAACAAAATTCTCCGAAGAATTACAGGGGGAAAAGCACTCTCAAAGTGACAAGAAAAACGCTACAAACACAGACTCTAAGCCTCACCGAAGGAGCGCAAAGCCAGAGACAATGGAAATCACCAGTTTCTTCAACACTGATTTGCTCTAATTGCAACCGACAGATAAAAGTTGAAATTGACCTAGGCAGCCATCAAATAACCCAGTTATACAAATATACAATATAATAAACACGATGCTCTTTCTCATTACTGATCATACATATATATATATGAAAGAAGGCGCTCATGCTTTCATTCATTTGTAGGGCAATATAGAAAGCAGCCATAGTAGGGAAAGCCTCGCCTATGCATACATGTATGCATGGTGTCATTGCGAATCTATCACTATCAACAATATATATTGTCTTTAAAATGCTGAAAGATCTTTTAGATCATGATCAATATGTGGATATCTGTAAATCCCAAAGTTGTATTACCATTTTCATTATATCTCGTTATCTTTTGTTCGTGCAGACAGGGCAACTATATAATTAAATAAATTCTAATGCAAAACCATAAATATTTATCCCAGCAGGCACATGACGCCAGATCGACGTCGATGCGACGTCATGACGTCGCATCGACGTTGATTTGACGTCATTATGACGTCATGCGCACGCTGGGTATGATAAAATAAACATTATGGCTGATATCACAGCTAAACAATGTTTATTGACTATAGTCTAGAATCGAGTTTCTTGGTACAGAATATTGTTTGTATATCTATAAAAACGTGAAATTAGAAATATTGTAGAAAGCTAGTCATAGATCATCTCAAAGTTTAATGTCGTCGAGGTAGGCAGGGCTTTATTCTCGATTTGGTGAAGGTAAAAGCGAGTTTGTTGGTGGTTCTTTTTGTTTTATGTCTTGGTGTTTAAAATTTTTTGTGGTGTTGGCGCCTTATGTATGTTTACATATTTTTAGTTATGTTTAGGTAACTGAGTGGCCACCTATTGGGAAAATAGCTGCTTATTCGGCTTACGATATGTTTTCATTGTATAAGTACCTGATTGTTAGTTTTTTTTCCACCTCGGTTTTTCGAGTGGGAATCTTTTTCTGATTGCGCCTTTTCCTGATCTTTGCATACTTGTACCTCGTTTTATAAAACGATTACAGCACATAAACCTGCTGAAGTAACCATGGAAAATCTCAGTGATTCTGTCATTTGAGTGTTTCAGTCGTTGTAAAATAGTGTTTAAATGTCTAAAGGCACACACATGTAAGATTTAATGCGGTTAATGCGGTATTAATGTGTAAATTTATGCTGGTCGAGCGTTTAGTGTGCGCTTAAGAACACTTTTTTCGGAACCGAACAGGAAGTGCGCTTACTGGAGTATTTGCGCGTATTTGAACGAGTACGACATGCATATTTATTGGCCAAGTATAAAATGAGTTCATATTTTCATTGCTGTATATCTGTATAGGTGAATTTGAATTAACGGCTTTCTTGAATAATAACACTTATAGTGGAACTCCCATAGCTCCTTGTTTATATTTACTTTTTATATCTTTATATGCAGGTGTAATTATGTACCACAGGATGAGTCAAATATGACACCACCACAGAAAGGCTTACCGTTTACACCCTTGGAACAACTTAGTTTCCTTTTATCATCATGATTATGAGCATTCCATTGGTCAATCTTATTCCTTTCATTAACACTTATCTATTTTAATACTCGTTATTCAACACTTTCGAACAGCGGATTTTGTATTTCCTTATTTGGTATTCTATAAAGCGCATGTTTTCATAAATAGCGTAGTTTCTCCACAAAATTTTGATTTGATTGGCCAAAACAAAAAATTCCAGAGAAGAAGAGTTGTCATATTTAATAAGGAAGCAATGACACGGCTATGCTATAAGCTCATCTGGTGAGTTTTGCTCATCTGGTGAGTTTTGCGGTTCAGATGAGTTAATATCACTTACTAGTTGATATTGATTATGACAATACCGCAAAATGCGCATCGTTTACACCCATCGAACAATCTGACATTCAGTCTGTGTTCTTGTGTATTTGTTTGGTCAATTTAAATGAAATAATTATGTAAATTTCAATTCACACTGACCATGGGTTCCCTTGTACATGTTGTACTTTCTTATAGATATGTATATTTCTAAAATTTGTCATTTTACTCTGGTTCACATTAGCTGGTCTGTAATGTTAGAAAGGCTTTTTTTAGAAAACGCTGTAAACTTTGGTCATGTCAGAATGTATGCGCCACCTCATCGTATCTCCTGATCATTGCCTACTTTTACCTTATCTAATTTCCTGGATAGTATTTACATTAGATTGGGAAACAAGTCATACAGACAAATTGTTGGGATTCCGACGGGGACAAATCGGGTCCCTCTTGTAGCCGAATTGTTTTTTGTATAGCTGCGAAGGAGACTTCATGGATTTTCTTAAATATGACAATCTTACTGATGTTATTGAGGCTTTTTTGGGGCAACATATTTAATCTTAGAAGGTTGCAAGCCAAAACTAAGGTGCAGACTGATGTGCTAGATGGGCTCCTCTATGGAGATAATATAGATAGGAATACCAGCTCAGAGGCAAAAATGCAAATTACCCTGGATCAAGTCTCACAGTCTTGTGATAACTATGATCTTACAATCAGCACAAACGAGACAGAGGTTATACATCAACCAGCACTAAAAAACGTACAATGGACCAACCATCACTGTGAATGGACAAAAACTGAAAGTTGTTGATACATTCACCTACCTGGGAAGCACTGCACAGAGCAGTGCACATTGATGATGAGGTCATTGCTAGAATTGCAAAAGCCAGTGTGGCATTCGGAAGACTCCTTGCAAATGTCTGGGAGCGTAATGGAATCAAACTTGACACCAAGTTGAAAGTCTACAAGGCTGCGGTACATCCAACCCACTTGTATGCATGTGGGATATGCACAGTATACCAGCGTCATGCAGAGAGACTTAACCATTTCCACTTAAGCTGTTTGTGAAAGTTGTTAAACATCAAGTGGCAAGACAAGATTCCAGACACGGAGGTCCTGAAGAAAGCAGGGATGCAAAGCATGCACACTGGCTTAAAGCTGACACAGCTAAGGTGTTCTGGCCATGTAATAAGAATGTCTGATGAGCGACTTTCAAGGAAAGTCTTCTATGGTGAACTAAAGGAGGGAAAGCGCTCTCAGGGTAGCTAGAAGAAACGCTACAAAGACACCCTCAACGCCTCTCTGAAGGACTTTGAGATACCAATGGGGTCTTGAGAACAGACTGCATAGGAGCGATCAAAGTGGTGAGGTCTTATCAACAAAGGAGCAGCTCTCTATGAAAAAAGAGAATCCGTAAAGCTGAAAGAAAGCGCAGAGAACGCAAAGCCAATACCAATGGGCCACCAGCTGATTCCATGATACTGACTTGCAACCGACAGTTTAGAGTTAGAATTGGCCTAGTCAGCCATCAAAGAACTCACCGACACAAGAACCCATTCAAGAAATAATGATGGTCTTTCTCATTAGTGAGAGACGAACGACCATCGAGGCTTTTTATTCGACTTCGAGGTACCTCGATGACCTTTTGAACATTGACCTTATTTTGAAGGTATGGTCAATCAAATTTATCCACCTGGACTACAGTTGAATAACTTGAAGACAAACACCACATACACCGACCGAAACCTCATTTTTGGTTTTACATCTTTCTACTGCTAAATTATAAACGCATTTGTTTAATCTAAATTTTTGATAAGCTCGATGACTTTAGATTTTATATGGTGTATATATTTCGCAGTTTATTTTGCCAGGGTCTGCATTTATGTTACTGATATTAACGCGCGAAATAAATGTTTAACTGCCAGACCTCTCCAGCAGGACTATCGATATCTTAAACTTCGAGAAACATTTTCTAAATTTTATCGCAGACACTATGATTTCAAAAATCAATGTTGGATTCAAGACGTTCAAGTTTGCCTTAGGGCCTTTTCGGAACCAGAATTTCATAGTGACTTGATTTACAAATTTAAGAAACAGAAACAGAAACAGAACTTTATTAACTTAAGCATATACAGCTCATCGTTAAACAACATATATACAGCACATGAAACAAAAAGGTGTGTTAGGGTGTTGAGAGTGGATTGCATATAATAGCATTTTAGGTGTACATATACTTGCTTACTTACTATCTGCCATTGTCTTGACTGGCATTCAACAAAGTTTGCCTTAATTTTGAAGCTTTTAAAATAATATTAGCTAAAGTTTTCAACATTTTAGGTGTACGGGTAGTTGAGTTTAACAATGCTAAAAATTTAAACATACTTGGCTTAATATAGAAATACTTTTGAATATAAACTTTTCGCAGCTCATCATATACTGGACATATAAGCGAAAAGAAGAAACTTATAGGAATGAATGATATTTCTCATCAGTTTAGAAAAAAAAATCATAATACGTTTCAAAAGTACATGTATATTATATAATGCGACAGTCTGCATGCTTAAACACAATCATGGGTGAAAACAATACTTCCTTTTTAATTGCACGACGGTGGGTCGGACATGTCGAGACTGTATCACATCTTGCAATAGTCTGTTTGCTAATGGTGAGGATGAAATGTTTTGATCAATTTTCCCAAGGAATGACGTCAACAATTTAAAAAGCCAAAGTGTGCACTGTTTTGTTCGTCCTCATAATATCGTAGTTTTCCAGTCACGAGAAATATGTTTGTTTCAGTTTTCCACACAAATGACGTTTTACCATCCCTTAATCGCAGATGTTGCGCACAACGTCCGATGTGTGCGCGTGCATTTTATTCTTAGAATTACATGACCAAAGGGCAACAGTCGTAATCGTAGGTAAAGTACAGTCAACCGGTCGTTGTCATTAAAATGGAAAGTACACAATTAATCATTTTTTTTTTTTCAAAATTAACTAATTATTATGTTTTTCATGGAAGCTTGAAAAACTACGTCAATCAACATAAGCACTTTTATATTTCTTCGGTTTGGTTCTGGATTGATGTTCTAGCCACCATTTTTACAGACATGTCGAGAGGGAGCCACAACTGCATATAAATTAACCAGTACTAAGGAGAGCTTAAAGTATCTTACTAGAGGACATTTCACGATGGAAGTAGGTATCGAACCCAGGAACTCTCGCCCTCGTTTCCTGTACTTTACCACTAGGCCACCGTCGCCCCAGTTAAAAAGTGATACGAAATTCCCGACCTTATATTTGTAGTTCTCTTTAACAAAAGGTGTTGTTTGACAAAATATAATAAGAACATATTAGCTTATTGAACTGCAATGACCGGTATCAGAGCAGATAAAATGTAAAATAAATAAATAAATAAATAAATAAATAAATAAACAAATAAATAAATAAATAAATAAATAAACAATACATGAGTGTGGAATTTATTAATATAGCTTTTGTTTGTTTGATTTATTGATTTACGGCCCAGTCAACAGCCATGATAGTCATTATGGATGTAGTGAATTTGAACTTAAATAAACCAGGACATCTATATCAAAGACACAATCTGAGTGCTACAAAAAGTCAGCAATGGTAGTGTAAAAAAGTAAAACCGTAGCATAATCTGCCTATCTTTATTTTATTTCCTTGTACATTCTATAAATAAATATTCATATTATTGACCAGTTTTAAACTTTTCATCACGGTATATCTATATGTGTGAATTTGAATTAACGGCTTTCTAAAATAATAATACTTAGTGGAGCTCCCGTAGCTTCTTGTTATTTTTTTACTTTTTATTATGTTTTTATACATGAATGTAAGTGTAACCATGTAGTAACCGCAGGATGAGTCGAATACGATAGTAGCACAGAATGCCTTACCGTCTACACCATTAGAACAACTGAGTTTCCTCGTATTATTTTCATGATTATTAGGATTCTATTGGTCAATCTTATAACGTTCCTTGGAACAATCAGTCCCACAAAGTTACTGGCGGGCTTAAACCGGTTTTACATGACCATAACCTCACCCTCAGCTATATATCTATATGGAGTATCTATTTTAATATGTGCTTATCAACACATTTGTGTCAGTGATAACAAACGGTGTTTTTTTTTTTATTTGGTGTTCTAAAGATGGTTTCATACGTTCCAAGTAGTTACTCACTGTAATTTGGATTCAGAGAAGAAGAGTTGTCATATTGAGGATGGAAGCTAGGGCACGACTACGCTACACTATAAGATCATCTTTCATCTTAGAGTCTTGCGGCTCAGGTGAGCTTAAAAAAAAAAAAAAAAAAAAAAAAAAAAAAAAAAAAAAAAAAAAAAAAAACTTTTCATCACTGTATATCTATATGTGTGAACTTGAATTAACGGCTTCCTAAAATAATAATACTTAGTGGAACTCCCGTAGCTTCTTATTAATTTTTATTATGTTTTTTACATGAATGTAAGTGTAACCATGTAGTAACCGCAAGATGAGTCGAATACGACAGTAGCACAAAGGCTAACCGTCTACACCCTTAGAACAACTGAGTTTCCTCGTATTATTTTCATGATTATTAGCATTTCATTGGTCAATCTTATAACGTTCCGTTATGGAAAGAAAGTACAAGTAGGCAAAGATCAGGAAAAGGCGCAATCAGAAAAAGATTCCCACTCCAAAAACCGAGGTGGGAAAAAACTAAATTAACAATCAGGTACTTATACAATGAAAACATATCGTAAGCCGAATGAGCAGTTATTTTCCCAACAGGTGACCACTTGGAACGTATGAAAACATCTTTGGAACACCAAATAAAAAACCCACCGTTTGTTATCACTGACACAAATGTGTTGATAAGCACATATTAAAATAGATACTCCATATAGATATTTAGCTGAGGGTGAGGTTATGGTCATGTAAAACCGGTTTAAGCCCGCCAGTAACTTTGTGTGACTGATTGTTCCAAGGCGATACTTCTGTGGTGGTTCTTTTTGTTTTATGTCTTGGTGTTTAAAATTTTTGTGCTGTTGGCGCCTTATGTATGTTTTCATATTTTTAGTTAAGTTTAGGTAACTGAGTAGTTACTGTAATTTGGATTCAGAGAAGAGGAGTTGTCATATTGAGGATGGAAGCTAGGGCACGACTACGCTACACTATAAGATCATCGTAGACTCTTGCGGCTCAGGTGAGCTTATATCACATATTAGTTGATTTATTGTGCTTCCTTCTACATTTTGATTATGACAGTTCCGCAAAAATGCGCATCGTTTACAATCATTGAACAATCTGCCATTCAGTCTGTGATCTTTTTGTATCTATTTGTATTTATTTTGTCAGTTTTATGAAATGTGTATGTCTCCATTCACTCTGACCAACCCTTATACTTTCTCTGACCAAAGAAACTTTACACTTTGGTCATGTCAGAATGTATGCGACGCCTTAGCCTATCTCCTGGATAACATTTATATTAAATTTATAATATTAATTATAATCATACAGACAAGTTGTTGGTATTCAGATGGTGTCAAATCGTGCCCCTCTTGTAGCTGATTTGTTTTATACTGCTATGAATGAGACTTCGTGGATTCTCTTAAACATATCAATGAAGCTTATGTTATCGAGGCTTTTACCTCTATGACCTTTAAAACATTGACAACCCTTATTTGGAAGGTAAGGTCAATCAGATTGGCCTGACATAATTCTATCGCTATTCGATTTGCTTCATGTAAAATTTATGCTAAGCGCTATCGCTTTGATTTTGATGAAGTAAAGTTTCCTTTTCTGGATGGCGACGTTCCTCGTTGTGCTTCTCTAGTGTGTACATTTCACAGCTTATTGTGTAGGTTTGCAATTAATCAAACACCACAGGAACCTAAGCCACAAGTTTTTGTTGTCTTCTTTTTTAATTCTTTCTTTTGCTAATGGATTTGTTTCATCGAAAATTTATGATAAGCGCGATGACTTTTAATTTTGATATAGTAAACTTTCCATTTTCAGATGGTAATCTTCCTCGCCGTGCTTCTTATGGTGTATTCATTTCGCAGCTTATTAGGTTTTCCATGATGTGCAATCATTTTACGTTGTTCATTGCGAGAAATAAAGGTTTAAGCCCGCCAGTAATTTATATTAATGATCGTTCCAAAGCGATACGTCTGTTGTGGTTCTTATTGTTTTATGTCTTGGTGATGATTTTTGTGCCGTTTGCACTGCCGTTTGCACTTCCTGATCATCGCCTACTTGTACCTTTTTAAACCGTCAAACTTCTCCAGCAGAGCTATCGATGCCATAAACCTCCATAAACATTTTCTAGATTTTATCGCAGAAGCTATGAATTCCTAAATCCAAAACTTATGTTGAGATAAAGACGATTTTGCCTGAGCGCATTTTCGGAACCAAAATTTTATGGTAACTTAATTGGTTTACAAATTTAAGAAACATATAGGAAAAAAAAAAGGATTTGTATGGCCAAAGTTTATTGCACTGTTTATTTCGTGATAATGTCATAATCTCGAAGTTTTCGAAATTTCCAGTCAAGAGAATTAAATTTGGACAGTTTTCCACATGAATGACGTTTACAATCCTCTAATCACATAATATATTATATTACGCACACAGTCTTTTCCTAGAAGTATACGATCAAAAGGTCAACCGCCATAATCTTAGGTAATGTAGACTGAACTAAAGCCGGAAAGTAAACGTCAAACAGCACATCTACTTTTATATTTGCTTTGGTTTGGTTCTGGCTTAATGTTCCAGCAAACAATTTGATAGTCATGTCGGGACTGAGCCACAATTTCCTGGGTATCCATTAATTTGGAGCTCTTAAAGAATCTTACTCGAGGACACTATGCGATGCATCGAACCCAGGACCTCTCGTTTCCAATATTCTTCTACCGTCGCCTCAGTTAAGAAATGAAACGAAGTTTTCGACTTTGTATTTATAGTCGTCTTAAACAAAAGGTGTTAAGTGATAAATATCATAAGGGCATGCTAACTTTCATGCCATAGACGGTATCAGTGGGGGATGAATAAATAAATAAATGTCCATGGGCTGCATCAACCTAAATACTTGGTTAAACCTACGTTACGGCCTAAACCCTTATTGGAAACTGACAATACTTCACAATTATAAGAAAAGTGGCATTTCATTCATGTACATGCTGGAAAGAAGCATACAACTCACAAATAGTCATGGGATATGCCAAACTTGGACTGATAACAAACCGGGTGCGGCCGGGCCATTGTAGAGAAATATTCTGCTTTTACATGAATCCGTCCTTCATACAACGAAAACCTAAAACACCACTGTGACACCTGATTGCGACTCAAAAAGTTTTGAGACTGGCAGGGACACCACCAGTGTCAATCTGACATAAACATTACCCATTTCACAGTAATTAAGCTTTTAAATGATAGCTCCATATTTACTTAATTGTATGTGAAGAATTTGGCTTTCGGGAAAGGAAGATGAAGCGTTTTATAGCTACATGTACATTGATTAAATACAACTGGTGTGTTAGCCAGTTCCTTTAGGACTCTGGGATGAACCTCATCAGGCCCTAAGGCTTCAGACGGGTTTAGACCTTTGAGAAGTTTAATCACACCTTCCTTTGTGACCACAATATCATGCATGAATGGGGCAGATCTATCCAGAAGAGGGACCTGTTTGTATTCACTTTTAGTGAAAACATCCGAGTACTGACCATTAAATTCTTCCGCCTTCTCAAATAAGGATTGTGCAATTCCACTTCCATTTCTCTTGTTCAACAGGGGGATACCTTGGGTATCTTTCTTCTGACTGTTTATGTACCTATAAAAATCTCTAGGATTAGCCACAACATCTCCTACCAAGTTGTTCACGTAAAGAGCATGCTGCTTCCTGATATCAGCTTTGATTTCTCTCCGTAAAGATTCAGATTTAGATCTAAATTTTGCACTAACAGTCTTTTGAGCTTTTGCATGAGTTGCATATTCCACCCCAGCACCCAACTAAAAAAATACCAGGGCACATAACAATACACAAGATATATGGCCTATAGTGATGCTCTGAAGAATTCTTTTTTTCCCCTAGGACTATCCCTTTATGGAATAGTCTCCCCTCTTCAGTGGTCTCATCATAGACTGCTGAAGAATTCAAGGCTCTTATTTAGATCTGTGGTTTAGAGGTATACGTTTTAGTATCCCTCTGTCAGATTCTTGTAAATAGTTTTAATGCCCCATCCCGAATGTTCTCCTCATCTTGCTAAATTCAAAATTCAAAATTTAGCACCCACCCAGCACATGAGACGATGATCAGAAATTGATCGACTCAGTATATGAAGATATATGAAGATAGTTGCGAAATCTCACTCCGCTATTTTACACATATGTTCCATTCGTAATGGTGACGAGACGTTTCGCTCCATGGAGATTGTACACATCAGCTGAGTGTGCGAGTCTAATATGAAGATAGAAACTTACATATAGCTCAAGCACATCGGATCAATTGGCGTGTTTGGAGGGTATGTAAAGAACATTTACTATGCAATATGTTTCTAAGACAACTCATGAACTTGCCACTTTTTTGTGCTTCAGGCAGCAAAGGGTAGTAGTTAATGGTGTTAAATCTGACTGGGCCCCTGTTGTGTCTGGTGTCCCTCAGGGCACCGTTCTCGGTCCATTGTTGTTCTCCTTGTACATAAATGACATTCCCGTTGGCATTGACTCTCAAATCAGGCTTTTTGCTGATAGACGTTCAGGAGCCAATAGACCCTGCTGCACCATGCCGGGGATTTTTGAAGGGTATGATTTTCTGAAAGCCCATTCAATTCCCTTCAAAATGACACTTGTTAGCACTCTGACCGTTGGGGCGTTTGCACGTAGCGGCCTTTTGAATGCGTTACGTACGTGACATGTTGCCAATTTCATGAGAATCGTCATAAAATCAACATTTGGTACATCTTTTTATGAAGTTTAGTGTTAAACAACACACAATTTAGCAAGTAGGAAAATATGCTAAACCAGATGCTTAACTATGAACATAATTCATTGTACCACGTATAGTAACGTATGTAACAAAATATGCAGTAGACGTTCCATATGAACAAACAGTACATCGAATTTCTAACACAAACAAACTGACTGTGTGGAAATAATTATGTTAGAATAAAGTCTGTTATCCGAATTAATTTTCTCAAAAGTTTGTACTTGGTTGCAGCTGCATGTCATATAATGAAACTTGTGTCGTCCCCACTTGCCAGTAGACATATATTTACGTGTATAACTAAATCATACTTAGTCATTCTCAAAGGAACACCGGGGAATAGTACAATTCAGCGATACATTTCTAGTTAAAACTTGGCATTATCTAAATGATAAACTTATCATAACCCAATGACACCTTATTGATTGTTACCGAGGGGTTTGCCATTGGAAACGTAGATAACGGCAAGATACCGTAAGGACAACCCCTTCATACAGAGGGTTGAGGTGAAATAAGTTGTGAGGATTTGTTTAGAAATAATGAATTTAGTGTTTGTAAGTAAGTCTGCTGTCCAAATTATTAATCCAAAAATGTTTGGACTTTTTTGCAACTGTATGCCGTTGAGAGAAACTTGTGTCATTCTTGCTTGCCTACATATATGTATTTGACATATACGTATTTGAAAATACAAATTATTATACTTTCTTGAAGGGTCATTGGGGGAAAAACTCAATTCAATGACACATTTTAGTTTAAAATTACCATTGTTTAATGGTTACAAGCTTAATACTAACACAACGCCACCTTAATGCATGTCGCCTAGTGTCTTGTCATATGGTAACGTAGATAACGATAAATGTCGTAAAGTCATTTCCACTAATACAAAAATGGCTGAGATTCCTAAACGCTTAAATAAAACGCATCATGGATTTCAGAATTTGGCTCTAAAATGGTTTCAGTGTTTGTTGATTACCATTATACATACTAATCAGTCTTTCAATCAATCAATCAATCACGAAATTCACTGGATATTACTGTAGAACGATCAATCTTCGTCATATTTATGCAAGCAAAATGTGAAGGTAGTTTGATTTAGCCATGGTTATGTGACTGACATAGCCTTACAGCTGATGCGTAACAAGGCATTATGGGGGCTAAACTTGTTGAAGCTACATAAAAATGAACCTCGCAGATATGTCTATTGACGTCAAGATTAATGTCATCAAGGCATTTCACTGAGTGTGCTATGGCTAATTCAAACGTCATACCATAATCCAAGGGATCGACGAAAACGGTGGATATTTTGTTGGATTGGCGAGATAGCTTTATTTACTTCTGTTATGTCAAAACTGTTGCATTAATTTTAAATTGGTATTTTCTGCAGGAAACTACGCATGATATTGTAATGTTAGACCATAACGTGTTTTGTATCACACAGAAAAAAATATCTCCTATGTTTTCTTAAATGTGACTGAAATGTTGGAAAAAATGTACTTTGTTAGTGAAATTATACATGATTATGATTATACCGAACCGATGTGGTAAGACAGAGAGGGGCGGTGCTAAGTGAGCGTTCTTCTCCATTGAGAACAGCATTAAGCGCGACTCCTTGAGGCTGTGCTCCTTTGATTGGTTATATACCTAACATGCATTGGATGGATACTTGTATGAAATCTGCAAAACCCAACATAATTAGGTTGTTAATGATGACAATGCTATAATGTAGTCACTACTTAATTCTGAACCAAAATGCACTGTGGGGGCTTGGTGACATATTGGTACAGTGTCGAGCCCAGGAGTGAAAACTTGGTTGTTCGAAACTATCTTTACCGTGTATACGGCCAACAACAAAAACGGCAACAGATGAAACATATCTATTCCATCTAACATCAAGTAAGAATTTAATCCAAACCATCACTTTAAAACAATCAGTAGCAAGCAACCATGGTGGTTATGGGACATACAAAACACTTAATAGCTGCCCTTTTTAACACGAAAATTATTTGTCATTTTGCGCATTTACTGTCTGCGATATCGCAAACAACATGTATTTTATTTAGACGGATACAGTTCTGCAGTTTAAATGCATAAGGAAGAACCAGATCAGTACAGAACTCCGGTTTCCATGACAATGTATAATATTAATGGGTAAAAGTACTATGGTCTCTCTAGCGGTTATATCTTTGATCGCATCTCCTTTGACTACGGCACAAGCTGCCCTTGAGAACAAGATAAATCACATTACACCTAAGATGGTGAATTTGTAAGCGTGCCTTCAATGTCTTATTTAAACTTCTGTAAGAAGTACATGTTTATGTGTTAGTCAGGAATGAAACTTCCCATTACTGGCATTTCTGTAAATAATTTTTAAGTACGCTGTGCTGGGGCCAGACCCTTCGTGTGTCTTGCTCAGTCCATTGAGGTTCATCTGGCAGTTTTCTTTTGCTCCAAAGTTTGTTTGTTTGAGTTGATGCTTAGCGTCCCAGCCAACAGCTATGGTCATGTCGGGACGTTGCCTCCATTTTATGGGACTTATACCCAAAATTAGGACATTATGACATCCAAGAATTACTCCAAATATAACATTGAGACTTATACATGTTTGTATGAATGGCCTGACGTAACCACTTTTCCTGGACAGGCTCAGACCTGAGCGGTTAACCAGTAATCAGATGGTCAGTCAGTAGGTAGTTTCAGTTCTGTTACAGGTACAAGAAGGCAATGATAAGGAAAATGCACAATCAGAAAGAAATTCACACTCCAAAAACCGAGGTGGGAAAAAACTAAATTGAGAATTTACTAGTACTTAGAAAATATATAGTAGGCTGTATCTGTGGTGTAGTTTTCGTTTTCTTTTCTTTTTTTTTTTTTTTTGTGTGTGTGTGTGTGTGTGTGTGTGTGGATGCATTTTTTTAGCAAATCCACATGCTTACAAAGTTTAACATCGCTTCACAAACGTCCCATATTTCTTTTGTGGTCCTACATGTATTTGCTTAAGGTTTTGGTGTCGATTTCTGAAATCAAACGGAAGTAGTTAAGTTGGTTAATTGTATGGCCACCTTTAGTGAAATAGTTGCTCACTCTGCTAATTTAATTCTTCTAGAGCATTCACTTTAAAGTCCATTTGATACGTAAAATATATTATACCGATCGTAGTAGACTGACGTCACAGATTTACCATTAACATTAAGAAGGAAGTGAATGTATTTGACCAATCGCAACAGGCGAGTCATTCAATTTTATAACGGTAAATCTGTGACATGAGTCTTCTACGATCACAATACAATTATAAAATAATGTGGATATGCAAATAAGCTTTAACTAATTTGTATTTTAGCAGAATAGAACCGCAATAAATAAATTTTATTCCATTCCTGTTACTGATTTAATCTTTTTCAGACTTAATGTTATCAGGTGAACAATTGTTGCCCCTTTGGCCCTCCTTTCTTTCATTTTTAGGACAGATATTCAGACAATTTAATTTACTATTTGAAATAATTATGGGAGAAGAATGATAATCTGCTATAAATTACAAGTATTTGATTCTATAGAGAAAACACAAAATTGTTACGTATGTTACCAAGCCATTACGTAAAGTATGTCACCGTTATCATGAACCGTTATCATGAAGCATAGTCTGTAGTTGATTTCTGTGTGCTTTTCATACCTTTTAGAACAGATGTTCAATAAATTTAATTTCCTAGTCGAAATAACTGTGAGAGAAAAATGATAATCTGCAATTTATCATAAGTATATGATTCTATATAGAAAATACAAAATTGTTACGTACGTTACCATGCCATTACGTAAAATATGTTATCGTTATCATGAAGCATGGTCTGTAGTTGATTTTTCGTGTGCTTTTAATACCTATGGAAGTTTTATTTCGAAAACTGGGATGTTATTCAGGAAAGAAAGTTTCTTTGTTCTGTTTCTACTGGGACATGGTTATTCATGGGCGTAATATTTAAATGGGGGTAGGGGAAAACAATCAGCATCTGTGGAGTGATGGAAGGTCACAGAGAGCTCTACAATATGTCATTTTAAAGGACAAGGACTGTAGATAACTATAATATAAATAGTATTTTGATATTTGGTCTAATCTACATTCTATAAGAAACGAAACACGGTGGATATGCCAAATTACACGGGTTATTTACGTTACTTCTATTGTACCAGTAGTCTTGATATCTAAATATTTTTGAATTCGGTCCTGTTAGTTTAGGTTTCATCTCTGCTACATATCTAAAGGTAAAGTTCTTGTCAAATATTTGCTTTTTGTCATAAATTTTGGTGATCCCCTTAGCAGCTTGAATTTTAAAATCATACATCGGTAACGTACGTAACACGCTCTGGTACGATAAAGCCCCAGCAGCCAGAGTGCTAACAAGTGGCATATAGTAGCTTAGGGTACTGGCTTTCAGAAAATATATGTCTACAAAAATCCCCGGCATGGTGCACCTCTGCCATATACTATGTGATAGCCTATGATGACTGTGTTTGTTACCGTGAAATTAAAACAGTAGAAGATACATTGAAACTTCAGAAAGACACTGACCTTTTAGGGAGCTGGGCCCGAAAATGGGGCATGAGATTTCAACCTGTCAAATGCAACATGATGCAGCTGACAAATAAGCGGATAAATAAAATTGAGGCCTCGTACACCCTCGAGGGAACGGTTTTGGAAAATGTTGATAGCATTAAATATCTAGGTGTAACAATTACAAATGACCTCAAGTGGAATACCCATATCAATAATATCTGTACTAAAGCCAACAGAAGCCAACACAACACTTGGATTCTTGAGGAGAAACTTATTTTCTTGCCCCCAAGATGTTAAAGAAGCAGCTTATAAAGGACTGGTGCGCCCAGTCCTGGAATATGGAAGTTCTGTTTGGGATCCTCATACTAAATGCCTCCAGGAGGAATTGGAGAAGGTTCAGAATCGTGCCGCTAGATTTGTAACTAGGAATTATACTTTCGAGGAAGGTAGTATGACTGGCATTCTTGAACAACTCAGATGGGAATCTCTCAAGAAAAGGAGGACGGATAATCGACTTATATTACTATACAAAGGTCTGAAGGGTAAAGCCAGAATACCTACAGATGACCTTATCCCAAAGACTAGGCGTTGTAGAAATAGCCACTCCAAGGCATTTCAGCTTCCATCTGCTAGTATAGAGGCCTATAAATGTAGTTTCTTTCCCCAAACTATCAGGGACTGGAATGACCTCCCTGACTCTCTGTTTTCTACTGCTGAAATGTCAGATGATTGTGTGTCCAAGTTCGCTTCACTCGTGCGTTCAAGGGACTAATTCCCCCCCCCCATCCGAACCCCCTGGTGAAAAAATATCATTTGGCGTGTCACCAGTAAACTATTCTGATTCTATTCTGATTCTGATCGACTCGTCTAGAGAGCGGGATCCGTGCGACCCGATGAGCGAAACGACTCGTTCCAGTTTATTTTCGTTTAAACATTTTGACAAATTAGTTAGGGTTTTCAATGTAACCAATTAGTGGTACAGCGGAAGTGAAAGTTTGACATCTTTGTTTTGGGATTTCAAGTTTCTCCCACGTTTTTATTAATTTTGAAAGTTAACCAGTTAAGTTATGGCTTCTTGTTTAACTATTTTTGCGTTGATTTGTGTGTTAGTCACGACGGTTGCAACAATCGTTGCATTTGCGACTCCGAATTGGTTGGAGTTTGAAAAGGATGGAAATGGGGATGATTTGTGCCGATGTAATTCATGCGATTGTGGATTATGGTTGTCTTGTACTGGAGGGGTCAGTGGGAGTTTGGATAATTGTGTATGGTTCTTTTCTAGAGATTTTCTGATAGAGAGGCATTTACCAGGTATGGTCATAATGGGAATCGACAAACAAATTAATACTAGCACTGTCAAGCAGACTGAGAGGTGAAGTGGACTGGCGCAGTGGTAGAGTGGAGGACTCTGATCCTAGATGTCCCAGGTTTGAGCCTCATTTGGGGCACTGTTTGTTGTGGCCTTGAGCAAGTCATGTATCCATAGCTCCTGAGATAATAATCATGTAACATGAGCCAAACCAAGCCGCAGCCTGTCAGTGGAAAAGCATGCTCATCCACCAAGGTGGTTTACTGCGCTATAAATGCTCCTCTTAATAATTTCACCAACTACCAACTTCGAAACTTGCATATCTTTTTATAGCGCACTACTTCCCCTCATAAAATACATGACCTGAGTCTTGGCTGAGGTACTACTCCGTTCTGGCAGCTGTCATTATCCCACCACTGCCACCAAATGTAACGTGAGCGGAATCAAGCCACAGCTAAACCCAGTACGTAGCTGTCAGTGAAAAAGCTTGAAATGATATCACTACCTTAGCCTTACAGGCATGCTGAACCACCCCCATGGCAGGGGTTTCGCTAACTAGTATCAACATGCCACTGGCTCGGAGGGCCAACTGGTCTCAAAATCTACTGGCCCTCTGAATTTTCAACTGGCCCAACTATTCTTTCCAGGTCAAAGTTGTTTTGGATACAGAGGTCTTGTCAGCGCATTGCAAGACAAATATAGCACAAACAAATTACATGTGTGATGATTTTCGTCTAAACAGTTGGCCATAACAGCACATAAATTATTTGCACACAATACTAATGTAGCCAGTCATTGCAGCAATTACAAGTCAACAGCTTTCCAACACTACATACTGATACAGTTGGTTAAACTATTTACATCACACTTGCACTTTCACTTTGAGAATAAGCAGCACCATTTGGTTTGCATGTGATTTGATATGGTTTGGGGTGTTTATGTTTGTTTGAATTGATGCTTAGCATCGCAGTCAGCAGCCATGGTCATGTCACAATGTTGCCTCCATTTAATGGGACTTTTACCCAAAATGACACCCAACAAGTGCTTCAGATATAACCTACCCAACTAAACCAGTAAGGCTTATGTATGGATGTTTTGAAATGAAGCACTTTTCCTGGGCAGGCTCAGACCTGAGTGGTTTACCAATAATCAGTTGGTCATTCAGCTGCGTAGAAGCTTTGCCTGGAGGCACAAGCAGTCATTCTAATCCTTTAGGCCCAATGGGCAGTGGCCCTTGGGGTGTTAATGTGGAGGTTTGGGGTGTTTTGAAGTGGTGCCATATTGAGGTGTTAATGGAAGTTTTTGTGATATGGTTTGAGTGTTTTTGAAGTTGCGACCTGGGGTTATTTTTTATCAGGTTTGGGTGCATCATCGCTAAAATATCTGGCTTTCAATAGTATAAATTCATTATTGTGTTTTGAACTGGTTTGTTGTGGATTTGAAGTGGTTTGGGGTGTTTCCACAGTCACATGATAATCTCACTGGCATGTGACTATTAGAATTTAGATTTGTTTGTTTGAATTGCTGTCCCAGTCAACAGTTATGGTCATATCGGGAATTTACCTCCATTTTATGGGACTTCTACTGTTAGAACTATGAAAAGTGTTGCAAAGAGTCATGCGAAGTTCGTGGGAGTATCTCAAGAATTTGCATGTGCCACAAATACTTGAGTTCCATCCTAGATGTATAGTGAAATAGTGTGTTCAGTTTAAGAGTTTATTTTTTTTGCGACCCCCCCCCAAAAAAACCCAAAAAACAAACAAACAAACAATAACTGTGATCTGGATTACTGGCAGAAAGTCACTAGCCCATCCTGAATCTGTTGCTGTGATATCTTGGTGACTCAAACAATGTCACCAATTCACCACTCATGCATGGCCAGGCTCAGGGCAAGTCATTTTGGGGGTAAAAACCTGCTGCAGACTGTAAATGGGAATAGTGGATAATAAGGATTAAGGCCAAAATTAAAATTATATGCGTTTCCCCTTACCCGACCAACCCTAAAAAATTGCCGCTCAAGATTATTTTTTTTATTAATGTTAATTACAGAGAGGCAAAAATTTCATAGAAGGATACATTGAATTATTGTCTGATAATGCTTTCAATGATAGCCTTCTACATGTTCTAGGTAAGTATTATTTCTGCAATCAAGTTTTAGCTATAACAACTAAAAACAAAATTCAATGTATATAAAACCTGAGAAAATAAAAATAAAATAATATTCCGACCGACCTACCCACACCTGAGAAACAGGGTCGGGTAAGGTGAAACAAAAATATTTCTAAAGGTTGGCCTAAATGGTTATTGGCTACTGAACCACCTTGTCTATAAAAGAATACCAAAAAGGGTCTTTGCATAGCAGCTCATAGGGATCGAAACCTGGGGATTGAAACTTCGCTCATCTGCCCATCGGGAGCGAAATTTTGGTGGAAATAAGCAACTTAATCGCCAGAATCGCCCCCGTGGACGGCTAAGATATACAGCATCTACTCCATAAACATAATTTTTGGAGGCAGTCTAAGTCAAAATAAGACATGCCCTGCGTAACAATGACACCTCAATAATAAGTTCAGTTTATTAATTTACATGAACCTTGCATTTATATATGTGTGGCAATTTGTGAATGATGGTTAATGGTTGTTTTAATTATGCTTAATGGGCATATACCATTGTTTTGCACTGAATATTTTGTAAATATTGAGTGGAATCACCTGACTTGCTCAAAGGTTGGCTTTTTTCTGGGAGCTGGGGGGTGGGGGAGGGTATGCTTTCCATTAATGGAAAATTGTTGTAAATACTGTTTCACAATAATATTGGTTACAAACAACAAAATTTCAGTATCAGCACACCTAGTTGTCAATTCAGAATTTGACAGTACATTATCCATCACTTTGATTTAGTTGACAATATGTATAACACTGACTGGTGTTGTTGGTGTAAATAAGACAATCATTGTATTATTTTTATTGCAAGAAGTTTAATTAGTGAAAAATATTAGCCTTATTGTTAGAGTTATGTAATAAATCAATAGCTGATACACATTTAGACTAATTGTGCTAAAGTGTGAGGGTGTGCTTAAAATTATATGAGCCACATCATGAGATAAAAGATGTTTGCCTATGCGTAAACAAAGGCGCAGGTCAGCTTTGCAGTAACTGCAAAGCTGATCAGCGTCTTTGTTTTCGCTACACGGGTAGTACAACTCCATTACATTGTACTTTCTAAATCCAAAATTTTCAGCCTCCAGCTGTCATCTGTAACTGTACAGGCTGCTTTGTGTCGGACCTGGTCGGAAACCCGGAAGACTGTTATTCTCCCGTCATGGCTCATATGCAAATTTTGGTAGTTTGTGATGAGTAAAAGACTTTTTAAGTTTCATATAAAATAATATATTGCGCAGTAAACCACCCTTGGTGGGTGATCGTGCTTTTCCTCAGACAAGCTTAATTTGCTCACATTACACAAGTAAATGTATTTAGTTATACAAATGTAACATGTAGCTATATACATGTATTTTACTAATTTATAACATTAGATAGCAAATTAGCAAACATTATAACTGACTAGACAAAGTACAGTAGCACACAAGGACTAATAAGCTCTTGCATAGATTTTGATATTCAAGTGTTCATAGTTAGCAAGGCTGCTTTGAGAAAATCAGGGTCTTACATACTACATGATATGTTTTCTTGTTTCGGAATCAATTAAGAAACAGTTAAAAGAAATGTTCAGTTTTCTTCTTATGTTAGAAATTGATTGTTTCCCCAGCCCAGAATCATAAGAGCCATGACACAAGAAAACTGGTCTTCGGGAGTTCTGACCCATTGCGACACAAACTGGCCTGTACAGTCACTGAAGATGGTTAGAAGTGTGAAATTTTGGATATAAGTAGAGGAGAAATTGTACTATCCATGTAGCGTAAACAAAGCCGCGCTGATGAGCTTAGCAGTTACTAACTGATCTGAGCCTTTGTTTTGGTATAGGCAAAAATTCGGTTTTCACATGCTGCTGCTCATAAAGCATGCTGTATACATCAAAATTTTATGAAGCAAAATATGGCCTCCTGTGTGGAAAATTTATACAGAATAACAATAAAGACATAGTATCATGAGTATTAAGCCTGTTATATTTGAGCCGCGACGGGAGAAAACCGTTCTTCAGGGTTTCCGACCAGGTCCAGCACAAACCGGCCTGTCCATGCAGTCTCAGAAAAGGGCTGAAATCTTGAAATTTGGCATTTAGGAAGTAGAGAAATTGTACTACCCGTGTAGCGAAAACAAAGGCGCTGATCAGATGTGGAGTAACTGCATGGCTGATCTGCGCCTTTGTATTCACATATGCAAAAATCTGGTTTTCTCATGACGTGGCTCATTTATTGTCCACAGATCAGTACATTAAATTTTGTATGTCATGTACATCATCACTACATGTATGCCTTTATGCCTCACACAGATCAGTCTTGTCTGTGTAATGAATACCCCTTACACTCCCTGTACATCTTGTTCAAAGATTGTGGGTTTTTGTTAGAACCACAGGTCTACTGCCAAGCCATAAAGGGACTTTGGCTCCATATGTGTGAAAATTGTATAAATTTTATTATCGCACCTGCTTATAGCAGGATGCGATATAGGAGTCCAAATTTCTGTCCGTCCGTTCGTTCGTTCGTCCGTTCGTCCGTCAACATTTACGTCGAAGTTTGGTTTTCTCGACATCAGAGATAGCTGCGAGTCTGAAACCTTGCATAGTAATTGTCCCTGACATACTCTTTAAGCACGCACCTTAACCCGGTGGCTTTGACCTATATTTCACGGTCCACTGACTTTGAAAATATTTTACGTCGAAGTTTTGTCAACATTTACGTCGAAGATTGGTTTTCTCGACATCAGAGATATCTGCGAGTCTGAAACCTTGCATAGTAATTGTCCTTGTCATACCCTTCAAGCACGCATCTTAACCCGGTGCCCTTGACCTATATTTCACGGTCCACTGACTTTGATAATTTTTACGTCGAAGTTTGGTTTTCTCGACATCAGAGATAGCTGCCAGTCTGAAACCTTGCATAGTAATTGTCCTTGACATGCCCTTCAAGCATGCACCTTGACTCGGTGCCCTTGACCTATATTTTACGGTCCACTGACTTTGATAATTTTTACGTCGAAGTTTGGTTTTCTCGACATCAGAGATAGCTGCAAGTCTGAAACCTTGCATAGTAATTGTCCTTGACATACCCTTCAAGCATGCACCTTAACCTGGTGCCCTTGACCTATATTTCACGGTCCACTGACCTTAAAAATTTTTACGTCGAAGTTTGGTTTTCTCGACATCAGAGATAGCTGCGAATCTGAAACCTTGCATAGTAATTGCCCTTGACATGCCCTTCAAGCATGCACCTTGACCCGGTGCCCTTGACCTATATTTCACGGTCTGTTGACTTTGCCCGATGCAGGTGCGATATCGACCTCCGGAGTTCTTGTCTGTTAAGGAATTTAAAGTTTCAAACGCAGCTCCATTGAATCAAGGCATCTTTCTTGACATTTAAGTTGCAAAGCCTTTCATCTAGTATTACTTTAAGCAATGACAAAATGTCGTAAGAACACTTTATGACCAGGTAAAAAAAGTCACCTCGTACACACAGCACCCAGGAAACTATAGATATCGCAATAGCATGTATTGCACCTATTCAATAAACTTAAATTTCAAATTTCACAGGGCTAGACTAAAAATAAACATTTTAGAACGTTTTTTGTTTCTCCTGAAAAATTTACTGATGTGCACTTGTGAGGTTTGTAACAGAGCATAAAAGTACCTTCAAAACCTTATCATATGAGCCACATCATGAGAAAACCAACAATCTTTAATGCAAAAACAAAGACGCAGATCAGCTTTGCGGTAACCCAAAGCTGATCAGCACCTTTGTCTTTCGCTACACAGAAAGTGCAAGTCCTCTATTTTTATCGCACCTGCTTATAGCAGGGTGCGATATAGGAGTTCAAATTTCTGTCCGTCCGTACGTTCGTTCGTTCGTTCGTCCGTCCGTCCGTCAACATTTACGTCAAAGTTTAGTTTTCTCGACATCAGAGATAGCTGCGAGTCTGAAACCTTGCATAGTTATTGTCCCTGACATACCGTTCAAGCACGCACCTTAACCCGGTGCCCTTGACCTATATTTCACGGTCCACTGACTTTGAAAATTTTTACGTCAAAGTTTTGTCAACATTTACGTCGAAGTTTGGTTTTCTCGCCATCAGAGATAGCTGCGAGTCTGAAACCTTACATAGTAATTGTCCTTGACATACCCTTCAAGCACGCAGCTTAACCCGGTGCCCTTGACCTATATTTCACGGTCCACTGACTTTGATAATTTTTATGTCGAAGTTTGGTTTTCTCAACATCAGAGATAGCTGCAAGTCTGAAACCTTGCATAGTAATTGTCCATGACATACCCTTCAAGCACGCACCTTAACCCAGTGCCCTTGACCTATATTTCATGGTCCACTGACTTTGAAAATTTTTACGTCGAAGTTTGGTTTTCTCGACATCAGAGATAGCTGCGAGTCTGAAACCTTGCACAGTAATTGTCCTTGACATGCCCTTCAAGCACGCACCTTGACCCGGTGCCCTTGAACTATATTTCACGGTCTATTTACTTTGCCCGATGCAGGTGCGATATCCACCTCCGCGGAGTTCTTGTCTAAATCCATTGCCATCTTCTGTGTTGGACCTGTTCGGAAACCACATTGTTGGTTTTTATCGCACCTGCTTATAGCAGGGTGTGATATAGGAGTCCAAATTTCCGTCCGTCCGTCTGTTCGTTCGCTCGTTCGTCCGTCCGTCCGTCCGTCAACATTTACGTCGAAGTTTGGTTTTCTCTACATAAGTGATAGCTAGGATTGTGAAACCTTGCATAGTAATTGTCCTTGACATACCCTTCAAGCACGCACCTTGACCCGGTGCCCTTGACCTATATTTCACGGTCCATTGACTTTGTTAATTTTTACGTCGAAGTTCCGTTTTCTCTGTATCATTGATAGCTGTGAGTGTGAAACCTTGCATAGTAATTGTCCTTGACATACCCTTCAAGCACGCACCTTGACCTATATTTTACGGTCCATTGACTTTGTTAATTTTTACGTCGAAGTTCCGTTTTCTCTGCATCAGTGATAGCTAGGATTGTGAAACCTTGCATAGTAGTTGTCCTTGACATACCCTTCAAGCATGCACCTTGACCCGGTGCCCTTGACCTATATTTCATGGTCCATTGACTTTGTTAAGTTTTACGTCGAAGTTCCGTTTTCTCTGCATCAGTGATAGCTAGGATTGTGAAACCTTGCTTAGTAATTGTCCTTGACATACCCTTCAAGCACACACCTTGACCCGCTGACCTTGACCTATATTTCAAGGTCCACTGACTTTGTTAATTTTTATGTCGAAGTTCCGTTTTCTCTGTATCAGTGATAGCTGTGAGTGTGAAACCTTGCATAGTAATTGTCCTTGACATACCCTTCAAGCACGCACCTTGACCCACTGACCTTGACCTATATTTCACGGTCCATTGACTTTGTTAATTTTTAAGTCGAAGTTTGGTTTTCTCTGCATCAGTGATAGCTGTGAGTAAGAAACCTTGCATGGTAATGTGTATTTTGCCCGATGCAGGTGCGATATCGACCTCCGTGGAGTTCTTGTCTCATGATGCAGCTCATATAAATTTTAGATATGATCAAACATAAGGCTGTAATTGTGTGCCAAGAGAATGTATCTGATACAATGTTATGGAGGAGACAAGCTCATGAGTTGTGCCAGAAATATTGCATTCAGGATTCTATTTGAGCAGCGATGCGAGAAAACCGGTCTTTGGGGTTTCCTACTAACTGCAACAGAAATCGGCCTGTACAGTCACAGAAGCAGGCTAGAGGTCTAAAATTTTGGCTATAAGTAGAAGAGGAATTGTACTATCTGAGTAACGAAAACAAAGGCGCTGATTAGCTTTGCAGTTACTGCGAAGCTGATCTGCGCCTTTGTTTTTTGCATATGCTTTTTATCGCACCTGCTTATAGCAGGGTGCGATATAGGAGTCCAAATTTCTGTCCGTCCGTCCTTTCGTCCGTCCGTCTGTCCGTCAACATTTACTTCAAAGTTTGTTTTTTTTCGACATCAGAGATAGCTGCGAGTCTGAAACCTTGCATAGTAATTTTTCCTGACATACCCTTCAAGCACGCACCTTAACCCAGTGGCTTTGACCTATATTTCACGGTCCACTGACTTTGAAAATTTTTACGTCAAAGTTTTGTCAACATTTACGTCGAAGTTTGGTTTTCTCGACATCAGAGATAGCTGCGAGTCTGAAACCTTGCATAGTAATTGTCCTTGACATACCCTTCAAGCACACACCTTAACCTATATTTCACGGTCCACTGACTTTGAAAATTTTATGTCGAAGTTTGGTTTTCTTGACATCAGAGATAGCTGCGAGTCTGAAACCTTGCATAGTAATTGCCCTTGACATACCCTTCAAGCACGCACCTTAACCTGGTGCCCTTGACCTATATTTCACGGTCCAATGACTTTAATAATTTTTATGTCGAAGTTTGGTTTTCTCGACATCAGAGATAGCTGCAAGTATGAAACATTGCATAGCTATTGTTCTTGACATACCCATGTGCATGCCCTGAACAACACATGTGCATGCCCTGAACAAGACTGAACATGTACATGTATACATACATGTATACAATTCTGACATCCATCGATAATACCAGTAGTGAAACTAGAAACCTCTCTTGGCATTGTAACAGTTAAGTAGCAGAAAGGATAGAGAAAAAAATCAAATAATGCAGGTTGAAACTTAAAAGACTGCTGTAAAACCAGATTATTTGATGCATTTCATTTCCCAGTTACCTGGATTTTTGATGAAAATTAATTATTCTTCTGCCAGCTGTATGGTTTTGATAATTTTTGATGCAGTGTCAAGCTTACTTACAGTAATGATCCTAGATTTTTGCATCAAGAAAACATGTCCATGATAAGTATACCCCCTTGAACCCCACTTTTATATATAGAAAAATGGGATGTGAAGGTTTACCTGTTTTCCTTATTTTTGCTCCAAAACAAAGATTGTGGGTACTTGATAGACAGTGTACCCACATTCAATGTTTTTAATAGTATAGTGGCCCACAGTATTGCAGAAAAAAAAGGTCAAAAGTCATGATTAATTTTCTTGATTTTTAGTCAGTATTGGGTGAAAAATGATAAAAAAGACTAAAGTGTCTGTATTTACATATACTATTACAATGTAGATGTATACATTTATAAAAGAAACAGAATGAGTTGCGATTAAGTGGTGTGATAGCTAAAACAATGTTTTAAGCACTATCTTTTCTTTTGATATAAAAGTAAAATTCTCTTCCTTGAGGTGTACAAAATAATTGATTTGTTAGTCACCAGTGTTTTAAATCACAATAACACTAATAAACAATAGGAACACATTTTATATGAACAGTAATTGCTGTATTTGTGGTTTCCTACCACAGCAAACACAAGTCATTAAAGCCTGGTGTCCTTTTTATGGGACATAGGCAAACAGCAGAATGCAGCATACCATCTTGGTCTATTCTGTTTGCTACAAGTAATTTTATCGACAAATGAAAAAAACACAACTGATGCCCCCCAAAAATGAAAGCATACTTTAGTTATCCATAAATAATGATAACGTTGGGCAGTATGCATGTATATCACCATAATATTCGAAGATCTCCTCTGAAACTGCATGGCCAAATTTAACTTGAAGCATCTATAGGAAGAGGGAATCAATGTGTTTATAAATAATCCAGGTCACATTACCAAGATGGCTGTCATGCCCATATTTGGTAAAAACACTTAAAAATCTTCTCCACAATTGATGAACAGAAATTTCAAGGAATTTGGCATGTAGCATCAGGGATTAGAGTGTGACAATGTGATTATAAGTCATAACCCTGTGATGACCTTGACCTATTTTTATATTTTCACAATGCAGCTCAACTAGCAATCCTCGTTTTGCAAGTACATGTAGGTTGGAACAGGATGTGCATCTGTACATTGTTCTCAAACCTGATCAGCTATAATTGCAGCCACTAAGGTGGACACATTTATTTATAGGTAATTTTATCGCACCTGCTTATAGCAGGGTGCAATATAGGAGTCCAAATTTCTGTCCGTCCGTCCGTTCGTTCGTTCGTCCGTCCGTCCGTCCGTCAACATTTACGTCGAAGTTTGGTTTTCTCGACATCAGAGATAGCTGCGAGTCTGAAACCTTGCATAGTAATTGTCCCTGACATACCCTTCAAGCACGCACCTTAACCCGATGCCCTTGACCGATATTTCACGGTCCACTGACTTTGAAAATTTTTACGTCGAAGTTTTGTCAACATTTACGTCGAAGTTTGGTTTTCTCAACATCAGAGATAGCTGCGAGTCTGAAATCTTGCATAGTAATTGTCCTTGACATACCCTTCAAGCACGCACCTTGACCCAGTGCCCTTGACCTATATTTCACGGTCCACTGACTTTGAAAATTTTTACCTCGAAGTTTGGTTTTCTCAACATCAGAGATAGCTGCAAGTCTGAAATCTTGCATAGTAAATGTCCTTGACATACCCTTCAAGCACGCACCTTGACCCGGTGCCCTTGACCTATATTTCACGGTCCACTGACTTTGAAATTTTTTACGTCGAAGTTTGGTTTTCTCAACATCAGAGATAGCTGCAAGTCTGAAACCTTGCATAGTAAACGTCCTTGACATACCTTTCAAGCATGCAACTTGACCCGGTACCCTTGACCTACATTTCACGGTCCATTGACTTTGAAAAATTTTACGTCGAAGTTTGGTTTTCTCGACATCAGAGATAGCTGCAAGTCTGAAACCTTGCATAGTAAATGTCCTTGACATACCCTTCAAGCACGCACCTTGACCCGGTGCCCTTGACCTTTATTTCACAGTCCACTGACTTTGAAAATTTTTACGTCGAAGTTTGGTTTTCTCGACATCAGAGATAGCTGCGAGTCTGAAACCTTGCATAGTAATTGTCCTTGACATGCCCTTCAAGCACACACCTTGACCCGGTGCCCTTGACCTATATTTCAGGGCCCACTGACTTTGAAAATTTTTACGTCGAAGTTTGGTTTTCTCGACATCAGAGATAGCTGCGAGTCTGAAACCTTGCATAGTAATTGTCCTTGACATGCCCTTCAAGCATGCACCTTGACCCGGTGCCCTTGAACTATATTTCATGGTCTATTGACTTTGCCCGATGCAGGTGCGATATCGACCTCCGTGGAGTTCTTGTAATATTTTATATATAGGGAGTGTGGTAGCCTAAATTGATGTAAGATCTTGAAGTTGGACATTGGGCTCTGTCCCAACATTGCTGAAAAATTGTGAACTGAACTTCCAGGGACGTTAATCTCAATACAAACAATTAATCATAACATGTTATTTTCATTTCAGTATGGTACAAGGCAGTACAAGGTTTGATGTCGGTTGCCATAGCGTCCAGTTTATTGTCACTCATCATTGGCTTGTTTGCTCTATGCTGTGACTGTAAAAGTTGTAACCCTAACCATGCTGTCGCAGCATTTATCAACCTTACTTGTAAGTTTTTTATAATTGTTATGTCAGTTTGTTTGATTGATTTGCAGGGGTTATTCTGGCCCAGAAATACAATGAGAGAAAATGGCTCATTCAGCCTAAATTGGCGAGATTTTACAATAATTCTGCCAATTTCAATGAGCTTTTTGTTTAAAAAATGAACAAATCCCTCACAATCTCCCCAGAAAATAATCCCTGGATTTGATACTTAATGTCCCAGTCAACAGCTACGGTCATGTCAGGACATGGCCTCCATTTTATGGGACTTTTACCCAAAATGAGGGTCTCATGACATCCACCAAGTGTGTATTGCAGGGCCATGTTTTTGCATTTGTTATTAAATGTTTACAGGAAGTTAGATGCAATAAAAATGCAGTTACTTTGCCCTTGAATTGATTTGAGATCCACTCAGACATGTTTGTACATACTGTATAATTTTAACATGTCATTTTAGATTCAAGAATGTCAGCTTTGAAAGAATAAATTATCTACTTAACTAAAGTCAAAAGGATGTACTTCTGTGTTTTTGTCAAACATATTGATTAAATGAACTAAATTTAATTATAAATAACTTATATCTGCATGATGACCCTGATAGATAACTTTCCAATAATTATGAAGATGGAATGAATCAATTTACATGCTATACATGTACATGTGATGCAACCAGGGCCCAGTTGTTAAAAACTTTGTCAGCTAAATGCTGTTGTTAAGCCCTCAATTTGTTAACTATATTGACGTCAAAAGCAAATACACTGTTATTTTTTGTTGAACAACCAAACTACTTTTAATCTGTTCATGCTCTGTAAACTATTCATTTCTTTTTCCAGTTTTACTGCTAGCTGCATCCGTGTGTACATTTGGAGCCAAGGCCCACATGGACCACCAGGCTGTTGTAATACCAGAACAAGGTCGCCATGACCTGCCACTGTTTGGTTGGAGCTACTGGGTTGCCGTGGGTGCTAGTGTTATGGCCTTAATCTCTGGTTGCTTATACTTCTGTGTGGGGAGGAAGGAGTCATCTAGAAACTACTACGATTAATACCAGGGATCATCATAATTTATAGTTTTATATTACATTTTAGAAAAGATACAGTTATGTGCAAAGGACTACATAAGAGTAGTATTCGATGCTAATTGAGCCCCGACGCGAGAAATCCGGTCTTTAGGGTTTAGACCAGGTCTGACACAAACTGGGCTGTGCAGCTACAGAAGGAAGCTAGAAGCTTGAAATTTCGGATTTAAGTAGAAGAATTGTACTATCCGAGTAGCGAAAACAGGCGCTGATCAGCTTCACGGTTACCGCGAAGCTGATCTGTGCCCTTGTTTTCGCCTATGCAGATTGTTGGTTTTCCCATGTGGTGGCTCATTTCCTCATAAAAACCTGTGCTGTGGGTACTCAGAATCACTTTGCCGATGCAATTTTAATGAGTATCCACAACATAGGTTTTTTATGAAGAACACAAATACCAACAATAATTGTCATCAAACATTACTCCGAATTGTATGTCTAGAGATTGTAGAGCATACTATTTTATCTCATCTGTAAGCATCTTACAGTAACTTCAGGGTACTTTTTGGGCTTAAAGCCCCTGTGTTCTTCCATACAACATGTGCAGCAGTGGCTTAGCATACTACATGTACATGTACAATGTATCTAGATAGCTGGAAAAGATTTTGTGAACAAGAATGGCTCACCTCTTTGGTATTATTTTTCTTTGGTTGGGATGAGTTAATATGGTTGCACTGATCGATGCTCCAAAGGCTGAACAGAATTGGATTGTACAAGTATTTTTGCAGAAATTTTTGCAGCAAGTTATATTCATGTTTCTTGTGACTCCCAAAACAAATTGCTTGCAAATTTAAACTGATTTACACAAGTTTTAGTGCTTATAAACGAGACACAAAAGCAAAGTGTTCAAATAACTATCATGACTGTAAACATTAATTCCTAGAAGAAACTAAACAGAGTTATATTGTGTTTGGTTCTCTGGGGTTAAATAATATAAATGTTTAGATGTACATAACACAGTAAATATAAGTCATAAAGTCCACCTGTCCAATATGTTTGATTCTGAAAATGTAACATCTTCATTATCATATTTTTCTCTCTCCATTATAGAGAAACAGGGTTAAATCACAGCTGTTCATGTTACTGATAACCAACTAATGATAGAACTAAGAAAATCAGGGGTACCCATTAGCATGAATATACGCTGTAATTTCATGTATACCCCTTTTGAGGGAGTGTGATGGTGTAGTGGTAGAGCGTCGGACTCCGAATTGAGAGGTCCTGGGTTCTATCCCCACAAGCGGCACCATGTTGTGTCTTTGAGCAAGACACATTAACTCCCTACAGTACTGGTTAAACCCAGGAAGCATTGGCTCCATCCCGACATGACTGAAAAATTGTTGCCTGGGATGTGAAGCCTCAATACAAACAAAATTTCCATTCCACTTTGATAATAGTCAAACAACTTGTTGAAAAGTTTAAACATTTTCTAATTCTTGCTTTAAAATAGAGATTTTTGGTACATGTTAGAATCGCCTTTGCGATGACTTTTCAAAGGCCTTTAATCTTTCAAAGACCAGATTAAATGTTGTTTTTGGTTGTAGTAAGTGATAATTAGAAGGAAATTTTATTTAACTTTTCAAAGGCAACATTGAAAAATTAAGCGCACAGTTCACCTATTAGAATGAATACAATGTACGCTTCTCAAATTAATAAACATTTATTTACTTGTAATCCGTGTGTTCATTTGCATTTTGTTTTTCAAAGTCATTTTCAAAATATGATCAATAGCAATGAAACAACATAAAGATGTCAGTTAACATCACATATTTATCATTGCTTAATATTTTGCAACATAATATGTATGCTAATTGCACTATTTATGACTTATTTTTGTCTCAGCAAACAATGCAAGCCCAGAATTTTTTAGTGTGTGAAAAATTTGGCCTTCATGGAATCACTGTGCCATTACATATGAGCCTGTGCGTGAGAAAACCAACAATTTGGGTTTATGACCTGGTCCAACACAAACAAGGCTGTACAGTTACAGGAGATGGCTAGAAGCTTGAAATTTCGGATTTAAGAAGAAGAGGAATTGCACTATCCGTGTAGCGAAAACAAAGGCGCTGATCAGCTTCGCGGTTACCGCGAAGCTGATCTGCGTCTTTGTTTTTGCATATGCAGATTGTTGGTTTTCTCATGAGGCGGCTCATATAATGTTCTTTTGTAGAAGCCATCATTCTTTAAGTTAAAGCAAGGATTGCCAATTAGAAAACTTCAAAACTTCCCATCAGGAAAACATGTCCATGAAAAGCAGTTAAAAGCTCTTAAAACCCACTTTTATATCGTAAAAATGGGGTATTCAGGGTTATACTGATTGTTCTTATTTTTGATAAAAAAAATAGATTGTGAGTACTTGTTAGGACCGCTTTGGCGAGGCGGTTGTAACTTTTACGTGTACCCACAATCAATGTTTCGAGCGAAAATATTAAAAATATCAAAAGTTTTCCAATGAAATTTTCAATTTTTGCTTCAGAAAAAGAATCTCTGTATGGGCAAGTTTTCATAATGTTCTTGGCTGTAGAGTCTGGATTGTAATTCCAGTTTATGTTTGGCTTTACAAAATTCATGTTATAACAAAGAACTGCTTGTCATGCACACATTATTGCCTTAGGCCACTTTAAGAAGTGTATATTGAAGGACATTATACTGCTGTTTTCTTTGAATGAAACATGTTCATATATTGTCATGAACTGTGTGGGCCATGCCATGTGAAAACCTGATTGTCGCATGTGCAAAAACCAAAGGCACAGATCAGCTGTGCATGACTGCAGTGATCATTTGTGCATGACTCTGCAGCTGATCAGCACCTTATTTGCTACAAAAGAGAATACAGCTAATTTTCTTCCAATATGCAAGCTCAAAATACCAAGCCTCTAGCAGTCTTTGTTACCTATTCATCCCCCCTTGACAGAAAAGATGTCATGTCGGGTTTTGTTGTGATAAGGATCATATTGTCATGTATTACATGTGCCATGACAGAATGTCAAGTTGTATCTAATTGCAAGTGTCATAGTCTTCTACATTGCAACTCTAGCATTACTTGTACATGTATAGTTGGATATGCATGTTTCATTATTTGTGGCATGCTGCAATAAAAAAGCAACAAATAAGCCCAGTATACACAATTATATATAGTAATGGCAATTTTCATCAGTCTTATTATTTAATTGTATTAAGTAGATTCAACACATTAAGACATAATTAATTTGATTTCTTGTATGGTATAGTTTTATGATAAGATGTTAATGATTTAGTACAAGGTTTAGCATAATATGAGACTCAGCTGTCTAGAAACTGAGCCAGAGCACCACAAAACCTGGATACCTCAGTTTAGACCACTATTTGTATGATCTGTTCTGAATGTGAAGTAAAGTACAGGGCCCGAGGTTATAAAACTTTTTTCATGCTCAGCTCAGCTGAGACTAAAATTCATCCTGCTCATAAATGTTAAAATGCTAACAATTGTTGGCATTTTAACATTTATTAGCAGGATGAATTGCAGGCTTTGGAGTTCTAAACCATCAATTTCAATAGATTTTGGGCTATTTCAGTATTTATAAGCGGTTTAAATTTCATGCTCAGATGAGTTGAGCATGAAAAAGTTCATAACTTTGTACAGATTACACTTGGCATTCACCTGCAAAGGGTTTTTAAGATCAATTTCTTTGCTATACAAACCAGGGATTTTCTTGGCAATTTTGGGAAGGGGCCCTAGGGCCTTTCAGATTGGGAAAATTAGCGACGTAAATACTAAATTTGGGAAATTTTCATAGCATTCAAAGTCAATGAAATTTTCCTCTGACATAGTAAATTAGAAGATATTTTATTGAAATTCAGGAAGTAATACTTTATTTTCAAATTTAAACATCAATTCTAACAGTAGAGTTTGAATTCAACAAAGTATGAAACTTTTGAAAATTATTTTCTGTTGTGATTGGGATTTTTTTTTCTCCAAATTGGGAAAAAAGTCACCTAAATTCCATTGGGAATGGGGCCTTATTTCGGCCCCTGAGACACCCGAAAAAAATCCCTGCAAACATCAGTCTGAAGGGTTTTCTGTGCTGTGGCCCAGTTGAACTTAAAATTTTCATCTACATCATTTTAAAGAACAAAGATAGTATATGTACATGTTATATTTAAACAACAGAGGTTGTGTTTTATTTTCATGCAAGTACAATGTACACATGTATTCTGTTGTGCAAGTAAGGATTCGTTTGTGCACCTATAAGTATCCTGCCCAATATTAACTCATTTAAGCCTGGCGTCCTTTTTATGGGACATAGGCAAACAGTATAGCCCCAGATGGGACGCCGCAGAACGCGGCGTCCCATCTGGGGCTATTCTGTTTGCTTAGAGATATTACATCGAAAATTTGAACAAAATTTGAAAATCACTCCTGATGCCCCTAATAATGAAAGTGGACTCATCCATTTGATAATGATGGGAAAATCCATTCGTCAAATATGGGTTAATTGATGAGATCATTTACTGTATTGATGAATGTGCTGTATGGGTATGTCTCATGAGAAAAACTTGTCATATGGAGTATTCATGTGTGCACAGGACTTGTGCCCTTTAAACAAGTGAGCCACCTCATGGGAAAACCAACAATCTGCAAAGGCGAAAACAAAGACGCAGATCAGCTTCGCGGTAACCGCGAAGCTGATCAGCGTCTTTATTTTCGCTACTCAGATAGTACAATTCCTCTTCTACTTAAATCCGAAATTTCAAGCTTCTAACTCTTTTCTGCGCTTATACAGGCCGGTTTGTGTCGGTCCTGTTCGGAAACCACATTGTTGGTTTTCCCAGGAGGCGGCTCAAGTTTGTGTTGGTAATAATGATAGTGCAATTATGATGTTGCAAGTTTTATGAAATTGATGTAAATCCTGACAGTCAAAGGCTGAAAACTGTTGAATTTTCATACAAAAATGACATATTCAACAGTTTTATGAGCTGGCCATCAATTTATAAGATGAATGATATGTTATGTCCAGAAGCCAGAAAGTTGTTTAACTCATATAAGATTTGCATCCTTTTTATGGGACATAGGCGAACAGTATAGCCCCAGATGCGACGCTGCAGAATGTGGCGTCCCATCTGAGGCTATTCTGTTTGCTTAAAGGATTTTCATTGAAAAACCTATTAACAATTTAAAATCACTCCTGATCACCCTTAAAATGATAATGGATTCACCCAAATAATAATGATTGGCGAATCCATTCGTCATTAATGGGTTAAGGTCACAGGACACTCCTTAATAGATTCAAATGATCAGATTTATTGTTTTTCCTTTAACACAAGTGGAAACAGACTGGTTATCAAGACATCTACAGTTGAGAACAACCAATGCAGAAAGCTGTAAGGTGCAAATACATGTACCTGTCTGGGAACAACATTCTGTAGATCCGTGGCAAGGTGTTCCCAAACAGGTTTTTACTCCCTATTTTTGCTCATTATTATCCATGTTAATCAGGATAACATGTTCATGGAAACAATACCCCCCTCAAATCCCACTTTTATATAGTAAACGTGGGTATAACAGAGGTATACATATTTTTGCTTCAAAACATAGATTGTGGGTACACGTTAGAACTGCCTCTAGAGGCGGTTCTAACGTGTACTCACAATGTATGTTTTGAGCAAAAATAAGAGAAATTCTACCAAAAAAATTGCATGTTTTCGTAATGTTGGTTCTCAGTCATGTCAGTCATCTCTGGATAACTGGTGTGGAAACTAATTTTAATAGCACATGTATTTGTGGAGTGCAGTTGCTCAGTGACAGAGGGACAGATCAACCCACTTCTACTGAGCTACCCAGCTCCCTTCTCAATTAATAAGTTAGTGAACATCGTGAATATAGAGGTGTGCAGTACAGGTCAGCCTCATTGTATCGCTTTCTTTGGCATCTATAGAAACAGTGCTATATTGAGGTTTTTACTTTAGACATATAGCAAAATGATCAAGTAGGAGCTATGACATGGTCCTTTTATATAGAAAACTAAATTATAGTAGGCTGTGTTATGATGAGGTTGAAGTGTACATGTAATGAGCCCCGACGTGAGAAAACCTGTCGTAGGGGTTTCCAACCAGGTCTGACACAAAGTGGCTGGTACAGTCTCAGAAATAGGCTAGAACCTTAATATTTTGGGTTTCAGAAGCAGAGGAGTAGTGAAAACAAAGGTTTGCAGCTACTGCACAGCTGATCTGCACCTTGGTTTCACATGTGCAAAAATCTGGTTTTCTCACGAAGCGGCTGTAATGTTAATTTGCTAGTCATAGGTCATAGTGCTTTTACATGTAAATACTGCTGATAACTAGAATATTGAGGTCTAATTAACAAAATGAGCCATGTTATGAGGAAAGTAAGAATATAGTGATAAGGGGCCAGCTGTTTAAAAATTCACTGGCTTAACATCATCATTAAGACCTCAACTCGTTAAGTAAATGCGGACAACATAAGCAAATACACTGTTATTTTTGTTGATGAAATGTGAGAATCCTTTGCATTGCAAAGGATTCTCACATTTTATCAACAAAAAATAACAGTGTATTTGTAATATTCATTTCTGAAATTTTGACGAATTGTTAGTGTCTTAATTGTAAGTGTCCTTAATTTTGAACCGCTGGGCCCTAGATGTAAAGGAAACCTGTCTTTCAGGGCTCAGACCAGACCATTCAAACTACTTTATAGTCACAAAAGATTTGAAAATTAACATTTGGATTTATGAAATGGACTATTTATCAAGTTTAGGAAGTATGTGGATTGTACTGTGTAGCAAACAAAAGAGCTGACCAGCTGTCTGAGTTAAGGCACAGCTGATCAGTGTCTTTGTTGGTGAACATGCCAAAAGTAGGTTTCCTGGTGACATGGCTGAAAAAAGTAGTGACTTTTTTATATCATTATTTATTTTGTTTTATTCATACCAAAGTACCTGTATATTTGATTTTTTTAACATCATGACAGCATTCATGGAAGTTTGCTACATACGAGCCACCTCATGGGAAAATGTGGTTTCTGAACAGGTTCGACACAAACCGACCCGTACAAGCACAGACGCAGGCTAGAAGCTGGAAATTTTGGATTTAAGAAGAAGAGGAAGTGTTCTATCCGTTTAGCGAAAACAAAGGCACTGATCAGCTTTGCGGTTACCGCAAAGCTGATCTGCGTCTTTGTTTTCGCATATGCAAATTGTTGGTTTTCTCATGAGGCGGCTCATACATGTACATGACTTTTGTATATGTTTTACTGAGATATGGTATGGCAGGTATTAAACATACATGTATAAATGCCATGTATTTCAGTTTTAAAAAAAGACATGTAATTTAATTCATTTGAAATTGTTCGAAAAGGGGAAGCATAAACATGATAAATGACAGTGAAAGTAGGTCCACCAAAATACAGTATTTGTTGTTGGTGATACACACTGAAAAACACATTCTATTTTTACATAAAATTTAGGCGTCATCTTGGCAAATGATAGTATATCAAGCAATATCTGATAAAATGTTTAAATGAGCCACCTCATCATGAGAAAAATCAGCAATCTGCATATGCAAAACCAAAGGTGCAGATCAGCTCCGCAGTAACTGCGAAGGTGATCAGCGCCTTTTTTTTTCGCTACACAGATAGTACAGGTTCTCTTCTACTTATATCCAAAATTTCAAGCTTCTGACTGTAGAGCCCGGTTTGTGTCGGACCTGTTTGGAAACCACATTGTTGGTTTTCTCCTGACACGGCACAATTGATGAAATTTAACCTGTGGCATGATTGTCAATCAAGGCACGCCTTAAAGTACTTAACATTAAAACAAAAAAGTTAATAAAACTAAAAGGTAAACTATCAGTTACTGATCTGTTTGTGAGACAAGCCTAGCTATGACAAACATCTGTGAGAAAGGGGACAATAGTAATTGAGCCACTGCATGAAAAAACAACAATCTGAGTTTCCGACAAGGCCTGACACTAAGTGGTCTGTACAGACACAGAAGCAGGCTAGAAGCTTGAAATTTTGGATTTTAGAAGAAGAGCAATTGAACTATCCGTGTAGCGAAAACAAAGGCGCTGATCAGCTTCGCAGTTACTGCGAAGCTTATCTGCATCTTTGTTTTGAAATACAGAATGTTGGTTTTCTGATGCGACGGCCCAGTTTATACCATGAGTTTGGTCACATATTTCTCATAGCAATTATTACAGTAAAGCAAGCTCAGATAATTTTGCCCATCATTTGTCAAAGTAGCAAAATGCTGTTGTCGATCCTTGAAAACAATTAAAATTGAGCATATGATCAACAGATCAATGTGCCATGACTTCGATTTTAAAGGAGAACTAATAGCGATGTTTTCTGTTATCTGTTTTACCTCCCTACATGCAACAATTGAACAAGTACCTTTTTTAAATCAAGTTTTTGTACATTTCTTGTTCCTTTTGTTCGGTCTTATTTTATTTCTGTTTACACAGTTAGTCTGAAACAGACTTTTTTGGTTAAGATTTCTTTTTAAGTTCATTTTAGAATGATTCAAACAGCATTTTGAAATACAGATATATATTTTCATCATGTACAGTTTTATACAATGCCATCATTTTCATTGTTAGAGTGTTAGGTCATTTGGTTGTAATGTAAAGTTAGTCCATTTTCTAATTGCCATAATTATCATCATACATGTAATTAGTTCACCATATTTAAATGAGCCGCCTCGTGGGAAAACCAACAATGTGGTTTCCAACCAGGTCCGACACAAACCGGCCTATACAGTCACAGAAGATGGCTGGAGGCTGGAAATTTTGGATTTAGAAAGTAGAGGAATTGTACAATCCGTGTAGCGAAAACAAAGGCGCTGATCAGCTTCGCAGTTACTGTGAAGCTGATCTGTGCCTTTGTTTTCGCATATGCATATTGTTGGTTTTCCCATGGGGCGGCTCATATATTCAAATAAGGGCCACACCATCTTATGAGTTGTCTTTTTGTCATTTATAATATTGTGAAACAAATAGTCACAAATGTCAAAATTATTCATTAATTTTTGTATTTTGTCTTATGACTTGACTGTACTTAAGTAGTTAACGATGGGCAAATGGCATTACATAATAAAGGACCGTACACGAGTGGTCATTTCATATGAAGTTAGTTAAAGGAGCATATGAAATGAGCATGGGTGTAAGATTCGTTTTATCATATGACTCTGAAAAAAGATTTTATTGTTTCAAATTGGACATATTTCCAATGAAAAATTATATGGTTGTAATGGACATCGTCAATGACGTTACGTATTCCTGCAAAAGTTATTACATGTGTGGTCATCTTACTTTTTATTACATGACGATATCCACTGGAAAACAGCGATTTCATATCATAAATGAAGTTACATTACAATGTACCAGTAAAAGAATCAAATTTTCATGTTTCACATTTTTTAACAACAAATAAATGTGACCCGGTCCCAAGAGAAAAGCAGTCATTTAACAGCATTTTGAGCTCATATGTGGACCCAAATCTAGTTTAGAAGATATACCATAAAATCGCAGTGTAGCTTATATTATTATTTATATGTTCTGTGCGTAGACAGCATTTTGATATCCATTTGTAAGATATTTTTCAATATCATTTTACCACCATGGGAAGTTGTAGATTTATTTGGTTGTAATTGTACATAATACTCTGAGGAACATGAATGACTCACAGTTTTCTGGTATGCTGCTAAAGGTTTGGTATCAATAAATCAATTGAGGAGTTTTAGCAATATTCTTACCTGAAAATTCATATCTTCATCCTTTGCATTCATCTGTCTTCATGTGAGTGAGGAAATGCTGAACAAAATTAAATACTGTCACATCCAGTCCTGATGTGTTTTGGCTGTTAGAAAGCGCATGATACACTGGCTATTCCTGTTCCTATGTGTATTGCAAATGTTTGCTGTTTATTGTGCCATATATACCACCATGTAATTAATGTCAAGCTTTGTAAGTTTGTAATAAATATATTTTGGAGTAAATGAGCAGGCATGAAAAAAGCCTGCTCTGTTGCAGATCTATATACAGGTTGAGAAGGCTTAAAATACGCCATCTTAATTATAAATTAAAACATTCATTTGTATCTATATGTTCTAGCAATGTGCTTTGTTTCTTGATTACAGAAAGTAAAAATTCATGCAATAACGAAGGTGCTGATCTTTCACTTATTCAATTATGTTGTATGCATATGATATAATTAAAGAATATGCTGATAATAACCATTTGTACGCTGAAGGCCTAACATTACTGCAGTCTGACCATTCATATGTGATATATAAACTCATGCATAGGTTATATCTATTTACCTCTTTTAAATGTGTTAAACATAAAGTTGAATGCATATTTTTTTTAAAGAATCTTTTTATATGGATCAGCAAGGTTGAAACCATTTGTATAATTTAATCTTATACAATTCTATTGGCTTTTATATTATAATAATCAATATTGCATTCAGCATTTTCATTGGGTTAACCAATCTAGTCATGCCAATGCATTTTGCATTTGAAGATGTTTAAGAATAAGTATTCAATGAAATAAGTCAAGGCCTATTAAATGAGCCAATGCATCAGATAATCAGGAAATTCATATGCGAAAAAGACGCAGATCAGCTGTGCAGTTAGTGCACAGCTGATCTGCACTTTTGTTTTCGCTAAACTGATTGTACAATTCCTGCTCTTTTCTTAAATCCGAAATTTCCAGCCTTTTCTGTGAATGTACAGCCAGGTTTGTGTCTGACCAGGTTGAAACCCAAATTGTTGGTTTTCTGACACACAGGCTCAACTGCTTTGGCATTGCTTCTTACAACCTAATAAAAACAACAACAGGGCTTAAAAGAGCATCCTTTTGTATCAATGCATATGAAGTAGAATTAACATAATATAGTAGAACAATGCAATTTTTTTGTTGTCATATCATACAGGTTTTTAGCTGAGGGTCACAAATTTCCTGTAATGCACCAGTCGTGTGTATACCCGGCTCCCTAGGGCTAGGGAATAGCAGGGCTTGTAGCTTTTCAATTTTTAAAACCGTGCTAAAAGCCTGGCACTGTGGGGTCAGATTTGTGGTAAAATCCCTGCTAAACATTACGAAAACATGCCCATGCAATATACAGAGAATTTTTCAGCTGTAAAAATTGAACATTTCATTGGAAAAATTTGGATATTTTTAATATTTAAGCTCAAAACATACATTGTGGGTACACGTTAGAACCGCCTCGCCGAGGGGGTTCTAACGAGTACCCACAATGTATGTTTTTGATCAAAAGTAATAAAATTAGGTATACCCCCTCAAACCCCAGTTTTTCAATATAAAAGTGGGGTTTAAGGGGGTATATATTGCACAGACATGTTTTCCTGATGAAGCCCCAGATCCTTGGAGACTGACATTCACAATAATGTGGAACAACAGCTGGGAGATGTTCCATGAGAGAGGGGGATGAATTTCTACATGTAAATGTACAGTTACATTTGCAAATTGTTAAAATACAATATCTAATTTGAATTAATGTGACCATGTGTTGGCAGGAAATTTTTTATGAAACCCGGTTACATTATCCCCGGCACTGCCGGGACTCATCACAGGTTAAATCCTGGCATTTTAGCCCCGCTGTGTCCCCGCTATCCTGGGCCCTAGGGTGATCGTGGATACAAATGACTGGTGTATAATGTAAAATAAAGCTTCGATAGAGTGATGATTGCTCTTGAAATTTGGTCTAGCATAAGTTTCTGGTTTTTGATACAGAAAAAATTTTTTTTTTAAATGTTTTGTAATACTCAATTTATAATGTTTTAATTTTCCTTGGTCATATTTATATTTTTGTACCAGTCTAGAATGTTTGTATGCATGTACCATCTTTGTATGGTTTTCGTTTTCATTCTTGTAGAATTGTTCATACTGATATTTATAATGAATCTGGTTTTGGTAAAAGTGTTTGTGTTTCTTGCTATAACCCCAAATACCCGGTATGATAAATGAGCCGCCGCATGGGAAATCCAACAATCTGCATAGGCGAAAACAAAGGCGCAGATCAGCTGATCAGCGCCTTTGTTTTCGCTACATGGATAGTAGAATCTCTCTTCTACTTAAATCCAAAATCTCAAGCTTCTAGCCGTCTTCTGTGACTGTACAGGCTGGTTATTGTCAGACCTGGTCGCAGCTCCAAATTTTGTTTTCTCATGCACAGGCTCATTGAGATCTTTATACCTGAAAATCAAAGGGAAATAACTCCATATACGATTACATTACCAATTATTAAAAAAAAAAAAAAAAAACAACAAAAAAAAAAAAAAAACGGTAAATATAGAGGAACCACCATAGAACTATCTCTGTTAATAACAAAATGATAAATTCCAAAACAAAAGATAACCAATGACCATAAGCCTGCAGAATCAAACAACATAACACATGATCTTTGAAATTGTGAAAATAAGCTACAATGGATGCTGTAAAAAGTGTCTTAAAATTTAGTGGTTAAAATTTTAGGTAAACGTACTGCTTATCCGATCTTTGATAGCATGACCAGAATGTCACACTGCAAGAAAATGTATCATATCTGCTTGTTTAATGTGTTCGATCAGTCACGTTAAAAATAACCAGCCAAACATTGTATGGTTTGATATAAAGGGGACAAAACTGTATCATTTTCTAGGCGAACTACTGCAGGAGTGTCATTTCTTTGTGAGTAAAACTGCTTCACTGGGTGCTTCCTTCGTCCCGATACAAAAAGGTTTTGTTTGACTTTTACTGTAATAGGTCCCGATAGGATTTGGTTTTGTTTGATTCTAATTAGCTAAAGCCCCAGACTGAGAAAAGCCATCAAAAAATCACTTTTGGTGGCCACCTGTTTAGCACAAATTTCCTTGGTATAGTTGTTTAGTACTATCTTTAGGAAGAATGAAAACCAATGTTTTAATTTTTTTGGTCTTGCAAAAGTACTTTTATTCCGGGTGAAAATGCATGACCCTAGCTTGTTTAATCTGCGACATTAAGGACATTTACTTCTGGGTACCCCGGGGGGGGGGGGGGATGGGGGGTGGGGGGGGGGCTAATTTGGTCTACCTTGCACATCCCCTCCCAGGAGAACTTTTCAAGGATGCCAAATCATTCATTGGGACCCAAGAAATGCAAATCATTTTTGTTGTCAAAGATAAACTCTTTTGTTCTATGAAATGCATGGTTTCCATGGCAATCATTAACATGATTCTCGCACATGGGGTGTACATACATGATTGGTCATATTCCCACTGTTACTCATCCTAGACCACTGAACCTGGTCTCATTTTCAAGCTTAAGACATAGCGCTTTTAACCTATGGTAAGTCATGCAAGATGGCTAATTTGCATATTCATGAATTTTAATGAAAACATTAAAATGACAGAAGAAACATTAAGAAACCATTAATGAACTAATTTCAGGACCAAACTATCAATGTGACACTTTGTTATTGAGCCAGTAATATCATATAACAAATGTAATGATGTCATGGGCTTAAATAAAAATGATCTCATTTGCATATTCATGAATATTAATGAAAAAGTAAAAAATCGAGGAAAACAAGGGAAAAAACTGTAGCCATTGCAAGGTTTTGGATGGTTTATAAGATATACATGTATCTTGCATCACTGGGACCAATTCTCATGGCTGGCAGTGTAGTTAGAGGTGTCATTCAAATGTCATAAAATATTGTCCTAAACAATGAACGCATTTACATGATGTAAAATTACATAGTTTCCACTCCTACCCCTAGTCTGATTCTAATGAATAGGGTACTTTAAATATACATATACCAACAATAGCATACTCTAGAATACTATAATTGGTCTGATAGTGATGCATGGACCAAGCAATTTAACCTTAATACCTATTATTCAAATGGTTGCGTTTGCTTATTTATGAAAATTAATAAGATACATAAGAAATCTGTAAAAAAATAGTAATAGACATACAAAATCACTTGTACCAGAGCTGGTAACAAATTCAGGATCCATAAAAAAGTATCAACTGAATGGCAATGTACTATGTTCCTTAAGTATGATATAATACTGATCTGATTTCCAATTTCATGAATTATAATGAAAACTCTAGAAACAGGAATGAAAAAAAAGGAAAAATGAAACTGGTAAACATACAAAATGACATATATCGGCAACCAAAATCCCTAACATGCTGAAAATGGCATCAAATGGTTGCTAGGGCAAAACTATCCCATCTGTACTACAATATACGAGTCATTTGATTTTTTGCTTTATGAATATTAACAAAACCTTTCGAAATTAGAGGAAAATTACTGAAAAGTTAGGGCGGTATACATAGAAAATCACATGCATCTTGGCTACTGATAGACCTAGATAGCAATAATTGGTGTCAAATGATTGCTAAGAAATTGTTCTATAACCATGTAATCTGGTAAATAAATAATCAGCTATTTTTGTTGTATGGATATTAATAGGTTCTTTATGAATAAGAGAAAAATCAATGAAAAACGAGGGGGTACACCAACAAAGTCGCTTGTATCTCAGCTGCCAATATCCTTAGATAAATGGAAATGGTACCAATAGAATGCTGGGACAATGCACTATTGCCATGTGGTCTGATAGCTTAAGCATATATTATTGCATTTTCTAAATGTTACACAAAATTTTGAAAAATTGTGAAAATTACAGAAAATTGAAGATTGTGTTCCAACAAAATTTATTAAATCTTGATTGCCAGCACGCATGCTTTATATATCTAAACACATGGCAATAAAATAGTGCCCTACCAATAAATTGATGCCATTTTAATTTCTCTACAGCTCTTGGCAGTCAAGATATACACGATTTTGTTTGTGTACCCCTTCACTTTTCGTTGCTTTTTGTCTTATTTATAAAGATCTCATTCACAGTCCTACAACAAAACTAGCTTATTATTTATATATGAGTTAGCATGGTTATATAACATAGTCCTAGCAACCAATTATAGCTATCTAAGTCTATCAGTAGACAAGATATATGCGTCTTTCTATGTATACCTCATTATTTTCCGTATATTTTCCTCTAAATTCTGAAGGTTTTGCTAATATTATTAAAACTAAAAATCAAATGACTTATATATTGTAGTTTACGATGGTATAATATTGCTCTAGCAACAATATGATGCCATTTTCAGCACTTTAGGGCTTTTGATTGCCGAGATACAAGTCATTTTGTAGGTTTACCCGTTTAACATTTTCTCTTTTTTTCTCCATTTTTTAAAGTTTTCATTAAAATTCATGAAATCGAAAATAAGATTATTCCTATATCATACTTTAGGATCATAGTACCTTGCCATAACAGTTATTCGATACCTTTTCTAGTATCCTGGGTTTATTAACAGCTCTGGAACAAGTGATTTTGTACATACACCCCCTATTATCCATGAGTTGTTTCCGATTTCTTATGGTGTATTTTTTTTTTATTTTCATGAATAAGCATATCCAATGATTTGAATATTAGGTATCAAGGTTAAATTGCTAGGTCCATGAATCACTATCAGACCAGTTATAGTATGGTCCCAGGGATGCAAGATAGATCTTATAACCTATCTAAGCCCATGCAATGGCTATAGTTTTTTCCTTGTTTTTCCTTGATTTTTGACATTTTCATTAAAATTCATGAATATCCAAAGGAAATAATTTTTATTTAGGCCATTGACATCAATACATTTGTCATATGATATTACTGGCTCAATAACAAAGTGTCACAGAGATAGTTTGGGCCTCAAATTAGTTTATTTATGATTTTTTATTTTTTCTGTCATTTTAATGTTTTCATTACAATTCACGAATATACAGATTAGATGACTTGCATTACTTATCATAGGATAAAAGGGCTATGTCTAAGCGTTTAAATGAGACCAGGTTCAGTGATGTAGGATAAGTAACAGCAGAGATATGACTAATTTTGTAAGTACACCCTCATTTTCGAGAATCGCATTATAGAATGTCATTTGTAGCAGTATACATCCCATAATTTCAACACTTTTGCAAGACTTAAATTTACCAAACATTGGTTTTCAAGTTTCCAATGGGTTCCTCTACAAAAGGGTATGAATGAAATTTGTGCTACTTTCCGACCACCTATCATCATTTTTCTGATGGCTGGGGCTCTAACTAAATATCAGATTTTTTTTCTACAATGATTCCTAGAATTTGATCAATGATTTGATTCGATTCTCATTTATGACGTCATTGAAAGAATTTCAAGTCATAAAATAGTGCTTTGAATGCAAGTTTATATTAAGTTTTTATTTGAACCGATAAGAAGGGATATAAATTCTTACTCTGTTACATAGTAGAAAAAAATCAGATACCAAAATGTCAAACAAAACCTTTTTATATCGGGACTAAGGAAGCACCCAGTGTGCTTTGTGATCATAGTCAATTTAAAACGTATCATCGTTGTGGGCGTCGTAGGACAGAGACCTGTAAGTATCTTTCCCATACACCCCACTGTAATTTGCCCCAAGACAAGACTCATTCATAATCTTCACAACTAACCCCAACTTGTTTAAGCTGTGTTCAGTTATTAATAGATCCCTGCAATATTCAGAAATAAATTGACAACTCCTTGTGTTTGAACAATCGTCACTAGCAAGAAATTGACAACTCGAATTTGTTTATATTTTTTATTTGGTATAGGGGTAAATATTTACTCTGTATTAAAACAACAACATCCAGATCTCTTGATGTTGTATAAAAATGTACAAACATTCATAAATTACACATATTACATACTTACCTGGGACTCGGTAAATAGCATGGTGTATTCGTTTCAAAATATTCCGATTCGTTTTCGTATAATCATTCGCAATAAAATCACACCAGCCTCTGTAGCCTCTAAGGGCGAAGAAAACTGGAAATCCTGACCTTAAGGAGACGACAAATACCTATAATGTCTATTACTCGTATAAACAGTTGTTTCTGTTTAGGACCGAATATTTTGTATATTTATGCAATTTAATCTGATTTGTTCTTATCGTGTATATGCGAGGGGTGTTGTCTGTTGACTATGCCATTACCGTTGACCACGTGACAATTATCTACGATGAATACCAAGGTGATCATATTCAGGTGCATAAGGAACGCTCCTCTGGCGTCTTCATATGGCGCTATTTAATGCCACGAAATCGGTTTCCAATTTTATGATAATTTCATCTACCCTCTAAATCGTTAAAACACTTAACAGGGATTTTTTCTGCAATTTTGGGAAGGGGCCCTAGGGCCTTTCTGATTGGGAAAATTAGCGACATAACCCAGAATTTGGGAATTTTTCAAAACATTCAAAGATAATGATATTTTCCAATTTGACATAGTTAATTAAGTTTAATCATTTTAAATCATTAAATAATATCTTAAAATCAAAGTTTAACATCATTTCAAACAGCAGAGTTTGATTTTCACAATGTTTAGGAACTGTTGAGAATTATTTTAAGCTGTGATTGGGAATTTTTTCCTTCAAATTGTGAAAAAAGTCACCTAATTTGCATTGGGAACAGGGCCTTATTTCAGCCCCTGAGACACTCGAAAAAAATCCCTGGACTACCTTACAGATAAGTTTGGTTAATGCTTGATAGCTAGTTTAATGATGACTTTTTAAGTACATTTAAGTCATGGCTTTTCCTTTTACAATTTCCTTTCTACATATACGGCAGCACCCTCTCGTCGCGAGGATTGTGTGCAGGTAATTCAATTCAAATGTTAACTTTCTTAATGAATTCAAAATAAAACAAAAACAATGATCACTTCTATTTATGTCAACAAAATGCTGGCTTATAAATCATTTTAGAAGGCTCATCTACACAAAGGATGGAATCGATGCATTTCTAAAGGAAAACCCACCGTCTGTATCATCATGTCACGTGCTCGTCTTCCATTGTGAATTCTCGTCAAAACGAAGTCCGTTGAGATGAACAAAGAACATAATCCTTATCTAAATTTCCTAGAAAAATATTTACTGGAAAATGGTTGCAATGAGTCAAATTAGGACTTGTGTTTTTCTCAGGCCTACAGACCCATGTTGGACAAACAACGCTCAGCCTATTTACGTCACTTCCGGGTGAAGTCTAGGTGATAAACCAAGATATGAAAGGGCGGGTCTGCAGCGGATGAAGCTGAGTTTAAACCCATATTTGACGAATGGATTTTCCCATCGTTATCAATTGGATGAGTCCACTTTCACTTTTAGGGGTGTTAGGATTGATTTTTATTTTTTATCTCATTTTTCGATGAAATTTCTCTGTGCAAACAGAATAGCTCCAGATGGGACGCCGCGTTCTGCGGCGTCACATCTGGGGCTATACTGTTTGCCTATGTCCCATAAAAGGGACGCCAGGCTTAAATGAGTAAAGTGAGATCGTGAAAGGAGGGGAATTACAGAGCGTTTCTATGATAATTGAATTGAGCCGCGACGCACGAAAACCGGTCTTCAGAGTTTCTGACCAGGTCTGACACAAACCGGCCTGTACAGTCACAGAAGAGAGCTAGAATCTTGGGTATAAATAGAGGAGGAATTGTACAATCCGTGTGCGAAAACAAAGGCGCTGATCAGCTTCGTTTTCACATATAAAATGGATATGTACGTACGTATGTATGTGCTCCGCTAGGTTAAAAACAGAGCTGATCAAACTTAAAATGCGGGTGCTTTCAGAGCTGACAGAACTAAAAGTTGTGCCTTTAGAGCTGATGGAACTGAAATAGTAAGTGCATTCAGAGCTAAAAGAAAAAAAGGAAAGGAGGGGTTAATGGTGGCACCCTTACTACCTTATTATGGGAGCACCCACCCCCGGGGTAAAATATATGAGCCGCGTCATGAGAAAACCGGATTTTTGCCTATGCGAAATCAAAGTAACTGCGAAGCTAATCAGCGCCTTTGTTTTCGCTACACGGAGAGTATAATTTATCTTCTTCCTAAATACGAAATTTTCAGCCTCTAGCCATCTTCTGTGCTTGTGAAGCTCGATTTGTGTCAGACCTGGTCGGAAGCCCCGTCGCTGCTCATATGGTCGCAAGTAAATAAAACACCATCATCAGGTGCCTACAAGTAACACATCGTGTTGATTCAGATTTATTAGGGAACATCACTTCTATGAAGTAAAATTTGGACTTGCAGGGCAATATAGCTGTCATTGAAGAAGTACATGTATATACAATAAGCAAAATAAAAATAATGCTTCGTCATTAGAATCGCAGTATGCTACATAGACATGTCAGCATAATAGACACCAGGGTACTAGTCATAGCCACCGTTGATGGCGCTCCATTTTTAAAGCCCTCGGCCTCTTTCAATTCTTCTTCTGTCGGTTGATACCTCGAGTCCGGTCCGTTGTGGAGGCATTCACATCTACTGTGTGTCAGGTATAACCCGGACCGCTCACAGAAAGGGCAGCACACTCGCAAACCTTTTATCGAGCCCACATAGCCCGCGGTAGTGGCATTATTGAGACATCGTTTACAGAGTTCATCTTGCCAGCAGTCACCAGTTATGGCTGAAATGGAAATGAAGACATTAATTTGCTTGACATGCAAACCGCTTGTTGCGTTAAGCACAAGAGCCAAAAGGACACATGTGGGTGACCAGATGGCAAATGAGATGACCTATGCACCATTTCTTTACTCGTATGTAAAACGTGGGCTCGATATTGTCTTTTAAGAATTGTGGCGGCTCATACCTGTGTCTGTTTAATCTAAGACTAGTATAAAATAGATTTGTTCTACCATGTCGCTTTATTGTTCGATCAAAGTAATGCCAGCAGTCAGGATTTCGTTAACCATACAGTCGGGCATCAGAACTTGTTTTATTAATAGTGGACCAGTGTAAAATGAAAACAAATGGACACTGATGAGAAAATAGTTATTCATCATCATTAATTATGTAAATTATCAACAACAATTATTTGTACAAAACATATACTTTCAAGCATCATGTTCAGAACGCACCAATGATATGTCATATATGAAAAACCCTAAACGATGAGCCGCCATATCAGAAAACCATACATCTGCATATGCGAAACCAAAGAAGCAGATATAAGCTGTGCAGTAACTGCACAAATGAGTAACTGCACAGCTGATCAGCGCCTTCGTTTTCGCTACTCGGATATTACAATTCCTTTTCTACTTTGATAAAACGAAATCAAGTCTCTAGCCTGCTTCTGTGAGTGTTCGGACTGGTTTGTGTCGGAGCTGGTCCAAAACCCAGATTTTTTGTTTTCTCACGCGAAGGCCCAAATATTTGTGTATTCATTTTAGTGTTTTGCTACTACGGACTTACCATCTACAAGCCTTGCACCTACTAAAATTCCAAACAGCGCTGTCAACTTAGTCAATGTCACGTACATCTGTAACATAGTCATGCAATATGACTGTCAGACAGAATACACTGTAGTGAACATTATAATTGAGTGCACACGTGGGACCATGATTGATGCTTATATTATTAATTTTTAATGCAACTTGCCTGCTGCAAAATAAGTCGCGTTAAAATTTTAATATGGTGTTTTTTGCATATAACTAGTTTAAGCTTACTGATTGAAATCTTTAGTAATTTCTTTACTGACCATTTCAGAGCAGATCAGTTGTGGTTTATCTTTTTGTTGCCTGTTTTTCGTCTGTCTGTAAAGAGGATATCCACTTTCTGAACGTTCTGTCTGCCTCTCTGCTGTAGCCGTCATGTTTGTATTTGAACCATTGCGTGAGAAAACCAACAATTTGGGTTTCCGACCAAGTCCGACACAGATCGGTGGGGAATGATAGAAGATTAAAACTTTGGATATAAGTAGCAGAGGAATGGTGCTATCCGTGTAGCGAAAACAAAGGCGCTGATCGGCTGTGCAATTCTTGAAAAGCTGATCTGCGCCCTTTTCCGCATATGCAAATTATTAGTTTTCTGATGCGGCGGTTCATTTGATTGATGCTTGCTGGGTGGGTTTAAAACCTTGTCGGGGAAAAAGACATCGTGCTCTGCAGTTTTGTTGTAACATATTTGGTGGTATTTTGTGCTGTACCTTCTACATGTATACCGCCAGGTGTCTGGGTTGGGATTTTGATTTTAATTGAAGGATGGTCAAGTAGAAATGTGGGTCCCACCTATTGAGACCGTGGAAAATAGATGGACAGCTTGTGTCCTCATGCAAAGCTTATGTATGTAACTCACTGAACGACTACTTGGTTGCTGGTACCGCTTAGAAGGTCTGAGAATGCATATATTTTATCTTTAAATACTTACTTGGGTGGTTATACATGCACTATAGCACATTTCGAATATCATTGCATCCCCGTGTAGTTAAGCATCAAATGAGACGAACACATTTCAGTTGTATTTATTCCAGACCTATGCCTTCTAGTCTTACTTTATTAATTATATGTAAGAATGCATTTCATGCTGTCCGCACGACATCAATAAACCTCTAGTGTTTTCTAACATTCTAAAATAAACTTACCTTTAATTTACAGGTCCGTGTTAATTGTTTTCTGACAGATCCGTCAGTTTCACGCTCATTGCCAGTGTCGTGGTTATTTATATAACGAATGTATTTCATCAACATTCATACATTTCGTAAACAGTCATGCATTTCGAAACTGCCTGCTTTCGTTCATCAATACAAAATGCATTGGCCCGAGGATATTGCTTTAAGCCATACATTGCGGTTTTTGCACCGATGAGATTATTCATGTGCAGAAATGAAGATCAGGGGACTTAATCTGCTATAAGAAGCTTGACCATCGAATTTCCAATACCAGCGGGAGTTAGCGAGCCTAATACCTGTTATGACATTCAAGATAGAAACTGGTGGTTCGTCTCTCACTAATGAGAAAGACCATCATTATTTCTTGAATAGGTTCGTGTGTGTTGGTGAGTTCTTTGATGGCTGACTAGGCCAATTCTAGCTCTAAACTGTCGGTTGCAAGTAGAGCAAGTCAATGTCATTGAATCAGCTGGTGGCCCATTGGTATTGGCTTTGCGTTCTCTGCGCTTTCTTTCAGCTTCACAGATTCTCTTTTTTTTCATGGAGAGCTGCTCCTTTGTTGATGAGACCTCGCCACTTTGATCGCTCCTGTGCAGTCTGTTCCCAAGACCCAATTGGTATGTCAAAATCCTTCAGAGAGGCTTTCAGGGTGTCTTTGTAGCGTTTCTTCTGACCACCTTGAGAGCGCTTTCCCTCTTGTAGTTCTCCATAGAAGACTTTCTTTGGAAGTCGCTCATCAGGCATTCTTATAACATGGCCGGTCCACCTTAGCTGTGCTAGCTTTAAGACAGTGTGCATGCTTTGCATCCCTGCTTTCTTCAGGACCTCTGTGTCTGGGATCTTGTCTTGCCACTTGATTTTTAACAGCTTTCTCAAACAGCTTAAGTGGAAATGGTTAAGTCTCTTTGCATGACGCTGGTATACTGTCCAGGTCTCACATGCATACAAGAGGGTTGGAAGTACCACAGCCTTGTAGACTTTCAGCTTGGTGTCAAGCTTGATTCCATTTCGCTCCCAGACATTTGCACGGAGTCTTCCGAATGCCACACTGGCTTTTGCAATTCTTGCAGTGACCTCATCATCAATGTGCACTGCTCTGGAAAGAGTGCTTCCCAGGTAGGTGAATTTATCAACAACTTTCAGTTTTTCTCCATTCACAGTGATGGTTGGTTCATTGTACGGTTTTCCAGGTGCTGGCTGGTGTACAACCTCTGTCTTTTTTGTGCTGATTGTGAGATCATAGTTATCACATGACTGTGAGACTTGATCCATGGCTCTTTGCATTTTTGCCTCTGAGCTGGCATTCTTATCCATATCATCTGCATAGAGGAGCTCATCTAGCACATCGGTCTGCACCTTAGTTTTGGCTTGCAACCTTCTAAGGTTGAATATATTGCCATCAAAACGGTACCTGATTGGAAAACCAGTGTCACTGTCCTGAAAAGCATCCATGAGCATGGCAGAAAACATCATGCTGAACAGTGTTGGTGCCATAACACAGCCCTGTTTGACCCCATTTGTTACCTCAAAGGGTTCAGAGAACTCTCCATCATTTTGCACACGTGCCTGCATGCCATCATGAAATTGCCGCACCATTGCTATGAATCTGGGTGGACAGCCAAACTTGGCCATGATTTTCCACAGTCCATCACGACTTACTCTGTCAAACGCTTTGGACATTCAAGATAGAAACTATCGCCTAGGTAATATGCCCTCAGGCATCGAATGCGCCGAGTTAAGGTTTAGATCTACCTGTAGAAAGGTACAAGTAGGAGATTTGTTCCGTTTTGAAATATGACTTTTGGATATCTTCATTGACAAATATTTTATTTTGAAACGAATCAACTTTACGTTCAACATCATGGTTATATTGATCTCGTAAAATTTTAAAAGTGAAAAAAAGAAAAAACAAAATAAAAGTCATAATAATAATGATAATAATAATAATAACCAAAAAGCGCTTCTGCACATACTGATCATCGGTATCTTAAACTTTTCATATAATTCATGTACATGAAACTCATGTAGCAAAACGATTCATTAAACTAACCACAGACGGAATAATAAGTAGACGGAGTTATTGTTTGAGTAACGCGATTTATCACGCCCTCTATCGGCAGGCAGAGCCTCCATGAGGCTATGGAGGACAGACAGGACGTAATTAGACGACTGGATCATCCGGGTTATTGTTTGAGCAGAATAAGAAGAGAAACTGTTTGTTAATATCAAAATAAAAAAAATCTCGAACTAGTTTGGTGTTGACCACAGATCCAATAAAATGAATATGATTTTGAAACAAGTGCATGTAAAAAAATTATCCTATTTTGATTATCATCCCAACATGACTGAGACATTGTTATATGGGACGTAACGAAACAGCAACTGACTGCTTTGATTGCGTGGAGTATAATCAGATTTTATTTACATTTAAATGTAGCCATATGCATTCAAACTTTCAAATCTAGTTGCCGGTTTTTAAGTGTCACTGAATGACTGATGAGGGTTCATTACCCGAAATTGCACAGCATGGCTCACACTTCCTCCTCTTGAATGTCACTTTGTATCACTGCTTCCAAAAGATGTAAATATTATAACTTTATCGAAACCATTTTATCTTATATACGTTTCATCTCTTTCGCGCATACTGATCAATATCACATATTCGCTGCTTAATCAGCAGTCTTGAAGAAATCTGCAGTGTTTCTGATATATGCGAAATAAAAATGCCACAATCAGATAAACTGTTTGTGTTGAGCTAATTGATTTCGTGCATTCTGATCAATATCATGTGCTAATACCGGAATTGTTCGAAGACCCGAAAATAGACATTCTTGTGCTGCGACCCATTTTAAGGGGTCGGATATGCAAGTGTCAAATTCATGAAATAGCCGCTGCATCAGAAAACAAGCCTTTTGCGTATTCGAAAACAAAGACGCAGATCAACTGAGCAGTACTGTACAACTGACCTGCGCCTTTGTTTTCGCTACACGGTTAGCACGATTCATCTTCTTTCTAAATCCGAAATTACAAGCTTCTAGTCATCTTCCGTGTTTAAACAGCCCAGTTTGTGTCGTACCTGTTCGGAAACCACATTGTAAGTTTTCTCATGATGAGACTCAAATACTGTTTTTATAGTCAAATTTCAAACCCCAAGGCTACGAAGAGAAGAACGCGTGACCGTAAAAGATGTGACCCAAAAAAGGGAAAACTGAAAAACAGACATATTCGGCAAAATGTTATGTCAAGTCAAGAAAATTGATATACATGGTCAGTCGAAAGGAGAGAAAAATAAATACATACAATGTGATTTGCTCTCCATTTTCATTTCCCGGAAAACGAGATACCTAGGCTGATCCGAGTGACAGTTCCCCATATGGGGGCAAAGGGCAATTTTGCCAGACAGTGGCTGTTTCATAATGAAAATTTCAATGCTGTAAAACAATCATATAGAAAACATGAATGATGGAATTAAGCTAAAAGTGACAATTTTAATTGATTGACACCTTAATCACTGCTAGTTAAAGTGTGCGCACTACTTTCGTTAAATGTCAAAACAGAGGGACATGATATAGGAGAAAGACGACACATGATTGACCAAATAAGAACAAATGTTTTAATTCATTTATTGAGTGTCGCACTTTTGTGCATCTTTCTTTGGACCATACTTGTATTTTATTCATTGCCTTTAATGTCGGGTACACATACTGATATATATATATATTTATATAAAATTAAATAAAACAAATAAAAAAAAACGAAAATAATAAATAAATTATCACTATAAACTAGCGTAAGTAATACAATATTATGAAACATAAATGTAGTAGCCACTTTCAGTAAAATCAATAGGAGATACCTGTGAATTTCGGGCCCGATTTTAAAGCGGAAAAATAAAATTTTGTTGGTCTGGCATTAGGATTTTCTGAAGTTTGACCCTATTTATTTTTATAGTAGGTTTTTGCAATTTATATCTTTAGAAAGATAATTTTATCCCCGAATAGGAACCATTAAGGAAAATGCATTTTGATTAAGAAATGATATTTATCTAGGCATTCGTCTAGATGAGGGGGTGCTTCTTTTTGTATTTTACAATCAATTAATAGAACATATGGGTCTAACATTTCTAACTGAGTTTGACTCAACTTTTTCTGTAGCAATTTTTTAAAAAAATATATCTTCATAAAGAGGATATTTTGTAGATATCTGAACTATTAAGGAAAACTAATTCATTTTAATATTTAATAGCGTAAAACGGGTTTTAAATGGCAGGTCCTATTTCGCCCCATTATATTTTGAGCACTCTACCTATCGGTATAATAATCCGATATCCAGATAAATTTGTGCTCCATTTCTGGGCATGTACAAACAAATGAAGCATTATTTGATTTAATTTACTTCATTAAAGTGGTATTATTGTTTGTGTTGACGAACACAAATATTAGGTCGTTTTTCTATTGACGTCCGGTGAGTTGCGCATGCGAGTTTTCATTAATATTTATATTTATATTAATCGTGCCTCTTCTGGAATCTCTTTCGTAGCAGTATAAAAATAAATCAGCTACGAGAGGGGCGCAATTTGTACCCATCGGGATTCCAACAATTATTGGGATTCCAATAAAGTACGAGTATTGCAAAACTATTTGCGACTTGCTCCCTCGATACACCATCAATATTAAATCAAAACATGAAACAATGAGAACCACACACAGAAGCATCGCCATGGAACAATCAGTAATACACACTAGTTTTACATGGCCATAAACTCACCCTCTGCAGTGTTAGTTAGTAGTTCGAACCTCGTGGTAAATCTCTAACTAGTCAATGAATCATCGAGGAAAACAAGCAGCATCTTTTACTTCTAAAGTTCAACCAGCCTTTCGCGAGTTATTCGAAATATCCACGTTTTACAAGGACATACCTCGTCACGCTAGAGAATTCATGCATTGCATCAGGATAATATGCCTGTGTATAGAATAGAACTCATAGTATACTAGGTTATGTATCTTTGTCTGATTTTTGCTCTAAAGTACTCGCTAGAACCAAATATATAGTCGACAATTATCTGATCGGTTATTCATTTCGGCAATAAATCAAGACAAACCACGTTTGTGACATGTGGTGCACTTAAATAATGAATGGAACAGTGGGTGTGGGAAAGTGACAGCAGTATAATCCTTGCAGTGTTTATTGTCGCACCCCCGTGACCAATTTCATCCCGTTTACTTGTTAGGTTAACGGAGCAAGGAAACAATGTGACATTTGCCTCGACTTGTTTACATAATGGGATTATTACAGATTCATTTTGATTTGCAAGTTCCGACAGCACATCACAGAGCTACGTTTGTTTCTCAATCGCTCCAAGGTCCAAATGAGTGCTTTCAAGTGTGGTCTAACTGAGATGTATGGTAAGACTGCCAAAAAGAAATCTGCGTGCTGGAGAGAGAACGTACCATTGCTTTGATATGGTCGCTCCAGATGACATTGTTATTGCGTTGTGTAGTTATTTTTAAAAGAAGAAATAACAGGAAATATTTTTTTTCAAAGTATTAGATTTTCAGACTTGCATAGAAATAATTAAGTCTCTCTCTCTCTCTCTCTCTCTCTCTCTCTGAAAATCACCTTATGATATATAGTATCGCGGTGTTTTGTACCAGGTGAAAAAGGGTGTGTGCTTTATATATAATTATTTCAGTTTTATTTTAGGTTAAATCGTAAATTCCGCGTGTTTGTTTTATCCATTGATGGAGATTGCCCCCATGCTGTCTTTAGATCAATTCTTGGTGATCGTTGTCAGCATCTACAAAATAAACAAGTTTCTGTTGCTTTCAGAAAACATGAGAGTGATTTACCGTTTATAGGTATAGGATTTTATATAATGACACATTGTTTGATCGAACGAACACTTAAAGCAATGACAAGATAGGTTTAGTGATAAACTTTTAAACAAAATATACTTGCTTTTATTTAAGTCTGTTCGATGACCTTTTTAATTATGCATAAGTTTATTGTCATGTTTATATTTTGACGGTAAATTTGAATATGAATTACTGTTTATCAAATCTCCTATGAAGGTATGGGTAAAAGACTACCAGACATAAATTTATTTAGAAACAACATTCATCCTTATTCCAATATATTACGAATAGATATACATATGAATGAAGGAAAAATTGTTAATCAATGTACCAAATGTCCATGTAAAGGTATTGTGCTACAAAGAGACGAATTACTATAGAGAGGATAATTCAGATACTCATTAAAATGTTAGTACAGCCTACGATATGAAAAGTTCCTAATGATTATTCCAGCAGGTAATGGACGAAGAAACAAGAAAATAAAAGAAGTACAAGTACCTTGGTCAGAAAAATCCGCATGATACAGTCTAGCCAGCAGCTTCCCCAGGAACTTGGCAAGTGTCCCCGTCAGTTTATCTTTTCCTGAAAGCAAAATCTATGATCATTATGAAAACAGACGATAAAAAACTGTAACAACCAATAACAGTCATGTTATTCACCAATGAAACACCACTAATCTACTATGATCATTATAGTTGGATTGCTCTGTAGTTTTAGGTTATTATTTTTCACTATTTGTGACAGGCGTTTAATTATTTGTCATTCCTTAACTCTTTTCGCAGTATGAATGGTATTATAAAGTTTCATTTCTCTTGTACAGATGGTCGTTTACAACAATTATGTGAACGAATTTCATTGAAACATCTTATTACTCCTGATGACCGTTAAATGAAAGTGAACTCACCCAAATGATTCCGATGGGTAAGTCCATTTGTCACAAATGGGTCAAATGGACAGAGAAATAATTTACCAGTTTTGATGATATCCAGGATAGAATTCAGTTTGTTGTTAACGCTACCATGTGTTGAATCTGGTGCTGAAATATCATTCTTTTCGGCGTTATCTGAACCATTAGTTTTGTCATCTGAATCATCTTCTGTCTTACTTTTATCGTGTCTAGCTTCGACTGCATTGTCTTCTTTGACAGTTTCAGGAGCGGCCTCGGTTTGACCATTATCATTTCCCAAAATATCTTCTGCTTTTTCAGTGGCTTGTACTGAACTCTCTTTTTTCTGCGGTGTTGTAATTACAGATTCTTTTGGCGTCGACGGCTTAGTTGTCGCTTTCTTATCGCCCAGTTGAGAATCAGAATCTTGCTCCATGTGTTGGTCCTCGTTCGGTATCTTTGCTACGGACTTGTTGGGTTTCGATATGTCAATATGCTTTATTTTCTTTCGTTTGAATTCAAGTTGATTTTGAATGTTAGATTTAATCTCAGTTGTAGTGTCCACTTTACATGGTTCAGGATCGCCTGGCCTGTAACGTTTCAAGGAAATTACAATTAACTAATTTCCAAGCAATACGAGGGCGCGTTTCTTTTCAAGTGTATGCTATGCTTTTACATGTACATCTATAGGCTTTAAATGTCATAACAAAGTTATTATCACATATAACATTAAATTATCTATATCCTGTTTGCATGTAGTTGCTTTCGTTATATTTGTTACATGAGCTTATGTCTGGATAATCATATACAACATTCGGCTTACGATATGTTTCATGGTATAAGTACCTGATTGTTAGTTTGGTTTTTTTCCACCTCGGTTTTTGGAGTGGGAATCTTTTTTCTGATTGCGCCTTTTCCTGATCTTTGCCTACTTGTACCCTTTTTTAGAATATTTTGTTTATTATACCATCGTTTTGAAACGAAGCGCATTTAATCATTTTTATTATTAAACTTTTGCTAACTTGATTTACGAGGGTTGTCCGGAAAGTTTTAGGACTGTGTCGATATCTTAAAAGATATTTTATGCTATACAAATAATGATATATGAGTTTATAGATAAGGCCTTCCTGAAAAATATATGGGAAAATTGGAATCAAAACCTACATACACTTGGAGATATTGGTCTCCAAGGCAACCGATGTGGCGCTTCTCGGAGCACTTTAAATTTTGTGGTTTCTAAAGCATGGAGACAAGAAAGCATTTGCCCACAAATTGGCCATATGGCTTTTAAATACATCAACAATTTGCATGGTATAACGCCATCATTTGTTCAATACGTTCGCCAAATTCCATGGTCTTTCGACGGTTATCAACTTTGCAAAAGCTAACAGAAGTGTATGTGTCGATCAAAATGTTGGTAAGAAACTCGACGTCGCCGCATCGGATGAAGCAGCGCTTTTTTATCATACAGTATTCCTGCAGTAATTAGTTCACAAATCTAATCAAAATTTCTCACTGTTGGTTGAACAAAATCCAGGCTGTGCAAGATCATTAATTTTCCGCTTTTTTTAAAAGTTTTTGTCAGGAAATCGGTGATAAGAGGAAGGGCTACAGGCCGTTCGATGCGTGCGAAAACGCGAAACCCCATTTAAAATCGGCGCAAAAGAGTTTGGAGGTAGCCAAATGAAAACGAATGTGTTTTCCTGATATATTTTGTATTGTTGCCCTCAGAATAATCAAATAAACTTGAAACTATCAAGCATTGGTGTCCAATGACCTTGAGAGCCACTTTAAAATGCATCCGATCAGCCATGTCTTTCTTGTAAAATCATAACGGGCACGACGTTATTGACGTCAAAGTGCTCCGAGAGTAGCAACATGCTCGTATTAAAATGATTATATCAATATGTTCTTGGTGAGCAAATATGCTGAAATTTTCAGCAATAGCTCATGATATAATGATATATTCCTGTGTAAAATTACAACTGATTCTCTTGAATAGTTATTGAGATATAGACACAGTCTCAAAACTTTCCGGACAGCCTACGTAATATCGCTCCTTAGGAAAAGCAATTACATTTCAAAATAAGAATTAAGGACATGAATTATCAAAGTCAGATAAGGGACACAAAGCATCGGCTTCAAAATTCTTACTGTGATGGCTCAACTAGCCTGTAGATATGGCCATTTTTCTTATAAGGATGTCTCCCCTCCGACGTCAGCATGTAAACCTCACCTGTAGTAATAAGGGTGTTTATTATATCTGCATTGCCTGACACCAGTGCGACAGACTAATGACCGTTAATTAGTCCTTTTGTAGAGTTTAGCTTACAATATGTTTCCTGATTATTGATTGAGTTTTAGTTTTTTTCCTCTTCGGTTTTTGGAGAGGGAATCTTTTTCTGATTGCGCTTTTTCCTGATGTTTGCCTTCTTGTACATTTTTACTTGTTTCTCGATGTTAAAGAAGCAAATTTTATATAAAGTTTATAGTCGAGGACGTACAAAATTACATCAATACATCAGCGGGTTTAGTATTAATTATTTTTACCTTCCTCGTCGATGCCAAAGGATGTCATGTGACCAGTAAATGATGATTGCAGTGGGTCCTTGCAAACATTTGGATCGCACATCTCCACTTCCTTATTTTGCCAAGTACCGGTGTCTTTGTCTTCCTTCAGTCGGAACAACAGACTGAGAATATGGAATACAGCAATGGTTCTATAAACTGTAGACTGACCGTTCAAAATCGGTTCTATTGTGATTTATCTTTATATTGTCGCCTAGTATGATGAGTATAATCAATTGTCACACGGTGCACGAGCATGTACGCACCTATATGCGCCTATACGACCTCTTCGAATAGTGCCCTCACATGTGATCCGGTATTAGGAAATCCTGATGTTTGATTTCAGCTATTCGCGTGCCCTCAAATACGTGCACCGTATACCCGAATAGTCTACGCCTATGTGAACCCAGCCTCAGGAATTTGTATGTTATATTTTCAAAATAAGTCTATTGTTACATGTATGTCCCACCCAATCATTCGAGATTATCTGCCGTGGTTGGAAGGTCGGGTTGGCAGATCACATGGTGCGTAGCTTCTATAAATAGCACAGCTATTCGATACAATGTATCATATTAGTACAATCTCAGACATACTGCGTCGGATAGTCGACGCTAGAGCAATGAATTTCTATCCTGGCGATCCGGGTTCTAATCCCATCGGAGACGTGGGATTTTTCAAACTATTCATTATTTCTTAGTTACAAGCTTTCATATTCATAAGGGCTCGTCCGGCATGGATCAATTGAGCCATAGAGTCATAAAATTAAATTTATCGTAATCATAAATGATTACTATCTCGAAATGGGGGTGATTATCTGGCGTGGTTGGAAGGTCGGGTTTGCAGATCACATTATGCTTAGCTTCTATAAATAGCACAGCTATTCGATACAATGTATCATATAAGTACAATCTCTGACGGAAAGTCGACTCTTTGGCTCAGTGGTTAGAGCATTGGATTTCTACCCCGGCGATCCGGGTTCGAATCCCATCAGGGACGTGCGATTTTATCAAACTATGCATCATTTCTTAGTTACGAACTTTCATATTCGTAAGACTATAGATTTATAACATTTGAGAAATCAGTAGCTACTTTTATAAATATCAAAGTACGAGTACCTTTATCACGTAATGTTATGGACAGTATGACGAAATGTTACAATACGTTTGATATACATACCCAGAATCGTAATCGCCCCAAAAGTAAATTCCGTTTAACTTTGGACTGCGACATCCACGGTAGAATTGTCCACCCACGACGGCTTTTCCAAGCTTTGAGTAGCGCGTATATGAATATATTGGAGGCGTGAACTTCCCTGGACCTACAAGCCAAAAAATCAGCGTGGATCAACGAGGATCTTACACAAAACTTGTGGTCATTTCATACGAAATTTATTTAACGAGCATTCGGCTAGTGAAATGACCACAAGTGTAAGATTCGTTTTATCATAATGTCTTTTATAATAGGATATTATCGCCTTATAAGTGGACATATTTTCAATGCAAATTTACGATGTTGTAACGGCCATTCCCGCAAAAGTGTTAATAAACAAGTGTGCATAACACTTTTTATTACATGACGTTTATACACTCGAAAACAGCGACGTGATATGATAACCAATTATTACAGTTGCATAAATTGGAGTTAGGTATTCATTGAATTTAACCCCTCTTGGACATCATCAGTGAAATTGTTTCTACCAGAGCTAAAGCTCAGTCCTCAACTGCAATTTCGCTATACAGGTACAGTTAATGTGCGAAACCGGTGATAACTTATTCAAGACTGGTTTCCTTTTTATGGGATATAGGTTAGCAGTTTATCCCCAGATGTGATTCCACAGAATGCGGCGTCCCATCTGAGGTATTCTGTTTGCTTAGAGGAAGTTCATCGAAAAATGGAATAAATAATTCAAAATCACTTCTGATGCCCCAAATAATGAAAGTGGACTCACCAAAATGATAACAATTGGAAAGTCCATTTGTCATAAACGGGTTTATGGGAGTGGGAGTGGGAGTCTTTTTCTGATTGCGCCTTTTCCTGATCTTTGCCTACCTGTTCTTTTTTATACACTAATATATATTACAGATTTTGTATGTTTTGAATCTTTGAAACTACATTATTCGGTAGATACCTTTCAAACAGTTCTTCGTCTTGCAGTGTTGATGTTTCGCTTCTTTTATGTTCCATTCGTAGTTGGCTCCCATTTCCAGTAAGTCTAGTTCTTCAACGTAGTTTTGACCAACGTCACCAAAGATGATCCTTCCACGTCCTTCGCCTTTAAGGGTAAAAAGGTTAGTTTTCACTGAGAACTTATTGGATGACTGTCGCATTTTGTTTAAGGACACTTCACGGCGTAAATAAGTCACGTGATTGAACTCAAGCCGTCTTCCTCCAGAGTCCTTTACTCTACCAATAGACATAATGCGTGAACCTCTCCTACGCGCAGTGCTTTTATCAAACTTTAGAAAAGAAAACAGCTTCTCATTACAAAAGTTTGGCCATACAATATTATACAGAGATTTTTTTCAACCATAAAATTTGAAGATTCATTGAAAGAAATGATACATTTAACATTTTAGAAAAATAGGTGTACCCCTGCAAACCATATTTTCTCTAAAAAGAAGTGGGTTAAGAAGGGCATTTTTGCACTAACATGTTATCCTGATGTTAGGTGAATTTAGAAATTGAATTTGTTTAGAATACATTTATTTAAAATACATTTTGGAAATGTTTTGTTACGCCCTTTGTGTGCAACCGAAATCGATTTTCTGATTCCGACTTACACTGCATAGGAGAACATTATAAATGACAACGAATGTGGACAATCCTTTCCACGACGATATTTTTGTCATTTTCAGAAACGTGTTGGACAGGCAATTACAGGTCATTTTCACATATTTTATTCCGCAATATTTCAGTTTGTTGTTATGCAACAAGTTTAGATACATTAATTTAATACAGCAGTTGTCCTTATTTTGATATATTCTAATCGATAACCGGGTAAATGTTTTTGGTGCTATCAAATTTAGAAGAGTAATAGATTTCGAATACGTAGAGGTCTATGAATACTGAATGTTTAACAAACCAGTCAATCGATCCCCTCTATCCATCCCACCTCTCCATGGGTTCCTCACCCCAAGGGCGTAGATTTCTGGTATAGAGTAAGACCCGTTGTTGAAAGGGTTGTCCACGGGTATTCCGTAAGGCAAGTTTCCTGTGCGAGAGTCTACGTCGATTCTCAGGATTTTTCCTAAAAGTTTATCCCTGTAAAGAAACTTAAAAGTAAGAACTCGGGGCGATTCTTATTCGGTGTCCGGTGGTCAAGTGGTAGGCTCCTGAGAGGGAGGGTCACTGCCATTGACATAAGGTCGCTGACGAGGGTTCACATGGTCACCGAAGAGGTTTAAGTAGCCGAAACCGCGGTATGGCCTATCACCTTTATCTCGAATATTTTCACTGCTGTGAAAGGATCTCAGTTTTATTTTTATTCATTCATACCCGGCATTATGCGATATGGGCCAGTCTCTTACTTTTTGAATGGATACTTTTTTCTGTATTATCTACTTTAACATTTGAGCCGCAGCATGGGAAAACCAACACTCTGCATAGGCGAAAGCAAAGACGCAGATCAGCGAAGCTGATCAGCGCCTTTGTTTTCGCAATTCGGTTAGTACAATTCCTCTTCTTTCTAAATCCAAACTGTCCAGCCTCTAACTATCTTCTGCGACTGTACAGCCCGGTTTGTGTCGGACCTGGTCGGAACCCAAATTGTTGGTTTTCTTACGCACAGGCTCATCTTTATTCTGTAATGTTTTGTGTTGTCTTTCCTTTCAGTGCGTATGACCTTTTTTCAATTTCATTTGCACCAGTTCATGTTCTTTATATGGTGTCAGTAAACAAGACACAAGTGCTTTCCTAAAGTACTGATTTGAATACTTTACTGAAAAAACGCTGACTACAAGAGAGGACTTGTCAATTTATTTAGTGTTTCCCATCACGAACATTAACAAACCGACCAACCAAATGACCACGTTTGAACATACTATACAATGTGGTTTTCGTGCAGAGCACTCCCCAGAATCTGCTCTGATCCTCGCTAAAAGCTTTAAACGCTGAAAAACTAGTTGGTTGCGTGGTGGTATATTTCCGAAAAGCGTTTGATTTTGTTGATAATCGAATTCTATTGAAAAAAAGTCTAATAAATGCAGTCATTATTGTTTATCCTGGTTTAAATCATGATTGTATCACTCAACTCAGCGTGTGGCTATAAACAGCAAATTGTCCGAGACGTCTAAACGCAGTTGTGGAGTTCCCCAAGGATCCGTTTTAGGTCCTTTTTTATCTTTACTTTTCATAAATGACAATCCCCAAGAGCATATTAGACAGAGCTGCTAGCTTCTACTATAACCCTTCACGGAATGCGAGTTTTCAAGATTTCTATCTGATTGGATGATTTGAAGAGGGGTAAAAGCAATTATCTTTCAGGGATCACCTCTGTTGGATTTATTATTCCAAGGTGTTGAATTTCCTTGAAAACAAGCCTTTACTCCACTGCAGAGAACCAGCTAAGCATCATTTTATATGGTATGTATTTTAGAAAACTTGGATATACATGATTAATATCTAAATAAATGTGTCAATTTTGCCTTCTTTTGTAGAAATATTGATATCATTAATGGGATAGCTGGTGATAAAAATGTAGTTTTCACGTGGAAAAATAAATTAATGTAAAATCAGTTTCATATAAATGAAAAGTGCATACAAATTGTACTTAAGGAAGTGATCCCGTATTTAAGTAATGTTTAAAATACAATGTGGAAGCCTGTTTGTCATACACAATACTTTTGTTTTAGATTATTTCTTTTCTTCATAGTATGATCTTTGGTTTGAAAGACATTCTTAGACATTCAAAATGTAAAATCACTGCTTCTTTACCACTAGTTTTACTCTGCTTGGTATATCCAGCAATAATTTAATGAGTCTAACAATGTTTAGATAAAAATAAACTGCCTTGCAGATAATCAGCTAATCAGAGCAATTTCATGAAAAAGAGCAGGCTGTATATCTCATAGCTCTGTCTCATAAGCTACTTGTTTCTTGACTAGTTAGAGGCTCACCACGAGGACCGAAGAAGTAACTAAATTACCCCGGGAGCTAATTTGACCTACCTTGCACCCACCCACAGGACAATTTTTCATGGGTGCCAAATCGTTCATTGGGACCCCAGAAATGCAAAGAATTTTTGTCCTTAAAGATAAACTCTTTTTCACCATGAAAAAATGCATGGTTTCCATGGCAACTATTAACGTGATTCATGAGCATGGGGGTGTACATATACAGTTGGTCATATCTCCCTAGTTACTTATCCTAGACCACTAAACGTGGTCTCATTTAAAAGCTGAGACATTGCCCTTTCATCATATGGTAAGTAATGCACGTTATCTAATTTGCATATTCATGAATTTTAATGAAAGCATTAAAAATGACAGAAAAATCGTTAAAAATCCTTAAATATACTAATTTCAGGCTCAAACTATCACCGTGACACTTTTTTTAACCAGTAATATCATATGACAAATTTATTAATGTTTTGAACCTAAATGAAAATTATCTCATTTGCATATTCATAAATATTTATAAAAATGTCGACAATCGAGGAAAAACAAGGGAAAATCTATAGCTATTTCAACGCTTTGGATGGGTTGTAAAAATATGGTCAGAGGGACCACCTTAATTCCATAAAAAATGTCATCAACAATGAACACATTTGCATGATATAAAAATTACATAATTTCACATCCATCCCTAGTGTAATTCTAAAGAATAGGGTATACTCACAAAAATATTCATATACCAACAATAGTATGTTCTAGAATACTATAATTGGTCTGATAGAGATGCATGTTCCTAGCAATTTAACCATCATATCCATTATTCAAGTTGTTGAATTTGCTTATTCATGAAAATTAATAATACACACAAGAAATCGGAGAAAAATCTTCAAAACTGTAGGGGGTATACGTACAAAATCACTTGTACCAGAGTTGTTAAAAAACCCAGGATGCTGAAAGAAGTATCAAATGAATGCTATGGCAATGTACTATGACCCTAAAGTCTCATATAAGAATGATCTGATTTTCAATATCATGAATTTTAATGAAAACTTTATTAATAAGAATGCAAATGTGGAAAAATTAAACAAGTAAACCTACAGAATGCCTTGTAACTCGGTAACAAAAATCCCTAACATGCTGAAAATTGCATCAAATGGTTGCTAGGGCAATATTATACCATCCTGTACTACAATATTAAGGCCATTTATTTTTTTGATTTATGAATATTAACAGAACCTTTCGAATTTAGAGGAGAATTACGATAAAATTAAGGCGGTATACATAGAAAGTCACATGTATCTCGGCTCCTGATAGACCTAAAGATGATATGATGAAGGTCTCAGCTTTCAAATGAGACCAAGTTTAGTGGTCTAGGATAAGTAACAAGGGAGATATGACCAATTGTATATGTACACCCCCATGCTCATGAATCACGTTAATGGTTGCCATGGAGAACATGCATTTTTTTCATGGAGCAAAAGAGTTTATCTTTAAGGACAAACATTCTTTGCATTTCTGGGGTCCCAATGAACGATTTGGCACCCATGAAAAATTGTCCTGGGGGTGCAAGGTACGTCAAATTAGCTCCCGGGGTAAATGTTATGAACCACTGCAGAAGCTGAGGGTGAGGTTAGGTACCTGTAAAATGGATTTAAGCCCGCCAGTAACTTTATATTACTGATCGTTCCAAGGCGATACTTCTGTGGTGGTTCTTTCATTTTATGCCTTGGTGTCTAAAATTTTTGTGCTGTTGGCGCCTTATGTATGTTTTCATATTTGAGTTAAGTTTAGGTAACTGAGTGGCCACCTATTGGGAAAATAGCTGCCCATTCGGCTTACGATATGTTTTCATGGTATAAGTACCTGATTGTTAATTTGTTTTTTTTCCCATCTCGGTTTTTGGAGTGGGAATCTTTTTCTGATTGCGCCTTTTCCTGATCATTGCCTACCTGTACCTTTTTGCATTCCCATATCTCAGCGTGGCACATCGTTTGTCGATTTAAATGCAGATGACACTACCATATACGAGCAACACTTTGGTATGAAAACTGTTCAAAGCAATTAGCAAAAGTTTTTAAACTCACTTCATGACTTGTGTAGGACAAATGGAATGGTTTTAAACTTTTTAAAGACTAAAGTGATGCTGATAACAAGTAGGCACAAGCGAAATAATTTACATTTACAAGAAGACACACTTTCTCTTAAATACAATGACATAGATATTAAAATGATCACAAGGAATAAAGTATTGGTGTTTATGTAGATGAAAATTTATCTTGAAATGATCATTATCAGCATGTGTCGAAGAAAGTCTCATCATACTTGTGGCTTTCAAGTAAAATTAGAACTTACTTATCAATGGAGCACAGACTTCTATTATACACTTCTAACATTAAACCGTAGTTTGATTACTGTAGTGTGATCTGGAGTAATTCGTTGAATTTCAACGTTGATAAAATAAATAAGTTGCAAAGGAGGGCATGTAAACTAATTTTATTATACGTGTATGTAAGTCTAAATGAATTACTTAAGCAACTAGATATCCTATCTTTCGATCAAAGCGTTTTCCTTACTAAGGCTAGAATTATGTATAAGATTTATAATAACTTGGCCCCTAGTTACTTGCTTGAAATGTTCCAAACTGATAAGAAACGTAAACTTAGACAGCACACTGTCAAATTTAAGGTCGGAAGCAAACATACACTACATTTTACCTCAAGCAGAGTGCAATTTATTCAAAGGAAGCTTATCTTTTTCTGTAGTTCTGATATGGAACAGTCTTCCGCTAGACATAAAAAACTCATCTTCCCTAAACGTAATCAACAAAAGATGTGCTGAATGGATTAAGCATTAAACAGATATTCTAAGTCTTTAACCTCCACCGCCATTTAACATTTTTATGCATTTCGATTCATCTGTTAAATTCTATGTCTTTTGTAAAGTCTTTGTTCAAGATTTTTGTTTGTAAACGCAAATATTATTAATGTCTCTTCGTAAACATGTCTCTGTACTTATCTAACTTACTTTAATTATTGTAATTCTTAATACTGTTGTCACCCATCATGTTACATGTGATCTGTATGTTATTGTAAATATGTTAACTTGTTTTAGAGGACTTCAACAGAAGGAAGATTCGTTCTTCCCAATTGGGTCACCTCGTTAAATAAAGAACTTTACCTTACTTTACTTTACTTCACTTACTTACTTACTTACTTACTTTACTTTACTTTACTTTACTTTACTTTACTTACTTACTTACTTACTTACTTACTTACTTACTTACTTAACTTACTTACTTACTTACTTACTTACTTACTTACTTACTTACTTACTTAACTTACTTTCTTACTAACTTTCTTACTAACTTACTTACTAACTTACTTACTGGTAAGCGCAGTTTTTATGCTGACTTACATATTCTGTGCCCACATTGATGGATCCTTCTGTATTCCACCGTCTCCAATAAAAACATGCAAGAGGCCGTCAGTTCCAAAAAGAAGCTAAAATATATTATATACTAAGTCATGAAATATAGAGGTTATTTATCATACATAACTTATATTTGAAATATTATATTTTCACATGTGACACAAGGTTATATTTTACATGTGAAAAGATAACATTTTTGGATTGCCTCTGCCTTTTCCATTTACTTACTGCACACCACTTCAGAATTTCAAACGTCTATAACTTTCATATTTATGAGCGAAAACATAAAGTGTGGGTATTCAATTTCTTAGTTAGAACATAAGGAACATTTGATACCAAAATCAATCAGATTTGCTGACATTTTTGTTTTCATATTTTGCACCTCCCCACTTCAGTGCGTTCTCTTCAGTAAGAAGTCTATGCTATGTGACGTCATCAAACGTCATCAAACTTTTAACGGATGTCACTTGTCATACAAAGTTGTCACTAAAATTTTAACTTATTTTACAATCATTTTATATGTTTGCATGTTCCTTTTAAATGCCAGTCATGTAACAAGCTTAAAATGAAAGCGAAATTGTAAAAATAACATACATGCTTTTTCCCTGAAATGATTGAATGCCTACTTATAGTTTTCTATACTGAACAAAAAGGAGTTTAAGGGTAAAACGTTGATAATTTCAGGTTTGTTGCTGTATGGTTCAAATTCATGGGGTATAAGGGTATATCATGCAAAAAATGATTTTCATTTCGATAAAAATTGAATGAGAATTTTTTGTCGTCTTAAATAATGTAAATCGGAAAAGATTTGCTCTTTTGTTCAGTATATATCCAATTTAAAATGGAGTTTGGCCCAAATTTAATGACAATCCCCAAGGAGAAAGAATGACAATCCAATTGCGTTTTGTTAGAAAATGTCTCGAAACTACCGACAAAAAAATGAAACAATACATGTCCTACCAAAGTCGATTGAACATCTCTTTTAAAATTTGAATTTTGACAAAAACAGTGATTCTCTTGAAAATTAGTCCACACATAGCCATTGCACACATCGATCCCGCACTGCACACATCTGCCAGAATGTTTTCTGACTGGCTTTTACAGAAAAATCCATTTAAAGTCGAATTATCGTGCAACTGTTAGACTAGACTTTAAGAAAAATACCATTTCAGCATTTTAATAAACACTCAAAGCATACTCAATTAGCTATGGTAGGGCATTTACTGTTTCAAATTTCTTGTAATCAGAAACTTCACGACATTATCTTGGAAAAAGCAAATGAGACTTTGAGTAGTATATACCTCTACATCCACTACAGTGACAATTCCATTTTATAGAAGTCTTGAGGTTATTTAGTTAGACTAAAATGCAATTTTATATCAGTATGCTGTTTATCACATATCTAGAAATGAAATGCAAAAAGTACCCTCACCTGATCCGCGTTATGGGGCCATGCCGGTTGAACAAATGTCAGCAGTTTTCTAGAGTAGTTCGGATCAGCTTTGTTAATGTCGGTAGCTGAAATCTTAAACTCAAACAGGTTACTGTAGTGGCTTACACCTTTCACTTTTGGTTTTGATTGACTTGACACCAGCGCATAGAATAATCCGTTAGACTTGAAGTTTGGATGAAACGCCAAGCTCGTCAGTCCGGTTTCAGCTACTTTGCCCAGATCTCCAATCTTCTCGGTTACATCAATCAATGGGTCCGGTAGCTTTGTTCCATTGGCGTAATATACGCTGGCGATACCTTTAAGTTCGGCTACAAATATCCTGTTAGATCCGTCATTGGCGTGAACCAGGTCAATTGGAAGTTGAAGCCCGTCCGTGAATTCTTCCACGCAAAGGCATCCATCAAAACATTGCGATGTGTAGAAACAAACAAACAAAACAATCACAGAAGTCCAAAACTTTAGCAAAAGCATTGTGTCTAAACACCTTATCGCACTTCAAACGGAAAAGTGACATGATTGCAATACTATTTTATATACGTACAACCCCATCATATATGTATTTAAAGCGTTTCTCATAAAAATAGCGGAAATCTGTAGTCAAGGTACAATGTAGTTGGTACAGACTGTAAATTTACGATAAGCTATTTCCTCACGCTGTATTATGAAAACTGGAGATGGGGGATTTTTTGAAAGACAAATGGTTTAGGATTGATTGGATTTATTGGAAAAAAAAGATTACAAAGAAGACCAAAGAACCGTTTTCTCGTTTCCTTTGGAAGGTCGGTGAACTTATACGGAAGCTAGGGCCGATGTAGCCCAAGGTAAGAGAAATATACGTAAATGTATGTTTTAGCTATATTTCTTGTAGGATGGTTTCAATTTTATTTCGTAAAACTTATATTGTTAGTGTTTAGGCCTAGTCATGTAGATATTAATTTGACTGATTCAAACTCACTGTGTTTGAATCTTAATACATAATACAGATGTCTATGGGGAGAACAGCAAATGAGCCGCGACGCGAGAAAACCGGTCTTCGGGGTTTCCGACGAGGTCTGAAACAAACCGACCTGCACAGTCACATAAGCAGGCTAGAGCCTTAAAATTTCGGACTAAGGAAGAAGAGGAATTGTACTATCCGAGTAGCGAAAACAAAGGCACTGATCAGCTGTGCAGTTACTGCACAGCTGATCTGCGCCTTTGATTTCGCATTTTGCACAGTTGATCAGCGTATTTGTTTTCGCATAGGCAAAAATGCGGTTTTCTCATGACAGCAATGATCTTCAAGTTAGCAGTTATACTTTAATAGTCAAATGGAAATTGGCCAGGCACCCCGAAGGAACTTTAAATGTTTTAGTCGAATAACTTCCCGGATAGCATGTTAAATTAATAGCTGCCGGAACTGTCAGAACTGCCAGACTGGCATGGTTCGGGCATACATGTATTGAGTCAGTGTTATAATCATTACGAATCTAAGAATATATTATAAGATTTTGAGAAATGGTTAATGTATAGTTACTCTAACAGCATGCATTGTGTGTTTGAGTCTGCCAACAGTTTACATTACGAATACTTGTCCATTCAATATATAGAGATTTTTTTCAGTACCAAAAATTGAAAATTTCACCAGAAAAATGTTGATATTTTTCTTATTTTTGCTCAAAACATAGATTGTGGTACTCGTTAGAACCGCCTCGCCAAGGCGGTTCTAACGAGTACCCACAATCTATGTTTTGGAGCAAAAATTAGAAAAATAGGTATACCCCTGCATACCCCAGTTTTGCTATATAAATGTGGGGTATAAGGGGGTATATATTACACGGACATGGTTTCGTGATGGATGTATAAGCTGCCAAAAGTTCTGCTAAAACACAGAAAGCGCTCGGTCTTCCCAGAATAATCAAATGAGCCGCGTTATGAGAAAACCAACATTTTGCATATGCAAAAACAAAGGCTTAGATCAGCTTCGCAGTAATTTCCAGCAACTAACCATGTTCTGTAATTATACAGCTCGGTTTATGTCAGGCCTGTTCGGAAACCACATTGTTGGTTTTCTCATGACACGGCTCCAATCAAAGTGGAGGTTCTCGGCAAGTAAGTGAAGGGAGGTCATATAAACATAAATAACTAACGACGAAGGAAATCGTTACCTCCCTTAGAACATATCATCATCTATTATTTTGGATGGATGTGGGCTTCCAGTGTATGTGTTGTGTTGTTGATTTGGGGTTTAACGTCACACCAACAGCTAAGGTTATATGTGTTTTATTTTAACCACTTTTATTATTCGCATGTATTATTTTGTCATGTTTCTTCTTATAGCCTGATATATAGAAAATACACTGTTGAAATCTGTAAATTTTGTTTTGAGCATATGTTATGTTATACACAGTCTTAATTTGAAGACATGGTCAATCAGATTAATTCCCCTAAACTATTGATAGGTAAAGAACCTGCTGTGGATGCCGAATTCCTATTTTTGGATCTACATCTTTCTATAATATCTACAGTATATTTTTATTTCAACAAAAAATATGAATAGCGCAATGACTTTGATTTTAGTATTTATTTCCGCTTTTGGATGGCGACGTTCCTTTTGTTTTTTGCAAGAGATAAAAGTAAGCAACGATCAGGAATCAGAACGAAAATCTTCACGCCAAAACCTGAGGTGGGAACAACTTAATTAACAATTGGGTGCTAATACAAAATGTACATATCGTAAGCCGAGTGAACAGCTGTTTCCCAATACTGAGGTGGTCACTCAGTTACCTGTACTTAACTAAATATATAAAAGCGTATGTGTTAGAGGTGCAAACAGCATTCAAATTAATTTCATTCGATTGTGCCGGGCCGTTGATGACCCCGATTTCAGTCTATTATATTTTAGTTGGTCCTTGTCTGATGTTTTGCCCACCGGGGCTCAACTGGTGGTTTACTTTTGCTTCAGAGTTTCAGTGGTATTAAGCTTCCCATGGGATCTTTATTGTTGACCATCGTGCTTGATACGTGATGGCGTTTATCGTAAATGATGTGTTTGACTGTGATGATTTATTCACAAGTGATTCATTCGATGATCACACCACTGGAAAAACTGAGGGCGAGGCTAGACGCTTGTAAAACCGGTATAAGACTCCGATTAATATATTACTGATCGTTCCAAACTGGCACTTCATTTGCGATTTGCCGCCCTATATGCTGCATGTTTTGCTGTCGTTTTTTGTGTTGTTTGCGTGTTCAATATGCGTATGTATCAATTTGTTCTGTTTAGGTATCTGAGTTGCCACCTTTTGGCACTGTTTGCTCTCTTTGTGTTAGTACCTAATTACCTTTGTGTATTTTAGGGTCTTTGTTTAGGACTGTGCCAGTTCCAAGGGTTACCTTTATAGTTCTGTTTTAACTTTTTCACTAGTTTTGCGGGGGTCAGGCAAGGTGAAAACCTATCCCCCGTACTTTTCTCGCTATATTTGAATGACCTGGATGACTTTTTTAACGCGCGATCCTAGTGCTGGACTTGAATTTGAAACCCAAGAGGACGAGATGTTCTTATATCTAAGGCTCATTGTACTTCTGTATGCAGATGACACTGTATTATTGGCAAACAATGAAACTGACCTACAAAGAACTCTAAACGAATTTGACACATACTGCAAAACTTGGAAACTGAACGTAAACTGAACGTAAACATTGATAAAACTAAAGTAGTCGTTTTTGGCGCGAAAAAAACTGAATTGTTTAGTTTTAAGCTTGGGGATAAAATAGTTGAAATAACCGATAAGTACAAATATCTCGGTATCTATTTTTCGCAAACAAGAAGTTTTCTGGCAGCAAAAAAGCATATAATTGAGCAGGCTAGAAAGGCAATGTTTCTCCTTTACTGTAGAATAGATAATTTAAATCTGCCTATTGATCTGCAACTCAAACTGTTTGACCATACAGTCCTCCCCATTTTAACGTATGCTTGTGAAATCTGGAGTTTTGAGAATCTTGATATGATAGAAAAAATCCACACGGAGTTCCTTAGAAAAATTACAAAAAGCAGAACAAGTACTCCACTTTATTCACTGTACGCCGAATTAGGACGATACCCTTTAGAACTAACTATAAAAACGCGAACTATCAATTTTTGGAATAAAATCATATCAGGCAAGTTTACGAAAATATCATCCCAGCTATATCAAATATTGAGAACAAGCGAAAACAGTAGTTTTAAATGGATCTTAAACGTTAAAAGCATTCTTACCGATGCCGGAAGAAATGACATTTGGATAAATCAAAGCCATTTAAGTGAATCTTTTATTAAAAAAGTCCTGAAACAGAATATGCAAGATCAATTCCTGCAAAACTGGTGCGCTGAGCTAACAAAATCTAGCAAAGGAAAAAACTACAGTATTTTTAAGGAAAATATCGAATTTGAGCATTATTTTGTAACTTTACCAAAGCACCTTTATATCAATATGTCAAGGTTCAGGACCGGAAACCATAAATTACCCGTTGAAATTGGACGTTGGGACGACACTGAGTACGCAGAGAGAAAATGTCCACTGTGTGAAACATCAGTTGGCGATGAGCTCCATTACGTTTTAGAATGCCCCTTCTTTAAACGGGAACGACAGATTTTAATTCCACAACAATATCGGAACAGGCCTAATATTCTTAAATTCCGCAACTTGATGAATACTAGGGACGAAAATACTCTAACTAATCTTGCTAAGTTTATGACAATCATAATGAAGCACTTTAAATAGGTATTGCTTTTTTACCAATTATTTAGCATATTTTTTTTTTTTTTTTTTTTTTTTTTTTTTTTTTTTTTTAAGCTCATCTTTATGTGTGCCACAGTCATTGACTATGAACATTCTAATATTGTTTCAATAGAAGAAAATGCGCTACCGATAATAAAATGTTTCACTTATACACCACTACATGGTGGCCTATACTAGTGTTAAGGTGTTATCTATTTTTTTTTTTTTTTTTTTTTTTTTTCTTCTTTTTGACGCTGCTTGAATAGAATTAATTTCTGTTGCGGTACTGGTTAGAAACGTACATGTATTAGCTATGGTTCAGTGTAGACGGAGGAATGGGTTGATGTGCTCTGTGGCGCTTGTAAGACTTAGCCGTTTGCGGTGGTTAACTACAAAACAGGTATATGTGCCTGTGCATGATGCATGTACCTGATAACATTGTTGTAGCAATACATTGAATAAATGGCAGTAACAGCAAGCATGTTTCGTAATACGACTTTCTTCCACGTGCAACGAAGTAGTATCAACCTGGCTCTGATCCGTTCGTTACTCAAATCGAGATAAAGATTATTCCTTTTTTTCAGTGCCAATGTATTTGTGAGCCTAAACATGCACATTATTTATGACGGAGAACTTTCCCCTGTAAGTCTTGTGCGTTTCGGTTTCGGCACAAGAGGCGGGGGCAAGGAACTTATCAAGCAATGATGAACCGTTCGAATCCTACGTAGGATGGGGAAGACTTTTCCCACTTGACAGGTAGACAGACAAAATATTGTTTAAATTCTTCCTCCAAAGAATCGAGCGATTCACCAATGCTAAAATGTTGCCATACACGTAACACTGCATAGTTTTAGTCTTCAAATCGAAGCATTGTGCTGGTACTAAAAATTATGCTTTGTCCAATTACCTCACTTATGGTAGGTAAATTTGCATTAACGTAACCTGTACTGCTGCTATTCTGCTGAATAAAAAAAGCACAATTTTTTTTTTTTTTTTTTTTTTTTTTTTTTTTTTTTTAAGACCCGTGTCGTCGTGCGTACTCGCTAGAACCGCCTCGGTGGTAAGGCGGTTCTAGCGCGTGCGCACGATCGGTGTTTTCGGCAACAATAGTAAGATACCGATTTTTTTTCTTACTGAGCATTTTCAATTTTTGCGTCTAAAGAATCGGCATGTTTTCGAAATGTTTCTTCTGTTCAGAGACAGAGATATCTAGTGTACAGGTTGCGTCTGCATATGAACATTTTTATAACTTACGTATCATCTCAGTCTGAGAGGTAACGCCCGATTTACATTTTAAATATCCATGTATCAGAATTGCACAGAATGTGTAGAATTAGAGCAAAGCTATAAGAAAGCGTGTTGAGACGTATTTGTAGCGTAACATTCTTTTTTTTTTTTTTTTTTTTTTTTTTTTTTTTTTTATGAAATGATGTTAATGATGAAATGATGTGACGTTTTCTTATAGCGAAGCTCATTTGTACTCTTATCCAGCACAAAGCTTTTGAGTCTGCACAGTATGTATGAATATGCAATGGTTATAAAACTGTTTATCATTGTGATGCTTATACCATAACAGGCGAAACTTATCTAGTCAAACAAGCCTTTTGTTATGTCAAAACAATCCTATAATTGGTTGTCCTTATTTGGCATTGTAGTCTACACGTGAAAAACGCTCACGGCAGTGTCAATGAAACACATACGTACATGGTACCTTAGTTCAACAAGATATAAACATGTTCATATTGTAATCTAATGCAAATGTACTGAAATCAAATCAAATAAATTAACAGAAATAAAAATGCTCAGGTCCACTTCGCATCGACTAGACCGTGTCGGGGCATTTAATGTCTGCACCCTACGAACGTTTACTGGGGCGGCGCTGCTGATTGAGTGATGCGACCTGGACAATAATGTAAGGGAAGTAATCCATTTTAAAGCCTATTTTGAAGATATCAAGAATACTGTCTCATGTCTTCTTTATAATCGTAGACAAATATTTTTCATAGTCAATAAGAATTATATACATTTTTGACATAATGTGTAGGTAGAATCTGTTTAGCCATGCTGTGATAGAGATGATCTGCTGAAAGATAAAATACTTTGCTATACTGATATTTCACTGAAGAAACGTTTTTAACTGGCTTTTGGATATCCTGTCTTTTTTCACTGAAGAAACGTTTTGAACTGGCTTTTGGATATCCTGTCTTTCTTAATACCTCATAAGTAACCAATTCAAAAAATCATATTTTTCAAATTTATACGTGTTCTCTTCTTCTTCTTCTTCTTCTTCTTCTTCTTCTTCTTCTTCTTCTTCTTCTTCTTCTTCTATAACCAACTTTGTTCTATCTGCCCCCCCCCGGAAGTATTGGAAAGATTGAAAATGTTCGTTAACAATATCATCAGCTAATTACCGCTTGGCTTACAGATAACATTGTTGCTTTTTGTTGCTAGCTTCTTGTGCCACCTACCCCACAATATACTTAAACATTTGTCTTGTCTATTATATTTGTATTGATATTAGTCCTAACCGCTAGTTGTTGAATATCATATTTGTATGAACCTCACATGTCATTGTATATGACCTGAGTGAAAATAAAGTATGTTATGTTAAAAAAAAAAACTAACCTGTGACCCAGTGTAACATGAGTGCTATCATACGAACTACATGTGACTCCTGCTTGGCTTACTTATGATTTCATGTATGGTAACTTTCTACTTGGTTCTCAATGTTTTGTGTTTTGGAGTCGAATTTTGTGCTGTTTGAGCCTTATGCGCGTATTCTTATTTTAGTTCAGTTCAAGTAACTGAGTGGCTGCCTATTGGAAAATAGCTGCTCACTCGGCTTCCTACATGTATATGTTTTCCTTGTATAGGTGCCTAAATGTCTTTTTAGTTTTTTCCCATCACTCGGTTTATGGAGTGGGAATTTCTTTCTGAATGCACCATTTCCTGGTCATTGCCTACTTGCACCTTTGTACTCATACTGTACACAAGCTGAAATATCTCACTATCATGATTCTATTAACCTACCGTTCACCTTCTTTAGAGCAGCGAGCATCCTCCAAAGTTGTCCACATCTAATATTGAACATTTTAATATAGTGCATTTGTGCAGGGGTTTAAGGTAAAAAGTAGAAGAAGGCAATGATTAGATTTGGTGCGAAAATGCCAATTTTGTGCTTTTATTGAAAGCATAGATAACGCGCAAGTGGATTAAGTTACACTGACCGCTTTACAAGCATTATGTTCTGACACGTGTTGGAGACACACTCCAATAGATGCTGTCTAACAAATCAAAACGAATGAAGATATATTTAGGAATGAAAAGTATAAAGTTACTTTCGATGTTAAGTATATGTTATAAAATCTAACACATTAAAAAAAGAAATTAAATTACATAAAATATTTGTTTTATTTTTTTTTTCAAAGTATTATTTTTCTGGATCGCATTGAAATAACTAAGTCTCTCTCTCTCGCTCTCTCTCTCTCTCTCTCTCTCTCTCTCTCTGAAAATCACCGGATGCCAGATAAAGTATTTCGGTGTTTTGTGGCAGGTGAAAAATATATATAACTATTTCAGTTTTATTTTAGGGTAAATCGTAAGTTCTGCGTGTTTTGTTTTATCCATTGATGGAGATTGCCCCCATCCTGTCGTTATATCAGTTCTTGGTGATCGTTGTCAGCATCTACAAAATAAACAAATTTCTGATGCTTTCACAAAACATGACAGTGATTTACCATTTGTAGGAACAGGGTTTTATATAATGACGTATTGTTTGATCGACTGAACACTTAAAGCAATGACAAGACAGGTTTAGTAATAAACTCTTAAACAAAATATACTTGCATACATGTATATTCAAGTCTGTTCGATGACCTTTTTTATTTATGCATTAGTTTATTGTCCTGTTTATATTCTGACGGTAAATTTGAATATGAATTACTATTATTTATCAAACCTCCTATGAAGTTATCGGTAAAAGACTACCAAACATAGGTATAATATAGTACGAATAGATATACATATCAATCAAGGAAAAATTGTTAATCAATGGACCAAATGTCCAGTAAAGGTATTGTGCTACAAAGAGACGAATTACTATAGAGAGGTTAATTCAGATACTCATTAAAACATCAGGAAAACATGTCCGTGCAATGTATACCCCCTTAAACCCCACTGTTATATAGTAAAACTGGGGTATGCAGGGGTATACCTTTTTGTCTTATTTTTGCTCCAAAACATAGATTGTGGGTAGTCGTAAGAACCGCTTCGGCGACGCGGTTCTAACGTGTACCCACAATCTATGCTTTGAGCAAAAATAAGAAAAATATCAAAAGTTTTTCTACTGAAAATTTTCAATTTTTACAACTTAAAAAATCTCCATATACACGTATTGCATGGGCAAGTTTTCGTAATGAATGTACATTTAACGTTAGGACAGCGTACGATATGAAAAGTTTCTAATGATTATTCCATAAGGTAATGGACGAAGAAACAAGAAAATAAAAGTACAAGTACCTTGGTCAGAAAAATCCGCATGATACAGTCTAGCCAACAGCTTCCCCAGGAACTTGGCAAGTGTCCCCGTCAGATTATTTTTTCCTGAAAGCAAAATCTATTATCATTATGAAAACAGACGATAAAAAACTGTAACAACCAATAACAGTCATGTTATACACCAATGAAACACCACTAATCTACTATGATTATTATAGTTGGATTGTTCTGTAGTTTTAGGTTATTATTTTTCACTATTTGTGACAGGCGTTTAATTATTTGTCATTCCTTAATTATTTTCGCAGTATGAATGGTATTATAAAGTTTCATTTCTCTTGTACAGATGGTCGTTTACAACAATTATGTGAACGAATTTCATTGAAACATCTTTTAGAAATTATAAATTACTCCTGATGACTGTTAAATGAAAGTGAACTCACCCAAATGATTACGATGGGTAAGTCCATTTGTCACAAATGGGTCAAATGGACAGAGAAATAATTTACCAGTTTTGATGATATCCAGGATAGAATTCAGTTTGTTGTTAACGATACCATCTGTTGAATCTGGTGCTGAAATATCATTCTGTTCGGCGTTATCTGAACCATTAGTTTTGTCATCTGAATCATCTTCTGTTTTACTTTTATCGTGTCTAGCTTCGACTGCATTGTCTTCTTTGACAGTTTCAGGAGCGGCCTCGGTTTGACCATTATCATTTCCCAAAATATCTTCTGCTTTTTCAGTGGCTTGTACTGAACTCTCTTTTTTCTGCTGTGTTGTAATTACAGATTCTTTTGGCGTCGACGGCTTAGTTGTCGCTTTCTTATCGCCCAGTTGAAAATCAGAATCTTGCTCCATGTGTTGGTCCTCGTTCGGTATCTTTGCTACGGACTTGTTGGGTTTCGATATGTCAATATGTTTTATTTTCTTTCGTTTGAATTCAAGTTGATTTTGAATGTTAGATTTAATCTCAGTTGTAGTGTCCACTTTACATGGTTCAGGATCGCCTGGCCTGTAACGTTTCAAGGAAATTACAATTAACTAATTTCCAAGCAATACGAGGGCGCGTTTCTTTTCAAGTGTATGCTATGCTTTTACATGTACATCTATAGGCTTTAAATGTCATAACAATAGTATTATCACATATAGCATTTAATTATCTATATCATGTTTGCATGTAGTTGATTTCGTTATATTTGTTACATGAGCTTATGTCTGGTTAATCATATACAACATTAGAATATTTTGTTTATTATACCATCGTTTTGAAACGAAGCGCATTTAATCAAGTTTATTATTAAACTTTTGCTAACTTGATTTAATATCGTTCCTTAGAAAAAGCAATTACATTTCAAAATAAGAATTAAGGACATGGAGTCAGATAAGTCAGATAAGGGACACAAAGCATCGGCTTCAAAATTCTTACTGTGATGGCTCAACTAGCCTGTAGATATGGCCATTTTTCTTATAAGGATGCCTCCCCTCCGACGTCAGCATGTAAACCTCACCTGTAGTAATAAGGGTGTTTATAATATCTGCCTTGCCTGACACCAGTGCGACAGACTAATGACCGTTAATTAGTCCTTTTGTAGAGTTTAGCTTACAATATGTTTCCTGATTATTAATTAAGTTTTAGTTTTTTCCCTCTTCGGTTTTTGGAGTGGGAATCTTTTTCTGATTGCGCGTTTTCCTGATCTTTGCCTCCTTGTACATTTGTACTTGTTTCTCGATGTTAAAGAAGCAAATTTTATATAAAGTTTATAGTACGAGGACGTACAAAATTACATCAATATATCAGCGGGTTTAGTATCAATTATTTTTACCTTCCTCGTCGATGCCAAAGGATGTCATGTGACCAGTAAATGATGATTGCAGTGGGTCCTTGCAAACATTTGGATCGCACATCTCGACTTCCTTATTTTGCCAAGTACCGGTGTCTTTGTCTTCCTTCAGTCGGAACAACAGACTGAGAATATGGAATACAGCAATGGCTCTATAAACTGTAGACTGACCGTTCAAAATCGGTTCTATTGTGATTTATCTTTATATTGTCGCCTAGTATGATGAGTATAATCAATTGTCACACAGTGCACGTGAACGAAAATCGAGCATGTACGCACCTATATGCGCCTATACGACCTCTTCGAATAGTGCCCTCACATGTGATCCGGTATTAGGAAATCCTGATGTTTGATTTCAGCTATTCGCGTGCCCTCAAATACGTGCACCGTATACCCGAATAGTCTACGCCTATGTGAACCCAGTCTCAGGAATTTGTATGTTATATTTTCAAAATAAGTCTATTGTTACATGTATGTCCCACCCAATCATTCGAGATTATCTGCCGTGGTTGGAAGGTCGGGTTGGCAGATCACATGGTGCGTAGTTTCTATAAATAGAACAGCTATTCGATACAATGTATCATATTAGTACAATCTCTGACAAACTGCGTCGGATAGTCGACTCTTTGGCTCAGTGGCTAGAGCAATGAATTTCTATCCTGGCAATCCGGGTTCGAATCCCATCGGAGACGTGGGATTTTTCAAACTATTCATTATTTCTTAGTTACAAACTTTCATATTCGTAAGGGCTCGTCCGGCATGGAGCAATTGAGCCATAGAGTCATAAAATTAACTTTATCGTAATCATAAATGATTACTATCTCGAAATGGGGGTGATTATCTGCCGTGGCTAGAAGGTCGGGTTTACAGATCACATTATGCGTAGCTTCTATAAATAGCACAGCTATTCGATACAATGTATTATATTAGTAGAATCTCTGACGGAGAGTCGACTCTTTGGCTCAGTGGTTAGAGCATTGGAGTTCTACCCCGGCGATCCGGGTTCCAATCCCATTAGGGACGTGGGATTTTATCAAACTATGCATCATTTCTTAGTTACGAACTTTCATATTCGTAAGACTATAGATTTATAACATTTGAGAAATCAGTAGCTACTTTTATAAATATCAAAGTACGAGTAGCTTTATCACGTAATGTTATGGACAGTATGACGAAATGTTACAATACGTTTGATATACATACCCAGAATCGTAATCGCCCCAAAAGTAAATTCCGTTTAACTTTGGACTGCGACATCCACGGTAGAATTGTCCACCCACGACGGCTTTTCCAAGCTTTGAGTAGCGCGTATATGAATATATTGGAGGTGTGAACTTCCCTGGACCTACAAACCAAAATTCAGCGTGGATCAACGGAAATCTGTGTTCGTACTGATGCAATAAATAAAGGATCTTACACAAGTGGTCATTTCATATGAAATTTATTAAACGAGCATTCGGCGAGTGAAATGTCCACAAGTGTAAGATTCCTTCTATCATATGACTTTTAGAATAGGATATTATCGCCTTATGAGTGGACATGTTTTCAATGCAAATTTACGATGTTGTTACGGGCGTCGTTACGTATTCCCGCAAAAGTGTTAATACACATGTGTACATACTTTTTATCATATGACGTCGCTGTTTTCCAGTGGATAACGTCATGTCATAAAAATCGTATGACCACACGTGTATTAACACTTTTGCGGGAATACGTAAAGTCATTGACGACGTCCGTAACAACAATGCAAATTTTCATTGAAAATATGTCCACTTCGAAGGCGATAAAATCCTATTTTAAAAGTCATATCATAAAACGAATCTTACACTCGTTTAAAAGGCTCGTTTAATAATTTCATATGAAATGACCACTCGTGTAAGATCCTCTATTTATTACCTGACGTTACATGACGTTATATATTAATATACACTGGAAAACATCGACGTCATAGGACAATTCGCTTTTATTTAGAGCATATCTAGAACAAATATACTCGTCTTGTGAAAAATCACCACTCCTTAATTTCGTCAAAGAAGCACTAAAGGAAATTGGATTTTCACATGTTTGGAAAAATCATGGCAGCTTTGATCATTCGTCCCTTATGTACAATATAAGAAATAAATTAACAGAGTATTACATTTCGTTTTGGGAATACTCTTTGAAATCAGAAAATGATAAATTACGTACATATAAACTATTTAAAACTACATTTGGGATGGAGACGTATCTGGATATGATAAATGATAAAAGTAAAAGAAAACATATATGTTCTTATAGAAAGAGGAAGATACACTCGACCCCGTACATCAGTTGAAGAACGTTTATGTTCAGTTTGTAAAGAAACGAATTTTATTTTATGTTCTAATGTGTAAAATAACGTGATTATCGTAATAATTTATTTGAAGTAATTAAAGAATCAAATATTGTGCTTTCAGATTGTAACCGAGAAAATCTTGCACTATTATTACAAACTACAAATATAATAATTCTGAAGGCCATTGGAAATTATTTAGAACAGTGTCAGGTCACATAGAATGTTCTCCAAACTTAAACAATCAATGCCTCATATGCTCCAAGCCATTTGGTATGTTTTTTTATTTTATTTATTTATTTTTTTTTTTCAATATAATGTTAATGTACATGTTTGTAGATTTTGTATGTATTGCATGTATGTGTCACGGACTGACTCTACTTAATATAAAGTCAGAGGATACAATGGCTTGTTGTGCCCAACAAATCATGCATCGAATGACCAAGGGTATACGCTTCCTGCTATGAATGACCAGCAAATCTATGGGAGGGTTCAATTAAACAGAATTTTCAAATTATGATGATTTATTTATAATGATGTTTAAAGTGAGAAGCAAAGAAGGAGAAAAAAGATAGAAAGAGATTACAAAAAGAAATTACTGAGAAAAGAAAAAAAAATACGTCCTTTGTTCATCAATGTCCCTACACACTTTCCCATTGGCATCTCCGGGTATACTGTCACACGTTCGTCTCACTAGTACACTCCGCACCACTGCTTGCAAAAACAGTCCAGTGTTCCCAATACGAACTGTAGACCACGCCCGTCCATTGTAAACCAAACCCCACCCGCACTACCAAAATGTAACGAACAGCCGAGCCAAGCCACAGCAAACCCCGTCGGTGGAAAAGCATGCTCATCCACCAAGGGTGGTTTACTGCGCTATATACCTAACACTTACTCTTATCACAAAGTTTCGAGTTTCTAATTTGCATATTACTACCCGCTAATATGCCGCTAATACGTTGCACCAACGTATTCTACAAGGGAGACTATCCCGTTACATTACTTCCCCCTCCGAGAAGACTCGCCCCGAGTCTTGGCCTGGGGACTACATGGGTAAGGCGACTCCGTTCTGGCAGTTGTCATCATCCCACCGCTGCCACCAAATGTAACGAACAGCCGAGCCAAGCCACAGCAAACCCCGTCGGTGGAAAAGCATGCTCATCCACCAAGGGTGGTTTACTGCGCTATATACCTAACACTTACTCTAATCACAAAGTTTCGAGTTTCTAATTTGCATATTACTACCCGCTAATATGCCGCTAATACGTTGCACCAACGTATTCTACAAGGGAGACTATCCCGTTACATTACTTCCCCCTCCGAGAAGACTCGCCCCGAGTCTTGGCCTGGGGACTACATGGGTAAGGCGACTCCGTTCTGGCAGTTGTCATCATCCCACTTCTGACACCAAATGTCACGGACTGACTCTACTTAATATAAAGTCAGAGGATACAATGGCTTGTTGTGCCCAACAAATCATGTATCGAATGACCAAGGGTATACGCTTCCTGCTATGAATGACCAGCAAATCTATGGGAGGGTTCAATTAAACAGAATTTTCAAATTATGATGATTTATTTATAATGATGTTTAAAGTGAGAAGCAAAGAAGGAGAAAAAAGATAGAAAGAGATTACAAAAAGAAATTACTGAGAAAAGAAAAAAAATACGTCCTTTGTTCATCAATGTCCCTACACACTTTCCCATTGGCATCTCCGGGTATACTGTCACACGTTCGTCTCACTAGTACACTCCGCACCACTGCTTGCAAAAACAGTCCAGTGTTCCTAATACGAACTGTAGACCACGCCCGTCCATTGTAAACCAAACACCAATGATTTAATATCGTCCCGTTTATACCGTCACTGCCACCCCATATAGTTTAGCCCAGTTTAGTTTCAGGAATTCAGATTACGTCCATAGATTACAATTTCAGCTTCAAGGCCGACGGCCGACTACTCAGACTGGCGCTGACCATGACCAGGTGTACCAGATAAACCCATATCCAAACATCTCAAATTCATGCCCAATCTTTACATTCCTTCCGATAATTCATATTGACTTCACACAAAATAAGCTGCCTATTTATACGCATAAGTTTGTGAACATTTCCCTGAAAACCATACCGTTTTCCATCATATATTCCAAAACCATTCATCAGAACATGTGAATAACCCACCGTGAGCAAGTGAATAACAATTCTAAATGCACATACCCTGACAACCACACCCAGATCAGCTTGCAAAAAGTTATATTGCTAACCATAAAATCGGCAATACAAATTTTCTCTGGATTATACCTCAAGGTGTAAATCATATGATTCAAATCCCCGGACTTCATGTTTTCGTTAAAGCCGTGTCACTCTCAGAAACCATTTATGGCAAACTGATAAAACACGAATCTGAGCCCAGTACAGAATCCAATTAAACTGCACATAATGCCAATTTCCACGCCACAAATCAACAAATACCATAACACAAAAAGAATGTTAAAATATCACAATTGAGCATAAAATTCTTCATGGCACAAATATTTTTGCCGTGTCTAACATACATAGATATCCTTGACAATGCAGTAAACATGTCATGTTTACTCCTGTGTAAGTTTCCCAAATACCTATTATGCTCAACTAAACATTTAAAAAATCAAACAAATTATCCAAACCCCACAAACAGCAAAAGTACATTTTTTTATCGTGACAGTATGTATGTATGTATGTTATATTGCCTTTAACCCAGTTCCTGGGTACAAGCGAGCAATAAAATATATTCTATTCTTTTCTATTCTATTCTATTCTATTCTATTCTATTCTATGATGAAAACCAATTATTACAGTTGCATAAATTTGAGTTAAGTATTCATTGAATTTATTATCCCTCTCGGACATCATCAGTAAAATGCTTATTACCAGAACTAAAGCTCAGTCCTCAACACGCAAATGAGCATTGCAATTTTGCTGTACAGGTACAGTAAATGTGCGAAACCGGTGATAACTTATTCAATAAAATTAAAACTGAGATCCTTTAAGAGCAGTGAACACATTAATGAGAAAGGGGATGGGCCATACCGCGGTTTCGACTATTAAAGTCTCGTCAGTGACCCTTTAGTTTTGGCAACATGGAGCCAAAGACAAATTCTGTAATTTTGCAACTTTCTACAGGGTAGTCGATCGAAAGACTACTATTATCTAAATGGGACCAAATATATTAAACATTGGTTAGAAAATGATTCTTGACCGATAATAAGTTTCTGATTTCTCAGAATATCCTCGCTGATCTCAAAGGACCAAAAGAAAATATAATCTGCACTATGGATGATGAACGGGGAGACTTTTTAGGGCCGCCACACGGCACAACACCAGCTGCAGTAATAGCAAATAAAATTTAAACTGAGATCCTTTAAGAGCAGTGAACACATTAATGAGAAAGGTTGGTTTCCTTTTATGGGATATAGGTAAGCAGTTTAGCCCCTGATGTGAGTCCACAGAATGCGGCGTCCCATCTGGGGCTATTCTGTTTGCTATGAGGATTTTCGTCGAAAAGTGGAATAAATAATTTAAAATCACTTCTGATGCCCCAGATAATGAAAAGGGTACAAGTAGGCAAAGATCAGGAAAAGGCGCAATCAGAAAAATATTCCCACTCCAAAAACCGAGGTGGGAAAAAAACAAAATAACAATCAGGTACTCATACCATGAAAACATATCGTAAGCCGAATGAGCAGCTATTTCCCAATAAGTGGCCACTCAGTTACCTAACTAAAAATATGAAAACATACATAAGGCGCCAACAGTACAAAATTTTAAACACCAAGACATAAAAAAAAACAAAAAAAAACACCACAGAAGTATCGCCTTGGAACGATCAGTAATACAAAGTTACTGGACACACCCAAATGATAACAATTGGAAAGTCCATTTGTCATAAACGGGTTCATATACTGATTTATATTACAGATTTTGTATAACTACATTATACGGTAGTTACCTTTCAAACAGTTTTTCGTCTTGCAGTGTTGATGCTTCGCTTCTTTTATGTTCCATTCGTAGTTGGCTCCCATTTCCAGTAAGTCTAGTTCTTCAACGTAGTTTTGGCCAACGTCACCAAAGATGATCCTTCCACGTCCTTCGCCTTTAAGAGTAAAAAATGTTTAGTTGCCAGAACTTATTGAATGACCCTCGTATTTTGTTTTGAGGACACTTCACGGCGTAAATAACTATCGAACTCAGGACCTCTCCCACCGGAGTCCTTTACTCCACCAACAGACATAACGCGTGACCCCTTTCTACGCGCATTGCTTTGGGTTTTGTCAAACTTTAGAAAAGAAAACGGCTTCTCATTACAAAAATTTGGCCATACAATATACAGAGACTTTTTAGCCATAAAATTTGAAGATTTCATTGGAAAACATGATACTTTTAACATTTTTGTTAAAAACATTGATCGTGGGTGCATGTTAAGAAATACATGTATTTAAAATACATTTTGGAAATGTTTTTACGCCAAAAATCGTGTGTAAATCCGAAATCTGTTTTCAGATTCCGACTTACAGTGCAAAGGAGAACATTATAAATGACATTAATGTGGACAATTCTTTCCGCGACGATATTTTTGTCATTCAGAAACGTGTTGGACAGGCAATTACAGGTCATTTTCACATATTTTATTCCGCAATATTTCTGTTTGTAGTTATGCAACATGTTTAGATGTACTGCTTAAAATACATTAATTTAATACAGCAGTTGTCCTTATTTTGATATTCGAATTGATAACCGGGTAAATGTTGAAACGAAATATGTTTTGGTGCTTATCGAATTTAGAAGAGTTATAGAACAACAATATTTTGCATACGTAGAGGTCAATGAATACTGAATGTTTTACAAACCAGTCAGTCGATCCCCTCTATCCATCCCACCTCTCCATGGGTTCCTCACGCCCAGGGCGTAGATTTCTGGTATGGAGTAAGACCCGTTGTTGAAAGGGTTGTCCTCGGGTATTCCGTAAGGCAAGCTACCTGTGCGAGAATCTACGTCGATTCTCAAGATTTTTCCTAAATGTTTATCCCTGTAAAGAAACTTAAAGAACTCGAGGCGATTCATATTCGGTGTCCGGTGGGGCGAGAGGTTACTGCCATTGACATAAGGTTGATGACGAGGGTTCATATGGCCACTGAAAAGGGTTAACTTGAGTAGCCGAAACCGCGGTATGGCCTATCCCCTTTCTCTCGAACATGTTCACTGCTCTGAAAGGATCTCAGTTTTATTTTTATTCATACCCAGCATTGTGCAATATGGGCCAGTCTCTTACTTTTGAATGATTACTTTTACTGTATGATTTACTTTTAACATCTTTATTCTGTAATGTTTTGTGTTGTTTTTCCTTTCAATGCTTATGCCCTTTTTTCAATTTCATTTGCACCAGTTCATGTTCTTTATATGGTGTCAGTAAACAAGACACAAGTGCTTTCCTAAAGTACTGATTTGAATACTTTACCGGACAAACGCTAACTACAAGAGAGGACTTGTCAATTTATTGAGTGTTTCCCATCACGAACATTAACTAACCGACATTAACATTAACCGACCAACCAAATGACCACGTTTGAACGTACTATACAATGTGGTTTTCGTGCAGAGCACTCCCCAGAATCTGCTCTGATCCTCGCTAAAAGCTTTAAACGCTGAGAAACTAGTTGGTTGCGTGGTGGTATATTTCCGAAAAGCGTTTGATTTTGTTGATAATCAAATTCTATTGAAAAAAAGTCTAATAAATGCAGTCATTATTGTTTATCCTGGTTTAAATCATGATTGTTCCACACAACTTAGCGTGTTGCTATAAACAACAAATTGTCCGAGACGTCAAAACGCAGTTGTGGAGTTCCCCAAGGATCCGTTTTAGGTCCTTTTTTATCTTTACTTTTCATAAATGACAATCCCCAAGAGCATATTAGACAGAGCTGCTAGCTTCTACTATAACCCTTCAGGGCATGCGAGTTTTCAAGATTTCTATCTGATTGGATGATTTGAAGAGGGGCAAAAGCAATTATCTTTCAGGGATCACCTCTGTTGGATTTATTATTCCAAGGTGTTGAATTTCCTAGAAAACAAGCCTTTACTCCACTGCAGAGAACCAGATAAGCATCATTTTATATGGTATGTATTTTAGAAAACTTGGATATACATGATTAATATCTAAATAAATGTGTCAATTTCGCCTTCTTTTGTAGAAATATTGATATCATTAATGGGATAGCTGGTGATAAAAATGTAGTTTTCACGTGGAAAAATAAATTAATGTAAAATCAGTTTCATATAAATGAAAAGTGCATACAAATTGTACTTAAGGAAGTGATCCCGTATTTAAGTAATGTTTAAAATACAATGTGGAAGCCTGTTTGTCATACACAATACTTTTGTTTTAGCTTATTTCTTTTCTTCATAGTATGAAATGTCAATTCTTTTCTTTGGTTTGAAAGACATTCTTGGACATTCAAAATGTAAAATCACTGCTTATTTACCACTAGTTTTACTCTGCTTGGTATATTACATCCAGCAATAATTTAATGAGTCTAACAATGTTTAGATAAAAATAAACTGCTTTGCAGATAATCAGCCAATCAGAGCAATTTCTTGAAAAAGAGCAGGCTGTATACCTCATAGCTCTGCCTCATAAACTACTTGTTACTTGACTAGTTAGAGACTCACCACGAGGATCGAAGAAGTAACTAAATTACCCCGGGAGCTAATTTGACCTACCTTGCACCCCCCCACAGGACAATTTTTCATGGGTGCCAAATCGTTCATTGGGACCCCAGAAATGCAAAGAATTTTTGTCCTCAAAGATAAACTCTTTTTCACCATGAAAAAAATGCATGGTTTCCATGGCAACTAGTAACGTGATTCATGAGCATGGGGGAGTACATATACAGTTGGTCATATCTCCCTACCTACTTATCCTAGACCACTAAACTTGGTCTCATTTAAAAGCTGAGACATTGCCCTTTCATCATATGGTAAGAAATGCATGTTATCTAATTTGCATATTCATGAATTTTAATGAAAACATTAAAAATGACAGAAAAATCGTTAAAAATCCTTAAATATACTAAATTCAGTCTCAAACTATCAGTGTGACACTTTTTTTTATTGAACCAGTTATATTATATGACAAATTTATTGATGTTATGAACCTAAATGAAAATTATCTCATTTGCATATCATAAATATTAATAAAATGTCGACAATCGAGGAAAAACAAGGGAAAAACTATAGCTATTTCAAGGTTTGGGATGGGTTGTAAAATCTGTCTTGCGTCCCTGAAACCAATACACATGGCTGCCAGTATGGTCAGAGGGACCACCTTAATTCCATAAAATATTGTCATCAACAATGAACACATTTGCATGATATAAAAATTACATAATTTCCACATCCACCCCTAATGTAATTCTAAAGAATAGGGTATACTCACAAAAATATTCATATACCAACAATAGTATGTTCTAGAATACTATAATTGGTCTGATAGAGATGCATGTTCCTAGCAATTTAACCATCATATCTATTATTCAAATTGTTGAATTTGCTTATTCAAGAAAATTGATAATACACACAAGAAATCGGAGAAAAATCTTCAAAACTGTAGGGGGTATACGTACAGAATCGCTTGTACCAGAGCTGTTAAAAAACCCAGGATGCTGAAAGAAGTATCAAATGAATGCTATGGCAATGTACTATGACCCTAAAGTCTGATATAAGAATGATCTGATTTTCAATTTCATTAATTTTAATGAAAATTTTATTAATAAGAATGCAAAAGTGGAAAAATTAAACAAGTAAACCTACAGAATGCCTTGTAACTCGGCAACAAAAATCCCTAACATGTTGAAAATTGCATAAAATGGTTGCTAGGGCAATATTTACCATCCTGTACTACAATATTAAGGTCATTTGATTTTTTGTTTTATGAATATTAACAGAAAGAGGTACAAGTAGGCAAAGATCAGGAAAAGGCGCAATCAGAAAAAGATTCCCACTCCAAAAAACGAGGTGGGAAAAAACCAAACTAACAATCAGGTACTTATACCATGAAACATATCGTAAGCCGAATGAGCAGCTATTTTCCCAATAGGTGGCCACTCAGTTACCTTAACTTAACTAAAAATATGAAAACATACATAAGGCGCCAACAGCACAAATTTTTTTTTTTTTTTTTTTTTTTTTTTTTTTTTTCGACTTTAGAGGAGAATTACGATAAAATTAAGGCGGCATACATAGAAAGTCACATGTATCTCGGCTCCTGATAGACCTAAAGATGATATTATGATAGTCTCAGCTTTCAAATGAGACCAAGTTTAGTGGTCTAGGATAAGTAACAAGGGAGATATGACCAATTGTATATGTACACCCCCATGCTCATGAATCACGTTAATGGTTGCCATGGAAACCATGCATTTTTTCATGGTGCAAAAGAGTTTATCTCTAATGACATACATTCTTTGCATTTCTGGGGTCCCAATGAACGATTTGGCGCCCATGAAAAATTGTCCTGGGGTGCAAGGTAGGTCAAATTAGCTCCCGGGGTAAATGTTATGAACCACTGCAGAAGCTGAGGGTGAGGTTAGGTACCTGTAAAATGGAATTAAGCCCGCCAGTAATTTTATATTACTGATCGTTCCAAGGCGATACTTCTGTGGCGGTTCTTTCGTTTTATGTCTTGGTGTCTAAAATTTGTTGTGCTGTTGGCGCCTTATGTATGTTTTGAGTTAAGTTTAGGTTACTGAGTGGCCACCTATTGGGAAAATAGCTGCCCATTCGGCTTACGATATGTTTTCATGGTATAAGTACCTGATTGTTAATTTGGTTTTTTCCCATCTCGGTTTTTGGAGTGGGAATCTTTTTCTGAATGCGCCTTTTCCTGGTCTTTGCCTACCTGTACCTTTTTGCATTCCCATATCTCAGCGTGGCACATCTTTTGTCGATTTAAATGCAGATGACACTACCATATACGAGCGACACTTTGGTATGAAAACTGTTCAAAGCAATTAGCAAAAGTTTATAAACTCACTTCATGACTTGTGTAGGACAAATGTAATGGTTTTAAACACTTTAAACACTTTAAAGACTAAAGTGATGCTGATAGCAAGTAGGCACAAGTAAAATAATTTACATTTACAAAAAGACACACTTTCTCTTAAATACAATGGCATAGATATTAAAATGATCACAAGGAATAAAGTATTGGTGTTTATGTAGATGAAAATTTATCTTGAAATGATCATTATCAGCATGTGTCGAAGAAAGTCTCATTATACTTGTGGCTTTCAAGTAAAACTAGAACTTATCAATGGAGCACAGACTTCTATTATACAATTCTTACATTAAACCGTAGTTTGATTACTGAAGTGTGATCTGGAGTAATTCGTTAATTTCAACGTTGATAGAATAAATAAGTTGCAAAGGAGGGCATGTAAACTAATTTTATTATACGTGTATGTAATTCTAAATGAATCACTTGAGCAAGTAGATATCCTATCTTTCGATCAAACCGTTTTCCTTACTAAGGCTAGAATTATGCATAAGATTTATAATAACCTGGCCCCTAGTTACTTGCTTGAAATGTTCCAAACTGATAAGAAACGTAAACTTAGACAGCACACTGTCAAATTTAAGGTCAAAAGCAAACAAACACTACATTTTACCTCAAGCAAAGTGCAATTTATTCAAAGGAAGCTTATCTTTTTCTGTAGTTCTGATATCGAACAGTCTTCCGCTAGACATAAAAAACCTCATCTTCCCTAAACGTATTCAATAAAAGATGTGTTGAATGGATTAAGCATTAAACAGATATTCTAAGTCTTTAACCTCCACCGCCATTTAACATTTTTTATGCATTTTCATTCATCTGTTAAATTTTATGTCTTTTGTAAAGTCTTTGTTCAAGATTTTTGTTTGTAAACGCAAATATTTTTAATGTCTCTTCGCAAACATGTCTCTGTACTTATCTAACTTACTTTAATTATTGTAATTCTTAAAATTGTTGTCACCCATCATGTTACATGTGATCTGTATGTTATTGTAAATATGTTAACTTATTTTAAAGGACTTCAACTGAAGGAAGATTCGTTCTTCCCAATTGGGTCACCTCGTTAAATAAAGAACTGTACTTTACTTTATTTACTTTACTTACTTACTTACTTACTTACTTACTAACTTACTTACTTACTTACTTACTTACTTTAACTTACTCACTTACTTACTTAACTTACTTACTTACTTACTTAACTTACTTAACTTACTTACTTACTTACTTACTTACTTACTTACTGGTAAGCGCAATTGTTATGCTGACTTACATATTCTGTGCCCACATTAATGGATCCTTCTGTTTTCCACCGTCTCCAATAAAAACATGCAAGAGGCCGTCAGTTCCAAATAGAAGCTAAAATATATTATATACTAAGTCATGAAATATAGAGGTTATTTATCATACATAACTTATATTTGAAATATTATATTTTCACATGTGACACGTTATATTTTATATTTTCGCATGTGAAAAGATAACATTTTTGGATTGCCTCTGCCTTTTCCATTTACTTACTACACACCACTTCAGAATTTTAACCGTCTCCAATAAAAACATGCAAGAGGCCGTCAGTTCAAAATAGAAGCTAAAATATATTATATACTAAGTCATGAAATATAGAGGTTATTTATCATACATAACTTATATTTGAAATGTTATATTTTCACATGTGACACAAGGTTATATTTTATATTTTCACATGTGAAAAGATAACATTTTTGGATTGCCTCTGCCTTTTCCATTTACTTACTACACACCACTTCAGAATTTCAAACGTCTATAACTTTCATATTTATGAGCGAAAACATAAAGTGTGGGTATTCATTTTCTTAGTTAGAACATCAGAACATTTTGATACCAAAATCAATCAGATTTGCTAACATTTTTGTTTTCATATTTTGCACCTCCCCTTCAATTTTACTCCTTTTATTTCTTTAATGTGTGAGTTATCTGCTGAGTGGTACATGGTGATCTTGAATAGGGGGTTTATAGCGGATTTAAATACCATTATTTTAATACTTGCGCATGCGCACTGTGTGGTTTTCTACTTTCAGCATGCCCATGGTTGGCATCGCATAACTCCGTAAATACTCATTAAAATGAAAGTCGGTTTCTTGCATTCGGAAGCCTGACATCTAGTGCAGAAGTAGAAAATGCAATGCTTTCTGTTTGTATCATAGTTTGCTCAAAATTTTGTGGAATATAATTGTTGCGTTTCTTTTTTTTGTTCAGTATATACCCAATGTAAAATATACTGAGTTTGGCCCAAATCTAATGACAATCCCCAAGGAGAAAGAATCATATTGCGTTTTGTCAGAAAATGTCGCGAAACTACCGACCAAAAATGAAACAATACATGTCCTACCAAAGTCCATGGAACATCTCTTTTAAAATTTGAATTTTGACAAAAACAGTGATTCTCATGAAAATTAGTTCACACATAGCCATTGCACACATCGATCCCGCACTGCACACATCTGCCAGAATGTTTTCTGACTGGCTTTTACAGAAAAATCAATTTAAAGTCGAATTATCGTGCAACTGTTAGACTAGACTTTAAGAAAAATACCATTTCAGCATTTTAAGAAACACTCAAAGCATACTCAATTAGCTATGGTAGGACATTTACTGTTTCAATTTTTTTGTAATCAGAAACTTCACGACATTATCTTGGAAAAAGCAAATGAGACAGACATTCTTGCTCCTTGGATATTGTCATTAAATTTGAATCAAACTCAGAGTGCTTTACACTGTGCCTTATGGGGATAACAATACCTTGATGCTTAAAAAACTTTGAGTAGTATATACCTCTACATCCACTACAGTGACAATTCCATTTTATAGAAGTCTTATTTAGGTTATTTAGACTAAAATGCATTTTTGTATCAGTATGCAGTTTATCACATATCTAGAAATGAAATTCAAAAAGTACCCTCACCTGATCCGCGTTATGGGGCCATGCCGGTTGGACAAATGTCAGCAGTTTTCTAGAGTAGTTCGGATCAGCTTTGTTGATGTCGGTAGCTGAAATCTTAAACTCAAACAGGTTACTGTAGTGGCTTACACCTTTCACTTTTGGTTTTGATTGACTTGACACCAGCACATAGAATAATCCGTTAGACTTGAAGTTTGGATGAAACGCCAAACTCGTCAGTCCGGTTTCAGCTACTTTGCCCAGATCTCCAATATTCTCGGTTACATCAATCAATGGGTCCGGTAGCTTTGTTCCATTGACGTAATATACGCTGGCGATACCTTTAAGTTCTGCTACAAATATCCTGTTAGATCCGTCATTGGCGTGTACTAGGTCAATTGGTAGTTGAAGCCCGTCCGTGAATTTTTCCACGCAAAGGCATCCATCAAAACATTGCGATGTGTAGAAACAAACAAACAAAACAATCACAGAAGTCCAAAACTTTAGCAAAAGCATTGTGTCTAAAGACACCTTACCGCACTTCAAACGGAAAAATGACATTGCCATACTATTTTATACACGTATACGTAAAACCCCATCATATATGTATTTAAAGCGTTACTCATAAAAATAGCGGGAATCTGTAGTCAAGGTACAATGTAGTTGGTACAGACTGTAAATTTACGATAAGCTAATTCTTCAGATTGTATTATGAATTTATACTAAAGAAAACTGGAGATGGGGGATTCTTTGAAAGACAAATGGTTTAGGAATTTATTGGAAAAAAAAGATTACAAAGAAGACCAAAGAACCGTTTTCTCGTTTCCTTTGGAAGGTTGGTGAACTTATACGGAAGCTAGGGCGGATGTAGCCCAAGGTAAGAGAAATATACGTAAATGTATGTTTTAGCTACATGTCTTGTATGATGGTTTCAATTTAATTTCGTCAAACTTATATTGTTAGTGTTTAGGCCTAGTCATGTAGATATTAATTTGACTGATTCAAACTCACTGTGTTTGAATCTTAATACATAATACAGATGTCTATGGGGAGAACAGCAAATGAGCCTCGACGCGAGAAAACCGGTCTTCGGGGTTTCCGACGAGGTCTGAAACAAACCGACCTGCACAGTCACATAAGCAGGCTAGAGCCTTAAAATTTCCGACTAAGGAAGAAGAGAAATCATATTATCCGAGTAACGAAAACAAAGGCGCTGATCAGCTGTGCAGTTACTGCACAGCTGATCTGCGCCTTTGATTTCGCATTCGCACAGCTGATCAGCGTCTTTGTTTTCGCATAGGCAAAAATGCGGTTTTCTCATGACAGCAACGATCTTCAAGTTAGCAGTTATACATTAATAGTCAAATGGAAATTGGCCAGGCACTCAAAAGGAGCTTTTAATATTTTAGTCAAATAACTTCCCGGATAGCAAGTTAAAATCAATTGTGCCGGAACTGTCAGAACTGCCAGACTGGCATGGTTCGGGCATACATGTATTGAGTCAGTGTTATAATCATTACGAATCTTAGAATATATTATAAGATTTTGAGAAATGGTTAATGTATAGTTACTCTAGCAGCATGCATTGTGTGTTTGAGTCTGCCAACAGTTTACATTGCCCATGCAATATATAGAGATTTTTTTCAGTACCAAAAATTGAAAATTTCACCAGAAAAATGTTGATATTTTTCTTATTTTTGCTCAAAACATAGATCGTGGGTACTCGTTAGAACCGCCTCGCAAAAATAAGAAAAATAGGTATACCCCTGCAAACCCCAGTTTTGCTATATACAAGTGGGGTTCAAGGGGGTAAACATTACAAGGACATTTTTTTCTGATGTAAGCTGCCAAAAGTTCTGCTTAAACACAGAAAGCGCTCGGTCTTCCCAGAATAATCAAATAAGCTGCGTTATGAGAAAACCAACATTTTGCATATGCAAAAACAAAGGCTCAGATTAGCTTCGCAGTAATTTCCAGCCCCTAACCTTGTTCTGTAATTATACAGCTCGGTTTATGTCAGGCCTGTTTGGAAACCACATTGCTGGTTTTCTCATGACACGGCTCAAATCAAAGTGGAGGTTCTCGGCAAGTAAGTGAAGGGAGGTCATATAAACATAAATAACTAACGACGAAGGAAATCGTTACCTCCCTTATAACATATCACCATCTATTATTTTGGATGGATGTGGGCTTCCAGTGTATGTGTTGTTGATTTGGGGTTTAACGTCACACCAACAGCTAAGGTTATATGTGTTTTATTTGAACCACTTTTATTATTTGCATGTATTATTTTATCATGTTTCTTCTTATAGCCTGATATATAGAAAATACACTGTTGAAATGTGTAAAAAAAATTTAAGCATATGTTATGTTATACACAGTCTTAATTTGAAGACATGGTCAATCCGATTTATTCCCCTAAACTATTGATAGGTAAAAAACTGCTATGGATGCCGAATTCCTATTTTTGGATCTACATCTTTCTATAATACCTACAGAATATTTTTATTTCAACAAAATACTATGATTTTAGTATTTATTTCCGCTTTTGGATGGCGACGTTCCTTTTCTTTTTTGCAAGAGATAAAAGTAAGCAACGATCAGGATTCAGAACGGAAATCTTCACGCCACAATTTTGAGGTGGGAACAACTTAATTAACAATTGGGTGCTTATACAAAGTGTACATATCGCAAGCCGAGTGAACAGCTGTTTCCCAATAGGTGGTCACTCAGTTACCTGTACTTAACTAAATATATGAAAGCGTATGTGTTAGAGGTGCAAACAGCATTCAAATTAATTTCATTCGATTGTGCCGGGCCGTTGATGACCCCGATTTCAGTCTATTATATTTTAGTTGGTCCTTGTCTGATGTTTTGCCCACCGGGGCTCAACTTGTGGTTTACTTTTGCTTCAGAGTTTCAGTGGTATTAAGCTTTTCATGGGATCTTTATTGTTTACCATCGTGCTTGATACGTGATGGCGTTTATCGTAAATGATGTGTTTGACTGTGATGATTTATTCACAAGTGATTCATTCGATAATCACACCACTGGAAAAACTGAGGGCGAGGCTAGACGCTTATAAAACCGGTATAAGACTTCGATTAATATATTACTGATCGTTCCAAACTGGCACTTCATTTGCGATTTGCGGCCCTATATGCTGCATGTTTTGCTGTCGGTTTTTGTGTGTTTTTTTTTGCGTGTTCAATATGCGTATGTATCAATTTGTTCTGTTAAGGTATCTGAGTTGCCACCTTTTGACACTGTTTGCTCTCTTTGTGTTAGTGCCTAATTACCTTTATGTATTTTAGGGTCTTTGTTTAGGACTGTGCCAGTTCCTGATCAAGGGTTACCTTTATAGTTCTGTTTTAACTAACCTGTGACCCAGCGTAACATGAGTGCTATCATACGAACTACATGTGACTCCTGCTTGGCTTACTTATGATTTCATGTATGGTAACCTTCTACTTGGTTCTCAATGTTTTGTGTTTTGGAGTCGAATTTTGTGCTGTTTGAGCCTTATGTGCGTATTCTTATTTTAGTTCAGTTCAGTTAGCCGTTCACTCGGCTGACTATATGTTTTCCTTGTATAGGTGCCTAAGTGTCTTTTTAATGTTTTCCCAACCCTCGGTTTATGGAGTGGGAATTGCTTTCTGAATGCACCATTTCCTGATCATTGCCTACTTGCACCTTTTTACTCATACTGTACGCAAGCTGAAATATCTCACTATCATGATTCGATTAACCTACCTTCCACCTTCTTTAGAGCAGCGAGCATCCTCCAAAGTTGTCCACATCTAATATTGAACATTTTTTAATATAGTGAATTTGTGCAGGGGTTTAAGGAAAAAAGTAGAAGAAGGCAATGATTAGATTTGGTGCGAAAATGCCAATTTTGTGCTTTTAATGAAAGCATAGATAACGCGCAAGTGGATTAAGTTACATTGACCGCTTTACAAGCATTTTGTCTGACACGTGTTGGAGACACACTCCAATAGATGCTGTCTAACAAATAAAAACGAATGAAGATATATTTAGGAATGAAAAGTGTAAAATTTCTTTCGATGCTAAGTATATGTTATAAAATCTAACACATTAAAAAAAAGAAATTAAATTACATGAAAAATTTGTTTTATTTTTTTTTCAAAGTATTATTTTTCTGGATCGCATTGAAATAACTAAGTCTCTCTCTCTCTCTCTCTCTCTCTCTCTCTCTCTGAAAATCACCGGATGCCAGATATAGTATTTCGGTGTTTTGTGGCAGGTGAAAAATACATATAATTATTTCAGTTTTATTTTATGGTAAATCGAAAGTTCTGTGTGTTTTGTTTTATCCATTGATTGCCCCCATCCTGTCGTTATATCAGTTCTTGGTGATCGTTGTCAGCATCTACAAAATAAACAAATTTCTGATGCTTTCACAAAACATGACAGTGATTTACCATTTATAGGTACAGGGTTTTATATAATGACACATTGTCTGATCGATTGAACACTTAAAGCAATGACAAGATAGGTTTAGTAATAAACTATTAAACAAAATATACTTGCATTTATTTAAGTCTGTTCGATGACCTTTTTTATTTATGCATAAGTTTATTGTCATGTTTATATTCTGACGGTAAATTTGAATATGAATTACTATTATTTATCAAACCTCCTATGAAGTTATGGGTAAAAGACTACCAGACATAGGTATATTTAGAAACAACATTCGTCCTTATTCCAATATATTACGAATAAATACACATATGAATCAAGGAAAATGTCCATGTATAGGTATTGTGCTACAAAGAGACGAATTACTATAGAGAGGATAATTCAGATACTCATTAAAATGTACATTAACTCATTTAAGCCTGGCGTCCTTTTTGTGGGACATACATGTAGGCAAACAGAATAGGCCCCAGAACGCGGCGTCCCATCTGGGGCTATTCTGTTTGCTTAGAGAATTTTCATCGAAAAATTGAATAAAATTTAAAAATCACTCCTGACGCCCCTAAAATGAAAATGGACTCATCCAATTGATAACAATGGGAGAATCCATTCGTCAGATATGGGTTAAACGTTAGTACAGCGTACGATATGAAAAGTTTCTAATGATTATTCCAGCAGGTAATGGACGAAGAAACAAGAAAATAAAAGTACAAGTACCTTGGTCAGAAAAATCCGCATGATACAGTCTAGCCAGCAGCTTCCCCAGGAACTTGGCAAGTGTCCCCGTCAGATTATCTTTTCCTGAAAGCAAAATCTATGATCATTACGAAAACAGACGATAAAGACCTGTAACAACCAATAACAGTCATTTTATTGACCAATGAAAACATCACTAATCTTCTATGATCATTATAGTTGGATTGCTCTGTAGTTTTAGGTTATTATTTTTCACTATTTGTGACATGCATTGAATTATTTGTCATTCCTTAACTATTTTGGCAGTATGAAATGTATTATATAGTTTCATTTCTCTTGTACACACGGTCGTTTACAACAACTGCGTGAGCCAATTTCATTGAAACATCTTTTAAAAATTACAAATTACTCCTGATGACCGTTAAATGAAAGTGAACTCACCCAAATGATTACGATGGGTAAGTCCATTTGTCAAAAATGGGTCAAGTCAAGTTTTGTTAAGTTAAGGTAACTGAGTGGCCACCTATTGGGAAAATAGCTGCTCATTCGGCTTGCGATATGTTTCATGGTATAAGTACCTGATTGTTAGTTTGGTTTTTTTCCCACCTCGGTTTTTGGAGTGGGAATCTTTTTCTGATTTTTCCTGATCTTTGCCTACTTGTACCTTTTCTCAAATGGAGAGAGATATGTAATCTACCAGTTTTGATGATATCCAGGATAGAACTCAGTTTGCTGTCCATGTTTCCATCTCTTGAATCTTTCGCAGAAACATCCTCGTGTTTGGCGTTATCTGAACCATTAGCTTTGTCATCAGAGTCATCCACTGTTTTACTTATATCTTGTCTAGCTTCGACTGCATTGTCTTCTTTAGCAGTTTCAGGAGCGGCCTCGGTTTTTCCATTATCACTTCCCACAATATCCTCTGCATTTGCAGTGGCTTGTTCAGAACTTTCCTTAAATTCAGCTTCATCTTTTTTCACTGCGTCTCTAGTAGGTGTTTTAGAGTTTACCTTTTGTGTGTTTGTTTGAACAGATGATCCATCTTTTCCCTGTTTGAGTCTTTGTAGCGGTTGTGGCGTTGGTGTTTTCGGCGGTGTTGTAATTACAGATTCTTTTGGCGTCGACGGCTTAGTTGTCGCTTTCTTATCGCCCGGCTGAAAATCAGAAACTTGCTCCATATGTTGGTCCTCGTTCAGTATCTTTGCTAAGGACTTGTTGGGTTTCGGTATGTCGATATGCTTTATTTGCTTTCGTTTGAATTCAATTTGATTTTGAATGTTAGATTTAATCTCAGTTGTAGTGCTTACTTTACATGGTTCAGGATCGCCTTGCCTGCAACGTTTCAAAAATTACAATCAGCTAAATCCAAACAACACGAGGGTGTGTTTCTTTAAGGATTGAAATTCAGATTTTAGCTTTCACTGGATGATGAAAAACACTAGGCTGTTTTAATGTCTGTGAAGCCCGAAGGGCTTTTCGGAGAAAACAACTTATGTTTTTCATCATCATCTGAATTTCAATACTTATATTTACATTTTATATTATCACCTGTGATATTGATAATATCATATTTGCATGTAGTTACTTAAACGTTACATTTTGGACATGAGTTTATCTCTAGGTAATCATATATTACATTAGAATATTTTGCTCATTATGCCATTCATTTGAAACGAAGCGAATTTAATTATTTTTTTCTATCTTTATTCAATATCGCTCCTCAGAATCAAATGAGAATTAAGGACAGGAATTATCAAAGTCAGATAAGGGACACAAAAAATTGGTTTCAAGATTCTTACTGTGATGGCTCAACTAGCCTGTAGATATGGCCATTTTTCTTATAAGGATGTCTTCCCTCCGACGTCAGCATGTATACCTCACCTGTAATAAGATTGTTTATTATATCTGCCTTGCCTGAAACCAGACCGTTAATTAGTCCGGGCAGGCGCTTAAGTGTTAACCGAATGTTTAACTCATGAAGTTGTATCAGTATAAAAAGGCAACTATGCCCAAAAGTATTGCTACTTGTAAACTTAGTGACGTTTGTAGAGTTTAGCTTACGATATGTTTTCATGGTATCAGTACATGATTGTTAATTTAATTTTTTTCCACTTCGGTTTTTAGAGTGGGAATCTTTTTCTGATTGCGCCTTTTCTTGACTATTGCCTACTTATTTCATTTTACTTGTTTATCGATGTGAAAGAAGCAAATTTTACAATATAAAGTTTATAGTCCGAGGGAGTACAAAAACACATCAATATATCAGCGGGTTTAGTCTTATTTTTACCTTCCTCGTCGAGGCCAAAGGATGCCATGTGACCATTAAATGATGATTGCAGTGGGTCCTTGCAAACATTTGGATCGCTCATCTAGACTTCTTTATTTTGCCAAGTACCGGTGTCTTTATCTTCCTTCAGTCGAAACAACAGACTGAGAATATGGAATACAGCTATGGTTCTATAAACTGTAGACTGACCGTTCAAAATCGGTTCTATTGTGATTTATCTTTATATTGTCGCCTAGTATGATGAGTATAATCAGTTGTCACACGGTGCAAGGTGAACGAAAATCGAGCATGTACGATCCCCACTTTGCAATACTATACGCGCCTATACGACCTCTTCGAATAGTGCCCTCATATGTGACCCGGTATTAGGAAATCCTGGTGTTTGATTTTAGCTATTCACGTGCTCTCAAAAACGTGCACCGTATACTCGAATAGTCTACGCCTATGTGAACCCAGCCTTAGGACTTTGTATGTTCTATTTTCAAAATAAGTTTATTGTTACATGTATGTCCCACTCAATCATTCGAGATTATCTGGCGTGGTTGGAAGGTCGGGTTGGCAGATCACATGGTGCGTAGCTTCTATAAATAGCACAGCTATTCGACTAGTAAGAGATTCACCACGAGGACCGAAGAACTAACTAAATGTTATGAACCACTGCAGAAGCTGAGGGTGAGGTTATGGCCATGTAAAACCGGTTTAAGCCAGCAAGTAACATTGTGTTACTGATCGTTCCAAGGCGATACTTATGTGGTGGTTCTTTTTGTTTTATGTCTTGGTGTTTAAATTTTTGTGCTGTTGGCGCCTTATATATGTTTTCATATTTTTAGTTAGGTTAAGGTAACTGAGTGGCTACCTATTGGGAAAATAGCTACTCATTCGGCTTACGATATGTTTCATGGTATAAGTACCTGATTGTTAGTTTGTTTTTTCCCACCTCGATTTTTGGAGTGGGAATCTTTTTCTGATAGTGCCTTTTCCTGATCTTTGCCTACTTCTACCTTTCGATACAATGTATCATATTGGAACAATCTCTGATATACTGCATCGGGGAGTCGACTCTTTGGATCAGTGGTTAGAGCCTTGGATGTCTATCCTGGCGATCCGGGTTCGAATCCCATCGGGGACGTACATGTATCTCTTAGTCACGAATTTTCATTTTCGTAAGTTATGGGGTCGTCCGGTATGGACCAATTGAGCCATAGAGTCATAAAATTAGCTTTCTCGTTATCATAAATGATTACTCTCTCGAAATGGTGGTGATTATTATCTGCCGTGGTTGGAAGGTCGGGTTTGCAGATCACATTATGCGTAGCTTCTATGAATACAATCTCTGACGAAGAGTCGACTCGTTGGCTCAGTGGTTAGAGCACTAGATTTCTATCCCGGCGATCCGGGTTTGACTCCACTCAGGAACGTGGGATTTTATTGGAAAAGGTCCCTCAGGACCTTTTCCACAGTGTTTACTTTGAATATGAAGAAAATTGTACCCATGATCGACTGCTCTCTCTCAATTACGCGTTTTGTCACATAAAGCGATTAATAAATCCTAGTGAACCCGTCTATGTTGACTAGACAGTTTACCACAAACAATTTAATTTATCCATTGTTGACACTCCCCGCCAAATAGCGGTAAATATCTCGCAAGCAGTGTCCATCGTGGCAACTTCTTAGCATAGCGCATCTAGGTTTAGATCGTAGATACCCTGACGAGGGGTACAGAAACTATAGGAACTCTATATGGCTGACTTTTAGTCCATCACATCGGACTCATGGGTATGTTTCTGGTAGTGTGGCTGCAGGTCAAAATTCAGAACTCTGTCACAAATTGACTGCACTGCAGAATGGTTTTTTCTACACTGTGACATATCGACATATTGATTGTAATCGTGCTCCCATTAGAACTGGCTTTGATTCCGCAACATCAGAAATTCGGTCAATGCCTTGAGTGACAGATACACACACTGGTCAAGCGTTCATAACAAGAAACGACATTTATACGAAACTGAAACGTATGGTCAAATCGAAATTAATGTCGAACCAGAGAATCAACAACACTGGAGCAAAAGGAAGCTCTTATAGCAAACTGCTGCTGACCTTTTCATTGGTTTCTTTTTCAAGAAGCCAACTTGTCAAACTATGCATCATTTCTTAGTTACGAACTTTCATATTTGTAAGACTATAGATTTATAAAATTTGAGGGAACAGCCTGTCACAATCAGTAGCTACATTTATATATGAGCCGACTCGTGGGAAAACCAACAATGTGGTTTCCGAGCAGGTCCGACACAAACCGGGCTGTACAAGCACAGAAGATGGTGTTATGTCCCATCGCACCACTCATTCATTTGATGCGTAGCTTCTATAAATAGCACAGCTATTCGATACAATGTATCATATAAGTACAATCTCTGACATACTGCGTCAGGGAGTCGACACTTTGGCTCAGTGGTAAGAGCATTGGATTTCTACCCGGGCGGTCCGGGTTCGAATCCCATCAGGGACGTGGGATTTTTCAAACTATGCAAACTAGAGACTGGAAATTTTGGATAAAGAAAGTAGAGGAATTGTTCTATCCGTGTAGCGAAAACAAAGGCGCTGATCAGCTTCGCAGTTACTGCGAAGCTGATCTGCGCCTTTGTTTTTGCCTATGCAGATTGTTGGTTTTCCCATGAGGCAGCTCATATATCGAAGTACGGGTACCTTTATCACGTAATGTTATGTACGGTATGACGAAATGTTACAATACGTTTGATATACATACCCAGAATCGTAATCGCCCCAAAAGTAAATTCCGTTTAACTTTGGACTGCGACATCCACGGTAGAATTGTCCACCCACGACGGCTTTTCCAAGTTTTGAGTTGCGTGTATATGAATATATAGGAGGTGTGAACTTCCCTGGACCTACAAGCCAAAAATCAGCGTGGATCAACGGAAATCTGTAATTGTACTGATGCAACAAATAGAGGATCTTACACAAGTGGTCATTTCATATGAAATTAATTAAACGAGCATTCGGCGAGTGAAATGACCACAAGTGTAAGATTCGATTTATCATATGACTTTTAGAATAGGATATTATCGCCTTATAATTGGACGTATTTTCAATGCAAATTTACGACATTGTAATGGGCGTCGTTACGTATTCCCGCAAAAGTGTTAATACACATGTGTTCATAATACTTTTTATAACATGACGTTATACACTGGAAAACAGCGACGTCATATGATAAAAACCTATTATTACAGTTGCATAAATCATTGAATGTATGACCCCTCTCGGACATCATCAGTGAAATTGTTACTACCAGAACTAAAGATCAGTCCTCAATACGCAAATGAGAAGGTACAAGTAGGCAAAGATCATGAAAAGGAGCAATCAGAAAAAAAAAAAGATTCCTACTCCAAAAACCGAGGTTGGAACTTATACCAAGAAAACATATCGTAAGCCGAATGAGCAGCTATTTTCCCAATAGGTGACCACTCAGTTACCCAAACCCAACTAAAAATATGAAAACACACATAAGGCGCCAACAGCACAAAAAATTTAAACACCAAGACATGAAACAAAAAGAACCACCACAGAAATATCGCCTTGGAACGATCAGTAATACAAAATTACTGGCGGGCTTAAATCGATTTTACACGGCCATAACCTCGCCCTCAGCTTCTGCATTGCAATTTTGCTGTAAAGGTACAGTTAATGTGCGAAACCGGCGATAGGTTTCCTTTTTATGGGATAAAGGTAAGCAGTATAGCCTCAGATGTGATACCACAGAATGCGACGTCAACTATGATCTGGTGCTGTTGTGTTTGTTTAGAGAAATTTCATCGAGAAATGGAAAAAAAAATCAAAATCACTTCTGATGCCCCAAATAATGAAAGTGGACTCACCCAAACGATAACAATTGGAAAGTCCATTTGTCTTAAACGGGTTAATATACTAATTTATATCACAGATTTTGTATGCTTCGAATCCTTGAAACTACATTATACGGTAGTTACCTTTCAAACAATTTTTCTTCTTGCAGTGTTGATGTTTCGCTTCTTTTATGTTCCATTCATAGTTGGCTCCCATTTCCAGTAAGTCTAGTTCTTCAACGTAGTCTTGGCCAACGTCACCAAAGATGATCCTTCCACGTCCTTCGCCTTTAAGAGTAAAAGGTTAGTTGTCAGAACTTATTGCATGGATGACTGTCGTATTTTGTTTAAGAACACTTCACGGCGTAAATAAGTCAAATGATTGAACTCAGGCCCTCTCCTACCTAAGTCCTTTACTCGACCGATAGGCATAACGCAGTGGTCCCCTTCTACGCGCATTGCTTCGGGCTTTATCAAACTTTAGAAAAGAAAACGGCTTCTCATTACAAAAATTTGGCCATACAATATACAATGAGGCCCACCTTCTCTCTTTGAATGTTTTTACTGCTTTCAAAGGATCTAAAAATTAATTTTATTTGCTATTACTGCAGCTGGTGTTGTGCCGTGTGGCGGCCCTAAAAAGTCTCCCCGTACATCATCCATAGTGCAGATTATATTTTTCTTTTGATCCTTTGAGATCAGTTAAAATATTTGGAGTGTTTCAAATATATTGTATGTTAAGAATCACCATCTTGACATAATTTTGAATGTTTGGCCTCTTTTGGAATATTAGTCTTTGATTTAGACTATACTTGTGTAAATGTTAGAAATTGCAGCAATCGTGAATGTCTGGCTTTCGCTGCCAGTTTTATAAAGGGTCACTGATGAAGGTTCATTACCCGAAATTGTACAATATGGCCCACCTTCTCTCTTTGAATGTTTTTACTGCTTTCAAAGGATCTAAAAATTAATTTTATTTAGCCATAAAAATGGAAGATTTCATTGGTAAACATGATACTTTTAACATTTTTGTTAAAACATTGATCGTGGGTGCACGCTAGAACCGCCTCTTTGATGCGGTTCTAACGAGTTCCCACAATCTATGTTCTGAACCAAAATAAGTTAAATAGGTATACGTCTGCAAACTACATTTTCTCTACATAAAAGTGGGTTAAAGAGGGTATTTTTGCGCGAACATGTTATCCTGATGTTAGGGGAATTTAGAAAAAAAAAAATGTACAGATAGGCAATGATCAGGAAATGGCGCGATCAGAAAGAAATTCCCACTCCATAAACCGAGGGGTGGGAAAAAACTAAAATGACACATAAGTACTTATACCATGAAAACATGTCGTAAGCCCAGTGAGCAGCTATTCCCCAATAGGCGGCCACTCAGTTACCCAAACTGAACTAAAAATATGAAAACGTACATAAGGCTAAAACAGCACAAATATTCGACCCCAAAATTCAAAACAATTAGAACCACAACAGAAGTTTCGCCTTGGAAATTGAATTTGTTAAGAATACATGTATTTAAAATACATTTTGGAAATGTTTTATTACGCCAAAATTTGTGTGTATCCGAAATCGATTTTCTGATTCCGACTTACAGTGAAAACGAAAGTGGACAATCCTTTCCGCGACGATATTTTTGTCATTTTCAGAAACGTGTTGGACAGGCAATTACAGGTCATTTTCACATAATTTATTCCGCAATATTTCATTTTGTAGTTATGCAACATGTTTAGATGTACTTCTTAAAATACGAATTGATAACCGGGTAAATGTTGAAACGAAATATGTTTTGGTGGTTATCAAATTTAGAAGAGTAGAACAGCAATATTTTGCATACGTATAAGTCTCTGAACACTGAATGTTTTACAAACCAGTCAATCGATCCCCTCTATCCATTCCACCTCTCCATGGGTTCCTCACCCCAAGGGCGTAGATTTCTGGTATGGAGTAAGACCCGTTGTTGAAAGGGTTGTCCTCGGGTATTCCGTAAGGCAAGGTTCCTGTGCGAGAGTCTACGTCGATTCTCAGGATTTTTCCTAAATGTTTATCCCTGTGAAGAAACTTCATCAGCAAAACATGTCCGTGAAATGTAAACACCCTTAAACCCCACTTTTATATAGTGAAAATGGGGTTTGCAGGGGTTTATCTTTTTTTCTTATTTTCGCTCCAAAACATAGATTGTGGGTACTCGTTAGAACCGCCTCGGCTAACGTGTACCCACAATCAATGTTTTGGGCAAAAATAAGAAAACTATCAAATTTTTTCAGCTGAAAATTTTCTATTTTTTAAGTTCAAAAATCTCTTGTTTATTGCATGGGCAAGTTTTCGTAATGTAAAGTTAGGCGATTCTTATTCGGTGTCCGGTGGTCAAGTGGTAGGCTGATGAGCGAGAGGTCACTGCCTTGGACATAAGGTCGATGACGCGAGTTCATATGGTCACTGAAGAGGATTTAAAAGTAGCCGAAACCGCGGTATGGCATATCCCCTTTCTCTCGAACATGTTCACTGCTCTTAAAGGATCTCATTTTATTTTTATTCATACGCGGCATTGTGCGATATGGGCCAGTCTCTTACCTTTGAATGATTACTTTTTTCTGTATGATCTACTTTAACATTTTTATTCTGTAATGTTTTTTTTTCAATGCTTATGACCTTTTTTTAAATTTCATTTGCATCAGATCATGTTCTCTATCATATGGTGTCAGTAAACAAGACACAAGTGCTTTCCTAAAGTACTGATTTGAATACTATACTGGACAATCTCTAACTACAAGAAAGGACTTGTCAATTTATTGAGTGTTTCCAATCACGAACATTAACTATCCGACCTACCAAATTTTTGGAAAATATGAAAAAATGGGTTGATTTGAATTTTTCCTAATTTTTTAAACAATTTCAGTTTGCTTCATAAGTCACAAAGTGGTTTTCATGCAGAGCACTCCACCGAATCTGCTCTGATCTTCATGGTAGATTCTTGGCTAAAAGCTTTAAACGCTGGGAAACTAGTTGGTTGCGTAGATTTCCAAAAAGTTTGATCTTGTTGATCATCAAATTCTATTGGAATTACAGTCTTATAAATGCAGTAATGCAGTAATTCTTGTTTATCCGGGTTTAAATCATATTTGTTTCACAGAACTCAGCGTGTTGCTATAAACAATGAATTGTCTGAGACGTCAAAACTCAGTTGTGGAGTTCATCAAGGATTAATTTTAGGTCCTTTATAATTTTTACTTTTCATAAATGACATTCTCCAAGAGCATATTAGACAATGCTGCTAACTTCTACTATAATCCTTCACGGCATGCGATTGTTCAAGATTTTTATCTGATTGGATGATTTGGAGAGAGGTAAGAGCAAATCCTTTATCTTTCAGGGATCGCCTCTGTCAGATTTATTATTCTAAGGGTTTGACAACAAGCCTTTACTCCACTGCAGAGAACCAGATAAGCATCATTTTATATGGTATGTATTTTAGAAGACTTAAATAAATATATGTGTCAATTTTGCTTTCTTTTGTAGAAATATTGATATCAGTAATGGGATAGTTAGTGATAAAATGTAGTTTTCATGTGGAAAAATAAATACATGTAAAATCAGTTTCATATCAATGAAAATCGCATACAATTTTTACTTAGGACAGTGATCCCTCATTTAAGTAGTTTAAAAATACAATGTGGAAGCATGTTTGTCATGCACAATTCTTTAGTTTTAGCTTATTCTTTTCTTTGATTTAAAAGACATTCTTAGACATTCAAAATGTATAATCACTGCTTATTTTACCACTAGTTTTACCCTGCTTGGTATATTACATCCAGCAATAATTTAATGAGTCTAACAATGTTTAGATAAAAATAAACTGCCTTGCAGATAAGCAGCCAATCAGAGCAATTTCTTGAAAAGGTTCATAGCTCTGTCTCATAAGCTACATGTTACTTGATTAGTTAGAGATTCACCACGAAGACCGAAGAAATAACTAAATTTTATGAACCACTGCAGAAGCTGAGGGTGAGGTTAGGTAATTTTATATAAGTCTTGACATGACGTCTTTCTCAGTTACGTGACCTGGACCATGTTTACAATTTCTGGTTCTCCCTGTCTGAGGATTCTCGACATGAATTTCGGCTTTGATTGACGAAACAGTTTCAGGAGAGAAGATTTTTCACAAATAGCCCAAGTACATTGTCAAAACGACCGTTCACCTGAGAGTTAGAGAGTACGTTGAAGTTGGTGTTTTTGCACTATATGGGCATGTAGGCCATCTTGATAATGTGGCCTGGTTTTATACACATATTGGTTCCGCTTTCCTATTGATGCTCTTTATGAACTTTGGCTTTGATTGGCCAAGCGCTTTCAGAGGGGATGTTGTTTGAATATTATGGTAATATACATGTATATTGTACCGGGGTGGGGGCAAATGAGCCCCTTTTAGTCCAATTTTATGTTCAGAATCATTGACATTCAGTCCAACTGCCCATTTCCAGCACGATTTTCCCTTCAAATAACATTTTAACAGTTTTCCCCATTTCAATGCGTATGCGATCTAAAATAGGTCAAGGTTATCACTGGGTCATGATTTATATATACATATGTAGTACTTGTCATCAATGCTTCATGCCAAATTTCATTGAAATCGGCTCACCGGTTCCGGATAGGATTTTGAAGGGTTTTTAACCATATATTGACATGGCGGCCATATTGGTTATGTGACCTGGATTTTCTTATATACAAAGTGGTTTCCCTGGTTCCAGTAATTTTATATTACTGATACTTCTTTGGTGGTTATTTTGGTTTTATGTCTTGGTGTTTAAATTTTATATGCTGTTGGCGCCTTATGTATGTATTCATATTTTTAGTTAAGTTTAGGTAACTGAGTAGCCACCTATTGGGAAAATAGCTGCTCATTCGCTATACGATGTTTTCATGGTATAAGTACCTGATTATTAATTTAGTTTTTCCCCACCTCAGTTTTTGGAGTGGGAATGTTTTTCTGATTGTGCATTTTCCTGATCTTTGCCTACTTGTACCATTTTTCCCCTTCACATAGATGCAACATATAAAGTTTGACGAGGTCATTGACGAGTTAGAGTTTTACCACGAGGACCGAACAATTAACTAAATGGTGTGAACCACTGCAGAAGCTGAGGATGAGGTCAGGATCCAGTAATATAGTTTAAGTCCGCCAGTTGATCGTTCCAAGGCGACACTTCAGTAGTGGTTCTTATTGTTTTATGTCTTGGGTTTGAATTTATGTGATTTAAGCACCTTACGTACGTTTTCATAATTTTAGTTAAGTTTGGGTAACTGAGTGGCCGCCTGTTTGGGAAAAAAGCTGTTCACTCGGCTTATGATATGCTTTCTTAGTATGAGTGCCTGATTGTTAATTTTGTTTTTCCCATCTCGTTACCTACTGTTAGCTTTCATATAAAATTTGGCTTTGATTGGTCAAGTGGTTTCGGAGAGAACTTTGTAAATGTTGACAGACGCACGGACGGACGCTGGCTCGAGTACCATCCTTTAAGCGTGCTCAGGTGAGCTAAAATGATGAACGACGACGATGGACGACTGATGGGTGATCAATGTTGGGTATTTGCCTATTATATAAGCCCAATGTGTGAGCCGGACGGCTCATGTTAGCTATAAACAAAGTTTAAAACGTGACAAATACATTGAAATAACAGCTCACTTAAGTCTGGATGACAAACGGCTGCCCATTCCTTTAAAATGCATTTTTAGTTCTCACAAAGTTCTTAGTTGATAAGAGCATTGTACATGTATTAGGTTCAAAATTAGTGTACAATATTATACGCGTTCTTACATAGCGAGTGCGCGTGAATGATTATTATAGACATAACAACGGCGTTCCATACAAAATGCACTGTTCTATCGAAATGCAATTCTCAACGTATTTCTATACAGTGGTTCCATATCAAGCACTGTTCAGGCTACCTATACAAAAACCCAGCCATATCAAAGTCGGGTGCAATTTTTTTGTCATTTTGCAAGATACGCGATTTCGGTTCCCCAACTATGTGGCTTTCAAGTAAAATTAAAACTTACTTATCAAAGGAGCACAGACTTTTATTCTACACTTCTTACAATAAATCGTAGTTTGATTATTGTAGTGTGATTTGGAGTAATGCCATTTATTCAAAGGAAGCTTATCTTTTTCTGGAGTTCTGATATGGAACAGTCTTCCGCTAGACTTAAAAAACTCATCTTTCCTAAACGTATTCGACAAAAGATGTGCTGAATGGATTAAGCATTAAACAGATATTTTAAGTCTTTAACCTCCACCGCCATTTCACATTTTTATGCATTCATTCATGTGTTAAATGTTATGTCTTTTGTAAAGTCTTTGTTCAAGATTTTTGCTTGTAAACGCAAATATTATTGGTGTCTCTTCGTAAACATGTAATTTACTTTAATTATTGTAATTCTTAATATTGTTTTCACCCATTATGTTTACATGTATGTTATTGTAAATATGTTAACTTGTTTAAGAGGGCTCCAACTGAATGAAGATTGGTTCTTCCCAATTGGGTCATCCTTGTTAAATAAAGAATTTACTTACTTACCTACTTACTTACTTACTTACTTACTAACGTACGTACTTACTTACTAGTTAGCACAGTTTTGGTGCTGACTTACATATTTTGGGCCCACATTGATGGATCCTTCTGTATTCCACCGTCTCCAATAAAAATATGCAAGAGGCCGTCAGTTCCAAACAGAAGCTAAAATATATTATATACTAAGTCATGAAATATAGAGGTAATTAATCATACATAACTTATATTTGAAATGTTATATTTTCACATGCGACACAAGGTTATATTTTATATTTTCACATGTGAAAAGATAACATTTTGGATTGCCTCTGCCTTTTCCATTTACTTACTACACACCACTTAAGAATTTCCACTGTCTCCAATAAAAACATGCAAGAGGCCGTCAGTTCCAAAAAGAAGCTAAAAATATATTATATACTAAGTCATGAAATAGAGGTAATTTATCATACATAACTTATATTTGAAATGTTATATTTTCACATGTGAAACAATGTTATAATTTATATTTTCACATGTGAAAATATAACATTTTTGGATTGCCTATGCCTTTTTCCATTTACTTACTATACACCACTTCAGAATTTCAAACGTCTATAACTTTCTTCTTTATGAACGAAAACATAAAGTGTAGGTATTCGTTTTCTTAGTTAGAACATAAGGAACATTTTGATACCCAAATTAATCAGATTTGCTAACATTTTTGTTTTCATATTTTGCACCTCCCCACTTCAGTGCGTTCTTTTCAGTAAAGCTAGTATCTCACTGGCATGCGAATTTCTCGCGACTGTTTTGCGAATTTTGTCGCGGACTTTCGCACGATATTCATGCGAGTGTCGCACGAGTGTCATGAGAATTTTCATGTGTCGCGAACTCGTCGCGAACTGGTCGCGAAGGTTTTAAACATGTTTAAAAAATTTATGCGAATTTTTTCACCAACATTTTTCGCAAGACTGTCGCGCGACTGTCGTGCGACGGTCGCGCGACGTTCGTGCGAGCGTCGCGAACCTGTCGCCGCGAAATTTTGGCGAATTTACAATGCCAAATTTTCGCGACACTCGTACGAATGTCGTGCGAGTGTCGCGCGAAAGTTGTGTTTATATCGTCAATCTTTCTCGCAAAATAGTCGCGAACTATTCGCGAACTAGTCTCCAGTTGTCGCATTCCAGTGAGATAAAGCGTCTATGTTATATGACGTCATCAAACTTGTAACGGTTGTCACTTGTCATACAGTGTTGTCACCAGTATTTTAACTAATATATGTTTGCATGTTCCTTTTAAATACCAGGTCATGCAACCAGCTTAAAATGAAAGCAAGATTGTAAAAAATTAATATGCATGCTATTGAATGCCTACTTATATTTTTCTATATACAATGTAAAACATCCTGAGTTTGGCCCAAATTTAATGACCATCCCCAAGGAGAAAGAATGACAATCCCATTTGCGTTTTGTTAGAAAATGTCTCGAAACTACCGACTAAAAATGACACAATGTAAGTCATACCGAAGTCCAGAAGGGGTTGGAAAGTGCAACAGCAATGGTCTCTTGCTTCTCAGGAAGTGTGCTGAACATGACCTTCTAATCACCAACACAGTCTTCCGTCTACCTAATAGGAACAAAACATCCTGGATGCATCCCCGTTCCAAACACTGGCATCTCATAGACTATGTCATAGTGCGGAGAACAGACAGGCAGGATGTTAAAGTGACAAAGACTATGTGTGGTGCAGACTGCTGGACAGATCATAGACTGGTTGTCAGCAAACTCAACCTAAGAATACAGCCTGCGAGGCGACCTCAAGGCAAGAAAGCTCCTAAGAGACTGGATGTCTCAAAGCTGAATAAAGACAGCATGAGACAAGATTTCTTAACAGACATTTGCAACCAACTGGATGCAATGAATCTCAGTTCAGAGGACCCCGAAGAAAACTGGACAGTTTTCCATAAAACAGTTCTTTCTTCAGCTGCAAGCACCTTAGGCCATCCATCTCGCAAACATCAAGACTGGTTTGATGAGAACGATGACGAAATTCAGAGGCTTCTTGAAGAAAAGCACCGATTGCACAAGGCACATCAAGATGATACTAGCTCAGTATCAAAGAAAGCAGCCTACAGCAACATTTGTAAGACAGTTCAGACCAAGCTTAGGGACATGCAAGATTCCTGGCTGAGGAAGAAAACAGAAGAAATTCAGTCTTTTGCGGATAGAAAGGACATGAAGAAATTTCATGATGCACTGAAAACCATTTATGGTCCAAAGAGTTCTGGAGCCACCACATTGCTCAGTGCAGATGGAAACACTCTTCTCACAGATAAAGAAGCTATCTTGGAAAGGTGGGCAGAACACTTCAATAGTGTGCTTAATAGACCATCAAGCATCAATGAGGATGCAATCGACAGACTTCCACAGATAGAGTGCAATGTTCTGTTAGATGAATTTCCTACTGTTACGGAAACAAGAAAAGCAGTTCAACAACTATCATCTGGCAAAGCCCCAGGTGCAGATGCAATTCCTGCCGAAGTTTACAAGGCTGGGGGGCTACCCATGGCAGAGAAACTGACAGTGTTGTTTCACTGTATGTGGAGAAAGGAGGCTATCCCACAAGAATTTAAGGATGCATCCATAATCCACCTATACAAGCGGAAAGGAAATCCTCAAGTCTGTGACAATCACAGAGGCATCTCCCTCCTATCAATTGCTGGGAAGATACTTGCAAAAATTCTGTTGAATCGTCTGAATGTTCATCTTGATCAGACGGGACTTATCCCAGAAAGTCAATGTGGATTCAGAAAAGACAGAGGGACAATAGACATGATCTTCACAGCAAGACAGCTTCAGGAGAAATGCCAAGAACAGAATGTAGATCTATACATGACGTTTGTTGACCTCACCAAAGCTTTTGACACTGTTAGTCGTGATGGACTCTGGAAAATCATGGCCAAGTTTGGCTGTCCACCCAGATTCATAGCAATGGTGCGGCAGTTTCATGATGGCATGCAGGCACGTGTGCAAAATGATGGAGAGTTCTCTGAACCATTTGAAGTAACAAATGGGGTCAAACAAGGCTGTGTTCTGGCACCAACACTGTTCAGCATGATGTTTTCTGCCATGCTTATGGATGCTTTTCAGGACAGTGACACTGGTTTTCCAATCAGGTACCGTTTTGATGGCAACATATTCAACCTCAGAAGGTTGCAAGCCAAAACTAAGGTACAGACTGATGTGCTAGATGAGCTCCTCTATGCAGATGATATGGATAAGAATGCCAGCACAGAGGCAAAAATGCAAAGAGCCATGGATCAAGTCTCACAGTCATGTGGTAACTATGATCTCACAATCAGCACAAAAAAGACAGAGGTTGTACACCAACCAGCGCCCGGAAAGCCATATAATGAACCAACCATCACTGTGAATGGGCAAAAACTGAAAGTTGTTGACAAGTTCACCTACCTGGGAAGCACTCTCTCCAGAGCAGTGCATATTGATGATGAGATCACTGCCAGAATTGCAAAGGCTAGTGTGGCATTCGGACGACTCCGTGCAAATGTCTGGGAGCGTAATGGAATCAAGCTTGACACCAAGCTGAAAGTCTACAAGGCTGTGGTACTGCCAACCCTCTTGTATGCATGTGAGACCTGGACAGTATACCAACGCCATGCAAAGAGACTTAACCATTTCCACTTAAGCTGTTTGAGAAAGTTGTTAAAAATCAAGTGGCAGGACAAGATTCCAGACACAGAGGTCCTGACGAAAGCAGGGATGCAAAGCATGCATACAGTCTTAAAGCTAGCACAGCTAAGATGGACTGGCCATGTTATAAGAATGCCTGATGCGCGACTTCCAAAGAAAGTTTTCTATGGAGAACTACAGGAGGGAAAGCGCTCTCAAGGTGGCCAGAAGAAACGCTACAAAGACACCCTCAAAGCCTCTCTGAAGGATTTCGAAATACCAATGGGGTCCTGGGAACAGACTGCACAGGAGCGATCAAAGTGGCGAGGTCTCATTAACAAAGGAGCAGCTCTCTATGAAAAGAAGAGAATCTGTGAAGCTGAAAGAAAGCGAAGAGAGCGCAAAGCCAAAACAAATGTGCCACCATCAGACTCTATGACATTGACTTGCTCTACTTGCAACCGACAGTTTAGAGCCAGAATTGGCCTAGTCAGCCATCAAAGAACTCACCAACACACATCAGCACTATTCAAGAAATAATGATGGTCTTTCTCATTAGTGAGAGACGAACTATCACCGAAGTCCATGGAACATCTCTTTTAGAATTTGAATTTTGACAAAAACAGTGGTTCTCTTGAAACTTAGTCCACACATAACCAATGCACACATTGATCCCGCACTGCACACATCTGCCAGAATGTTTGCAGACTGGCTTTTACAGAAAAATCAATTTAAAGTCGAATTAGTGTGAACTTTTAGACTGGACTTTTAGAAAATGCCATAATTTCAGCATTTTAAGAAACACTCAAAGCATATACTCAATTAGCTATAGTAGGACATTTACTGTTTCAAATTTCTTGTAGTTAGAAATTTCACGACATTATCTTGTAAAAGCAAATGAGACAGCCATTCTTGCTCCTTGGATATTGTCATTAAATTTGAATCAAACTCAGAGTGTGTTACATTGTGCCTTATTGGGATAACAATACCTTGACACTTATAAAACTTTGAGTAGTATATATCTCTACACCCACTATAGTGATAATTCCATTTGAGCCACCTCGTGGGAAAACCAACAATGTGGTTTCCGAACAGGTCCGACACAAACCGGGCTGTACAAGCACAGAAGATGATTGGAGACTTGAAATTTCGGATTTAGAAAGTAGAGAAATTGTACTATCCGTGTAGCGAAAACAAAGGCGCTGATCAGCTTCGCGGTTACCGCGAAGCTGATCTGCGCCTTTGTTTTCGCCTATGCAGATTGTTGGTTTTCCCATGGGGCGGCTCATTTCATAGAAGTCTTGAGGTAATTCAGACTACAATGCAATTTCATATCTTTATGCAAGTTTCAAATATCTAGAAATAAAAATCAAAAAATACCCTCACCTGATCCGCGTTATGGGACCACATCGGTTGAACAAATGTCAGCAGTTTTCTAGAGTAGTTCGGATCAGCTTTGTTTATGTCGGTAGCTGAAATCTTAAACTCAAACAGGTTACTGTAGTGGTTTACGCCTTTCAGTTTTGGTTTTGGTATCGTTGATATCAGCGCATAGAATAATCCGTTAGACTTGAAGTTTGGATGAAACGCCAAGCTCGTCAGTCCTGATTCAGTTACTTTGCCCAGATCTCCAATCTTCTCGGTTACATCAATCAATGGTTCCGGTAGCTTTGTTCCATTGGCGTAATATACGCTGGCGATACCATTAGTTTCCACAACAAATATCCTGTTAGATCCGTCATTGGCGTTAACCAGATCAACTGGTAGCTGAAGCCCGTCCGCGAATTTTTCCACGCAAAGACATCCATCAAAACTTTGCGAAGTGTGGAAGCATTTAAACAAAAGAATCACATAGGCACAAAACTTGAGCAAAATCATGGTGTCAAAAGACACCATTCTGCACTGCAACAAGCCGAAAAAGTGGTAATGCGATACTGTTTTGAGCCTTCGCATGAGAAAACCAACAATTTGGGGTTCTGACCAGGTCTAACATAAACCAGCCTGTACAGTCACAGAAGCAGGCTAGAGGCTTAAAATTTTGGACTAAACAAGGAGAGGGATAGTACTGTCTGTGTGGTGAAAAAAGGCGCTGATCAATTGTGCAGTTATTGCACAGCTGATCTGCGTCTTTGTTTTCGCGTATGCCAATCGTCTGTTTTCTCATGCGAAGACTCATATTTTATAAAGGTATACGTACAACCCCATCATATATGTATTTAAAGCGTTTCTGATAAAAAAGGGGGAAACGTTGTATTATGAATTTATACTAAATAAAACTGGAGATGGGGGATTCTTTGAAATACAAATGGTTTAGGTATTTATGGGGAAAAAAGATTATAAAGAAGACCAAAGAACCGTTTTCTCGTTTCCTGTGGAAGGTTGGTAAACTTATACGGAAGAGAGCGCCGATCTAGCCCAAAGCAAGGGAAATATAGGTACATGTATGTTTTAGCTATATGTCATGTAGGATTGTTTCAAATATAATTTCTTAAAACTTGTATTGTTAGTGTATAGGCCTAATCATGTAGATATTAATTTGACTGATTAAAACTTACTGGGTTTGAATCTTAATACATGATACAGATGTCTATCGGGAGAACAGCAAATGAGCCGCGACGCGAGAAAACCGGTCTTCGGGGTTTCCGACGAGGTCTGACAGAAACCGACCTGAACAGTCATATAAGCAGGCTAGAAGCTTAAAATTTTGGTCATAGGAAGAAAAGAAATTATACAATCCGAGTAGCGAAAACAAGATCGCTGATCAGCAGTGCAGTTACTGCACAGCTGATCTGCGCCTTTGTTTTCGCATAGGCAAAAATCCAGTATTATCATGACGCGGCTCAAAGGTGATAGCAATGATCTTCAAGTTAAACTTTAATAGTCAAATGGAAATTGGTCAGGCACTCCAAAAGAGCTTTTGTTTTATTTGAAGGACTCCCCGGGTAGTATGGTTAAAATCAATAGCTGCCAGAACTGTCAGACTGGCATAGTTCGGGCATATTTAGTCAGTGTTATAATCATTACGAATCTCAGAACATCACATAAAATTTTGAGAAATGGTTAATGTATAGATACTCTAGCAATACGCATTGTGTATTTGAGTCTGTCAACAGTTTAGTTGTATAAGCTGCCAAAAGTTCTGCTAAAACACAGAAAGCGCTCTGTCTTCCCAGAATGACTGAAATAAAATGTAAAAAAAAAACATTATCAAATCAGCCGCGTTTTGAGAAAACCAACATTTTGTTTATGCGAAAACAAAGGCGCACTTCAGCTTCGCAGTAGCTGCAAAGTTGACCAGCGCCTTTGGTTTCGCTACACGGATAGTACAATTTCTTTATTTTCTAAATCCAGCCACTAACCATATTATGTGACGTAAAACAGCAGTCACACTGTAGCGTATAACCCAAACGCGCGCCGGGCGTATGAAAAATCTCAACACGCTGAAGACTTTGGGCGTATAAAAATTAATTTGTTCCTTTAACACGCTTTAGCAGTCACACATTAGCGCGCAACTGGGGAGTGTGCCGGACGTATAAAAAATTTCAAAGTTTTGGAGAACGGTTGTGATACGTCCCAGACACGCTAAGCACGCGCTACATGCGCGCATCGAACGTTCAACGCGCGTTTCACACACGCTTGGGGCACGCTACTGAAGCAACATCTAATAAAATCGGAACGCGCATGGAACGTACACTGGCGTGCTTCAAACGCGCGCCAAACGCGTTCAGAGCGTATTCAACGCGCCCGTAGCGCGCGTGGAACTTATTCGGGACGTATAAGTCACACGCCCGGGACACGCCGAGCTTTTAGAAAATTTTTAAGCATGTTTAAAATTTTTTTTAGCCCAAACGCGCGCGAAACGCGCAGAGACTTTTAGCGACGTACAGCGACGCGCGCCGGACGTACACCAAGCGTACCCAACGCGCTTGTAGCGAGTTTTGAACGTGTTTCCGACGTGCGTCTGGCGTGTGAGGAATTTTGCTGTTTTTTCAACACGCCCGGCGCGCGTTTCACTTATACGCTGATGTGTGACTGCTCTTTAAGCAACGATCAGGAAATGACACAACCAGAAGAGAGAGGGCGTAAGGCTCTATGATGTCCCCGATTTTCGTCTTTTTCATTTTAGTTTGTCTTTGCAGGAGATTCTTGTCTGCTGTTTTCCCCATTGGTGTTCAACTGGTTCATGATTCAGTTTTACTTCAGAATTCCAGTGATATTAAGCTTCCCAGGGATCTATGCCATTGTCTTTATTCTTCGTGGCATTTATCGTAATTAATTTAGTTGACCGTGATTGTTTATTACCTACATGTAGTTAGTGATTCACTTCGAGGAACGAACAACTGCAAAATCCGAGATCAAGACTAGATGCCTTTAAATAAAAATTAAATTAAAACTGAGATTCTTAAGAGCAGTGAGCATATTAATGAGAAAATGGATCATGGGGCCGTACCGCGGTTTCGGCTACTTAAGCCTCTTCAGTGACCCTCTAGATTTGGCAAAATGGAGCCAAAGAGAAATACTGTAGTTTGAAACTTACAACAGAATAATCGATACAAAGACCAGTATTATCCAACCAGAGCCAAATATAAACGTTGGTTAGAAATGAATCTAAACCGATAATTAATTTTAACTAACCTTGGACCCAGAGTAACATGAGTGTTTTCATACTACATGTGACACCTGCTTGGCTTACTTATAATCACATGTAAGGTAACCTTTTTCTTGGTTTACTTCTAATGTACACCAGTTAAAATATCCGACTATAATTCGTTTAACCTACCTTTCACTTTTCTTTTAGAGCAGCGAGCATCCCCAAAAGTATTGAGTGATATAATGTATTGTATGCAAGTATTTAAGAAATATTGTTATTGTGCTTAATATGTCGTTTTTTAATATGTCATTCGGCTTACGATATGTTTCATGGTATAAGTACCTGATTGTTAGTTTGGTTTTTTCCCACCTCGGTTTTTGGAGTGGGAATCTTTTTCTGATTGCGCCTTTTCCTGATCTTTGCCTACTTGTACCTTTTCATATAAGACCTGTTTATTACAATCAATTATTACTTGCGCATATCAATTATTACTTGCGCATCTCAAATGTGTGTTATTTTTCTATTATGTTTTAATGTTTGGCTATAATTTCATGCTGACGATGTGTTTATAAGTTTCATATACATATCAATTCTATTTTAAAGTTGTCTTTGTTTTCTTTGTATCAGAACTATATTGTCATTTGTTTCACCTATGTCATATTTAGGACGCGACATTTGTAATGTTCCCGATCATTGCTTACATTTGCCTTGTCACAACAATACTTGTAGTATATGTTTTGTTTTCTGTGATGCTCAATTTACGTACTACAGGTCTCGGCAATAAACATGATAGTGACGTCAGAGAATGTAACGGTAAATGGGCATTGCCGACTGTTGTAAATAGGTAATCCAGTTTTGCTACTGTTGTTAACTCAACTATTTTAACCTAAATTTTCGTCGTTATCACATTAGCGCAGTGGTATAGTGCTAGACCCACAATGCATCTATATAATGTTTCGCTGAAGTGTCGCTGTCGCAGGTTCGAATCCCGCTTAACGAATATCTTTTTTATTTTATTTATTTATTCATTATTATTATTATCATTATTTTGCGTTTTGATTTTTACTTTTTGTTTGCCAATCAGTTATTTGAATAAAAATACAGAAAACTGATAAATGAATTTTAAATGTGTACGAAAAATAAATAAAATATGAAGATGAAAAAAAAGAACATTGACATATTTGAAAAAAACAACAAAAACACTGGTGTAAAACAACAACATCAAAAACAACCAAAACAAAAACAAACAGACATACAATGAAATTACAAAAAAGCAACAAAGATGATAAAAATTAAATGAAATACAGGGATTCGAACCCTCATCATAACTTTCCTGAACGCCGAATAAACATTATGTATGTCGTATCCTCTACCATTTGAGCTATGACGGGTAGACAACATCGCTTGCATTTTTATACTACTAGTTAAATGCCACGTAGGTTGTCTCCGTTACTTCACCGTTAATAACGGTATATAACGGTGTAACCTGTCTACCCTCTCTATAATAGTATGTTCCAACGCGTCACTATCATGTTTGCAGAAAGACCTGTAGGAAGATTATATTCGAACCAAAATACTGTCAATACGAAAACATGCCCATGTTATAAATTTTTTAAAAATTTATTAGCTTTAAAAATCGAAACGTTTCAGCTGAAAAAGAAGAAGATATTTTTTTTATTTTTGCTCAAAACATAGCTTGTGGGTACACATTTGAACCGCTTCGTCGAGGCGGTTCTTACGAGTACCCACACTCTAGGTTTTGGATCAAAAGCAATAAAATTAGGTATACCCCTGCAAACCCCACTTTTTCTATAGAAAAGTGGGGTTTAAGGGGGTATTCATTTCATGGACATGTTTTACTAATGTATGTTTTTTTAATGACATCAGACTGAGGGCGAGGATTGGGTTGATATCGAAATCATTTTAAGCTCTCTAGGAATGTCTTTAATGACTTTTCGATCCTGTCGTAACTCTTTGTTCTGCCCGTGTCTCTCTCTGATGTGCGCATCATCTTTGTTTTGCTACATGATGGCCCGATGTTTTGCTTGATGATAGCTGGACGTAACACGTTATGTGATATTTTGTATTGTCACCTCTTTGCAACCTAGTCTCTGGGATGGGAATTCTTCCATTGTATCAATTCCTGACACTTATATTCTTACTTTGCTTATTTAAAATGTCTTGTTGAACTAAACGTTGTTCTTAAGTAACTTCATCATATTTTTCTCTTTGTAGACACCAGACGGTGTTTAATTAAGAAATGAATTTCATTCTCCTGCTGTTCGTGGAACCACAGTGGGTCGATTGCAAACTGAATAAACCCCGAAGAGGTCTATGTAAACTCCGCGGTTCAAAGTCAATGAACACCGAAAGATTTAAGTAAGCTTTGCTAGCGACCCACTGTGGTTCATATTTACATTTATTTATATATATCACTTATTGAAAAATTATCACATTTACAAGAACAAAAAAAAAAAAAAAACGAGAATTTCAGTTCTATAGATTCAAGACTTTGCCTTAGACTAAATATTGCGATGTTGATAAGGGTCTAAGGTATTCACATTTCTGTAACAGCTCTATTTGTTTCCAGAATACAAAAAGACATCCCTTAACAAAATAAATTACTATTGGACAGAGGTCATTTGTACAAGCTACATGATTTTGTGTGTGGTCATATGACAGCATGTTTAAAAAGAGTCATCCATTTTTTTTTTTTGTTTCTGAATTTCCTGAACAAAAATCCCTAAAGCGTGCTTTAAAAATAATTTAATTTCACTACTTGGAACCAAATTCACACAAAAAAGTGCGTTTTGTTTAGTTGGTAAACATCAGAATATGCGAATGTGTCAAATCCATATTTGTAGAAAAACAAAGTTAAACTTCTTTTTGCAACGGGGTTTTTACATTATTCAACTTGTTTGAATAAATGAAAGAAAACAAATATAGTGTTGTATGCATAATTATACTAGAAACAATTTTTTAAAACAATCTAAAATATATTTGAATTCTCTCTCTCTCTCTCTCTCTCTCTCTCTCTCTCTCTCTCTCTCTTCTGCATTCGACATTCAGGTCTCAAATGTGGTTTTATTTGTGTTGTGCTTATTTTATTCATTCAGTATCAATCACTTTGTTCGAATAAATGAAGGAAAATATTAAATAACAAAGTTATGTGCTTATACATGTATGAGAGAAACAACAATTTAAAATATACTTGAATTCTCTCTCTCTCTCTCTCTCTCTCTCTCTCTCTCTCTCTCTCTCTCTCTCTCTCTCTCTCTCTCTATGATTTTAGTTGACTGTATTTATCAAGTATCATCCAAATTTTCGGTGTTTGATATCACTGTTTGAGATCATCACTAGCAATCTGTCATCTTATTTCTCGTTACCAGTGTCCCCGTCTACAAAATAAACATAAGAGAAATAAAAGTGCAAGCAATGACCGAGCTTTGGTTGATGCCAACAAAAGTGCTGTCCCACGAAAAGCATCACAAAACGGTTTAAGTCATACTGCAAAAGGTCAATGACGAAACATTGAAACGGTATCCATCCACTAATCTACAAAACACGACATCAAGCTTTGGATTAGGCAACAAATTTTGTCATTAGCATAATGAATTCAATACTATTTTACTTTGTAAGTTGGTTATGTAGCATGCTTAACACAGGTACCTTGGCTAGAGAAATCCGCATAATACAGTCTAGCTAGCAGCTTCCCCAGGAAATTGGCGAGTGTTCCCTTCAGATTATCACTTCCTGAAAATAAGAGAACTGATTACAATTATATCAACCAGTTTTAGCTAGTCGTATTCATTTTATCCCCATTGAACTAACTATCCGTTACACAGTTTGAAATGTTATAGAGTTTACTTTCAGTTGCTTATGTACATGCTTTACAATAATAGAGGAAACGAGTAATTAGTTTGGTATTTGAACATGTCTGTATTTTGTAAATCGAATATTTAAGCACCAGCAACCAAATTAACAAAACTGCAAGGGTGATCATTTCTCTCAACATGAATATAAGCAAATGTATCTTATGCTATCTTTGCCATGTACCTGTTGTGATCGTATCCAGGATAGTATTCAGTTTGCTTTTCACATAACCGTTACTTGTTTCTGTGGATGGAGCTGGATCTTCTTGGCCGGCTTCATCTGCTACGTCATCTTTTTTAGATTTCTCTTCATTCTCTTGTCCTTGTCCTCCAGTGTTTCCATTTACAGGTGCAGAGTCACTCTCTGATTTACCTTTATCTTTTCCCAAAGCTATTTCTGCAGAGTTTTCCTTCTTTGTGTTGGTAAGAATCGAAGCTCCTTCTTTTCCTTGGTTTAGTTTTTCTAGTGTTTTCGAAGTTGGTTTTGCCTTTGCTTTTGTAGTAGCTGGTTCCTGTGGCGCTGGTGGCTTTGACTTAACTATCTTGTTGACTGGTTTAGAATCAGACTGCTGCTTCTTGAGTTGGCCTTTGTTTAGTATCTTTGATTTGGACTTATTGGGTTTCGGTATGTTGATGGTTTTGATTTTCTTTCGTAGATTTTGAATCTTAGGCTTAATTTCAGTTGTTGTGCTCACTCTACATGGCTCAGGATCACCTGGTCTGTAAAGTTTCAAGAAGATTATAAAGCCTATGGTGTTTAATTGATTATGTAATGAGGACCATATGTGAAGTCAGTATACTTTGCTATTGCATCATCGTATTGAAATACTCATAGCGTTATTATTTCCATAGTTACTACTATTATTATAGTTACTATCATCATCATCATCATCATCATCATCATCATCAATATCATCAATATCATCATCATCATCATCATCATTATTTTTATTATTATTATTATTATTATTTTTATTATTATTATTATTATTATTATTATTATTGTTGTTGTTGTTGATGTCGTTGTTTGTAAGACTTTCTCATGTTTATTTCAAAACTGCAGGACAAAATGAAAACAAATATACATGAAATCGCTAAAAAAACTCGATAAAAGGATCCATATGCAATATACAAATGTGCATTTATAAGACGCCACAAATGCCAAAATTCAAGATTCTTACTGTGACGGCTCAACAAGTTTGTAGATATGCCCGTGTGTCTTATACACCTGTCTACCCACTGACGTTACCATGTATACCTCACCTGCAATCCAATCGGAAATTAGATTACGAAAACTTGCACATGCAATAAACAGATATTTTTGAGCTTTAAAAATCGAAAATTTTCAGCTGAAAAATGTTGATATTTTTCTTAATTTTGTTCAAAACATAGATGATGGGTATACATTAGAACCGCCTCGGCGAGGCGGTTCTAACGAGTACCCACAATCTATGTTTTGGAGCAAAAATAAGAAAAATAGGTATACCCCTGTAAATCCCAGTTTTACTATATAAAAGTGGGATTTAAGGGGGTAAACAAAGCACGGGTATGTTTTCCTGATGCGTTTTGCTTTGCTTCAAACTAGTGCTCTTTAAGGATCTAAGGTTTTATTTTCTTTATAATATATAAACATTTGAAATGAAGGGCGTTGAATATGCACGATGAATTTGGCATATTTATTACCTTCCTCGTCGAGGCCAAAGGATGTCATGTGACCTTCAAATGATGACTGCAGTGGGCTTTTGCAAACATTCGATTGACACATTGTAACTTGTTTATTTTGCCAAGTACCGGTGGCTTTGTTTTCCTTCAGACGGAACATCAATCTGAAAAATATGGAACACCATTTTGGTAAACTGCCATCGAGTTACCTTTTTACTGGCCATTCCAAATTATTTATTTTTGATGTATTTTAGCGTTGTCCTTGCAACCGGTCTAATCTGTTGCGCATGTCATCTTTGTTTTCAGGAAACGCTAATCCGATGCCCACTATGCTGGGAAGGCCTGTAATCTTGCTTCTCATATCGTTATATTTCGTGTGAGGACTACTAGTATTTTGTTCTTATTAATGCTCACATAAATCGGTTGAGGCATTGATATCATGTGTACAGTTTAAGAGAACCATTATTGAAAAGATGTGTTGAATCACTGTCTTCAGTGTTATGTTCCATGTCACCTGTGTGTCTCTAAACCAATAAAACATTCCCTTCTTTGGGTTACTACATGCACAGTCCCCATGTGTTTTGGTGTCCCTTTTGAATAAACTACAGTACTATACTCCAAACGGTATTACAACGCCAACGAAAATCGGGTCTTTTATAAAGTTATTTTCATAATACTGAATCCTAACTTAAGATATGCATTAAGAAAAATACTACCCAATTTCTGCATAATTTTCCAATTTTTACAAAGCTTCACCTTTTCTGCGATCTTATGAAAATTCGTCAATCGGGGGGGGGGGGGTAACTCGGAGGTAATTTTGGTACGGACGTGCCGCCCGATACTTTAAAACATACTCCATGATACATATACCTGGTAATCGAAAAAAGGGACCCATTCATATATCATGCCTTCGAAAAAAGTGACCCATTCATATATTTGATTGTACAAAATTTAGACCTATACACAATTATATACAAATATTTTGACTTACTGAACTGTGTATGTCAGCAAAAAAGTGCTCTTAAACATGGATGTCCGAAAAATTTGGTCATTCATAGACTAAATATGGATAAATGGGGCCATTCATATATTTTGACTTGAAAAAGGTAACCCATTCATATATCTGGCGAGGCTGAAAAAGGGGGCTATTCGGGCGGCACATCCCCACTACGTCATATATAGGCAGTTATTCCCCCCCCCCCCCCCCCCGAGTTCGTCAGCATTTTTCTATTTTTCAACACGGGCGTAACAGAGTAAGAGGGAATGGCAGTAAACACGGTACGAAAAACACAATGATCTAAAGTCAGGTACTGCAGGACAAATTCGTGTATTTGTTTGCACATAAGATTGCATGCAAACTGACACCAATTCCAAATATTTTTCATAGTTCTCATGTTTGTACGTACAAACCCTATCAGATAACTGAAATATTAGCTTTCACTATCTTCCAGATGGGAAATTGTATCAAAGCCTCGTCTCCATATGACTCAACAGCTAAGCCTTGTTGAGTTTTCACGATAAAATACGATATCAACCAGCCAACCAACCAAATTCTGCACAACAAATAGTGAAGCGCTGAACTGTAGATACATGCATTTCTATTTGTCCGATAAACACAAATTCAAATATTTCGTTATCAGTGGTAAAGCGCCTGATCATGCTGACGGCGCCAGGGGTTCGTGACCTACCGCGATCGTGCTGCATCCTGAAGCAATATTAGTAGTCTGAAATGTAAGCTATGCCTCGACATTACTTAATAAAAAAACTGTATGGAACTATTTCACAATTAGATTTATCTTTAGTTGAAACAATCGACTTGACCTTTGTACAACAAATCTTTTGAACATATATAACCACACATTTTGCCTGTATTTTTATGCTGACTTCAATAAGAAATGCAACTTTTACAGCTGATAAGTACATGTTGATTTCAGCATACATTGAGATAGAAGCTTCTGATTACTAGTATCCGTTTTGGCAGTATTAAAAAGATAAGATGCATTCAAAAAAATGTTTCCGGTCAGCTGGATCGCATCGCTCAGAGGATAGAGGGCCACTTGGTAGAATGGCTTCTTAGCTAAAAGTGTACACCTCTTTAAATATTGTATAAATAAATAAATAAATAAAGACAAGTAATATACTGAGAGGAATTAGAAACTTAAGTGTTTTCAACATACCGTTTTTGGGAACTTAATAATGAAAATAAGTTGTAATTGTGCAAGTTTAAACTTGTTTTGTACGAGGTTACTGTTTGACTCTTTCAAAGTTCAAATCAACTTAACGTTGAAGAGTTACGTCATCTTTTACGCCACATCTCAAAACACGTGTACGGCAAACAAGTCTGCATTTAACGTCATTTTTTCTGATGGACATATTGCAAATAAGCATATTCAATTTTGACATCAAAACACATTCTCAACATATCGTTTATTTTGTGATTTACGTCCATAAAATTTGAGATCAATTGTTAACGTCAAATAGAGAGTAGTGTTTTTGACGTTTTCTGATGTGGTGGAATCTTCATTCCAATACAGTTGTCATCTGGTATCCGCGGAAGTTAAATTGGCGCATTTGTTAGCACAAAATCGAAATAATTCGTCCGTATCCAAGGTTTTAAATATCGACGTTTTCATTGCGATTTTTACGTAAACGTCAGAGATAAAAGCTTCAAAATCAGTCTAACGGCATCTTCTGAGGTCCATTGATCGATTCCTTTCATAATCCTGCGAGAGCTTTTTTATCCTTTGTGTTTCAGTGGACCTTCGTAATCGACCGGTTTTACATGTAAAAACGTCAAAATGACGTAACGGAAGGTTTCCAAATTAACTTTTGTGTTGTTGAGAGCTTTCTCTCAGTGCAACAGGAAATCTAACTGTTCAAAGTCGTTATGCCTTCTTTAAAATTGCAAGAATTGCACAAAGCGAGACGTCGGGTAAATGACGTTAATTTGATGACAACGGCATACACCAACTCGTGTTATTTGATGTCAGACGTTTTAAATGACCAGCATGACTAGAGCTGATGTCAAAAGTCATCCAAGCATAACATCAAATACAGCGACCGTATCGTTAATTGAAACATGAACACTCGAATTTTGGCCCTGGCGTTGCAAAAGTGACGCCTGCATGTTCCACGTAGTGGGTTTTTCTTGTTTTGTGACATCATTTTGAAGGGATAACGTCGCTGGAAGTAAATTTTGTAATAAGAATCCAATTCTTATATATGGTTTGTTGCAGCACACTTTTCATATAAAACTTAAGTTTTTAAATCCTCTCAGTATATTTCGATTACACTCAATTACTTAATTCTCAATAATATATTGTTGAATCCCAGGACATGCATGAGGCAATACAGTCTAGAGACTAAGTGCCCCAGCCACAATTGCATAAATCAACTCAGCTGACAATTTTTATCTTGAAACAATTACATGTACAATTTTTCAAGAACAGAAAGATATTGCTATTAGATAGCCATAGTCCCTTGCATAGAAAAGTTCTAGGTGTGAATACAGTTTATCAACTGAAACACTACAAGCTGCATTTGACATAAAATGTGTCCTTTGGAATATGAAAGTGCATAAAATGAACTCCACATGCATGAACAGTCTAGTCACATTCTTTTTACACTGACATATGCTGTAATATTTTGCAAAAGGGAACACTCATTGAACTGAACATAAATGATGATTGTGACTTATAACCCAGTAGTGACGGGAACAGTGGCTGAACCAGAAAGCCTTCAAGATTATCCCAGAATATTTTGACAATATCTTTTCTATTGAGATTTATGGGCAAAAATCTGTGCTCTGAAAAGGATCTAGTCCTAAGACTGAATAACAGTTTCAACAATAACTCATCAGACACGAAAAGCAAACTAACCAGAAAACAAGTTGATTAACATAGAAATCATTGGTTGAAAATCTGAATGACCTGTTGCTTTAAGATCAATTTGAAAAATTCATTAATCAGATTTTCATCAGCTTGAAAATATATAGACGTACCCAGAGTAGTAATCTCCCCAAAAGTAAATTCCGTTTAACTTTGGACTGCGACATCCACGGTAGAATTGACCGCCAATTATAGACTTTCCCAGTTTCGTATTGCGATTGTATGAATATATTGGAGGTGTGAACTTTCCTGGACCTACAAGCCAAAACATCAAGATAGGAACATGCGTTCATAGAATACTGTGAGATAACAAATAATAAAATATAATGCGTTTTTCCGATATGAAAGAGTGGGGCAGTTTAAAGTTAGTTCGGTCAAACAAAACTTTGTTTAAAATATCAAACAGTGAATCAATAAATTAATCCTGATAACCATTATTATCATAGGCTTAGGTCGATTGAATTTCTGTGAACTATAAAATCACTTTCAGTATTACATCGGCGGAATCTATCCAATGACACGAAAGAATTATCTGTACTTAAATAAGTTTACACTTAAATTTTACCAAGCCATATTAGAATCAGTGTAGATAATGACCCTTCGCTGTCGTTGAGACCGATACCCAGGAACTAGAATAGTCAGACCGAAAAATTCAAGTAGTCAAAATGCTGAGCACAGATACACAAAATTCTGTCTGGGTGTATACGCGAACATAACGATTTCTTGGGAAATATTCTTCATTACGTGCTTTGAAACACTGAAAGGGCCTTCGAAAACTATGCTCTATTACATATATATTACCTTTCAAGCAATTACTCTTCGAGCAGTGGGATTGTGTTGCTTCCTTTATGTTCCATTCGTAGTTAGCTCCCTTTTCCAGTAAGTCTAGTTCTTCAACACTGTCTTGACCAACGTCACCAAAAATGATTCTCCCTCTTCCTTCGCCTTTGATAGTAAAAGTAAAATACCTCATTTGCGAAAACTTAACATTACAATATATAACGATTTAATTTTTAATGAAAAAAAAAATATTTTTTTTTTGTTTTCTTGTTAAATATTACTTTAATAATTTAGGTTTTTGACGCCTATCGAAGATTGAGCTGTATGAAAATGTAGACTATTGCACCTAAATTGAGAACTTTCACGAACCAGTCAATCTGTCCCCTCTATCCATCCCACCTCTCCATGGGTTTCTCACCCCAAGGGCGTAGATTTCTGGTAACCCGTTATTAAAGGGGTTATCTTTTGGTATGCCATATGGCAGGTTTCCTGTACGGGAGTCTACGTCAATTCTCAGCACTTTCCCATAATATTTATTCCTGAAAAGGAAACTTTCATTTAAAATGTATTAAAAGTTGAAATAACATAATTTTCGATTCTCCATAAAGTATAATATTTGTCACTCAAACAATTTATATGCCGAAATATGAATATACGAAAAGGTTGCAAACGGCCGATGCATTTCTGTTTTTAAAGTGGAACAAAATGCTTTATGACGAATTGCGCATTTAGAGTTCATACATACGTTTCTGATCGGCTGCAACCTCTGAGCATGCACTGGCACAATAATTACACAAATCTTATTGGGTACGTTAGGGGTGAGGTTCAGAATATAATAAATGAGCCGCCTCGTGGGAAAACCAACCAATGTGGTTTCCGAACAGGTTCAACACAAACCAACCTGTGCAAGCACAGAAAAGAGCTAGAAGCTTGAAATTTCGGATTTAAGTAGAAGAGGAACTGTACTATCCGAGTAGCGAAAACAAAGGCGCCGATCAGCTTCGCAGTTACTGCGAAGCTGATCTGCGCCTTTGTTTTTGCCTATGCAGATTGTTGGTTTTCCCATGAGGTGGCTCATTTATTTTACAAGGTGAATGTTTATGCGGAGAATCTTATTTCCCATACTACATTATGGACGAACAATTGAGACACTTATCTTTGTTCTCACTTACATATTTTGTGCCCACATATTAGGATCGCCCTGATGTCCCCCATCTCCAATGAAAATATACAAGAAATTGTCTGTTCCAAAGAGAAGCTGAAAATGGAATGATATAATAGTCAATTAAGTTAAAATGTCTAACGTTTACATTTTTCAGTGCATTTGAAATATAATGTAAACATTCCCATATGTTTTATTTTTCTTATATTATCATAATATTGTTCCAAGCCCGCGATTTACAGCTGATGTCCTATAAACGCTGTTAATCACTGGAAGGTGTTCAAAAACACCTTGTAGCACCCGTTGTCATTTACTGACAACTACACTTACTTTAATATTTACGAGGGAAGAGCACGGCCGTTAAAATAAAGTTACATGTTTAATGCTGTAAATTTCTTTCGTTCCAATTTTATTTATTACATGTAATTGCATGGCACACATGGTTAGAATCAAAGTTGCGACAAAATGATTAGTTACCTGGTCCGCATTATGAGTCCACACTGGTTGACTAAATGTCAACAGTTTCCTGGCATAGTTTGGATCGGCTTTGTTCTTGTCGGTAGAGGAAATCTTAAACTCAAACAGGTTACTGTTGTGGTCGACGCCTTTCATCTTTGATTGCGTCGACACCAGCGCATAGAAGAGTCCATTAGACTTGAAGTGAGGATGGAACGCCAAGCTCGTCAGTCCTGTTTCAGCTATTTTCCCAATGTATCCCGTCTTCTTGGTAACATCAATCAATGGTTCCGGTAGCTTCGTTCCGTTGGCATAATATACGCTGGTGATACCTTTAAGCTCGGCAACAAATATTCTGTTTGATCCATCGTTGGCGTTAACCAGGTCAACTGGTAGTTGAAGTCCGTCCGCGAATTTTTCCACGCAAAGACATCCGTCAAAAGCATCTGTTTTGTGAATGCCGATAGACAATAAAATCGCCAAAGTCCAGACACTTAACAGACCCATGGTGTCAAAAGATACTATGATGCAATGAAACGTATATTCGGTATCACGAACACATATCCATACGGAAATAACGCCTAGGCTTAGCTGATTAAGTCAACGTGAGAAGTTGTTTGGTATTGGTTAGCATTAATAATTTAGGACAAGTTTCTTTATCTCTTCAAAGAGTAATGTAGTGTTGTCAAAATATTCCTTTTTTGCCTTTAGGAATGGTAGCCTAAAGAACAACTATCATGTGGACGTAAGAACTTGCGAGAAAATGACGCGTATTTAGATCATAATTATAACCACTTCTGTAAGTTCCTCTATGGGTAAGAAGTTGTTCAAGTAATGATGTAAACCTCCGCACTACACAATGACACTTTCATCCCGAAAACCAAACACCCTAACCAAGTATAATGCACAATTGTAACGAATTATTAAACATCCTCATATAGGAATACCTATCCGGGTTGGAGAAAATCAAAGGTTTCGGATGGAATAGAATGGAAAAGTGAAGAAACCAGATAATGTCACATTTGTGAGAAGTTCTAGAAACGTCTGAGCTGGCTTTGTGGGTATCCCACGGCAATATAGACTTACGTATATATTTTAATTTTCGTTTCCTGTAAAATAGCTTTAAGCAAATATTTACGCCTAAAAACGAAATTTGTTTAAATGACTACGTGAAATTTATAGCGTTTATTAACTTTTAGAATTTCGTACTGTAAAATGAAAATAATAATAATGTAAAATGTAAAGACTTTGCTTAAAATCGGTCTTGATATCTCGATAAGCTTCTCACCTCTTGGTACCTGAATTGTCAGAGTTAGGCAACAAAAATAAAACTGAGCTCCTTTAAGAGCAGTAAGCATATTTTCGAGAAAGGTGATGGACCATACCGTGGTTTCGGCTAATTAATTATCGTTCGTAATGGAAAAGACTTGGGTCCAATACTACAATGAGCATTAAGCTCTATATTGCAACCAGATACTGTCGCTGCATTGTTTATTGTCGCCTCCCAGTGCCACCAGCAGTCGTGTTTTAACCAAAATGGCATTGACATGACATGTTTATAAAAAGCATTATACTGTCTAGCTTATATGGTGTGCAATAGTGTAATGTTTTGTGCTGTTTGCTTTCGTTAGTATCGCGCGTAATGATTATATAACGTAAAATAGCATGTAGGTTTTACGAAGAATAATATATGGCTATAGTAACACTACTATCGGGGTTTTATTTTGTGTTTTAACCGAATAAATTAAAATGAAAACATCAAATAACAATTTCAGGAAGGCTTAACGAAATGTGCAATCATAAAGTGAACGATTCCATTACATGAGGTGTTAATTTACGTGTATGTCCTGTTTGTACCCCTCATGTTTGTATATGGGTAAAATATTCAGCTCCTCCAGAAGCGCATGGCTAATCGAGCCAATCATGCATTCTTTTTGTGTTATGGTTTATTCGGGACTCTGTTGCTGAGGGGAGGGGCTTTCATTTTGATAGCAATAGATACTTGAATGTCTTTTGTGATTTGATTTAACTCATTTAAAAAGGTACAAGTGGGCGTCCCTGCTGTCCCTTTTATAGGACATAGGCAAATAGATTATCCCAAGATGTGACGCCGCAGAACGCGGGGTCCCATCTCGGGCTTTTCTGTTGCTTAGAGAATTTTCATCGAAAAATTGGACAAAATTTAAAAATCACTCCTGATGCCGCTAAAATGAAAGTGGGCTCACCCATATGATAATGATTGGAAAATCGATTTGTCAAATATGGATTAAATTCAGTTACTCATAAAGTTGCAGATGCCGGGACATGAATATATTCTATTTTGGCTATTTCTCACAAACTACATTAAACATAGGTCATCACGCCACATGTTCGTAGAAAAAGACTAGGTTATTCGATAGTAGGCTTCATGTATATGAAAACTGCCAAAAGCTTATTTTTCCCGGCGATAAAAATAAAAAAAAATATTTCCTTCTAAATTGTTCATTCAACTGATTAGTGACTGATCATTTTGATTTAAAGTTTGATTTTGCTAGAGGTGTTACAAAATGATCGACGTCACAACACAACAGTTCTCTCTGTCCCAGACCATGTAAGACTGGAACTAACTCTTTCAACAGGGATCCGTGACTATCTCGAGGCACAACAATATCGGTCACAAAATGCAAACAATAAACGCTAAAATCGATAATGAATATTTTGCATTACAAGTTATATCGTTGTTCTTCTTCTATAAGTAAAAGCTTTCACTTGTTGTGACCAAATTTTAGATCTTGTTCATGAGAAGGTGCGCCGATAGCGCGTAAGCTGATATGTACATGTGTAGTTGAAAACCTCGCATCAGCAAAATGGTTGGAAAACGAAGTTTCTTGAATGACAGATTTCTAAAAGTTTTACACTTTATTGTTGCTATTCTTGTTTACAGAGGAGCTCTAGGTCAACCGGACGATGGACAAAATGTGAACAAGGATGGGTGTTTGTGTTTAGAAAAAATTGCCGACAAACTTCGTCTTCCGGTCTCTCTTGTCAATGCAAACGATGGATCGAACAGAATTTTCGTCGCGGAGCAGTACGGGGCTGTAAACGTCTTCTACCCGAATGGGACGAAACTCGACGAGCCATTGATTGATATCAGTTCCCGTATCGGAAAACTGCCGACAGTATCGGAGGAAGGAGTCGGCGACATTGCTTTCCATCCAGACTTCGCTTCTAATGGACTATTTTACATGCTGTTCTCGACGCCTGATAAGAAGAAGGGTATAGATCATCACAGTAATCTTGGCGAGTTCAAAATTTCTGCAAAAGATCTAAACAAAGCGGATCCTGACTACTTTCGACTACTTCTGAAGTTTCCAGAGCCAGGTTGGGCACACAACGCTGAAAAGGTGGGTACCCTAAGAGTACTTTTCCCGATGACGCGTCTCATAAATGTAACTACTTCGCCACTGCGTTTGTATCTCGTTTGAAAGGTCGACAATTCCACATGGTTATTTCAATTATAAACGTTTCCGGATGTGTCATTATTATACATTTTGCACAATACTGAAATGAAACTGAAGGAACCCAGACTCAGTAAAGACTAAAACGAAACCAAAAAGATTTTCTGATGTCGTACCCTGAAAACTTAATGTCACGTGCCTTTTTTTACTTAAAGTTTGTAACTAAATGTCGATACGTACTTTCAATTTCAGCTTCTTTTCGGCATCGATAACTACCTGTATGTATTCACTGGCGATGGCGGAAGCAAAGCTAATGCACATAGTAATGGAGCTCAAAAAATGTGAGCAGATATGCAGGGCATTGTTTGATTTTATATTCTTGTAATTCTTCCAATCATAGTTTTGCAAACAGTGCAAACATTATACTTTCTGCCTGAATTTTGCATTTTATTCAAATTGGCGACATTCATCAACCCAAACGCAAACGAAAATGACAAACCGTTTTGTTACACGGAATCCTAGAAGGCGCCGCATAACAGAAGTAGAATTAAACTTAAATTTCTTATTGCGAATTAGATGGTTACGCCAAATTATTAATATGTCTGTCCGTTTGACACAAATTCAAGTGTGTGCGCTATAATGCAAACTCCCATATTTCTAGGAATAAATACAACGGGAAGGTGTTGAGGATAGACGTAGGTCCCCACACTGGCGCGGACCCCTACTGGATACCCGATGATAACCCCTTTCAAGAGCCTCTTGCCGACGGGACCGAACCGTTGCCAGAGATCTACGCACTCGGGTTTCGGAACCCATGGAGATGTGCGGTAGATTCTGGGGACAGGCTGACAGGTTGGTGCTCTCAACCTTGCATTGCCATACAACCTGAATGCTCCATGATTAGCATGCATTCCCATACTTGTACTTAGTCCATGAATATTCGGTAGCTTTCTGATTTTTGTTCGAATAAACATCTAAACTGAGATCCTTAAAGGGCCGTGAACATATTAATGCGAAAGGGATTGGAAATACCGCGGTTTTAGCTATTCAAGACTCGTCAGTGACCCTTTAGATTTGGCAATATGGAGCCAAAGAGAATAACTGTAGTTTTGCACATTTCAACATGATAGTCGATACAAAGACTTGTATCGAAGCCTGCTACAAATATTTAACTTAGAGATATGTTATATTTGTATAAAGGTATATTGCACTAGCCATTTTGTAACCACGGCCCCAGCCCCGGGGAATAGCGGGGACATTAACGTTTGGTCCAGCAAATCGCCGCTAAAAGCCCCACCCTGCGGGGAATACTCGTTGGCAAAACCACTGCTGTTTTCCCCCGCAGCCTACTATCGTTCCATTTCGTGGCCCTTTTGCCAATGTAAAGCAAACCCTGGGTATTTCCCCCGCACTGCGGTGGCAAAACTTTGGCCAAAGTCCATCTTATTTCCACGGCTATCACCCGCCCACCCCTGGGGGTGATGGCCGTGGTTACAAATGACTAGTGCATAAGTACCTACACGCTACATGTATAGTAAAGTAGTAGTAGTATTGCAATTTGAATTTAAAGATTTAAAGACATCATGTATCGTGGCACGCTTAATGTGATCAATCCATCAACGTAAAATATTTTATAAATTTAAATGTGACACTTGCATACGAAATCGAAATATTTTTTTTTCGAATAATATCCGGAAAGCAAATGAGTGCCAATTCTTTCCAAATCAGTCACATGTTTAGATAATCTTGTCGTATAAAAATACGCGATATATGGAATCCTCAGTTCAAGCAGACGAAACGATATTCTCTTCTCAAAATTTCAGTCCCGAAACGACTGAAATTATTGACTAGGAAGTTAAGCCATAAACAAACCAAATCTTCTCAATGCTACACATTAAGACAAGTTTAGTTCTTTAGTTAATATACGGAAAAAAGTAAACTGAAATAACTAAAATCATATTTTCATATATTAACCCCAGGTCATGGTCGAGGGCGGATGTTTTGCGGCGACGTTGGACAGCACTCAGTGGAGGAAATAAATCAAATCATAAAGGGTGGTAACTATGGTTGGAATATAATTGAAGGAGCAGAACCACAATGCCAAAATTGCAAAATAGGTAGATGTAAAATCGCAAAATAGACACAATGGTGTGATAGGCGCCCACGATATTTAACATCATAAAGGCTATTTTATGTAATTTAAGCCCTCGTTAGTCGCACTGCATCAAACTGACATGTTGCTAAACATGTGCTTCAGTTACATATCCCATGAGATACATATTCTGAATGTACAGTTTCAATCACATTGCACACCCTTGATATAGAAAGATCTCAAAGTGGGAGAAAACGAAATCTCCATCGTCATACTATGTCTTGCAAACATGTTAAAAACCGACAGTAAGGAGAGCCTAAAATACATATAAATATATACTAGTATTTCCAATAGCAGAAAAAAGCCATATCAAACAGAAAATACCTAACTAATAGCGTTTCAGTCACATGCATGTATAAATTAACTGTTCCAGCACCTATCGGAGATAAAAGTATGGTTGAACCCATATTTTCCTACGATCATAAGACGACACAGCTTGGCAGGGCTGTGATTGGAGGAGAGTTCTACCGTGGCTGCCTCTACCCACAACTGAATGGTCTCTACATCTGGGGTGACCACTACGCTGGGTAATTCATCTGCGAGTTTCTTGTACTCCAAAACTTCGTTTTATTTAATATCCATATATGAGCCGCCTCATGAGAAAACCAACGATCTGCATATGCGAAACCAAAGGCGCAGATCAGCTTCGCAGTAACTGCGAAGCTGATCAGCGCCTTTGTTTTCGCTACACGGATAGTACAATTCATCTACTTTCTAAACCCAAAATTTCCAGCCTCTAGCCGTCTTTTGAGCTTGTGTTGGACCTGTTCGGAAACAACATTGATGGTTTTCCCACGAGGCGGCTCATATATAAGCCTTACTGATTTACCTCACGTGCTGGAATCGCATTGTTGATAACATACCCGTTTAAAACAGTTTGGTCAAAATATGCATCAGTACAAGTGGTAACCATCAGTGCAAGTCGTCAGACAAAAAACCAGACTGTAGACCATAGACACAAATGTGAGCACGGATTCGAAATGCGATTTTCATATATTATTAGTCAATTTTGGCAGACAGATTATGTGTTTGATCTATAAATTAAGAGAATATTTTTCCACAATTTATAGATATTCTATAAATTTATAGATATTTAGATTTATAGATACTCTATAAATCAATATATTTCTTTACGTAATGAAGCGAATACTTAAATTCTGACATTAGAACAAAGACCTGATCCACCAATACAATGTGATTCACTCAACATGCTCAAAGCTGCTAATATTTTACAGGCTGCTACACCGCCTTTATGAGAATTCCACGGGAGGTTGGGAACATAGCGAGATTGGAATGTGTGATACGTCGGTGTGTAAAGCACCACTCACAGACGATTTTGCATCAAAGATCATTTCATTTGGACAGGATGAAAATGGTTTGTGATTTTCTTTTGTCACAAAGGTAGATGAAAATTAGAATGTGAATCTTACAATCATTCAGTCTTCATAATATGGGTGATAATTAATAGGACTAGAAAGCAACTCAAGCGGAAAAGGAAACAGTCTAAATAAAACAATAAATGCACGTTATTAAAATATATACGGGTACACATGCACCTACATGTACTATATATAGCCTATATTTTAACTTCGGTTGAGTACCCATATATACTATTTCTATGGTTTCCATATAACTATTTATACATACTGAAAATAATGGACAGTTTTATCCTCTGTAGAACGTGTTATATTCTTTCTTCCTTCATGTACTTGGTTATTCTGTCTTGTCAGGAGAGGTTTATATGCTGGCAGTAAATAACGCAAACCCGGCAAAGAAAGCGGGATATGTATACAGATTCGTTGACCCTGAGGTGTAAGTTATTACTGTGTTTACATTACAGTCACTTTTACATGTTAAACTTACATTGAATCGACATTACAATCTATATATAAACATGGATTTGGTTCTACAAAAATATTAGCTCGTGTGAAGAAATATTTTCAATAAATAAATGAATAAATGAATAAATAAATAAATCTAAGTGGTTATCATCATATAGGTATGTTATGCTGAAGTTACTGACCTTTTTAACTTTACAACAGTCAAAAGGACCCTGGTCTTTGCGAAGCAGAATTTCAAGAGAGGGTTGCTTCGATGAAAAGGTCGAAATTAAAGCATAAAAGCTCAGACTCGTTGTTTGAAGCTTTTCCTGGAATGAGAAAGGAAGCATCGACACCTAAGCTTGCTCTACCAGAGGAAGAAGACTTGACATCTAAGAAATCTACACCTGGGACAAAATCACCACCATCATCCATCGACAACCCGTCGTTAACGACAGACGGAAAGCTGTCTAACCTTCAGACTATACCAAATCGTTCACCAGCAGATTTAAGCAAAAGTGAACAGTATCTAAACTACATTAAAAAACTCCAAAAGATTACTAATCAAAGTGGAAATCTACGAAAAGTACAAGAAGAGGCCAACGAACAGACTGATTCTGGTGCCATTCGAAAAGACACAGGTATATATATCTCATGGTCACTTTAACAATTATCCGATCTTGAATTTAACAATTATCCGATCTTGACAAATTTTATCTGAAGCCTAGTTTATGATTTTGTTATTGGAAGTCTTCTTTATCTGTCTTGAAATGAATTTATCTTATAAATCAGATAGACCAATACAGTGTTTCGTTATATACTAGTACTTGCGCATGTGCATTCGAATTCACACTATAAGAATTTATAGAAAACAATATCTGGCTCTTTTTTCAGTTCATCAAAAGTCATTTTAGAAATAACAATCGATCAGAGTAAAATGATTTACATATCACTTCCTTTTTATAAAAAAATCTGCATCCAAAGCAGAATACAAGCGAACCTGATTCGTTAATATCGTATAAAAAGAACATGATGATGCATGCGCAATATTAATTAACTTTCCTTGGTCAATTACCAATCAGTGGATAAAGAATCAAAAGGTATGCATCGCACATAAAATAATAGCTTGTTCAAATCTCTCTCTACTTTAGACGAATCGACTGGTGCTAATTTTGAGGAACTGATTGAAAAGATGATACAAGACCCTTCATTATCGAACATTCTTGAAAATTTACTGGATCTTATACAAAATAACGAATCGACCATTACCAATAAAGAACAGTTATCAGATGATACCATAGACCGACTTATTAATGAAATCTTAAATGATCCAAATGTGATGGAGGGTCCAATTTCAGATCTTATAGAAATGTTGAATATTGACTATCAATCAGGTATAATCGATACAACATCTAGTGAAAACAATGATGACACCGAGTCGAATGAAAGCAATGATGACACTGGGCCGTCGAAGAAGGAAAACACACAAGACAAAAACGGAGGGCCAGATAGTATGTTACAACTCATCGATGAACTCTTTGGTATAGGACCTGACATTGCAGGGCACACTGGGAACATTGAAGAAGAGGAACGACCAACACCAGTTAATGAATTTGCACGCAACCAAAATGAGAATGGTGACGTCATTAATGCAGATGATGAAGGCGATGCAACTAAAGAACCGTTTAGCTATTTATTTGAAAATGCAAATGTGGAAACACTTGTAAAATTACTATATCGTCGGCCAATTATCCAATCAATGTTAGCAGACCTTACTGATGCTACTGAAGCAGGTAGAAAACTTCAGGCTTTCCTATTGGAAGGGCCAAATGCAGCCAAGTCTATCGCATTGCTTATTCAAGCACCAGATGCAGACAAACCCATCAGAGACATTTTGGCAGTGCCGGGGGCAGTTGAATCAATCAAAGAACAACTTGTCTTACTCAAGGAAGTTAGCGATATAGAAGATTTACAACAAGGGGACACACTAAAAGAGGAAATTGGAGCAAACAAAAAAGCCGATTCAGCTGAAGATGACATTAAGGTCTTTACGTCACTTCTGCTAGACGTGTCGAATCCTGTTGAACGTATTTTACATATCCTAAGCTTAGATGATCCAGCCAATCTCGTTGCTGAGCTGCTGGTTTTCCCACAGTCAGAAAAAATAGTAAAAGGTTTATTAGAATTTCCTTTCGGTGAAGATTTCATCAACGTGCTTCTTGACGCCATGACACCAGAAGAATGGATAATAAACCTGGACGACAACTCACTACTCGAAGGCTTGTTGGAGTATCTGCTGCAAATAGATTCATTTCATGAGTTGGTGGAATTCATTTTAAGCGATGTCTTTAGAGAAGGTATTTCGCAGTTAGTAAATCCATCAGAGCAAATTCCAACTGAGAACTCAGAACACCAAAATGGTGACGAAGACATAGCGGATATTGTTTCGCTCATAGAACACAATGCAAATTATATGCAACTGGTTGATGCAATACTTAAGAAGCCCAATGTTGCGCAAGTTATGATAGCCCTGCTGAACGACGAGAACATCGATGATAAGATGCTAACTTTCCTAGAAAGCAAATATCCTCGGATACGCTTAGGATCATATCTGCTTATGGGTTCTAACGCAATGAAAAGTATGGGCTATATTCTCCAATCGCCAGAAGGAACCAAACTATTTATCCATCTTTTGAAAAGCGCCTACATGGGAACGAATACTGCCAGTCTTATTAAAGCAATGTACTCAGACATGCTTGCTGCTCAAGTACCAACTGAGGACACAACATCTGTAAGCCAAAACGACGTGCTTACAGCCCTCAAGAAGATTGCAGGTCTTATCAACTGCCAACGTGCTAAGGACCTGATCATTGACTTAACACTCATACATGATTCAGTGGAGCAAACGCAGAAGACAAATGCAATGAAACAAGAAGTTTCAGAACAAGTGCAAGAAGCTCTTAGTACCACGAATGATGAACCGACACCTATAGTACCTGGGACTGAGTCAGCGGGTGCGCGACCATCTAATTCCTTCAAAACGCCGAGAACATGTAAGTGGAAGATGGTCAGTAATTACATGCAAAGTACATTAGGCTATTACGAGAAAATATTTCATACACCTGTGGCAGTTACTGAGTATTGATCAGTATGTTAGTGCTTCACTGTCGCACGATGTTGTGACAAATAGTATAAAGCAATTTCAGGGAGTTTAAAAATGGAGAAAAGTAGCCAAAAAATAAGATATACATATGAACACAATGTAGATAGATCAAATACTCTGTTGTCCGCATGAATGACGTTTAGCTGCAAGTGAACTTACATTTCTTTCGTTTCTCCCAATACATTTTTTTTCATCCTGCTCTTCAACAAATTTGTAAAAATAAGATACATGTAATTGAGCTCGATTTCACAGGTATTTTTTATTTGGTCAATCGTGTATATAATGATAACATGCCCATGTAATATACAGATTTTTCCTACATGTATGTTGTAAAAATTGAAAATTGTCATTAGAAAAGTTTTGATATTTTTCTTATTTTTGCTAAAACATAGATTGTTGGTACCCGAAAGAACCGCCTTGGTAGAGCGGTTTTATCGAGTACCCACAGTCTATGTTTTGGAGCAAAAGTAAAAAAGACTAGGTATATCCCTGCATACCCCAGTTTTGCTACATAAAAGTGCGGTATAAGGGCGTATATATATCATATGCTTACTTGCACCTTTTCTTTATCGTGATATATGCAATGCTCTTTTTCTATTTTCAGTTGAACACGTCTTCCAGTGGCACAGAGCCCGTGCGAAAACCCAGTTATTCAGCAAATAAAACTACTTCAGCCGAGTCAGAGAATCCTTTTCATGTCGAACACAAATGAGCCTTCGCGTGTTTCAGACCAGGTCCGACACAAACCAGTCTGTACAGATACAGAAGCAGACTAGAAGCTTTAATTTTTCGATTTAAGTAGAAGAGGGATTGTTGTATCCATGTAGCAAAGGGCAGATTGTTGGTTTTCTTATGCAGTAGCTTGAATTACTATTTGCACTTCAGCCAAAGCACTGAAATAAAAGTGGATTTTGCACGGGTGGTCATGTTACATGTATATGAAATCTGTTAAACATGATTCCCAAAGTTTTATCAAATGGAATTTGTGTTTTTAGTTCACTTAAGAAAAAATAATTCATGATTTCACGAAGTTTTGAAAAATAGATGCACGTTAACCACGTGTTTTAAAAAGGGTCACTGATGAGGGTTCAGTACCCGAAAGTTTCCGAAAAGTTCTTGCATTTATCTTTTATTTAATGTTTAAAACAGTCATGTCATATCCAGATGAGAAAGAACCAGGACCAGAATAACATTGCGACAGTCTACATGCTTAATTTTAACCCAATCATGGTTGATAACAATGCCGCCTTCTTTAATTGCACACCAATGGGTCGGGCGTTAGACTCTATGATGGCTCACACTTGAAGCTATTCATTTTAGTTGGTTTGAACCGGAGGTTCTTGTCTGTTGCTTGGCACACAGGGGTTCAACTGGTGTTTTTCTTTTGCTCCGGAGTTAGTAAGTTATTTGGCGCCCTCGGACAGCTTACTCAATCTGTACGTCCTCGTTTTTGATTAATCATGGTGGTTATCTTTATTTATCTATTTGCCCTTGATGATTTATTGGCAAGTTAGAGATTCACCACGAGGACCGAACAAGTAACTAAATATTGTGAACCACTGCAGAAGCTGAGGTACCTGTTAGGTAGGTACCTGTAAAATCGATTTAAGCCCGCCAGTAATTTTATATTAGTGATCGTTCCAAGGCGATACATCTGTGGTGGTTCTTATTGTTTTATGTCTTGGTGTTTAAACTTTTTGTGCTGTTTGCGCCTTATGTATGTTTTCATATTTTAGTAAAGTTTAGGTAACTGAGTGGCCACCTTTTGGGAAAATATCTGCTTATTCGGCTTACGATATGTTTTCATGGTATAAGTGCATGATTGTTAATTTTGTTTTTTTCCCACCTCGGTTTTTGGAGAGAAATTCTCTTTCTGATTGCGCCTTTTCCTGATCGTTGCTTACTTGCACCTTTTTCCTCCGGACCAGAAACTAATGAAATCAGAACCAATGTATCACCACCCCGAACATGTCCAGATAAGAAAGAACCAGGTCCCAGAATAACATTCCTCCCGGTCAGAAACTGTTGCATTCAGAACCAAAATGCCACCCTAACATATCCAGATAAGAAAGAACCAGGGCTCTGAATAACATTCCTCCCGGTCAGAAACTCGTGTAATTAGAACCAAAGTATCACCCTAACATATCCAGATGAGAAAGAACGAGGGCGCAGAATAACATTCCTCCCGACCAGAAACTGGTGCAATCATATCAGACTGGTGTAATCACTGGTGCACATATCCATATGGAAACAAACAAGAGCCCAGAATAGCATTCTTCCGGTCGGAAACTGGTGTAATCAGAACAAAAGTGCCACTCACCCAAACATATCCAGACGAAAAAGAACGAGGACGCAGAATAACATTCCTCTCGGTCAGAAACTTGTGTAATAAGTACCAAAGTACCACCCACCCGAACATATCCTTATGAAAAACAACCAGTGCCCTGAATAACATTCCTCCCTTAAAATCAAGTAAGATCTTAGTTAAAGTGACAAATTTCAGCATCCAAAATGATGCATTTTAAACAAACTGAAATCAAATCTATCGGTTGCGTTTTGTATACGTTTTCATATATTTAGTTAAGTCCGTTAAAATGAGTGGTCAACAACTGGGAAATAGCTGCTCAGTCGGCTTTCGATATGTTATCTTTGTGTTTGTATGCTATCTTTGAGTTTGTACTTGATAGTCAAATTTTCCCCAGCTTGGCTTTTGGAGCGGGAATTTCTTTCTGATTGCGCAATTTCCTGATCATTGCTTACTTTTACCTTTTCATTTTGCGAGTAACAGTTTATTAATGTATATTGTCGTAAAATCAGTTATTGCTTGGGCCCTGAATTACAAATACGAGGTACAGATACCAAATGGTAAGTCAAGTGAGCATCTATATTGTCCTACAGGCGGTCATTTTGTACAAGAAACATACATGTACATGTACGTCCGAAATACTATATATTTCAATTTTTAAGATTTATTCAGAGAGTTTAACTTTACGTAGAGCTAAGGAAAGATTTTTCATTAACAATTTAAAACCGATATTGAACATGGCTAGCATATTGGTTTGGACATTTAAGGTGTCCAGGTACCATCAAAGTATTCAGTAACATCGCGTAAATACAATGTGCGTAATACATGTATGGATAGTGGTATAGTTAAATAGTAACCTTTTTAACTAGTCTCGATGAACAAATTGCATATATACATGTATATTGAATATACTCGGACCAAGAATATGAATGTACACTGAACGACATGCGGTGTTCAGTTACCGGAAACGTTAATAACATCAAGTGGAAACGGTAGTTATGACGTGACGTTATGTTGATTTTAGTTATACTTCTTGAAAATCTGTCATTGATACTGTGAAACCGGAAGAAAATAATAACAATATAGCAATTAACGGACATCGGAACATTTCTTTCTAGATAATTTTCCTGGTATGTGAAACATTTATTTTTTTAACATTTAATCCACCATACAAGAGATTCTGATGCCCAGAAAAGACGAAACAGAGGCAGCGGGGAAAGATTCGCAACCGCTAGTTATACAATTACCGGGAATAGAAGACACTGACAGCGGAAAGACATAAGTGGATCTACTGAGAAAGATAACTTAAAAACTTTCAACACTAGTAAATGGAGTGAAAGATATAAAAAGTAGTTTGAAAGACCTAAAGGAACAAACAGCTACCAAATCACTTAAACCTTCGCACGATAATATAAGAATCTTACATGAGTGTCAGGTATGGATAGACAAATCTGTCCCTCGGGTCACAGTTTGGCATCACTCGGCGAGCCTCGTGATGCCAAACTGTGACCCTCAGGACAGATTTGTCTATCCATATACCTTACACGAATGATGGATTCTTTTTCTTGCACACTTTAATGCGGCGAAGCTTGATTTTCATTCTATTTACCCAGAAAAACGCTTCAATCGCGGCGTCCGCCATTTTGATTTAAAACGTTTTGACGTCATTGTGACGTGTGCGCTTAACGACAAAATTACGTGACGTCCTATACAACCAATGTTAAAAAAGAACACTTGAACGCAGAATGAGCCTTGGGTGAGATGACAAGGGTGCGATAAGAAATTCTCACAAGGCGTAAAACGTAGGATTTCTCTATCTGGTGTGCAAGAACAATGATGCTAGCCAGATAGGAGAAGTCTCGAACAGATGCGTAACTACATGTATTTGGAACGACTAAGTGACCCGCAACTTGAACAGTCGGCAGTACAGCAGTCATCCACTACGAATATACTTATTGAAGAGAGAGCATTGAGATTAAAGTCGAGGATTGCAAATATATGGGACAATAATCTTAAATCCCGTAGACTATCATACTGGTAATCCTATCGTTATCAAAATATTGCGAAAAAAAATATTCAGAATGGTTAGAACTGGATACAGTGATTCTGCCACAGTGGCTACAAATGAAAATAATTCCAAACGAATCTACCAATCTCACAAAAAGAAGAGAAAAGCAGGTCCTAGACAACTTGAAAACAGAAATTGAGCTGTTACAACTGCGCCATGAAAACCAAGAAGAAAATTACGGGGAATAGACGAAAAATGAAAGCAGAAATTAGCAATCTTCCAACTGGAGAAGGGCGTAATTGTCTGATCAAATTATGGGGTGAAGACTGTAAAAGAAATGAGGTAATTTCTCAAAAACATTGTGAAGATAAGACTGCACCATGGTTCAGAAAGAATGAGGAAAATTCAGGAAAAAACATGAGAACAAGAACCCTTTCATAAAGATTGCCGAAGACACCACTGAGCCAAGAATATACGCAGATGTATCGTCAACCTGACCACAAAAACCACTACAACCACGACGTAATTACCAAGAATCACGTCAGGTTTCAAGGCCAGCGTTATCAGCCAAAAATGAAAGAAACCAACGCCCACAGATACAAAGACACAGCAAAACAGACCAGGGTTTACCCATCAGAATAGAGGACCTTTGATGTCAGAAGTAAGTAACGCATCCATTCCACCACCAGCTCTAGAAACTTACAACATAATCAACGATCTACCCACTAACACAGATACAAGACGGGCTGGCGACAGCGATCAACTATATTTTAAGACGGGACTGGGGGCGAGTCGAGGCAGGGGTCAGATCCGAGGGCGACCCCCGCGATACTAAACGACAACATAAAAGACATGAAATATTAATTATATCTAACAAACAATTAAGTAATCCAGATGTAACTTCAAATTTACGCCAAACCCATTTATAGGATATGCTGAACATTATTAACAACTAGACGGAGTTCCTTTTAAAACTATAGGTCAAATATACAACAAGTTTTTAAAGAAACACGAAAACGCATTGACCGAAAAAGAATTTGATTACCAACACAACTTTGAAGTTAAATCCAGTCAATTTTATTGTCCCCCTGAATTACACAAAAGTAAAAGCATATCTGAACAATGCAATAACCCGGATTCATCATATGTAGTACGTAATGTTAACGATTTGAACTATCGTAGCCGGTCCGTCATGTCTGACACACAGACTGAGTAATTTGTTAGATATTCTCTTAAGACCATACACGGAGCATGTCAAAAGTAATTTAAGGGACACTTCTGACTTCCTTAATAATCATCCGAATATATACCAACGGATACGATTTTAGCTTCGTTTGATATTGAAACTCTCTATTCTAATATCTTCCATGATTCAGGGAAAGAGGCGGTGAAATATTGCTGGAAAAATACCCAGAAAATCAGAAAAATAGATTTTCAAACAATTTCATATTGGAGGCAATCAAATTCATTTTAGAAAATAACACATTTTGTTTCAGCAATAATTTCTATAGACAAGTCAAAGGAACAGCTATGATTACAAAATTTGCCCCTGTCTATGCCACACCCACTATCGGATACATAGAAATAAAGCCATACAAGAAAGTGACAGAGGTTTTTGGGAACGGATTAGGTCAAACTTTCAAAACTAACTGGAAACGATTCATCGATGACTGTTTCGTGCCGTGGACGAAATCAGTTCATGAATTCCATTTTGAATAACCTACATACCGATATCAAGTTCACTTTACAATACAGTAACAGGGAGCAATCATTCACTGATGTTCTTGGGACAAACCTAAACGGAAAAATTAAGACTGTACAGATACATGTATCTATTACAAAGACACAGATAGTAAGCAGCATCTGCTGTTTCAGTCTTGTCATCCAAGACACACTAAAATAAATAACCCATATAACCTGGTGCGCAGGCTTAAAACTAGTGTTTCAGTAGAAAATATTCTGAGGAAACGAATGCATGAAATTAAGTTTCTAGTGAAACAAAATTATCTTACACAAGTAATTGATAACGGTGTACAAAACGCAATGTCGCTGACAGACACGTACTTCGCACGGTAGTCCCTAAGAATAGGGAAAAATGTTTTTTCCGAACGTATCGACGTTCAACCCGAAATGTTCATGGTAATAAAAGAGAACATATCTATTTTTCACGAGGATGAAACCATTCAAACATCTCATCAAAATACAAAATAATTAAAAGTAAACGCCAACCATATAAACTAACCAAGGCAAAATTTAGCTCAAATGAGAACCGTGAAGTAAAAAAAGTGTAATATGCCAAACAGCGGCCTCTGCATTCATCTTCTGGAAGGTAATTTGTTCAAATTTAACTGTGGGATCGGGCACAAAATTTTACAGAAGTCTCTAAAGTGTCGAATGGGGAAGAGAATGAGGGTGTATATGCTTACTGTCATAAAGGAGAGGGGGATTGGGAATTGTTCCTCTGAGAAAAAATATAATTTTGGAGGTCCGTAGATGCGATATTAATGCATTTTTAGGTCATTTGTATTTTCAATCACAAAGAATAATACTAATCACAAATCACAAACTTGAAAATTAACAAATTACAGATTAAAGGGATTAAAATGTCTGTTTCACACATCACAGAGAATACCTTTTTCACAAATCACATACTTAAATTATGATTTTTCACAAATCACAGACATTAAAAAGGCCAATCACAAATCACATAAAAAGGTAATTCCCCCTACCTTTTAATAACATGAATATGTGACTTGATAGTGACACGTTAGCAGTGTTTGGGACTTATTCATTGACTGTTTATGAGTTTTTGTGCCATAGTGCTACAAAATAGCAGAATGGTCACGTCCTTATAAAATTTGTTAAACATTGAAAATATCACACTGTCTGAGTGTTGAATGTAGATATTGAAAACTTTATGTATATGAAACTTGCCAGAAGCTAAATATTCCCGCTACTAAAAATCAAGCTATTTCCGTATAACTTGTTGATTTCAAATTGATTAGAGATTGATTAGGTTTCCTTGATAATTTTTATTTTGCTAGAGGTGTAACAAATTTACCCTCGTCAGGCGAAAAACAGATATCTGGTTTGCCGACCAGGTAAGCCAGAAAGAAAAGCAGTTAAAAAGGCATCGCTGTCATCATATGAGATCGTGCAGAATTGAACATTAATGTGGCAAACTATTAAGAAAGTCAGCGAAGAGACTGTCTACCGTTTTGACAAATCGAAACGTTTCACTTGTCGTGACTGAATTTGAGCCTCTGCATGAGAAAACAAAAAATTTGGGTCCCGATCAGGTCCGACACCAATCGTGCTGTACAGTCACAGAAGCAGGCTAGAAGCTTGTAATTTCGGATTTAAGAAGAAGGGAGATTGTACTATCCGTGTAGCGAAAAGTAGCGAAAACAAAGGCGCTGACTGTGCAATAACTGCGCAGCTGATCTGAGCCTTTGTTTTCGCCTAAGCAGATTGTTGGTTTTCCCATTCGGTGGCTCATTTCGAAGTTTTGTACATCAGTATAATCAATTGATAGGCACGTTAGCTGATCCGAAGTCGAAATACTCGGGTCGGCAAAATGTTTGGAAAGAAAAGCTTTTTTGAAGGCAGACTCATCAAAATAATACAACTTACTGTTACGATTCTTGCCGTTCTCGGAGGGTCCGTGGGTCAGCCGGACAACGGAAAAAACATAAACAAGGATAGATGCCTGTGTCTAGAGGAAATAGCGGACAAGTTACGTCTACCGGTCTCTCTGGCTAATGCAAACGATGGATCGAACAGAATTTTCGTCGCGGAGCAGTACGGTGTCGTCAATATTCTATTCCCAAACGGGACGAAACTCAACGAGCCACTGATTGATATTAGTGAACGGATAGGAAAACTTGCAAAAGTATCGGAAGAGGGAATCGGCGATATCGCTTTCCATCCAGACTTCGCTTCAAATGGACTTTTCTACATGCTTTTCTCGACACCGGAGAAAAAAGAGAATGCTGATCATTACAGTAACCTTGCCGAGTTCAAGATATCTGCAAACGATGTTAACAAAGCGGACCCTGATTACTTTCGACTACTTCTAAAGATTCCGGAGGCAGGCTGGAAACATAATGCCGAAAAGGTGGGTAATTACTGGTCCCGAAGTTATAAAACATTTTTCATGCTCAACTCAGCTGAGAATAAACTTTAAAGGGCTCATAAATGACGAAATAGCCCATATACATTGAAATTTCAGTTTTAGATCACCACAGTCTGTAATTTATCCTGCTTATAATTGTTAAAATGCCAACAATAAATGATTGGACTTAGACTTCCATCATCAATTGCATGCATAGTACGAATGCGTAGCTTTCTTTGTATGGAAATTGTCAAGAGATAAAAAATAATTAGTTAGAAAAACTTAGAAACACAAAGCTATAATACCCAGTACAGAGTGTTATAATATGTCACGCAATTTTAGGTTGTTGGATTTTAATATACACACTTACATTACCTTTTAGCTTCTTTTCGGCATTGATAACTACCTGTACATCTTCACTGGGGATGGCGGAGGTAAACCTGATGCACTCAATAACGAAGCTCAGGCAATGTGAGTAAATAAAGACGCAAACATGAGTATTCGTATCTCTCCCGTAGTTTAAAGCAAGACATCATGACGTCAATAACTGTGTCTTGCATTGTTCTTGTTTTAGAATTGACCTTCGTTTATCATAACATACATTTCATAACAAAATCAAAGATGGGTTTGCCGTATCAAGAAATGTAAAAATTTCGCCAGCGTATTTCACAATAATTGTGTATTTGATTAAATTTTTTAAAACGTGAAATAACTGGAATCGTTTTGTTCCAAGGAATGTTTCTGGATTTTTAAGGTTAAGGACATTTGTAGTATTTTGAGTGAATATACTGGACGAGACTTGAAATATGTTATGAACACACGCCCAACAGATTTTTCTTACTGCTGGAAAAGATGAAAATTTTCAATAGAAAAATTTGATACTTTTCTTATTTTTGCTCAAAACTTTCATTGTGCGTACATGTTCGACTCGCCTCACCGAGGCGGTTCTAACGAGTACCCACAATGTATGTTTTGTATCAAAATCAGAAACATAGGTAATACCCCTGCAAACCACAGGTTAACTATATTCAAGTGATGTATAAGGGGGTATATATTATATAGATATGTTAATATGATGTTTTTTCAGGGACAAATACAACGGGAAGGTCCTCAGAATTGACGTAGGTCCCCATACTGGTGCGGATCCCTACTGGATACCCGATGATAACCCCTTTCAAGAGCCTCTGGCCGACGGGACCAAACCGTTGCCCGAGATCTACGCACTCGGGTTTCGGAACCCATGGAGATGCGGGATGGACTCGGGGGACAGACTGACAGGTCTATTTCAGTTTATTTTCAGTTTGTAAAGGGTCGCTGATGATTGTTCATTCACCGAAATTGTACAACCCGCCTTTTCCCTGTGAATATTTTTTTGCTTTCAAAGGATCTAACTTTTTCCACTTATATGCATAATTTTAGTTTCAATACGTCGATAATATATAACTGATAGAAACAGATCGATGTATATGTAATAAAATGTCATAGGTATAATATTTTTTTTTAAGTTATTTTTTTTTTAATTTTGTTTTTACTGATAAATGGTTTTTGAACCTATGGAATGAGTGTTTGCATGAGGTTTTAATATACTTTTAATGCATGATATTTAACGTTGGCATTGAAATCCAAATCGTCCTATTGTAACCATGTCTTTCAGATTACAAACCAAGTTTTACACTTTCAAGGTTTGATCCATAATTATATTTAGAAGTTTGGATTCATGAAGCAGGGTATTGATCAGTAAAATGCATCTTTGCCTTCTATTGGAAACTGAGGTGTAGATTTATTTCAAGATGCGGCTCATATGATCGATCAATCAATCAAAGGGATATCCCACGTAATTTAAACAAGACAGTTTTAAAAAGGAATGTTCCGTCTATGCTTGGGGCAAGAAAATATATCGCGATATTTCGTTTAAAATAAGTACATTTATAAATATATAGAAAGCCAAGGGAGAGCCACAATCAATAACTTGGCCAATACCAACTGCATAGTGATACACGTACATGTAGATGCATACATGAGGAAAACATGTCCGTGCAATTAATACCCTCTTAAACCCCACTTTTACATAGAAAAAAATGGGATTTGCAGGGGTATACCTATTTTTCTTATTTTTGCTCAAAACATAGATTGTGGGTACACATTAGAACCGCCTTGCGAAAACATATTAAACTTTTTCTACTGAACGTTTTCATTTTTCACAACTTTAAAAATCTCTTCATTGCATGGGCATTTTATTCCATAATAGTGATATATGCATATAATAAAAAGGCCATCACAAAGTGAAGCAAACCTCGAGTAAGAAATTGACAGATTAACCGTCCCTCTCTTCCCATCTGACGTAATATATTAAATCACTAACTTACAGCTATTTCATCAAGTATATATTGCATATTTGAAAATGAACTCCGTCTTAACACAGACGTGCGAAACGCATCGATTAATCTGGGTGTATCCGTCGACAAATGATAAAAAATAATACAATACTCCCGTTTTCTCTTTGAATGGAAGTGGGCCCACCTGCATGATAATAATTGGCAATTCCTAATCACATGCGAGTTAAATAAATTTCAGGATATGGCCGAGGACGGATGTTTTGCGGCGAAGTTGGACTGAGTTCTGTAGAAGAAATAAATCACATCAAAAAGGGTGGTAACTATGGGTGGAATGTTTTAGAAGGTGATGGGCTTCAATGCGAAAACTGCCAACTAGGTAACTACATACATTGTGCATTTATTTTAAAAATCCAAGCTCCTAGAAACTTAGCAAAGATTGCTTCGGTTGCACCTTCAGTAAACAAGTAAAACGTTTGGGTCTCTGGTGAACAGTATCGACTTGGCAGTGTATTTAGTATCCATCATGATTGTGCCTGTTTAAATGACGTGTTTAACTAATAACTAATTAAAATGGCAACTCACCTGCGGTTTTCATTTGTGTAAATACGTCAAAACAATATTTTTAAATGTTTCCAAGTTGACACAGCTGCTACTATTGCAGTCACACAGAACCTTTGCTACACAGCTGCTACTATTGCAGTCAGCACAAACCAATGAACACAAATGGTTGGGGACTAAAGCGAAAGTCGCTCGACGTAGACTTGCTATTGTTTGATTTATTGCTTCACGTCCCTTTCAACAGCTAACGTCCCGACATGACCGTAGTTGTAGAGTGCGAAAATCATTTTTTCGCAATTAAACGCAAGTCTGCGTCGAGAGATTTTTGCTTATATGTGACGATGCCTTATAGCCGATAGTTCAGTTATTTATACAACCTTACCATTTGCAGCACCTATTGGAGAGAATAACATGGTTCAACCCATATTTTCTTACACTCATGAAACGAAGATAGGAAAAGCTGTGATTGGTGGACAATTCTACCGAGGCTGTCTTTACCCACAACTGAATGGGCTCTACATATGGGGTGACCACTACGCTGGGTAATGTGCTTAAGTGTTACTTGAAACTCCGTTTTACCTTGATAATTTTAGAAACATTTTAGCCACATGTATAGATCGAAAAAGTATAGTATCGAAACTGTACTTTTTCGCAAAAGAAACGCGAAAAGAAGTGATACGTTTGTATTTTTTTTCTATATCACCAAAATATGTTTAAGTATATACGATAGTCCTGTAAATTTCCTTTCAAACAAGTTGAAAATCATGACGTTGAAACTTACGCTCGTCAAGTTACCGCGAAAAAAGGTACAATATGCCATAGCTAGAGGGTTATGATACCTTTAATTATCTTGCAAAAAGTTTCCAAACTGATGCCGATTAACGAAAAACATCAGGAAAGTAGACGTTCCCGAAATCTTTTTGTGCCTTAAGATACATGTAGCTGTTGACACACTGAATAGACAACTACAGAATCGCGATATGACAGATCATAATGTGTCAGCAGTGAACAAAAATAACCATTTTAAAACAATATGCTGACATTAATAGAAATCGCGAGAAATCGCGGCCATTGCGGGCGTTGACAAGCGATATTTTCCAATTGTTGTACAATTTCTTTAGGTTTGACATCTGGCCTCTACTTCATGCCATCTGTTATCGAATCTCATTAATCAGGAACGGTTTAGATACAATTTTGTGACACACGAGCTTGTGCACTAACGTCATTGCAATGTCATAATAAAGCATGCTACAAAGGTCCAAGATTGATTTATTGCCGATTACTGTAAAAAAGTATTTATAGCTTTATCACTGAAAATTCCATCAAAATGATCTTTACAAAGAAAATAGGGTTTTAAAATTTTTCGCGAATAAGTACGAGTATATAAAGCAAATTTTAGACAGACTTCTGAAGGAGCTGAAACTGGTACCACTGTTTATTTGGGTAATGACCCCGAATGGTGCAATATGGTCCTTTGATTATGAGGTGATTATCACATCTCTACAGGGTGTCATAAAGAGGTCCCTAAATGATAATACCTGTAGTTCCACTGTTGATTGATTTTTGGTCCCTGATAACCTGTGCAATAAAACTGCCTCCCTCTGCAATCAATATTTCTGTTTTGGCCCCTACTTGTATTCTGAGTCATTGTCAGGGCACTAGGTTTTCTAATGCACTGTCCCTTATCTAATGACCCTCAATAGTCATGGAAAAATGGTATTTAAGAAATCCACAGCATGACCGCACAAATGCAAACATAATCAAGGCAATGACTTTTAAATTAACGTATATTCTGTGATTGGATTCCATACTCCTGGGGATTAGTCAGCTGTCATTTATGTTTTAGGCAAAACTATGCATTCCGGCTTGCATAATTCATTCATAAGGCATTCAATACATAGTCTATAAAATATGCATGTACATAACTGATTTGTACTTCTGTTTGCGTTAAAAGTGACAGGTTTCCCCATTAAGTAAGGCAACTATCATCAAAAAACTTGTAATGAATAGCCCCTTTATACCCTACTTTTGTAAAGCAAAACTTGGGTAGGCTAGGCGATTCTAACGTGTACCCACAATCTATGTTTTGAGCGATTTTCTACTGAAAATTTTCAATTTTTAAAACTTAGCAAAAATCTATTTATTACATGGGCGTGTCTTCGTAATGTATTTTACAGGCTGCTTCATCGACTTTATGAGACTGCAACTGGAGAATGGGAACACAGCGAGATTGAATTATGTGATAAGTCTGTATGTAAAGCCCCATTGACCGACGACTTTGCATCAAAGATCATTTCATTTGGACAGGATGAAAATGGTTTGTGGTCTTATTGGTATAGAGTGCAATAGAAGTAGACAATAGTGATTGTTAAGTCAGAAGCTGCACCCCAATTTTGTATCCTAAGTACAAAACCCAAAGTTGTATAATGGATAACGAATCTGCACTGATGTGAAAAAACAACAGCAATGGTCGTTCACATATTGCAAGACTTCAGTGATAATACAAAATGCAATTTCAATTTTGAAACCAAAATCATTAGCTTGACACGTTTATACAAATGCTTCATTTAAGATCTGGATTAAATAATATAAACATTCATTCATGTACATATAAATACCAATGACTATTGGCTCATTATCCGAAAGGATCATTGTATAGTATCTCCCTATTAATGTTTTACTGCTACCATAGGATCCAACTGTTAGATTTTATTTGCATATATTGGGCTTGACCATATTACAAAGCTTTGGCAGTTTTGTTTAAACTGCAGCTTGTTGTGTGCTGTGTAGTGGCCATACAAGTCTCTCCATACATTCACCATTGTGAAGTCTAATTTGTCCTATGTGGTCAGTAAGAATATCTTTAATCCGTATTCGCAGCTTTCAACACGGTAGTCGATTCACAGACTATATAAATGACTTGTTATTATATATATAATATTATTCCAAATGGGGCAAAACATATCAAAAGTTGGTAAAAAATGAATCTAGACCTATAATAATTTTCTGATTTCTCAAAATACCCTTGCTGATCTCAGAGGACCAATTTGAAAACGAAAGCATTATCTGCAATATGGATGATGCACGGGGATGCTTATTAAGGCCGCAACACGGCCCAACACAGCGGCAGTAATAGCAAATAAGATAAAACTTAGATCCTTTTAGAGCAGTGAACATATTAATGAGAAAGGGGATGGTAAATACCACGGTTTCGGCTACTTAAGCCTCTTCAGTGACCCTATATGGCAACATGGAGCCAAAGAGAATTACTGCAAGTTTGCATCGTTTAATACTTAGAATAACAGCAAACGTTTCTGGAAATCGTTGCCAGTTTGTAAAGGGCCACTGATGAAGGTTTATTACCAGAAACTGTACAAAAATGTCCCACCTTCACCCTTTGACTGTTGTTACTGCTTCCAATGGATCTTACCATTATTATTTTCAGGTGAGGTTTATATGCTGGCAGTAAATAACGCAAACCCGGCAAAGAAAGCGGGATTCGTTTACAGATTTGTTGACCCTTTAGTGTAAGTTATATGTCAAGTGATTAAAATTCCTTTGATGCTCCATCCTAACATTATAAACATGTATCATCTGATGCCCAATTACTGTCTTATGAGCCACCATAACAGAAAACCAACATTCTGTATATGCGAAAACAAAGACGCAGATCAGCTTCTCAGTAAGTGCGAAGCTGATCAGCGCCTTTGTGTTCGCTACACGGATAGTACTATTCCTCTTCTTCTTAAATCTGAAATTTCAAGCTTCTAATCTTCTTTTGTGATTGTACAGCCCAGTTTGTGTCGGACCTGGTCGGAACACAAATTGTCGGGTTTCTCATGCACAGGGTCTTATGTAATTATTGTAGAATGAGGGGCAGCCTTATGCGCGTGTGCTCCTCTGAAGAAGTTCTCGTTTTCAAAATATATACACACGTGTTCATACATGTCGAATGATTACTTGACTACAATCAAATCCATATAAGTATGTAAGTTTTGGATCAAATTAACGATGCCATACCAGTTGAATATCGGTAGTTATCAAGACAACCGTCAACCTATTTGAGGGATACGTTTGCACGGAAGTGCTTTATTGACGATATTGATTTGTATTATATTACAGTCAAAAAGACCCCGCACTTTGCGAAGCGGAATTCCAAGAAAGAGTTGATGCCATGAAAACTTCCAGCTCCGAACAAAACAATCCAGACTCATTGTTTGAAACATTTCCTGGAAATAAAAAGGAAAAGTTGGCACCTAATGCGTCTAAACCAGGAGCACAACCACCATCACCATCCATCGACGGCGTAGCCGAAAAGAAAATCAAGATCAGCCAAAGCGTAATTAGTCGTTCACCAGCAGGGCTAAGCAACAAGGAGCAGTATTTTTCGTATCTTCAAAACCTGAAAAAGCTTTCTAAGCAAGGTGGAAATCTCCAAATTAAACAAGAAGAGGCCAACGAACAACCAGATACTGGTGACTCTGCGCAAAATCAGATAAAAGACTCGGCTCAAACAAAAAACACAGACTCGGAGCAAACCCAGGTTACAGACTTGGCGCAAACCCAGAATACAGACTTGGCACAGACTCATACAGACGAAACGACTGGTTCGAATTTGGGGGAACTTGCAGATAATTTGATGAACGACCCTTTCTTTGCAAGCATTGTCGACAATTTCTTGGAACTTACACAACAGAATGAACTGGATATCAGCAATGGGGAAGGTCCATCAGATGATGCCATTGACAAGCTAATTGATGAAATGTTCAGTGATCCAGCTGCAATGGATGGTGTGATTTCAGGGCTTTTAGCAACCTTTAACCTTGATCAATTAGCTACATTCGATAAAACATCTAGTAGCAACAATGATGACACCGAGCCATCAGACAAAGAAAGCGCACAAGGCAATGAGGAAGGAGAAGCTGGTGTGCTGCAACTTCTTGCTAGACACTTTCCTAAAATAGACGTAGGAACTGTTTTTCAGGACTTAACTAGTATCACTAACGAAGAGGAAATCCTATCTACAGCTACAAATACAGACACTACAGTTGACATAGTCGATGAATCAGAGGGCGGTACCGATGGTGCTGAGGAAGAACAGCTTACGAGTGAAGACATTTATGAAGCATTAATTAATGATTTCCTGAAAGATCCAAATATGGAAACACTTGCAGAGATTCTTTATGACCAGCCAATTATCCAGACCATGTTAATTAATCTTGCTGATGGTTCTGAAACAGGCAGAAACCTCGAGACGTTCCTAATGAATGGCCCCAATGCAGCCAAGATACTTGCATTGCTGATCAAGAAACCAGAGGCGAATACGCTCATCAGAAATATTTTGATGGAACCAGGGGCTTTTGACTCAATCAAAGAACAACTTTATGTACTAATGGAAGCTGAATCAGATGGAGAAGAAGAGGAAACGCTGGATGATAAAACTGAAACAAGTAGTAAAACAGAGCACAAAGAAGATGACATTGATACATTGATATCCTTTCTGCTACAAGAGACAACTCCGCTAACACGTATTTTACAAATACTTAGCCGGGAAGATCCACTTGGCCTTGTTTCTGAGCTTCTGGTCAACAAACGGTCAAGTGATGCGATGAAAGATTTACTAGGCTATCCTTTCGGCGAAGATTTAATCAACGTGCTTCTTGGCGGACTGACCCCAGAGGAATGGTTAATTGAACTGGAAGACAACCCACATCTTGAAATCTTGTTGGAATATCTGCTTCAATCAGATCCGTCTAAGAACCTAATTAAACCGATTTTGAGCAACGTTTTTAGAGAGGGAATTTCTAAATTAGTGTATCCGTCGGAATCTAATCCTGCTGAGAATCCAGTAAACGTAAATGATGACACAGACATTGCAAACATTGTTTCCCTCATAGAAAACAATGCAAATTATATGCAACTGGTTGATGCAATACTCAAGAAGTCCAACGTTGCACAAGTTGTGGTAGCCCTGATGAACGACGAGAAAGTCGGAAAGATGATGCTAAATTTCCTAGAAAGTAAATATCCTCGGAGACGCCTAGGATCATACCTGGTGAAAAATATTGGCTATATTCTCCAATCGCCAAAAGGCACCAAACTATTCGACTATCTTCTAAGAAGTCCCTACATGGGACCGAATACTGTCAGTCTGATAAAATCAATGTATACAGAAAAGCTTGCTGCTGATTCGACTTCGGAGCTAAAGGAGGACACATCGTCTGCAAACGATTTGCAAGACTATTTCCTTACCGTACTCAAGAAGGTTGCAAATCTTATTTCCGACTCACATGCAAAAAATCTGATTGTTGACCTAACACGCATACAAGCATTAGCGGAGAAAAAACGCAAAGCAATTGTAAGGAAGCTGAAGGTACCTGCACAGGAAGCCCCAAGTTCTCCGGATGATGAACCTACGCCTATAGTTCCCGGGTCTCAGTCAGCTGCTGCCCCGCGATTTACCTCGTTCAAAACGCCGAGAACATGTAAGTAGTAGCCAGTCTATGTAAAAAGGTACAAGTAGGCAATGGTCAGGAAAAGGCTATATAAGTAGAGCATCAGGAAAAAAGTCCGTGGAATAATTAACCCCTTAAATCCTTTTTTATATAGTAAAACTGGGGTGTACTATTTTTCTTATTTTTGGTCCAAAACATAGATTGTGGATACTCGTTAGAACCGCCTCGGCGAGGCAGCTTAAACGTGTACCCACGATCTATACTTTTGAGTAAAAATATTAAAAAAATATCAAGAATTTCCAATGATTTTTTTCAATTTTGACAGCTGATAAAAAATCTCCATACTAGTATATTGCATGGGCAAGTTTTCGTAATGACATCACAAAAAGATCAAAAGGTCTAATTAATTTGACAATTTAGATCCAAGGTTCTGCTGTCCGCGTTGTCGTACATGTATACGTATCTATTGAGCAAACACCGATGGGTTAGTTTTTTACATAATTCACATGTCAACATGTTACTTACGAGTAAGTATTGTCATTTTTTCGACGCAGCATCTCACTCAAAACAATCATTAACGTTCAAAATAGCATCATTAAGAAAGCTGTCTTTGTATCATTTGAAAAAATCAATCTTTTTCATTATACTTACTTGCAACAACAAATGAGAAAACCAACAATCTGCAAATGTGAAAACAAAGGCGCAGATTAGCTTCGCAGTGAAGTAGATCAGCGCCTTTGTTTTCGCTACACAGATAGTACAATTTGTCTACTTTCTAAATCGAACTTTCCAGCCTCTAGCTACTTTGTGTGCTTGTATAGGCCGGTCTGTGTCAGACCTGTTCGGAAACCATATCGTTGGTTTTCCCACGAAGCGGCTCATATAATTATGTAAGTGTTATAAGGCGCCTTATTATATGCTCAATTTCTATTTTCAGTTGAGCACGTGTTCAGATGGCACAGAGCCCGAGGAAAAGCCCAGTTATTCAGCAAATGAATTGTTGTCCAGGACCCGAGGTTATAAAACTTTTTTCGTGCTCAACTCAGCTGAGACTAAACTTTTAACTGCTCATAAAGTTTGGTTTCAGTTGAGCTGAGCATGAAAAAAAAAAGTTTTATAACTTCGGGGCCAGGTCCAGAAGCTATCACATCTTTTCGATGTTAAACACAATGTATTTCAAATGATTAGTCAAAATTCTTTTGGTACTATACACTACTATGTATATACTGATCATATTCTTCCCACTGATAAATGTTAAAATGCAAAATAATCACTGGTATTTTTACATTTATAAGCAGACGATTTGAGTAAAACATGCAAAAGTTTATATCTCGTAACCAGGACGTTTGATCAATCATAGATTAGGCTATATTTATGAACAATTGAGGAACTACTTTGCTTATTTCTGGATAGAAACTTGATATTTGATGTGCTTATTTCTATTTTTCTTTATTAAATCATTTGCATGAGGTAATTCTGATAAGACCAATAAACTGATCGACATAATGGCATCAAATGTATATTTTACGTGTTAAGGTATAAAAGTAAGTAAATAAACAGAAAATATGTAAGTAAATGTTAGCACATCAGTAGGCATTTCAGTAAGCATAGCTGCAGTAAGTAAGTACATGTAAGTAAGTAAGTTAGTAAGTAAGTAAGTACATGTAAGTAAGTAAGTTAGTTAGTAAGTAAGTAAATAAGTAGGGGAGAATTGAAGGAAGGACGGAAGGAAGGAAGGAAGGAAGGAAGGAAATATATGTAACACCTTTTAAAGGGATCATAAAAACAGTTAAATAAATAGATTAACAAACAAGTAGGTAAGGTTTAATTTACAATGCACGAAAATTAGCGAGCCTAGGTACCCTGCGACTGAATTTTCATTTTATTTCACTGCTTGCAAGCCATGTTGTAAGATTAATTGTTTATGTTATTTTTGTAACGAGCAAAAATATCCTCTTCAAATAGAAAGTCTCAGGAAACTGTTCAACAATTTGCAAACGCTCATTACTAACGGAGAGCTTATCTGACAAAATGGTTCCTGATCTAACGTTTCCGTTAATGTAACAAATGTCATACAAAACTGGTAGTGCAAAATTATTTTGAACAATATCAATTGTACTTTCAGTGTACACACGTTTCTGTAATGTATAACAATACACTTTACGACTACATAAGCCCGACACTGTTGGATGCGTCCTACTCTTTCAAGTATCAATCTAAACATAGACTGTCAAATGACCCGCTGCATAAGAAATCCAGCAATTTGCATATGCGAAACCAAAATCGCAGATAAGCTGTGCAGTAACTGCACAGCTGATCAGCGCCTTTGTTTTCGCTTCTGGGATACTATTCCTCTCCTGCTAAATCGAAAATTTCAAGCTTCTAGCCCGCTTCTCTGACTGTACAGCTTGGTTTGTGCTAGACCTGGTCGGAACCCCAAATTGTTGATTTTCTCATGCACAGGATCAACATTCAATACTTTTTCGACTTATTTTTCATCAAAAGTTGAAATGTAAGTAAGGTATTCAACAAAATTTCCAACATGACGGCACAACGTCGAATAAACGTCTAGTAGTAAAGCTGTAGAATTGTTTGACAAAACAATCTACATTTCCACGTCTACATTTTAAATAACACTGCCGACAAAATACATTTTTTTTAAGATTTGGAATTGAATATTGCAATACATGATTATATCAGATATTGAAGACAAATAAATAGATTAAAGCCATTTCTGGAACATGCTTAACATTTGATGTATATCAATTATAGTTGCTTAAAGATTTTATCGTATAAACGCATATGTAATGACATACTGTATAATCTGTGATTTACGTTACGTTACAAAATAACCCCCTCATAACACCAGAAACAACGTACCTTTACCATTGATGGTCGATTAAATTTTGTGCAAAAAGTAAGGGTCACATTTTTTTATTCGTTAAGTATATAGTTATACAGTTACCTGTATGAATTTATCAATAAACAGTTTCAGAATTTCATATGTATTGTGACTTGTATTTCCCTTTTCTATTACTTTAACGAGTGGAATCCCTTTGAATGTAGAAATATTAAAGGCAGGCAATGACCAAACAATCGGAAACAAAATTCATTCTCACATACTTATGGGTAATCAACAATCAAAATCATAAATACGGTACCGTGTTCGGCCCTTGAAGCAAGACGCATAAACTCCCTGGAGTATTGGATAAAACCCAGGAAGCGGTGATTACGTCCCGACATGACTGAAAAATTGTTAACTGGAACGTTAAACATCAATACAAAAAATAAAGAAATAAAACAAATATTGACAATTGATAATTAGGTACCGAATCGAAGAGAATATTCATGTACATGCACCTACTTTTCTTAAATGTGTCAAGGTATCAGTGACTGTCTTGGAAAATTGAATGATTTCAGTTCTATCAAAGTCTGTATATTCAAATTTTGCATGCACTTTACTGATAATCATTTACACACATATACATGTATACTGTATTATTTCCCCATCTGTTTCATCACGTGAACACATTATGAGAAAAACAGACAAAGCAACATTTTTGTCCGCGATGCTCGTTGGGGTTTATCTTTTGATAGTCTTTAAATTAGATTAGAAAGCTGGTTGTTCTAAATCTAAATCTGCCTAGGCATCACGAAAACATGTCCGCGTAATGTATACCCCCTTAAACCCCATTTTTATATAGAAAACTGGGGTATGCAGGGGTATACCTATTTTTCTTATTTTTGCTCCAAAACATAGATTGTGGGTACTCGTTAGAACCGCCTCGGCGAGGCGGCTCTAACGTGTACCCACAATCTATGTTTTGAGCAAAAATAAGAAAAATATCAAAGTTTTTCAGCTGAAAATTTTCAATGTTTAAAGCTCAAAAAATCTCTGTTTATTGAATGGGCAAGTTTTCGTAATGTTACAGATGACATGCAAAGTTGACAATACTTCAACAGAGGATGCGTCAAAAGGTAAATTAGGCCCTAGCTCTCACACAAGAGATGCGAATCCTGACCCACAGTCATTCGGACATTTCAGCAGAGAATATAAGAGAATCAGCGATTGCATTGGACAGTCAATGAGAGTTTGAGGAAAGAAAATCGTATGGAAGTCTGAAAAAGATTTTTCGTCTTTCTTTCAAAAAGGCTGGATCGGTTGGTTTAGTACAGTGGGCATCTCCTAAACGTAGGCATGGTGTTTAAAGTCAGTGAAATAAACTCATAAGTTAAACGTGGTTGATTTTCTGAATGTGTCACTTTTTTCTTCTTTTACATATTTCATATTTGGGCGGCCCCCGTGGCCGATTGGTTAAGAGCGCTGATATTTAATTATCGCACTTAACCATTCGATAATCTCACCTCTGTGTCTGGTGTGGGTTCGAGAGCCGCTCTGGCCACATGTGAGACAAGCCAAGTTCTGCTTGCGGGTGTGTCAGGTGTTTTTTTCTCGGGGTTCTCCCGTTTTCGCCCCACCTACTGATTGGCCCGTCTCATAGGAGCTGAAATAATCTTGAAAAGGTCCGTTAAACTGATTAAAAAATCATATTTGAGGTGCGGAGCCAGGAAACCATTCTTCTGGGGTTTCCGACTAGGTCTGACACAAATCGGCCCGTACACCCACAGAAGATAACTAGAAGCTTGAAAATTCGGATTGAGGAAGAAAAGGGATTGTACTATCCGAGTAACGAAACTAAAGGCGCTGATCCGCTTCGCAGATACTGCGAAGCTTATCTGCGCCTTTGTTTTCGCATACTAGGCAAACATCATACGAATTATAACTAATAGTAAGCCGAGGTAGAAGCTGTTTCTTAAAGGTGGCCAGTCAGGTGATATAAACTTAGATGAAATCAGCTGATGAATTTGTATCCATTATGCCTTAAATTTCTGAATTCTAGTCTTTTCAAGATGCTGCTTACCCGGGACGATAATAATTAAAGTGTATATGTATCAGTGCCTGATTGTCACTTTGGTTTTCCCATCTGGTTTTAGGTTTGAATTTTGGTTCTGATTGCACCGGTTTCTGATCATTGTTTAGTTCTTCCTTTTCAGAGATATTATTGCGTAAATACCCTTGTCGCATGATATTAACAGTCATATATAGATGAAAAGAAAGTCTTGCATTAATATAGCAATTCTCGTTAATACAGGTACATAGCTTTTCTTTATGCTCGTTACCGGGCGCCACGCAAAACACGTCCGCATGAGAATGAAAACTTTTACGCGTATGAAAATGTGATAAGGCTGTAAAATATAGTGATCATTTGTGCAGAATTTATGAATAATGATAGCAATCAAAAATGATTGTGTCATTCATTAACATTCGCTAGGTCCCTCGGTTTTCACCACTCCCCTCGGGACCAAGCGAATGTTTAACTTTAAAGTTAATGAATGGAAAATCATATTTGATCCCTAATTGAGGCCTGGTTTCCATGGACAATGTTTCTTTGACGAAGATTGTTTGTCAAAGAAACTTTAACAATGAGTTTGCGTTCACACACAGCAAAGATTACATATATTACTTAGCTCGCTCACCTTTGTCACAGATATTTGACAATGAAACTTCGCCACAGAATTGCGTTTACACGAGCATATTTTTCTGCGACAAACCTACTTTGTCAAAGAAAAATTGTTCGTGGAAACCAGGCCTCATGTTTAAAAATATTAACAAAAGGTCGGTCGCAAGCTTATTACTGGGGGTGGCTTAAACTGCCAGTAGCCCTCAGCTTAAAGTGGTTCGCATGATTAGTTTATTAGTAGGAACGATTCTTATGAACAGATGGAGTACATGTAACCATAACAAGCCAATGAGCCACCACGGCCTTACAAATTATGGGTACTTTTATTAAACTGAAAAAAAAAAAAAAAAAAAAAAAAAAAAAAAAAAAAAAAAAAAAAAAAAACACTGTGCGTATAATAAACACATCACACTTCACTCTTCTAGTAGTAATTATATATTTAAAGCAGGCCAAACCGATTATTGGTGTCTCTTGCGATTTTATAAAGTTATTTTCCGATTTATATTTTTGTAATTGCAATTCAGTGATGCAACAAATAAAATATAAAATCAGTCTTTGTAGTTTTGCACTGAACAGGATGCGTCGGTCATCGAAAATCCACATGGTTTCAGATTTCTATACATATACATCAATATTTCATTGTTTTTCAATAGTTCTAATCATTTCAATTATCATGGGAATGAAAGTGACAAAAACGAATGAGCCAAACGAAACAATACTTTTGGAGTCAGGCCGCGAACAGTCATTTTTTCTTACCTGTGTTCGCACATTATTTAGCTAGAGAAGTGAAGATTTGAAAACAAATATAGCATACTTAATGCAACGTCAAAGGGTTTGGTTGAGCAGCGGTGTTGCTAAGATTGGCATACTCATTTGAGCGGCGTCACGAGAACCAACATTTTGCATATGCGAAAACAAAGGCGCAGATCTAATTTCGAAGCTGATATCAGCGCTTTTGGTTTCGCTACAAGGATAGTGCAATTCTTCTTCTTCCTTTATCCGACATTTCAAGCTTCTAGCCATCCCCTATGCATGTACAGGCCGAATTGTGTCAGGCCTGTTTGGCAACCACACTTTGGTTTTCTCATGACGCGACACATTTCTTGCTTCCCAAGGCACAGCAAAAGTTTTTACTTAATATAAAATTAATCTACTAATCTCTACGGAATGAAAACAGTTTCTAAAAGGGACATTAAGTAAGTGACGAATCTTCGCACAAGAATGATATATAGATCATGGCCAACCTGAATTAATTTATTTAATGAATAATGGATACAATTCTAACGAGTACCCATAATCTATATTTTGGATCAAAAATAAGAAAAATAGGTATGCCCAGGGCTGCAACCCCTAGTTGTTCTATAAAAAATAGGATTCAAGCGGGTTACCTGATGATCTGTTTTATGACGTGCTACGATAACTTTCGTTTTCGTATTTGCTTCAAATCGGCGAATGCTGGAACTTATAACATTTATGCTTGTACGTGTATGCACTTACAATTCTCAAATAAAGACAACTGTCATTGAGTTACAGGGTTTTTATTAACACCCCTTGTTTCAAAAAGTTTCGTCTCTAAAGTTGTGACTATTGGTTTCATTTAAGAGCATTGCCAATAGTGTGTATGATTTTGTACAGACATGATGGACATTCAGAAAATATTTCCAGCATTGGGTGTCTGTTTAGTACTTATTACAACCTTTGGAATTTTCGGAAATATACTGTCTCTTTATATTTGGACAAAAGGACAACGCTGTTCAAAGCGGCAAGGCGCAATTTATCTATGTCTTCTGGCTTTAGCGGACATCTTGGTACTGTGTGTTCCCGTATTGGAATTAACAGTTTTGTTGTTGACTAACGATATATTTCTAAGACATTTGCACCCAATTCTGTGCAAGATATTCCCTATCAGTCCATATTTCTGTGTGCAGTTATCGACATGGATTGTAGTCACGTTGACAGTGGAACAGACTGTTGCGGTGTGCAGACCTTTCCAGATGAGGACATCGGCCAGCAAATTACGCCAGTACGGGATTGTTACCGTTGTAGCGATTGCGGCTTTCTTGGATAACGTCCCGATTTTAGTCGCCGCCAACTGGGAGGTGGAAGAATATCCCATGAATGTTAATAACGAGACAAATGACTTAAATAAAAACAGTTTGTCCATCGTGTGGTCAACAGGTGCCTAACACATATTTCTGAACGCCAACTATCCGATACGCATTTGTTCTTTCGAAGAAAAACACTGAGCCAATATCTAAATTTTACAAACAATAACGGATCGGATAGGTGGCAAACACATACAGAAAAAGTATATCGGCATTCGCGGGTACATGTAAATACACAAACTGATAAACATTAGCAATGTACGAAGGGAATCGGTGAAGTTAAAAAAGTACAAGTAGGCAAAGATCAAGAAAAGGCGCAATCAGAAAAAGATTCCCACTCCAAAAACCGAGGTGGGAAAAAACTAAATTAACAATCAGGTACTTATACCATGAAAACATATCATAAGCCGAATGAGCAGCTATTTTCCCAATAGGTGGGCACTCAGTTACCTTAACTAAATATATGAAAACATACATAAGGAGCCAACAGCACAAAAAAAATTTTTAAACACCAAGACATAAAACAAAAAGAACCAACACAGAAGTATCGCCTTGGAACAATCAGTAACACAAAGTTACTGGCGGGCTTAAACCGGTTTTACATGGCCATAACCACACCCTCAGCTTCTGCAGTGGTTCATAACATTTAGTTAGTTCTTCGGTCCTCGTGGTGAATCTCTAACTTGTCAATGAATTGTTAAAGACAATTTGGCTCTGGCTTTTTGTTTTGGTTTGGAATCGATAATTATTCAGTCGAGCAATTACATGTAAGTCGCAACATAGCAACATGAGAGTGTTCTAGTCCATTGCAATCTTATGGAGAACAGGGAACTTAATGTATTACGAAGAGCCGTATCTGTCTACGTAATGGATTGGTTGACTCATTTATTTCTATTCGTCCATTATCGATTTAATCAGTTAAGTTTCTTTACATCGCGACCGCCTATGATCGTGCATATACTGTATATCCTAATTTGGTTCGCCTTACCGCAGTCTTCAATTTTTACATTTACTACATGTAAAATGCGTTGATCGATTATCAGCTGGATTGAATATCGCCATAACCAGGCCGCGTTCACCAATCGTCGTATAAACTTATTTTCAATTGCTGTTGATCGAATTGGCTGCTCCGTGTTCGTTGAATCTTGCAGTAAACCACACCACGTTACTCAGCGTTTGTCGATAAGCTTGATCTGTGTGTATTCTTTAGCAAACAGTACGGAACAAAATCAGTTACTGAACAAAACCGATGGGAACACCTCCACTTCAAAGTATTATAGATGTGTTGCTACAAAGGATATGCAAAATCATGTGTATATAGTTCAGCTGGGTATCATAGCTGTATTGCCCATTCTTATTCTAACATCATGCAATATAATAATTATAACACAGTTGCTGAGGCAAAACAAAAAGTTAATGACCATGGAATGTCAAACGGATGGACGACAAAAGAGTACGAGGTCCTTTGCTGCTGCAATGACTGCCAGAACGATAGCCATCAGTATCACACAGTGTTTTACTGCCATACCCATAGTTTCAATGGACATTTACACTCATATTTTCATTTCGACATCTGAAACCATATACGTGATGTACTATGTTTGTAACACGATTTACTATGTTAATAACGCTATAAATGTTGTGTTTTACTGTCTACTGGGGAAGAGTTTCAGACAAGACTGTTGGGATATATTCAAAAGAAAGCCTAAATACGATGTACATGTACGTGGTGAAGTGAGACCACATATAACAGTTGAGACAGTATCATCATCTGTTTTATCATCGGTGATGTAGATGAATCAGTGAAAGAATGAACCGTTATAAAGAAAACTTGTTTTGTAGACAATACATGAATATGAATATAACAACTACAAATTTCACGGAACATTCATTTCTCGCAGAAACACAAAAAAAGTAAAAGAAGTAATTAATGATCAGGAAATGGCGCAGTCAAAAAGAAATTCGAACTAAAAAAACAGAGGTGGGAAAAACTAAATTAACAATCAGGTACTTATACATAAAGAAAAGCCGAGTAAGCAGCTATTTTTCCAATAGGCGGCCACTCAGTTCCCCGAACTACATACATACATACATACATACATACATACATACATACATACATACATACATACATACATACATACAGTTGTTAATGTGTACTGAGTGGAGCAATTTCTGACAATTACTTCATGAGCTGTGGAAATGTCCAAGGCTGCAACAAACAGCGCCCCGGCTGAGAATCAAACCACTGACCTCTAGGACCAAAGTGCTACACTTTACCACTGCGACAGTCCGCTTCGTGGCAAGTCCGCTCCGTATGTCTCGTATCAACATCGTATTAAGTTCACAACGCCGAACACCATATTTGAGAAATAGATGGGATGCTTGTGTCTCCAGTCAAAACATTTTTAACTTCCGACCACCTGATTACTGGTTTACCGCTCAGAAGGGCTGAGCCTGTCCAGGACAAGAGGTTCGTCGAACCAAACATACATTCATGGTTAACTTGGCTGGCTATGTTACCGCACATGTTTGGTGTCATCCTAATGTTGTAGGCAACGTCCCGAATTAACCATAGCTGTTGACTGGGACGCTTACCCACAGCTCAAACAATCGAAAACATACAAGATTTTGTCCTGGTGTATACACCTGAATTTTTTTTCACAATCTGAATTATTTATTATAAATGAAAAAAAACCTGGTACGATGATCACATTTTTATTAAAGTTCGTCACTTTTGAAGAACAAATGAAATAAAAGTTGGATCCTTTGGAAGCTGTAAAATGTTCGAAGGTAGTATGGGCCATATTATGCAATTCGGGTACTGAATACTCACCAGTGACCCTATATAAAACCAGCGACGATAGCCAAATACATGTACATGTAAATATACTGCAATTTCTAAACTTTACTCAAGGAATGTCTAAATCAAAGACACATACCTAAATTGGATCAAATTATTAAAACATTGTTTGGAATATGGCTCTATACGTACAATTTTAATACTCTGGATATTCTTACTTATCTCAAAGGACCGAAAGAAATAATATAATCTGCACTATGGATCATGCACGGGGAGGCTTTTTAGGGCCACCACACGGCACAACGCCAGCTGCAGTAATAAAATATAACAGTTTAATCTTTGGAAGCAGTGAAAACATTCAAAGGAAGCATTTGCAATTTCGGGCAGTGACCCTTTATGAAACCGGCAATACATGTAAATATACTGCAATTTCAAAATTTCTTATTTTTGATCCAAATCATCGAGTGTGGGGAATCGTAAGAACCTAACGTGTTTCTACAATCGATGTTTTGAGCAAAAGCAATAAAAATATCGAAAAATTTCAACATTATTTTTTGCCATTTGTCATCGTCAGAGAAATCTGTGTATTATACATGGGCTTTTATACTGACTCCATTGTTTCGTGCAGGTCTCTAACACATATACACCTACTCAACAAATGAAGTTTTGGCGGGAGATGCATAAGTTTTCCGCCGTTTATTAGACACTGTTGTATAATATCCGGCGCAAAACTTATAATCCTGGCGGTCTCTAATATCAGGCCGGAAACTTATCAGATATATGTTGTGATTGAACAAAAATTAAGTATATTATGCTCTGATAATTCAAAGTGATGCATGGTTATAAGGATATACTATTTTTCATGCCAATGGGGAAATAACAGTAATCACTACCGATGTACTCTAAATTTGCGTAAGGTATATCATCCAGGAAATGTGAAATGCTAGTGGAATTACACTGTAGTTGGAATTATACAAGTATATCTAGATTAGTGACATTTAAGTTTATTAAGTTAAGTTTAGATAACTGCATGGTAGTCAGAAATAGCTGCTTGCATTGAAGACTTATTAATACACACATGCAGTAAAACATATACATGTATAAATGTATTTACAACGCAACGACTCGAAATATCGGCCGAATAAAGAGGTTTCATTTATCGTTTTATTGGTCTACCGATCAAATAAAGGCCGCATATACTGACTGAATAAAGACCGTGTTCCGGTTTTGTTTAATGCAACGAAAAGAAGCGCGCTAATGACGTTAATTTTAGTGACGTTTTTGACGTCGTTCTCCGCGGCATTGTGTAGGTTTAGAATTAGTGCTGACGATTTAAGAATAGGATCGGGTCGTTATGCGAAGAATTACATTAACAGGACTGACAGAATAGGTACAATACACATGTGGAGGTATTTCAATGTTAATTTACTTATTGTGTACATACATTTTATTTCCCTTTTAAATCACTTTATATTTGTTTGTAATAATGTGTTTGTAAATACCTACCGGAAAGGGTCCATGACTGGCTAATAAAATATACTATATTCTATTTGATTCTATTCTACATGTATGTAGGGGAAACAATGGACCAAAAAATATCGATCAGCAACAAAATGTAATGCTATGGTGACGAAGTTTGAAGAGTCCTTCTGCGGAGTAATTGCTGAGCTGTTGACGAAATAAACAAACTCTCCTCACATCGAGTGAGTTTTTCAGCGAAATTTGTCGACTTTCGTTGCATTATAAAGTAAATAACTACCCCGTGACCTAACTTATCCGTTTTTATCACGCTCGGGCCGTTAACAGATGAAACGACTTGCTGAAAGCTTTTTACTAATCCTAGCGTGATAAAGCGGTTTATTTTTGATCATGGAGTAATTGTTTAATATTTGAACTAAATTGTGGTTAAGTGCCATATCCGTAAACAAGCTGTCCTATAGTCAAGATTCTGTGACTGTGCTGTTTGAGTTTTGCTAAAAGATATGTATGCGTTTATCAGACTGCTGTAGATAAAAAGATACATTCTAATAAAGTCAACAAGACATGTTCACGCACTTGAGCTGACACTTGAAAACCCTCTCCGCAATTTTACAGACAGTTGTTACGAGAAGTAATTACGCCTAGTTCCCACGGACAATTTTTCTTTGACAAAGTAGGTTTGTCGCAGAAAAATATGCTCGTGTAAATTCAACTCTGTGGCGAAGTTTCATTGTCAAATATCTGTGACAAAGGTGAGCGAGCTAAGTAGTATAAGTAATCTTTGCTGTATGTGAACACAACTCATTGCCAAAGTTTCTGTGACAAAGAATCTTCGACAAAGAAAGATTGTCCGTGGGAACGCGGCCTAAACCGACAGCGTCAAAAAACAAAAACAACAAAATTTATGCAACAGTAAAATAATTACAGCTGTAATATCACGTAACGATTTGACGTAAGTAACCCGGTACCTAACTGCTATTTACCAAACGAGGACACCACGTTTAAATATGCTGATGTTGTATACTTGTATTAATAATTTCATATAATTACTGAAGTTCAAATGGAATGATGTATACTTGTATTAATAATTTCATATAATTACTGAAGTTCAAATGGAATGATATTACTATTATTTTATTACGCTTAATTGATAGGATTTGTCGTTGACCGATCCATAAATATCAACAGTCGGCATTTTTATGTTGTGAAGTGCAGCAGTAGAGCAATAACAATGCGACCATTGCTATTTACAATTTTAACCATATTTCACATATTGCAAGTTTATGATGCATATAGTTGGAATGATTATCTTTCTGTGGATCTGAGCGGAGGCTTGAACATTCTCCTGTCAGCGCCCCACGGTGGTTCCATCACCACACTGAACCCGCCGGCGCGGAACAGAACCGCCGGATGCTATATCGATGGAAAATGTGTTTATCGACATGACTGTGGAACGCCCAGTACAACACAGTAAGTTTACAATGTTTACTTTCTTACATTTGGTCGGGGTTCGGAAATAAAACAGTTCGCCTATCGAGGTTAATGCCATAAACATACTCTTTCAGACATTTTACTAAAATAAATTTATATGGTTATGTAGATCTCTATGTATAATAAATAAACGGTTTGTACATAGACGGTATATCTCTGCCATTAAGTTCTCCGCACACAACGTACGGACGACCTAGTATGTCAATAATTATTGCATTTTTTTGCAAATGACTTGTGCTTGATGATAAGAAAATGGACATATTGTTGAAGTGCACAAATTGTATTTTGAACTAATGGGCTGTGTAGACACTTACTGTCTTACTATCGTTGAGGCCTTGTATAGTCTCTCGACTCTTGGGCCCATTCATGTCTTCTTTCATTAAATTCGTGATGTCTAGCATGCGCAAGTGGATATGAATAACAGTCTGGCTCAAATTTGGTGGCTTTGTTTTTCCAGAACTTGTATAGTCTATTTTTGAACTGATTGATGGATTCTGAAGATACCACTTCCTCTGGCAAGCTGTTCCAGTCGTCTATAATTACTCTTTGTGAGAAAGAATACTTTCTTAAATCCAGTCTAAATTGCCGTTTGAACAGTTTTTGCGTATGGCCCCTTATCCTTTGATTTGTGAATGCAGAATAATTGATCCTTGTCGCATTTGTCTGTACCATTAAGGATCTTAAAATCTTCAGTTTGGTCAGCTCTAGATCTTCTGTATTGTAACGAGGGTAACCCTAGTTCTTTCATTCTGTCCGTGTAATTTAGGTGTACCAGTCTTGTTGCTTTTCTCTGCACGTTTTTGGTGGCAATGCTGTCTTTTTATATATGACTGACCAGGCGGTTGACGCGTGTTCCAAATTTGGCCTAACAATGTTTTGTAAAGATTAAAGAATATAATTGTTTAATCTAGGTAACTAAAAGTGCGTTTTATTATCCCTAAATTTATATTGGCCGTTTTAACCGTAGCTTGAATATGTGGTACACATTTTAATTTGTCGTCTTTTATAACACCAAGATCTTTTTGCTCTGGTACTTGATTTATTTTTGTTTGTTCCCCATTTACAGACATGAAATAATTGCTAAAATTTTGATGTTTACCTAAGTGCATGTGATTGCATGTCTTATAATTGAACCTAATTTGTCATACATCAGACCATTTATCCACTTTTGTCAAGTCTTGCTGAACTATACTAGCATCATTGGCTGTATTAACCACAGCGTATAGTTTTGCATCGTCAGCAAAAAGCATGACAAAACTGTGGACAATATCTTGGAGGTCATTGATGTAAATCAAAAACAGGACTTCTAAGAATCACGTGGTATTGTATACATACAAACCGATAAATGATCGGTGACACAAATTGCAATTGAGACCGAAGTTGAGGTTAGATTTTCGAGTTTTCTCCTAATATATTGCGTTTACTCTACTGACTGAAAGATGGGTGCAGTCCATTTAGAAATTGAAGAAAGTAACATAAGAAATTTGGACGAGGCGGTTCTAACGAGTACCCAGAATTTATGTTTTGGAGCAAAAATATGAAAAATAGGTATACACCTGCAAACCCCATTTTCACTATATACACGTGGGATTTAAGGGGGTATTTATTGAACGGACATGTTATCCTGATGTATTTCGTTTTCGCAAACACTTCATTGTTATTGTGATGGAAGCACTATATCCTCATTTTTCTGAAGTGTTTGCGAAAATAAAATAACCTAGATTCCTTATGTTAATTTCATTCAATAAATGTTCAATTTCTGCATCGACTGCACCTATCCATCAGTCAACAGAGTAAACGCTATAGGAGAAAACTCGAATATATGTAATTAGCTGCTTACTCGGCCTACGATGTGTTTTCTTGTTGTAAGTACCTACATTTTTGTAAGTGTCATTTTAGTTTTTTTTCCGACCCCTCAAACCAGTTTGTGGAGTGGGAATTTCCTTCTAATTGCGCCATTTTCCTGATCACTCTCAATTACGAAACGGCCTGTTTGTCCCTTACAGTTGTAAAGCCACCACAGTCAAGGATTACCAAGCGGACGAGATGGCCCTCCTGCTTCACCGTGAGATTTATAAGCTTAAGAACGAGTATCCGAAATTTGTAATCAGTAACATCAACCGCATAAAGCTGGACCCAAACAGGGCGAGAGACGAAGCAACTTTCGGCGAGACGATTCCCACCATCGTTTATGATTGGTACCACGGGAATATCAGCGCCGGGATACAGTTGTTTGGTGGAGCACCTGGAGCACGTGGACTTGTGATTGACGTGCATGGATACAGTACGCACTCAAGCTCTGCTGCTAAATGGACACTACTCGGTAAGAACAACCATGAAGCTTTCCAGTTTGTTTCAGAAGGAAACAGACACTATTTGAAAGTTTATATGCTGTAGTAGACCATACACAGTTTCTTGATGTCAGCTCGGTAGTTTGCGGGTACGGGCAACTAAAATGTTTTCTTTGTGCTTTACTCTTCCTTTGGTAATCATGATAAACCATCATGGTAAGCAAAGTAAACTGCGCTAAAATTAGACAGAAAATTCTGAATTCCAAAATGAATCTATGACTTTCAAATATATCACATCAAATAAGTAGCTTGTGATTTTGATGACAAGGACGATATGAGATAATATTTTTCTTTTATTTTAGGTTATGCTATCTCCAAAACAATGCTGAACACATATACAGACGCTCAGTTCGATCCTCTGTGGAACCAGTCCTCGATCCGCCATCTGGCTGCAGCACAGGCTTCGTCCAAATCCTTCAGTTGTCTTCTCCGCCGCAACTGTAGTTTTGGTGCATTTATGGAGGCTGAGGGACTATCAGCCGTGCCTGCTCCTCATGTTCTTACCCCAGGTTCGGAGAAATACTACTCAGGCGGTTACATTACAAAGACATACGGGCAGGTTGTCGACACGATACAGGCTGAGATTCACTATGTTAATAGAACACCGAAAACTAACAGGGAGGCCTTTGCGAAGAAATTTGCTGCAGCCATTGTGAAGTTTTATGATGAATATTTCGCTACGCCAATCGGTCCGGGGTCAGTAGTCGGATAAAGAATCACAGAGACTGCTATCTCCAAAACAAAGCAACAACTGGTCTACGATTTTCGAAATATTTGCCTCATTTGTATTTGAAATATAATAGTATATGTGCAAAGACAGCGTGGGTTTTGTTTTATACCTTGTCCGACCGGCAGTTGGTTTCAGCAATAAGCACTAGTAAAGCTCGATTTTGCTCTGGCGCGTTCATGATGTAGGATGTGAAAGAAGAGTCAGGACGAAATACCGCAAGTTTTCCGTTACTAATCTTCCGTATCACGCACAGTAAGTATTTGGTGCGCCAGAAGTCAAAATCGAGATATATTACTTAAAACCAAGATATATATTGCTTTCATTTTCAAATTAGGTATTGTGCGCATTGGGCCAAATACATTAAATGGTGTTAAAATGAAACTACCATCAGTGCATTTCAAATTTCTCAAAATGTCCACGCTAATGTCAAAGGACTCCACTGTCGCGGGTTTTGTGTCCTTGAACAAGTCAAAATACCATTATGGGTTTCCTGTGTGGGCGTTACCTCATGAATACGTTATTGGGCCTTTACATACACAGTGCCTTATTTGGCAATGTATAAAGGCTACTAGAATATCGATGAAGCTACGGGTCTGTTCCGAAATGGCATTTATTCCGATATGACATTAAATTGTTGACTGCGCCGAAAAACAATAGAAATTAAAAAAAAAAACAGTTATGTGCTCTGCTAAACGTTATTGGAATTTGTGTATGGTCTTTAAGCCTATGTTACATTTGCCCCGATCATCATACGATTTTTCGGTCTGCGATTTTCCCTACGATTTTTTAGACATCGTAGGTGATCGTGGGCTAAGACGTATACAATTCATACGGGCATCGTACGATTTCTTGATCTGCCTTTTGTCGACGTTCTGATACAAAAACGCAAGGCGATCGTACGGAAGCCGTAGGTCTTCGCAGATTTAAGTGGATACTTAATCGTACAAAGCCCGTGCGATGTCGGAACGGAGTCTCTATACGTTCTGATACAAAACGCAAGGCGGTCGTACGGTATTCGTAGGGTCTCCGCAGACTTTAAGTGGATATCGTACGGAGTCCCTTGGAATTCTGACTGATGCATTGGTTACATTTGGCCTATGATTAGCTTGCGATGATTGTACGAAGCCAATTATTGCATTTTCGTGCGGTCTCCGCAGGGTGACCTAACGATGTCTGCACTATTACAAATTTTAAAAATCGTAAGACCGTAGCCCGACGTGGGACAAGAATCGTACAGCGATCGTAGGGTGTCCGCAAGTGCTCATGCCTCGTAGGTTACATTTGCCCTGATCATTGTACGATTTTTCGGTCTGCGATTTTCCCTACAATATTTTAGACATCGTAGGTGATAATGGGCTACGACGTAGGTGTTTACAACTCAAGCGGGCATCATACGATTTCTTGTTCTGACAGCAAACAGTTAAAAAGGGTATGGGTCATACCGCGATTTTGGCTACTTAAGCCTCTTCAGTGACCCTACAGTTTTGACAACATGGGGCCAAAGGGAATTACTGTAATTTTGCAACTTTCAACATGAAGGTCGATACAAAGACTATCATAATCCAAATAGGGCCAAATATACATGTATAAAACTCTTGTTAGAAAAGGAATCTAAACCTTTAAGAATTTTCTGATTTCTCAGAATACACTCTAGTCTTATGTTTAATTTACGATATAAAAATTGACGGTTTTGAATATGATTTTATAATTACACTTAAGGTGATGTTCCGGCTCCCATTTATTATTGTCTATATCAAAATCTAACACCCTGACATATACGAATTTAATTTCTAAAGCTAATTTCATCATCTGCTAAATTGCAACCCTGTTTATTGCTCTTTAATAGTTTAATCTCGATGGTTTAAATGATTGAAACAGCTGGTTTTCAAGCCCCTGGCTATCTGGATTCTGAACGCATGGTATCATTATAGTGCATAATGCTACTAGGGGAAATACTATGATTCCCAGAGATTAATTGCAATTAGCTGACTATAATAAGTGCAGTGTTCAGAGTTCTGAGAAAACCTATATATTTAAGTGACATGCATTAAAAATGAAAAGAAGAACTGCAAGAATAAATGTCATATAAATAAAAAAATATATAAATAATTAAATAACAATAACACTTAATAAATAAATAAATGTGCCGATCTGCACCCTTGTCTATTCACCATATACCTTTATGCATACGCGAAACATGTGTATGTACCTGTGCCGTGCCTACTGCAAATAATTCAACTACTTTCACAAAGCCGTGTGTTAATTTCCTCTGATAAACTGATTTTACATTGGAAAACCAATGTGATTCCAAAGAAGATTTTATCAGATTATTCTAGATATATATATATTATATATATATATAAATAATTGGACAAATAGGTCACTGTGTATAGGCGGCAACGTTAATATTCCTATCTGAGCGTGGTCCATCTGTTAGAGTAGAGAGATTATAGAAAAGTCGAACTCAGTCAGCCTAGAGTCCTGTCACATAGTTACTGTTAAAGATCAGCAACATGTACCTGTATTTTGTCCAATCCAGTGAACATGAGCATTTTCCAATAAGTTCAGAAAACCTAGTGGCCTGACAAAGACCCAGAATACAGGCAGGGCCAACACAGGAAAAATCAATATTGATTGCAGCGGGAGGAAATTTTATTGCACGTGTTATGCAGGGACCATAAAACCAATAAACAGTGATACTAGAGGTATAATCCTTTAGAGGTCCCTTTATTCCCCCATGCAGAGATGAGATAATCACCGCATTAAGACATTACTTTGATCTCTGGACCATATTTCGCCAACAGGGGTTATAAATTGAATAAATAGCTTCTTCAGAAGCTAAGCATTAAAGCAGTTAACATTTGTTTGGTAAAAATACATAAATAAATAAATATTATATACCTGAAGTATCGGGAATCGTTGGAAAAATGGCATTTAATTTCACAAAGCAATGCCCATACGAAAGTGAAATTGCACGGCAAATCAACGCCAAAGAAAACATTGGTGCCATTTTTAAAGACTTTTTTGGTAGCTCTCGGAAGGGTTACTGTAGCCAGAGCAGAGAATGTCACGAGTAAAAAGAGTTTAGTAGTTTATAGAAGGTCTGCATAATTTCGTACCGCCTGTACATCATTACGAGAAAATATCCATGTAATGTATACCCCCTTATACCCCATTTTTATACAGCAAAACTGGGGAATGTACATGTAGGACTGTATAGTTCGGCAAATGGGTCACTGTATGGGCGGCAACTTTAATATTCATATCTGGGCGTGGTCGGCTAGTCCATCTGTTCAAGTAGGGAGATAATAGAAAAGTAGAATTCAGTCAGCCTAGAGCGCTGTCACATATTTTACCGTTAAAGATCAGCTACCTATTTTGTCCAATCCAGTAAACTAGACAAACTCGGATTGTCATTCTAACGGACAACATGTGAGTTGAATCTTTCAACTGTATACCTTTAGCTTTTACCTAGGTCAATAGTAGACCATACCTAATAACGTATTCATAAGGTAACGCCCATACAGTGATCTATTTGCCGAGCTATACCTATTGTTATTATTTTTGATCCAAAACTAACGTAGTGGGTACTCGTTTGAATCGCCTCGGCGAGGCGGTTCTAACGAGTACCCACAATGTGTTTTGGACAAAATGTTTGAATTCCAATGATTTTTTTTATTTTTTTTTTCTTCTGAAAAGAGAAACAAAACTGTATAATTCAGTTACTGTATAGGCGGCAACTTTAATATTCATATCTGGGCGTGGTCGGCTAGTCCATCTGTTTAAGTAGAGAGATTATAGAAAAGTCGAACTCAGTCAGCTGTCACATATTTACCGTTAGAAATCAGCTACTTGTATTTGGTCCAATCCAGTGAATTTGACAATTTCATTCTTATTTTCTAAGGGAAAACATGTGAGTTGAATCTTTAACTGCAACAACTCGGCACATAGGTTACTGTATGGATGTTACCTCATGGATACGTTATTGGGTATGGTCTACTTTTGACCGAGGTAAAAGCTAAGGGAATAGATCCAACTCACATGTTTTCCGTTAGAAAATACGAATGAAATACGACTGTCTAATTTACTGGATTGGACAAAATACAGGCTGAGCTCTAACGGTAAATATGTAACAACACAGACTCTAGGCTGACTGAGTACGACTTTTCTATATATAATATCCCTTCTTGAACAGATGGAATAGCCGACCACGCCCAGATATGAATATTAAAATTGCCGCATATACAGTGATCTTTTTGCCCGATTATGTATTCATGAGGTAACGCCCATACAGTGACCTACTTGCCGAATTATATATTGCATGGACAAGTTTTCGTAATGTGTAACTAGCTGGGCAGATAAAGATGATTACCATAATGTTATACTAATTACACTTTATTATGAATTGGACATAATCATTTGCAATATCAGATGGTCGCCTATTTCACTGAAATTGTTTGGTAGGGATTCTTATTGATCACATAATTCATTTCCCTTTACATTTCCGAGACACCCTGCATATTTTTGTTTAGATGTACGCTTTTGGTTACCTTAAGTGATTTAAGCTTATTGCATGCCTTCCTGAGCCTCCGAATAAAATAGCCACGCTGGCCTGTGTTCACGATTCAAAATGCATTGTGTTATGCCACATACTTAGTTTTTAACCCAATCATGGTTGATTACTATGCTGCCTTCTTTAATTGCACGCTGGTGGGCCTGGCGTAATTATGATGGTCCCATTTTGAGGCTCTTTATTTTATGTGGTTTGGGCCGAGGCTTCTGGTCCGTTTTTTGGCCTACCGGGGTTCAACTGGTGTTTTTTTTTTTTTTTTTTTTTTTTTTTTTTTTTTTTGCTCCGGTTTTCAGTAAGTTATTGGGTGCACATGGATCTCCATCGTCGAACAGCTTACTAAATGTATGTGAGTCCTCGTTTTTGATAGCTCATGGTGGTTATCATTATTACTAGTTTGTCCATGATGATTCATGGACTAGTTGGAGATTTACCACGAGGACCGAACAACTAACTAAATGTTGTGAACCACTGCAGAAGATGAGGATGATGTTAGGGCCCTGTAAAACCGGTTTAAGACGACCCCCTCCAGTAACTTTATATTACTGATCAATCCAAGGCACTACGTGTGTTGTGGTTCTATTTGTTTTATGTTTTGGGCCGAATTTTTGTGCTGTTTGAACCTTAAGTGCTTTTTCATTTTTTAGTTAAGTTCGGGTAACTGAATGGCCGCCTATCGGGAAATAGCTGCTTATACGGCTTACGATATGTTTTATTAGTATAAGTACCTTGTTCTCAATTTAGTTGTTTTTTTGCATCTCGGGTTTTGGAGTGGAAATTTCTTTCTGATTGCGCCATTTCCTGATCATTGCTTACTTATACTTCTTAGTAACATTTCTGTCCTATTTATTGTCCGAATTATATTTCATGTACCTGTTTATTGGAGTCATGCCAATGGTGAGAAAAAAAGTCTAGTCTGCAACTAGGCAAATGTTATAATCGAATTATAGTCACATGATTACTGGTTAAACGCTCAGAAGGTCTGAGCGTGCCCAGAAAATATGGCGAAGTGAATCCATTCATACATATAAGTTTCAGATCATTTGGTGGTTATATTCTGTAACACATTTTGGATATTATGATATCCTGACAATCAAACAACCAACATTTCATATCATCGTGTGTCGTTGTAAACCTCGACAATGTATGTAAAAATGATAGAAAAAAAACAATCAAATATTTGAATACGATTGAGAATGATCATGGGAATCGAACCACTGACTGAACGACTTTTGGATGTAAAGTTGTAAAATGTCGAGTAATATGTCAAAATATGTGTGCTGTACCATTTAAGGAATGCGAACAAATATTTAAAAACCGGTAAATTTACCTGCCTATTACTAGTACTAACAATCAAGAAGATCATACGAACGATCACGAAGAGTTTCGGGTTTAAATTAATAAATTGCAACGAACTATACACTACTGACAATCACGTGGTATTGTTATATACAAACGGATAAATGATCGGGTTACACACACTACAATTAGAACGCAGTTGAGGCTAGATTTTCGAGATTTCTCCTACAGCGTTTCTTCTACTGACGGATAGATAGGTGCAGTCAATACAGAAGTTGAACATTTATTGAAAGAAAGTAACATAAGAAATCCCGGTTATTTCGTTTTCGGATACACTTCATTGTTACTGTATTGGAAATACAATATATTCATGGGGCGGAAGTGTTTGCGAAAAAGAAATAACCTGGATTCAATGTGTTACTTTCATTCAATAAATGCTCAATTTCTGCATCGCCTGCACCTATCTATCAGTCAACTTAGTAAACGTTATAGGAGAAAACTCGAATTTCTCATCTCAACTTTGGACAGAATTTCATTGTGCGTCACCCGATCATTTATCGTTTTGCATGTAAACAATACCACATGATTCTCAGCTGTGCTATAATTATATAGTAATAGAGTTCAACCAAGGTCAGGTGAATATTGGTCGACAATAAATACACAATATGTCGCCAAAATTAGTGTCAAGGTATACCCCTGCATACCCCAGTTTTTCTATAAATAGGGTTTAAGGGGGTATATACTGCACGGGCATGTTTTCCTGATATAATTCTATTAATAGTGAAAACAGTATGACATTCTTATTCATTAATATCGTGTTGTTTTTGGTTTGCTTTCAAACGCAAACATTAGAGAGAGAGAGAGAGAGAGAGAGAGAGAGAGAGAGAGAGAGTCTTCCTGATTACCATTTTATTTTGAAGTTGCTAATAAACTACCAGCAATGTGATACACCCTCAATATCAAACAGTTTAGAAATTTTGTGAGTAATACAATAAACTTAACGATCTTTGACTGAGATAAAACAAAAGAATGAAATCTTTGTATACGAAATGAAAGTTGAGATATTTGTAGACAAACTAGTTATTATTAATTTCGACAAACGCATGGCCGATCGTATCGAAATTGTAATTTATTAGATTTTTAAGACTTACATTGTTCTTAATAAGAATTTGTATTATATTCAGGACCACAAATGACCTTATTGGTGCCTCATAACTGTCAACGAACGATGTGGATTCTTTAGTAGTTACTACTATGGAACCAATGCATATTTAAAGGGTAAAAATAGGATATCTAGAATTGTTGAACAGTTGAAAGGATCATAAATTTGCAAAGGTACGCTCGTTTGAATTACAAGAAACGAGGAGTTCAGTTTCATACATTTGTAGATGTAGTGTATGACTCTGTTTTTTTGTTTGTTTTTTTTTTTTTTTTTTTTTTTTTTTTTTTGCTTTCTTTGAAGTTTTCATACCATTAAATCCAATGCAGTTGAATTATAATGAGGCTATCAATATAGGGATCAAACATGATTTTCCATTCATTAACACTCGTGTGGTTTAATTCGTGGGGCTACGCCCTCGGTTTTCAACACCCCCTCTGGACCTAGCGAATGTTAATGAATGACAAAATCATTTTTGATCGCTATTATTGAATAAATTCTGCATAAACGAAAGAAATAATGATGCACTATATTTTACAGCCTCGTCACATTTTCATACGCGTTAAATCTTTCATTTTTATGCTCATTCCGGGCCGACTTCAGTTTCTCATTATTAGCACGTGTTTTGCGTGGCGCCCGGTAACGAGCATAAGTAAAAGCCATGTATTGACAGCACGTGCGCCCGTGAATTGCAAAATTAATAACTGGCTTTCTCTTCATTAATAAATGGCTGTTAATATCGTATTTATGCAATAATAAGTATTAACAAGGCGGGCTGTATACCGTACTTTATCTTTCGGATATTGGAAGGTACAGCACGGGTCTGTCAATTTCTGCTCTGTCAAAATACAAGTCAGTTAAAGACTCATAGAAAAAATAACTGAAAACAGCTCGTCTTTGACTCGCTATATTTTACTGATTTTTCTACTCGGTACTTTAACTCTTAACTGAATAAACCCTAATCAATCAAAGATGAGAGTTTAGTTTTTTGGGGGGTTTTTACCATAGCTATTCCTAAACATTCCTAATTTCGATTATCTGCAATGTCGAACTATTTTTTTTTCGTACAGAATTTGTATATGATATTCCAGATGGGTGCCAAACTACCGAAGTATTTGCTGATTGTTCTCAACTTTGCAGTTTTTGTAAGTATATTACGACAACATGCCCATGTAATATACAGCTGTTTCCTAAGTTGTAAAAATTGAAAATTTTCAGTTGAAAATTTTGATTTTTTTTCTCCCTTATTCTTATTTATAAATATATTTTGGGTACTCGTTAGAACCTCCTAGCCCAGAAATACAAACATGTTCAGAGTGCATAGGATGTTATATGGTTTTGTTGTCCCTCTTCGTTGTGCAAAAAGTCATCGACTTTATTCTGGCTTCAACATAATTTATTCGATAACAACTCAAACATGTAATTCTATGAAGAAGCATGTTTTGATACAAAATAGTTAAAGCCTTTTACTTTATGATTCTATTCTATTCTATTCTACATTCCTTGATAATTCTTCATTCTATACTTCCTGGTCGTTTACTTTTATATTTTACCTTCTAGCTATGTGGTGGCATCATATTCGTCGCTGGACTCTTACTGAAACTGGAGAGCGGTTTCCTCGAAAGCGAGGTTAAGACTTTATTCAACCAAATCACTTACAATGGCATCTACATGGGTGCGGCTACCGACGCCCTGGCCTACATGATGATGATATTCGGCGGTATCGTCATCGTAGTTGCGGTACTCGGAGGATGCGGCGCTTGGAACAAAGTCCGGATGTGCCTACTTGTTGTAAGATGATTTATGATATGAGACTGTGCATGAGAAAACCAACAATTTGCATATGCGAAAACAAAGGCGCAGACCAGCTTCGCGGTAACCGCGAAGCTGATCAGCGTCTTTGTTTTCGCTACACGGATAGTACATTTCCTCTTCTACTTATACCCAAAATTTTCAAGATCCTGGGTTTCTTCTGTGACTGTACAGGCCGGTTTGTGTCGAACCTGGTCAGAACCCAAATTGTTGGTTTTCTCACGCACAGGCTCATATTAGATGTTGATACAGTAATGTAAGGTGTACGCGTGAATGCGTACATGTACGGATCGTTACTGTGTCGTGAGGTAAGATCCTCGAGAAGTGTTTCACGAAAATGAGCCTGTGCATGAGAAAACCAACAATTTGGGTTTCCGACCAGGTCTGACACAAACCAGGCTGCACAGTCACACAATAAAGCTAGAAGCTTGAAATTTCGGATTTAAGAAGAAGAGGAAGTGTACTATCCTTGTAGCGAAAACAAAGGCGCTGATCAGCTTCGCGGTCACCGCGAAGCTGATCTGCGTCTTTGTTTTCGCCTATGCAAATTGTTTGTTTTCTCATGCACAGGCTCATATACAATACACTTTATTCATTGGTAAAGTTATATAAAAATCATGTTGTCCATTTTTTTTATGTTATTCATACTTTCGAAATATCAGTCATCCTTGGGCCGGCCGTGTGAGATCAATCGAAAGGTCATTTGAAATCATTGAAAGCGGATATAAGGGCCACAGATTATGTTTTCAAGAATACAAGTCACTTTTCACACATTTACTTTTCAAATGAACCAATACGTACGAGTAATGATTATGGAACGCCTATACTGCCTCCGGGTGTCTGAGTTCCTTATGTTGTGGTGACCTATCTTTATGTTGTTTGGACGTATCGTTATGTTGTATCGAACTTTCTTTATGTTGTGTGGAACTGTCTTTATGTTGTGTGGAAATGACTTTATGTTGCGTGGACTTATCTTTATGTTCTGTGGACCTGACTTTATGTTCTGTGGATATGTCTTTATGTTGTGTGAAACCGCTTTTATGTTATGTAGAATTGTCTTTATGTTCTGTGGACATGTCTTTATGTTGTGTGAAACCGCTTTTATGTTTTGTAGTACTGTCTTTATGTTGTGTGGAACTGTCTTTATGTTGTGAGAACCTGCCTTTATACCATGTGCTTTCATCATTATGCTGGATACAGTTAATATTATGTTATGAATATACACCATTATACTGGTAGAATATGATGTTATATTATGTATAGATACTATTTTATCGTAGGCAACTGACATTGTTTCCTGTTCTATAATCATTATACTGGATGCTATTGCCATTATAGTATGTGAAACTGTCATTATATTGTGTGAAACTGTCTTTATGTTGTGTGACACTGTCTTTATGTTGTGTGAAACTGTCTTTATGTTGTGCGGAACTGTCTTTAAGTGGCGTTGAATTGAATTTATGTTGTATAGAGCTGTCTTTATGTTCTGTGCAACTGTCTTTTTGTTCTGTGCAACTGTCTTTATGTTGCGTACAATTGTCTTCATGTTTTGTGCAAGAGTCTTTATGTTATGTGCAACTGTCATTATATTGTGAGGACTTATTGATTTTTTCGTAGTATCACTATTTACCGGAATGCTCCGCATTTTGTCGGAATCCGGGATGTTTCGCCCCCAAACTGTTTCCCTCCCTAGTCGTTTTCCCCCTAGTCGTTTCTCCCCCACTAGTCGCTTCGCCCAACTTGTCGTTTCGCTCCCTAGTATATATGAAAGGGAAGAATGCATATACATATAATTACTTAATTTTACATCATTATACGGTATGTAAAGACAAAAACAATGATACAACTAAATACAGTAAAGTAGCGCAAAGTGATGTAAAGATGCGTAAAAAAGTGCACAACGGCACAAAAAAGACGTAAAGGTGGTGCTTAGTGGTATTGAATAACATTAAAGCGCATTATTTATCAAATATGAAGCAGATTGTACAATTTTAGTCATTTAAATTCGCATGTAGGGCTTGGGAGATCAAGGGGGTCGGGCGTAACATAATCTGTCAAGCAGATGTTTTTATTTATTTATTTATTTATTTATTTATTTATTTATTTATTTATTTATTTATTTATTTTTGTAATAAGACCATGGTGATGATTGTAAAAGCTCTTTACTCTTCTCAACAGGCATAACAGGTTAGCATTTGCTACATAGAGTGTTGGTTTCAGTTTTACACAAAATGTTACTGACAGAAGCATTGTACAAAACTTTTGACTGGCATTATCTCTGTTACAAAGTGTCAAGCACACAGTGAAATATCAAATATCTCGTCAAATATTTCGTTTTTCTTTCTTGTTATATTTTAGCTCATCTCAAAAGGTGAGCTTATAGGATGGCCATGCTCCATCGTCCGCTGTTGTCGTCGTCGTTGTTCACACTTTTCAAAGATTTTCTCCTCTGAAATCCCTGGTCCATTCAATGCCAAACTTCATGTGGAGCATCCTTAGGCAGGGGGAACTAAAGTTTGTATAAATGTCAAGATCACATTCCCAAGATGACCGCCATGCCCATATATGGTAAAAACTTCTCTGGAACCGGTGGACCGATTTCATTGAAACTTGGTATGTAGCATTGGGGACTCTGGCCCATCATAGTTTGTATAAGCCATGACCTTAGGGTGACCTTGACCTATTCTACGGCAAGGTAAACTTTGTACAAATAGGCTTTGAAATGGAAAAAAGTGAAAACATTGGATTTTTTCGGGTAACCTGAAAGTTGGTACATACATACAACTTATTGAGTTAATGAAGTCATAGGAGTATTCAAGGTCAAGGTCATCTCTTGACCTTGGTCTAAGATCATTTACATATTAGATTTAAAACTTACTTTTCTCAGGAACAATTTCACCAATCGAAGCCAAATTTTATATGTGATATCCTTAGGAAGTGGAAATCAAAGTTTATATAAATGGTCCAGGTTACATGACCAAGATGGCTGCCATGCCCATATATGGTAAAAACCTTAAACAATCTTCTTCTCTAGAACTGCTGGACCGATTTCAATAAAACTTGGTATGTATCATCGGGGACTCTGTTCCATCATTGTTTGTATAACGCATGACCTTGGGTTGACATTGACCTACTTAATGGCAAGGTCAACATTGGTCACATAGGCTTCTCAAAGGAAAAAAAATGGAAAGCATTTGGATTTTTCAGGAAGTTTTGTGGCCTGTGACCTGAAAGTTGGTACATACATACAAGTTATTGAGTTAATGAAATCCTATGAGTATTCAAGGTCAAGGTCATCTCTTGACATTGGCCAAAGGTCATTTACATATTAAATTTAAAACTGAATTTTCTCAGAAACACTTCACCAATCAAAACCAAATTTTATATGTGGTATCCTTAGGAAGGGGGAACCAAAGTTTATATAAGTGGTCTAGGTCACATGACCAAGATGGCCGTCATGCCCATATATGTGGTAAAATCCTTTAAAAATCAATTTCTCTGGATTCAATGTACCATTGGGGGCTCTGGCCCTTCGTGGTTTATATAAATCATGACCTTGGGTTGACCTTGACCTATTAAACTGTTAACTTAAACAGAAAGGTCAAATATTGCCAGAAAGATCTGAAAGTTAATAGATACAGACGGATTATAGTTTTAATAATTATGTGAGTATTTGAGGTAAAGTTTACATTTACGTCGGCCAACATGGCCTTAGCCAAAGGTCATTCATCAAAGACAAAATCTCAGGTGAGCGATATCAGGACCATTGGTCCTCTGGTTAAATAAGAATGATATAAATGTAAATTAAACGAGAGAAGAAGAAAGAAATAATACCGTGAATTGGAAATCGTGTAAATATTTAGATCTTGTGATTGTTCCCTTTAACTGAATAAAAGGCGTGAAAACGTCTGTCAGGTTACCAGAACTGTAATTGAATTATCAGCTACACGTCTGTTTTAGGGAAAATGTCTTGGGGGCGAAACGAGTACCCACATTCTATGTTTTGGAGCAAAAATAAGAAAAATAGGTATACCCCTGCATATCCCAGTTTTACTGTATAAAAGTGGGGTTTAATGGGGTATACATTTCATGGACATGTTTTCCTGATGCACAAGCCCCATGGCCCATCCCTATCTCAATATATGCCCATCCCCCCTCTCACATATACTAGGTGGCGAAACGACAAGTGGGGCGAAACGACTAGGGGGAAGACTAGGGAGGAAACGTCTTGGGGACGAAACAACTAGGGGAGGAAATGGTTTGGGGTGAAACATCCCGGATTCCGATAAAATGTGGTGCGTTCCGGTAAACAGTGATACTACGAAAAACAATCAATAAGTCCTTACAATATAATGACAGTTGTACATAACATAAAGACAGTTGCACAAAACATGAAGACAGTTGCACACAACAAAAAGACAGTTGCACACAAAAATAGACAGTTGCACACAACATAAAGACAGTTCTATACAACATAAATGCTATTCAACATTAAATAAAGACAGTTGCACACAACAAAAAGACAGCTCTATACAACATAAGTTCAAATCAACACCACTTAAAGACAGTCCCGCACAACATAAAGGCAGTTTTACACAACATAAAGACAGTGTCACACAACATAAAGACAGTTCCACATACGATAATGGCAATATCATCCAGTATAATGATTATATAACAGGACACAATGACAGTTTCCTACGATAAAATAGTATCTATACATAATATAACATCGATAAAGCACATGTTAGAATTGCCTGTGACGTAATGGTGTATATTCATAACATAATATTAACTGTATCCATCATAATGATGAAAGCACATGGTATAATGGTAGGTTCTCACAACATAAAGACAGTTCCACACAACATAAAGACAGTACTACAAAACATAAAAGCGGTTCCACACAATATAAAGACTGGTCCACAGAACATAAAGACAGGTCCATAGAACATAAAGATAGGTCCACAGAACATAAAGGTAGGTCCATAGAACATAAAGACAGGTCCATAGGACATAAAGATAGCACCACACAACAAAGATAGTTCTACATAATATAAAGACAGTTCCACACATCATAAAGACAGTTCCACACATCATAAAGACAGTTCCACACAACATACAGACATGTCTATGGAATATAAAGCTAGTTCTACAGAGCATAAGGATAGGTCCACACAGCATAAAGACAGTTCCCCAAAACATAAAGATTGTTGCCCACAACATAAAGATGGTTCCACACAACATAAAGTCATTTCCACACAACATTAAGACAGTTCCACACAACATAAAGAAAGTTCGATACAACATAACGATAGGTCCACACAACATAAAGATATGTCCCTACAACATAAGGAACTCAGACATCCGGAGGCAGTAAAGGCGTTCCATAAATGATGAACAAAAATATTCGGTATGATAAAACATAGACCGGGGACGGTATGACTTTTTTTTTACTTCGTTTCAGTATGTTATTCTGGTAATGGTAATGGTGGTAGCCCAAGGGGTTTTGGTTGGTTTCTGGGTTAGCTCAAGAACTCGAGTAAGTACATGTATACTTTGACGTGGGCCCTTGATAACATTATTCTACATGTAACACTTTGGGCGATAATTTAAGAGTTTTTATCTAGTGCCGGCTCAGTTTAATAAAAGAACTGCTTCTCATAATTTTAATATGTTTTAATATGTTTTCATATTTTAGTTAAGACAACTGAGTGGCCACCTATTGGGAAAATAGCTGCTCATTCGGCTTACGAAATATTTTTATGGTATAAGTACCTGATTGTTAGTTTGGTTTTTTCCAACCTCGGTTTTTGGAGTGGGAATCTTTTTCTGATTGCGCCTTTTCCTGATCTTTGCCTTTTTGTACCTTTTTTGAATTATCAATTGAAAGTTACAATAGTAGTAAATATTTCAAAGCCAATGTATTAGCCGGACCGACAACTCCCCCAACACCTTATAATCATATACACAAAACACCTCTCTATATACCCTTTCAATTCTTAATTAATGACAAGGTTACAGCCTAAAGACACATCTGGACTCTTAATTTCATCATTACGTTAACATTTCCATGCAATATACAGAGATTTTTAAAGTTGTAAAAAAAAGAAAATTTTCAGTAGCAATCAATTATTTGCTATTTTTCATTTTTGTGCTCAAAACATAGATTGTGGGTACACATTAAAACCGCCTCGACGAGACGGTTCTAACGAGTACCCACAATTTATGTTTTGGAGCAAAAATGAATAAATGGTATACCCTGCATTCCCCAATTTTGCTGTATAAAAGTGGGGTTTGAGGGTGTACACATTTCACGGACATGTTTTCCTGATCACGAAAACATCTTTGCAGGCGGATGAGTGGTTGAAAGGCCGAATGATAGACCTGCTGAAGAGCTACGATGGCCCTACTGCAACTGATGACGTATCGGCCGGCTGGAACTCCTTATTTATGACGGTCAGTTGTTATTCCTTATACAGTACTATATATCAATCAGTTTTGCCTTATTTAGCTTGTTTTACATTTAAACATGTACTTCATATTTCTTTTACATTAGAATAAGGGAGCGCGGTGGCAAACCAGTGTGTAGCATCGAACTCCGAACCAAGGAAGCGATGGCTCCCTCCTGACCTGACTTAAAATTGTTCACTGCGACGTTAAACCTCTAAACAAACAATATTGAACATTTGTTGTTATACCTGCAAATATTGTATAGAGTTAATATATTTCTTGCTGAAACGTCTGCTTTGGATGCTTGCAAGACGAACTACCCTGCTTCCATATAAACAAAATATGATAACATCAGCACAAAAAGTGACAATATCGTTGAAAATTTAAATGGAATATGAAAAGGACATCTATGCCTTAGATGTAAGAAGTCCCTAAATCTCAGATTTAGGAGGACGGAATTTTCATGTTATTACTATGGGGCTGAATTTAGAATTTATATGAGAAGAAATATATACACTTTCGTTTACAAAACAGTTTGGCTGATTTAACAGAATCTAGACAATGCAACTAAATATTTTCACAACCCACCCCATCTTGGGCAAAATTGAACCATTAGACTTTGAACTGATTTGCATTTGTTTGTCAACAGCACTTTTCAAGCAAATAAATATGGGTTTGTTTGTCATATGAATGCTGAACAATATACACACCTTGGTTGTTTATTGTTTTATAATTTTATGTTTATTTTGAAAGAAATGTTAGCTTAGTGCATAAGATCTTTAATTTACAAAGATCTACGGGACCCAGCATGCCCTTTCGTCAGTTTATGTGTTTTTCACATTCACACATCGGTACGTGGACAATTCGGACCTTGGCTAATTCGGACCTGATTCGGACCTCAGCTGTGGACAATTCGGACCTTGGCTAATTCGGACCTTGGCTAATTCGGACCTCGACCACTGGTCAATTCGGACCCCGCAAAATCGAGGTCCGAATTAGCCAATAATTTTTATGATATAGGGTCCGAATTAGCCAAGGTCCGAATCGGATTAAGGTCCGAATTAGCCAATGTCAGATTCTGTTTAGGGTCCGAATTGACCACATGTGAAACAGAAATAAGGTCCGAATTAGTCAATGCTTGAATCGATTCAAGATGGAAGGATAGCCTGTGTCTTCGATCATTAAAATAAAAATTCCGCGAACGAAATACTTTGTTTTGTTGATTGATTGATTGATTGATTGATTTGTGGCTTAGCATCCCAGTCAACAGCTATGGTCATGTCGGGACGTTACATTCATTTTGTAGGACTTTTACCCAACAATACGACGTCATGACACCCAAAATGCGATTGACAATATAACCACGCAAGTAAACACTGGTGTATGGAATTTTTTACTTTAACAACTTTTCCTGGGCACGCTCAGACATTCTGAGCAGTTAACCAGTGATCAGACGGTCAGGCTTTGCATGTAGGCTCAAGTAGCCCATCTGTTTCTTACGGGTACTTTGTGTTTTGAAGTCGTATGGCATTAGCCAGCGCAAACCGCATTTTTACCTTATGAGTTGCGAGACCGTCATACAGTACGGCAAGAAATAAAAAAAACAAAAAAAAACTGCTTACAACAACATTGAAAGCAATAAGTAGTCTAGTAAACACAGCGGATTGTACGGCCTGTTTATGACTTTCAAGTCTCTTTCTAGATGTTAGGACAGCTCGTTTTTAATCTGAACGCAGTTTTCTATATGGAAAAACATAATACAACGGTCCGAATTGACCAATGGAAAAGGTCCGAATTGACCAATGGAAAAGGTCCGAATTGACCAAAAGAAAAGGTCCGAATTGACCAACGAATTTTTCTTTTTGAGGTCCGAATTGACCAATAAAAAAGGGTCCGAACTGACCAGTGGTCGGGGTCTGAATTGACCAGTGGTCGAGGTCCGAATTGACTAGGGCCGAATTTTTTAGGGTCCAAATTGACTAGAGCCGAATTAGCCAAGGTCCGAATTGTCCATAATTCTACACATCATATCAAAGTGGCATCCTGGCAGGGTCAGCAAGGCGAAAATGTATAAATTCCTGAAATTTGCCATGAACTAAAATAAGCACAGTTATTATGGACAATTTTAAGGACATCAACTGTAGAATTGAAAACATTCATGGTCGTATTTCTTGTCAAACCGGTGTCAGGGGGGTATATTTAGGTTATGTAGATGTATTTATAGAGATACAGTACAGGTTCAAAAGTTAATTTGCCTTCAATCTATGCGTATTACATTAGTGCTTAGACATGTGAATTCCCAAACTAATGTTAAAATTGGCATAAATTATGTCATTGACAATCAAAATATGCAAGAACGCAATAATAATAAAGAACTAGGCTTTTTCGTCTTTGAAAGTGACATATTTGTCAATTAGGGAGTATCCCAATCTAAGGCATATATCTCCTTTATTATAGTGATAACATATAGTTATATGTTAAGCTACAATGTCTGGATAGGGTATTACTCGTAAAATACAACGTTTATTACGTAAATTAAAAGCAAGTGTTACTCTCAGATAAAGCATACGGATTTGTTGTTGATGTTGACGAGTTCATTAAATCATTTTTTCTTTGCTATGATCTGATGATAACAGGCTGAATGTTGTGGTGTGAATGCCCAGTATGCCAATGGTGGAACCAACAACGACTTTTCCGATTTCTCTACTCCCTGGTGGAGCAACAGGTACAATGTTGGAGACAGTACTCGGTTCTCGGGGTTTCCGAGCAGGTCTGACACAAACCGAGCTGTACAGTCACAGAAGAAAGCTAGACTCTTGGAAATTTGGATTTAAGAAGAGGAGTTGTACTATCCGAGTGGCAAAAACAAAGGCGCTGATCAGCTGTGCAGTTACTGCACAGCTGATCTGCGTCTTTGTTTTCGCATAGGCAAAAATCCGGACGCGGCTCATTTAGCCTAATGTTTCCTGAAACAAACAATCTAAAGATCTTGGTCGCGACGAATAGTTATTACATGTATATACAACATCTTCATCAAAACCATTATTCAAATTCAAATTCTTTATTACTAACTGGTTAGCAATGTTACTAACAACAAGTAGATCAAACTTACATTTTCGAACACAAAAGTCATGGCGGCATTTATTTGATACATTATGCAAAAAGAACAGAGGGTAACAGATATTTGATATTAACAATATAACTAAACCTTTAAGTATAAAGGATACAGTGATTTTGCTTACTTTCTGATCCGTTGCCATTATTTAAAGTGTTCTTCTAGCCTTCCAGCTACGTGATGTATGGGCGTGGCCAATAAACTATAGTGCTATAGTGCTTCGTATTTTTAATTTGCTGTTCCGTATTGCCATTATTCTAGGGGTTCTTCTAGCCTTCCAGCTACGTGTTGTATGGGTGTGTCCTCTGATACAATATCTTCGTATGTAAACTCCGCCTGCACTGACACACCCAGGAACTACTATACAGCCGTAAGTCATATACGGGAAATCGTCGTTGAATGTCTAATAATTGATCAGTATTCAGCTGAAAAGCATTTTAAATACGACGTCTCTTCATTTTATAACTTATGCCCAGGTTACATTTGCCCCTATCATCGTACGATTTTCTTTTGCGATTTCCTCTACGATGTTTAGACACTAGGCTACGACAGATGTGTTTAAAATTCATACAGTCGTCGTACGATTTCTTGCTATGGCCTTCGCCGAACCGCACGTAGATCGTAGGGAAAATCAAGAGTCAGAACCGTACGGAGATCGTAGGGAAATCGTACGAAAATCGTAGGGTACCCGCACTCTTATGTGAAAATCATACGGAGCCCGTTCGATGTCTGTGAGGAGTCCCTACGATTTCTGACTGAGCCCTTGCAGTCTCTCTACGATTCTTTGTCCCCAAATTAATCGTGCAGTGACCGAACAATAATCGAAGGATCTCCGTACGGTGCCCGCACGACGTGTCTACGGGCTACGGTCTTAGTACGATGTTTTAAAAATTTGTAAAGTGCAGAATATTACAAAACCGTAGAGGCTACGTAAATCGTAGGATGCCGTAGAATCGTAGGGACATCGTAGGATCACCCTGCGTAGACCGTCAGAAAATGCAAAAATTGGCATCGTGCGATCATTGCAAGCTAATCGTAGGCCAAATGTAACCTAGGCATAAACTACTGCACCATTTACATGCACGAGCTCTCTTCGGGAGTTTTAACCAATGCATTGATATTGGATTTTTCCATCATAAATGGTTGGAAAATAGCTTTTTTCTTCTAATTCATACATGTGCGTATGTAATATATACTCGTATACCCGTATTTTCAGGGTTGTTATCAGACAGTGAAAGACTACATTGACGCCTACTCTCTAATCATACTCATCACAGTTGGGATTGTGTTTGCTGTGGAGGTAACTGCCAATTGTGTACCATCAGGAAAACATGTCCATAAAATGTATTTATACCCCCTTAAGCATGTTAAGAAAAAATAGGTATACCCCTGCGAAGTTTTTGGATATAAAAGTGGGGTTTAATGGGATATACATTTCACGGACATGTTTTCCTGATGTTTCTTTCGATTGACACACGGTCTAATATGCAAATTAACAGCGTTTCGCCAAATGAAATAATTGATGAAGCCCTAGTAACAGATTGTTAAATGACACATTTGACATTCCTGAGCAGATACAGGGGAAAGGAAGTAGTCTGATCTTCGCATGTCGTTTTAGTTAAGTTCGGGTAACTGAGTGGCCGCCTGTTGGGGGATGGCATTTCACTCGGCTTACGATATGTTTTCTTAGTATTGGTGCCTGGATGTCAATTTGTTTTTCCCACCTCAATTTGGGGTTAGGGTTTCTTTCCGATTGCATCTTTTCCTGATCATTGCCTGATTGTACCCTTTTGCAAATGTCTTGGCTACATCTATGCCGAATTTGAGTTGAAACTACTTAAACAAGGAAAAACGTTATTCGAGTTTATCCCATTACTGACGAATGAATTCACCTACCATTTTCATTTGGGTGGGTCAACTTTATTTTAGGGGCTTCAGGTGTGATTTTATTGTATTTTTCGATGACATATTTACAAGCAAACAGAATAGCCCCAGATGGGACACCGCGCTTTGCGGCGCCACATCTGGGACTATACTATGCCTAGGCCCTGTAAAAAGGACGCCATGCACAAATGAGTTAATGACGATTTGTTTGACTGGGGAACTCATTTATTCAACTACTGTTGGACGCAAAGCAGAGATTTTGTTGACATTCTTATTAACTGTCTATTTAAAGGTGATTGCAATTATCAGTGCCTGCCTGGTGATGTCAGCCATCAACAAAATCAGACATGTATAAAAAGTAAGTTGGAGCAAACGCCCGGTATTTACTGCAGGGATCCCCACGATTGTTCTATTTAGCCGTGAGCTCACAAATTGTATACACAAACGCTAATTGTGGTCCTATAGTACTGGTAGTTGTGTCATAAACGTACATGTATAGCTACTTATAAGGATAGAACTATGAGAATTTCGGAAACTTTAAGATTCTTATTGAATGTTCTTTCTTTGTAGTTTGTATTCATAATACTGACTAACGCGCTTTCTGTTGTTGTTTGATTTTTCATAATGCACATAGGTAGAATAGATTGTTTGAGATCAGAAAATGATAAAATTCAAGCACAAATTCCAACCTAGATGCCAGACGTTAAACAATTAACAAAACAAGATGTCTTATAACTTTGAACAAAACGCACGAAAAGCTAGATGACTAGCTCTTTCACATTAAGATATCCAAGCGGCTAGCTTCAACGAAAACATAGACTACTACTGTACTGCATAGAGGCACATATGAAAAATATACATCTTAAAAAAATGTCACAGCTTTGGAAATTAAGAAATTAAAAGAGGTTTTAAATCGATTTTACGGGTCCCCGATTAACGTTTGTCATGCCTGAAAGAATTTACCTCTTCTGAACAATAGAGACGACTGTCACTGTTGTTTTAGTTCCTTTCAATTTCAGATTGATGTACGGAGGGCTGTGTGGACCTTGGAATATGAACTATGATTTGCGTAACTGTGATATATTTAAACTAAACTAAAATAAATAGCGTTGCCTTTTCCATAGAACTGGCGCTAGTGATTTTGGATTGAGGCTCAACGTCCCAGTCAATATTTGTTCAGTCATGTCGGGACGGAGCCAACGCTTCCTGGGTTTAACCAGTACTGTAGGGAGTTAATGTGTCTTGTTCAAGGACACAAAACGGTGACGCATGTGGAGATCGAACCCATGACCTCTCGATTCGGAGTCCGACGCTCTACCTGGCGCCAGTGAGGTCTAATGGAAGAAGTATATATATGAGCCTGTGCATGGGAAAACCAACAATCTGCATAGGCGAAAACAAAGACGCAGATCAGCTTCGCGGTAACCGCGAAGCTGATCAGCGCCTTTGTTTTCGCTACTCGGATAGTACAATCTCTCTTCTTCTGAAATCCGAAATTTCAAGCTTCTAGCCTGCTTCTGTGACTGTACAGCCTGGTTTGTATCAGACCTGGTCGGAACCCCAAATTGTTGGTTTTCTCATGCACAGGCTCATATATGTATACAAGGATTGAAATATCACAATGAATTAAATCTTAGTACTATTCTAGCACTTTGCGATAGGCCATTTTGATTACTGTAAAAAAAAGACACACATAATAAAAGTATACATGTAGTATATTATATAATGTGTTAACTAGAAACAGTAAGTTAAGCTGTGCAAAATGACTTTTCAGTGTATCTTACAATCATAAGCTGAATGTTGCTGTTTGACTAAAAACTTTAAATGAAAACCCTTGCCAACAACGTTGTTTCATTTAGGTAGCAGGATAAGCGACATGCATACTTTAGAAAAAACAGTTTTAGTTTGGTTTTGGAATAGCAAATTTAAACCAGCCTCGACTTTGTAGCATCTCGGCTTTCTCGTGTTTCTTCCAACGTGTTGCAAATGCTGTATTTCCAAAAAGACAGTCATTTACATGTAAATGGGTTAAACGTTAAAAGCACTGTTGGTTATTTTAACCAATTGTATAGTGTTGTCTTTATTACAGGACTGTATTTGAAAATAAATGTTCCGTTGTTTTGTGTGTGTTCTTTTTAATATGAAACATGCCAATTAAATTCGATTAAGAGGATGCTAATTGTCAAAATCTAATACTTGTATAATTTTTACCTGTATAAAGAAAAATGACAATTTTACCAAGGAGACTGGATGTTCTTGATACATTCTTGTATGAGTCATTCAAACATCGGATAAAAATTACTATAAGCCCAAAAACTCAGCTCTAGAGAGCTCAGCAACACGCTAATCAGCATTGTTCAAGTCACTTCCTGGTTTGATTCCGTTTTCATCTGTCTGACATGCTGGATAAATTTTAATACAAGCTACCACCATAAACATGATCTCCAAAAGCCTGACTACAATCTTTGAAAGTTTATCTGCTCAGAGATTATTTCTTCCTGAGGAAAACATGGTATTTATCATAGGTGCTGAAAACCGTTCACAGCAGATACAGTAAAAAGTACGATTTCCACCCAAATAATGATTTTTTGTGCTTTTGGCGCCTTGTGTATGTTTTCATATTTTTAGTTAAGTTAAGGTAACTGAGTTGTCACCTATTGGGAAAATAACTGCTCATTCGGCTTACGATATGTTTCATGGTATAAAGTACCTGATTGTTAGTTTGGTTTTTTCCCACCTCGGTTTTTGGAGTGGGAATCTTTTTTCTGATTGCGCCTTTTCCTGATCTTTGCCTACTTGTACCTTTTTGTGTTCGAAATACTTTCAAAGATTGGAATTCATGTTTATGGCAAAAGCTTTCAGTAAAAATCCAGCATGCCAGACGGATGAAAACGGAATCAAACCAGGAAGTAACTTGATTAATGCTGATAAGCGTGTTGCTGAGCCCGCTTAGAGCTGAGCTTTTGGGCATTAGATAATCTGTATTTGATGTTTGAGTGACTCATTCAAGAATGTGTCAAAAATATGCAGTCTCCTTGGTAAAAATGTCATTTTTCTTTATACAGGTAAAATTATACAAGTATTAGATTTTGACAATTGGCATCCCCTTAAGCCCAAGAGATTGTCATGCCCCGTAGCTGTCACTTAACTTGTCTTTGTGAAAGCGATATTCAGATGCACAACACTTTCTGACAAACCTGGAACTTATCTATTCAATTTATTATCTTCAGTTTATTCAAACACGGGTTCTCAAGGCGTGGCAGCTCTCCTTTTGAACAATGATTGCATACCAGAGATAAACCTTATAATGCTGGAAACTTTTAAGCATTATTTACTGATATGTAATGTCAATTTTGTGTTCGGTCAAGACCGATCAAAGGCCTAGGGTATTTAAGGCCTGATTTCGGCCTCATGTGTTGGTAAAAAATTTAATTTTGGAATTTTGAGGAGAGAAGTATTGCAAATAGCAGGCATAGTACCCTGCTTATAAATTCTAGCACAACCGTCACTTTCCAATTACACGTTGCCATGGCAACGCTCCAAAAAGCATAGAAATACCACTTTTTTTGCAATTTGGGGTATTTTTTCACCATTCAATGTTAATTTCAACTAGCGGCCCACGCGACGAACAATTTCTTACAATAATTATGAAGTATCATCCAGAGATATTGTATGCTAAGTAGCAATTTGTTCGTCGTGTGGGCTGGCACTTAAAAAATAAAAAAATGTGTTCAGAAATGGTCAAAAAAGACCAAAAAGAGCAAAATGTGCTCTATCTATGGTTCTTCTGGCCGTTGCCATGGCAACACTTGTAGGATAAATGAAATACTTGTTCTTGTTTTTAATAGAGGTGACATATGACTATTTTAAGGAATAGTTTTCTCACCTAAATTCCAAAATTTAATTTTTAGCAAAATCTGAGGCCAAAATCAGGGGTTAAATACCCTAGTCCTTTGAGTTTTAAAGGCGAACACCATTTGTTGAACTTCACAAACTTCTGACTAAGTAGCTAAACCCTCTAGTGCCCGTTGTAGCATATCTGCTACATGGCTCTATTTTGGTGTCATGACCGCTGCATTGATTATTTTTTAAGTTGTCAATGCTTGCAACAAGTGCAAGGCAATAGAAAAATGAATGTACCATTTAAATTGAAATATTATATAGCAAATGTTTTAAATAAGCAGCCAAAGTTGAACAAAGTTCAAATATAGCATATATGATACATCGGGCAACACGTTTTTCAAAAAATAACAACAAACCTCATGATTCTAGCAATACTTTTTGGGATACCCTGATTAATATTATCAAGTATATTCTTCTTATTGTTTATTATTTGTATTCCAAAAAGAGACTAAAATATTATCTAACATTTGAGTTATGGGCCCTTTAAGTTTTCACTTGCGAAAGCTTACTGTCCAATGTAGCACATGTGCTACATGCTATTCTCAGAGACTATTGACTTTAACAAAAATTCGAACCCTGTTTTCTATTTGACATCTGAAATGTAGTCAATGGATGGAGTATGAATGTTTTCTGGCGGTGCATTCTAAGTCTGGGCACTAGAGGGTTAAGTTTGAAACACATAGTATAACACGAATCGCTTGATTATGGTATCATTGACTAATTTGGTCAAAACCATGTTCGCCTGTTTTATTTCCAATATTTCCAAGTATTGTAAGAAACAGATGTTTGAGGACTCCAAACGTCAAGTTTAGCAAAGATTGGATCAGAAATAAATCATTTCTTTTTTTCCTCGGAATATCCTCGTTGATCTTAAAGGAAGAACATAAATCCGCACTATGGATGAGATAGAGGAGACTGTAGACTTTCATAACAAAAACATGCCCGCGCAATATACAGAAATTTGCTTGGTTGTAAAAAAATATAAAATTTCATTAGATTTCTTTTTAAATATTTTTCTTTTTTTACTCAAAACATATATTGTGGGTACACGTTAGAACCGCGAGTACCCACAATCTATGTTTTGGAGCAGAAATAAGAAAAATATGTTAACCCATGCATACCCCAGTTTTTCTATATAAAAGTGGGGTTTAAGGGGGTATATATTGCACGGACTTGTTTTCCTGATGAAAGACCACTACACGACACAACAAGGCAGTTATAGCAAAAATAAAATAATAAAAACTTAGTTCCTTGAAGGAATTAAAAAATAAATGGGAAAGGAGATAAGCCATGGAGTATTTCATTAATTTTAGTTAATTGTCTTACTAATATGTTGGTTCTTGAAGACGTTTGTGTTGTTACGAATTTGCACCGAGATGTTTTCATCGAAAAAATGTCTTACGACTTTGTGCCACCACTCTAAACGACGTGAAATATGTCGAAGGCCCGTAGAATACCGTTGCTCTTTTCTCATTTATACAATTGAAATAATGTGACTACGTTATGAAGTGAATCCGAAAATGATGACATCGCTTGTGAAATGTTTCATCATTAGAACTCGAAAGCATAATGATAATAGACGTCGACGTCAAAACAGATTTTGCTGCCGGAGCGTCAGCAAAAGCGCTACAATTACAAAAATCAATAGAGGGATTATTATACCGAGGCAAACGATGGTTCCGGACAAAGGAGTCGTTTCGGACGCAAGAAACTGAGCAGTAGCAGTTTTTCGGTCCGTCTATTTCTTTTCTTATGAAAAGTGTCTGTGTTATTTTCAGTAACAGAACTTCACGTAGTCAAGTAATGTTACACATCAAAACATTGATGTTCTTGATTTAATTTTTAAAACGAGTATGTACGACTTTCATGAATTTTCACATCAAAACCGTCTTTATGGTGACGTGAGGATGCAATTTTAGAAATGGTGCGCCCACACAAGTATTGAGAAAAGTACACATTTTGACCAAATTCGGGTTTTGCTATACTATGAGAGAATGTAAAATAGAGACAATGCAACTTTCAGAATGTGTATTTGTTCGCCAAGTTATTTTTATTGACGTCAGTATATCAAATGTATTGAAATGACATTAATGAACATGGACATTGCCGTTTAGTACGTTTATTTAGATATATAAAGCATAACATACAGGATTGAAAAAGTTGCGATGATTAAAGAATAAATGTTTTAATAAGAATGCATACACAAACATACTGTAAGTTTATAATACGTATGGACCGTACTGTCGCAAAATTATATCTACAATGCAGAAAATTTAACAGATTTTGCAGAAAATTTTCTGATAGATCCGTCTTTCCTAATGTTGTGGATACCCGCTGAAGTAGTTGACTTTATGGTGTGTTTCTTTGTTGGCTTCTTAGTGGATTGGGCCTTTAAGACTTTCCCTAGAATCCCCGCCTTTGCAACATTGAAATTAGATAAGTTTCCCTTGGTCGGAAGAGTAACCGTCTGTTCGACACGTTCGTGCTCAGAAACTTTCGAATGTTGTTTGTCGTTTTCGTTGATGTTACTTATATCAACAATTATGTCATACTTAATATCTAAGCGTTTTGCCGAGTGTGTGGGTTTAATGTCATTTTGTAGAGTGTTTGGTATTGATATTGTGTCCGTTTTATGTGTATCTTTTATAATAGTTGATTCCAATGACTGCCCATTCTTACTGATGTTCAAACTGGAGTCTTCATTTTTCTCAGATTCATGCTTTTCATAATTTTGCGCATTCTGTTGGAGCGTCTCATTCGCAATCTGATCAAATGTTTCAATATCAGTTATAAATGACGAACTTCTGGGTAAATTGTCTATTTTAAGAACAGCCGTGTCGTCTCCTTGTCTAGTATCTGTTTCAGAATATATTACTTCATTCAAGAGATCATAGTCATCATTATCGTCATTATCATCTTCAATATTCTTTTGATCATTGAGAGATCCCTCGTGTTCTGACTCTGGACTTTGTAGACCACTTAGTCGTTTGCGCTTAGCGGAAGACGGAGCTAAATCAGATCGTGACAAAACATACGTCTTCGACGTTTTGTCAAAACACAGTGCTGGCTTCGTAGCACTGTACTCATCCCTTAAGTTTTCTATTTCCGTCTGTGATAGTTTAGCACAAGGGCGAACAAGGCTTGTAAACTTAACGGCCTTGTCTTCGCTAAGATTCTCCCAAAGGTTTTTCTTCTTTGTTGGCTGAACAGTGTAAATATCGATGGTTTTATGACTCGACGGCCTTACGATATTTGATGATCTTGGTTTCATGAAACCTAGTTCACGATTGCCAATCTTTGTAGGCGTTGTATCGGCGATTGGTTCTGACTTTGGGCGCTGTACGAGAAGTATTGGCTCATGGTTCAGGAGTCCACTTGTTTTTATAAAGAAATTTTTCTTTCGCTTTGTCTGCATATCCATTCGTTTGAAATCTGCATTGATCTTTGCTAAATTTGTTTTCAATTGGTTGTTTAACCTGGTGTTGACTCTTACCAAACACTGTCCATATTTACTTAAACCTGGATTCCTCGCGTGTGACAAAGCCTTGTTTCTTTCCAAAATAAGCTTTCGTGATGGAAACAGACCTAATCTAAGATCCGTCTCAAAAGCCCTATATTAAAAAAAGAGAAAAATGAATCTATTACATAATCATACATCATTAAGTTTGCGTTGGCAATGTTGGAGAATAGTGACGATGCGGATGATGTTTTCATGAGAAACTAATCGACAAGTAGAAAAAACGTAAAATTTGGCTAACCTTACGTTGAGACACACGATGCATTTCTCATTTCTGTATTACAAAATCGAACTCTCTGTGTGTGTGTGTGTGTGTGTGTGTGTGTGTGTGTGTGTGTGTGGTGTGTGTGTGTGTGTGTGAATCAAAAGCAAAGACCGGTACCCTTAGAAATTGGGCAGTGTTTGTGTCGAGGATATAAATGTGGTGTACTTACATACGGTCATTTACGAGACGAGCGGTTTTGTTTGTTGTACCAGAAGGTATGTGAATAGAAAAGATCGAAAGAAGTTTTGAAAATACGTTCGATGATATGCTTTTCTGATTGTGTAAGAAAAATGCAAGTCTTACCTAAATTCAGTTTCCTGTTCCATTGCCACGTTCCATCTACGTGTATTTATATGGAATGGAAATTGGTGTAGTTTAAATGCTCGAAAGAGTGATTTCAAAATATGAACGATATATTTTACGTTTAAAGGTTTTAATGTAAAAGGGTAAAACAATGGGCTCATTTTGTTAAAATGTACTAACTATTGTTCGAGTGACATTTAGAAATTTAACCCCTTTAATTTTCAATGACTTTACTTTTTGAATAGGCTAATGGACGCGTCTTGCAATCCATGAAGTTTTATAAATAAGTCTCTGAAAAGGACTCGGTATTAAAATTCCTCTTACATGCTCTTATATGAGCATGGTACATTAAATGCATAACATCGTTTAAAAGTCAGTGCAATTGCAATGTTCAAATATAGTGAAGAGACGATTTCTCCGCTCATTAATGTTAAATTGTGGAACAAAACATTTACACCATCTAAACTCAATTTACCAACGTTCGGGTCTAAATATGTCATTTATACACTAACGGTTGTAAAGCAAAAGCAAAGAGCAAACACCGGCGTGAGGAAAGCCCAAATTCTTCTTTTCCCAAAAGGCGGTCATTTAATAATACATTTAAACAACAAACATGTACATGCTGTTGAAACACTACAAAAATGTACAAGTAGGCAATGATCAGGAAAAGGCGCAATCAGAAAGAAAATCCCACTAAAAAACGTTTGAAAAAAAAACTAAATTGACAATTAGGTACTTACGAGGGGTGTTCTTTAATTCTTGTCATTTGCTTGATTACTTTTCCCGTGAACTAACCACGAAAATGTTGTTTATATGTGGTGAAAGCCCAATCTTTTCTGATCAGATTAGTATCAAAATTTTTGCTGTCCGGCGCAGAATCCTATAGTTATCGCATTTTAAAACAGTGCGAAGTAATGACAATGTGTTATTTTCCAATTAATTTACAATATGTAATTTCGATCACAAGTATAGAAAATGCTATAACATTCGCAACACTAAATATAGGCCAACTTCCATTTTACAGATAAATTCGGTATTCATGTGAGCATCAGAAAATACTTTTGTGAATGTTTTCACTTTTACTATATGGAATTATTGGCCCTGCTTTGTGACGTCATAATAATTGGAATATACGCCATTTAAAATCGCTACACAGGTAACGTATTTTAATATTTTCATATTTTTCAAATTTGATTGTCTGGTGAATATATCAAATTTATTGTTATCTTAATTTTGTCTAAAATGGCCTAAATGAATATTCGCTGTAAATTGCTAAACTGGAAATTAAACTTTTACGACAGGTGTAAGGTAAAGTAGACGCACAGTTTCTAGGGGAGCTGTTCGTCTCTTTTGTGATAGAATCTCAATCAAATTTTCTGATTGAAAACGTCTACCAACGCGCTTTTTAAACATATCAAGTAAATAGATTTTGGGACGTTGAAATGGCATAGCACATGATTATATTGTGGTATGGACGACTCTTTCAAAGGAATTTTGTGTTATTTTTCAAAATGTAACAACTCATAAATCAGGATTTTAGAGGATGAACAATCCAAAACTTTTATCAGTGGAATAAGCAAAGGTCTTGTACAAACCAGCATTAAAAGTTTTGGATCAGTCATAACCTGGAAATGAAATTATGAGGCTCTGAAACCTCTATACCGAGCTTCTTTCAAATTAATAATCCATAACAGACAGGTGTAGTGCTATGTTGCAGTTCTCATTAAAATTGCAATTTCTGTTTTAGGAAAATAACTTTTCGCCTATGTGTTAGCAAGGTAATGAAGACTCCGCAAGTATAAAATTGTTCATCTAACCGTTCTTATTCAAACATTAGTATGCCTTTTGTGGCTGGCTGAAGTACGGGTTTGCAGTGTCATAGAGGTGTCCCTCTTCAGAGACTCAGTTTGCCACGATTAATTATATCATCATAAAATCGTTGGGTGATTTCAATATCGCAAAGAACCTATCTATAACTACCGAGTAGTTTTCTTCTGGTAAAGATGATTGTTCAGGAGAAAACGAGTCGATGACAAGAATTATAGAACATCCTTCGTATAACTACACTTATCAGGAAACGAAAAGAACAACAATAAAAACACCGCCTTGGAAAACTCAATAATATAAAAGTGTGTGGGGTGTGGGGCTTAAACCGGCTCGGATGCTGAAAACATAAGACCTGCAATAGATTGCCACTTCTTATTCTAACAGCACTGTGACTGTGATTTTTCAAAAAGATTCACCCATACTTCAGACTTCACGAATGACCTACATTATGCAAAATACAATCTTTACACTCTCGCCGGTTTATAAAGTGTCACTGATGAGGGTTTAGTACCCGAAATTGCGCAATATGGCCTATATTACCTCTTTTTGAACGTTTTCACTGCTTTCAAAGGATCAAGCTTTTTATATTTTATTATTTATTTGATTTGAAAGAGGCAAATTATCTTAAAGTTTCATTTTTGTGACAGTTATTGACTATCGCCGTGGTTTCTAGAGCGGGGAGTTAGCGCTGTTTAAGTTAGATCCTTACTGTTACTTCTATTTATTCTTTATTCTTTATCACATTCCATCACAAAAGAAATTTTCTCATTAAAGACTTTCGGATCTAAGATCAGTACATGTATATATGCTACTAAACTTAAGACACAAAGAAACAAACCAACAATGTTTAGAACCTTATTTTACACAGCAAAGATTTGAGTTTTTTTCTACATGTATATGAATTCTATTGAATGATCAGTTTTTAGCAGTTTTGAAATTTCGAAATGCAATACGAAAACACACCCGTAAAAATATACATTTTTAAGCAGCAAAATTTGAAAACCTATTTGTTGAAAATGTCTGACATTTTTTTTTTTATTTTTGCTCGAAGTAGATTGTGAGAAGCGGTAAGGCGATACTAACAAGTACTCAAAATCAATGTTTTAAGAACGAAGAAAAATATACAATGGGTATTTATGTCAAGGACATGTTTTCCTGATGTTTCATCTTGATCGTATCTAGGGTCAACACAGTGTCAGAAGTATTCAAAACTAGAAACACACAAAACATTAACTCCTTTATGGATATTTCATGCAATCTTTATTAAGTCAGATCCTCATAAACTCTTCTGAGAATCACGTGGTATTGTATACATACAAACCGACAAATGATTTGTGACACACACTGCAATTGAGGCCGAAGTTAAGGTTAGTTTTTCGAGTTTTCTCCTATAGCGTTTACTCCATTGACTGATGGATAAGTGTAGGCAATGCAGAAATTGAACATTTATTGAAAGAAAGTAACATAAGAAATCCCGGTTATTTTGTTTTCGCGAACATTCAATATTATTGTGATGGAAGTAATGAGTGTCACTATAGGTACATTTTTCTGAAGTGTATGCGAACACGAAATAACCTGGATTCCTTGTGTTGCTTCTATTGAAAAATGTTCAATTTCTGCACAGTCTGCACATATCTTTCAGTGAATAGAGTAAACGCTATAAGAGAAAACTATAAAATCTAGCCTCAACTTCGGCCTCAAACACAATGTGTGTCACCGATCATTTATCGGTTTGTATGTGTACAATACCACGTGACTCTCAGCTGTGATGAGGAACTACATGTAAATGACACTCAAATAAACTTAATGAGATAACAAAACGCACACATCATAAATATTTATCGCCACAGATTCAGTAAACTATTCTAGTTATCTTTGTCCGCAAAGGTCTAATCTTTGAACTTTTGTAAGATGCTTCAACGGGAGAGGAGAATCTTACATATCTTGGCATTGGTACTTTACTTAGAGTTGGGCTTTTTGTTTCCGAAGTTGGACTGGTCATTTTCTTATCAGTTTCAACATTTTCCTCAGTTTTCGCCTGTGTTGTTTCCTTCTTTAGACCACCTTTAGTTTTCCGTACGCTCGCCATTTGCGTGATAAATGGTGTTACTTCGTCGACCTCACTGCCTTCACTCTCGGTATCGGGAATTTCCTCCATCGCCTTTGGTTTACCTCGAATTTGCAAGGCTCTCATGCTATCCTCGCCCTCGCCATCAGGAGCCGGAGCGGCTTCTTGTATAAATCTCGGTTTATGCATTTCGTACCCCATCTGGAGCTCCGTGATTTCCTTTTTCGTTAGCCTTGCATATGGTCTTACCGTGCCAGTGAACTGTGGAGCAGTCTTTTCGTCCATCGCCTCCTCCCAAACATTTCTCTTTTTCTTAGCTTTAACTGTGAAAGCGTCAATTGTGGTCAGAGTGGATGGTGTGCGTGTCTTTGATCTAAGCTGTTTCATGTAACCGGGCTTATTTGCTTCACCAAACAATTCGTCATCGTATGGGTCATTGTTTAATAGTGTTTGAGCTCTTCTGATAAGAATGGGTGAAGCAGGTCGTTCAACGAGAATAAGAGGATCATGATTCAAGACACCGCTATTTCTTAAGAAAAGTTTTCGCTTTTGACTCGTCTGTAACTCCATTCTGCGTATTTCTGAATTAATTTGTCTGAGGTTCTTTATAAGTACTTCGTCAGTTTTAGCATTGACACTCACTAAGCTGTCGCCGAACCGGCTGAATCCCGGGTTTCTTGCAGAGTCTTCTGCCTTCCTACGCTCAACCAATGCTCTTCTTGATGCCATTGTCTCGATTCTCATTTGACGTTCCAATTTTCTGGAAATAAAGGTAGACACAAAAATCAGCACTTTTGTTCAGCTTTTATATGAACTATATAGAATTTTATTACAATGTCACAACTATTGTATTCTTGAATCTGTTTAGCCGTATCGAACTATAATTTTGTTGTATGCCATTATAATGAATTTTAAGACATACCCCTTTAACAAAACAACGTTTAATGAAAACCCCTTCAACCCATATATACTTAAGGACTTTGGAAAACGTATTACTATAAATTGGTCACGATGATGATTATTTCTTTTAGAATACAGGATATTTCGGCCAAAATATTTTCAAACAGAAAAGTACAATCAGTCTCCTTAAATTTCATACCAAAACTGAAATGTCAACTCCAGTGATTTACGTCATACAGTATGAGAAAAAAAAGTTTCTTAAAAAATACACCAAAAACGTTACGTATCAAGAAAAAAGTATTATAGCAAACAATTTAGCAAACACATCTCTATGAATAAATATTGTTTATCATGTTAAGATACACAAAATCATGTGTATGTTATCAATCAGCTTAATTTTGACCAGTTTTAAGCAAAATGATAACCGATGTATAGTGAGGCGTTTTCAAAGTCCTCAAGTATATGTTGCGTTCCAAAGGATTAGATTTTATCGCAGTGTTTTAAAGTTAACACTAATTTAAAGTTCTCAATGATTCAAACCAAGCCATATAATCAATTCAAAAACGTTTTAAAAGGTAAAAATAGACAATGATCAGGAAATGGCGCAATCAGAAGAAAGAAATTCCCACTCCAAAAACAATGTGGAAAAAAAACTAAATTGACAATCAGTTACTTATACTAGGAGCACTCATAGTAAGCCGAGTGAATAAAATAAAACTTAAGAGTCTTTAAGAACAGTGAAATATCAATGAGAAAGGGGATGGACCATACCGCGGTTTCGGCTACTTAAGACTCTTCACAGTGACCCTATAGATCTGGCAACATGGAGCCACATGAATTACTTTAATTTTGCATCTTCCAACAGGGTAGTCGATACAAAGACCAGTATAATCCAAATGGGGCCAAATATATTAAGCGTTGGTTAGAAAATGAATCTAAAGCGATAATAACTTTTCTGATTTTCTAATTTTCTGATCAGAATGATTTTCTGATACCCACGCTGATCTCAAATGACCAAAAGGAAGTCATCACGGACAAACAAATGCATGATACCCACAATGATGAATCAGAAGCGAGGACTCAAAGTTACAATAAGCTGCCTGGCGATGGAGATCCCTTTGCGCCAAACAACATTTAATTTACTGAACTCTTTAGTAAAAGAAAAACACCAGTTGAAATGGGCCAAGCGGCAGACAAGAAGCTCCGGTCCCAACCAAATAAAATTAAGGTTTCAGCCGGCGTCATCATAAAGTCTGACGCCTGACCCACCGACGAGCAATTAAAGAAAGAGTCATGATTTGGTGTAAAATTAAGGCGACATCTATATAGGTGCGCGTACTAAACGCGCTCTAGCTACTGTGCAACTAATTACTATATAGTATATAACACATTTCATTGCAGAATAGTTTCAAAGTAAGAACATACATATACATTGTACATGTAGCTTATATTAGCCTAAGAATAGTAGTTATCAAAACAGAAGACTTTCAGTACTATATTTAAGCATGCTTTGTGTATAATAATAAAACATAAACGATTTCAAAGGAAGAAAATATAGTTTTCATTGGCATGAAATTGTGCTAATCAAAGAAAAGAATTTAAATACTGCTCAAGCATAGTTCATGATTAATATAATGAACTGAGAATAAGATATGAATTAAGTGTGAGAATGTGGTCGTGCTAAGGGCTTACCTGAACCACACCTCAGCTGTAATAGATGCAAGGTAGCTATGTTATACTGTTTAAATTAAAATATGATTATATAATTTTATGAGCATGTTTGATACCAAAAATGTTAAACCCTTCAGATTTTGATGTTTCATGTAAAAATACGTTATAAATTACATATAATTGTTTTGAACATTACTTGCATGGGAATATTATAATGATCTGTCAGCAACCATCTTATATGCAATTTATATGGAAATATATGCAGCGTCAATGAAAAGTTAAAACCACGAACATTTCGATATTTTGAAAAAAAAAAAATAATAATAATTTCTTTCAACATTGTAGTGTTATTGATGATTCAGGTCAACAGCAAATTGATTTTGAGACAATCAACAGTTCTACTAGCCCTAGAACTACGGTGCACGTGCATTTTATGATTTTCGAATTCTTTGAGAACGAGAAAGCATTATTGTAACAATTCGTCATGTCTTCTCATGCCTCTAACACACGCAGTGTAAACGCCACCAAATTGGTTTAACTTTTTCCATCGACTGCCAGAAAAGAGGGTCTTACTTTTAGGTAGTGCCCAAATGTTGCATTTCCTCATACGTGGAAGCTTCTGACATTTGTCAAGGACTGCGTATATCAGCTGTGATGAGCACCTTTTAAATAGCAATCATGGGTGGCATTCTATGCCATGAAAAAGAATGCTGAAATATCATCAGTCATCGTTGTCTTTTCAGAATTAATCAAATATTGTCGTGTATTTACTAGTAACATTTCATTGACGCTCAGTATTCCAAGATAATAAACAATAAACAGTTATGATATAACGCACAAACTTATATAGAGGCGCAAATCCCAGGCGAAAATATTAAAGATTAAAACAAAATACTCGACGTCCACACGCCCATACGATAAAGGTATTAACGCTTGTATCAGTACACGTTCGTACGATACTATTATACAAAACGAACGTTATATTTGGTTAGTAAAGCAACTCAGGTTTACCAAACATAATATACACAATATCTATCTCGCATTTTAACCAACTGCCTGCCGTTTTATTTGTTATGTACAACATGAACATCTTTCTAACGCTCTTCCTTAACACCATTTTCAATATTAAATGATCACAAACATCAAACCCAAAGCCATTTTTTTTAGAATTATTTGACTGGAAATTTTTTAGAAATCTACAGATTTTAAACTTTCTTTTAACCCATTAATGACAAATGATTCACCCATCATTATAATTTGGTTGTCTACTTTGTTTTTAGGGGCTTCATGTGTGATTTTAAAATGTTATTCCATTTTTCAACGAAATTCCTCTAAACTGTTTATTAACAGAATAGCCCATCTGAGGCCGCACTGTTTGTCTATGTCCCATATGGGGGACACCAGGAGCCAGTTGTTCAAAGCATCGTTAGCTTATACGATATCGTTAAGACATAAATTTGTTAAGCAAATATCAGCAAAAGTAACAAATACACTGTTATTTTTTGTTGAAAAAATGTGAGAATCCTTTGCAGCAGTGCAAAGGATTCTCACATTTTTTCAACAAAAAATAACAGTGTATTTGTAATATTAATGTTTGAAATTTTAACGAAACGTTAACTAACGACGTCGTTAGTTTTGAACAACTGGGCCCAGGTTTAAATGAATTAACTGCACATTTCTCAGCATCACCTATCACGATTTGAGGAATCTCTGCTCACTCGAACCTTGTATGCATTTTTATAATAAATTCTATGCAATAAGTTAAATTTCTAAAAGAAGTGCAAACATTTTTGAATAGTAAATATTATGGATGTCGCGTTTGTTATTACCCTACGTAACAAAAAAACGACACAAAAATGTCCAATGAGATTTAAGCTACCTTGAATACATATGACAATAAATCGGTTTCACTGAAATGTATTCATTAAAAGTTTGAACATTGTCTGTGTGAGGGAGATGATCAAAAATTATCCGTTTGGGCTAAAAAATGCATTTAGTGAAGATATTACTGATACAAAGCGTTAACACGCAAACATCGGCGCGATTGGATAAAATAAAAAATATTTGAGCCTCGCTATGGTCAGAGATCTATTGAACAGTAGATTCCGAATCGTAACGAAGCGGTAATTCGATGCCAAATGAGCCGCATCGTGAGAAAACCGGATTTTTGCCTATGCGAAAACAAAGGCGCAGATCAGCTTCGCATTAAACTGCGAAGCTGATCAGCGCCTTTATTTTCGCTACACGGATAGTACAATTCCTCCTCTACTTATATCCAAAATTTCAAGCTTCTATCCTTACAGTTGTATTTTGATAGGCGCAAATCAATAATCTTAGAATTACAGAAAAAAATCCTCTGAATAAATAGGTCGCAAACTGTGTTGAAAATACTGCATAGTACACTTGGTTTTTTATTTTTTTTTCTCTTACTAGTAATATAGCTTTTTTTGCTGCGAGACTCAAATATTTGTTGACAACGATTATAAATGGCATAACTGGCATTAGATACACAGAACACAAAACAAAATGTTCCCCACAGGTACCTTTTCTTTGACCGCTCCCATCTTTCTTCCCTGTGAACAATGTAATTAGAATATGCGTACATTTATGTATATAGATAGATGGATATACGTACATTTAGATAGATAGATAGATAGATAGATAGATAGATAGATAGATAGATAGATAGATAGATAGATAGATAATGAACTTAATCTTAACCTGATGTTTGTGCATAGTCTAATGCTTATCAGTCAAGATGAACAAACTGGGTCTTAACTGTGTTTTTTCTTTCTTTTTCCATATTGGAAGAGGATGTATCCAAGTACTTTTGATTTTTACTCTGTTGAAACTGACTTACGCTGCTGTGAGGAACTTGTCTCTGTAGAAATCCTCAAACTTCGAGGCGGTATAGATCATACCAAAACTAAAGATATAATGTTATAATATTAGTAATAGAACAGAGGAATAATGAGGGTTAAGAATATGTGTCTCATCATGTCATGAATTTGGAATTCAGATTTGTCTTACTGCTGGAAAACAATGGCAATGTTCATAATTAAATTGGAATTACTATGATCTTCTATCACGCCTATCACATTATTATTTCAGGAAAAGTTATACAATGAATGAAATATTATACAATTATTGACTATTGAGTCATTGAATATGATGTGACATCCAACAGAGACTATCAATATTGACCGAGGCGAAGCCAAGGTCAATATTGGTATTTTCTGTTGGATATCACATCATATTCAATGACTCAATTGTCAACAATTGTTTTATTGCATAACACTTTCTTTTAATACAAAACTTTTAAAAAGAAAAGAAAAAATATTTTTTTTTATCTGAAAATGGATTGTTTTCAACAGTATGTATATAGTCCCAGCAATACTGAAAAAAATATCCATTGGATCATAAAGTCTTAATTCAAATAAATTAAACAGTAGTAAATATCATCTGTAGTTCATCAGCAGGACTGCAAGACATCAATCAATGTATATTTCCATGATAGATACAGTGTTCTAAATTTAGAACCATATTATTTAATGGGAAAAACCCCAGGTCATAGAATATGAGAATATGACAAAATATGCGATGGGCTGAAATCATTGTTTGAAATACTGTCTATTTATCGTTATATAATAAGAATAATTACATGTACAGACATTAAAACGAGCATCGCCATATTATTTAGAGTTTAATAGGTTAAATACAGCTGTATAACAAATACAAGTATATATATATATACTGGACAAATAAAGTTGGGGATCAAACATTTACCATGCAATTTCTAGAAGCTTCCGAACTGTTAGTAAAATGAAACATTGCTATCATCAAGGTTATTTCTTTTGTAAGCTTTGCACGCTTGAAGATCGAAACAATAGTCTTTGCCTTCAACAAGACAAGGCTTTAAGTCAGACCACCCAAAAAATGAAAGTGGTATTAAACTCCCATAGAGAATTGATTGTTTGTAAGTTTGCTCGCGCAAAACTTTTAAAATGGCAATAATATCTTAATCTTTTTGGCTGGCTGACATTAGAAATGGTTAAACTTGATGGCTAATGTGCAATTTCACAAAGAGTTCATAAATTGGCATAATCGAATTTTTTGTGGAATCAGTTCCTATGAAGGTGTATTTTTTTTTTTTTTTTTTTTTTTTTTTTTGTTATCCCTTTGGTTATGGTTTAAAGAACAGCTGTGCTGTCAGATGATGCATAATTTCAAAATTGGAGGCATATGCAAGTGCAATACAGCTGCTAATGCACCATATAAATCAAAACTTGACATCTTATCGATTGGCCTGAAAATGTGTCTTTAAAGGTTTGATCCCTTACTTTTTTGACCAGTATACTAGGCTATGGGCTACCAAGAATAAAAATGTCTATTTTCTACAGTACTGTTAGTGTATATCTCACTACTATAGATATAGTACTTTTCTACTTTATTTGTATACATTATTTTGTACGAATGCAAAAATAGATTTTACGGGCATGGAATAACACATAGTTAAAATTGTTCAAATAAATCTTAAATCAGACTATGAAAAAAAAAAAAAAAATCATTACCTGTCAATGTCTGTGTGTTTCTTCGCCATTGACTCAAGAGTACGCCAGCGCTTGAATTATAAACTGTAAGAACATACAATCAAGTAATATTAATAAAGCAGTATTTTGAAAATTGTTTTGAAGGTTGCAGTGCATTTTCTAGAGAATTAAAATGCACATAAGGTAACCAGTTTAATACAGAAACATCTATATATTATAATAGTAAACCTGTTACATCAATAAAATCTATATCTTCACACATAAAGTTGTAAAGCACAATAATTGCTTAATAGTGGCAGATTTATTTATAATTTCGGTAAGGTAAATTCACATTGTTTACTTTTACGAGGGGTGTCCAAGAAATTTGAGCGATTCATATTTCATATTATACTTACCAGTGAATATTACAACAGATATAGACATGGAAAGGTACAAGTAGGCCTTGATCAGGAAATGGCGCAATCAGAAAGATATTCCACTCCATAAACCGAGGGGTGGGAAAACACTAAAATGACACTTAGGTACGTTTACCAAGAAAACATACCGTAAGCCAAGTGAGCAGCTATCCCCCAATAGACGGCCACTCAGTTACCCAAAAATACATGTAAGTTTGGAACCACCTGCGATAATGTTACATCCAGCTTTGGACTGTACATGTATATAGCCTTCTTTGTAAAAATATAAATAATGTTTTGACCTTATGCGGTATCTAAAGTTGCTACTATGTGAAAATGGTTAGCATCAAACATAAACTGCGGCGGACAGCGGCAATCTTTAATTCAGATTTGTTGCCTAGATGGAAGGAAAAGGTACAAGTAGGCAAAGATCAGGAAAAGGCGCAATCAGAAAAAGATTCCCACTCTAAAAACCGAGGTGGGAAAAAACCAAACTAACAATCAGGTACTTATACCATGAAACATATCGTAAGCCGAATGAGCAGCTATTTTCCCAATAGGTGGCCACTCAGTTACCTTAACTTAACTAAAAATATGAAAACATACATAAGGCGCCAACAGCACGAAAAAGTTTTATACACCAAGACATAAAACAAAAAGAACCACCACAGAAGTATCGACTTGGAACGATCAGTAACATAAAGTTACTGGCGGGCTTAAACCGGTTTTACATGGCCATAACCTCACCCTCAGCTTCTGCAGTGGTTCATAACATTTAGTTAGTTATTCGGTCCTCGTGGTGAATCTCTAACTAGTAAATGAATCATCGAGAACAAACAAATAAATCATGATAAACATCCTGATGAATCAAAAACCAGGACTCACAGACTGAGTAAGCTGCCCGACGATGGAGATCCCTGGGCGCCGAATAACCTACTAACTCCGGAGCAAAAGAAAAACACCAGTTGGACCCCGGTGGGCCAAGCAACGGACAAGAAGCTCCGGCCCCAACCAACTAAAATGAATAGCTTTATGTCGGGGCCATCATAGAGTCTGACGCCTGACCCACCGGCGTGCAAGTAAAGAAGGCAGCATAGTCATCAACCATGATTGGGTTAAAAACTAAGCATGCAGACTGTCGCATAACATTCAAGTTATAACCTATACGTCTGTAACGTGTTATGATTTTTCTGAACTGAAAAGAAAAATCATTAATTCCTTTAAGTTTCTTAAATTTGTAAACCAAGTCACCATAAAATTCAGGTTCCGAAAGGCCCTCACTTAAAAGCGTCTTTAACCCAACATTATATTTGGAAATCAATTCATAGTGTCTACGATAAAATTTAGAAAAGGTTTTTCGGAGTTTATGATACCGATAGCCCTGTTGGAGAAGTTTTGCCGTTAAACATTTATTTCGAGCGTTGAAGTCTGTAACATGATTGCAGACTCTAGCAAACCTAATAAGTTGCGAAATGTATACACCATAAGAAGCACGACGAGGAACGTCACCATCCAAAAAAGGAAAATTTACTATATCAAAATCAAAGTCATCGCGCTTATCATAAATTTTAGAAGAAACAAATCCATTAGCAACAGAAAGATGTAGATCTAAAAAGGGGGCTTCAGTATCTGAGACATTGGCTTTGTTCAACTGAAGTTCAGGTGGATAAATTTGATTGACCATACCTTCAAAATAAGGGTTGTCAATGTTCAAAAGGTCATCGAGGTACCTAGATGTGGAATTAAAAGCCTCGATAACATCAGCTTGATTATCATGGTTAAGAGAATCCATGAAATCTCTTTCGTAGCAGTATAAAAATAAATCAGCTACGAGAGGTGCGCAATTTGTACCCATCGGAATGCCAACAATTTGTCTGTATAACTTGGTTCCAAATCTAATATAAATATTATCAAGGAGATAGGATAAGGCGTCGCATACATTCTGACATGACCAAAGTGTATACCGACTTTGGTCAGAGGAAGTGAAAAAAGCCTTTCTGTCATTACATGCCATATAAAGTGAACCATAGTTTTTTAATGCCCTTTTGAAGGTCCACTCTATCAAATCCAGAAGTTTTTCTTTAATTAGATTATGTGGTAATGTAGTATACAGAGTAGAAAAATCATATGTGGACAAGCTTGTCGCACGGAACCCTCTACACTTCAGTTTACTGAGCACCTCACCAGAATTTTTAATTGACCAAAACCAATTTTTATTTGAAGTTTCATACACTGTCTCACAGTATCTTATAACATGAGATTTGATAGCAGTAAGACAGGAAGTTAATAATTTAGAAAGTTCAGTGGTAGTACAAGAGCTAGAATTTGCAATAAATCTAGCTTTGTATGGTCTTTTGTGAAGCTTAGGTAACCAATACATCGTAGGAAGTTTGTCTTGGCCTTCATTGACACAAACAGAAAACTTAACAGGTAAATCGTTTAAGTGGGCATTAACTACAGACACCTCATCAGTATCTGTCTCCAGATAAGCCCTGGTACCATCAAGCTCCTGTTTTAAGGTGTTAACGTAGTGAAGCCTACAAACGACAACAACATTGTTTGCGGCTTTATCTGCCGGAACCAAGACATACTTTCTATGAAATTCTTGGATATCCTGCTTCAAATGCCTAAATGACGATTTGGGTTTAGGAGGTAAAAGATTAGTATTTTGTGAATAAAACTTAATACGTTTATCCACGATAGTGAAGATACTTCTTTTCCATTCTTTAAGAGCATTATCCTCAACACCCTCTCGTTTACACCATCGATTACCGAAATCATTTAATGCAGATGAAATCTCCTCTCTACATTTGTCGAAATTTATGTAGGAAGGGAATCTATATTTCGGACCTTTAGAAACAATTTTGCGAATTCTAGAATCCGAAATTATTTTTAAATTTCCAGTAACAATATGTCCAGCGGGTTGATAAACATATTTTGAATCTTTACAATCTCAAGACTTAGGAGTATTAGCATGGATATCAAGATCAGAAACAAGTTTATTGAAATTAAAAATTGTATTTCTGATTGGTTTGTTATATTTGTAACAAATAATAGGAGGTTCTGAATTTTGGAAGTAGGTAGGTATAGACTGTATCACTGATTTATCCTGGAATATGCTTGGTAAATCAATAAAGTCAATTCCTTTATTGATGAAAGGAATTTTAATAAAACTTCTAATGTGATTAGATTCGGAATCGATAAATGGACGAAGAGCATGCTGAGTATAACATCTTGTTAACAGTGCAGCGTCATACATTTGATGATTTCTATCGTAAAATCTATTAGCCTCTGTGTCCAAAGAACGTAATGCAGCAATAGGTAGAGAACTAAGATATGACAGCATTGGATGTCGACCGTGAATCCTTAGTTTAACAGCTAAATCATTAAGAGAAATGTTCAATTTCAATGCAGCGCACCGTTTACGTTTGTCATTACCCTTTTTCCGTATACCATGAGATCTAGATTTACGTTGACGAGAGTCCGAAAGTGTAAGTACATCGAAATCGGGCATTTTGGAAATATTGCCTTCATGGTAAATGTTGTCGTTAAATCCCAGTGGAACGCGCTGATATTCTTTGCGATAACTCTATTCTTTGAACTCGCATTGTCGTAATTTTCGTAAGCATCAAGCTGAGACATTGCTTGTTGAACGTAGATTATAAAATTCTTTATTTTCTGACAGACTGTTGGCGGTAGATGATCCATACTTTTCCGGGGGTAGGTTTCATGATATATATGTTGCAGGTTGTAAATGTTGGGTCAGATATTCGATATGACCCTTTAGGAATGTAAGCTGCATGTTCTGGTTATTGCGTCTTTGTGGATTTATTTTTTTTACGACTTTATTTGCAAAAAAAAAAAAAAAAAAATCCAAGATTTTTGCTTTCCCTAGAAATCAATGTAAACTGCAGATTTTGTATGATTAGTTGGTTTGGAGATGAAGCATGAAGTTTTCGATCCGAAGTCGTTTATTTATTGATAACGATGAGATGCAGTATTTTATTTTTGTTTCGCCGTCCAAAACTGCACTAGGTACGTGTATTTCATGCACACCTTTAGTTAGATTATTTGTCACCCACAGATACAGCAAAGACGACCCTCCTTTGCACATTCACAGGTATTGATCTACAGTGTTAAAATATACAACCTTGGTTTATTTAAAGTCTTTAAACAAATTTAAACAGTAGTCTTTGGATGTTAGATATCGTGTTTTGAGTGGTCTATTCAGTACTGGGCTAAATGCACAAAAGACGAAATTATGGTTCACCTTGATATACTGTTATAAATGTACTTGTATGTCATTATCACGTTTAGACGTTATTTGATATCTACATGATCTAAAGAAAACTATTTGCAATGTCGTATGGTTTATTACATGCATCTTCTATCAAATTCATTCATTCATTCGACATCGCTCGATGATTGATATTTTGTTCGCCCTATAATATATATAAGGTTTTTGTTTTATTTTATGATTCAAGCATTAAGATTTCTATTATGCAATCGATTTTCTTTTTCGTTTAAGCATAGACAACGTTTAAACATCTTACTAAGGGCATGATTGCTCTTATATCACATTCGGTGAATGCAAGTACGAGGAAAATCACTATAATTTAGAAAACAATTGTAATCTTGTTATATATAGCTAGGAACAGAGACGTTGCGAACGAACTATTAGCATTTCCGTAAATACATCTCAGCTGAAAGCAATTTATAACACTCTGGAAACAAACGAATTGCACATAGCGCCAATTTCTTTGCACTGATGATATATTTTACCAGGAGCATGCTCCTGATTTTACTTATATTTCTATTTTCGTTTTCTACAAACTTTGAGAGGATTGAAGAGAAACTTAAATGATTTTCCTCCTGACTGTGTGTATTCATCATCACGCATTACTAGTAAATATGCGATTCACATTTCAACGGACACAACGCTTCTGACAAAAATTATTATTATTAAATGCTTTATGCAATGTATATGTAGGTTCAACAGAGAGTTTATTATAAAGTTTATTCATTCAATATCTTCGTATTAAATACCTTTCAAATCCCGCTGTATTTACAATCACAAACTTTACGAAACTCAGTGGCAACATATACAATAAAATTTTAACATAAACATTCCGATTTACGATAAAGATGTATGTTATTCGGTTGTTAATCTGCTATATATTGATCGAACATTTTTATCAATACCTCCGCTATTCACAAATAATCGAATACCCATCTTACTTTACGTTTCATATTAGAAATATACTGAACGGCATTAAAATCGATCTCTGAATGAGTTTAATGATGAGTATTATAGATGAAAAAGTGAAGAAAAAAAGCTGTATCGCATTTCGAAAAATCGAAACCAGAGCATTGGCTTTAGAAAACATCAGTAGATATGTATACCATCTTAAACCCCATTTATTAAAGAAGAGGTATGGTGTACAGGGGTATACCTACATGTATTTTCTTATTTTTGATTTAAACAAAAAAAAAAAAAAAAAAAAAAAAAAAAAAAAAAAGACACGCCTCACTGAGGCGAAGCTTACACAGAATCACAACCTATGTCATAATAAAGCTTTTTTTAACTGAAAATTTACATATAACGGCTGAAAAAAAAAAATAAAAAATAAAAAAAAAAAAAAAAAAAAAAAAAAAAAAATAGCATTGCATAGGTACGTTTTCGTTATGATCAGTTGAGGCACCCTTTGGACAAAGCCGTAAAGAGCCGCCCCATGGGAAAACCAACAATCTGCATAGGCGAAAACAAAGACGCAGATCAGCTTCGCGGTAACCGCGAAGCTGATCAGCGCCTTTGTTTTCGCTACTCGGATAGTACAATTCCTCTTCTACTTAAATCCGAAATTTCAAGCTTCTAGCTCTTTTCTGTGCTTGTACAGGCCGGTTTGTGTCAGACCTGTTCGGAAACCATATTGTTGGTTTTCCCACGAGGTGGCTCAAATATTAGAATTGAAACAAAACTTGACTAGCGCTTGTAATATCCGAAGCCTTCGGAAACCGCAACGCATATTAAAGTTCGCACACATTCTGTTCCAAGTCATGCCGAATCATCGAACATATCGAACACAGATACACATTGAGCCACCAAATTTTGAAGGTGTGGAGAATAATGTGGCCCGACTTAACCCAGTATAAAGAGTTGAATTGGTCACCATTGAAGTTCGAACCTCACCAGAAGAAAAAGAATATCGCGTCGGTAAGTCATAGCATGTGTTCTAGCCAGAGCAGTACCATCTTGTTGCAATTCTTATCATCACATCAAACATGTTCATGAAAAGTGATTTAGCACACAGATATTTTGTTAAATAGTTGCTGAAAAGGTGGTTTTGCATTTTCGAAAGTTTTTGAAGTTTTGATATTGGGGTTATATTATGTCATTTGCTGCTGTGCTGTACATGTACCTTAAGTTACCATAGAAGTGTGAATAAATTAAACTTGCAGATAGAGGGCAAAACATCAGGAAAACATGACCATGCAATATACACCCCCTTGAACCACACTTAAATATAGAAAAACTGGGGTTTGCAGGAGTATACATATTTTTCTTATTTTTGCTCCAAAACATACATTGTGGCGAGGCGGTTCTAACGTGTACACACAATTTTTGTTTTAAGCAAAACCAATTCGCATGTGCCAAAAAATACACGCGTGTAAATATACTCCGGTGTGCAAATTTTACTCGGGGTAAGCAAATGGCGCATGCGAACGCAAATACACACTGGAGTATATTTACATATGGGTAAATTTACTCCTGGGTCTGACCAGATGCAAATTTTATTTTTACAAATACACACGTGTAAATTTACTATTATGTCCCATGCAAACGCAAAGTAATATTTACCCAGGAGTATCTTTATTCTGCTTTTAGATAATGAATTTTCACAATTTTTGTCTTTAAATCATTATATGACAGTTGCTGAAACTGTGGACATTGTTGCTAAATAAGAGTTCATTGCCATTCAACGCATTTTAGATCATTTGGAGTGCAAACAGCCACACTATTTCTTCATCATTCTTGGTGAGAATTATTGGGGCATTTAAACAGTAATTCCTTGTGAAAGGATGATTGGGAACTGTATAACTGCGAAGGTTAAGCCTGACCATTACATGATTCTCCTACGCTGCCAAAGTCCTACAAGAACACCTTGAAGCAGCCTCTTCTTGTTTTGCAAAAACAGAAAACTTTAATGCACAGGTTTTAATCCAGAACTAATTTATTTACATAAAAAATACTCCTGGTGATAAAACCCATGCGAACGCAATTAAAATTTACTCACAGGTTGATTTGCATACCGGAATTTACACTCCGGAGTATATTTACACGCGTGTATTTTTTTGCGCATGCGAATTGGACATAAGAAAAATATCAAACATTTTCATTTTTACAACTTAACAAAATCTCTGTACATGTATATTTCATGGGCATGTTTTCGTAATGAAATAAAAAGGTGCTGGTACGATGTCAAGTACATTAAATTTTCTGTAGCTCGCGTGCCTTTAAAGGAATAGGTTTACAAACATTATCCTTCATTTCAAAAGAAAGAGATCAGCGAACCAAACATTTTGACACCACATTTATTAAAATCGGCTGAGTGGTAGTGAAGATAAGAAAGTTTTAAGATTCAACAATGACCGCCTATGGTGGCCGCCATTTTGTTTAGCTAGTCACGTGACCAAAAAGGAAAACTGCTTGTTTACAGTAGTAGACTTACATTTTACATTCGAAAACAGATCAGTATGATTTTATTAAGTAAATGAAAAGTATTTCAACAACTTTCATACTTATATATGCATGGGAATGGCTGATGTTTATAATTCCATGATTGTTAGGGAGTAACGTCAAACCCTCACAGCCTCGTTTTGGATTTGGACCATCAAAATTTTCAAACCGCTTTAATTTTCTAATAACTTGGTTGATTGTCATGAAATTTGTTACAAACTGTTCAGCTACATAAAGGCTTTCATAAAACGCACACACAATAGTTTGTGGACCTATTCCTTTAAGGAAGGTATGTAGGTGGCTGGATGTATATCCGGGGTGGTTGGACACAAACATGCACATGGCGTACACATGTCTTATTGTTTTGGACCCCGAGATACCTTTCACTCTGCCTGAGATGAAAGGTATCTCGGGTACAGATGGTGCAAATTACAAAGTAATAAAATAATTAACTCCCCCAGTGTTATTGCGGTTATTATGTAAATTTTGCTATGGTTATCTTGTGATTAATTATCTATTGATAATTGATATATCTAAATAAAAATCAGAATATTTAATTCTACATTCTAGACAAAAACAAAGTAAAAAATCAAAATTATCAGAATCTTTTGAATAAAATTGCATTTTCAATCAGTTTTCTACATGAAATATTAAAGATTTTGCACCTTGATAAAAATATATTTTGATGTGACATGATCAGCTAATTACACACCCCCTGCAGTGAGCTGCTGCATCAGCAGCACTTTATTGCCCAGTTTATAGTTGAAACCATATGCCAACTTCATGGTTCAGGGAAGAAAAAATGCACAGAAATTTTATAAGAGATGTGTACGCTATGAATATGATACATTTTACATGACTTAATAGTGATATAACCCATATTGGTATATCACTGAATAAATTATTATATTTCAAAACCTTGGGGAAATAACCTTTTAATTACACCACCTGACTCGACAATGATACTGTAACATCACGAAAACATGTCCGTGAAATGTATACCACCTCAAATCCCACTTTTATATAGCAAAACTGGGGTATGCAGGGGTATACCTATTTTTCTTATTTTTGCTCCAAAACATAGATTGTGGGTACTCGTTAGAACCGTAAGGTACAGCATGATACAATACCCCCATATCAAAACGTCGCAAACATTCGAAAATGTAAAAAACTATTTAATAAAATATCTATGTGCGAAATCACGAATTCAGCTCGTCCACAAGTTCGACTCATAAAGTCCCTGTCATGATTTATTTATGCACTTTTTAAGGGTAGTCTGCTAAATAGTGTGATTAGGATAACAGACCGACCTGCCTTAGACGGAATGCAAAAAAAACTCGAACTCAATAAATAAATAAATAAATAAATAAATAAATAATAATGTAGTGTTTGCAATACGGAAGTTCTGTGTTATACATTATTAAAACAAACGACAAAAATGTTGTCTTAGTTACTTGAAACCTTATACATATAATGTACGGGGGTCATCCAATAAGTTCTGACAGTGGTCTCATATCTCCCCAACGGTTTATCAAATCAGAATAATTTAACTAACCAAATGTAACCATGAAAGTTGTCTATTGATATGTGAAATATACAGTCTTTATGTTGTGAACCACAGCAGAAGCTTAGGGTGAGGTTAGGTACCTGTAAAATCGATTTAAGCCCGCCACTAATTTTATATTATTTGTCGTTTCAAGGCAATACTTTTTTGTGCTGTTTGGCGCCTTATGTATGTCTTCATATTTTAGTTAAGTTTACTAGGTAACTAGGTGGCCACCTATTGGGAAAATAAATGCTCATTCGGCTTACAATATGTTTTCATGGTATAAGTACATGATTGTTAATTTAGTTTTGTTTTTTCCACCTCGGTTTTTGGAGTGGGAATCGTACTAACCTTTATAGTATTTGTGCAGGTACATGGGAATATGACTAAAACACACCTTAGGATAATGTTTTGTTTTATGGTGTCACTGTCATAACTTATTGGATAACTCTCGTATATCATGTACATGTATATAATATGATTATTTTTCCAAATTTAATACAAAAATGAAAGGATCATATTGCGTAAGGATTATGATACGTTAGTTTTAAAGCAACGTCGCACACTGTGCAAGCTTTAACTCTTTTGAAAACGTATGCATGTGCTATACAATTCGAAATCCTTAGCACTCTTGTATAGTTTATCACGTCATCTTGAACAGGAAGATGTTTATTAAACGGGGAGTGTTGTTCCTTTGTCTTACTGTTACGTTTTCAAGTGGAAGCAAAAACAGAGGTACAGTAAGTTTCATTAGAATTATTATCATCACTTTATGTGCACGTTCATGGATCTTACTATGCATATACTCAGATCGAAAATAAACGCAAACATTTCATTAATTTTGCATTAATTTCGGGTCGGTATAATGTATTTTCAAAGTCAGGGTATTTCCGAGGATATGGTTTCACAGCATAGTTTCGTTGCGATCTGAATGTGGTTCTGTCTATGCTTTTAATTGAAGTTATCCAATACTAGTCTTTGTGTCGACTACCCTGTCGAAAGTTGCAAAATTTCAGTAATTCTCTTTGGCTTCATGTTGCCAAATCTAAAGGGTCACTGACGAGACTTTAATAGTCGAAACCGCGGTATGACCCATCTCCTTTCTCATTATTGTCTTCGCTGCTCTTAAAGGATCTCAGTTTTAATTTTTATTTACTGAATTCGTCAACTGGAAAGCTTTACATAGCTTTACCGGATGTTTTGAAAACAGGTTTAAATAAAAATAAATTACATTTTCATCATATCCTCATGTATAACCTTTGTGATGTGAGTGATAAAAAAGTTATGTTATCTTAAAAAATAATAATAAGCTATTTTGAAATTTAGCCACCTGATCACCATTTTTTGTGTGAAAATATCTTACTTTTTCGATTGTGTGAAATCATGAAACAACAAGTTGAAGCAAAAAGATTTTTTTTTATGACTAGACGCCTTACTTGTCTGTGACATCGATTTATCGTAGTTTGCAATTTGCTATTCTCCAGGATAAAGTTTTTGGAAGTTCTTACAATTATATTCTTTCCGTCGAAATCGAATAACGGAATAACTACAAGTCTGATTTAGTTATTCTTTTTCAGAGTTTTCGTCCTAGGCTTAATTTTACCTTTATGTTTATGATACAAAAGCTTTTAAAATAGTGTGTCATATTGGTCATTGTTAGGGAAATATTGGTAATTTATTAACAAGTAGCCCAAGGGCAACGATCGCTCGCCTGAGAGCCAAGAAGCACACTGAACAAAAGAAAAGAAATTGGGGTCTTAGTCATATGACCTGGATTTTCTTAAATTGTATTTGGTTCCCCCTCTCTATAGATGCTTCATATAAAATTTGGCTTTGATTGGCCAAGCGGTTACAGAGGAGAGGTTTAGATATCATGATACTATACATGTATATTGCCCAGGGACGGCGGCAGATGAACCCCTGGGTCCAATTGTTTTCAGACTCATTAATATTCAGTCCCACTGCCCAATACATGCAAGATTTTTCCTTTAAATGACATTTTAACAACAGTTTTCCCCCATTCAAATGCAAATGCCGCCTAGGTTGACCTTACCTAAAATAGGCCAAGGTCATAACAGAGTCATGATTTATATACACATTGTTGAATCATTAATGCTCTATGCCGAGTTTCTTTTAAATTGATCCACCGGTTCTGGAGAAGAAGATTGTTGATGGGTTTATGCAATACACGTGTATGTGCATGGCTTCCATCTTAGTCATGTGACCTAGACTATTTATATACATATTGGTTCCTCCTTCCTACAGATGTTTCACATAAAATTTAGCTTTGATTGGCCATTCGGTTTCAGAGAAGATGTCTGAATATTATGGTAATGTACATGAGTGGGGGTAGATGAACCCCTGGGGTCTTTTTTTAGAATCATTAGTATTCTGTCTAGCCTAGACACTAGGCGTTAAACTAGAAATGTCTATATACAAACATGTAAAATTCTTTAAAACTAAAATGTATATAATGTGGTTAGTACATGTATACTCCTCTATCCCGATTTTAACTCTAGCCAAGATGGACAACAGAAAATATCTGGTACTCTGGCTATCAAAAAGGGACGCCTTAAACAGCTACAAAAATGGGGAAAACTTATTAATCAGGCTAGTACCTAGTCTATAATCAGCCCTACCGCCCATTTCCTGCAAGAGTTACATTTTAAATGATTTAAATGACATTTTAACAGCTTTCCCTATTCAAAGGCATATGCGACCTATGTAGACGTTATTGTAAATTATGCCAAGGCCATCACAGGGTCATAAATTATATACACATTGTAGTACTTTTGTCATTAATGCATAATGCAAAGTTTTGTTGAAATCGGTCAACCGGTTCTGTGGAGGATTTTGAAGGGTTTTACCATATATGGCGCTGGTGGCCATCTTCGTCCTGTCACCTGGATTATTTTAATACATATCAATAGATGCCTTATATAAAATTTGGCTTTGATGAGCCTAGCGGTTTCATGCTAGAGTCTGCAATCATGTTACAGACTTCAACGCTCGAAATAAATTTTTAACGGCAAAACCTCCAACAGGGCTATCGGTATCATAAACTTCGAAAAACCTGATTGTTAGTTTGGGGTTTTCCCACCTCGGTTTTTGGAGTGGGAATCTTTTTCTGATTGTGCCTTTTCCTGATCTTTGCCTATTTGTACCTTTTTTCAAAGAAGAAGATCGTAGAAAATGTGAACGGAGGCACGCGCGGACGGACGCACGGACATCGGTTCGAGCACCATCCTATAATCTCGCTATGAGCTTTAGGCTCAGGTGAGCTAATGGTGCGAACTATAGGAGTGCCAAGGCCCATTTAGTCTGAGTGTTTCTCAAATTACCAGAAGCAATGTAATCGCATTACGTAAACTTGTCCATGCAATATATTGAGAATGTTTAGGTTCTAAAAACTGAAAATTCCATTAGAAACACTGAGATACTTTTAATATTTTTGCTCAAAACATTGATTGTGGGTACACATTAGAACCAATGTCTATGTTTTGAAAAAAAAATAAGAAAAATAGGTACACCCATGTAAACCCCAGCTTTACTATATAAAAGAGGGGTCTGTAAACACCAGTTTTACTATATAAATGTGGGGGGGGGGGTTAAGGGGTAGGTACATACTGCATGGGTGTGTTAGCGTGTTGGTTACGAAAGACGACTTGCTGGTAGCATATACATGTATGCCTGTCTAAGAATCATTTAAATCCAGAATAGTTTTGTTAAGTTTGGAAAGAGTAAATTTAGCGCTTTTTTATGTACATGTACTTAGTTTATTTCCGATGTGAATGTTCACTATTGACCTGAATTACACTGAATGTGGTTTTGTAGTTAGTTGGTTGGCCAGAGGTTCAAGCCCTACTGGTGCCTAATTGTCTCCTTGAGCAAGACACGTTGGATTATTAGGGAAGAGGCAGTTCCGTCCTGAAATGAAAGATTGATGACTTGGAGGTTTATTGTGTCCTTTAGCAAGATAATTACTCGTACATTTGTAACACCCAAAACTATTGGTTGATATTGATATTTGGGGAAAATCGTCTCCGTCCCGACATGAAATATTGTTGACTAGGGGACGTTTAACCATAAAACATATTATGATAAATTATACAGTATATGTAGTGTTGTGACTTTCGAGTTTACAAATAATGTGGGGTACTGCACTTCTGACTTCTAAGTCTTATTCTTGGTATGCTTCTTATTACATCTGAAAGAGCACTTAAAAGGGTTTCTAATGCACTAATTCCGACAGTTACATACAATTTGTTACACTCTTAGTTATTTTTCTGACTAAACTGTATTTTCAAGGTTGTTTGGAGGGATGGCACAAAAGTACGGATCGAAGTCTATGCTTTCTGATTGTCCAAGAGTCTGTGGATTGGTTTACAGCTCGAGACAGGTGTAAGAATAAAGGTGGCGGACTGGCTGTTTTCGAGTCTGCTCAGGATCGGGAATATTTCAAAGGTGAAATATATATTTAATCAACGCATCGTGTTTTCTTCACAATTATTCACTGATAACTTACATTTTAATCTTGCGTGTATTTGTTAGAACTCGATGCTTTACAAACGTTTTTTGTCGAAGACATCTCAGATCATTTTTGACCTGCATCCGGGTTTTTCCCATATGGAAGAAAAAGGCAATAAACTGCATCTCTTTAAAAAGTACTTTAAGATGATGTGTTTTTTTTAACTATACCAGCCTCATTGGTCCTTATTGGTATTCATTTTAATCGCTTTTTGTGTGACGAAAGCTTTTGCAAAGAAAAATTAAAATCTAAAATCTGTGGATTTTGAAATTTTATGATCCATGCAGGCCATCGTAGATAAGATGCGTTCGGATTTTCTCCATTAAATATAGGCGTGTTCGGATCAAAGGCTCTGCTCAACAGAACGAGTCGTTTCGGTCCAGCGACTCTTAAGGACTCTCGCCGTAAGGACATTTGAAAATCATTTCCTCTCAGTCACGACTAGAGTTGGCTCTGCAAGTCATACTGTCTGTCTGTCTGTCTGTCTGTCTCTCCTGCATCCTGTACCTTATTGCAGAACAGATATAAATCTTCGACAATTATCCTTTTTAAAGATGTTTCTTGTCTATAGATGTCCTTAGGATTACCTTCCATCCAAATTTGTACTTTGCGAGTCACACGTGTTATTAAGTATTAATTGGCAAATAGGTAACTGTATGGGTGCAACTTTAATATTCATATCAAGGCGTGGTCAGCTTGTCCATCTGTTCAAGTGGGGGATTATAGAAAAAGAGAACTCAGTCAGAGTCACATATTTTCCGTTAGAAATCAGCTACCTGTATGTTGTCCAATCCAGTGAATAAGGCAAAATCCTACATGTATATCATTCTCATTTTCGAACGGAAAACCTGTAAGTTGAATGTTTAAACTGTATACCTTTAACTCTTACTTATATTAAACGTACTATATGTCTAATAAAGTATTCCTGCGGTGCTGCCCATATAGTAACCTGTTTGCCTAATCATAGGGGTATAACGGTAGCAATGCAGAACATCTGTCCAATTAAGATTAAAAAAATAATGTATTCTTTGATGTTTTTGATTTTTTGTAATGTCTGCCACCTCTTTGATGCGTCTGAGACATTGGAGCCGCCTTGTGGGAAAACCAACACTCTGGTTTCCGAAAAGGTCCGACACAAACCGAGCTGCACAAGCACAGAAGAATGCTAGATGCTTGAAATTTTTGATATAAGTAGAAGATGGATTGTACTATCCGTTTAACGAAAACAAAGGCGCTGATCAGTTTCGCGGATACCGCGAAGCTGATCTGCGCTTTTGTTTTCGCCTAGGCAGATTGTTGGTTTTCCCATGTGGCGGCTCATTTGTAGACTAGCTCAGTTCTTGTAATTTGAATGCATGTACATTCATAAAAAGAAATAAAATATGTACTTTTGTTTAACTCATAATAATAATATACATGAAGTCCTATCAATGGGACACACATGTAGCTCAGATGTGACTCCGCAAAACGCGGCGTTCCATCTTGGGGCTATTCTGTTTGCCTAAAGGAATTTCATCGAAAAATGAAATAAAATTATAAATCCAAACCTGCAACTCCCTACAATGAAAGTGGACTCACCCAAATGATAATGATGGACGAGTTCTTTCGTCATGTAAGGGTTACATGGGCATGATCTTTTCAGCGTTGTTGTATGATAAATGGCATTTCCCATCGAGACACAACATGGATGCTGTGTGGATTGACGGGACTGACAGACATAGAGAAGGAGTGTGGGAGCTTTCATCAGGGGAGCCACTATCAGGTTCTGTCAGATGGTTTGGAGGTTAGCATTTCTCGAATCAATCTTGCACTTTGCATTTATTTGAGAAAAATTCCCTAAACCTACGAGAATGCTCGATATCAACTTATTTCCAATGAGTTTTAAGTATTGAAATTCAATGCATGTTTAATCTGAGATTTATAGTTATTGAGATGTTTTTTAACCTTACAAAAACATGCCCATGCAATATACAGAGATTTTTAAAGTTGTAAAAAATGAAAAATTTCAGTAGGAAATTTTTGCTATTTTTCATATTTTTGGGGTACACATTTAACGGACATGTTTTCCTGATACTGTCAAATTGATACAGGACAACCAGATGATTACGGCGGCAACGAAGACTGCCTGGCCTGTCTTACACCGTCAGACAGAGCTGGTCTATTGAACGATGCACCATGCAAGGCCAATTTAACGGGTTATATATGCCAAACAGGTACCTCATTAACAAATCGCTATAATGATCTTTGGGATCAAAGAATAAGATAAAAATCGTAACCCCTGATAAACTGTTACAACTTCAGAGTAGACGTCTGGTGCGACGCTAGGTCTAGAGTAGAGAAAGGGCCCTTCAAGCCGTAACTTTACAATAAAAAAAACACACCCATGCAGAATACAAAACCAGATGACCATTAGTCCTGAGAACGCTCACCTTAAGCCTGATCTTGGAGCATATAGTCATTGACTGTGAAAACTCACACATCTTCATTGACTTCACAAGTTGTCTGCATCTGCCAAGTTTCAGGTCTCAGGCTGCAATAGTTTAAAAAAAAAAAAAAAAAAAAAAAAAAGAAAAAAAAAAACATGATTTTTTTCAAATTTTTCCATGTAAAAGCCAGTTTCCAAAATTAACCTTGCTGTAAAATAGGTCAAGGTCATCCTTTGGTCATCCTTTGAGCAAACTATGATGGACTAAGGTCACTGATGCTACATACCAAGTTTCAGGAATATCTACCCACGGGTCCTGGAGAAGATTTTTGAGCATTTTGAGAATGGCAGCCATGTTGAGCATGCAACCACGATTTCATGAACAAAATGGTATTCAGAAGCCTCCGTGGTGCAGTGGTTATGTCACTCGCCTTGTAAACACCAGGGGTCGCAGGTTCGATCCCGGGCTTCTCCAGTCTGTCGGATAGAACTATAAACCGAGGTCCCTTCTCGATGACCTTAGCTGTTGGTGGGACGTTAAACCCAAATCAACCAACCAACCAATAATTTTATTCTCCCTATGCATGAACGCTTCCAATAAAATTTCACATTCATAGGCTGAGAGGTTACTAAGAAAAACAAGTCTTATTCGATACTTCAATGACCTTGGGCCCAGATCAAGAATAAATGACGTTTATCTTAATTTATCGCATACCTTCATTAGTTGTCTTCTTCTGCCAACTTTCAGGTCTCAAGCTGCAATAGTTTCCAAACTATCCATTGTTTACACTTTTTCCAATATGCAAGCCTATGTTTCCAAAACAGACATTGCCTTATAGAATTGGTCAAGATCAGCCTAGTCTTAATTAATTATATACCTTCATTGACTCCATAAGTTGTCTGCATCTAGCAACTTTCAAGTCCAAGGCTGCAATAATTTCCAAAATATCCATTGTTTTCGCCTTTTCCAATGTAAAAGCCTATGTTTCCAAAATTGACCTTGCCGTGAATTATGTCAAGGTCAGCCTAGGGTCATCGTTTGAAAAAATTATGATGATCTAGAGTCCCCGATGCTACATACCAAGTTTCGTGGAAATGGGCTTACCGGTTCTGGAGAAGAAAGTTTTTCAATGGTTTTTATCATATATCATGTATATGGGCGTGGCTGCCATCTTTGTCATGTGACCGATAATCCGTGAACAACCTTTCATTCCCCCTACTCATGGAGGCTCCACACAAAATTTCAACTTGATTGGCCAAACGGTTTCAGAGTAGAAGATCTTTGAAACTGTGGACGACGGATGGATGGTGGACGGACGTCGGCTCATGCCCATACTATAATTTTGAGCCTTTGGCTCAGGTGAGCTAAAAAAAAAGAGATGTTTTTTGTTTTTTTTTCTCATTTGAAACCTTTCAATATTTTTCCCTTTTTTGCACAAAATATAGATTGTGGGTACACGTTTAAACAGCCTCACCGAGGCTGTTCTAATGACTCTAAAACATAGATTGTAAATACTCAATGAGTACTTACAATCTATGTTTTAAATAGCAGTCACACATTAGCGTATAGGCCAAACGCGCACCGGGCATGATGACAAAATGTAAACTTGATTCAACATACGGCAGAAGCACATCGGAGACACGTTAGAAACGCGTTACATGCGCGTTTTATACGCTTGGTGTACGTTGATATCAGTCGCCGCAGGTCGGTGCGAGTTCCAGGCGCGTTTGGGCTGAAAATAATTTTTAAGCATGCTTAAAAATCGTCTAGAAGCTCGGCGTGTCTCGAGCGTGTGTCTTATACGTTTCAAATAAGTTCCAAGCATGTTGAATTTGCTTTGAACGCGTTTGGCGCACGTTTCAGGCACACCAGTTTACGCTACATGAGCGTTCCGATTTTACGAGATATTGCTTCAGTAACGTGTCCCAAGCGTGAATGAGACGCGCGTTTAAAACGTATAATGCGCCTATAGCGCGTGCTTAGCTTGTCTGGGCCGCAAACTAGCAAACCCCAGTCTTGCATGTACTTCATTAACTTTGGGTTTAAGTGGGTTACTTTTCATAGACATATTTTGCTGATGGGAATTAGTCGTACATGTACAACATCTACGATTGTTTACCCTATAATCATGGTGTTTGTACGATCATAGACCGTCTGGTCTTGAATTATCATGAAACCCGTGGAATTATTTAAACGGGTTCTCTCATGTCAAAACATATTGAGGGTTATGCCACAAACATTTGAGCCGCGACGCGAGAAAACCGGTCTTCGGGATTTCCGACCAGGTCCGACACAAACCGGGCTGTACAGTTTCAGAAGCAGGCTAGAAGCTTGAAATTTCGGATTTAACTGAGAAGAAGAGAAATTGTACTATCCGTGTAGCGAAAACAAAGGCGCTGATCAGCTTCGCAGTTACTGCGAAGCTGATCTGCGCCTTTGTTTTCGCATAGGCAAAAATCCGGTTTTCTCATGACGCGGCTCATTTCGGCAATTTGATCGAAAGGGTAATGAACACGTTACCAATCACGACAATTCGCACAATGCATACTTGTTTTCTCCTTCCCTTAAATGAGCAGCTGCATGGGAAAACTAACAATCTGTATAGGCGAAAACAAATGCGCAGATCAGCTTCGCAGTAACTGCGAAGCTGATCAGCGCCTTTGTTATCGCTACATGGATAGTACAATTCCTCTACTTTCTAAATCCAAAATTTCTAGCCCCTAGCCATCTGTGTGTGAACATCCTGATTTCTGTCGGACCTGATCGGTAACCCAAATTGTTGGTCTTCTCACGCACAGGCTCAAATCATTTTGCAGCGGCCTGTATCTGCGACAATGTATGTGGCGGTGAGGTGATCTCGGAGAGTGGCAATAATGTAGGTCTTATAGTTGCAGCGGCGACAGGATGGTTTTTTACAGTGTTGTTTCTGGTAGTCCTAGGGATACTTTCGTTGCCTGTCAGCCGAAGTGGAATTAGATGTGAGGAAAAATAGTTTTAAAACCAAATTTCCAACACTAACCGTTTTGTTAAATGGGCAGCAATTGAACAACATCAAATGTTATAACTTGCTGAAAATGGTTCCTTGCGAAATTTTTAGAGCAAATTTCTGCTCGCTCTGCTGACAGGGGAGGCCTTCTACCCACTGCGGCCATGAGAAGCAGATGCGCTGCATGTGCCCCACAGGCGAAGCTTATGAAAATTAATACTGGCTGACCATTTGATTACTGGTTAACCACTCAGAAAGCATGAGGCGGCAAAGCAAATGTGGTTCCAGGTCAAATCATCCATGCATACATAATGTATACTTGGGTGGTTATGTTCTCGAGTACATTTCGGATGTCACGTTACGAAAACATGCCCATGCAATATATATAGATTTTTTTCAACTGTAAAAATTGAAAACTTCACCAGAAAAACTTTGATATTTTAATATTTTGCTCAAAACATACATTGTTGGTACGGCGAGGCGGTTCTAACTAGTACCCACAATGTATGTTTTGGGTAAAAAAAAAGAAAAGTAGATATACCCCTGCAAATTCCAATCGAATAAATGTAGAGTAAAACAAACAATAATCAAATTGAAAACGATTGCAGAACAGAACAGAACAGAGCATTACTTTATTCAGATATAACGCCTCAGGTCAATCGTTAATACATTCTGCAAATACATGTTGTTTTTCAGGCACATTGCTTACCGGAAGAAAGAATGTTTCAAAGAACCAGAGGTATTTTCAGAGACTTCGGTTCCATTTTGCTATATCTTCAGATTTTGATTATATTAAACATCTTAGCTTTTTAATGAACCCAAGACAAACACAGATACATATATATGAAATCTAAAAATATATTAAATGCGCTGAATCACCAACTTAATGTTACTTTAAACATAATTACAGTTTGCTGAATGATGATCTTTTAATACAATTTCCAACGTAAAAAATAACACCAAATAATCAAGAAAATGTGCGGTTTTCTTTTTGAAATAAACATTTCTTTCCAAAATAAGCAGAATAAGCATACACTTAAAACCAAAGCTTTACTATATAACATGATATAGAGGGGTTTATATTACACGGACCTGTTTTCGTGACGAGGAAATAGCCTTGTCTACGCATTATACTTGACCTGAACGTAAAATTTGTAGGATTAGTGAATGAAAATCTAATGCATTTGCGTGTTGAAAATAAATGCTTAATGATTTTAGTTCGGTGCACTTCTCGTCTGACGACTATAAATCTGGACAACGCAAGCGCCCTTCAACTGAGGCCGCAAAATGTTCAGATGAAGACAACCAACCCAAAGCTCCAGCGAGACCATTGAATATCAAAGGGTCACAGGAAAAGCAGCCGCTGCCTGAAAATATGGAAGTTGACAGTGAGTTTTCGTGACTGATTTCATTTCTCGCACGCTTTTTTAAATACATGTATCAGTAATCCTTTCATGTAACTACATTTTATTAATACAGAACTTGTCTTTAGTAATAACTAAGCTAAAACCTACCTATGGAAAATAGTTTCCTTCTTGTTGTGCTCATTGATATCGGCGAGTCTCTTTTACCGTAGTGAATTCACAATCGTAAGGCCTCTTCATATATAAGCGAACATCTCTCGCTGTACACTTGCGTTTTATTGCGAAAAATAGTTTTTGTTTGTTTGATTCATTGCTTTGCGTCCCGGTCAACGGCTAAGGTCATATCGTTCCGTTTGCTGTTGAAAGGGACGAAGAGCAATTAATCAGACAAACAAGAATTACTTTTTGCAATAAAACACAAATCTACGCAAGCCTACGTCGAGAAATTCTCGCTAATGTGTGACGAGACGTTTTTAAAAAATGTCGAGCGAAATAAAGATATCTTTTTGAACCTTCGCAACCAAAAGTCTCCATATGCGAAAACAAAGGCGCAGATCAGCTGTGATTTTACCGCTTCTTCTTAAATCGAAAAATTCAAGATTCTTGCCTTCTTCTGTGACTGTACAGGCTGGTTTGTGTCAGACCTGGCAGGAACCCAAATTGTTGTTTTTCTCACGCACAGGCTCACGCACATTGCATGGATGTGCACCAGGAAAACGAGTCCAGGAAATAAATCCCCCTTATACCCCTCTTTTATATAGTAAAACTTGGGTATGCAGGGATATACCTATGTTTTCTTATTTTTGCTCAATCTAACATAGATTGTGGGTACTCGTTAGAACCGCCTCGCCGAGACGGTTCTAACGAGTACCCACAATCTATAATTTGAGCAAAAATAAGAAAAATATATTTTTTTTTCTTCTGATTTTTTTTTTCTTTTTTTTTCTTTTCTTTTTTTTTTTTTTTGTTTATTTTACAATTTTAAAAATGTATGTATATTGCATGGGCATGTTTTCGTTATGTTTTCTTATGTATATGTATACATGTATATTTTTAGCATCAGAGCCAGATGAAAAGTCAGACGACCTTTATGAAGCTGTGTAAGTTACGCCAGAAAGTGTCCATTCGAAAAACGTGGAACGTAATTTATAAGTCAAGTAGAGTTACTTGATTTGATATATCAAGTATATTTGTGAGATATGATATATTTACTTTATAAACTTCATTATCCTGAAAACTACGTCAATGATCCACATTTCATTCCTGTATGTTAGTAATGCCCACAAACCTGCATGTACTAAACACGGTTTAAACATTGATCAGAACATGTTATCAACGGACACATAGGTAGTTTGGCAAAATTAACACACTAGGCACAACATAGTCTCCTGCCATATCCTTGTAAGCCGTTTGTCCTGGAACATTGTCTTAAGACAACGGTTTATGAGTCTCGCTCCGTTGTCACCCAACCTTCTGATTGGTTCTTGTAACATGAGCTGAAATGATCTGGAAAGGGACGTACATGTAAAGCTGTATAAAAATTGTATGTCTATCTTTTTGACAATGTAGTTACTATGGCTACGCCGTGATTTATTGATGTATACAGAGAAAAAGTTATTCTCGGCTACATGTAAATCAAGGGCAGATAATTCCAAATTAAAAAAAAATAAATGTTTGAATTCATTGCAAGGTAATCCAAAGCACAAAGCGTAAAAATACACCGTTATGTCTAAATGACATTATACACCTATAACAGTTTTCTAATTTTGACATCAGAACGTCCGAATGTTCGTTTTGTCGCCTAGTAAGATTCGCATACAAGTGAAATACAAGGCAATAACAATTTATTTTAGTTTGATTGTGCGTAAATGTTTAGATAAATTTATTTTATTCTGAAACCTCAAATGTTCATAAAGAGACACGATCATACTGATATTATTGGATGCTGCGCAAAAATAGGAAATGATAACGCAGGCTCAATATAATTCAAAGCAAACGTTTTTGCAGTCGAAATGCAAGTTTGTATAGGAACTGACAATTGTCCAAAGCAATTTGTAACTCTTGCCAGTTACCCAAGCATTTGTCAATGATCAAGCGCAAAACTGTTCGACGTTGAGGCCGATTCGGCATTTATCAAGCCTTGCATCATGTAGCATGAGGTTCACGAACAGTAATTCACACAACCACTTTATTACAACGCACGCTGAAGAAAGCCTTGGCCATGGTCCATCAGTGACGCCATTGGTTTGGCTATGTTTTGCAAATAACATGTAAACGTGTCTCTGGTTTATGTAAATATGTAGGGAAATTACAGACCTGGCGCGCCAAGCCTCTCACATATGTACAGATCGTTTATTGAAGTTTGATGAACTGTGATGTCTTGACATGAAACTTAAGATTTTTTCATCAAAACATTAATTTTTGGTTTCAGAGATCCAAATGCTACGGAAGCCACAGAAGAACGATACGATGCAATAGATGCATCCAAAATGAAGATGGGAAATGCTCCAGATGAATACGAAAAACCGAAAGGTACATGTACACCAGTAGAAATAATTCCCTTTACTTTGCTTTGTAAATGACATCAACCTAGCTCGATCGATCAATGTTTATTTTTAGCTATCGGATTGTAGTATTTGGGTGACATTCCAAACTGTTTATTTATAGACTTTACTCGTTCAGCCTCTCGATACCTGGTGTATTATGCATATAATAATGTGTCGTGACAACATTAATTGTCATCGGAAACGGATGAATAGTCACGTTACCTTGGTGTAAATAAGATTAATTTTGACATCTTCCTGGCCACAGTGAACTTTGAAATTAAATTATGACCAGGGAGGATAATCAATTATTCTAGATGAAGATTCGTGCTGCGAGGTCGCTTACAGTGACGCAACACCGATTTCACTCCATCTGACATATTATAATTGTTTCATCATATTTCAAGTGGTAATCATGGTAAATTAATGGTGTCTGTTTATGGCTGTTATCCTTGCATTGTTTATTGTCGTCTTCCCGTTGACACACATTGTAACCTTCATTGTAACCGGGAACCCGGAACCAAAACACGTCATGTTTAAGAGACGGCCACTTAGTTACCCGAACTTAACTAAAAGCGTAGCCTAAATTATGATGCAAACATGCATGAGTTGCATAATGCGAGCGCTTTGTCGTAGCGCTTTTCTGCCTTGCAAAATGGCGGTGACGATACCATAAACGGGAACAAAACACCGTATTACTCCCTCTAGAAGCTTAAGACTTTTTTCTGGAATAAACATATGCGTTTTGCTACATTTATATCGAAATTTTCTTCTATAACGGGATTCAGCAGTCAAAATTCATGCGGTCGGAATATTTGATGACGCCATTTGTATCTTCCTCGTTCCTTAGCAACTACAGGTAACTTTTAGAGAGGCAGCTCCTGGGAACGTTACGTAGCGATCGCGAACGAACATACCGTTGCAAAGCAAATATTTCCAACCTAGACAGAACGTTGCATTTTTAATTACCTTATTTTTTTCTACAAGGCAAGCAAATAAATCCGGACTCTCACTTTCACGCACACATGAAGAAAGACAATGCATTACGAAAACTTGCCCATGCAATATATAGTGATTTTTAAGGTTGTAAAAAATGTAAATTTTGATTAATTTTCAGTAGAAAATTTTCGATATTTTTCTTATTTTTGCTCAAAACATAGATTGTGGGTACATGTTAGAACCGCCACGGCGAGGCGGTTCTAACGAGTACCCACAATCTATGTTTTGGAGCAAAAACAAGAAAAATAGGTATACCCCTGCATACCCCAGTTTTGCTATATAAAAGTGGGGTTCAAGGTGGTATACATTACACGGACATGTTTTCGTGATGGTATGTACGAAATCTAAAGAGAATCCCTGAACTATCTATGCGGATTGTTACAAAAATGGCAGAAGAGCGTGCGTTATCATGTTGATCGAGACACATCAAAAGGATAGCAACTACATGTATTTTACACAGTGTTGTTGTGTTTAAACACAAGTTTTTTTTTAAAAAAAAAACAGACCTGACACCTAGTTTTTCTTCACTCATAAATGTCGAGAGCGGGGATCGATCTGGCATACACATGTACATGTATGTACACTCTACATGTATCAACCGATTATATGAGCAACCCCATGGGAAAACCAACAATCTGCATAGGCGAAAACAAAGGCGCAGATCAGCTTCGCGGTAACCGCGAAGCTGATCAGCGCCTTTGTTTTCGCTACTCGGATAGTAAAATTCCTCCTCTACTTAACTCCAAATTTTCAAGCTTCTAGCCTGCTTCTGTAGCTGTACAGGCCGGTTTGTGTCGGACCTGTTCGGAAACCACATTGTTGGGTTTCCCACGAGGCGTCTCAATTATATTTTCATCATTATACAACATAAGAAAAATATTAAAACTTTATTGAAAAGGAACAAAGGGGTCGTTAAAGAAAGTGGATGCTGCACATTACATCAAAACAAAAGCTGCAATATATTTGCACTTAGACGAGATGTTCCCGTCGGTGTTTCGTGATACCTTCACACGAAAGTGGAACGAGGTACCGAAGTGGGTCGGAACGAAGGTTAGCCAGGTTATCTCATTTACACACAGTTTTCGAACAAGACAGTTGTGCGCCCAATGTAAGCGCTACTTACATGCAAAACATTTCACAATGGCGTCCGTGGCATTGTGGTTAAGCCACTGGCCTTGTAAGCCATTGAGCGTTCTAGTTTCACCCCGGCTAATCCGATGTTACGAATGCGACTTAAAACCAACGCCCTGTATCCATATGACCATTGTTGCGTGGGACGTAAAACACAAAATCATCGAACCTACCAAAACATTGCATTGAACAACCGAAGTTTCACTTTTAATAGTCACACACCAAGCAAATGTACGTCCTTCTGCACTTCTTTTCTGTCAAGTTCGTGACTCAAATTCCACATTTTTCTCACAAAAGTATGTACACAATCTGTTTGCATATACAAACAGATTGTGTACATACTTTTGTCGTCGAAGTTCAGTTTTCCTCCTATAAAATGTAAACTTCAAACATAATAATAATAATAATAATAATAATAATAATAATAATAATAATAATAATAATAATTTCGTCACTGTGAAGCTGTCAACGAAAAAGCGCATGCACGCAATATGGACACTGGACGCTGGGATAGTCTTAAACAGGTGCTGCTTAAGCTATTTGTGTGCACAAGCAGATGGTCGAACGTTACAGTCGCATTTTCTTGACACATATTAGTGACAAATTCATCGTTAATACAACAAAGAAGAGACAGCTAAGCCAGGTGTAGCACCAGGTCGGTACAGATACCATTTTGTAATTCGCAAAAGGTTACTGTCGTCCGATATACCGATATGGGTATATCGACAGCCGCCACACTTGAATTAAACATACTCATCGTATGTGTGTAGAGGACTACCTGTACAAAACCTAGGATTCAATAAACATTATTTTGATTGATTGATTTGGAGTTTAACGTCCCACTAACAGCTAAGGTCATGTGGAGACGGGTCCTCGGTTTATAGTCCCTTCCGAAAGGCTGGAGAAGCCCGGGATCGAACCTTCGACCCCTGGTTAACAAGGCGAATGACATAACCTCCGCGCCACGGAGGCTTCTAGACATTATTTTGGATCTGATTCAGTCCATATCTACACTGCTTGGTAATATCTGAAAATCATACCCGAGATTCATGAATGCTTGATGCCGGAAAATTTAGATAACATGAATATCCATGGACGTCACGCACATTTCAGCATCGAGTCCATGGTTAGCTAAATGCAGTCTACAAATCGGACAATGCCAATCGTTGAAGGCAATGTCACTGGTGTTCTAAAACTAGATTCCGAAACAAATTGCACAATATTTCCATATTAATCTACCGACCTTGATGCGTTTTAACGAGTCACTGACTTGGTTGATTTCAAACGAATAAAATGCATATGTCCATTATGATAAATCCAAACTGACATCATATCAGAGCTATTTTGTTGAATCAGTTTGAGACTATCTAGGACGTTCCACTTCTTGTCTAAAAAGATCTTACTTGATGACAAATACACTGGTCAATATCCATTGTTAAATAAAGTCATTCGTACCTGTCGATCGGAGGCGCGGCCCTACTACGTACTCAATGTTTTGCCATCCAGTGATCTATCTCTGTTCTCTTCAGTAAGATTTATTGGTGTTTTACGTCCCACCTAATCAGTACGGTCATATTGAGACAGGAGTTCCGGGGCGATTTGAGCATTATTAATTATCATAGTCTAAATAGTTGGGGAACCGAAATCGCGTATCTTGCAAAATGACAAAAAAATTGCACCCGACTTTGATATGGCTGAATTTTTGTATATCGGTAGGTTGAACAGTGCTTGATATGGAACCACTGTATAGAAATGCGCTGCGAATTGCATTTCGATTAAACAGTGCATTTTGTATGGAACGCCGTTGATGTGTCTATAATAATTATCGTTCATGCACACTCGCTATGTGAGAACGCGTATAATATTGTACACTAGTTTTGGACCTAATACAATGCTGTTATCATCTAAGAACTTTGTGAGAACTAAAAATGCATTTAAAGGTATGGGCAGCCGTTTGTCATCCAGACTTTAGTGAGCTGTTATTTCAAGGTATTTTCACGTTTTAAACTTTGTTTATAGCTCACATGAGCCGTCTGGCTCACACGTTGAGCTTATAGAATAGGCAAATACCCAACATTCGATCACCCATCAGTCGTCCGTCCGTCGTCGTCCATCATTTTAGCTCACCTGAGCCGAAGGCTCATGGACAGTTTATAGGATGGTACTCGAGTCGGCGTGCGTCTGTGCGTCCGTCCACATTTACAAAGTTCTCTCCGAAACCACTTGGCCAATTAAAGCCATATTTTATATGAAAACTAATAGTAGGCAATGATCAGGAAATGGAACAAACAGAAAGAGATTCCAACTCCAAAAAACCATAATGGGGAAAAAACAAAATTACCAATGATCAGGTACTCATACTAAGAAAGCATATCGTAAGCCGAGTGAACAGCTTTTTTTCCAAAAAGGCGGCCACTCAGTTACCCAAACTTAACTAAAATAATGAAAACACACGTAAGGTACTGAAAGCACGAAAATTCAAACCCAAGATATAACACAATAAGACCACCACAGAAGTGTCGCCTTGGAACGATCAACTGACAGGCTTCGTTTTTTTTTTTTTTTTTTTTTTTTTTTTTTTTTTTTTTTTTTAAACTAGTTTTACAGGATCCTAACCTCAACTCTTAGTTAATTGTTCGGTCCTCTTGGTAAAACTCTAACTCGTCAATGAACTCGTCAAATTTTATTTGAAGCCTCTAACCATTTTGTATATAAATAATCCAGGTCACGTGAACAAGATGGCCGCCATGTCCATATATGGTTAAAACCTTTCAAAATCTTCTCCGGAATCGGTGAGCCAATTTCAAATAAATTTGGCATGAAGCATTGATGACTCAAGTACTACAATATATATAAATCATGACCCTGTGATGACCTTGACCTATTTTACGGCAAGGTCAACTTAGGTCGGATAATAGGGAAATCTGTTAAAATGCCATTTGAAGGGAAAATCTTGCAGGAAATAGGCAGTAGGACTGAATATCAATGATTCTGAATATAAAACTTGACTCCAGGGGCTCATTTGCCCCCACCTCGGTACAATATACATGTATATTACCATAATATTCAAACATCATTTCCCCTGATAGCGCTAGGCCAATTAAAGCCAAATTTCGTAGGGAGCATCAATAGGAAAATGGAACCAATATGTGTATAAAGTCCAGATCACATTCCCAAGATGGCCTCCACACCAAAAAAAAAAAAAAAAAAAAAAAAAAAAAAAAAAAAAAAACAATACCAACTTCCTTTGTGACTCTCAAGTGAAAAGACGTTGTCCTTGGGCCACTTGTGAAAGAATCTTCTCCCCTGAAACTGCTTCGTCAATCAAAGACGAAATTCATGTCGAGCATCCTTAGACAGGGAGAACCAGAAATTGTACACAGTGTCCAGGTCACGTAACCGAGAAAGACGTCATGTCAAGATAAACCTTTAAAATTTTCTTAAGAACCATATTATAAATTATATCGACTGCAGTAACGCCACTTGAGGTTGATAGGAATTATATATGTATATAGAAAAAAAAACAAAGCAGGATGGGTTGTATGTTTGTTTGAATTGATGCTTTGCGTCCCAGTCAACAGCTAAGGTCATGTTGGGACGTTGTCTCCATGTTTTGGGACTTTAAGCCACAAAAGGCTTATACGTATGGATGGTTTGACTTGAACCACGTTTCCTGGGCAGGCTCAGGCCAGAGCGGTTAACCAGTAATCAGATGATCAGTCATTAGTATATATAAGCTTTGCCTGGAGGCATATGCAGCCCATTGTTTTTCTTTAGGCCTCAATGGGCGGGATCCCACTGACTTATCTTTTTCCTCTGTGTATATATAGAGACAAAAACAAAACAGGATGTTTTAGAGATTGATATAACTTACTGAATTGTTTTTATCTCCTCTCTGATTTTTCATGTATAACTGCAAAAAAAAATAAAAAATGTAATGCACAAACGATATTTTTCCACAACTTGACTCTCAATTAATGCCACAGGTTTGTTAAAAAGAAACGTGATTCAAATCAATCAAATCAAATAAATTTATTCAATCCAATACAGGCCACCGGCCCATAATAGAAAAACATTGACATAATTATTCATATACGAGTGACAATACAACAATTGTAACAAGTATAACAAAAAGTGCAGCAAAATGATACAATATAACAATCTCTACACATAATGTTTTGTTTGTTTGTTTGTTTGTTGGTGTGTTTTTCTTCTAAAATCAACAACGTTCAAAATGCAAAATGTATCGTAACAGTGCACTAGACGGTCAAACATAATTGATACTACCAGTTATCAGTTTAGAATAATACATGATACCCTATGTGTCTATAAAACTGTAATCTTTATAATATGTATTTTGCGCCTTCTATGAGAAGATACCTATTCAAGTAAAGACTTCCGTTTTTGAAAAGCGTGAAAAAGATATTTCGCTAATGATGTTATAACATGTTCATTCTTAGATGTCATAAAACTATAAAATTTGTTCAAGTTAACATTTGTAAGCATATTTTCTGGAAAGAAATTGTAACGCAAATCTTCATATTCAGGACAAACCATTAAAAAGTGGTATTCGTCTTCAAGTATATAAACATTTCTTTGAATACATAATGGACAATTTCGGTAAAGTCTATCCAAATCCGTGTGCCTTCCTTTTTCTATCATCAATGAATGTGACGAACATCTAAATTTTGCTAAAGCATTCCTATATCGAAAAGATAAATCAATATATAAATATTTTTCTACATCTAATAAACTTTTGAAACATTTATAGTGCTCAGCTTTCGATGATTCATTTATTTTGGCAAACTAGTCTTGCAAAAAGCAATCTTTTAGTCTCTGTGTAAACAGTCCCAGTAATTGTTTACTGTTACCGACATCCTGTGCAATCCACACATAACCAAAACCGTATTTATAAAGCATTTCTTTTACGTGACTTGCCCATGTAATTTTGCCAACCTCGTCTAATCTTTTTAACATAATATAACATTGTTTTGGATACCTATGAGTTTCCATTGTTAACAACTTTATCCAATAAGTTAAACATCTAACCATATATGTAATAGCAACTGGTAATCGTCCACACTCACCTAATGCTAAAATATCTGGAGTATTTGGACTTAAGCAACAAAAACGCTTACAAAATCTACTTTGTATTTTCTCTATTTTTTCATAATATTTGTAACCCCAAATTTCTGACCCGTAACATAATATAGGTTTCACGACTGAATCAAATAATTTAAATGCATCTTCTGGGTTAAAGAAGCCAAAGTTTTTTTGATATTTAAATATAGATGCTGACGCTTTTAATGCTTGTAAAGCTTGCGATTTGAGACTTTTAGTCCACACTAACTTCGGCGTGATAAACATCCCAAGATATTTATAAAAAGATACAATTTCTACGTTTTTACCATCAAATCTCCATTTCTCCGTAAATCTCAATGGACCCCCATTTCTATGTACAACTATTTTTGTTTTATCAAAATTAACGTTAATACCGACGGATTTACAAAAAGTTTCAAGTTCATTTAAAATTCGCTGCAGCCCAACCACTGTATCTGCAAAACATGACACATCATCGGCAAACATAAGCCCTAACAAGTCCGGTATTTCTGTTGTAACAAATATTCCGCGATTTAGTTTAGATTCTAAATAAGATATCAAATCGTTTATAAAAAGAGTGAATATTTTTGGACTTCCTACACACCCCTGTCTTGTACCAATTGTACATTCAAAAAAGTTTGTTAAATTATCTCCAGTTTTAACACATGATCTCAACTTACTATATAAAGACTTCCATACATTAAGAAAATGACCTCTTATACCTTTACGTTCTAGTGCATCCCATAATTTATCATGTTTAATACTATCGAACGCTTTTTTAAAGTCAATAAATAAGCAATAAAATCTTCCCCTTTTTTTACTAAGATATTTTTGGACTAAAGCGTGCAATGAAAATATGTTATCGATGGTCGAGTATTTTCGCCTAAAACCAGCCTGTGACTCATGAATAACATTAAATTTATCTGTCCATTTATCTAACCTAGCAACAAGAATATTTGAGAAAATCTTACATACTGTATTTATTAATGAGATACCTCTAAAATTGTTCGGATCATAGATTGATCCCTTTTTAAGCAGTGGGCATATAATACTTTTACCCCATGATAGTTCGTCTCTCACTAATGAGAAAGACCATCATTATTTCTTGAATAGTGCTGATGTGTGTTGGTGAGTTCTTTGATGACTGACTAGGCCAATTCTGGCTCTAAACTGTCGGTTGCAAGTAGAGCAAGTCAATGTCATAGAGTCTGCTGGTGGCACATTTGTTTTGGCTTTGCGCTCTCTTCGCTTTCTTTCAGCTTCACAGATTCTCTCCTTTTCATAGAGAGCTGCTCCTTTGTTGATGAGACCTCGCCACTTTGATCGCTCCTGTGCAGTCTGTTCCCAGGACCCCATTGGTATTTCGAAATCCTTCAGAGAGGCTTTGAGGGTGTCTTTGTAGCGTTTCTTCTGGCCACCTTGAGAGCGCTTTCCCTCCTGTAGTTCTCCATAGAAAACTTTCTTTGGAAGTCGCGCATCAGGCATTCTTATAACATGGCCAGTCCATCTTAGCTGTGCTAGCTTTAAGACTGTATGCATGCTTTGCATCCCTGCTTTCCTCAGGACCTCTGTGTCTGGAATCTTGTCCTGCCACTTGATTTTTAACAACTTTCTCAAACAGCTTAAGTGGAAATGGTTAAGTCTCTTTGCATGGCGTTGGTATACTGTCCAGGTCTCACATGCATACAAGAGGGTTGGCAGTACCACTGCCTTGTAGACTTTCAGCTTGGTGTCAAGCTTGATTCCATTTCGCTCCCAGACATTTGCACGGAGTCTTCCGAATGCCACACTAGCTTTTGCAATTCTGGCAGTGATCTCATCATCAATATGCACTGCTCTGGAGAGAGTGCTTCCCAGGTAGGTGAACTTGTCAACAACTTTCAGTTTTTGCCCATTCACAGTGATGGTTGGTTCATTATATGGTTTTCCGGGGGCTGGTTGGTGTACAACCTCTGTCTTTTTTGTGCTGATTGTGAGATCATAGTTATCACATGACTGTGAGACTTGATCCATGGCTCTTTGCATTTTTGCCTCTGTGTTGGCATTCTTATCCATATCATCTGCATAGAGGAGCTCATCTAGCACATCAGTCTGGACCTTAGTTTTGGCTTGCAACCTTCTGAGGTTGAATATGTTGCCATCAAAACGGTACCTGATTGGAAAACCAGTGTCACTGTCCTGAAAAGCATCCATAAGCATGGCAGAAAACATCATGCTGAACAGTGTTGGTGCCAGAACACAGCCTTGTTTGACCCCATTTGTTACTTCAAATGGTTCAGAGAACTCTCCATCATTCTGCACACGTGCCTGCATGCCATCATGAAACTGCCGCACCATAGCTATGAATCTGGGTGGACAGCCAAACTTGGCCATGATTGTCCAGAGTCCATCACGACTAACAGTGTCAAAAGCTTTGGTGAGGTCAACAAACGTCATGTATAGATCTACATTCTGTTCTTGGCATTTCTCCTGAAGCTGTCTTGCTGTGAAGATCATGTCTATTGTCCCTCTGTCTTTTCTGAATCCACATTGACTTTCTGGTATAAGTCCCGTCTGATCAAGATGAGCATTCAGACGATTTAACAGAATTTTTGCAAGTATCTTCCCAGCAATTGATAGGAGGGAGATGCCTCTGTGATTGTCACAGACTTGAGGATTTCCTTTCCGCTTGTATAGGTGGATTATGGATGCATCCTTAAATTCTTGTGGGATAGCCTCCTTCCTCCACATACAGTGAAACAACTCTGTCAGTTTCTCTGCCATGGGTAGCCCCCCAGCCTTGTAAACTTCGGCAGGAATTGCATCTGCACCTGGGGCTTTGCCAGATGATAGTTGTTGAACTGCTTTTCTTGTTTCCGTAACGGTAGGAAATTCATCTAACAGAACATTGCACTCTATCTGTGGAAGTCTGTCGATTGCATCCTGATTGATGCTAGATGGTCGATTAAGCACACTATTGAAGTGTTCTGCCCACCTTTCCAAGATAGCTTCTTTATCTGTGAGAAGAGTGTTTCCATCTGCACTGAGCAATGTGGTGGCTCCAGAACTCTTTGGACCATAAATGGTTTTCAGTGCATCATGAAATTTCTTCATGTCCTTTCTATCCGCAAAAGACTGAATTTCTTCTGTTTTCTTCCTCAGCCAGGAATCTTGCATGTCCCTAAGCTTGGTCTGGACTGTCTTACAAATGTTGCTGTAGGCTGCTTTCTTTGATACTGAGCTAGTATCATCTTGATGTGCCTTGAGCAAAAGGTGCTTTTCTTCAAGAAGCCTCTGAATTTCATCATCATTCTCATCAAACCAGTCTTGATGTTTGCGAGATGGATGGCCTAAGGTGCTTGCAGCTGAAGAAAGAACTGTTTTATGGAAAACTGTCCAGTTTTCTTCGGGGTCCTCTGAACTGAGATTCATTGCATCCAGTTGGTTGCAAATGTCTGTTAAGAAATCTTGTCTCATGCTGTCTTTATTCAGCTTTGAGACATCCAGTCTGTTAGGAGCTTTCTTGCCTTGAGGTCGCCTCGCAGGCTGTATTCTTAGGTTGAGTTTGCTGACAACCAGTCTATGATCTGTCCAGCAGTCTGCACCACACATAGTCTTTGTCACTTTAACATCCTTCATGTCTGTTCTCCGCACTATGACATAGTCTATGAGATGCCAGTGTTTGGAACGGGGATGCATTCAGGATGTTTTGTTCCTATTAGGTAGACGGAAGACTGTGTTGGTGATTAGAAGATCATGTTCAGCACACTTCATGAGAAGCAAGAGACCATTGCTGTTGCACTTTCCAACCCCTTCTGGACCTACAACTCCTTCCCAGGTCTGGTGGTCTGTACCCACTCTGGCATTAAAGTCGCCAAGAAGGATAAGCTTGTCTGTGTGGGGTGTTGCAGAAATAACATTGTCTAGGTCATCATAGAACTTGTCCTTGACCTCATCTGGATTGGTCATTGTGGGTGCATAAGCACTGACAATAGTTGCATGTTTATTGCCTGACAGAGGAAGTCTCAATGTCATTAGACGGTCATTAATGCCTTTTGGCAATCCTGACAGCTTACCAACAAGTTCTGTTTTGATGGCAAAGCCAACTCCTGCTTCACGCCTCTCTTCACTTTTGCGTCCACTCCAGAAGAAGGTGTATCCAGCACCAACTTCTTTGATCTCCCCAACATCTGCGAACCGAGTCTCACTCAATGTAGCTATCTGTATATCATACCTCCCAAGTTCTCTGCCCACAAGGGCCGTTCTACGCTGTGGTCTATCTGACCCAGCACTATCCATTAAAGTGCGCACATTCCATGCGCCAATCCGTAAGGGGATTACTCTAGCTTTTTTTCTTTGTATTTCGACCGCTTAAGGGGATCCCCGCTGATCGCGGTTAACCAGCCAGGGGGTTTGAAGCAGGCAATTGTTTAGGGCACCTTTTCTAGCCCCTTCCCCATGCTACGGGGGTGAGCAGTGCGGTCCTAAATAGGTCTGCTCAGTCACTCAGCCGACTGCCGAATTCTGCTTACTGCTTCTCCTCACAGAAAGCGACCATTAGAACTGAGCCGCCTGTGTGCAGGTCTGCAACTACAGCTCCCAGTGTGTCCTACACCTGCTGCTTCGCCACTCGCCCATCGCCACAGGACTTTGTAGGTATGTGGGTGCAAGTGTGATGAAATTGTTGTGTATGCAAGTGCTTGTGTGTTGAGAAATAAGATGACATGCGCTATGAAATTGGATTATAGTGAGGAAGAGATGCGCAACGTCAACCTCACTCTCTAGTCCTCGCCCAGCTGCGCCCAGAGGCAAGACACAGGTCAAGACGTCTGGAGTTGGGTTTGGATGCAGTGGATGACCGTAACATCTTTAGTGCCTTGTCACGCTCTGCATGTTCCACAACATGTTGCTGTATCGCTTTCTGAACCGTTGAATCAGATGATTTCTTCCGCTCCATCTACCGAAACAGTCTTTGCATATCTGGACTAGGCATATCCAGACACACAGGTTTGATTTTGGAGTTTCCTTCTCCTAGATGAATTGCTGGCCACAGCTGAAGAGCTCCATCTACCCTTTCTTAGGTTTTGTTTAGAGACCTGTAAACTCCTAGGAGGGCTGTCAACCAAGACTAATGAGTTCCCCCTGCCCAGCTAGATTTTTGTGTAGAGAACTAGCTTAACTCCTAGATGAGTTGCCTTCCAAGGCTAACGAGCCCCACCTGCACCGCATGACAACAGGTAGTACTGATTACATGTTACAGTAGCAGTTAAACTGACCTGACCTGAACTGACCTTACCCCATGAATCAGGTATGTTACCCGTTGTAAAAATACTATTAAATACTGTTGTTAAATATGGAACTGTTAGATCTACAGTACATTTAAAGAACTCTGCTGGGAGACCATCTGGTCCAGGATATTTGTTGTTATGCAAGTGGGCTATACTTTGTCTGACCTCATCTTCTGTTATGATACGGTTTAAATCAGCAGGGTCATTATTTTGTGTTATATTTACAAGGATATTTTCATTGATATATTCATTTTCCTGTTGTGGGCATAATAATTGTTTAAAATATTCAAACCATGCATTAGGTTCAATTTTACTGGTGTTATTTGTTATAATTTTATTTTCTTTAATTTTATTCCAAAATTGTTTAGGATTATTTCTAGAGTTTATCAATGTTTGTTTATTTATAAGTTTGAGATTCACTTTTTTTCTTTTAACTATCCTTTTGAATCTTTTCTTTTGAGATAGGTATTCTTCAAGAGAATCACGAGTATTAGTCTGTCTAAAATTCCGTAGAAGATAATGTTTGCTTCGTTTTGCCTGTTCACATTCTACATCCCACCAAACTGGTTGTTTTGTAAATATTTTGTTATGCTTTGGGTGACATTTCATATTTTCTGCAGATATCTCAAAAACACGTATAAATTCTGTCAATAAGGAAACTGATGAAATTTCTTGGTTATTAAGTTGTTCTTGAAATCTTCTAAAATTGTCTCTAAATTTTGTTATAAAATCCTCTTTCCGGTCCGAGTTCCATTTATATTTTTTCCATTTATTTGTTTCATTTGCATGCGTGTCATTCACTGTCTCATTCCTTGTTCGTGTATGCAGTTTTAATGAACAATGAATTGGTAAATGGTCAGAAACATCAAAATCGTCGACTGTAAAATGAGTAAATTTCGGGAAAAGTTCAGTTCATGCTATCATATAATCAACCACAGATGTACCATCGTTCGCAAAGCATGTAAAATTACCTTCCTTATCGCCAAAAATGCGACCATTAAGAATATGTATATTAAATGTGCAACAAAGTTCAATCAAAGAACGACCATATGCATTTACATCACCTGTATCTTTATTTAATCGTGACATGCTAAATTCATCGGCTGGGTAGGCAGTATGCTCTCCAAATATGTAATCAGTGTCATCATCAGCAATAAAATCCATATGGTCTTTCGTTTATATAATACTCACAAACACCATTTTGACGATGCACGGTGTTCAAACTCATTAAATTTGGAAGACACAAAAATTGTGTTAAAAAGTGTCTTTTTGTACATTTTTGTGGAAAAACATCAAAGACGTATCAATCTGAATTATTTTTGCTATTACTGACTTAAACATATTTAGAAATAAACATAAAATGCGCTTTCGAGCAATAAATGCATTTTAGATGGACCCAAAGGCAAATAATTGTATAGGTAAAGTTGCAAAATCGCGGCTCGCTCAATCAATTGTCTATAAAACGACAACCACTGCATGCAAAGAACCATCCTTGATATGAATGTTGATACAGATGTTACTCATTATATCTGCCGAATTTTAGCCGATTTACTTAATTCTGGTAGAAGTTATTTGATAGTTTATTAATCTTATTTTTCACAAGTACTTAATGGGTTACCATAGAAAAACGCATGCTGTGTTGTTATGCAAGTCGATCGTGATTTCTATACAGTGGTTTCAGATGCCCCATATAATTACCTTTTCAACCATATACAATTTAGCCGTATTATTTTCGGGTGCGAGGGTTAGCCAAAATCTCTCCTTGATTCCCCAACTAAAAGGTATTTAAAGAACGCGACAAACTCAATGTCATCGATCCGAAAATATACTTAGCTGTCACTCCTGTGCAAAGGGCGGAGTCAAATAGCTAAAAATAAGCACGTATAAAATATCAAGGTAAATTAAGGTCGATCAATAGTTTAACGATGATATCGACGGTGTAGTAAAAGTAAAGGGTTTTATTTCTACGGGCTTAGCACTTTAGGCGTTGTTTTATACCAAAACCGCTATAGTTCTTTTTACATGTAATTGTAAGGAATACACGATACTTTGAAATGTTCGATTACTGTACTTTTACTGACGATCAATTTTTGCATAAAAAAGGCTGTGGAAATGTGACGTGCTCAAAGGGATCAACGACCAGCGCGCCATCGAAAACATGTCCGTGTAACGTATACCCCCCTTGAGACCCACTTTTATATCGCAAAACTGGGGTTTGCACGGGTATACCTATTTTCATTATTTTTGCTCCAAAACATAGATTGTGGGTACTCGTTAGAACTGGCGAGGCGGTTCTAACGTGTACCCACAATTTATGTTTTGAGCAAAAATAAGAAAAATGTCACAATTTTTTCAGCTGAAAATTTTCAATTTTTAAAGCTAAAGAAATATCTGTTTATTTCATGGGCAAGTTTTCGTAATGAACAAGGGGCGTTTCGACTTCAGTCACTTACAACTATGCCCTGAGTTTGATATGGAAAAGATGCATTGAAACTGTTGTTATTTCTGTTGTTGTTGTTGTTGTTGTTGTTGTTATTGTTGCTTGTTGCCGCTGCTGTTGGTGTTGTTTTTGTTGTTGTTGTTTATCCATTCTTAGATTTTCTTTCTTAAAATATTAATAATTTATGTTTCGTTTCAGAATCACAAAAGAAAATGGAAAGTGCTGTGGTTAACATTATTTAATTGAGTAGCTAAAGGTGCATGTAAACGACTGTTGGTTGCTGAAATATACTGACGTTAATAAATACGAGAAATAGTATATCTTTATAACAAAAACTAAAACCAAACAATGCACTTCAAGAAGGTGGGTCTCGCACAAACATTTTAAAGATCTCCGGAGCGTTTCCTATAAACATTGTCATAACTTCGGTTTTCCCGATTATCAGTCATTAAACACTTGTGCCATGTTAAACAATGAAGAATAATTTTTCAAGCTATAACGAATATCCAAAAGATAATCGAAAACTCATAATATTTTAAATATTAAAATTTATCGAAACTTTTGTGCTGCAAATTATTTCTAACATTAAAATATCTTTCTTAGAAAAGACTTTCAAATATTGTATCATCTCTTAATGACACACGTACAAATTGGACGTACGTTTTCAGAACATCGCGGAAAGGCGTGGCCATATGAAGTTACAGTTCATTATTACATGGACCAAAAATACTACAAAATCCGCTGTTTTCCAAGGTTTTTCAACGTTTCAGCCATCTAGTGGCCTTTTTCAAGAACATAGTCACATATAATTTTACATTTTGAAAAGTAGATGCACTTAGAATCACAGAGAATTAATTATTTTTTTAGAAATGATACTTCTTTGTTATGAGCAACTTCCTATTGACTTCAGCACAACAACCTAACGTCATGACGTCAATTTTTTTCCCCAAAAAATACTACACGACCAACCACAAACTATTAATCATCTTCCCCTTCACTGTGACAACGTTTTGCTTGCCTGTAAAGATGGATTGGAAAATCACTAAAATATTATTTCAACACTCCTCAAAATAACAGGATGTCCCGTTTGAAAATGTATCAGTACTCGCAAGTTTACAATTTACCCTGCTTTTGCAGCTACCCAGCTATGTTAAACTGTTAAATGTGCGTATTTATATTTGCTGATAGTTTAACGTTTGAGTCACTTTTCCTACGCCATAAGTGTGTTAGGAACATTTTCTGAAAAAAAAAAAAATCTTACTAATTTTGTAATTAATAAAGCTTATGGGAAACAGAGTGATGCATGTAAGCCTTAAAGTGATGAATGCCGTCACTTACGTCTTTAAGTATCTCTTTGTCGCTCTTTGTCTCTCTCTCTCTCTCTCTCTGTCCTTTTATGTTTAGTTTGTCTGTTTTTGTGTTATAAACACTACAACATTTAATCGTCGTTGGTTGTTTCTCATACTAGAAATGACCCAGTCAATTCTGAATGTAGCTATGCCATGTAACCCTTTTTCGTTTTTACAGTAAGATGATAATAAGGATGTATTGTATTGTAATCTTTATTGTACTGCGGCACACGTTATTTTACATGTCAGCAGATGAGCATGCGCGTATGTACAATGTTTTTGAAGCTTAATAAATTAATTAATCAGTAGTGTTATTTTATCTTCACTTTATGGGGTTGGAACCACTGAAGTATCGCAACTCGACATTATTCCCTGGAATAAAAGTGCAACGAGAAAATCTGTTGTCGGGTTCCGGGGGTTTCAATATGAAGAATAATGCAAATGTTCGAGATGAGAAAGGAAAGCGTATTTACCACAAAGTTGTAAACATTACTGCTTATTTCAACATGCAAGATGCTATCCAAGATGCTAGAATGCGTCGGTCTTGATTACAGTTGTGTATCGTTATTTACCTGATCGTGTGAAAACTTGCACACCCTTATTACCATGCATCTATGAATCGACCGTATAGTTCCGCATATCTTTTATACAACATGCTAAAGCTCTTGAGAATATCAGTTTCAAATAAAATGCCTAAATTTAAGTATCATGTTTACCTATGACCGCTGCTTGTCACATTCCGAAAGGAAACGGGTTGTTATTCATTTGTTGAATCATTGATTTGACCACGAACCCGGTTAAAAACAACTTACACTCAATTAAATCCCATTCGACTCATACTCCAGCCATATTCTCGCGAGTTGAGTTCGAGTTTGAGTTTGAGGACGGAAGAGAATATAGCCGTTAAACTACTTACGATTACGATGGTGTAATGTGTATAATTTACATTTTTGTTTGCAATGCTCGGTTACTATCGCTTTCAATGTTTTCTTCAGGTTGCTTCGTTATCACGTGTTTGTAAATGAACACGGGCTAGTATTGTATCCCATTTTTACCCGCTTATAATGATGAAATTTCAAGACTGTCTTATAAAGAATAACAATAGAAAGTCATGGTCACGAATGAATGAAATAAATACCGCCAGCATAATTAAGAAATCATTAAAGGATTTCTTTAAATAGCATTGATAAAAAGTAAATTGTTTGTTTTATATTGGTACTAAATTTATGTTTCGCTGCGACTCCAACATGTTACGTTTGCTTCTGTTGATGATGTATCTTCCATACATTGCTGCTCTTACGTCTTCAACCCCAGGTAAGTACCTTTTTTAATTGTTGATTTGTGCAAGCGAAGCTAATTCTGATTGTCGTGCAAACCAAAGTGTTTTATCTGTGTTGCTAATATGAGGATTCTACAGAAGTCTCCTGAAGCACCACACCATCTGGAACATCTGTAACAAACGGCTATAAGATAAGCGTCTTCATGACGGATGTGCGCATTCAATGTTTTTTTTTTTTTTTTTTTTTTTTATTATTATTATTATTATTATTATTATTATTATTATTATTATTATTATTATTATTATACTTATCAGTGTATGTAGTACTCAAAAATAAATAACAGACGTATGTACAGTGAAACGCATATCGATATCAGTCACTAATGATACATATCAGCCCATACTTTGACTATTGAAGAAATGACATCGATGAATTTACATTGTATATGAAGATGGAACTAATTTTGGGCTCCGGTAGTTCTGACTGAACTACGAAAACTTGCCCATGCAATAAACAGAGATTTTTTAAGCTTTAAAAATTGAAAATTTTCGGCTGAAAATTTTTGATATTTTTTTCTTATTTTAGCTAAAAACATAGATTATGGGTACACGTTCGAACCGTCTCGCCAAGGCGGCTCTAACGAGTACCCACAATCATTTCTCGAACATGTTTTCCTGATGTAAAACTATAGACCTTGTATAAATTATCCTTTTTCTATACTTGAACTCTAACAAACAACATTTTTCCTCGAGTATAATTAATTTATACATGCACATGATTTCAGAGAACTTTGAAATAAAACTGAACGGAGTGGTAGTCGAAGACAAAATAAATACGCTGAACTTCATTGAAGGAAATAGTTACAGACTAGAGTGCATCTATAGGAAAGGTAGAACTGATTCAGTATTCTGGGATATAAAAGGGGATATACTCTCTAAAGGACTGCCGGGAGAACTGTACAACAGTACTTTGATTATATCAAATATTTTAAGAAATGAATCAGGAACTGTAAGCTGTATAACGAAAAGCCTTTATGAGGCTGGATACAGACATTTCCCTATCTACATACAGTGTAAGTGATCCGTCTTAATTAGTATCATCTTATAGTAAGTATGATTGTACTAAAAAATATTTGAGTCAAAAGTATATAAAAAAAATACAGCCTTTATTAAACATATATACTCATCAAAAGAAGTTTTGCACCATTTAGTTGTTTGTTGTTTTTTTTTTTCATATTTTTAGTGACATTTTAACTAACAAATTTTAAAGTAAGCTTTTTGAATTTGCACAGTCTGAAAGTGTTTGATAATGTGTGTGATAAGACCAAAAATTGTTGCGGAAACGACTCTAGGAAAAATTGAAAATTCCAATTTTCTGGATTTGCTGAAAATTGAAAAATCGAATAAGTTCGACAAAAAAATGCCACAGTCTCACGAACACATTTTTGTTTCCAAAACACACAATAGCTCCAAAGCTAATGATAAAGCCTAAAAACAATTTTAAAAAATCTCAAAATTTTAGTAAAATTTCATTTTTGACAAAATTGCAATTTTTGAGAAAAATGATAAATATTGGACAAATGAGTAAAATCGAAATTCATTTCAATTTTTTATCACTATGAGATGTTTTGACACCAACAATTGCCGCCTGTTTTCTTTCTGTTAAAGACAATCTCATGTTAAAGATGTTGCATGAGTACTTTTTTTGATATGCAGCTTTTTGAAAATTCTGAATTTGGATGGGTTGATAACCAGCACCTTCAGTTAAACATTAATGGGTACTGCATGCTGTGTTTGAAAGAAAAGCAACCCATTTTATTGGAGAGATGAGTTACTAAGCTTTATTTTAGAATTTAAACAAAATCTCAAAAATAGTTATTTTTGGTCAAAAATAGTGATTTTGTCCAAAAAAAAAAATAAAATAAAATAAGAATAAAAAAAAAAATCAATTTTTAGTTTTTTGCTTTAAACGATTGCTTTCAGTATCCCGAATGAGGATGTGAAACGATTTCGGGTTTGGAATCCCAGAAATAAAGATATGGGCTTTTTGCTGCAACCCTAATTTTGGTGTTTCCAAAAACATGCATTTTTGCAAATTTTTATTTAATCTTTTGAAGAAGCAATATTGATTTGTCATTCAGGAAGTCCAGCCCTTTAAGATGGTATTAAGTTTTTAAAGTTTCTTTGAAAAATATCTATACTAGACATTATTTTAAAATGAGAAAAATATTAACTGATGCAAAACTTTTGATGATTATATATACATTACCTCTCTCAGCAGTAATACGCAACACATGTTCTATGAACTCTTAAAAAGAGGCAGGTTTACATTAAAGCCATAACGCAAACTAAGGCAAAAATAGGCAATGACCAGGCGATAGCGTAACCAGAACGAACGTCCCATAACAAAAAATATTGAATATATACCTACATGTACATTGTACAAGGTGGCAGTTTTAATAAGTTTTCCTTTAATTTCGCTAATGCCATACTATTCAAAATCTGTTTTATGACATGCCTCGCATACATGTATATTTCATATCATGCAGATCCGCCAAGCAAGCCAAAAATATCCGGCCCTTCGTCTGTGACCAGGAATTCTCGCTTCAAATTGGTATGTGAAGTAGACTCGAAGCCCACACCAACAATATGGTGGATAGACAAATCCTCATACGACGCACCGAAATTGTCAGAAGGTATGGCTACTAGTATCATTTAAATGCTTACTATATTCTGATGATGATGATAATGTATCCATTATTTTCGCCCCAGTCAAAATGGTAGAGAACAGTATTTGTAATTACCTTTTATATGACTGTCGAATTGTTAATAGACAGTCTACATTTAAATACATTAAAAGTCTACTTTTCTTTTGAGAGCTGTACATAAAGCCGGGCTACCCCTAACAGAATAGCCTCGTTAAATAGTGTCAATTTGCGTATAATCAGTAACGTTTTGTGGAACGCAGTGGCCTGGTGGTAGAATATCGGACTACGCATCGAGAGGCCTTGGGTCGCCGTGTTGTTTCACTGACTCCCCACATTCACTTCCCAACTTAATGGACAGGACATAAAACTGTTGACTGGGACGTTAAACAAATGTGTTATAGGGAGCGCGGTGGCGTAGTGGTAGAGCATTGGACTCAGAATCGAGAGGTCCTTGGTTCAATCCCCTCAGGCATCATCGTGTTGTGTCCTTGGGCAAGGCACATTAACTCCCTACAGTACTGGTTAAACCCAGGAAGCGTTGGTTCCGTCCCGACATGACTGAACAATTGTTGACGTAAAACCTCAACACAAGCAATCAATTAAACCTGTACACTTTAGATATAAGTGTATATTTATTTTAGGTCCTGACATCTACATGAACGTCACAGAGGATGAGGTTGACCTTTACTGTGTAGCATACAACACCATGTTCATGAACCCAGCCGATGAGACTTGCACAGGTCTACAGCATACACAGACGATTTTTGTCTGGGCACATCATCAAATAACTGTTAAAGGTAAAATTTTACTAATTGCATGTTCGCGTTGTTCATATTTGTTTAAGCTATATTACGAAAACACGCCTATGCATTATACAGATTTTTAGATATGCAAAAATTGATTTATTTATTTATTTTTTATTTAATTATTATTTTTTTTTTATTTATTTATTTTGTTTTCAGAAAAAAAATGATATTTTCAATATTTTTGCTCAAAACATTGATTGTAGGTACATGTTGGAACCGCCTCTAACGAGTTCACAAAATCTATGTAGTTTTACTATATAAACGTGGGGTACGAGGTGGTATACTATTTCATGGAAATGTTTTCCTAGTGATGTGTATTCCATGAGTTGATTTCCCATGTGTTAATCTTATACGTGGGTTGGCATTTAAGTTCGTAGACTTTCTTTATAAAAGTTTAGATGTCTGTTAAAAAGAAATTTAAATTATATCATCTGAAAATACATTCTTTTACCTGTAGTATGAGATATAAAGCATCGTCCTACTCAGTATGGTTTCAAAACAACAATGAATTGAACACAATAACCCTCCGTCACCCGGGGCACGTCGTGGAAACTTTGACGTCAAAACTACGTCAAATTTCAATAAATATCGGCATTAAAACATAAGTTGTTGAACCAAACAACATGCCTTACCTTAACTTACCTGCAAAATTTCCGTCAGGGATTTGTTAATTATTATTGCCGAAAATACTGTGATCATTAGAAATAGTTGTTATACTCTATTTTATGTGTATTATGCATATATGTTTTAAAGTAAGAATGTTGGCCATGGCGACTGCAGATTAATTGTAGGCATGTACATTTCGCATCTGGTATAATCCAAGTGCGTCCAACTGACATCTCACCGATGCCATTTAAATACTTCCGCATTATCTGTTCTACAACTGTACACGAAACCACTATCATTTTGAATGCTTCTGTGGTCATTTTTACTAATCAAACATAAGATGGTATCATTACTCTTGTGTTGACGTTGGCCATTAATGCCGTTTTCAGTTACGACTTGCTAATCCTTTTATACAATAACAACAAAAGTCGTTCACATAATGCTTTAAAATTTAAATAGAGATAACACCATGATACTACAATGCCTCATATTGCAAATTTTGGTCTACAATATGGTAATTATTGGTATCTTCTTCAAAGTCTTATAGCTTCAGAATTAATCCAAGTACGACGTGCCCCGGGTAGCGAAACCTAGGTTGCTATGGAGATCATTTTAATATGCACTGCGCAAGATTTCTTGAAAATTATTTTATACACTTAACAAGGAGACTTTGCTTCTTTATAATAAGGCATCAAATATTGGATAAATGCCGTTATATAAACTCAGTGGCAAAAGTCTACGAACTTAAATCCCAACCCTCGTAAACTAAAGAAGAAATATGTAGGTCTGGAGAAGAAACAATGTCTTGGTGTTCATGCTACGTTCAAAATTATATAGGCTAAAACAAACTGGTGTTTATTAGTTTTTACTTTTTAGTGTACATGTTCATAGCAGATACAAATGCCTATAATCATGATCATACATGTAACTGTACAATGTCGAGCATAGTCTGTTGCACCAACTTTGGTGTGCCGGCCTGTGGGCAAGTTACATGCAAATCCCATGTTACTATGAAATTACAGAACAAACAGAGACCACTTTTCCAAGCACGAATCTCACAGCTAAGATGACAAATTTTCCTACAACTACCTACAAGAGTGGTGGACAGAAGAATACTATGCCATCCTCTCTATCAGTAACAAGTGGCGAGAGCGGCGTAACTGATATCCTCGGTAAAGACAAAACAGAGGTTACACCAGTGCCTTCGTGGCAAGTGGGTCTACTGGCGACATCAATGTGTGGCTGGGTGGTGGCAGTGATATCAGCGATAACAGCGGTGACGCTGTGCTGTTGGAGCAGGCGAAATAGACGAAGTATGTTGCGTTTGAGCAATTGCTCGTTTATATAGTACATGTATAAAAAATAACCCCCCAGTTTTTTTAAATGTAAGATTTCATGTGTAAGTATGTAAATTGATATAGAGAAACCGAATCTCGATAGTACAACAGTAGTATGGTAGGGGTATATTATATTTAACTTTTTATTCGAGTCTGTAGTGTCTGTGTTTGTTGCAGTTACACGTTTTTATGTGTCACTTTCAACTATAATACGAATATTTGCAGATGACATCATAAGCATTTTGATATATGACATACGAGCCTGTGCATGAGAAAACAAACAATTTGGGGTTCCGACCAGGTCTGACGCAAACCAGGCTGTACAGTCACAGAAACATGCTAGAACATTAAAATTTCAGTTTAAGGAAGAAGAGTGATTGTACTATCTGTGTAGCGAAAATAAAGGTGCTGCGAAGCTGATCTGCGGCTTTGTTTTCGCCTATGCAAATTGTTGTTTTTCTCATGCAAAGGCTCATTTATAAAATGTGTTCTCGATTTGCAACCAAGGTGCAGCAGTACAATTTCCTTTGTTTGTGCTTTGGCTTTTAAATCTTACAACGGGAAGGCATACATGTTTGAGTTGCATTGACAACTAGTACCTATAGAGTCACCATTGAACCATCACTGAATAATGCTTTGACACCTGCAGTTTTCTGTAACACAGAATAGAAAACATTGATGGCAAAAGTCACTGTCACTGAAACTGCTATCAGCATTTGTATATAGTATTTTGTACCAAAACAGTAACACATTTAAATGCATTTGTTTGATGTAAAAAAAAAAAACAAAAAAAAAAAATATTCTTGATTTACTTTTAGAATACAAAATTAATATCGAAAGAACACCTGTGCGATGTGAAGAGCCAACAAGGTAGGCCACATTATTAGCATTATGCATTACGTACTTTCAAATGTAACGCAGGAAAAAAAAATAGGGAATCGTCGATTCCACAGAAATGGTAAGTCCTCATTGCCAGATTCAAGTGCAACAGTTATCAAGAACATAATGGCAAAACAAATAATTTTATGGCAATTACCTTGCTAAGAATCTGTGTGGATAAAAAAACTAACAAACATGACTGTTCTTGGTGTAAAGTATATAGAGGATATTTACTTCTTAGAAGGGAATACCAAATATATTTCATCGAGTGAGTTGAAAGCATCAAAATTTTCACGAGTGCGTAGCACGAGTGAAAATTTAGAAGTTTTCAAGTCACGAGATGAAACCGATAAAAAGTAAATTTTCTTTTTATTTTATACAATACACGGGCATTTTTCTTATTCACAAAGCAGGCGGTGAAAATGCAAAAACCAAAAATTTTTGAAAACAAAAATAATTTTGGTACCACATTGTTCCCAACGTTCTAACTAAGAAAATGACTACCCACACGTTATGTTTTCGTTCGTAAATAACGGAGTTATAGGCATTTGAATTTCTGAAGTGAGGCACATTTAATGACGTCAAGTGAATGGAAACGTCAGAAGTAATCCAAACTCTACAGTGAAAATATCGACTGATATCAATCACTGGTGAAAATATCAATATCAATTCTGCAGTGAAAATATCACTTTATCCATTTTTAATATACATTAATTTCACTGCTAAGTATAAAATAAAAACCCCTCCTTGGCCTCAAACTGAACAAAAAATGATTTACTATGATTTAAGAGGTGATTATTATTATTATTATTATTATTATTATTGTTTTCAAATCGGTTTGCATGATTGTTCTATGATTATAAATCAACGTTTTTAGCTCACCTGAGCCGAAGGCCATGGGATGGCGCTTCGGTGTCCGTCCGTCATCAACAATTTCAAAGTTTTTCGGCTCTGAAACCGTTGGGCCAACATGGATCGCACATGCATTTGAATGGTGAAAATTCACAAAATGTGAGTTGGAGGGAAAAACTTGAAGGAAGTGGGCAAATGGACAGATTCATGATTGTGAAAAATCTGGACCCAGGGACTGGTCTGCCCCCATCCCGGGACAATATACATGTATATTACCATACTATTCCAAGATCCTCTGAAACCGCTTGGCCAATTAAAGTCAAATTTGATATGAAGCATCTATAGGAAGGGGGAGCCAATGTGTATATAAGGTCACATGGCCAAGATGGCCGCCATGCGATATATGTAGTAAAAACCGTCAAATATCTTCTTCTACGGACTCGATGAACTAATTTTAACAAAACTTGACTATACTCGTAGCATTGTGGACTAAAGTACTAAACAATGTGTGCATAAACAATGACCCCTTGATGACCTTGATCAATTTTACAGCAAGGTCTGCTTAGGTCGCATATGCAGTAAACTGAAACTGATGTCATTTAAGGGAAAAACCTCCAGATAATTGGAAAATGGACATATTTGATTCTGAAAATTAAATTCACTTCAGGGGTTCATCTGTCTCTGCCCTGGGGATGTTTACGTTTGCCTGACATGTATATGACCATAATAGTAGAGTTTATTGGTATATATCTCAGATCTTGAGTGACCGTTTATAGGACGTCTGGTTTTACATAAGAACACTAAACATTCGCCCCCATACCCCCAAAACATGACTGTTGTAGTTGAATAATTCCATGCAATGTTAGATACAGGTACATGTTTTCCTTATTTAGAAACGTATATACCCCCTCTCCATCACAACCAGCGTCCGTTGTGCCAGAAGCTGCAACAGCTCCCCCGATGAACCCACAAAACCAGAAAAACGGACCCTCTATTCGATATCAGGGTAGGTATATCTAGTCTTTTCAAAATATTTTGCCAGCTTTACGACACGTTCAATACTATTGTATTATATTAAGACGAAAATGTGTAAGTCGGGGAAACACTACCTGTCTTACATGTGATCTGAGCGGGGATCGTACCTGCAACGTTAGAGCCAGGCCAACCATTATTTCAACAACTAGACAACGGGGTCGCTTTTTCACTGTATGAGCGTGGATTTTGTTCATTATTTTTTTTTATTGTATCTATGAATTATGCTAGTGTTACCATTGAAAACTACCTTCCGTGAAGCGGATGTTCAACCCATTGAGCTATCGAGACATGGTTTGCCATGTTTATATATGATTAATGGAATAAAACCATGCTACATGTACATCATCTGTCTATTTTCAGGAATGGAGGAAACAAACAAACGGTGGTAGTATTGTATTTCATATCAATTATTATTGTTATTATTATTGTTATTGTTATTATAATAGGACCGGATTTCTTTCTTTAAGTTGACATAGCAGCATGCTACTTTAAATAACTCACATTACCGTTTGAGCCGTCAAATGTCATAGTACTTGTCAGAAAATTGACACTCACACATTCTCACATAGCACATTATGGTGGTATATCCAAATGTGTGTGTGTATGTGTGTGTAATGCTGGCTGTCTACTCATGAGTGTCTTTGTAAAAGGTCTAACCCATTGCCTTCATTGTATGTATGTATGTATGTATGTATGTATGTATGTATGTATGTATGTATGCACGCACGCACGCACGCATGCATTTTATTCTTGCTATTGTCGTCATTACAGGGGACCACATGGCATTTTGTCGAGCGATGCTAAATGGAGGGATCAACGACCTACATGTAGTTCATCGAAACCATACTATTCGAAGGAGCCACATTATATGAATTATCCGTATTCCTTTGTGAATGAAATGGTGCCTTATGATGACTGTATTGTTCCAAGCCAGAAAACTAGACTTGTCATTGAAACAACACACGTATAAAATGGATAATAAGAAATATAATGTGCGATATAATTGATACATGTACACAAAAAAAGAATCGTCTGAAATAAGTTGGAATGTGACTGATATGAATGTAACTGATACGGTCTGTATCAATGTATATTGATCTGAGTTTAGTACTGTAAATTTAATACAAAAACATGAGTACAAAAACATGAGTCATACATTTTGTGCATGGAATATAAAATAAAGTTCCCGCGATATGATAGATATACATGCATGAAACTATATGAAAAAATATAAACTGTGATATGAAGTATCGGGAAAAGATACAAAATTAAATTTCAGTATTTGGCCAACATCAAGATATAAAACTGTCTTTCAAATAGCTTCGAAATACCCTAAACGATTGTTTTCATTGGAAACTGAAGATCAACTAAAACTGCAATATCGCTTTTTGAATGTCTGTATCACATTGAGCCGCGTCATGAGAATACCGGATTTTAGCCTTGCGAAAACAAAGGCGCAGATCAGCGCATTTGTTTTCGCTTCTCGGAGTACAATTCCTCTACTTTCTAAATCCATTAACCATGTTCTGTGACTGTACAGGCTGGTTTGTGTCGGACCTGTTCAAAAACCACATTGTTGGTTTTCTCACGCGTCGACTCGAATGTCTGTATCCTATGATCACGGTGCAGTAGGATGGTAGGGGGATCGTTAGATCCATTAGCTGAATTCCTCGATCCACTTTTAACTCATATAAGCCTGACGTCCTTTTAGTGGGACACAGGCAAACAGTATAGCCCCAGATGGGACGCCGCAGAACGCTGGGGATATTCTGTTTGCTTAGAGAATTTTCATCGAAAAATAGAATGAAATTTGAAAATCCTACCTGAAGCCCCTAAAAATGAAAGTGGACTCATCCAACTGATAATGATCGGAAAATCCATTCGTCAAATACGGGTCAAAATCAACATATTCTAAGTTTTTAAAGGTGACGCTGTATCCATTTCAAATCTCCTGGACGGATCAAAGGATTTCCTTTTCCTACAGGAGTAGACTACTATTGTTACCACTATTAACACAACAACAGCTGTAACGATCACAGATACTATGATAGCAATGTTGACATCCTTCTGGGTGATATCATCTGCGGGGATAATATCTGGAAATATTGAATAAATGCTTACAAAAATAGCGAAAATACAATATATACAATAATACAATCATGGTAAATATGGGTTTTAAGACGGGAGTAATTTGTTACTGGCAACTGGTTTTTTTCCACCGGCTCTTCTGATGTGCCTGGTTCAGATTCGCTTTTTTGAAAGTCAGTAATTATCATTTATTTGCGAATGAATAATTGTTAGTGGTTAGGCTTAGGTAGCTGAATGGTCACCTATTGTTGAGTAGTAGTTACATGTACCACAATTAACCATGTTATTTAATGTATCATACATTTTGATTGATACATATAGTTACGTACTGTTGAGTAGCAGTTACTCCAACTTACCATGTTATTTAATGTATCATACATTTTGATTGATACATATAGTTACGTACTGTTGAGTAGCAGTTACTCCAACTTACCATGTTATTTAATGTATCATACATTTTGATTGATACATATAGTTACCTACTGTTGAGTAGCAGTTACTCCAACTTACCATGTTATTTAATGTATCATACATTTTGGTTGATATAGTTATCTATTGTTGAGTAGCAGCTACTCCATTTTACCTATGCTATTTACTATATCATGTACTTTAGTTGATATAGCTATATCACAGCGTTTAAAGTAAGGGTGTTTGTGTCAACTCCTTTTAAGTGTATACCATCAGGAAAACACATCCAAGAAATGTATACCTCTTTAAAATCCACCTACAGAAAAGCTGGAGTTTGCAGAGGTTAACCTAGTTTTCTAGTTTTTGATCCAAAACATTGATTGTGGGTACTTGTTAGAACCGCCTCGGCGAGGCGGTTCTAACGTGTACCCATAATCAATGTTTTGAGCAAAAATATTAAAAACAGTATTTTTTCTAATAAAAATTTAATTTTTACACCTGAAAAAAAAATTCATTGTGTATCGCATCATCATGTTAACGATGGTGTACAAGTATGAGCGGGTGCAAATAAAATTATAATGATAATAATAATAATTACTAACCAGGAGTTCTTGTTTCTATTGTATGTGTATATCTCGAACCGTCTCTATTCGTCGCCTTTATCCTAAATTTTACTGTTGTCCCGGGTTTAAGATGGTTTAGCTTGAATTCGTTGCTGTCTCGATCCAGCATCACCTTCAAGCAGATGTGTTGTGACCATCATAAGCATTATCTAGGGTTGGGTTAAAGACGCTTTTAAGTGAGGGTCTTTCGGAACCAGAATTTTATGGTGACTTGGTTTACGAATTTAAGAAACTTATAGGAAGTAATGATTTTTCTTTTCAGTTTAGAAAAATCATAACACGTTACAGACGTATAGGTTATAACTTGAATGTTATGCGACAGTCTGCATGCTTAGTTTTTAACCCAATCACGGTTGGTAACTATGCTGCCTTCTTTAATTGCACGCCGGTGGGTCGGGCGTCAGACTCTATGATGGCCCCGACTTAAAGCTATTCATTTTAGTTGGTTGGGGCCGGAGCTTCTTGTCTGTTGCTTGGTCCACCGGGGTCCAACTGATGTTTTTCTTTAGCTCCGGAGTTAGTAAGTTATTTGGCGCCCAGGGATCTCCATCGTCGGGCAGCTTACTCAATCTGTGAGTCCTGGTTTTTGATTCATCAGGATGTTTATCATGATTTATTTGTTTGTTCTTGATGATTCATTTACTAGTTAGAGATTCACCACGAGGACCGAAGAACTAACTTAATGTTATGAACCACTGCAGAAGCTGAGGGTGAGGTTACGGCCGTGTAAAATCGATTTAAACCCGCCAGTAACTTTGTGTTACTGATCGTTCCAAGTCGATACTTCTGTGGTGGTTCTTTTTTTGTTTTATGTCTTGGTGTTTAAAATATTTTTGTGCTGTTGGCGCCTTATGTATGTTTGCATATTTTTAGTTAAGTTGAGGTAACTGAGTGGCCACCTATTGGGAAAATAGCTGCTCATTCGGCTTACGAAATGTTTTCATGGTATATGTACCTGATTGTTAGTTTGGTTTTTTCCCACCTCGATTTTTGGAGTGGGAGTCTTTTTCTGATTGCGCCTTTTCCTGATCTTTGCCTACTTGTACTTTTTTAAGTAACCCCATTGTCTTATTACGAAACGTTTCAGCTTAAAGGTACATGTTATCTGATGGTATAATTGTCTGAAGAGATATAACAAATATCGGTTGTTTAAACTTCTGTCCAGTTCGTCTTTCAGTTGTCATTGTAACTAAACAAGAAATAAATCTATTAGTTAGATAGTTATGCTATTCTCATCTTTTATTTATAATCAATTTCTGGTTCTTTTAATAGTATAGAAATAAATGATCTGACAGAATTGAGGAAGAAAATTATATGTTTTACATGTACCTCGTGCCACGGGGACGATGAAACCCCATCAAGTCTATATTGTAAATAGTAGGTGACCTTCTCTAACTGGGCTGGTGGTAATTCAGGAACAATGTAATGTATAGTGACTGAATCTGTATCGGAACTATAGAAGCCTAATGCAGGGACTACAGGGCCATCTGAAATATTGCTATGGTCATTTAGAGCCAATGTTAGATTCGACAATTTACAATTACTTTTGGCAACGCCGGAGATTTGAAACAAAGATGCTACTTTTGATCAAAATAATCTTAGACAATTACACTATTTCTAAATTGTAATATGATCATCATGGCGCAAACTACATGCCTTAAATCTAATTAAAGTGCTAATGATATACATTGTAAACTTGTCTTTATAGTTTGTCATTAATTTTGTGATTTTAATTCAGATAATTCCCCACCAGGATATCCTAGAATAATGTAGCAAACTACAAATAAATGAGGAATACATACCACTAACAATCAGCGTAATTTGTTTTTCTACTGAATGCCCCTCTCTGTTTGAGGCAACACATCTATATGTGCCATTGTGTGACGTTTTCGATGCTCTCAGAATAGAATATGAAACGGCGTTTCTGAAACCATTTTTAGACAGATACAATTTATTTTACTGCAGGATTACGACCATAAGGCAGCAGTAAAACCCTCCCCAAATATCCATTAAGAAAACATGCCCATGCAATATACAGATTGCTTTTTGTTGTAAAAATCTAAAATTTCATTAGAATTGTTTCGATATTTTTCTTATTTTTGCTCAACACATAGATTGAGGCGAGGCGGTTCTAACGAGTACCCACAATCTATGTTTTGAAGCAAAAATAAGAAAAGTAGGTATACCCCTGCAAACCCCATTTTTTCTATATAAAAGTGGGGTTTAGGGGGGTATTCATTTCACGAACATGTTTCCTTATGAATTTAAATTTGGGATTTTGTAAGAATTCTAGGCCCAAATAAATGTTCAATCTATATTTTCATAAAATGTATGAAATGACTGGACTAGTCAGAATATGGCTCCACATTCATCTTTCTGGTTGCGCATTATCCTGATCATTGCCTACTTGTACCTTTTCGTGTCGACTGATATGTTATGTACAATCGTAACGTCGTTGGACGACGCTTATATTTAATAGATGATATTGCACCTGAAAACGTGCGCATTATCTATGCGTAATAGCGAGTAGATAATCACCTTTTCACTGTCCCATTAGCCACTAGTAGGGGTTCGTTCGAGCCTTCCTTGTACCAGCTGAACGTGGAAGGTGGTTTACTCCAGGCACTACATAATAAAGTCACTTCCTCTTCTTCTGCTACCCGCAGTTCAGTATCGAATGGGTCTAAGAGTATTGGCTCATCTGAAATGCATAGAGAGTATTGGGCATTTGGTTGACTATGACTGAAGTGTTTAATGAAATTATATAAATGCGATATTTTGTTGATTATATTACCTGTTCACATGTGTGCCTTTGTACAGTCTTTCCCACTTCGTTTTTGGAGTAGAGATTGACTTCTGATTGTGCCATATCCTGGCCATTGCTTACTTCTACCGGCTTATTAATATTTATATACAGTATGGTCAAGAATCATAAAGTTGAATGATGACAATGCTGGTTTTAATTGAGTAAAATGAAAAAGATCATGAACTTACGAAAGTATGTTAATATTCAATTGATTGTGTAGCCGGTGTATACGGGTGTGCATACACGCATTGTTCAACTCCAACCTGTAGTGACAATACTAGTTTTGTTTGCTAAAAATGTGCCCGGCAAAAATCTTTTGCCAAACCGAAGTCGGTACAAATCAATGGAAAAAAATGTTTCAGAAGATTTATTATTTATATGACCACGTGTAAGTTAAGTCAAACAATTGTGTGTGTGTGTGTGTGTGTGTGTTTAAACTTACAATCAATATCAAGCACCGCGGTGTCCAGAATGGTTTTATGCCAATCCTCAGCTGGGCTCGTCTCACATGAGATGCTCTGTCCGTCCATATACCTGTTAACTGTCAAAGTGATGTTCTCTGATACGTAGAAGGCGTTGTACTCGCCGGGAGTGTTTACCCACATGTCGGTTCTATTTAGTTGTCGTTTATACCACTAAAACAAAAAGGAATATTAAGCGTAAATATATTGAGAGGTTTGTAAATTTTCGTCCCGTGATTAAATATCATTGAACGTCAGTCAGGTTTCTTAAAAAATCAAAAGTAACTGTTGTGAAAATAAGCAAATATGTAAATCACACAAGAAAAAGTATGCTATGTCTGGAATACTAATATTGGCCTGTGTCTTCCATCTATTAAAAACTCACAATCACACATGGCCGGAATACTTAATACAAAGGTCGACTTCCCATCACTGAGAGGTGAATTACATTAAAAAAAAACAACAACAAAAAAAAAAAAAAACATTTAATTTATAGCCTCAATCAGAAACAAACGTCTTTGATAATTATTAATTTAACCATTTACATGTTTACATGGAGAATTGCGGGTTAAAGTCCATTTTAAAACACGTAACACTGTCATTATTTATTGCGCAAGAACATACACAATGTCTCTGAAATGTGATAATAAGTCTGTAAAGGCTTTAGCCAATTAAACTGATATTTATTTCGCATTTGTTTAGTTTGACTGTGCTCATAGCGAATACAAGGCCGTTGATCTTCTACGTACATAACAGAGGTTAGTTTATTTGTATAATTTAAGAAAGATCATTACCAATTCTTTGGTCAGGGTGTCATTCATCCATTTGATGGTGTAATTATTTGGGAAACTGACTAAATCTGTGGTGCACGTGAGCATCAGCGTAGCTCCTTCGTCGGCGTATACTGGCTTGTTACCAGTGATAGTGACACTTGAAGGACCAACTGTAATTAAAGACAAAATGGCATAATAGAGTGAATTGAGATTGAATAGTATGCGCGCTTCGTCTGAGGAAATATAATCTGTACTATGAGTGTTGAATTCTCCCAGCAGAAGGTACATGTTATAAAATAACCACCCAGTTCTGTTGTCTTCCCACAGTAACACGAACTTCCAATGTGCGATAACCAAACTCGAACATTATAAAGCAAAACGCTTCGTGTTAGTCTAATGCTACATTAACGTACAACAATTACTCAAAGAGCCCATTAACCTACACATTTGATCACATATGATTACATTCATGCAAGTGCAGATGTTGGCATGGGTGTTACCTTTCATGGTGGAAGACACCAGAGGTATCGGGAATGATAATCGACCATGGACGAGCAACCCCAAACACCGTACACCAAGGCGAGCACGGCTGCTTAATGTGCTTTCAATTTTGGATATATCAGCAACAGTAATGGGCGGCACTATGGCATAGTGCCGCCCATTACTACTATGATCATGCTTTACGAAAAAAAAAGTCTCGACTTACAACTAACATAGACCTCGTTATCTCCTTTGTATGGAACATCCAGCGCTTCATGGTGTATATTGACCATCACTATCTTTTTGTTATCCTCTTTAGTGGCGTTCATAAGTGATATTGTCTGACCGGCCGTAATCGTTTCTTTTTCGTGCACTGACACGTATTCAATGGGATATTTTTGAAATCTGTCGGCGGTGATTGGCTCTCCGTCGAAAGTCCAGGTGAACGTCGGTGGTGGCCGGCCCATCTGGGCCTCAACGGAGAAGTTTCTGCTCTTTCCTACCATCGTGGATCCGCCTCCAGAGTAAGAGTGGAGCAATGGCTTAACTGTATAAATAGGTTCATGTAAACGTATGGTTTAGTATTAAGATTAATCATACAAGAATGTGGAACTGGCCTGTGTTGTAAATACCGCGACATGTCAATGGTAAATATGTAAGAAACATCGGGAAAGACCGAATACACCAAAGACCAACGCCACGACCCCGAGCCAACAATACAGGTTAATTAAACTTAATGCCGCACTATTTATAGAGCGTTAAAATCACATTTGAACCAACTCATATCACAATTATCGTTAACAATCTGGTAGGCCCCCGTGGTAGGGTGGTTAAGTGTGCTGATATTTCATTGCCGCACTTAATCATTCTATCTCTGGTGTGGATTCGAGCCTAACATGGAACACATGTGATACAAGCCAAGTTCTGCTTGCGGACGTGTCAGGTGTTTTTTCTCGGGATTCTCCCGTTTTCGCTCCACCTACCTATTGGCCCGTCTCATACAAACTGAAATTTTCTTGAATAGGGATGAAAAAAATAGTCAATATTCCTTCCTCCGATATTTTAACAAAAGTAGCAAAATACATGTAATGTTTGTTACATATAATCAAAATGCATATAAACTTACTCTGGAGTGACATATGAACTTACTTTTGGACCGCTCTTGAAGTTGCTGCCAAAGGCTGAGAAAGTTTCCTGACATACATGTATGATGGATAAATTACCCGATGCCTTCTCGACCAGAGCCGAATTTGAAAATGTCCATCTTGTATCAAAATCGGCAATGTATGACGCCTACATTAATTGTTGGTTGGTTGAATTTGGTTGTTTAAAGGCATATGCATATGGGTCTATGTATAACATGCGTACATACTATGGAAAAACGTGGTTGCTAAGGGCATATGCATATGGGTGCATTGTTAAATGTTACACCCTATGGGCGGTTTGCCTTTATTACGTCAGGGTGAACATTTGTCACCAACATGACAGGCATATGTATCAGCCGGGTTTCGAACCCGCAACCTCTTGATTGCTAAGCGAATACGCAATCCATTACACCACCGCGGCTGTACGCATTAATGGTATCTATGTATAACATGTGTACATACTATGGAAAAACGGCATTATTCCCCGATTAATATTACACAATATCTATTACTCTTAAGAATACTTACGAGAAAAGTATAAAGTTGATGTATCGGTCACAGCATAATTGCTAAGAATGTTGTTTGGGTCTGGATTTGTAGCCTTGCATAATATTTCTGTCATATCGTATTTTCTTTTAGCTGTGAATGTCCTCTGTATGATCACTGAAATAATAGTTTCATTTTTGTTTCTATTCCATCATCATCCATCATGGAAAAATATCCCAATATATTACAGTATACTGTAAAAACAGATGTTCAGGGTCATACGCAATTGTTTATTTTTCTTCCATGATCTGATAAAAACATCTGTTTTTAAATACAAAGCGTATGATAGCTCTGAAAACGCGAATTTTGATATTTTATATCAATATACCGAGTTTTCTGAGCACTTCCTAAGATGTTCCCGGTAAGGGGGGGGGGGGGGTGACGATCTCATTGGCATAAAACATCATGGATTCTCATGCAAACAAATGCATTTTCTTGAACATTATACCATATATATAATTCCTCTTCTTCGTAAATCCGAAATTTCAAGCTTGTAGCCCTTTGCTGTAGCTGCATATGCGGGTTTGTGTCGGACCTGGTCGGAAGCCCCGAAGATCGGTTTTCTCGCGTCGCGGCTCGTAGTCATGGCCGGTTGCCATAGTGCAATTATCACCCACCTGTTGTCGTTTGATCTGATTCTACGCGTTTCGTCTCTACCCGTTCATCAGGAAAGTCAATATCCTCAATAGCCGAGTTGTTGACAAGTATTTCTACCTTTGGCATGGGCCTGCCGCCCGTCGCCGAGCAGAACACTGTTAGGTTTTTGTCTTCAAAGCCCGTGATGATATTGTTTCGGGTAAATCTACTGTAGGGCTCTGTGCCTGTTTTGTTTGCAAGTTCGACAACCGGCTTTGCTGAAACATTAAATGAGCCGCCTCGTTGGAAAACCAACAATGTGGTTTTCGAACAGGTCCGACACAAACCGGCCTGTATAAGCACAGAAAAGAGCTAGAAGCTTGAAATTTCGGATTTTAGTAGAAGAGGAATTGTACTATCCGAATAGCGAAAACAAATGCGCTGATCAGCTTCGCAGTTACTGCGAAGCTGATCTGCGCCTTTGTTTTCGCCTTTGCTGATTGTTGGTTTTCTCATAGGGCGGCTCAAATGGTGGTGACTACAAGAAAATGGAATCCTGTTTTGTCTATTATAGAATGTTTCTAAGAGTTATGATTTTAAGTCATGGTGTCGACATTGTAAATGTTTGTTTGAATTACTACATTGTATTCTAAACTTTTAGCCTCAATCTTTTTTTTAAATTCAGTTTTACGTCCCTTTCAAGATTATTTCAGCTCATATGAGACGGGCCAATCAGTAGGTGGGCCGAAAACGGGAGAACCCCGAGAAAAACCACCTGACACACCCGCAAGCAGAACTTGGCTTGTCTCACATGTGGCCAGAGCGGGGCTCGAACCCACACCAGACACAGCGGTGAGATGATCGAGTGATTAAGAATCAGTGCTCTTAACCGCTCGACCACGGGGGCCGCCTATAATATATATATATATTGCTTTAGTCCGGGCTGTTTCGGACCTGAAGTGTCTTATATTGTCATATCTTTCCCGCCTGTGGTCTGGGCTGGATTTTTTTATATCATTTGACCAGTGTCGGGCCGGTCTGTCGATTACGTCTTGGATCCGCCCCCGCAGAACGTAATGGATAAGAAAAAGAAGATTTAATGATTTATTTACCCATGACAGATAATGTAACGGTTGCACTGCCGAATACAGCTTTCTCGCAAATATAATCGCCCGAGTACTCCAGCTTGGCATCACTTATCACCAAATCCTTCTTGTTGTCAGCGTACGCCACCCAGGGAAGGGTCGAGCTAGTCTCCTGTCCCTCTTTTATATATAGGGTAGAGCCCGGGGGCCCACTCCAGGTCGGGTAGGTAATTGAGCCTTGTAGTGGGCATACTAATGTAACGTTAGATCCTGCAATCTCGTCTTGCAAGCATTCCACAGATGCGAAGAACAGACCTAGAACTATACACAAAAGAATCTTAGCAACAGGGTCAAACTCAGGGACAAACGGAAGATGAAGGCCCTTGCATATTCAGGTTTGTTTTGAAAATAACATCTCTAGAAAAATGTAAGGTATGCTATAAATGTACACATTAAACGGAGACACGAAAGATGATGACTGTGTGACATAGATGCAAAAAAAGTAAATCAATCACGGAGATCATGTTAAATATGACAAATATTGACGTCTGATTTAAACAGGATAAACAACGACTAGACTGAGCAAGTGTGGTTATTACAGAGAGCGTCAGTATCGATGATTTTAATACGTACTTACCGAGAACGTACATGTATAAACAAATTGAAATATCCATTTTGTCTGATCATATATTACATACATGTATCAAAATAAAGCTAAATATATGGCATATGATAGTAAAACCGTGACGGTAAGACATTTGATCATGTATCATGTGCATATAACGATGAATATTCGTTATATAAGACGCTCCGATGCGCATTGTGAATGCCGGGTCGATTTTGAATTAAATACAACTGCGCGCGCTCGTCGGGATTACAGCGCGTTTGAAATATACATTCTAGACACGTTTTCTCGTGTTGTAAGGATTTTTTTTAGCCGCGTCACGAGAAAACCGAATTTTTGCCTTTGCGTAAACATAGGCGCAGTAACTGCGAAGCTGATCAGCGTCTTTGTTTTCGCTACACGGATAGTACCATTACATCTCAAGCAGCTAGCCTTTTTCTGTGGCTGTACAGGCCGTCTTCTGCCAGTTTCCTCGCGTCGCGGATCATATATACTAGACCGTGTACATTTAACACAGTATGGACACTTAAATCAATAACGATCTAACATCAGTTTTGCATATATCACCTTGGTAACCGAGAGTAAATAAATACCGAATACAAGTTGAAGTTTCTCTAAAAAGCTGCGATGTTTGTAAACGCTATTTTGAGTATTTTATTTTTTTTTATTCAGTTTTACGTCCCTTTCAAGATTATTTCAGCTCATATGAGACGGGCCAATCAGTGGGTAGGGCGGAAATGGGAGAACCCCGAGAAAGGTACAAGTAGGCAAAGATCAGGAAAAGGCGCAATCAGAAAAAGATTCCCACTCCAAAAACCGAGGTGGGAAAAAAACAAACTAACAATCAGGTACATATACCATGAAACAAATCGTAAGCCGAATGAGCAGCTATTTTCCCAATAGGTGGCCACTCAGTTACCTTAACTTAACTAAAAATATGAAAACATACATAAGGCGCCAACAGCACGAAACTTTTTTAAAACACCAAGACATAAAACAAAAGAACCACCACAGAAGTATCGACTTGGAACGATCAGTAACACAAAGTTACTGGTGGGCTTAAACCGGTTTTACATGGCCATAACCTCACCCTCAGCTTCTGCAGTGGTTCATAACATTTAGTTAGTTATTCGGTCCTCGTGGTGAATCTCTAACTAGTTAATGAATCATCAAGAACAAACAAATAAATCATGATAAACATCCTGATGAATCAAAAACCAGGACTCACAGACTGAGTAAGCTGCCCGACGATGGAGATCCCTGGGCGCCGAATAACCTACTAACTCCGGAGCAAAAGAAAAACACCAGTTGGACCCCGGTGGGCCAAGCAACAGACAAGAAGCTCCGGCCCCAACCAACTAAAATGAATAGCTTTATGTCGGGGCCATCATAGAGTCTGACGCCCGACCCACCGGCGTGCAATTAAAGAAGGCAGCATAGTTATCAACCATGATTGGGTTAAAAACTAAGCATGCAGACTGTCGCATAACATTCAAGTTATAACCTATACGTCTGTAACGTGTTATGATTTTTCTGAACTGAAAAGAAAAATCATTGATTGCAGACTCTAGCAAACCTAATAAGTTGCGAAATGTATACACCATAAGATGCACGACGAGGAACGTCACCGTCCAAAAAAGGAAAATTTACTATATCAAAATCAAAGTCATCGCGCTTATCATAAATTTTAGAGGAAACAAATCCATTTGCAACAGAAAGATGTAGATCTAAAAAGGGGGCTTCAGGATCTGAGATATTGGCTTTGTTCAACTGAAGTTCAGGTGGATAAATTTGATTGACCATACCTTCAAAATTAGGGTTGTCAATGTTCAAAAGGTCATCGAGGTACCTAGATGTGGAATTAAAAGCCTCGATAACATCAGCTTGATTATCATGGTTAAGAGAATCCATGAAATCTCTTTCGTAGCAGTATAAAAATAAATCAGCTACGAGAGGTGCGCAATTTGTACCCATCGGAATTCCAACAATTTGTCTGTATAACTTGGTCCCAAATCTAATATAAATATTATCAAGGAGATAGGATAAGGCGTCGCATACATTCTGACATGACCAAAGTGTATACCGACTTTGGTCAGAGGAAGTGAAAAAAGCCTTTCTGTCATTACATGCCAAATAAAGTGAACCATAGTTTTTTAATGCCCTTTTAAAACTACCTGACACACGCGCAAGCAGAACTTGGCTTGTCTCACATGTACATGTAGCCAGAGCGGGTCTCGAACCCACACCAGTCACAGCGGTGAGCTGATCGAGTGATTAAGAAACAGCGCTCTTAAACGCTCGGCCACGGGGGCCGCCTTGAGTATTTTTAGCGTATTTTATGACGTTTGTGTATTTCGGCAAAAGCCTTTGTCAGAAAAGACCCAGGTCACAAGAACCCTCGATAAAATGTTTTTCGTCTGATATGAAGATTTAGATGTCTTGGTAACTTCTACGTAACCGGAGGAGATTCTTGATATTGAATTATAGTTAAATCAAGGCAAGGAATGTTGGCTGGGACTTTAAATATAATTATGTTATAGGTTATAGTTCCTGGGTAATGATATTGAGCCATTATTTTCGAACCGATTATTATAATTCGTTTCTGTGTTTTTATAGATACATGTACATGTGTATACCACCAAATATAGGATTGACGTTTATGGCAAATTGTGTTTTCAAGTACAAATTGGGTCCCGACTGTCCGTTCTAATGCGCTGGTATGTTCTTATTACATGTTAGCCATCATGGTTGATTATGCGATATGATACTGGTTGTAGATCTGGGCGCGAAGAGAGTTGTATTTTTATTTCTATAATACTTATTTCTTTTCATTATTTTATAATGAATTTCTCCGCATTTTTATAGTGGCGCTGCGTGGAACTTCCATTTATATTTTTAAGTTAAGCCTCCCCCTCCCCCCGCCTGTAAGAGGGTGAAACCCCCCAAATAGTACGCGGGATTTAGACCCTTCTTAACGGGTATTTGGGATGCAGAGAGCTGGTACGCGGGATTCAACAAATACAGCAAATCGTAAGCGTATTCACAAATTTGTGCATTCTTAAAAGTTTTGTGGATGTTTCTCTAACCCTTTGTGTGGTCATATATTCTTCGCTCGCTTCGCTCGCTCGGTATTTAAATGATATAAATATTCTGCTGCAATCAGGACCGAGCACATACCCTTGGAACTAAGGTTATTGCGAACCTGACACTTTCTATTTGTTTGTTTGAATTGAGGCTTTATGCCCAGTAAACATCTGTGTTTATGTGTTGCCTCCATTTTAATTAAGGGACTTTTGTCCAACATTAAGATATCATGGCACTCATAAATGTGCTTCAAAAATAACCACCCAAGTAAATAAAGGTCATTGAAGATACTGTGTATATGTGTACAAGACACAAATAAGTGAATCCTCATATACGATACCCAAATCACTGAATTTTTCAAAATACAGAGAATTACAACTAGAAAAGGTGTGGATGGTAGTTTTGATTTTACATGTACATGTATGCAGATAGACACATGATAGCTCAGATATCAATGTTATTGCATTACTTGTTCTTACCGAGGTTATAAAAACAATAAACCCATTGAACTCTCTGCTGATTTGCCACTGAAAACGTGTGATAAAATGTTCTATTCCATATGTTTAGCGCACGTGTTAAAACATAGCAGTGCATATCTCAATTTAGATGGTATGTTTTCCACATATGCACAGACAATATATATGTGAAAGCACGTCGTCTTAATTGGCCTTAAGACTAAATGTATGAAAAATTCGACAAAACCATGATTCTAGGTTTACAAAACTTCATCACGTGAGTTCAAGCGTCGCGGTCAACGTAATTTACCTATATATGCAGGAATTAAAGGCACATTGTACAATGTTCACAAGGACGTTTCATACAGTGTACATGTAGCTTATTTTTAATTCAGTTTTACGTCCCTTTCAAGATTATTTCAGCTCATATGAGACAGGCCAATCAGTAGGTGGGGCGAAAACGGGAGAACCCCGAGAAAAACCACATGACACACCCGCAAGCAGAACTTGGCTTCTCTCACATGTGGCCAGAGCGGGGCTCGAACCCACACCAGACACAGCGGTGAGATGATCGAGTGATTAAGAAACAGCGCTCTTAACCGCTCGGCCACGGGGGCCGCCTGTTTCATAGCTTAGTTTTAAAGGATGTCATGAACATATTAGTGAATTAATCCTGTCAATCTCAAGATAGGCAGTCGCAAACTTCGAATTCCAAGTTAGTTACATGTAACAACACCCAGATACATAACAATACCCCGACGCCTTACTTATCCCCACCCGCAAGTCCGACCAATCCTTAACCTATTCCAACCCACAAGCCCCGACACAACCCCTTATTAATCCTCCAACCCATAAGCCTGACCCATCCCGTAACCTATAGCCATATATAAGCTCTTGACCCAACCCTAACCTATCCCCATCCAGAAGCCCGGACCTAACCCTAACCTATCCCCAACAACAAGCCCAGACCCAACCCTTACCTATCCCCAGCCACAACCGCCAACCAATATCCATCCCACTGAGAAGCCCTGGCCCAACCACTTACCTATCCCCAACCATAATTGGCGACGCATCCTATAAGCCCTTTCCTTTCCCTATGGCCCTGACCCCCAACCCAGATGTGCGGACCCTCACCGAGGAAACCGCTTAGTTGAAGCGAAGGCATAGCACCAACGCTCTTCGCTCAGGATAAGCCCGAGCGGAATGTCGTTCACCTTGTGCTGAACTAGAACCTTCTTCAGCATATTGCTGTTGTGCAATAGCGATACGCAGGCCTCGGATTTTAATCATTGGCACGGATATCACTTACAGCATGACTCCGAAGAAGGCAAAGTAACTGGTATAAAACCAAGTTAAACGCATATACATCGGGGCAAAAGTTAAGAATAAACCAAATATTTCTGTAATAAGGTATAATAAAATTTCATTATTTATAATGAAATTAGGCTATAGTAGATATCAGAGATGCGTTTTTGCTGTTTGTAAAATCTGAATTTATATTAAAATGCTTAAATGTATTTATATTTGAGACCATTATCGTAGGAAGCATTTTCTATGGGGTTATTCTAGAAGTTTCAAAAATTGAGTACTTTCCCTTGAAAGTGTATATTTTCATAGAATTATAATCTTTCTATAATGCAAAGAGGCCCAAATGACATGGCCGAGTGGTTAAAGACGCAAATAATTTGCCTAACTGTGATTGACAAACAGGGAACGTGCGTTCAAATCCCACGAACGTCGAAATGTATAACCTCTATTTTTTATAAAACTTATTTTGTTTTTATTTTAGTTTTTAGCTCACCTGAGCCGATGGCTCTATACGACTCTATACACCTTCCTCCACATTGACCCCTTTGGGGTTATATCATTTCATTGCCCATGTTCGTGCATTTCTATACGACACGAACACAATTCATACGAGAAAAAGGACATAACTAATGACCAACCCTAACCTATCCCCAACAACAAGCCCAGACCCAACCCTTACCTATCCCCAGCCACAGCCCCCAACCAATATCCATCCCACTGAGAAGCCCAGACCCAACCACTGTATAATATAATTTTCAGTCTGCAATTTTCCCTACGATATTAAGACTTCGTAGGTGATCGTGGGCTACGACATTTGTCATGGTATATGTTAACAATTCATATGGCCATCGTAAAATTTCTTGCCCTGGCTTTCGCCGACGGTCTAAATCAGAACTGTACGCAGATCGGAGGGAAATCGTACGGAAACCGTAGGGTGTCCGCTAACTTAAAGTGGAAATCGCACGGAGCCCGTGCGATGTCCGCAAGGAGTCCCTACGATTTCTGACTTCCCACTCCAAAAAAAACGAGACCGGAAAAAACTAAAACTAAATTGACAATTAGGTACTAAGAGAACATATCGTATAAACGTAGGGACATTGTAAGGTCTCTCTGCGAGAACCGTAAGAAAATGCAAAAATTGGCATCGTACGATCATCGCAAGCTAACCGTAGACTAAATGAAAATGACAATGACAATGACAATAGTTTATTGAGTAATTTAGGCCACCGGCCCACAATACAAACAAAAAAGCAATACATAAATATATTCTAATCGAGTACATGATATAACGCTCATACTCTGTTTCAGCAATAGATGCATCTCATAAATTCTTAACCACTAACAATACATATAAAATGTAGCTGAATTCATACATAATTCTTATAGCTCAAACCCTATTTCTGAGATTAAAAGCATGAAATATAAACATAGCAAGGTTTAATGTATTTTGATAATTATCATTAAACAAAGTATAAAAGGTTTCAGCGTTTCGTTCTCTATTTTCCAGTGATGGTATATATGTAATTCTGAGATTTTCGTAAACCGGACAAATCATGACAAAGTGGAATTCATCTTCCACCTGGTTATAATCACATAAAGTACAATCAATTTTCGTATGCTATATCGTCATGCCGACCTGTTTCTACTTTTAGTTTATGAACAGAGCATCTAAGTTTCGAAAGAGCTATTTGGTAATTTATTGGAAGATTAAATTTAAGATAATTTGCAGTTTGTAATGTTGGCATAATAAATCGATAGTGTCTGGCTTTATCCGACTCTAAAAGTTTTGCATGCCAGTCTTGCTTACTACAATCAACGATTCTTTGCTTGAAAGCCCTAATAAACATATTTATATCACCTACTTCTTCATTCATCCATACATACCCATAGCCATAAGAAAATAATAAATGTTTTACATTCGTTGCCCATGTATTTCTACCTACTTCGTCCAACCGCCTTAGCATTTTATAACATTTGTATGGAATCCTGTCTCTATTCATTCTTGTAAGTCTGAGCCAATATTTAATACATTTACAAAAATAATCTACATATAATGGGTATCGACCACATTCGCCACAGGCAAAAGCAGTTGTTGTACATACCGGCAATTTTAAGTATTTCTTACAAAAATTATTCTGAACGTTTTCAATAAAACTAGATTCTTGAAATCCCCAAATTTCTGCACCATATGTAAGAATCGGCTTGATCATAGAATCAAATAATTTAAAGAATTCGTGATATTCAAAATATCCAATTGCATTTTGTAGTTTTGACATTGTAATTATACCACGCTTAGCTTGAATAGATAAACCCTCCTTTGCAGATGACCAGATTATCTTGGGTGTAACAAATATTCCCATGTATTTATACTTTGATACAGTTTCAATCCGATGTCCATTAAAGTACCATTTTTCATTTTCTCTAAGGTAACCCCCATTACGAAAAACTATTATTTTTGTTTTTGACATATTAATTTTCATTCCCGTTCTGTTACAAAAACCTGCTATAACATCAAGCTGTGCTTGTAATGACCTCACATTATCGCTAACATTTGCCATATCATCTGCATATAAGATGGCTAAAATATCGGATCCATCAGCTGATATTTGTATACCCTGAATACCAGATAATTTTAATTCTTCGATTAGTTCATTTATAAAGAGGTTAAATAGTATTGGGCTAAGCTTACACCCTTGTCTTGTTCCTATATTACATTTGAAATTGTCCGTGCATTTACCATTTCCTAACTTAACACAACAGCAAAGATTTCCATACATTTTTATTAATAGTTTTAACTTTGTGTTACTGATCGTTCCAAGTCGATACTTCTGTAGTGGTTCTTTTTGTTTTATGTCTTGGTGTTTAAAATTTTTTGTGCTGTTGGCGCCTTATGTATGTTTTCATATTTTTAGTTAAGTTAAGGTAACTGAGTGGCCACCTATTGGGAAAATAGCTGCTCATTCGGCTTACGATATGTTTCATGGTATAAGTACCTGATTGTTAGTTTGGTTTTTTCCCACCTCGGTTTTTGGAGTGGGAGTCTTTTTCTGATTGCGCCTTTTCCTGATCTTTGCCTACTTGTACCTTTTTAGATACTTTCCATGTACACCTTTTCTTATTAAACAATTCATTAACTCAACATGATCAATATTATCGAACGCCTTGGAAAAATCAACAAACAAACAATAGAATCTCCCTCCCTTTTTGCTTAGATATTTTTGTCCCATTGACATCAAGGTAAACAAATTATCTACCGTAGAATATTCTCTTCTAAAACCTGCCTGAGATTCATCTATTTTTGAATACGGATTTGACCAGTTACTTAATCTTGTATATAACATTCCAGTTAAAATCTTGTTAAAAACATCTATCAATGATATGCCCCTGAAATTATTTGGATCTAAAAGAGAGCCAGATTTAAATATCGGACATAAAATACTTTCAGCCCAATTTTCCGGAAACCAGCTTAATTCAAAAATTTTATTAAACAATATAAGAAGTATGGTAGAAATTTTCTCCGATGTGCATTTTATCATCTCTGCAATTATACCATCAGGTCCACTTGATTTACCAAGTTTAAGATTTTTGATACTTAGCAGCAGTTCTGTCATTGTTAAAGGAGCATTGAAATATTCATTGTAATGACCGTCATCATTAAAATCGTGTAAATGTTCACTAAAATGCTCTGCCTGCTCACTGTATAGCAGAGTTTTAAAATGACTTACCCATGTACTACTATCTATTTCATTTGGTTGCTTAGGTTTATATCTAAATTTTTTAACATTTTTCCAAAACTTGTTATTGTCTGTTCTTGAATCAATCAATGCCTGTCTGTTCATTTTTTGATGTGCAATTCGCTTTGTTTTACAAACTTCTTTGAAGATTTTGCGTTTATTTTTATAATTTTGTAAATTGGTATTATTACCTTCCATTCTAAATGTGCGCAGCGCTTTATTTTTCTCTGCTTTTAATGTTTTACAATGTAACCTAGGCAAAAACGATTTTATCCCCTTTAGCCCGTGACTTTGCAATTTTAAATATGTCTTAAATAGCATAAGGGACCCAGAGCAAAAATTAAAGAGTATTAGGGACTTAAGGGGGAGGGGGTTACAACCTCCTGTAAATCATTTACTTACCTTTGCAAGGCGCTTCTCCCAATATTTACGTGTACGTATATAACCTGTCGAGTTTATTTTCTACTCTGCTGTATAGTCGTTTTGTTTTTTTGTTTTCCTGTTACTCCCATCAATCAATTTCTGATTATTCTTGGGAGGTGTACATTGTACACTCCGGCGTGTTTGCAGGATGAGCCTACATGCATGAGGATAGAACCTGTGTAGGGATCTTTAACCTGCACAGGGGATGACTGTCCCTGCACAGGGGGCCTCCAGTTAACGTCCCGATCCGAAGGACGGCGCACTGTATCATGTCATTCCTGCAAATGACACGAAGGGAAGCAAGTTCGGACCAACAAATTTTCCTCGCCGCCGGCGGGGATCGAACCCGGGACCTCTAGCACAAGAAGCCAGTGCGCTAACCACTCGGCTATCTCGCTTCCTTAGTCGGCGGCTTTTTGTTTCTGCTTTCAGGCTGGCATATAATCATCCAAAAGGAAGGCGAAGGTTTTTTTTTTTACATATGTGAAGACCTATTCCTAATTTTAATTTACTGTTCTGATTTATTCTACGTTCGGTTTAGAATATATCCAGTTGTGTCAATAACTTACGTGTTTTGCAAACCACCATTTATGACTCCAACAACAAGTTCCTCCGGCTCCTACATGTAACCATTACGAAAACATGTCCATGTAATATACAGAGATTTTTAAAGTTGTAAAAAATGAAAATTTTGAGTAGAAAAAAATTCCAATATTTTTTTCTTATTTTTGCTCAAAACAAGGTGGTTCTAACGAGTACCCACAATCTATGTTTTGGAGCAAAAATAAGAAAAACAGGTATACCCCTGTAAACCCCAGTTTTACTATATAAACATGATAAAAGTGGGGTTTAAGGGGGTATTCAATACACGGACATGTTTTCGTGATGTAATGGCAATTTTGATATGTTTCACAAAAAATCATGCTAACGGTTGCCATGGAAACCATGAAATTTTTCATAGTGCAAATAAGTTTGTCTTTGAGGAATAAACTTCTTTGCATTTCTTCGGTCCCAAGGAACGATATGGCACCCATGAAAAATTGTCCTGGGGTGCAAGGTAGGTCAAATTAGCTCACGGGGTATAGGCTGAGATGTGCTTGATTGTGCTGATAGACCGCCCGTGTGTATAAAATGTACTATTGGGTTATCTCCCCATTTTGCAATATGACGCTACACTTCTTGGAACCAAGAACAAATGTAAATCGATATGAGATGTACTAAGATTTAATTTAAGACAATTTTTGTTCTTGAAATCGATATATTATCTGATTCAACGGGTCAAACATAGAAGTCATGAATCTATCGTAAAATAAGTGATAGATGAGTAAAAATTGCATATTCATTAATATGCAAATCAGGTAATTTGCATATTAAAACATCATTCTGAAGCACAGTGTCTATCCTTTACTTTTTGATACTAATTTTATTAATGTAAGACGAGCGTATGCTGAGATAGGTTTGATTTTGTTGGTAAGCTGCATGTATGTATAAACTGTACTACTGGATTATCTCCCCATTTCGCAATATGACGCTACACTTCTTAGAAGTAAGGACAAATGTAAAAAGATGGAAGAGGTACCAAGGTTAAATTTAAGACACTTTCTATTCCTTAAAACGATAGTTTACCTGATTAAATGGGGTAAGACATCCGAGTCATCTATCGAACAATATGTGATAGATAAGTAAAATTTGCATATTCGTTAATATGCAAATCAGATAATTTGCATATTACAACATTATTCTGGAGCACAATTGCCTATCCTTTACTTTGATACTAACTCTATTAATTTAAGGCGAGCGTAGGCTGAGATATGCTTGATTGTGTTGGTAGACCGCCTGTATGTATAAAAATGTACTATTGGGTTATCTCTCCATTTTGCAATATGACGATACACTTCATGGAACCAAGAACAAATGAAAATCGATTGAAGATGCACTAAGCTTCCATTTAAGACAATTTGTGTTCTTTAAATTGACATATTAGCTGATTCAATGGGTAAAACATAGGAGTCATCTATAGTAAAATCAGTGATAGATGAGTAAAATTTGCATATTCATTAATATGCAAATTAGGCAATTTGCATAGTAAAACATCATTCTGAAGCACAATGTCTACCCTTTTCTTTGATACTAAATTTATTAATTTAAGACGAACGTAGGCTGAGATATGCTTGGTTTAGTTAATATACTGTCTGCATTCAAAATACGCTTGTTATAGAGTTATCTCCCCATTTTACAATATGACGCTACACTTTTTGGAACCAACAACAACCGGAATTCGTTAGAAGAGATAATAAGCTTTAATTTGAGACCAAGTTTGTCCTTTAGAATCATGGGTGTATTTTACCCCTCAGAAATCGGGGTCATCGTCCCAACTATTAGAGATAAACAAATGAGCCACCCAATGGGAAAACCAACAATCTGCATAGGATGAAACAAAGGCACAGATCAACCGCGAAGCTGATCAGCGCCTTTGTTTTCGCTACTCGGATAGTAGAATTTCTCCTCTACTTATCTCCAAAATTTCAAGCTTTTAGCCTGCTTCTGTAGCTGTACAGTCCGGTTTGTGCCAGAACTGTTCGGAAACCACATTGTTGGTTTTCCCACGAGACGGCTCAAATGTAGCCAATGCTATCATTATAACGTCTTTATATAGTATGGCGCGACTGGTGCGCATATAATTTTTTATACCCGCTTTCTATCACTCCCAAAGCGGGGGGTCAAATCGCTATTGGCACTGCACATTGTTGCACATAAGCGATTCAGTAATTCGCCATTCAATGTCTAATGGTTCTATCCCATCATCTCAAGTAATTGCGCAAACATTTTTAAAGAACAGTACATAACAATGAAGATTAATTCCATTACATGTATTTCTGAATGAATAGATCTAAGTTCTTAGTGGTGACGTTGTTTCCATTTCAAACTTCCTTGTCGGATCGAACGATTGTTTTCGTCGATAGAAGTAGAATATTAGTCCTACTACTAATAACACAATAACTGCTGTAACTATCACAGATACTACTATTGCTATGTTGACATCCTTCTGGGTGATATTGTCTTCGTCTGAAAAAAGAAGGAAATAATCGAGATGGCATATTTACATGCATTTTTTAAAACACTGCAAAGGAATACAGCAAAATGTAACTTTTCTTGGAGTTATTTTATACCAAACTTTAGGTATCCACAACATGGTTTTCCATAGGATGCTTCGAGTCTAGAACCATCACAAAGCGAATGTCATTTTGTGTCGGTAATGTTCTAACCCTACAACTGCATCTTATAAGTACACTTTAATTGCATGGTACTCCCCAATACCGGCTTTTCAGTTATTCAGAATGTTCAAAACCTCATGCCACGTGGTGGATGAATCTCCTTAACAATGTTTAAATTATTTTAATGCCGTTTAGAAATGTGTCTTTGATTTAGACTTCTCGTGTTAATTTTTGAAATTGCAGTGCAATAGTCTTGCTTTCGATGCCGGTTTAAAAAGGGCTACTGATGAGGGTTCATTATCCGAAATTGCTCAATATAGACCATACTATCTCCCTTTGAATCCTTTATTGCTTCTAAAGGATAAAACCATTATACATGTATTTTATTTGTAGGGCTGAAGCAACAGTCATACATTATATAAGTGAATCAAAACGAAAACAAAAGTAAACTAACCACGAGTTCTTGTTTCTACTATGTTTGTGTATCTCGAACCATCTCTATTCGTCACTTTTATCCTCATCTTTACGGCTGTTCCTGGTTTAACATGGCTCAACTTGAACTCAGTGCCGTCTCGCTGTAACATCACCTTCAACAGAGACAAGACGGGAATCATTATTAAAGCCTAGGTTACAATTGCCCCGATCATCGTACGATTTTTCGGTCTGCGATTTTCTCTACGATTTTTAGACATCGTAGGAGATCATGGGCGTATGTGTTAACAATTCATACGGGCATCTTGCGATTTTTTGATCTGCCATTTGTTGACGTTCTCATACAAAAACGCAAGGCGATCGTACGGCAGTCGTATGTCTCCGCAGATAGTACGTAGATATCGTACGGATCCCGTGCGTTGTCCGTACGGAGTCCCTATACGTTTTGATACAAAACGCAAGGAGGCCGCACGGTAGTCGTAGGGTCTCCGCAGACTGTTAGTGGATATCGTACGGAGTCCCTTAGACTTCTGACTGATGCCTTGGTTACATTTGGCCTACGATTAGCCTGCGATGATCGTACGATGCCATTTTTTTGGCATTTTCGTGCGGCCTCCGCAGGGTGACCTTACGATGTCCCTACGATTCTACGACTTCCTACGATCTCCGTAGCCTCTACGATCTTGTAATAGTCTGCACTATTACACATTTTAAAATCGTAAGACCGTAGACCGTAGACACGTCGTAGGGCATCATACGGGCACCGTACGGATACCCTGCGATAATCGAGCGGTCACCGCACGATTTTTTTATGATAATTTGGGAACAAAAATCGTACAGTGATCGTAGGGAGGCCGCAAGGGGTCACGCCTAGTAGGTTACATTTGCCCCGATCATTGTACGATTTTTCGGTCCGCGATTTCCCTACGATTTTTTAAAAATCGAATGTGATCATGGGCTACGACGTAGGTGTTTACAATTTCATACGGGCATCGTTCGATTTCTTGTTCTAGCCTTCTTCGATGTCCTGAGTCGGAACTGTTTGGAGATCGTAGGGAAATCAAAGGGTCTACGCACACTTTAAGTTGAAATCATACGGAGCCCATGCGATGGCCGTGTGGAGTCCTTACGATTTCTTGCGGTCTCCCTACGATAGCCGTACGATGTTAGGTGTCCGTACGATTTTAATAAACTTGTGATATAACCGTACGGATGCCGCACAATCACCCTAAAGGTCTACGATTATCTTATTATTTTAGTCCCCAAATTATCATAAAACCGTGCGGTGACCGCACGATCATCGCAGGGTTTCCGTAAGGCGCCCGTACGATGATCTACCTACGACGTGTCTACGGGCTACGGTCTTACGATTTTTAAAATTTGTAAAAGTGCAGACTACTGCAAAATCGTAGAGGCTACGGAGATCGTAGGAAGCCGTAGGAAGCCGTAGGAAGTCGTAGGAAGCCGTAGGAAGCCGTATAATCGTAGGGGCATCGTAGGGTCACCCTGCGGAGACCGCACGAAAATGCAAAAAATGGCATCGTACGATCATCGCAAGTTAATCGTAGGGCAAATGTAACCTAGGCTTAAGCAGCTGATAGTTGCCTATATTACGATATTGTATACGCAGGTCGATCACTAGTACCTAATACAAATCCTCCTCTAACCCCGTAACAAAAACGTTTATCTGCGAACCAGTAACAGCGGAAAAATTAAGAACTTATTAACAATCAAATCTTCTTGAAATGTCCCACCTACATGTACATGTAACTCCCAGGGGCCAGTTGTTCAAAATTAACGATGCCGTGAGTTAAAGATTCGTTAAAATTTCAAGCATGAATATTACAAATACACAGTTATTTTTTGTTGAAAAAATGTGAGAATCCTTTGCATTGCATTACTTAACGAGTTGAGGTTTTAACGATGACGTTAGGCTAGTTTTGAACAACTGGCCCCAGAATTTTTTTTCGAGTTTTCGATGAACACGTTCAAGAAATTATAAAATTATTCAAAGTCCTTCGAATCTTACATGTAGCTGCAAGCAATTTTGTTTTCATTTGACGAAGACACAAGGCATATAAAGTGTAATTTTGTATACATATAATAATTACTAACATCAATGATTGCATCTTTGTGAGCAGAAATAAGTAATACTCATTAGTGTACTTGTACAGAGGTACGTAGTAACTGCCCTTAAAAGTCTGCCATATACATACATGTACTATACGTACCTCATGCCACGTGGTAGATGAATCTCCTGCCAGTCTATACTGTAGATGGTATGTCTCTATCTGGACTGGTGGCAGTTCTGGGGATCTGTATTCTATGGTAACTGAGTCGGTATCAGTATCTAGAATTCCTAACGATGGCACAGCAGGGCCATCTGAAATAATGAACATTTAATTAAACTCACGTTTAAATATTTTCTCGTCACCAGTCTATAAAAATCTTGCAGCACCTACGTTTTCACCAATATATAAGATCATGACAAACCTTTTTTTTTGTTTTTGACAAATGGGGGATATGAGGACTGAACAAACTTATAGTATGGACCATTATGAAGCTGAGGGTGGGGGGGGGGGTACACAATAAACCTGTATATGACCCAAGTTGATATACCACTGGTCATTCGAATGCGTTACATCTACTATTGCTTTCATTGTTTCTTGTTTTGGTGCCTGTTTCAGAAGTGCTTCTATCTAATATTTGTATAAATACACGTATGTTAAGTTTGGGAAAATTTATGATCACCTTTTGGGAAAGAACAGTTTACACGGATGGCCGCTTATTCTCATTGTTTCAGTAATTATATAGTTAGTTACATGTAGTAATTTACGACCTTGTTTTTGTTGCTTGACTTTGGCCCTGTCTACGCCTGTTCCCGACCTAACCTATGCAAAGTAATGTTAGATGCTATTGTGTTTATTTTCATACATACCACTAACGATTAAGTCGATACGTTTTTCTACACTATGCCCTTCCTTGTTTGAAGCAACGCATTTATAAGTCCCACTATGTGACGTTTTTGACACTCTTGGAATAGAGTATGACGCGGCATTTCTGAAATGTTTATGTAGGCGTCATACCTAGCCGATGTTAACACGCGATGGACACACGATTATGAAATTTTTCAAATTCGGCGGGGATCGTGAAGACATCGGGCTATTCGTGAGTGCATCGTTACCCATCGTATGTCCATCGGGAGATTTTTTAAGCCTTCGGCAGTACCATCGCGTGCGGCATCAAAATCTTTGACATGCCAAAAAATTACAGGAAGGACACACGATGGTTCAATTTCGTGTTGAGTTCGCGAGTACATCTTGGCCATCGTAAAGCCATCGTGAGGCCATCTTCTCACATCGGGACTACATCGTACTTGTGTCGTGTGGTCATCGGCACCATCGGCTAGGTTTTGCTACACGATGACACTACGAGGGACACACGATGCTGCCCGATAGTGTTACGAAGGCAACACGACATCGGGTAGCCTTCGCAACGCCATCGTATAAGCATCGTATTTGAAAAATCTAGAACACGATGGCACTAAGATGGAAACACGATATTAACCAAAACTGTTATAATACTTCCCCGGATAACGTGGACATACAAAACAAAAACAATTAGCACCCACACAACATTTTCTCAGAAGCCTCAAGTGGAATACTGATAAATCATGGCGTATTTCGATGAAAAAAAAAATTGGAAAAAGAAGGTACAAGTAGGCAAAGACCAGGAACAGGCGCAATCAGAAAAAGATTCCTACTCCAAAAACCGAGGTGGGAAAAAACCAAACTAACTTATACATGTACCATGAAACATATCGTAAGCCGAATGAGCAGCTATTTTCCCAATAGGTGGCCATTCAGTTACCTTAACTTAACTAAAACTATGAAGACACACATAAGGCGCCAACAGCACAAAAAAAATTAAACACGAAGACATAAAACAAAAAGAACCACCACAGAATTATCGCCTTGGAACGATCAGTAACACAAAGTTACTGGCGGGCTTAACCCGGTTTCACAGGCGCCTAACCTCACCCTCAGCTTCTGCAGTGGTTCATAACATTTAATAGTTAGTTCTTCGGTCCTCGTGGTGAATCTCTAACTAGTCAATGAATCATCAAGAACAAACAAATAAATCATGATAAACATCCCGATAGCACTGCTGCTATACACCAAGCTGGTGCATGACAAAAAAAAACTCCTGCAGGAGCAACATCATCTCTTACAGGTACATGTATTTGGCTTGTTCATTACTCTGTCTTTAAAGCAGCGCCCGTTTTTCTTCTAACAGACAAACCCATTGCAGAGTTCGACAAACGAGCGTTTAAACAAGAACAGTTTTGTGCCAGTTTCATGTGAAAGATGGATTTAAAGTACTAGAAAACTGTCACCATGAAGCTTGAACAGTGTTGTAAAGTTACTGATATTAATTAAATTTTTATTACTATATGGACGTCAACAACGAAAGCATACAAAAATGCTTTCTCAAAAGAAACCATGTTTGCACGCAAATGAGACTGGGGCTCGTTCAACCACCAGCCTACAGTATATGTAGGTACCGTGTATTTTATGGAGACATGGACTGCAGTGGAACTGCGGAGTTGAGCAGAAAACTATATCAAAACAAAACAGATAAAACGTTATTTTGGAGATGACTTTAATGTCTTAGCACATCATTCATGTACATTTTGGTAGATCCTTATCTTAGATAATCTGTTTGATCATGGTATGGCTATGATTGTAATGGCTATGATTCAAATTAACACCCATATCGGAAAGTTTCTTTGTATTAAAAAAAAAAAAAAGTAGTTCCTGTGCCACTCGCAACATTCCCTCCAGGGTTCCACTTCAAGAATCCACTCCAATACGACAGCCTAAGACCACTCCAAGACTCCAAGCCTTGGCTCCAACCCATAAATAAAAATTAAAACTTGAGATCCTTTAAGAGCAGCTAGCACATTAATGAGAAAGGGGATGGGCCATGCCGCGGTTTCGACTGTTAAAGTCTCGTCAGTGACGCTTTAGGTATGGCAACATGGAGCCAAAGAGAATTACTGAAATTTTGCAACTTTCAACAGGGTTGTCGATACAAAGACTAATATTATCTAAATGGGGCCAAACATATTAAACATTTATAAGAAAATGAATCTTAACCGATAATAAATTCCTGATTCACGTGATGCCTTCGGGACACAATCGGGAATACATTTAACACTTAACACGATGTCGTCAGGCCATCGTGAAGCCATCGTGAGGCCTTCGTGTATCATTCGCAACAACATCGTATGCAAAACTGCCAGTTCCTCTATCTTCGCGAGTCCTTCGGGTATAATCGTGAGCTATTCGTGTGTCCATCGTGTGTCCATCGTGTTGCAATCGGCAGGCTTCGTGTATGCGTCGGCTCAATATTGGCTTTTTACCAAATTCGTGAAGAAAATCGCGCGAAATTGAAAATTTCATATTCGTGTGGCCATCGTGTGTCAAAATCGGCTAGGTATGACGCCACCTTTAAAGACAAAGTGGCAAAGTGTTTTTCTTTAATTTTGGATCAATAACATAATTTGAAAGTACCGTTTCTGAATAATAATTATATCACTCCCGGTTCGAATTATTCATTTTTATTTGCGTTATGGAGGTTAAACACATTTTATACATTATACAGTCTGTATAGCAAAAGGGTCGAAAACCAGTTCCATGCAATAATGTACAACAATATTCCAGATTAAGGCCTGTACTTTACATCTGGAAGAAGACGACGGCGACGAAACAGAAGAAGAAGAAGAAGAAGAAGTGTTTGTACTTTTATATTCTATCTGCAAAAACTGTAATTGTTGAATGTTAGCGGCTAGTGAGTGTACGAGTACCTGGTGCCAACCGAATGTTGACGCTAACTATACTAGCGACATCCTTTAAATAACCTTAGCATTGTCCATGCACTCACCTTTTCATTGTCCCATTGGCGACCATGAGCGGTACGTTCGACCCCTCCTTGTACCAAGTGAATGTTGAAGGTGGTTTACTCCAGGCACTACATAGTAACGTCACGTCCTCCTCTTCTGATACCCGCAGTTCGGTATCGTAGGGGTCCAATATTATTGGTGGATCTAAAACGCAATAAATAAAAAAATAAAACTAAGATCCTTTAAGAGCAATGAACATATTAATGAGAAAGGGGTGGGTCATACCACGGTTTCCCACATTTAGTCTCTACATAAGAGCCAATCTATCAAATACTTTGTCAATTATTATCCGTGTTCTTATTTTCTGATGCCGGATAAAGTAACTTAAGGACAAGAATTCTGTTAATGTCGAACATCAGGAAAACATGTCCGTGACATGTATACCCCCTTGAACCCCACTTTTATATAGTAAAACTGGGGTTTGCAGGGGTATACCTATTTTTCTTATTTTTGCTCCAAAACATAGATTGTGGTACTCGTTAGAACCGCCTCAGCCTATATAAAAGTGGGGTTTAAGGGGGTATTCATTGCACGGACATGTTTTCCTGATGAAAAGCCATAACAGAAAGTATAGTAGCATGAATAAACATCAGACGGCAAACTATTTTCCAAGATTGCCATTGGGCTAGCATCAATCATAGCCACGGATGGTTGTGGGTGTTATTTTTTTTTTCAATCACTGGTGTACCAGTCCTCAGCCTTAGCCTACTGTACGTTTCCATTTTGAAATACCAGCAATTCGGTCATGTGCAAACACAGAAAAAGTAAAGATGCCGAAAACGGTGACAACTTACAATTAATATCTAACACAACGCTATCATCGAATGTTTTATGCCAGTTTTCGGCAGGGCTTGTCTCACACAAGATACTCTGTCCGTCCATATACCGGTCTACTTCCAGAGTAAGATTCTCTGACACATAGACGGCATTATACTCTCCAGGGGTGCTGATCCACATGTCAGTTTTATTTAGTCGCCTTTTATGCCACTGAAATCAAGAAAAGCATATTGTTCAATTTAGATATTATTACTAGGGCAACGTACATGCATCATGAAGTGTTTCTTCCTTTTTGAAAATGTACATATTGTAAAGAATTCGAATGTTTAAACAATTTCACTGTCAGGAAATGTGAAGCAAACCTTTTCTTTTCCTCATTTTCTCTGTACGAGGTACCAGGAAGCTTGCGATGATTTTGACGCAAGCCATCCGTTTTATTATTTGCACATGTATTCAATGTTTGTTCATTTGTACATTTCCACAGTTCTGAAAACATTAGCTTTTGTACTGTAGTTTAGATATGTTTTAAGGTAATAATTGCGTTTTTTTCTCATGTTCATGATCGATCACTAGACTGGTTCCCGTCGTATGTGTTTTGTTAAATCTATCAAAATACTTATGTTTACATTTTACAGCTCCGTTTCATTAGTTTAATACATACCGATTTGTTTCATAAGTAATGGCATAGCAGTCCTCGTACATGAAGCTTGGCAAATGTTTATTGGGTGTTTGCAAATTTGAACGGATTTTGCTAAGTCAACCCTTATACATAGAATTATTCACTGATTGTAACAATTTCGATTTTGATCGATTTATAAATAGATAATAACACATCAAATATGATTAACGAAATAACATAACGTCTGTGACACAAATATCAATGTTAACATTGATTTCTAACATTACAGGACAGTTTGAACTAAAATTTATTATTCCAATAAAAGGACAGAGCGTCCATGAGACTACACCTTACATAATATTTGGTCTACCCTATGTACAGTCGGGGTCATATAAGCTTGAAATCTTGCATCCTACTAGACTACCTTACCTTGTTTGGACTGTCGTTTCGCCATTTTGTGTCCCAGTACCTTTTCGAGCGGCTTTCTTTGGATCAAATATTATATTCAACTGTTTGACCAGTGTTATTTGTAAAAACAAACGGTTGTATGTGTAAGTATGTATCAAACGCTGAATGATTGTATAATTTGGTGTACCACGGCTATTTGGGTGCAATATTTCAAGCTTCAATAAAGTTGAATATACCAAATATTATGTTAGGTGTAGTATACTGGGTGATATGCCAATTTAACGATATAATCTGTTTTGGGTTTAAACTTTCTTGAAGAGTATGAAATCAATGTTAAAGTTGATATTTGTATCCCTGAAGTTATGATATTTTGCTTGTCATTTTAATGTGTGACTATTGATAAATCAATCGATAAAAATCTAAAATGTTACAATCAGTAGATAGTTTTATGTATTAAGTTTGACATAACGAAATCCGTTCAATTCTGCAAACACCCAATAAAATTTGGCCAAGGTTTAAGTACGAGTACTGCTATGCCATTACTTATGAAACAAATCGGTATGTACAAAACTTATGAAACGGAGCTGTACATTATCAGTCAATTATGTGTCTCTATTGCTAATTTTCTGAATATCTGACATTAAACCCGACTTAACTGAGTTTTGGAACAGCCTTAAAGCCATAATTTGCTCTACGCCAAAACAAGTAAACCAAAAGCGTCACTGGCTGGCAATAATGTCGTTCTGCTCAATGGCGTGGCTTACAGTAACTTGACTTCTTAAATGCCGTCATAAATTTCCACAAAACAGTGAAAAAAAAATACCAGACTAGTTAGAAAATCAATTTGTTTGTTTTTTATCGGCGCATCAGAAAAAAAGCTTGCACGACGGAGTAACATGCTGTTTAAATGGTCGTTTGTTTATTTCATACCAGTTCTTTGGTCAGAGTGGCATTCGACCACTTGATGGTGTGGTTATTAGGAACACTGGTTAGATCTGTAGAGCATGTGAGGGTCAGAGTGGCCGGTCCGTCAGCGTATACTGCCCTGTTTCCACTAATGGTTACTTTAGAAGGTCCAACTGAAAATTGAGCATTAGAAAACAATGTCTGTATTTTTCGAAAACAATCAGCTGAGCTGATCAGCTGAGTGTGCAGTTACTGCAAAACTGATCAGCGCCTTTGTTTTCGCTAAACGAAAAGTAAAATTCGTGTTCTACTTAAATCCAAATTTTCACTGTTCTAGCCTTTTTCTGTAAGTGTACAGACCGGTTTGTGTTGGAACTTGTATGTAAAGACAGATTCTTGATTTTCTAACGCGTAGGCTCGAATTTAAGATTTTCATTCCCGCCGCGTCTTTGCTTTCACATAATTTTGTAAAAAATCCGATTCAGAATGATGAGGCTCGTTTCATGTTTCGAATTGATGAAATCTTAATAAATAAAACATGAAAATGCAAGTTAAGTGCCGGTCCCACTCGTACGATTGTCTAAATATACGTTTATTGATAAGACTGCGTATGCAAATTTTGTAAAATGTTTTCCTACGTGTTTCTACTTTCTTAATTTGTATATCGGGGTCAACGAAAAGAAATCCAAATTGATATCAAGACAATCGTATAGCGATCGTAAGCGATCTCATGCGCAATGGAACTGCGAGATTAGCACCATTGGCTTCTGATAAAACTGTAAATTAGCCCAACCCATTCGTTTTTCTTATTCCCATCGCATTCTTTTTTGTCACATTGTCTTGCCAATCAGCCCCTTTGTGTATCGTGCATTTTGACTTACATTGTACGTGGAGATTCATTTCCCGTTTGCGCGGACGATCAAACATCTCATGACTAACAGTCACCATAATTTTCTTCATGTTATCTTCTCGGGTGATGTTCTTCATTGTCAATATCTGCTTTGTGGATACTGTTTCATCACTCTGTATCGCTTTGTACTCCATTCGATTTAGTATAAACCGGTCAGACGTTATGGGCTGGCCGTCGTATGACCATGTATAGGCTGGTGGGGGTCTTCCTCTTTCTACGATACAAGAAAAGTCTCTACTCACGCCTGCCTTCTCGGAACCGCCGCCAGTATAAGAAAAGACTGTTGGTTTCACTGTAAATAAATGGGCAAAGTTAAACTGAAGATTACTTTGTGTGGTTGTTATGTTTCTTGATTTCCAGGTAAACTGCTCCGGCATTCTGGGACTTCAACACAAAATTTCAAATGTCCTCAATTTACGAATGTTCCGCATGCATTCCCCAATAGGTGTTCCGTATCTGTCCGTCCTATCCGTAACGATTCGTATCTCATCCGTAACGTCTGTGAGGCGACTAAGTAGGAAAAGCGCTTAAATAGAGAAAAACCGTCCAGGTGAAGATAGAAAATTGCGCTTATCTCGGAAATTCGTTCACTGCGCTTAAGTAGGAAACGCTATCTAGAATACTCCAATGTTTCATATGAGCCACGTCATGAGAATATTGACTTTTGCATATGCGACAATAATAGCGTAAATCAGCTAAGCAGCTGATCAATGAATGTGTTAGAGCTGAGCTACATGATGCAACAAGTTGTATCTAACTTGATACATCCAACTCTTGCTTAATCAAACTTGTAGAGCTACACGATATAGCATGCTATATCAAACTTGTACTTTCCTTATCAGAAATTCATGACATTTCCCAACAAAATCAATGTAATGAAAGAAAAATAATAATCAGACTGCACAGGTGCACAAGCATATATTTGCTTTTGCCGTTCTCAGGAGAAAACAAATAATTTTTCATCATTAAATTAACATGGCTATTATGATTATGAGCCGCATCATAAAACCATTTGCGAGAGCAAATACGCAGATCGGCTGCACAGGACCTACATGCCTGATCAGGACCTTTGCGTTTGCTCCAGTCCTGCTTCTATCTGAATGTTTGCTCCCAGACCCTATTCCCTGCAATTTTATTGGCTACAAATCAGTGAGTCATTGAGATAACGAAAAAGTTGCATCTAGCAAGGTGGATGGAATAGGACATGTTCTATCTTAAAAAAAAAAACAATTGATGAAGCTTGAAAAGGTTGCATACAACATGGACTACACGGTATATCTTGATATATATTTCATGCTAGATACAGCAAAAGTTGCATCGTCTAGCCCTGGCTTTACAGTACAAAAATAGAAGGTCTACAGCCCCTCTGTTTGCTCAACCCATATTATCAAGTGCTCAGTCAATTTCTGTGGCTGTGCAACCTATTTTATGTATAACTTGACCGAATACCAGGAATTCATCTTTATGCTCGCGACTTAAATCAAAATAATAGTCTTGTTATCAGCATCTTTGCGATAATGCAGCAAATGTGTTGCTCCCGTTCAGTCATATATATATTTTTTTCGTTCACAGACATAACCACATGGCTATCTTCTATGACTGCCTTGCGATCAAAATCTAAACTCGTTCAGCCTCTATAATGACCCTTGCATCAATTATTGCCCGATTTGTTCTCTAAAAAGGTCCTGATGGGTATTTTAAGTTCTTGCAATTGGTTGTCTATAAAATGCTGGCAACTGTTTCGTCGAACTGTTTTATATTATAGCAATTATAGATAAATATGTCAAAACAAACACACATGCCAAACATCTATCATATAGAATGTCTGTTCATCTACCCATGCAGTCTGGTCAAACTCGTCGATAAACTGCATGGTTGTAAACATAGTTCGCTAACGCCGTGGTTTGATGACTAAGATATGACTCAATTAGCCGCTGTCATTTTGTTTGTTTGTGTTCAACAATTGAATAATAACCCACTTAACATTTTGGCCGGAACTTAAGTTTCATGAATAGTACCATATTATCATGAATGCCTAAATAAATATCTAGCATTTGTTGGGGGGGGGGGGGTGCAGCTCGAGAAATAATATCATTTTCATTGTCCGTCCTGGCCCGTGGTAACAAGTGGTTTATATGTAATCAAATCATGTGTGCTATGAAGAAATGAATTAACAGCCTAATGCTGCGTTTTCACGATGTTCACGGCGGCCACGGCAGTTCCGTTTGCTCGAAACGAAGCGTGCCGTGGAATTTTGGTCATATATATTTCATTTCTGATTTCAAGATCTATTACGTCTTGTTGTTTTCTTACGTTGTATTACGATATCCGTAACAAGCCGTGGCAGTATGAGCGTTTACACTATGTTCCCGGCGGTCACGGCAGCCACGTTTCAGACCACCGTGATCAAAATGGGATAAACGTGTGGCAACACAGGGGAACGGGATAGGCAAACGTAGCTGGAAGTAGTATCGTCTGAAAAAGCGATTGTCCCCCAGAATGTCCCAGTGCCGAAAATTGACGTTGTAGTATAACAAAACGCAATTTTGGAGACACTTATGAACATGTTACATCAATCAAGTGGCGATGAAAACATTATATAAAAATACGTTTTCTTTGCTGAACACGGCGATGTAAGTTTTGTTATTGTAGGCCGCAACATTCTCTTAATGTTTAGAAATGCAATTGTCTCCCAAAATGTCCCACTCACGTTTTTTTTTTTTTTTTACCATTGTGACCTCATATCTAATCGGTGTATCTAATATGTCCAGGACCTTTAAATCTACTAGGAAGTACGACATGACTTTGACCACTTTGATCATTGCTTACTTTTTATGAACCATCTTGTATTTTCTCTTTATTCGCGTTGGACAGGATGTTAACTGACACATGTTTACATGTTTGATTTACAGTGACACTGTCCAGGACCTTTAAATCTACTAGGAAGTACGATATGACCGAAATAACCTGCAGAGCAACGAATTCCAATCCAAGCAACAAACTTGGAAGCTATGAAGTCGGGGATACATCAACGTTATACTTTACTCGTAAGTAACCCGTAAAACGCCTACAGAGTATCCTATAATGGCAGAATCAATAAGGACCCAGAATATACACAGAAGGATTTAAGAGCCATAAAACCTTGTCATAGGAAAAGATAAAGGATAGTTCAGCGTCTAATAGTGCCTTTGTGTAGGCCCCATAAAAGTTATTAAATTTCAAAATTTTGACAATGCTAATGTTTTCTTAAAAGGACATGTTTGGGACGCAATAACACCACTTCGCCTTTGTCTATCTTTTGAATAATTTGGTTGTGTATTGAAATAATGTTTACAGTCTCTCTTATAATTTAGCATATTAAGACTGTAAGAATTTGATCTGCAGCTGGACGCTGATCCGCGGAGCTACTTATGGACGGATCACCCGAGTATCGTAGGCTGTTTAACAGCTATGAATTCATATGCCTTCCCAAGAAAGTGGTCGTAGTTGTTCATTTTTGGAAAATGATAGGCGACGGATGACAATAGTGAGCCCTACGACACAGATGGGCTAAACATGGCTGGTGTAACAATTTGTAACTGCCTTAGACTGAGTAATAAACACATTTTCCCAGTCCGATGTTCACTTCATGTGTGTTGTTGTTTGATAAAATGAAACACTGCCATGGAATGAGTTTTTCTACCTGTGACATTTTATACATCGTGATGAAATATGATCACTATTGGCGGCAAAATGCTTATATAATATGCTTATTAATTAATACATCAACATTCTTATATAATACGCTTCTTAATTAGTACATAAACACCTTAATTTTGAATAATTAACACGCAGTTTTTATCCAAGTGTGACATATTGTTTTCATTAATCTTCTCTAAATATTTAGAAGCAGTATAGCTCTCCTGAGCAGTGTTTCATTATGAAACTTCGTACTAAACTCTTCTTTTCAGGTTTTTACCTCACCACACGCATTGAAGGCAAAATATTATATCGTGTGATTAAATGCTGTAATTCGGGTAAAAAAAAGTGTCGCATCACTAAAGCAGAATAATTTAATTTTTCTTTCCATGATCCTTTGCGCAGTTTTAAGAATGTTGCCATGTGTTTAGGTTTATTAATACCAATACAACGACAACTGTAAAGAGCTAAAAAAGAGTTATCGTTCTTGGCGTGCGTAATGTTTATAGGTTGCACTACTATAAATATTTACTCATTGCGCAAGCGCCGTCCCTTTTGTGGAGAGTATTCTGTCACACTATGATTTTTTTGGCTTCTGATTATTGTTACATGTACTGCTAAGCGTGAAATGTTCATAGGGTCTAGATGATTTTTTGTGGGCATATCTCTAGCCACTGCTATTTAAAACGCTGGATGTATCATCTGATTATAAGCCTTTCGCATAAAATACCATGAACTACTTTCTGTTTCATCAAAATGCATAATTAATTGATAGAAAAAAACAAGAAAAATGGAAAAATGAAAACGATCAAAAATAGTATTAATCGTACAGACGTTGTAACTTGGCGACTCATCTAGAAGACATCGTAGTGCTGGTTTGTGCTTCGTATCTCATCTATTATTTATCATGATTCCTGAAAAGGGGAAATCTTATCAAATGTATAAGTCGATAGGTCTTTCCACACTTTTGGCTGCTTTCAGTACTTTTCCTCACCTTCATTTTTTTTATTTTTTTTTTCAAGATGTTTTCATTCTAAGTACATTTTCGGAGATATACGTACTAGACAAAAATGTTCAAAAACATAAAATTCTATTTTCTACAAAAAATATCAGAAAATCATAGTTCGTTTTTCAAAACCACAAAGAATGACGCATTGTGGTGCTACTGACCTTTTGTATGGCAGGTCCTAATTTAGCCATCTTACAAAATAAATATGGTTGTTAGAAGAAATAAAGTAGATAAAATGTCAAAGGCCTAATTGAAAAAAAATAGCATTTAATTTAGATTAAAATAAACCGTCACAACACCGTACATCGCAAACCACCACTACGCCGTACATCAGGTTTGGGGTCAATTATTTTGAAAAGTAATGAATTAAATTACTGAAAGCTGGGCTGTAGGTTATATAGTTCCTATTTTCAAAGGGGGAGATTCAAAATCAGCACAAAATTACCGCGGAATTACATTAAACAGCATATTGGCTAAAATTTACTCTCAAATTATCTTGAACAGACTAACAAAGTGGACAACAAAGTATGATAAAATATCAAATTGCCAATTCGGATACCAAAAAGGAAAAAGTACAGTAGACTGCATATTCATCTTAAATTCAATCATTGCTAAAACACTAAGTTCAGAACAAAAACTTTATACAGTATTCATTGATCACGAGAAATGCTACGACAAAATAAATCGTCAGTTTCTTTGGCAGAAACTAATAATAGGAAATATAAGCGCTAAAATCATTCAAGCAATCAAAGCCATGTATTCGTCAGTAAAATCAGTTATAAAATATAACAAACAAATAACAAACACAATAGAATCCCATCTTGGCGTTAAACAAGGTGATCCTAGCTCTTCTTTACTTTTCACATTATTTGTAAACGATATTTTAACAAATATTAATGCAAACCTTGAAGGAATATTTACGATGAACGAACTTAAAGTTTTTCTCATAGCCTATGCTGATGACCAAGTTTTATTTTCAATGTCACCAACTTCACTTCAGTCGATGCTAAATGACATAGAAGAGAACTGCAATACACGGGGGCTGAAAATAAATGTAAATAAGACTAAAGTACTGATATTTGAAAAAAGTAAAGAAAGCACACATTATGACTTTTATCTCTATAACAAAAAAATTGAAGTTGTCTCCTCTTTTAAATATTTAGGTGTATACTTTTTCAAAAATGGTCACTGGAACAGAACTCAAAAGCATATAGCAGATCACGCATCAAAAGCGTTACATAGGCTCTTTTCAATACTCAATCAATACGAATTCAAAACAGAACAAAAATGTAATTTATTTGATACCTTAGTTGGTTCGATTCTTAATTATGGTTCCGAAGTATGGGGAATGAATAAGGGTAACAATATAGAACTAATTCATACAAACTTTTTACGAAAAATTCTATGCGTCAACACGTCCACCAACTTAACAGGCTTATATGGTGAATTAGGTAGAGTGCCCCTATATATTTCACGAAAAATAAATATGATACGTTACTGGAATAAACTATTACAATCAAAAGGAAACAGTTTAGAAGAACATGTATTATACACGATGCTAAAAGATGACGCAAACAACGATATTAAATATAACAACAACAACTGGGCATATCATATAAAATCAATATTGGAAAGTCTTGGCTTAGGCTACCTTTGGCTGCACCAAGGAAACACAAATATATATCTTCCTTTGATAAAACAACGCATCTTAGATCAATATTATCAGACCTGGTATAGCAATATTAATAATTCAAGTAGGTTAGAATCTTATTGTCGATACAAACATTCTTTCCAAATAGAAAAATATCTAGATACTATAACTGAACGTAAATACAAAATCGCTTTATCACGCTTTAGACTATCATCGCACAAATTAGAGATAGAAAGAGGTCGTCACATTAAAAATTCTAGACAAGAACGCACATGTAAGCTTTGTCCTATAAATGCAATCGAAAATGAATTTCATTTTCTTTTAGTGTGTCCTTTTTATAGGGAATTAAGACAGAAATATCTGAAACCTTTTTACTGTAGATGGCCAATGCTCAATAAATTTGATAGGATTATGTCATCAACATATAAAAATGAAATACTCAGTCTTTCAAAATATCTTTATTTTGCAACAAAATTAAGAAATGAGAATGAAATGTAAACATTTGAAATCTATTTTGTTTTTTCTAATGTATAATATGTTCATAAGCTTCTCACTTACCTGTGTCAATATGTTGTACATTACTCTTCTTGTATTTGTAGGCATTGTAGTTTGCTTAATTTGCCGAATAAAGGACTAGGGCATTTAACGCCTGATTTTGGCCTCAGATTTTGCTAAAAAATAAATTTTGGAATTCAGGTGAGAAAACTATTTCTTAAAACAGCCATATGTCTCCTCTATTAAAAACAAGAACAAGTACTTCATTTATCCTACAAGCGTTGTCATGGCAACGCCAAGAAGAACCATAGATAGAGCACATTCTGCACTTTTTGGTCTATTTTTGACCATTTCTGAACACATTTTTTAATTTTTATGTGCCAGCCCACACGACGAACAATATGATACTTAGCATACAATATCTATAGATGATACTGTATAATTGTTTCACAATAAGAAATTGTTCGTCGCATGGGCCGGTAGTTGAAAATGACGTTGAATGATGAAAAATAGACCCAAAATTGCAAAAAGCGGTATATATATGCGTTTCGGAATGTTGCCATGGCAACATGTGTAATTTAAATGTGATAGTTGTCCTAGAATTTATAAGCAGAGAACTATACCTGCTATTTGCAATACTTTTCTCCTCAAAATTCCAAAATTCAGTTTTTTATCAACACATGAGGCCGATATCAGGCCTTAAATGCCCTAGGCCTTTGTATCTATCTTTGTATCTTTGAATTAAATTACAATTATTTGGCAAATTGTTCAATTAAATTACAGTTACAATCACAAGGCATTTTGACAAAGTAATCAATTATTTGCAATTACTTAGGCTATTGTAATTAATTTTATCACAATTACATTCTGACTGACAACAGATACATGTAATGGGACACTGGAGCATTGCTTTTCCATAAGCTCACCTTGCAAGCTTTGGCTTAGGTGAATTGATAGCATAATTGCTATAACCAAACACATCTAGATACAATATTTTGAAAGCTTTCATTTTATTCTATTCATACTTGCTGAAACCACAATACAGACATACATGTGATAAGTTAAAGTAAAACATGACATTTACATTTAAGAAACCAGAGCTTCATTTGTTTTGGTACGACCACTCATCTATATGACCAATGGACTAAATGTTTTTGTTCCACACATATGACCTATAGAGTACTATTGCATTTCAAGAACATACGGGACTCAAAATTTTTGTCCTTCAAGAGACATCTGCCTGCTCTAAAAACTTTCCCAGCTATAGAAAACAGTCTCTCTACAGGTGCAGAGGAAGCAGGCAGTGCTAAATATGTCACAGCCATTTTGCTTAGAGTTGTAAACTTCTTAGAATTTGATTTCCAGTATGCCATAATATTACATTTATGATCTTCTTCGTCCTCAGAGAGATACAAGTTCAGTTCATTGACACTTCCTGAAGTATGTCTCTGTCTGTTTGGACTTGCTTGTGGCAGGAAGCTAAACAGACTGCCCGATGACTTCTGAATTCTTCTTGGTGAAGACATTTCATCAGCATTATTATCCACAGAGTTCATCTTAGATGTTGGATATGTGCCGTGGCGTACATCGCGATCATATATTCTCTGTTTGTATGTCTGTCTCAAGACAATTATTATTTGTTCAAGGCAATTGATTTGCTAAGATCCAAATTTGGTGTGTTTATTGTCATTGAATTTAATCATGTTGTCAGGTGAGCTTCCACAGGGCCATTGATCCTCTTATTATATCGCACTTCGCAGAATATATATGACCTAATCTTAGATCAGAATCCGTTAGATGTTTTGATGAGGATAAGCTTTGTCGGCTGTTTTATTACATAAACATAGAGGTAAACGAATTCGTCTCCTAAATAAAAATGTAGTACGTGGATGTTCGGTTTTCGCTTGGAATAAAATGTATTGTAGTTTAGGGGAAATGCAGAGCAACAGAAGTGTTTTTCTTGGTATTACTGAAACTGAATAAAATGTCAGAAAAACATTTCTTACATACCTCTTTCATAAAGATAGAAAAATTCCGGTATTTTAGCGGTGGTAGACAAATCTATCTTACACTGCTCGCTTGGTTGCTCATACAAGATAAGAAAAGCACGCGACTAAATTCGATCGTTTCTAGCCCAAAGCAGCAATTGTTCAACAAAACTAGACTGCATTGGTGTGAATTCATAGGGTATATTCTTGATTCACACTCGTTTTCAACGAAAAACAAATCAAAACTGCATCTCTTTTCAATTTGACAACGATTTATTTACATTTGACGTCATATCCGCAATAAACACAACGTCATCAGACTGAGTTAATTAAAGCACGGTACCAGGTGACGTTACCGGTAAAATGAATTTAGGCTTAATCGGGGTATGTAAGAAAAAGAATCGATCATGGGTTGTCAGTGGAGAAAGGAAAATCCCAACCCTCGGGTCCACCGTTCCGGTGGGAAACTCGGCCAGCCTCGTTTCCCACTGGAACGGGTGGACCCTCGGGTTGGGATTTTCCTATCTCCACTGACCACCCATGATGGATTCTATTTGTCCGTTGAATGTATCTCCCCTCATACCCCACTTTTGTATAGTAAAACTGGGGTATACCCCGGTATACAATTTTCCTTATTTCTTATCCATGACAAAGATTGTGGGTACTCATTAGAACGGCATCGTTAGAGCAATAATCAATGTTTTGAGCAAGACTATTAATAATATCAAAATTTTTCGAATGCATTTTTTTTATTTTTTACAGCTCTAGAAACAAAACTATATTGCATGGCCGTGTTTTTGTTATCTGTCAATGGCAGGACATTTGAGCCGCGACGCAAGAAAACCGGTCTTCGGGGTTTCCGACCAGGTCCGACACAAACCGGCCTGTACAAGCTCAGAAAAGAGCTAGAAGCTTGAAATTTCGGATTTAAGTAGAAGAGGAATTGTACTATCCGAGTAGCGAAAACAAAGGCGCTGATCAGCTTCGCGGTTACCGCGAAGCTGATCTGCGCCTTTGTTTTCGCCTAGGCAAAAATCCGGTTTTCTCACGATGCGGCTCATTTCAGTTCGGTACAATGTACACCAAAGTTCTTGCTTTATTTTCCTTCTGTCTGCCTTTTTTTCTCTACTTGGTTACTTTCTGAAATTTATCTTTTTAAAAGTATCATGTTTGTGTTTATGCTTTTCCTTAATATATCTTTCTTGCTTTGTTGGTTGCGTTGATTATGTTTACTGTTTGTTGTTGTCGTTGTTGTTGTTAATCCAGTTTAATGCACCAGTCTTGTTCCAACACACAGTTATACGCTCGTTGTTTGGCTAACATAATACCTTCCAGTCACATATGAGCCGCCACATGGGAAAAAAATCTGCATAGGCGAAAACAAAGGCACAGATCAGCTTCGCAGTAACTGCGAATCTGATCAGCGCCTTTTTTGCGCTATACGGATAGTACATTTCCTCTACTTTCTAAATCCAAAATTTCCAGCCTCTAACCATCTTCTGCGACTGTACAGCCCGGATTGTGTCGGACATTGGCGGAACCCAAATTGTTGGTTTTCTCATGCACAGGCTCATATGGCATTGTCTATTATGAGTACATGTATTTATTTCTCTGCCTGCAGATTTAAAGGCTCCATAAGATGGCATTCAACATGGTACATAACGACACAAACATAGAAGAGGGCAACGGTACTGTAACTGACTGGTTACACCTTGATAGAAACTATACTTCCAAGTCAACTTCAAACTCTACGTTCGATGAAGAGTGGGAGTTACCAAAACCATTTTCTTACACAATATTCAGTATAAATTGTGTTTTGTTCATCATTGGTATATTCGGTAACGTTTCAATTATATCCGTCGTAATGCGATCACATAACAGATCAAGCTCATACAATGTGTTGGTTTTAATTCTAGCCATCAGTGATATGTTATCATTGACTACCAACTCAGTGAACCAGCAGACTCTACTGAAAGTAGTCGACATCGACTTTCGAGCACTAACAGACATAGGGTGTAAAACAATTGTTTCACTACAGAGAACAACGTCCATAATGTCAATATCAATAATTGTACTGATAGCAATTGAAAGATTTATTGTTGTGGTGTTTCCCCTTAAAGCTAAAGTCATTTTATCAAGGAAAGTAACCATACGGTCACTGTGTATCTGTGGGGTTCTCGTTTTGCTCTTTGGAATAGGACCATCGTTTCTGATATCGCCGGTAAATGAAGGAAGATGCAGTTTGAATTCCAACTTCATGCAAAATCGTTCAGGTACAATTTTTGCATATAGCATCTCGATAGTTGTACCCTTTCTGGTAGTACTTGCACTCACTTCAATTATCATATACAAACTTTACAAACAGAATGCGAAACGGGCAAACTTGACGTCGAACAAAACGTTAAGAAGTGGACAGGTTAGGAAAACCATTATGCTGACAAGCGTGATTGTAGTTTATGTAATCCTTGTCGGAATCCCTACAACGTTATTCCTAGTTTTTCAGCTGAATTCATCTCAAAATGATATCACCACACGCGATTTGATTGAGAGGGCGTGTAGCCTTACCTGTATGCAGGTAAATTATTCAATCAATTTTCTGGTGTATGGATTGAGCAATGTGGATTTCCGACAGCGGCTACTCAGTATGCTTGGCTGCCCATGTAAACGTAACCATTCTGCCCCAGCAGCAATGCATAGCAAACCAGCGGGTAAAGTAAATTCGATTCAGTCGGAACAGATATGGGCCTGTGCATGAGAAAACCAACAATTTGGGTTTCCCACCAGGTCCGACACAAACCAGCCTGTACAGTCACAGAAAAATGCTAGAAGCTTGAAATTTTGGATTAAAGTAGAAGAGGGATGCTACTATCCGTGTAGCGAAAACAAAGGCGTTGATCAGCTGCGCAGTTACTGCATACATGTAACTGACCTGCGCCTTTGTTTTCGCATAGGAAAAAATCCGGTTTTCTAATGATGCAGCTCATATAAAAGTGACTGTGTCACATGACTGTTTGTGATTTCACGCATACTATAAGCCCGTTGTCATGAAACCATTCTAACGAATTAAACTAAAAGTAAACAAGGACCACCAGAAAAAGATTGACAATGCTCCGAACATATCCTTTAAGGGAAAAAAAACAACAACTAACAACAACAAACAATAAATGTTAAAAAAACAACAACAGATAAACAATACGTATGTTGGTGAATCGCGGCGCGACAAAACCTGTTCGGGGTTTCCGACGAAACAAACCCGTCTTCACAGCCATAGAAAAGGGCTAGAAGCTTGGAATTAAGTATGAGGAATTGCCCTATCCGTTTAGCGAAAACAAAGTTACTGCAGTTACTGCACAGCTGATCAGAGTCTTTGTTTTCGCCAATGCCAAACTCGGTGTTTCTCGACTCAACGCGGCTCATTTAGTGGTGAGTGTTTTACATGCAACTCTGTTCAGATTAATTCTTGCATAGTCAAATTGTTATATATATTTGACTCTTGTGTGCTCTCTTGTTGGCAATAGTATATATGCTTATTTTTACATATTATTTCTATCCAGATTCAATTTGTATATTCAGCTCCTTTATTTTTTTAGTTCTTGTATTTAACACTGTTTTCATTGTTGTTGTTGTTGTTGTTTGTTGTGCTTTAAATAAATAATTATCCGAAAATTGTTACCTAGGTAGCCAACCCGCTGTAGTCATGATGGTGCTTAAAACACTGCAGGGCCTGTTCTTTTGTACAAGGCATCCTATTCAGAATATTCATTTTCAATTACATGTAAATGTCGTATACAATACACTCCATGGACTATTCTTGTGTACGAATGCATCCTTTTTCAAAATATCCATTTGCAGTAACATGTAAAAAGGTACAAGTAGGCAAAGATCAGGAAAAGGCGCAATCAGAAAAAGATTCCCACTCCAAAAACCGAGGTGGGAAAAAACCAAACTAACAATCAGGTACTTATACCATGAAACATATCGTAAGCCGAATGAGCAGCTATTTTCCCAATAGGTGGCCACTCAGATACCTTAACTTAACTAAAACTATGAAAACACACGTAAGGCGCCAACAGCACAAAAAAATTTAAACACCAAGACATAAAACAAAAAGAACCACCACACACACAGAAGTATCGCCTTGGAACGATCAGTAACACAAATCTACTGGCGGGCTTAAACCGGTTTTACAGGCGCCTAACCTCACCCTCAGCTTCTGCAGTGGTTCATAACATTTAGTTAGTTCTTCGGTCCTCGTGGTGAATCTCTAACTAGTCAATGAATCATCAAGAACAAACATATAAAACAAGATAAACATCCTGATGAATCAAAACCCAGGACTCACAGATTGAGTAAGCTGCCCGTCGATGGAGATCCCTGGGCGCCGAATAACCTACTAACTCCGAAGCAAAAGAAAAACACCAGTTGGACCCCGGTGGGCCAAGCAACAGACAAGAAGCTCCGGCCCCAACCAACTAAAATGAATAGCTTTAAGTCGGGGCCATCATAGAGTCTGACGCCCGACCCACCGGCGTGCAATTAAAGAAGGCAGCATAGTTATCAACCATGATTGGGTTAAAAACTAAGCATGCAGACTGTCGCATAACATTCAAGTTATAACCTATACGTCTGTAACGTGTTATGATTTTTCTGAATTGAAAAGAAAAATCATTAATTTCTATAAGTTTCTTAAATTTGTAAACCAAGTCACCATAAAATTCAGGTTCCGAAAGGCCCTCACTTAAAAGCGTCTTGAACCCAACTTTATATTTGGAAATCAGTACATAGTGTCTACGATAAAATTTAGAAAAGTTTTTTTCGAAGTTTATGATACCGATAGAACTGTTGGAGAAGTTTTGCCGTTAAACATTGATTTCGAGCGTTGAAGTCTGTAACATGATTGCAGACTCTAGCAAACCTAATAAGTTGCGAAATGTATACACCATAAGAAGCACGGCGAGGAACGTCACCATCCAAAAAAGGAAAATTTACTATATCAAAATCAAAGTCATCGCGCTTATCATACATGTAAATTTTAGAAGAAACAAATCCATTTGCAACAGAAAGATGTAGATCTAAAAAGGGGGCTTCGGTATCTGAGATATTGGCTTTGTTCAACTGTAGTTCAGGTGGATAAATTTGATTGACCATACCTCCAAAATAAGGGTTGTCAGTGTTCAAAAGGTCATCGAGGTACCTAGATGTGGAATTGAAAGCCTCGATAACATCAGCTTGATTATCATGGTTAAGAGAATCCATGAAATCTCTTTCGTAGCAGTATAAAAATAAATCAGCTACGAGAGGTGCGCAATTTGTACCCATCGGAATGCCAACAATTTGTCTGTACAACTTGGTCCCAAATCTAACATAAATATTATTAGGAGATAGGACAAGGCGTCGCACACATTCTGACATGACCAAAGTGTATACCGACTTTGGTCAGAGGAAGTGAAAAAAGCCTTTCTGTCATTACATGCCAAATAAAGTGAACCATAGTTTTTTAATGCCCTTTTGAAGGTCCACTCTATCAAATCCAGAAGTTTTTCTTTTATTAGATTATGTGGTAATGTTGTATACAGAGTAGAAAAATCATATGTGGACAAGCTTGTCGCACGGAACCCTCTACACTTCAATTTACTGATGCTGTATATAACAATCCAATATGTTCATGTATCTCATTGTCTTACCCTACTCACTTTTCGCAAAAGTAGCACATATATAACTGGTACAGTGTTTTAACTTTCATTTACAGTTAATAATTTAAACACATGAGTATCGTTAGGGGTTGTAATGTGCCATAATGAATAAAAGCGCTGCAGGCATGCATGATATGATACCCCGTCACGCAAATTTAATTCAGTACAAATGCACATCATATCTTGATGACATTCATCTATAATACCAAACCACACCTTCCAGATATGAACTCCTTTACAAAGTTTGAAGCAAATTGGTCTACAGATTCTCAGTATAGCGCCTAGAAAAGAAATTGTATCATAAATCAAGTGCCATAACTCTGTACTTATTTGACAAAAATTACCCATCTTCAATCCCAAACCACCCCTTCCTGATATGAACTCCTATACAAAATTTAAAGAATGCTCAAGATAGAGCCCTGGCACGAAAGTTTAATGTAAATCAATGGCCATAACTCTGTACTTATTTGACGAAATTTACCCATCTTTGATCCCAAACCACTCCTTCCTAATATGAACTCCTTTACACAGTTTGAAGCAAATTAGTAAATAAATGCCCAATATAGAGTCCGGAAACGAAATTTTAATGTAAATCAAGGGCCATAACTCTGTACTTATTCCTCAAAATTTACTTCAATCTTAATCTTCAATCCCAAACCACTCCTTCTTGGTATAAGCTCCTATACAAAGTTTGAAGAAAAATAGTCAATAAATGCCCAAGATAGAGTCCGGGAATGATTTTTTTACGTAAATCAAGGGCCATAACTCTGTACTTATTTGACAAAATTTACCCATCTTCAATCCCAAACCACTCCTTCTTAATATGAACTCCTGTACAAAGTTTGAAGAAAATTTGCACGGAAACGAAACTTTTAAGTAAATCAAGGGCCATAACTCTGTACTTATTTGACGAAAATTGCCCATCTTCAATCCCAAACCACTCCTTCCTGATATGAACTCTTATACAAAGTTTAAAGAAAATTGGTCGAAAAGTGCTCAAGTTAGAGCACGGAAACTAAGCGGTGACAGACGGATAGACGGACGGACACTCGAATGCAATTTTTTTTTGCGGAGGGTATAACATAATATCCCACACTTTTTGAAGTGGCGGGGTATAATAAACATAAAGACAGAAGGTCTATGAATGGATACAATTAAATTTAAAATCCCAACCAAGGTTCCAGGCAGAAATAAAGCCCATAACAAAAGCATAACAAAATACATCCATTGGTAAAGCAAGATTATTAAAATCTCACATGAGTGTCGGGGATGGATAGACAAATCTGTCCTGAAGGTCACTTTGGCATCATGAGGCTCAGCTTCGTGATGACAAACTGTGACCCGAGATCTATACTTTACATGCATGATAGACGTTTTTTTCTTGCATGCCTTAATGCGGCGACGCTTGATTTTCATAACATTAACGATGGGAAAAACACTGCCATTTTAAAATATCACATTTCTGACGTCGTGACGTGTCCGCTTAACGACGACGTTACGTGACGTCCTATGCAACAAATATTCAAAAGGAACACGTGCACGCAGGTGCGCCTGGCGTGAGATAAGAATTTCTAGAATTTCTACACGGGGTAAAATGAAGAATTTCTCTATCTGGTGTGCAAGAAAATTAGCTCTTTCCCAATAAGCTAGTCATCCAGCTAGCACCAACCAACAACAAAGGTCACGCGACCAACAAAGATCTGAGGCAGGTATAATAAACGGAAACGGTGAGCACAGACCACTTCCCTTTAACAACCTATACATGTATCACAGCTGAGCATCAGGAAAATATGTACGTGCATTATATACCCCCTTAAACCCACTTTTATATAGAAAAACTGGGGTTTGCAGGGGTATACCTATTTTTTTTATTTTTGATCCAAAACATACATTGTGTACTTGTTAGAACCGCCTCGGTGAAGCGGTTCTAACGTGTACCCACAATGTATGTTTTGAGCTAAAATATTAGAAATATCCCATTTTTTTCCAACGAAATTTTCTATTTTTACAGCTGAAAAAATCTTTGTATGAACAAGTTTTCGTAAAGAAAACAGTGGTACGGAATGGATGACGCACAATGAAATTCTGTCCGAAGTTGAGATGAGAAATTCGAGTTTTCTCCTATAGCGTTTACTCTATTGACTGTTAGATAGGTGCAGTCGATGCAGAAATTGAACAATTATTGAATGAAAGTAACACAAAGAATCCAGTTATTTTGTTTTCGCAAACACTTCCACCCCATGAACATATAGTACTTCTATGTCACACTGACATTGAAGTGCTTGCGAAAACGAAATAACCGTGATTTCTTCTGTTACTTTCTTCCAAGAAATGTTCAATTTCTGCATTGACTGCACCTATCTATCAGTCAGTAGAAGAAACGCTATAGGAAAAAACTCGAAAATCAAACCTCAACTTCTGTCTCAATTGCGGTGTGTGTCACCGATCATTTATCGGTTTGTATGTATAGAACGCCACGTTATTCTCAGTAGTGTAAAAAGCAATGAAATTATTGATGAGGAATGGGATTGCCCATTACGTGGTTTCGACTAAGAAAGTTTTATCAATAGTCCTGGAAAGATAGCAAAATGGACCCAAAGACACTTATTGTTATATTGCAAACTACAACAAACAGTATAGTCGATAGTATCCTCGCTTATTTAAAGAGACAAGCAAGGAAACATAATTTGTCCTTTTTGGCGATACTATCTTTGAAACTGTTCTAATAAAAATCATGGAAACTCATCCATGTCTTCTTTACCGTGTCTAACCCAAACTTTGATACAAAAAGGTGGTTTCAAAGTGGTTTCAAAGTACATATATAAACTTTGTAAAATCAATAATAGATTTGAAAGCATTTGGATTTCAAATGGTATTTATGCTTAAAATGTTAATATTTAATTTTAGTGACTATATACCAATCTACAGAGATTTTCGAAAGTTCATGTCGATGTTTCCTTAATGGATATTATTTTATTTAGTCTTTCATCGGATTGTTTTATTATATGTAAAAATGTAAATGGGCTGTACATGTATGTGGAGTTTCAAAACTTTCTAAAAAAAAAAAAAAAAAAAAAAAGAAAAAAAAAAAAAGAAAGAACAAGAACTCCGCGGAGGTCGATATCGCACCTGCATCGGGCAAAGTCAATAGACCATGAACTATAGTTGAAGGGCACCGGGTCAAGGTGCATGCTTGAAGGGCATGTCAAGGACAATTACTATACAAGGTTTCAGACTCGCAGCTATCTCTGATGTCGAGAAAACCAAACTTGGAGTGGGAATCTTTTTCTGATTGCGCCTTTTCCTGATCTTTGCCTACTTGTACCTTTCGACGTAAAAATTTTTAAAGTCAGTGGACCGTGAAATGTAGGTCAAGGGCACCTGGTTAAGGTGCGTGCTTGAACTGTATGTCAAGGACAATTACTATGCAAGGTTTCAGACTTGCAGCTATCTCTGATGTCGAGAAAACCAAATTTCGACGTAAAAAATATCAAAGTCAGTGGACCGTGAAATATATGTCAAGGGCACCGGGTTAAGGTGTGTGCTTGAAGGGTATGTCAAGGACAATTACTATGCAAGGTTTCAGACTCGCAGCTATCTCTGATGTCGAGAAAACCAAACTTCGACGTAAATGTTGACAAAACTTCGACGTAAAAAAATTTCAAAGTCAGTGGACCGTGAAATATAAGTCAAGGGCACCGAGTTAAGGTGCGTGCTTGAAGGGTATGTCAGGGACAATTACTATGCAGGTTTCAGACTCGCAGCTATCTCTGATGTCGAGAAAACCAAACTTCGACGTAAATGTTGACGGACGGACGGACGAACGAACGGACGAACGGACGGACAGAAATTTGGACTCACCCTGCTATAAGCAGGTGCGATAAAAAGAATTATGACGACAATAATATTTTACGCATTTTTCTAAAGGGCGAAAGGGCGCTGATAGAAGATGGAGTGGGAATCTTTTTCTGATTGCGCCTTTTCCTGATCTTTGCCTACTTGTACCTTTTTACCTGAGTAATTATCACATTTTAGTGCATGTCTCACTTTATGTGTCTGAAATACTTTCAATGATTTTTAGCTCTGATATTTTCCTCGTACATGGTGCTGTAATTTAATAACCTTCAAAATTCTTATATAACAGTCTCATTAATTATTTCATTAACACCTTTGCGGCGTAAACATATATAATTAACACGCGGCAAGTGACACATTATTTGGATCATTTTTCATTGAACAAACGGTATCATAGCTCACCTGATCAGCGCACAAATTTAGCCCCTGTTTGTTCACATTACGAAACATTGCCCATGCAATATACAGAGATACTTTTCAGCATTAAAATTGAGCATAAACGGGTACATGTACCCGTACTACAATCTATGTTTTGGAACAAAAATAAGAAAAATAGGCTTTGGTTTGTTTGTAACTGATAATTACGAAAACATACCCATGCAATATACAGAGATTTTTTTAGCTGTAAAAATTGAAAGTTTTCAGCTGAAAAAAATTGATAATTTTCTTATATTTGCTCAAAACATAGATTGTGGATACATGTTAGAACCGCCTCGCCGAGGCGGTTCTAAGGAGTACCCACAATTTATGTTTTGGAGCAAAAATGAGAAAAATAGGTATACCCCTGCAAACCCCAGTTTTGCTATATAACAGTGGGGTTCAAGGGGGTATACACTGCACGGACATGTTATCTTGATAACTAAAGTCGATTCTGTCTTCTGGCACTGCATTGTCAGATTGTTGCGACTTTCATTGATATTAACGGCTTTGGTCCTCCCTCAGACTGTGTAATCGCGTCCTTAAACAAAATACACAACAGTACAAATAGAGACGTAGAAAGTTCCATTATAATCCTGACTGTGTAATGAATTACTGAGAATAACATATACTCTAAAACTGTCCTCGTTGAGTGACTTTATATATCCGTATAGTATACGAAACACAATTTCATCCATTTTCATTAGTTTGGAAAAGGAGTGCAAGTTGAGCCGCCTCGTGGGAAAACAAACAATGTGGTTTCCGAACAGGTCCGACACAAACCGAGCTGCACAAGCACAGAAGATGGCTAGAGACTGGAAATTTTGGATTTAGAAAGTAGAGGAATTGTATTATCCGTGTAGCGAAAACAAAGGCGCTGATCAGCTTCGCGGTTACATGTACCGCGAAGCTGATCAGCGCCTTTGTTTTTCGCATATGCAGATTGTTGGTTTTCTCATGAGGCGGCTCATTGTTATGCATACCGACCACTTTTGAAAAATCAAAACCCGTTTCATCGCTGTTTGCTATTGCAATTCTTAGTAATCCGGAAATATTCACGGATGAAGTGTATACTTGAACTTTAAAACAAGCGAATATCATAATCATGATAAATGACGTGTTAAGGGTTTCTTTCCGAAATAAGTAGAAAATGAAAGGGTGTAATTCGTTTAACACTCAAAGTAATGACGCACAGTTTGACATAGATATCTGAATTGTTATACTAATAAAATTTAAAAGATTGATCCTTTGGAAACAGTGAAAACGTTCAAAGGCAGGTAGTATGGGCCATATTGCGCAATTTCGGATACTGAACCCTCATCAGTGACCCTTTATAAAACCGGCGATGATAACCAGATGATAGTTCGTCTCTCACTAATGAGAAAGACCATCATTATTTCTTGAATAGTGCTGATGTGTGTTGGTGAGTTCTTTGATGGCTGACTAGGCCTATTCTGGCTCTAAACTGTCGGTTGCAAGTAGAGCAAGTCAATGTCATAGAGTCTGATGGTGGCACATTTGTTTTGGCTTTGCGCTCTCTTCGCTTTCTTTCAGCTTCACAGATTCTCTTCTTTTCATAAAGAGCTGCTCCTTTGTTGATGAGACCTCGCCACTTTGATCGCTCCTGTGCAGTCTGTTCCCAGGACCCCATTGGTATTTCGAAATCCTTCAGAGAGGCTTTGAGGGTGTCTTTGTAGCGTTTCTTCTGGCCACCTTGAGAGCGCTTTCCCTCCTGTAGTTCTCCATAGAAAACTTTCTTTGGAAGTCGCGCATCAGGCATTCTTATAACATGGCCAGTCCATCTTAGCTGTGCTAGCTTTAAGACTGTATGCATGCTTTGCATCCCTGCTTTCCTCAGGACCTCTGTGTCTGGAATCTTGTCCTGCCACTTGATTTTTAACAACTTTCTCAAACAGCTTAAGTGGAAATGGTTAAGTCTCTTTGCATGGCGTTGGTATACTGTCCAGGTCTCACATGCATACAAGAGGGTTGGCAGTACCACAGCCTTGTAGACTTTCAGCTTGGTGTCAAGCTTGATTCCATTTCGCTCCCAGACATTTGCACGGAGTCGTCCGAATGCCACACTAGCCTTTGCAATTCTGGCAGTGATTTCATCATCAATATGCACTGCTCTGGAGAGAATGCTTCCCAGGTAGGTGAACTTGTCAACAACTTTCAGTTTTTGCCCATTCACAGTGATGGTTGGTTCATTATATGGCTTTCCGGGCGCTGGTTGGTGTACAACCTCTGTCTTTTTTGTGCTGATTGTGAGATCATAGTTATCACATGACTGTGAGACTTGATCCATGGCTCTTTGCATTTTTGCCTCTGTGCTGGCATTCTTATCCATATCATCTGCATAGAGGAGCTCATCTAGCACATCAGTCTGGACCTTAGTTTTGGCTTGCAACCTTCTGAGGTTGAATATGTTGCCATCAAAACGGTACCTGATTGGAAAACCAGTGTCACTGTCCTGAAAAGCATCCATAAGCATGGCAGAAAACATCATGCTGAACAGTGTTGGTGCCAGAACACAGCCTTGTTTGACCCCATTTGTTACTTCAAATGGTTCAGAGAACTCTCCATCATTTTGCACACGTGCCTGCATGCCATCATGAAACTGCCGCACCATTGCTATGAATCTGGGTGGACAGCCAAACTTGGCCATGATTTTCCAGAGTCCATCACGACTAACAGTGTCAAAAGCTTTGGTGAGGTCAACAAACGTCATGTAAAGATCTACATTCTGTTCTTGGCATTTCTCCTGAAGCTGTCTTGCTGTGAATATCATGTCTATTGTCCCTCTGTCTTTTCTGAATCCACATTGACTTTCTGGGATAAGTCCCGTCTGATCAAGATGAACATTCAGACGATTCAACAGAATTTTTGCAAGTATCTTCCCAGCAATTGATAGGAGGGAGATGCCTCTGTGATTGTCACAGACTTGAGGATTTCCTTTCCGCTTGTATAGGTGGATTATGGATGCATCCTTAAATTCTTGTGGGATAGCCTCCTTTCTCCACATACAGTGAAACAACTCTGTCAGTTTCTCTGCCATGGGTAGCCCCCCAGCCTTGTAAACTTCGGCAGGAATTGCATCTGCACCTGGGGCTTTGCCAGATGATAGTTGTTGAACTGCTTTTCTTGTTTCCGTAACGGTAGGAAATTCATCTAACAGAACATTGCACTCTATCTGTGGAAGTCTGTCGATTGCATCCTCATTGATGCTTGATGGTCGATTAAGCACACTATTGAAGTGTTCTGCCCACCTTTCCAAGATAGCTTCTTTATCTGTGAGAAGAGTGTTTCCATCTGCACTGAGCAATGTGGTGGCTCCAGAACTCTTTGGACCATAAATGGTTTTCAGTGCATCATGAAATTTCTTCATGTCCTTTCTATCCGCAAAAGACTGAATTTCTTCTGTTTTCTTCCTCAGCCAGGAATCTTGCATGTCCCTAAGCTTGGTCTGGACTGTCTTACAAATGTTGCTGTAGGCTGCTTTCTTTGATACTGAGCTAGTATCATCTTGATGTGCCTTGTGCAATCGGTGCTTTTCTTCAAGAAGCCTCTGGATTTCGTCATCATTCTCATCAAACCAGTCTTGATGTTTGCGAGATGGATGGCCTAAGGTGCTTGCAGCTGAAGAAAGAACTGTTTTATGGAAAACTGTCCAGTTTTCTTCGGGGTCCTCTGAACTGAGATTCATTGCATCCAGTTGGTTGCAAATGTCTGTTAAGAAATCTTGTCTCATGCTGTCTTTATTCAGCTTTGAGACATCCAGTCTCTTAGGAGCTTTCTTGCCTTGAGGTCGCCTCGCAGGCTGTATTCTTAGGTTAAGTTTGCTGACAACCAGTCTATGATCTGTCCAGCAGTCTGCACCACACATAGTCTTTGTCACTTTAACATCCTGCCTGTCTGTTCTTCGCACTATGACATAGTCTATGAGATGCCAGTGTTTGGAACGGGGATGCATCCAGGATGTTTTGTTCCTATTAGGTAGACGGAAGACTGTGTTGGTGATTAGAAGGTCATGTTCAGCACACTTCCTGAGAAGCAAGAGACCATTGCTGTTGCACTTTCCAACCCCTTCTGGACCTATAACTCCTTCCCAGGTCTGGTGGTCTGTACCCACTCTGGCATTAAAGTCGCCAAGAAGGATAAGCTTGTCTGTGCGGGGTGTTGCAGAAATAACATTGTCTAGGTCATCATAGAACTTGTCCTTGACCTCATCTGGATTGGTCATTGTGGGTGCATAAGCACTGACAATAGTTGCATGTTTATTGCCTGACAGAGGAAGTCTCAATGTCATTAGACGGTCATTAATGCCTTTTGGCAATCCTGACAGCTTACCAACAAGTTCTGTTTTGATGGCAAAGCCAACTCCTGCTTCACGCCTCTCTTCACTTTTGCGTCCACTCCAGAAGAAGGTGTATCCAGCACCAACTTCTTTGATCTCCCCAACATCTGCGAACCGAGTCTCACTCAATGCAGCTATCTGTATATCATACCTCCCAAGTTCTCTGCCCACAAGGGCCGTTCTACGCTGTGGTCTAACTGACCCAGCATTGTCCATTAAAGTACGCACATTCCATGCGCCAATCCGTAAGGGAATTACTCTAGCTTTTTTCTTTGTATTTCGACCGCTTAAGGGGATCCCCGCTGATCGCGGTTAACCAGCCAGGGGGTTTGAAGCAGGCAATTGTTTAGGGCACCTTTTCTAGCCCCTTCCCCATGCTACGGGGGTGAGCAGTGCGGTCCTAAATAGGTCTGCTCAGTCGCTCAGCCGACTGCCGAATTCTGCTTACTGCTTCTCCTCACAGAAAGCGACCATTAGAACTGAGCCGCCTGTGTGCAGGTCTGCAACTACAGCTCCCAGTGTGTCCTACACCTGCTGCTTCGCCACTCGCCCATCGCCACAGGACTTTGTAGGTATGTGGGTGCAAGTGTGATGAAATTGTTGTGTATGCAAGTGCTTGTGTGTTGAGAAATAAGATGACATGCGCTATGAAATTGGATTATAGTGAGGAAGAGGTGCGCAACGTCAACCTCACTCTCTAGTCCTCGCCCAGCTGCGCCCAGAGGCAAGACACAGGTCAAGACGTCTGGAGTTGGGTTTGGATGCAGTGGATGACCGTAACATCTTTAGTGCCTTGTCACGCTCTGCATGTTCCACAACATGTTGCTGTATCGCTTTCTGAACCGTTGAATCAGGTGATTTCTTCCGCTCCATCTACCGAAACAGTCTTTGCATATCTGGACTAGGCATATCCAGACACACAGGTTTGATTTTGGAGTTTCCTTCTCCTAGATGAATTGCTGGCCACAGCTGAAGAGCTCCATCTACCCTTCCTTAGGTTTTGTTTAGAGACCTGTAAACTCCTAGGAGGACTGTCAACCAAGACTAATGAGTTCCCCCTGCCCAGCTAGATTTTTGTGTAGAGAACTAGCTTAACTCCTAGATGAGTTGCCTTCCAAGGCTAACGAGCCCCATCTGCACCGCATGACAACAGGTAGTACTGATTACATGTTACAGTAGCAGTTAAACTGACCTGACCTGCAATTTCAAATGTCTAAATCAAAGACACATGCCTAAACGGGATCAAATAATTAAATCATTGTTTAGAAAATGGCTCTAAACGTACACTTTTAATAACTGATCTCAAAGGAGCGACAGAAATAATATTACATGTATCTGCACTACACATGACACAACGCCAGCTGCAGTAATAGCAAATAAAATATAAAACTTTGATCCTTTGGAAGCAGTGAAAACGTTCAAAGGAATGTAGTATGGGCCAAGTTGCGAAATTTCGGGTACTGAACCCTCATCAGACCGGCGATGATAGCCAGATACACGTAAATATACTGCATTTATCAAGGGATGTCTTAACCAAAGAAATATGCCTAAACGGGATCAAATAATTAAATCATTGTTTAGAAAATAGCTCTAAACGTACAATTTTAATACTCTGACTATTCTTACTAATCTCAAAGGCCCGAAAAAAATAATATAATCTGCACTATGGAAAATGTACGGGGAGACTTATTAGGGCCGCCACATGGCACAACGCCGTTACAGAAAGAAGAGGAATTGTACTATTCATGTAGCGAAAACAAAGGTGCTGATCAGCTTCGCAGTGACTGTACAGCTGATCTGCGCTTTTGTTTTCGCATATGTGAATAGTTTTTTTTTTTTTTTTTTTTTTTTTTTTTTTTCATGACATGGACTTTTATCACTTGATAAGAAAACGATATTAGATATTAGTCAATCAGCCATGATTGTCCTCAAAGTTTAATTGTAACTTTCCTTATCTGAAACATACTGCACCATATCCTATAGGCAGTCGATGTGGTCGGTTTCATACTTTTCAGTCGGTAATCTTAATGGTTGAGTCCCTCACCATGTAAAATTATTGGAGTTTGAGTCCGGGCTTCTCCGATTCTTTTGGATAAGAAAAAATGTCCTGTCTCCATATAACCAAGGTGGACAATCACGTGACTATAACTGATTTTGTGTACTATTTTGTGTACAAGTATTCGGATATAACCAGCAAGCAAACCGGCCCGGGGGTACTCACATGTAATTTGGGTTTGTATGTGCAGCCCTAGATTAAAACGTTTGAGCTTACAGAGCTGAACAAACTTAAAATGTGGGTTCTTTTAGAGCTGATAGAACAATAAAGACTGTGACTTAAGAGCTGATAGAACTGACAAAGTAGGCGTTGTCAGGGCTACAAAATTCAAATAGGGGGGGGAGGGTTTTAGGATTACCATCTAAACTGTTACACAACAGTCAGCTTAATGCGCATATAATTAAATAGATTACCCCGAGCAACCTCGGGGATAAAATATAAATCCAGTTGCTCGAGGTAATCTATTAAAGTGCCCATAAAACTGGCTGTTATATAACAGTTCAGAGTTCACCATTCCACTCAATGACTTTTCGCCAAGTCCATACATAGTCAGCAGACTATTACAAGTATTCCTTCTATACCCTGGCAATTGTCAACGGTGGAATGCTCTCCCACAGTGGGTGGTGTCATTGTCAACCCTTGTTGCGTTCAAGGAAACAGTTGGTAAGCCGTTCCACTCCATGCCTTAGATTCTGACATGATGAATTTATTTTAACCCTCTTCTCACCTACTTTAAGGACTTATGTGTGGTCACTGTATATACATGTTTGAAGATTTACCTGTATAAAAAAAGCATTGTTTATTTTGTCAACAATGTTACATTCTTTAGCATGCTTTATCCTGGGGCTGTTGAATATGTTGTAAATACATGGATATGTGTATACATGATTGTGAAATGACTGGTCAGCTCAGAGCAAGTGAGTCATTTTTAGTTACTTCCGGGTTGAAATCGTCGGACCCATTTTTCTTAGCTTTTTGAAAAACATAAGCCAGAATTTTCGATGTAGTCATTGACTTCAATTATATGAGAACCTGAAACAAAAGGCATGTCATCTTTCAGCTAACAATAAGCGCACACGAGCCGCCCCAAGTAACCCACTTTGAGAATTTTCCAGAAAAACATGTTTACACTAACTTTTCCCAGAAATATACATTTCCATGACCCCAAAATAATCCTCAGTTTTGCAGATTATGTATCCTAGACATGTAGGCTTTGTGTAATCTTTATTGAAATGCATTCCATTTTCCAGCAAATAGGTCCCACGAAAACTAGTTACATTTCCAATTCTAAACCAAGCTATTTAAAATTTTAAAAGAATAACTATATTGAGTAATTCTTAGTATCTGTGACGTCTATTAACAATAATTGCACATCATCATTTGATTGACAGATTAAAAAAAAAAAAAAACAGTAGATGTCTGTTTAACATACCCCACCTACTGATGTCAATATTGACAAATTCTTAAACCTCTCATCTTTGCTCACCTCACTATCTCATCTTGCACTTTATCTCATTTACTCAACTTTTATTTCAGCACTGGCAGCACACAGCGGTCTACAATGCCCGTAAAGGCGTATGACAGTATAAAAAGAAATGCATGTGCACTTTATCCCGTGAAAGTTCATTCAGTTTTATGAAAGTTATAGCCGATTTTCGAATTACTGGTACACAATAATTTTTTGGTCACGTGATTGTCCAACTGATAATCATAGTTAATTTACATAAACAAGTTTTTGACATGAAACTGTTAAAAATTGTTATTACTGCTCGATCGCTTCCAATATATAATAATTAGCACTTCCAGAATTACTATAATTCTGTCCAGCAATTCCGTGATCGTATGTATTCAACTGCACTCCCATGCCATACGTTTCATTTCTGCCTTTAGCTGGTTGATTGTTAAGTTGTAACGTATCGTACTGATTATCATCCAACTCAGGCCGATTTTCTAGTTTAAAGGTTGGTTTTGCCTGCTTTTCTGTTTTAAGTTTAAAAGAAGTTGTCAGGTCTCCCTTTTCTGGTTCATGTGACGTTACTCGAACGATATCTTCCGGTACATCATAAACAACTGACTGAGACGACGGTGTATGTAGAACATTCATCGGAAGGTCGGTTGATTTTGCAAAGGGTCCTGCTTGTATAACTAAGTGGTTATCCACAACGCAATATGGTTCAATATTTTTCTTCCTCGCCTGTTTGACCTTTAGTTTCGATTCGCCGTTATGGTTGCATTTCTTTCTTACAACAAGGAAAATAATCACAACTGTGACAACTATCACTGCAATGGATACTACTACTGTTATTACAGTTGTTAATGTAGTGTCATGATAGAGATCTGAACCAGAACCACTTGTATGAGAGTTCACGTTTAAAGTATCAATAGTCGACTGGTCCGTTATACCTTTTGAATCATTAGAAGAACCTTCTGTTCGTTGGTTCAATTCTGTGACATCTACAGTTAAGTTTAGTTGGTCTCTTCGGTTGTTTCGGTTCCCTTCTTGTATTCCCACGCTAGATGTTTGATCGCTTACATATGAATAGTAAGTTGGTCGTTTAGACATCGAATTTGTATCATTGATTACATTTAATTTGGATGACATATACGTCGTGCCTATAGCCTTTGTGGTTTCTATGTTTGGACCTAGTGGTGTTTGGAAGTTGTCCTTCGCTGTTCCAGGCATTGTTGTGGGTTTCTGGGTTAAAGGTTTGCTATTTGTTTTTATTTGTTCACCTATAGCTGTAGCTATTTTACTTACAGGTGTATATAGCAATGTACCTATACTGGTGACTCTCGTTGTTGTGGCATTTAGTATTTCATCGGTTTTGTGACGCTTTGTAGTTCTCACCTTGTCACTTTCCGCAGTTATTGTTGTTGTCATATGCTTTGCTATTTCACAAAGAAAGAATTTCTTTTTGTCACAGTTATCTGGGTCGAAATACAAAGAACCATTTACTTTTGTAACCGCTAAGCATGCAGAACTAAATGTAGTCCTAGCTGGTGTGACAGTATATGCTCTGTGGATGCCAATCCAATAGTAAGTGTTGGACTGCATCAGTTCCATTATGTGTTGTTCACTGTTAAGGTCCGCGAGAACACCTTTGTGATCGAAACAACTTTCTTTCGCTTCTTGTCTAGAAGATGCACTTGTAACCCGACAGTAACGTCCTGTTCCATCTCTAGCAGAACACATATACAGTAGACTATGAGCACCCTTTTGGCAGAAATATCCACTAGATTTTGTAGATGCTTCATAACACGACGCAGTGTAAGCCTTAATCCTCTTACCACTGTCTCTCAGTTTAACGTTAATGCACTGTCCTTGATTATTTTCCTTCCTAGCCCAAGGAATTAATTTACTTTTATATAGTCTGTAAACACTTACAACACCCTCACCCCCACACGAGTCAATGTCAAACTCGGAACATTCACTATGATCACATCTTGAATCAGAAACTGACCTCATTCTGTTCAAATCCATCTGGTTCAGACAAAGACATGTGCTGTGTGTTATTCCAAAGACCTCTGTCGTAAAGTGTTTAAATTTAGTATCGTTCATACAGTAACTGACGCAAGAATATATATCTTGACTTTGAAATGTGACGAATTCCACGAATCTATTGTTCTTTCCTTCATAACATCCATGGTACACAATTGGTTGTGTAAATGTGACATAACCTCTTATCCATGCCGAATCTCCATCTTTTAAAACTTGCCTAGTGTCTATGTCTTTAAGTCCCGTGCCTTTGGTGATTTTTGAATGACTTAATAACTCACTTCCAATGTTGGTGCATGCTTTCTCCGCGGCGCCTCTTGTCAGCTTTTCTCTCTTTCTTTTCCCTTGTAGAACATCAAGATGTAGAACAATGACTGATAGAATAAATATGAACACTGGCCGCATTGCTAGAAGACAACAACCATAATCAGTTTTCTTCACACTTGTTTTTAAATAACACATTAGTAAACATGTGCGCGTCTTTATATTGTGATGGGCTAAAACAAATGAATCAGTCTTGTTTAAGCATAGGGAAGTATTCAACAGTGATTTTCAAGAATACAATGTCATAATAATTATACATTGTTCACTATGACTAAGAAGCTTCGCTGTATGAAAATCCCCGTTTTGAGCTGCGACTTAACCTGGACTGAGTCAGCTGTAGATACATTATGGACACGAACAAAGATATAATAATTATATTGTTTTATCGCACCTGCTTATAGCAGGGTGCGATATAGGAGTTCAAATTTCCGTTCGTCCGTACGTTCGTTCGTTCGTTCGTCCGTTCGTTCGTCCGTCAACATTTACGTCGAAGTTTAGTTTTCTCGACATCAGTGATAGCTGAGAGTCTGAAACCTTGCATAGTAATTGTCCTTGACATACCATTCAAGCACGCACCTTGACCCAGTACCCTTGACCTATATTTCACGGTCCACTGACTTTGAAAATTTTTACGTCGAAGTTTTGGTTTTTTGGACATCAGTGATAGCTGCGAGTCTGAAACCTTGCATAGTAATTGTCCTTGACATACCATTCAAACACAGACCTTGACCCGCTGACCTTGACCTATATTTCACGGTCCATTGACTTTGTTAATTTTTACGTCGAAGTTTGGTTTTCTCTGCATCAGTAATAGCTGTGAGCGTGAAACCTTTCATAGTAATTGTCCTTGACATACCCTTCAAGCACGCATCTTGACCCGCTGACCTTGACCTATATTTCACAGTCCATTGACTTTGTTAATTTTTACGTCGAAGTTTGGTTTTCTCTGCATCAGTAATAGCTGCGAGCGTGAAACCTTGCATAGTAATTGTCCTTGACATACCCTTCAAGCACGCACCTTGACCCGCTGACCTTGACCTATATTTCACGGTCCATTGACTTTGTAAATTTTTACGTCAAATTTTGGTTTTCTCTGCATCAGTGATAGCTGCGAGTGTGAAACCTTGCATAGTAACTGTCCTTGACATACCCTTCAAGCACGCACCTTGACCTGCTGACCTTGACCTATATTTCACGGTCCATTGACTTTGTTATATTTTTATGTCGAAGTTTGTTTTTTTTCTGCATCAGTGATAGCTGTGAGTATGAAAGCTTGCATAGTAAATGTCCTTCACATACCCTTTCAAACACACCTTAACCTGGTGCCCTGTGGGGTAGGTCGGGTGGGAATATGGGCCCCCGCCCATTGGGGCCTAGGAGAAATAGGTGGGCTGCTTGTGTCTCCAGGCAAAGCTTCTAATCGTCCGACCGACCATCTGATTACTGGTTAACCGCTCATGGCTGAGCCTGCCCAGGAAAAGTGGTTTAGTCAAACTACCCATACAAATAAGCCTTATTGGCTTTGTTGGGTGTTTATATTTATGAAGCACATTTTGAGTGTCATGTCACCCTAATGTTGGGTAAAAGTCCCATAAAATGGAGGCAACGTCCCGACATGACCTTTGCTGTTGACTGGGACGTAAAGCATCAACTCAAACAAACAAAATAACCTGGTGCCCTGGACCTATATTTCACGTTTTTAGTTATTTTGCCCGATGCAGGTGCGATATCGACCTCCGCGGAGTTCTTGTTTAATATAGGGATCAAACATGATTTGCTACACATTAACATCTGCTGGCCCCCGAGGAACGCATGTTAACCCGAGCCTGAAAGGCGAGGGTTTCAACCCTCCCGAAGGGCCCAGTAGATGTTAATGCATCAGAAAGAACATGTTTGATCGTTGTTTAATGCATTATACAACTATTTCATATGAACTTTTGGAAACTTTGTCTAGACTTTCCAAAAATGCATGCACCAAAAATGGCATGTAAAATGACGTTAGCTAACGACGTTTTAAATACTGCTTTCGGGGCAAACTTCAACCGCATTCTGAAAAGTCAAATGTTTATACTATTTCCTATGAAAAAGCCGTTGAGACCAAAATTTAAGCTTGCTTTCTAATTGGTCAAGCCGGTCAAATTTAACCGTCATTTATACACACACTATGATTGGCCATCGTCTCGATTCTCCTTGCCAAGATTCAATCAATGGAATTTGGACCATTTTTACAAATCTGGAATTTATTGACACAAATACAGAAAGAGGAAATTGTTATTAAACTTTATTACCACAGTGACAACAGGAACATATAACGACCAGAACAACCGTAATGCAACAAATAGTACAATATATGGATAATAAGATTTTAGCTCCTCTGAGCACATGGTGAGCTTATAGGATGGCACTCGCGCCGGCGTCCGTCCGTGTTTTCGTCCTTCCGTGCGTTTAAACTTTCAAACATAAATATCTATGAGACCAGCAGGTCAAAAGCAACTAAATTGATAGAGAGCACCGTGAGACAGGGTGATTGGGTGCACTAGGATTTGGACTTTGACCAGATTCGATCAAAACTCTGGTTTCCATTGCAACAGATAGCTCCCATATGTTTCGTTATGTTGTTTACACTCTAGCATCTCAAGTTTGATTGGATCTTCTTCATTCTCGCAGACAACTATAGTGTCGAGGATGAGGTCGAATTTCAGCTTTCAGGGACTGCGGACTTTGCTGCCCTTTAGTGTCTTCAGTTTGTTGAAAAATCCCCGTAGACTTACAATGAGGTGACCATGTTAATGCTCTAGTTGCTTCATTTTTTATTTGAATCTTCTTCATTCTTACATGTATCAAAGACAACTATAAAACAACTTGTTAATGCTCTAGTTGCTTCATTTTTTTATTTGAATCTTCTTCATTCTTACATGTAACAAAGACAACTATAAAACCTTAAATTTCAAAATTAGACCGGATCCATATCTGTGATGGCGGAGTTAGCTGCCATTGTATGTCTGAAAAAATGGGATTTAGTGTTTTAACACCGTAGTACCTTCAGTTTAGATTGGATATTCATCATTCTTAGAAGTAATGAGGACAACCTTAATGTCCCGGATGAGTTCATATTACTCACGGACTCCTGCCCTTAAATGTCGACACATTGATATTTAGTATTTTCAACACTCTTGTTTGGATCTTTTACATTCTTGCTGGTAACAAGGACAACTATAGTATCTCAGATGAGTTTTGCATTTTGTCTGGATTGGATCATAGACAGCAGTTGCCTGCCTTTTTTGTCTTATAATGAATGTGGAGAACTTTGTTAATCCTACATTTTATGATTGTCTTAATTCTTGCAGGTTAAAAGGACAACCACTAAACCCTAAATGAGTTTGACTGTGGAATTATGTGCCCTCTAGTGTTAGGAAAGTCAATATTGAGTTTGCTACTGAGTGATAGTTCTAAATATGTTGGTTTTTATGTAAACGATCGTTGCCCTTTGGGCTACTTGTTTTTTTTTTTTTTTTTTTTTTTTTTTTTTTTGTTTTTTTGTTTTTTTGTTTTTTTTTTTTTGTTTTTTTTTTTACGTCCTCTGAATAAAGTTGATGTCATGTCGGGAAGATAAGTAATCCTTGATTCACTGTTCCTATGCAGAGTTCTTTCAACGTTAACAGGCCATTGCTCTTCCTGAATAAGCGGAAGAAACGGCTATAGAATTTACTTTTGGGTCCGCTTCAAGACGAATTTGATACGTTACCAACCAAGATATCGCGTCCTAAATGTGACATACTTCATACGCAACACCCCTGAACGTCAGATGCATAACCGCGGTAGGATAAAAGTACATATCGCGAAGCAGTTGCCGTTTTCTTTTTCAATCAATTACTAAAATTCAGACATGTATGTGAATTTAATACGCCTACGTTAGTTGCATTCTGTATTTTTGCATGTACTTGGAAAACTTTGGTATACTGAATGCTTCATAACAGTCATTCAAGTCATTCAACAGTGAATTCAAGTGGTAATGCATTTTGACAAAACGTATAACATCAGGAAAACGTGTCCATGAAAAGTATACCCATCACCCCCACTTTAATACAGAAAAACTGGGGGTAACAGGGGTATACCTATTTTCTTTGGAGATGTGGCTCTAACGTGTACCAAACGTCATTTTTCCCCAAGAAATTTTCAATTTTAATACTAAAAGAATTGTATGTACATGGGCAAGTTTTCGTAATGAATTTTGCAAAATATTGTCGATATTTTATGAAAGTTTGTAATCAGCAACCAAGCTCTCACATATTAAAGAAAACAAATATTTGGAATGCTTAGAAATAATGTCTCTTACGAGGCACTGTAACACTATACATGTAAAACGTGGCAATGGCGGTCTCTGCTTAGTTTGCTGGACAAACATTTCCTTCCTTAACGAATACAGTCGCCTCGTCATATGAGCCGCCTCGTGGGAAAAGCAACAATGTGGTTTCCGAACAGGTCCGACGAGCTGATCTGCGTCTTTGTTTTCGCCTATGCAGATTGTTAGTTTTCCCATGAGGCGGCTCAGATATTGAGTTAACCTCATCCACTTGATCAGTATCGACGGCCTATTTACCGAACTAAGCTAGGGATTTTCAACCAATAATCTCTTCTGTTCGTCTTTTAATTTCTTTTTCTTGTCTTTCTTTTCTTTTTTCATTGTTTTTCTTCTCTCTCTTGCCTCTATCATTTTACTCCGTTTTGCGGCCTTTTGTAGTTTGTAATAGATGTCACTGAAAACAAATCAGTTCCCGAGGTTATAAAACGTTTTTAATTCTCAACTCATTTGAGGATGAAATTTAAACTGCTCATAGATACTTAAATAGCCTAAAATAATTTAAAGTTCAGGTCTAGATCACCAAATTCGGTAATTTATTCTGCTAATACCTGCTAAAAATGCCAACAATGTCGGCATTTTAACATTTATGAGCAAGATAAATTTAGACAAATTTAAGCCTCATTTAATTTTTATAACAATCTCGAGGCAGTAGTAACCGATTAAAAATTTTGCCATTACGTCAGTATGCGAATGCATCGTGTACTATGACTATACATAATTGTCAGTTTATTGACACTTAAAGAAACAAACCTTACGAGTGAAGACAATGATAGATAGATAGATAGATAGATAGATAGATAGATAGATAGATAGATAGATAGATAGATAGATAGATAGATATACCTTTTAAGATAGATAGATAGATAGATAGATAGATAGATAGATAGATAGATAGATAGATAGATAGATAGATAGATATACCTTTTAAGATAGATAGATAGATAGATAGATAGATAGATAGATAGATAGATAGATAGATAGATAGATAGATAGATAGATAGATATACCTTTTAAGATAGATAGATAGATAGATAGATAGATAGATAGATAGATAGATAGATAGATAGATAGATAGATAGATAGATAGATAGATATACCTTTTAAGATAGATAGATAGATAGATAGATAGATAGATAGATAGATATACCTTTTAAGATAGATAGATAGATAGATAGATAGATAGATAGATAGATAGATAGATAGATAGATAGATAGATAGATAGATATACCTTTTAAGATAGATAGATAGATAGATAGATAGATAGATAGATAGATAGATAGATAGATAGATAGATAGATAGATAGATAGATAGATATACCTTTTAAGATAGATAGATAGATAGATAGATAGATAGATAGATAGATAGATAGATAGATAGATAGATAGATAGATAGATAGATATACCTTTTAAGATAGATAGATAGATAGATAGATAGATAGATAGATAGATAGATAGATATACCTTTTATCTAGCTTTTTCTTTCTAGCATATATTTCATACCCAATGAATACAACAATCATTATGCCAAAGACGATCAATGCCAAAACAATATCTGGAAAACATTATATTATATGATCCTTCGCATGAGAAGATCAACCATTTGGTATTCTCACCACGTCCGACACAAACCGGCCTGTACAGTCACAGAATACAGCTAGAAGCTTGAAACTTTAGATAAAAGAAAAAGAGGAATCGAACTGTCCATGTGGCGAAAACCAAGGCGCTGATGAGACGTGCAGTTAATCTGCGTCTCTTTCGCATATGCAAACCGCTGGCTTCCTCATGCAGCAGCTCATATGCAAAATAGAATATTTATTGATGTAAGTTTGAGCGATGTCTATCTATCATGCTTTTCGTATATTGATATTAAACAACTTTTACGCAATTAAATGTTTTGGCATTCAAAAGAATTATACCATATTGTATAATGTTGGTATAAAACAAAAAATGTCTCTATGTCTAAAGAAAAAACTCAATTTTGGCCTGACGCATCATGCACTTGAAATACAACAAAAGTGGCATGATCTAATTTCGATAAAATGTCCGTTTATTTTTACTTACATTCCCATCTTGTTTCACAGTTCCCATTTGAACAACTAAAATAGAAGAGAATAGTCATTCTAAGATATTTCAGCGATAATCATGTTTACGATTAGACCAAAAAGACCAAATACAGAGGTCTACTTTCAATGATGAATGTACCTACTGTTTAAGTACATACATGTATGACATTAAAATGAGGAGAGGAAAGTGGCGAAAAAGGGTATACCGTTTTAAAATCAAGTTCTATTTTATAATGAGAAATCAATTGAAGTGAGTATATTTACCTTAAATTCTGTGTGGTGGTCTCAGGAGGCACTGTAAGATAAAACAAAGTCGTACACTAGAATGTAGTGTCATACTAGACTACTAGATATGTTAAAACACATTTGTTAAGTTAAAGAAAGAGCAATTATGAGCGTTTTATAAATGTTACTGATAACGCTACTTATGCTATTTGCATGTATCGCCAGAGAAAAACAACTTTTTTTAATGTAAAGAAATATGTGGAAAGAAGTGAAAAAATCAGTTTGGCCCACAGCTCTCTTAATCATTATACGAGCCGTGTGATGAGAAAGAATGGATTCTTCACTAATGCGAAAACAAAGGCACAGAACTGCTCAATACATAGATTGTGGGTGCTCGTTAGAACCGCCTCTGCGAGCGAGGCGTTTCTAACGAGTACTCACAATCTATGTTTTAGAGGACAAGTAAGAAATATAAGGTATACCCCTGCAAGCCCCTGTATTTCTATATAAAAGTTGGGGAATAAGGGGGTATACTTTTCATGGACACGTTTTCCTGATGCTATTACCTATACATATTCTACCAGGTCTCTTGCTAAAGTCTGGTGAAATATCGCTGTAGTTTTTACGACACGAACACATGTAGGAAGCTTGTGTGTTGAGGCACCAGGCAAAAGGGGAACAGTCGTGAAACGCGCCGTCTTGTTCGTGGCATTCGTCAAAATCTAAAATATATTTAACATTATTTGTAACGAATGGATCATTATGAGGAAGCCTATATCCATGTTTTGGGAACCAGCAGAGATTTTAGATTTGTTCACTTTTCGATAAAATCGTTTCTAAGAAAACAAAAAAGCATTTATTCCTCAAATAGATACGAGGTTCTAGACCTATATTTCTTGATACAAAATATTTTGAACAACACGTACAGTTGTATGCAAAATGAATAGCTCGTCTCAAACATGGCACCAACCAAAACCAAAGGTGACGTAGACGAGCACATCAAAGATACAGAAAAAAATAAATGACAAAATTGTCATAAAGTTAAATCTCAGCAGAACCCTCTTTTGAACGGCGAATTATGGTTCCAACCCAATTCGATAGATTGATCATGTAAAATCAGTTTAACACGTGCACAAATCAAACAGAACTAACCTTTCCATTCCATTTCCTCTCTAAATGGCCATCGTATTTTAAACTGACTGTTACCCAATTCTCCGTGCCGTCTGTAACGATAACAAAATTGATCCGCGTCACGAGAAAACCGGATTTTTGCCAATGCGAAAACAAAGGCGCAGATCAGCTGTGCAGTATTACTGCACAGCTGATCAGCACTTTTGTTTTTTGTTGTTTTTTCTTTCTACACGGATAGCATAATCTCTCTTCTTCCTAAATCCAAAATTTCAAGCTTCCAGCCTGTTTGTGTGATAGTGCAGTCCGTTTGTGTAAGAATATATCTAAATGTTTCTACTGATTCTTTTATTTTAACCCATATTTGACAAATGGATTTTCCCATAATTATCATTTCGATAAGTCCATTTTCATTTTAGGGGTGTTAGGAGTGATTTTTATGTTTTTATCTCATTTTTCGATGAAAATTCTCTAAGCAAACAGAATAGCCTCAGATGGGACGCCGCGTTCTGCGGCGTCACATCTGGGGCTATTCTGTTTGCCTATGTCCCATAAAATGAACGCCAGGCTTAAATGAGTTAAACTTTTAAAATCTATGTACATTGCATTGGCATATTTTCGTTATGTAACGAAAAATCGTAAAAAGAATCATGCTTGACTTACTCGATCAATTCCGTATTCATGACTTCCAAAAGCTCCTCTGGTGGAATAATATTGAAGTAGTCAGCAGCAAAATACAGGAACACCCCCAGTCTTATGGTGCCGTTTTCTTCCGTTATATTCAGGACCTCACTGTTGACGTAACGTGGAGCATACCTAGTGTTGTTGAATAATGCCGCAAACTGAAACGAAACTGACATAACGAAAACTTGCCCATGCAATTTACACAATTATTTATTTTCATTAGAATATTTTTTATGTTTTTCTTATTTTCGCTCAAAACGGCGAGGCGGTTCTTACGATTACCCACAATCTATATTTTGGAGCAAATATAAGAAATATAATATATACCCCTGCAAACCCCGATTTTTTCTATATATAAGTTGGGTTCTAGGGGTATACATTTCATGGACAAGTTAACCTGGTATTTTTTTTTTTTTTTTTTTTTTTTTTTTTTTTTTTTGTTGTTGTTGTTGTTGTTATTTTATATAACTTTTTATGGTACAAGTAGGCAATGATCAGGAAAATCCCCACTCCAAAAACTCTAAATTGAAAATTAAATTAGATACAATAACCTTTATTGGTGCATATTGTCTTGCATTGAATATATGACGAGATAATTTTATAGTACACTTATTCGAGAGTCCGTAACGTAATGGGGTATTATTATTATTATTATTATTATTATTGTTGAACACTTACCCCAGAAATTCTGATTCGGTTTCGAAACCCAATGTAGTAGCCTGTATTTGGATTGAGATATTGTTTACGGAGCCTGATTGGTTGGTAAATATAACAAAATGGTTTATCAGATTTGTTGGTCTCGCAGCCTATCTCCTCTGTCAAATTTATGTTGAGATAGTATGTCTGTATCTCTGCAAGAAGTATAAGTGTTGAGATAGTATGTTTGTATCTCTGCAAGAAGTATATGTGTTGAGACAGTATGTCTGTATCTCTGCAAGACGTATAAGTGTTGAGACAGTATGTCTGTATCTCTGCAAGCAGTATAAGTGTTGAGACTGTATGTCTGTATCTCTGAAAGAAGTATAAGTGTTGAGACAGTATGTCTGTATCTCTGCAAGCAGTATAAGTGTTGAGACAGTATGTCTGTATCTCTGCAAGAAGTATTAGTGTTGAGACAGTATGTCTGTATCTCTGCAAGAAGTATTAGTGTTGAGACAGTATGTCTGTATCTCTGCAAGCAGTATAAGTGTTGAGACAGTATGTCTGTATCTCTGCAAGCAGTATAAGTGTTGAGACAGTATGTCTGTATCTCTGCAAGCAGTATAAGTGTTGAGACAGTATGTCTGTATCTCTGCAAGCAGTATAAGTGTTGAGACAGTATGTCTGTATCTCTGCAAGAAGTATTAGTGTTGAGACAGTATGTCTGTATCTCTGCAAGCAGTATAAGTGTTGAGACAGTAATGTCTGTATCTCTGCAAGCAGTATAAGCAGTCATCATTTAAACATTTGCAAACCTATTAACATGTGTATCATGTGAGCATTTCAACATTTGCAACCATATCAGCATGTGTATCATGTGAGCATTAAAACATTTGCAACCATATCAGCATGTGTATCATGTGAGCATTAAAACATTTGCAAACCTATCAACATGTGTATCATGTTAGCCTCGTCACGAGAAAAACGGATTTTTGCCTATGCGAAAACAAACGTGGAATTAACGCAGTTATTGCACAGCTGACCAGCGCCATTGTTTTCGCAACACGGATAGTACAATTCCTCTTCTTCCTAAATCCGAAAATTCAAGTGGCTAGCCATCTTCTATAGCTGCACAGGCGGGTTTGTGTCAGACCTGGTCGGAATTTCCCTGCGTCGAAGCTCATGTCAAACAGACATTTTTGTCACTGATATTGATATTAACTTCATCACTTCCCTACTCAGCATGATGTTTTATCATTTATGCACGTTGCGAGGGTCATTTCTTTAAATTTGTCACAAAATTGAACTCGTAGCACATCTCGCCGTAATTAATAGCCTTAGAAGCAAATCAACTTTAATGAAAATATCCAAACTAAAACACACTTGGTGCTTTAATTTATAGCAGTGGCGAAGAGAGGTTATTGCCAGTGAGAAAAAAATTAAAAAAAATCTCAACTAAATTTCAGCTTCAGTCTGGAAAAATTACTTGTCAAATATTCAGAATTTTATAATTACCTCCCTTTGATAAAGAATAAGAACAAAACTCGGAGTTATTATTCTGGCATAACCAGATGTGATGTTTTCAATGTTTCACCAGTGAATGCGAGACACCATTTCCAGCTTCATTTACGAAAATTCCCTACCCATACTACCCAGGCAGCTTAGAGCCACAAATTTGCATCAATGAAGTGAGCTTAAGTCATGTTCCAGAGACATAAAACCCTACCCTCGCACTGAAAATACGGGGCGTTGTATCTGCTCGCAAACCCTGGTCTACAAACACATCGTGGGTGAGAGCGCCCTTTCTCTTGAACACATAGAGTCAACACATCATCATAGCAGTTCACGATACGACCAAGGGTCACATTCCAGTTGCACTGGGCTCCGAGTTCTTCGGTAGGGACCGTTGGTTCATACACGAATGGTCCTGAAAGCATAACAGACGAAATAGAAATATTTCTACAATATCCATTCATTCATTTACTTGTTTCTTTTAAAAACATTTATGGGGAAGGGTGTTTGAATATGGCATAACAGGAAATAAAGTATTTTAAAAAAAAAGAGAATCGAATAAAGTATTAAAAAAAAAAAACAGAATAGCAGAATTAACATACACCATCGGTTAGGATTAATTTTATTTGCAACATAATTTTTGTTTAGATTCATTTTCTGTTATTAAAAACTAACGTTTCCAAGGGGCAGCCTGACATACTTTTAATACAATGTAAAGGTACATAAAATTCAAACACCGATTTTAAAAGAGACCTCGACCAAATCACAACAATGAACAAGCCCATTCATTACAAAAGGGATTTAAGCTTACTTTCTTCACAAACGGTTCCATCTTCGTTGTATTTAAGTTTGTAGTCACAGTGACACGTGGCATTGGATATACACTCAGAATTGATGGGATTAAGGTTTAAGCTTACTTTCTTCGCAAACAGTGCCCTCTTTGCTGTGTTTATGTTTGTCATCACACTGACATATGGCATTGGATTTGCCTTCAGAATCGATGAGATTAAGGTTAAAGCTTACTTTCTTCACAAACAGTGCCCTCTTTGCTGTGTTTATGTTTGTAGTCACACTGACATGTGGCATTGGATATACACTCAGAATGTTTGATATTGTCACAGTGTTTATCCTCCCGACAGTAACCATCCACGGTCGTGGGATCTGCAATAATGACATTAAGGAACCACGCTCATATATTATATAGAGGCATTTTAAAAGGACAAGGAATTGGACATAATTATTTTGATAAGACAAAACAGAGATTTGTTTTTCATATTTTTGCTTTAACCACACATAAGACACGTTCGAACCGCCATATTCGAGTTAATGAATGAAAAATATGTCAACCGCATCTCACTGTCATGTGCTAGCGAGCATTGTGCATCCACTCTTACTTAGTAATTTCTATTAAAAAGTTCGCCATTTAAATGCAAATATACTAACATTATACAAAACAGTAGTCAATGTTGGGTGAATCTATCTGCCTTTAACAACCATAAACGAATTTAATTTCCACTTACATGGTACACAACCATTCTCTGTGGCGTTTATCAGGAACCGATCTTTACACACGCACAGGTTGTTCTGACATAAAACATTCGTCCCCAATCTTGTGTGACACCAAGGTTGATATTTGCAGTAGTCCCCGACTGTCTTTGGTACTGGAAGAAAATCATGATAAGTCGGCATCTGTGTCATTCACCAAAACAGTGTTAACTTATTAAGAGTTGGTCACACAATATTCGACATTGGGCTTCTTCAGGGATGGAATTTTCAATGTTACAGCTAAAGTGCCGGTCCCACTGAATCGTAAGCAATCGTACGAGTATCTAATCATCTAATCATAAGTTTATTGATAAGACTGCGTATGCAAAATTTATAAAATGTCTGCTTTCTTAATTTGCATATCGGGTAATCATAAATGATTACTTCTCGAAATGGGGGGGGGGGTGTTATGTCCCATCGCACCACTCATATATTCGAGATTTATATCATGGTGCCTAGCTTCTATAAATAGCACAGCTATTCGATACAATGTATCATATAGAGTACAATCTCTGACAAACTGCGTCAGGGAATCGACTCTTTGGCTCAGTGATTGGATTTCTACCCAGGCGGTCCGGGTTCGAATCCCATCTGGGATGTGGGATTTTTTTTTTCAAACTATGCATCATATCTCATTTACGAATTTGTCTGTTTCACTTTACAATAATTTAAATATAGTAAATATTTATGCTTTGACCATGGCTCATCTTGTTCATTTCATATTCTATTTTCTTGACCATTATGAATACACGCCCATACAACAAACCGAATATTTTAATTTATCATTACTCAAAACATAGATTGTGGGTACTACCATGGCGGTTCTAACGTGTATCAACAATCAACGTTTTGAACAAACGTACTAAGAAAAAAATCACTTTTTTTTTCTTCTTTTTTTGTAAAAATCTCTGTATGGGTTTGTTTCCGTATTCAAATTGGTAAACTACTAATTACCGTAACATTCTCCTGTTTCCACCCGGTCCTCTCTTATCCAATATCCCGGCTGACAGGTGCAAAATAGAAATTTCCCAATCTCTGTATCACATACACTGAGGTTGTGTAGTCTTTGGCATTGCTCCGTGAACGTACAGCTGTCGTACATCTTCTTGGGACCTTGAAACACGAGATAATTGGCATTTCACTTAAGTATTTAGAACAGCGTATATTATGATATTACATGTATGAGCCGCGTCGTGTTTTCGCTACATGGATAGTATAATTATGTACAATGCCATATCTACTTATACCTTTTTATATACGAAATTTTAAGCTTCTAGCCTCGTCGGTGAATAAAAATTCAAAATCACCCCTAACGTCTCTCAAAATTGATTAAAGATATTGTCCATGCAAACCATAAAATAAACAACAAGCAAACCAAACAAATCCGATAAAAAAACCTTTCATTTGAAGAGGGGGGGGGGCATTTTTGACAAAATTTATGCTGTGATCAAATCAAGCTCCAGCTCAAGCTTCTAAAGGCATGTGTTTATATACTGTAATATCCGGTAAATCTGGCACAAAATTATACTTGGAAGGCAAGGTAGTCTTAATATAACTTTAGTTGAAAGTAGTTTACAAAACAACAAATAAGTAAACAAGTATAACAGACAGGCATTAGTGAATCCGCTTTTCTTACATGTACATTATTGTCTATTCTCTTAGATTAATCTCCAAAAAGCTAATCTGTAACATGAATATATGTTTACACAAACAAAAAGAATAGTAACAAAAAGTACAAAACATACGGCGAACACATCTTGTTCTGGCAGGGATAGGGTCATAGTCATCTATGCAACGGCACGTGTTATTCGTGCATAGACTTCTATAAATAGCAGCTGTGCAATCATCCAGAACATCACAAGGATCACCAATCACACCTGAACAACAACATGAAAACACATACAAAGTAGCATCATATATTTCGTCGAATGTACCTAACATCTTAATACGTATATTTTTTTCATTTTGGCACTTGTAAGAAAAACAACCATGCACAAACTTTGAATGCCACGGTATCAACATGAACATCAACTATGACTACTTTAAATAGAAACAGGGATATTGAAAGTCGTCGGTAGACCGGCCAGTGTTTAATTTAGCAGTCACAATAGTTTCAAAAGGTTAAAACAAATCATTAACGTCTCGACTGTTTGAGCTACAAAATGTTTAAGACGTGGGAAGTACAGCGCATACAGGACATGGAAACAACGCTGTTACAGTTTTCTTTACATTCACTCCTAAACAAGTTTGTCCTACAAACAATGAAACGATGAAATACACACTTAAGGTAACTTACGTTTTTGACAGACTGTACCATTTAGAACTGGCATGTATCCTTTCTCACAAACGCATGTGTTTTCGATACACAAACCTCTTTGGACTGCAACGGAGCAATCCGTTTCCTGTACACAATTCGTATCGCCGATTCTATATTTAGTACATGTTCTATTTTCATCCGAAGCGTAAAACCCAGACATACAGAGACACACACCGTCAATACAGCTGCTATGAGGAACTGCTAAGGAACAGTCCTTATTGGTAGAACATGTCTCATCATAGATTCTCCTCTTAAAGCATTGGTCATGCTCATCATTTACTTGAAAACCCCCAATGCACGAGCAAGTACTGTCTGAACACAAACTGTCATTTACTGCAATCAAACAGTCATTGTCCTCAATGCATTCGTCTTCTATCTTATTTAAGACACACTCTGTATTACCCAGAGATTTGAATCCCTGGTTGCATACGCAACTGTTGTTTTCACAGTGACTGTTGCCTATAGCGTCATAACAATCACTGCTGACTACGCATGTGTCTGCTAAATTCCGAAGAACACATTCTGTGTCACTTTCAACCACTTTATAACCAGAATCACACAGACAAACACCTTTCGTACAATTAGAATTCCTAATAGCATCGTGGCAGTCTGGATCGATCTCACAATTATCGCCAATTAATCGTAGTTCACATGTTGCATTATCGATCACCTTGTAACCAGAGAGACAGGAACAGGATTGGTTGGAACAAAAGCTATTGGCAACTGCGTCGTTACAGTCTGTGTCTATCTCACATGGCGATGATATGTTCCCTAAAATATAGATTTTGGAGTAAAAGATGTAAAGTCAACAATAGCATCTGACTCGAGTAAACCTAAGGTAACCTCAAAGGTAAAATTTAGGTAAACATTTAGATATCTAATATTTGGTAAGCTTCAAAATAAAATTTAGGTAAGCCTTAAATCTAAAATATTTGGTAAGCCTTAAAGGTAAATTAAAGTAAGGCTTTCGTCTAAAATATTTAGGCAAGCCTTTAGACCAACATATTTGGTAAGCCTCAAAGGTAAAATTAAGGTAAGCCTTTTCATCTAAAATCTTTGGTAAGCATCAAAGGTAAAATTTAAAAAAGTCTAATAAATCTAAAAAAAAAAATGGTAAATTTAGGTAAGCATTTAATCTAATACTTTGGTAAGCCGCAAAGGTAAAGTTTCGGTAAGCTTTAATCAAAATTCTTTGGTAAGCATCAAAGGTAAAATTCATGTAAGCCTTTAATCTACAATCTTTGGAAAGTCTCAAAGGTAAAATTTAAAGAGCCTTTTATCTAAATTCTTTGGTAAGCGTCAAAGATAAAATCTTAGCTTAGCATCAAAAGTAAAATCTTAGGGAAGCCTCAAAGGCTTCAATTGGGGCAACATACACACGCTGTCCTGTTGTTTTGTGAATTAAGTACGCACAATCATAGCAAATGGTAAGTAATCTGAAAGGCACTTATAACAAACAATATTTTTCATTCAGTTTCTAAACACTTTCAGCGTCTGTTTGTCTTTGGGGGCAGGATAAGAGAAATGACGAGGATCCATATTAATTTTTAACAGTATAAACTATACTTTGGAGTAAGAATATCGGAATTTATGAGGTACCGTATAAATTAATAAATAATCAAGGAGGAGAAAAAAGTTTGACTTACGTCTAATGCATTCCGTGTTGTTGCCGAGAGACATGTACCCAGATATGCACGTACACGTGTGATTGGAACATTCACTGTCATTCACTGCGTAATAACAGTCTTGGTCAATATTACATGTTGCATCTCCTATCTTTCTCCTGAAGCAGCCGTCTAGTTCGTCTGTTGCCTGATATCCTAGCTCACACAAACATGTCTGGTTTCTACACGAAGCATCATTAATGGCAGCAAAGCAATCAAGATCTGTCTCGCAACTGTCATCCACTCGCCTTAACCGACACATGGTATTATTTTCATACTCAATAAACCCAGTTATACACTTGCAGATACCATTCGAACAAGAACTCAAGTTCACAGACATGTTGCAGTCTAAGTCAAACAGGCAAGGGTCGTGTATCTTTCTGGGTACACATTGTGTTCCGTTTTCAATGTCTTTAAGTCCAATCACACACAAACATGTATTGTTTACACAAATGCTTCCGTTGACGGTAGTATTGCAATCCAAATGATCCAAACAACCATTTCCTATTTTATTACTTTGACAATTTTCTAAAGATGCATCAGCGTGGTATCCTTTGAAGCACTGACATGTGCCATTTGTGCATTCACTCAGTGGCATAACAGCAGTACAGTCTTCGGATGCGGAACATGTTTCGTTGAGTTTTCCTAGAATGTAAAAGTTCCAATTTCACATGGAATAACTGAATTTCAGTTATAAAACTATTCTATAAAATAAATTGCAAGAAATGACAGCTGAGAACCACGTGGCATTGTATACATACAAACCGATAAATGATAGGTGACACACAATGAAATCCTGCCTGAAGTTGAGATGAGAAATTCGAGTTTTCTCCTATAGCGTTTACTCTAATGACTGATAGACCGGTGCAGTCAATGCAGAAATTGAACATTTATTGAATTAAAGTAAGATAAGGAATCCAGGTTATTTCGTTTTCGCAAACACTTCCGCCCCATGAACATCTAGTACTTCCAACACAATAACATTGAAGTGTTTGCGAAAACGAAATAACCGGGATTTCTTATGTTACTTTCTTTCAATAAATTATCGATATCTGCTTTGACTGCACCTATCTATCAGTCTATAGAAGAAACAATGTAGGAGAAAACTCAAAAATCTAACGTCAACTTCGTTCTCAATACAGTGTGTCACTGATCATTTAGCGCTTTGTTTGTATACAATACCACGTGCTTGTCAGTATTGGAAAATTGACATTTACGACATTATGCATAATGCATTAAGCTTTCGTCTATAATATCATATATAAATATTTAAAAACATTCTTCAAGAGAAGGAGATCTGAAATGTATAATTAGACACTTAGTGTGTGGAATTACGTGTGGCATTTGTAAGCAAAACAGGAAAGTATCAAGCCTGTTGCGTTAAGATGTAAGATTAAAACGAAATGCGATAGATTAACACAGAGTAAAATGTACCGATCCATATTAACACTACCAAAGACAAGATCACACAAACAAGACTTAGTGACAGTTTAATATACATACGCTTAACGCATTTGTCCATCGTAAGGCTTGGTGTATGTCCGATCGTACAGGTACATCTTTCATCAGTACAAATGCTATTGTCAATTACTGTCTCACAGTGGTCATCTGTCGGACAATAGTCTCCTATCTCATCTGCAAGTACATGTAGAATTGTAATATTCACGATTGCTAAGTTTTAACACGAATTAAAAATACCCAGTTTTTATATATAAAAGTTGGGTTTATGGGGTATATATTGCACGGACATGTTTTCCTGATGTCTTGGAACGTAGCTACACAGTCAATGATCTCCCAAAATGTGTTAAATGGCAAGGTTAGAAAATAGAAGTTGAAATGGGTATACTAATTTTTCTTATTTTTGATCCAAAACATAGATTGTGGGTTCTCGGCGAGGCGGTTCTAACGTGTACCCACAATCAATGTTTTGAGCAAGTTAATAAAAATACCAAAATTGTTTCAATGAAATTTTCAATTTTTGCTTTTGAAACAATCTCTATATATATTGCATGGGCAAGTTTTCGTAATATGTGTCCAATTTTCCCTTTATATTTAATGACTTACGTCACTTTGAATGCTCTACGAGTACAATGATTTTTCACGTAGATTTTTCTTCTGATCATAATATGTAATACAACTGTAGTCAATATCATTCAAACAAGGATATACACACGCTATAGCCATTAGAATTAATTACATTATAGCAATATGACATTTCCTGTGCTTACTTTTTAGACAAGTCGTTGAATCATTTCCAGCTTTAAATCCCACCTCACATCGACATGTAAGGTTTGAGCACACGCTGTGGTCTGTGTGTACTCTGCACTCGTCTGTGCTGTTACATGAATCAGAGAGAACGCCTAATAACAAACAAAAAAGCAACCATGAACAGTCACTATGCAACATCAGAAAATGACAAGCTCTTATGTACCGTCGTACTATGTAATTTAAATAATATCTTTAAATGGCAGCAGAGGGTGACCGTTAGGTTCGACAAAATTCTGTTGCAAGTATATGCATACGAGGTGAAGCAGCAATACTTAGTCCCCATTACGTTTAACACAATTCTTGTACATGTACTTTAAAAAAAAATAAATGAAATACGAATGAAAATGATCAACAAGTTTTGAGGAGACAAAACATTAATCAGAAAGGAGTTTAGCCATATCGCAGTATCTGCTACTAAAGCCTTATCAGTCATCCTATAGACCAGGCAATAGAGAAGAAGACAGCATTCTATGTTTTATTTTATTCTTTGTTAAAAAACTTAAACTTACGTGGTCGACAATCCGAAGTATTTGATGGAATATATCCAGTTATACAAGAACAGACATCTTCTTGACATTCTGTATGGTTCATCACAGATTGGCAGTCGGAATCGACGAGACACTTGTCCTCTAATTTACCTTAAGACAGAAAAATCAGCAATCAAGATGAGTAAACACCATTTTCAATTTGATGCTTTTACACATGTACGACTAGAATCGTTAACTATGGCGCAAAAATTACAATCTTTCCAGTTAAGGATTACCACAGCTCAGGTGACGAATCCAGCAAACAAAAAGATGCATCTAAAGCATATTGGAAAATATCGAGAAAAAAGTTGTCGCCTGAACTAAGGTGGGCCTTAAGGCAACATTGTACTTTTTGGTCATGGATGACATTGATGGCAATGGATAGACAATTAAAGGATCCTCACTTACACATTATGCAAACTTGCCCATGCAACATACAGAGATTTTTAGAAGCCGAGGCGGCTCTAACGAGTACCTAAAATCTATGTTTTGGAGCAAAATTAAGAAAAATAGGTATATCCCTACATACTCCATGTTTGCGATATAAAAGTGGGGTTTAAGGGGTTGTACGTTACACGGACATGTTTTCCTGTTGTGTGTGAACCTACATCTCACTTGAAACGAGTAGTCAGTTAAATGTTACAGTGCTGTAGATATTGTGCGATAATTTTAAGCAAGTATTTCATTTGCGTAATTGGATACTCACGTGGAATGCATAGATTCTTGTTCCAGGATCTGTAATAACCTGATGCGCATGCGCAGGTGCCATTTTGACACTCGGAATGTTGTACAAACACTTCACATTTACACTCTCCCCCACACTCGTCGCCTTCTAGACAGTCATCGCCCAGTGCTTTCTCTGAAAAAAAAAATGCATTTTGCATCTTTTATCTCAGTTGTAGACAGATACCATAACACTACTGTGGGGTAAGTAAAACGCTCTCTTTGATCGATTTTGTGTAGCAATAGTGTTCATAGGTCACAGAACACGGCTCTTGTTTCATGATCTTGGTATTCTGGCATCTCAAATAAAGTTTCTAAATTGAAATGTAAAGACGCTAAAATTGAAAAGCGAATGTCTCAAAATAAGTTAGGATTTAAAAACTCAGAAAACAAATGAATATGTTTTCGATAAACTGATTTTAATATAAATTTTCTGGACGGAAGGATGTGCCCTAATAATTATTCCAGGTACGAAAGGATCTACAATGTATATTTATTTAGTTATGGACCTTTAACTCATATAAACCTCATGTCCTATTTATGTGACATAGGCAACATCACATAAATAGGATCTACAATGTGTAGTAGTTGTGGATATTTAAGCCTCGTGTCCTTTTTATGCAAACAGAATAGCCCAGATGTTCCATAGATGTTCCATCTGTGGCTATTTTGTTCGCTTCGAGAAAATTCATTGAATAAATGAATAAAAAATTAAACCACTCCTGAGTCACCTAATAATGAAAGTGGTCTCACCCAAATAATATTGATGGGCAAGTTCATTCGTCAATAATTGATGAAAACTACGCGCATATATCAAAAAGATTTACAAACCTTCATCGGAAGCATCATCACAGTGTACCACGCGATCCTGTACCAGCGACATGTTGATACATTGACCGGACAGACAGGTAAACAGAGGCACTTCACAGGGGTAGCGCACTGAATTGACAATAAAATTCGCAAAATTTAATAATGTGAGAAGACAGTATGAAATTAAATAAAAAAAAATTCTCAAATGTCCCTGTTAATTCTAGCCACAATTACGTAAAATATGAGCCGCCTCGTGGGAAAACCAACAATGTGGTTTCCGAACAGGTCCGACACAAATTGGCCAGTACAAGCAAAGAAAAGAGCTAGAAGCTTGAAATTTTGGAGTTAAGTAGAGGAGGAATTGTACTATCCGAGTAGCGAAAACAAAGGCGCTGATCAGCTTCGCGGTTACCGCGAAGCTGATCTGCGTCTTTGTTTTCGCATATGCAGATTGTTGGTTTTCCCATGTGGCGGCTCATATATGCTTGAACATCTGGCAAACGGAAGAGTTCCGAACAGCTAACAAAATTATAATGAAAACTAAATGGAGGGTGAAGTAAAGTGATTTCAAACATGTTGTTACTGAACGATTTGTTGGCTAACCCACACTACGTTACTCATAGTGGCGACGATGCTCTGCCGTGTGGAGGAGTATAAAATAATACGAACGAGAACAATGTAATTTGCCACTATACGTCATTATTTTTATATGTCGTCATTTTTTCGTAAGTGCAACGTCATTGCCTTCGTCATTATTACGTCATTTCCTTTGTCAGTATCATGTGACAAACCTATTGGGAAAATAGCTGCTCATTCGTCTTACGATATGTTTTCATGGTATAAGTACCTGATTGTTAGTTTGTTTTTTCCCACCTCGGTTTCTGGAGTGGGAATCTTTTTCTGATTGCGACTTTTCCTGATCTTTGCCTACTTGTACCTTTTTCGTTAACTTATATATAGTATGGCAATATTGCCTACGTCAACACAAGTATAAAGGTTATAACCTTCATCGGTATCACATCATAACATTCGTAAATAATATGGTTTACCTTCGACAGGATTACGTTAACTTATTGCTATCATCATTTCTCATCATGAACTACGCCATTACCTTCGTCAGAGTTATCTCCGCAGTCATTGACGCCATCTTGGAATTTCAGTCTTGACATACATGTACCATTAGCACAGTGTAGCTGAGAGGCGTAACATAACGGGGCTGAGAAAATATCTGAAAAATAAGAGCATATGAGTCGCCGCATGGGAAAACCAACAATCTGCATAGGCGAAAACAAAGGAGCAGATCAGGTTCGCAGTAACTGTGAAGCTGATCAACGCTTTTGTTTTCGCTACACGGATAGTACAATTCCTCCACTTTCTAAATCTAAAATTTCCGGCCTCTAACCATCTTCCGGTGATTGTATAGCCCGGTTTGTGTCGGAACCCAAATTGTTGGTTTTCTCACGAACAGGTTCATATCATATGAGCCGCCTCGTGGGAAAACCAACAATGTGGTTTCCGAACAGGTCCGTCACAAATCAGGCTGTACCGTCACAGAAGATGGCTAGAAGCTTGAAATTTTGGTGTTAAGTAGAGGAGGAATTGCACTATCCGAGTAGCGAAAACAAAGGCGCTGATCAGCTTTGCGGTCACCGCAAAGCTGATCTGCGTCTTTGTTTTCGCCTATGCAGATTGTTGGTTTTCCCATAGGGTGGCTCATATATCAGCACACAACCTGCCGTCTGATCTCCCCTCGCAAATGTTATACATGCATGTACAGGGGGCGATCAGACAGTACAGATAGCAAAACAATTTATGTGTTGTGATTTGTAAGTTCAATTCTATGTGAAAAAAATTCATTATGATATGCAATACTTTGGGCTGATGCTCACATAATCTGTAAACAAAATTTCAATTTCAAGATGTTGTGCTTCTTCGTTTAATGTTTCAAGACAAACTACTTTAAAATTTTAACATTTTTATCGCAACGATTTTAGATCACTTACTATTATTTATTCCTTAATTTCGAGGAACTCGCCGGGAACATGAGTTATCCCTGAAAAGGCAGACTGATAACCCTACAAATTATACTATTTGCGTTTCTTTGTAGCCTACCTTCGTCGTATTTTCCATCCTTGCAGTCGTTTTTGCCGTCCATAACTTTGGTCATAGGTACACAGTGTCCATCCGCACACCGTACCTCACCACTACCACAGAAACACAAACAACCTGCAATAATATTAATATACCGTATTTGTTCTAATTAGCGCACATGTTCCAATAAGCGCACACCCTTGTCGTTTCCGAAAAGCATGTGCATAAGCGCAAATTGCTCGTCAAGCATATTGGTATTTCATACCAACTTTACTAATTTATACCACACTAACCGACATTAAAACTCAAGTTTAGATGAGTAAACACTATTCGGCAACGATTGCGATTGGGACACATTACATCAGTGGTAGTTTTCACATGACCAATTTGAGCACTACATGTGTTATTTCTGTTCCTTATTAGAACGCTTATTAGAACGATATTTTGTCACCTTAACTTTAAAGTATTTTAAAAAGTTAAAGCGCACTGTGCGCTACTTAGAACGAATGCGGTAATATAAATACATTATAAAGAAACTTTAATTTGATACAAATGGGACACAGAAGAAAGTCTTCAACAATTAATGTTTTTTTTGCTCGAGGCCTGAATTGGTCTTTGGGAAATGGCCGCTAATTAGTTTGCTCTGTTGGAAATCTTCTGTTCGTTATTTTCGTTTGTTTCTCATTTTACTTTGTCCATTAGAAGTTTGGTGTCAACAACCTCGAAATCAATGCTGCAGTAACATTTGAAGTAATTTACCAAAATTAAGTAACTCATCCATAATGTATTCCTTTTAGCCACTTTAACATACGATACAGATTGCATTAACAGTCTTTCTTGGAATGAACATACCACTAAACTACAGGTTCGTTCAAGAAAAGAGAACGTGAATCACTTCATGCAGACGAAGCCGCAGTATGAATTGCAATATTGTGAACGAGACACTAAGTAACGATTTTTCGGGAAACACTATTATACATGTACATAGACGTATGATCAAATCCAAATGCAAGTGATTCGAAATAAAACAACCATTACTACGACTAACATCAGTCAAGGATTCAAACCGTCGCAATAATTATGCGTATATGCACAGTTTTTGTCCAGTCAAGTATGATGACTAGGTCCTTCTACATTAGGCAAAACATAGTCGCACCCGGGCCGAGCCTTCGAGCCCTAGTTTATAAGGCGAGAGGCTTACATGTATCCATTGCACCGCAGAGGCTTTTATACCTGCGTCACAGCAGTTTAAAAAGCAAGTGCGGTTGACACTTAAGCATATAGCATAATTTCGACGGTAAGAAAATTTGTAAAAAGAAGGCAAAGGAAGCGGTTTACGCCTCAAAAGTATAGAAAGATGGATTGGTGGCCGTGGGTTTTACGATCAACATTGAAGGTGTGAAATTAATCTTAATGACATAGAAACAATGTGTTGGATGTATCAGAGCAAGCGTCTAATACAAAGGAAATTCTTTGTTGACGTAAAGTTATTATAAACCTGTCAATGAGCCAGCGTTTTTGTGTGTTAATTTGAATTTCTCTATTCTGTATCCAGAACAATAAGAAGTTATCAGTATTAAATAATTACTGTTTCTTATCAAATGTTATGCTTTTGAATAACTTTACAATATATATACAAACAAAGCTTCCAGTTGCAAATGTGGCACCCCTATTTATTTATTTATTGATTCATTACCCCTGCTTGTGCAAGGTGCATCTAGAACTCAAAGTACTGCTCAGAAAAGATGGCGTGACGTCACCACTCTTACATTCGGGTCTTGTTCACGGGTACTAGCCGGAAACCATGAGTACAATATGGCCGACCTCGACGAAACTTGAAAAAGTGCAATATTTTGCGACTCTAGATGAAGATTGCACTCCAGGGGCTAGTCTTCGCGGAATAAACCCAGAACCGTTCCTAAGCTAAAGCGATGGTTGAGCTTCCGAATATTCTGACATAACATTATGCTGAATTAAAGAAGACCAATTGTGCAGTAACAGGTCTTTTCTTTTTCTACAAAGGCAGTCGCTCTTGTTCTTTAATCCAATTGTAACACTTCTAGCCTTCTTTTGTATCTGTACATGTCGGATTGTGTCGGACTATGTCAGGAGTATCAAATTCTCGTTACGCGGCTCAGCAGCGCTTAAGTGCATTTGGCATGTTGCATGTTTTGATAGCAAACACTCCACTTAACAACCCAGCTGTTCCTATGATCACTAGTATCAATATAAGATAAGCCGCAATGCGAGAATACCAGTCTTCGGGGTTTCCGAAACAGGTCCGGCACAAACCGGTCTATACAGGCACAGAAGATGACTAGAGACTGGCAATTTTGGCTTTAGAAAGTAGAGGAATAGTACTATCCGTGTAGCGAAAACAAAGGTGCTGATCAGCTTTGCAGTTACTGCGAAGCTGATCTGCACCTTTGTTTTCGCCAAGCCAAAAATCCGGTTTTCTCACTAGTATCAATAACGGATAATCTACTACAGGTTTCGAAGATCTGGAAGACAGCCAGTTACACCTTACACAGGTGCCAACTCTATTGGTGTCTTGCGTTTGGCAATATTCATTTTCAGTAATTTATTAATGAATAGACAAAAGTTGACATGAACCAAATGCCTCGTATAATTATAGCAATATTGAAGAAGTGATACCAATATAGGGATCAAATATGGCTTGTCTCACATATGAATTCGTGCCCCGTGCGAGGCAGAATCAGAATCAGAATCAGAATAGTTTACTGGTGAAACGTCAAACTGACAATACTACACCAGGGGGGATGGGGCTTGACCGGAGGGGATTAGTCCCGAGCTCTCACAAGAGAAGTAAATTTAGACACACAATCATCTGACAATTCAGCAGAGGAGATCAGAGACTCAGGGAGTTCATTCCAATCTCTAATGGTCTGGGGGAAGAAACTGTGTAAATAGGCATTTGTACTTGCTGAAGGTATCTGAAATGCCAAGGAGTGTTGATTCCTACAACGCCTATTTTTGGGGATAAGGTCATCCGTGGGTATTTTTGCTCTCCCTTTTAGACCTTTGTAAAGTAATATAATTCTATTATCCTTCCTTCTTTTCTGCAGGGATTCCCATTTTAGTTTTTTAAGGATGCCAGTCATACTACCTTTTTCATATGTATAGTTCCTAGTTACAAACCTAGCCGCACGCTTTTGCACCTTCTCCAAATCATCTATCAAACCTTCATAATGAGGGTCCCAAACTGAGCTACCATATTCAAGAATAGGTCTCACCAGACCTTTATAGGCAGCTTCTCTCACATCTTGGGGGCAAGAAAACAGATTTCGTCTCAAAAAAACCAAGGGTCCTATTGGCTTTGGTACACACATTGCTGATGTGAGTATTCCATTTTAAATCCTTAGTTATTGTTACACCAAGATATTTGATACTCTCAACATTTTCCAACACAGTACCCTCAAGCTTGTAAGAAGCCTGAATTTTACTAGTACGTTTATTTGTCAGCTGCATCATGTTGCACTTGACAGGTTGAAATCTCATACCCCATTTCCTGGCCCAACTACCTAATCGATCAATATCCTTCTGAAGTTTCACTGTATCCTCCACATTCTTAATTTCACGATAACAAACACAATCATCAGCAAAGAGTCTGATTTCCGATTCAATATCTGAGGTGATATCATTTATATGCAACGAAAACAACAAGGGGCCAAGAACGGTGCCCTGTGGGACACCAGATACAACAGGAGCCCAGTCTGATTTAACGCCATTAACCACAACTCTTTGTTGTCTATAGCAAAGGAAGGCATCAATCCATTTAATTGTCTTCCCACCAATTCCATAACTGAACAATTTGCTTTTAAGGAGTTCATGCGGAGGAGTGTCAAAAGCTTTTTCGAAATCCAAGATAAATGTGTCAACCTGACCTTGATTGTCTAAGATTTTTGCCCAGTCATCAATCACTGTAGCTAACTGGGTTTCACAACTGTGGGATTTCCTGAATGCATGTTGCCTGTCTGACAAAAGTTTATGATGATCCAAATGGGACATGATATTAGAACACACTATATGTTCCAGAAGTTTGCAGGGTACGCAGGTCAAGGAAACTGGACGATAGTTGCAAGCAAGAGACCTGTCAGCCTTTTTGAACAGGGGACAAATGTTTGCTAAAGACCATTCTTTGGGGATTTCACCCGAGTCTATTGACTGTTGAAAAAGATGTGCAAAAACAGGACCTAGCTCAGATGCCAATTCCTTAAGGACTCTGGGATGAAGCTCATCAGGACCTAAAGCTTTCGACGGGTTCAAACCTTTCAGAAGTTTTGTGACACCTTCTTTGGATACCACTATGTCTTCCATAAACGGGGCTTTTCTATTCAGAAGAGGGACCTGGCTATGTTCAGTTTTGGTGAACACATCCGTAAACTGACCATTGAATTCACCAGCCTTTTCAAAATCTGATTCAGCAAGACCACTTCCATTTCGCTTTTTCAAAGGGGGGATACCTTGAACATCTTTTTTCTGACTATTTATGTACCGATAAAAATCTCTTGGATTAGCCTTAACATCACCAACCAAGTTATTTACATACAACTCATGCTGTTTTCTGATATCTGCTTTGATTTCTCTTCTCAAAGTTTCAAATTTCGTTCTAAATTTTGCATTCCCAGTTTTCTTCGCTTTAGCGTGAGTTGCATTTTTTCTACGAATCTTTCTTCTTATTTCAGGAGTTAACCATGGGACTGAGGAAACTGAGCGGCTAGTCTTTGATGGGATATGTTTATCCACTGATTCCTGGATAAAAGATGTGATCAAATTAAAGTTTTCTTGAACCGACCGTGTGCCAGAGTAACCGTTGAAATATTTCTCCTTTGCAAATTTAAGGGCATCACCTTTCATAGATTCATAATCACCTTTCTGATATTTATACACCTTTCTCTTAGGTTTCTTGATGGGGGGAATAACTATTTTCAAAGTTCCAGAGACAATGTCATGATCACTAAGCCTGTCCGGGGAATGAATATCAACAAATTGTCCGGGAAGTGAAGTGATAATCAAATCCAATGTGTTTTGTCCTCTTGTGGGGAAGTGCACTACCTGTTCCAATTCGTGGTCACTTATAAGTTCTACCAACTTTGCACCTTCAGACACGCTCAATGAAAAACCTAGTTTGTTGAGTCTATCTGGCCAAACAATATCTCTGAAGTTGAAATCACCCATGACATGGACCGAGGGGGGTTTGTTTCCTTTATGTAAAGTTTTCACCTTTTCAAGTTGGTCTTTGAATAACTCAAGTTCCTCTATCTTACCATCTGGAGGTCGATACCAACTTGCCACAAAATGGGAAGTTTTGTTCGCAAATACCTTTACCCAAACTGATTCGGAGCCGTTTTCCAATTCAGTGATCGGCATATGAGGAATATCTTTGTGTATAAGTAACATCACACCACCGCCGTCAAGAGTTCTATCTTTTCTATACACATTGTAAGGACAAGTTTCTGGGAACAATTCTGAAGTTGAAATAGTGTTGTCAATTTTAGTTTCTTGAATTGCAACAATCTGAGGTTGATGGAGATCAAGAAATGCCAACAACTCAAGTTTTTTTACCTCTAATACTATTGATATTTATGCTTGAGAATTTTAACCCACTGATAAATTTATTTTTGTTTGTACCTGAACCACATGTTTTAGTACCACAGCTACTATCGTTTGACAATGGAGCAAATCTATTTTGTTCTTCCAAGTTTAATTGATCAGAAAAGAATGAATCCGAAAAGTTGAAGAAGTCACATTTTGGGCAAATCCATGAACAATTTGAATTTTGTATATTTTCATACTGGTTATCTGAGACAAAGGAGCATTTATTGTGGACCCACATTTCACATTTGTCACATTGAACAGCCTTGTGACTATTTAAGACAGCCCCACTGCAAAGACCACAGTCTGCTTTGCAGTCTGAACAATACCAAGGTTCATTTTCATTTTCCAAACTGGAAAGTTCTTTTTCGCTGGGATTTGCACATGTCGCATGAAAGCGCTTTTCGCAGTCATTGCATGTGACAAATTTGTCGGTAGCTTTACAGTATTTTTTGCATAGCCGACACAGGAACCTGGGACCTGGATTCATTTCAATGTCTCCAGCCAGGATGGTGAGGGTGAGCAGGTTGGTTCCCTTGGAGGGCTTAAAACTTTGAAGACCTTCAGAACTCCTGCGATTGCCAAGCTTCCTTAAGTATGCCAAAAAGTGTGAAATATTGCCAGAAGTTTTTTCGGTACCAATGTTGCAGTCATGGTTCGGGTCCAAGGAACATGTAGAGTTAGTCCACTTCCAAAAACAAAAGCCTAAAGCAAGGAACAAGGCCAACCTGTAGAACATTATGTGATAAATACAATTTGAACAACAACAACAACAATCTGAATAAGCAACCACAAGTGACAGCGAACCCACTCTTTCGATTTTGCAGAATTTATGCAATAATGGCGATAAAGAATGACCTTGTCATTCATAAACATTCGCTAGGTCTGGAGGGGAGTGTTGAAATCCGAGGGCACAGCCCGAGTGAGACAAGCCATGTTCTGCTTGCGGGTGTGTCAGGTGGTTTTTCCCCGGGTACTCCGGTTTTCGCCCCACCTACCTATTGATTCGTCTCGATATGAGTGAAAAAGCTTGAAAGTAACGTAAAACTGAATAAAAAAAATAAAATAAAAATAAATAAATAAATAAATAAATCGAAAGAAATAACAGCACACTATAGTTTACAGCATACACGTAAAAGTTTTCAACCTTACGCTTGTTCCGGGTGGACTTCAGTGTTACAAGTTTACTATTAGCACGTGTTTTTTCGTGGCGCCCGGTAACGAGCATAAATAAAAGCCATGTATTAGCAGTACGCGCGCACGAGAATTGGTATATTAATACATGGCTTTCTTTTCATTGATATACGGGCCGGCTGTTAATATCGTGTGGCCCGGGTATTGTTATTATACATGTAGCTCGTGGTGGAAACATGGTTCACGCTAGGGTGTGTGTTTTGACGGATATTAAGTTCCTTGGAAAACAATTTGCTGAAGCAAATACACATCCTGCAATATTCATCATATTCATTTGCACTTCGAAAATAATGATGTAGCTCACCAAGCACATCCAGATATCATCACAGTTTATGTTAGTATCAGTGGCGGATCTAGAAGGGTTTCGTGTGTGTGTGTGGGGGGGGGGGGGGGGGGGGAGGGGATCCAAATTATTATATTTTCAAGAGGAAATTCACGAAAACGCGAGAAAAATCTAGAAAACAAAACCCCTTTTGGTAAGCCTTCATCCCCGACCCCACCCCCGCTCTTCCAGAATTCCTGGATCCGCCCCTGAAGTATTAATCTGAGTGTTCAAGGTCGACGCATGCATTTTCACTATCTTTATAGTTAATACTTGAATAATTAAATGATAACAACAATAATGATAATAAAACAGGGAGAACTATTATAAGATGGAGGATTTCTTTGGACGTATCAAATCAGGACCAGCTACCTCAATAAACATGGCATTATAATGCATATTATGTTTACATGACGGCTCCAGATGACCAGCATAGCATCGTTTACCAACACCGAACCGTCCAAAAGTAACCTTTGGCACAGGGGACAAACACACAGTACAGGTCGCGGCCATCAACATAACAGTGACGTCACAAATTTACCGTTAGAAATATGAATGAAATAAATACATTTGACCAATAGGAACAGACACACCATTTATATTGCTAGCGGTGTGACGTCACTGTCAAGTTGATGTCCGCGACCTTGCAATATGCTTTCTCTGGTTTTAACTGATTTACAAAAGCTTTGGTCCGCATTGCTAATGTTCACTGTTGTTTTACGGGGAAAATAGGACAAACGAAATGATAGAAATTAATTTGACACACTATGTTGTAGTGTATGGACCTGCTATAATAAATTTCAACATTATTTACAATTATTGCGCACATAAGTGCCTTGCAAGAAAGTGCAAAGTGATGCATTAATCTACAAATTACCGTTTATTGCGCAATATGCATTTTCTAAACAGGTGCAAATTATATTATAATATGTTTCCCAGGAATCATAGTGCTTTCACGCGGAAAATCTGCTCGAAAACTTCAGTCAATCAATCAGTAAAGTCTGATGTTAAATCCCATTGAGACTATTGAAAACGAACCACCTTTCGTGGGTTTGAACCCCCTTCCAGAATTCCTGGATCCGCCCCTGACTGTGCAAGGCCGAGTCATGCATTTTCACTCTCTTTGCAGTTAATTGAATAATAACAATAACAATATAAAACAGGGAGCACTATTAAAAGAATGAGGTTTTGGTTGAGATTCAAGATTATGTTTTGGGCTCGCAGCGCTTTCACGGCGTTCAAGAAAAAAAAGCCGCAGCTACGTGGTGGCATCACCACGGGCATCACCAGCGACCGCCGTTGGAACTCCTAGAACGCCAAAGGTCGGCGTTCCCGGCTTTTCCAGGAGCTATAATGACTGTCATAATGCGGTGATTATCACATCTCTGCAGGGGGTCATAAAGAGGCCCCTAAAGGATAATACCTGTAGTTCCACTGTTTATTGATTTTATGGTCCCTGATAACCTGTGCAATAAAACTGCCTCCCTCTGCAATCAATATTGATTTTCCGGTTTTGGCCCCTACCTGTATTCTGAGTCATTGTCAGGGCATTAGGTTTTCTATTGTCCTGTCCCTTATCTAAAGACCCTCAATAGTCTTTACAGATTTTGGCGATTCCTGTTACATGTGATACAAAAGCCGTCGCCCGGCGTTGTAAAAAAGAAGCGCAATGTGGACGCCGTGCGGACCAGTGGCAACGCAGGGAGAACTTCATCAACACATCAGGAGCCTCATGGACGCACCGCTAACGCCGTGGTAGCCCGCGGAGATAGTACTGCGTCCATCGCGATCTCACTGCGTTTACATTGCGCTTATATGGCGCGTCTATGGCGCTTTTACGGCGTGTCATTAGCGTATGCGAGGCACTGTCGCGGCGTCGACTGCGGTCGTGTGGAGCTTTTACTGTTCTCCTGTTGCGTTTGCAATGCGCTGTCAAAGCGTTGATTGCGTTTCTTTGGTGCCCGGCGAGTTTATAACAAAAGCCAAAGCGAGATGAAAAAGATTTGCAAACTTTATATTTGACAAAAGCAAACAAACACTATGAAAATTAGCCTAGCCACTAGGCGTTAAAATGACAAATCTACAAAGAGAAAAATCTTTTTATATAAAATGAACATCATTTGGACATTATATGGGTCTACTCCTCTGTCTGGATTTTGCCAAGATACGTGTACATCAGAAAATATTCGGTGCTCTAGCTTTCAAGAAAAGAAAATTTAGATTTACAAAAAAGGGCAAAAACATATTTATCAGACTAGTAGCTAGTCTATATGAAAATGAGATGCATATAGAAAATTTTCTTCTACTATGTACGTATACAGAACCCAGCAGATCTTTGAATATTATGCAGGTCCACCACTTCCGAAATGCCCATGACACTGCACGCATAACTCTGCAAACTGCGGACGCAGACGCAGTAGGACAAAAAGGCGTAGAACGCATAGGGTCCGGCCATGATTGGAGGCAGCCAGACTTTTTGAGCATGGACAACTTCATATACAGATGCCCGACCAAACGTACAAATTACGATGACTTCCTTAGCTGTCTGTTTTTCATACACGCCGTGAGCGCAGTGTCGTAATGCCGAGGGAGCGCGGCGCGAACGCAGTAGAAACGCTACGTACAAACATCAAAACCGCCGCGCAAGCACAGTGAAAACGTCGTGAGAGCGCGATTAATCGACAGCATAAACTCCGTAGGAATGCAATAGAACGCAGTATGAACTCTGTAGCAACGCATTGGACGCAGTGAGGACGCCATGACTTGCATTTTTCACAAATACAAACATTTTCCTTGACGTTCTCGTGTCGCTCTGGTAAGTGACAACACAGTGGGAACGTATTTTTGGTAAACATAAATCAAGCCGCTGAGAATGTACCTAAAATTTTGATGTAAGAACGAATCCTATGATCTAATTATGTAAAAACAAGCATGCATTTGCATTTTATTTGTTCTGTCCAAGAGCTTGAAGCCGCACTTGACAAATTTCTAGGCAGTGCATGGAGCCGACTTACAGGCGATTTCATGCTCTCATTTTGGCGATTTCTGTAATACATGTTCTACAAAATTAACACGGTCTTTCTTCTGACACCCAACTTCTTAAAATACGTGTAGGACATTTTTTGTTCCTACAGAAACGGATAATGCACCAGTCATTTGCATCCCCGGTTCTCCTGGGGCCGGGGAATAGTGGGGCTTTTTAACTTTTTTTAATTTTTTAAGCCCGGCTAAAAGCCCGGCACTGCCGGGCAAGAATTTTGGTAAAACCCCTGCTAAAAGCCCCGGCTCCCCAGGGGCTGACAATAACGTGGAACAACAGCTGGAAGTTGTTCTGGTGAAACTGAAACATGGAAGAAGGACATCAATTTATGCATGTGAATGTTTAGGTGCATTTGGAAATTAAATAAGTACCATAAAGATAATTAAATGTTAAAAATATCATTAAAATCTAATTTGAATTAATGTGACAGTGTATTGGCGGGAAATCATAACCCCGGCAAATGGACACATCAGAGGTTAAAGACTGGCACTTTAGCCCCGCTATGTCCCCGCTATCCCCGGCCCCGGGGGAGCCGGGGATACAAATGACTGGTGCATAAAGTGCAAGTTATAGCCAAAGAATTATTTTTTTTTTTAAAGCAATGGTCTTAAATACCTTACCAAGAAATAGAAGTAACTCCTGTTAACCAGGAAGATTTGTAAAGCCAGCGATCTTATTAAGCTTTAATTACATGGGCCGCCTTATGAGAAAACCAACAATCTGCATATGCGAAAACAAAGACGCAGATCAGCTTCGCGGTAACCGCGAAGCTGATCAGCGTCTTTGTTTTCGCTACACGGATAGTACAGTTCCTCTTCTTCTTAAATCCGAAATTTCAAGCTTCTAGCTCTTTTCTGTGCTTGTACAGCTCGAATTGTGTCAGACCTGTTCGGAAACCACATTGTTGGTTTTCCCACGAAGTGGCTCACATACTACTGTAGTATGCGTACCATAGTAAATGTTCTACTAGAATCAACAATTGTTAGCGTCATAAAGCAGCAGGTCATAAGTGTTCTGGAATCTGTACAGAAAGCAATGTATGCATCCTTGAACAGAACTCGTGTCGATTTCAAGACAAGTTTAATAATATGTACAAAGTCCTCGTTATTAAAAACGTAGCTTCTGAAGAAGCTGAAGTGGTATCACTGTTATTGGCCTTAAAGACAGGGCTGGACTATATAAAGGGGATTAGCATTCAGTTGTCATTTTCTCACTAGACTTCAGACCATTCACATCAATTTTCAGCCAAAAGATGATATATAGTCCTAAATACAGTAATGTGATTGGCTTATTCCTGTCACCAAAAAATCAATAATTGACTACCTGTGTTTTACCTGTATTTTGACCCCCCGGCACAGAAACCCTGTCTTTAACAGTGGAATAAGTCCAGACATCAAAGAACTTTTATGACAGACCCGGTAAACGGTTCATTTGCACACTATGTTACATGTACAGTGTACACAGCGAATATAAAATAATATGACCATGGTCCGGAGTACAAATACGAAAACATGTCCGTGCAAAATACAGAGAATTTTTCAGCTGTAAAAGTTGAAAATTTATACAAAAATATTTGATATTTTTAATATTTTTGCTCAAAACATTGATTGTATGTACACGTTAGCGGTTCTGGCGTGGATAAAAAAGAAACAGGTATACCCCAGTAAACCCAAGTTTAACTATATAAAATTGTGGTTAAGGGGGTAAACTTTTCATGGACATGTTGTCCTGACGACAGAAACAACAATTGTTTTTCAGCTGTTCCACTTTCTATTCCCATATCACACGGTTCAACAGCCTCCGAATTCACCCTGTATACCGTTGATGCAACTGAATATGTTACGGCACAGATTGATGCAACATTTCACGAGGTTAGTGAGGAATGTAAAACGGTAAGTTGACGATTATTTTAATTTTACATGCATTAATGTGACGATGTCGAGTCGTGAAATTTAGGGAAACCACAGTAAGGATGCCTTCATTTTTTGCCATAAGTAGTTCGTTAAAAAACCTTACTTTGTGACAGAAAATATACATTTTATTGGAGAAATATGCAACCAGAGACACGAAAATTGATTACGTTTGCTAATTGCTCGAATTCTTCATCATCGTTTGTCAATGTCAAAGTTTCGGACTACAGTGACCCAAAGTGTTTGTTGCGTTTCTTTATTCCTTAAGTATATTAATAATTCTGCAACCCGTGTAGATAAGTACAACAAATATGTTAAGCGATATATGTTTATCCAAATTGATATTGAATCTGTCAATTCACAGCAGAAAATGTCTAAAATTGAACATTATTTCCATTCTACGATTTGTCCGCCGTAAGAAATATCATTTTCGGCCCAACGATCCGCCGTACGTAGCCTCATTCTTTAACAACACATCTTAGACGTAGCTTGCATCCAGGCAATGAGCACATTGACGTACGTTGTTTCCCAAACGTTCCAATCTAGGTGTGTTAACACCGTATTGTACAAAAGCCGGTTTGAGTTCGGGATTGTCTTTTGGTGGTATGAAACAAGGAAGGATTCCGGTATATACCGAAACTTTGACATTGTAAAACGATGATGAAGGATTCGAGCAATAAGCAAACGTAATCAATTTTCGTGTCTCTGGTGGCATATTCATCCAATAAAATGTATAATTTCTATCACAAGGTAAGGTTTTTTAACAAACTTCTTATGGCAAAAACTGAAAGCATCCTTACTTTGTTTTCCCTACAACTCACGACCCAGACATCCTCGCATTTATGCCTGTAAAATTGAAATAATCGTTCTCCATTTTTCCCTACCTTCGTGAAATGTTGCATCAATCTGTGCCGTAACATATTCAGTTGCATCAACGGTATACAGGGTGGAATTGTGGTCTCGCCATGTAGGTAATAAAACTTGTTGAAGTATGCTAAAACAATTAGTTACGAGAACATTATCCAAATTGATTGTTATTGTCAGTTGTTTATACCAGTCTTTCTGGAAGCGTTTGAGGGTTTTGACATTAAAGCACGCCGACGCAGACCCTTGTAACTAACTAAGAATGATTATGATAGAAATGTTCTGTCGCGCTTTGAAACATTGTATGTTATCAGAGAAGACAATATATTATTATTTTTCCTACAATACAATAAACGATACACTTCTTATATATATATATGGCTTTATATTTGGCAGAGGTAACCCCACGCCACCCCACTTAATCTTATACCGGAAGAAATTAGACCAGCAACTCGTTAAAGTATTCTTCACCTTTTTGTGTTAATACTACTGTAGTCATTTGTAACCACGGCCCCACCCCCGGGGAATAGCGGGGACTTTGACTTTCTGGTCCACGCAAATCCCCGCTAAAAGCCCAACTCTGCGGGGACTGCTCATTGGTAAAACCACTACTGGTTTTCCCCGCAGCCTTCTATCTTTTCATTTCAAAGCCCTTTTTGCCTATATAAAGCAAACCCCGGGTATGTCCCCCGCACTGCCGTGGCAAAACTTTGGTCAAAGCCTCGCTCATTTCCGCGCCCTCCCCACCCGGGGGTGGGGGAGGGACGAAATTACAAACAACTAGAGAAAACCGGCCTCTACAGTCAAAGAAGAAAGCTAGAATCTTGAAATTGGGTTTAAGAAGAAGGGATTTTACTATCCGAGTAGCGAAAACAATTTACTGTCTGAACAAATGCATTTTTTTCGAAATTTCACTTTTTTAAAGACGCCAAGAAAAATATGGGCATGTCACCATTTTGCATTCCAAAAGTCTTAAAAAGTGCCACAAAATTTTTGAAAATCGGTTAACAAATAAAAAATTTATGCAAGAAAATATGTTTGAATAGGGCTTTTTCCATTGTAAAATTGCCAGCAAGGGAAGTAACGTTTTTCCCGGAACAAAATCTAAATTGATTATTTTTCATTTAAAATGCACCAAACCAAAACAAAATTGTTTTGTATGCATAGATGAGCGCCAAATTCTTAAAATTATTCCACAGATTTGCTTGATTTTCAGTTTTAATGTGTTTGGATTACATCCCTTGCACATGCAAAATGCCTATTCAAAATGACTTTTGGGCATAATTATCTTATTAATGAACCGATTTTCAAACCTTTTGTGGCACTTTTTAGGAGTAAGAATTTGCAAAACGATGACATGGTTATATTTTTCTTGTGGTGTATTAGAAAAGTGAGATTTCTGAAAGATGCCGTGTGTTCAGACAGTAGGCGCTGATCAGCTGTGCAGTAACAGCTGTGCAGTAACTGCACAGCTGATCTGCGCCTTTGTTTTCGCCTGTACGTAAAAATCCGGTTTTCTTATGACACGGCTCATTTGGTCGTGGAAACGTTTCTACGGATCCTCTCATTCAAGTTTTGCATTTGCCAACTATGTGCACTTAGTATTGGTAATCAGCGGCTGGGTTAACTGACCGTCACGACATGACCTAATTTGTTGAACGTGGAATTGAATGAGAACGCAATACTCAACAACAATTACATTTAAGCTAAAGAACTAATCAGAGCAAACATTTTGGGGCAAAATTTGTTCAAATCGTTCAAGGAATTAGTGAGATATTGACATTTGAAATTTTGGAACGAAGTGACTTTTGGCCGCCATTTTGAATATTCAGTTAGAAAACTGAGAAACAATATACAATGAAAAAATATTACATTTCAAAACTAAGATGACGAAATATGGCCAGAATTGATAGTAAATGAATAGTAGAAAAAAATTCAAACAAAAATTAACCGAAAAATATTAATATTGTTTCATTAATATTGGTTATGCATATTTAATTAGGGCTTTATGACGTCATAAAGCCTCATGAATATCAAAGATGGCCGCCTCGATAAACAGAAATTAATGAATATTTGAACCAACATAACTGTCTTAAATTCCACTCTATTTTAATAAAACTTGTATCATATGGTTGAGGGAGGTGTGTACTTTCATTAAGGATGCATTGTTAAGGATGCATTGTATTTCAACCTTGCCTCTCCCTTTAAAACAGTATATCAAACAAACAATAACTAACAAAAACACCGTAGCTGTTGGACATGATATCTTTTTAGGTCCTGCAGTTACAGAGTCTCATTTAACACACACAACTCTCGTTAGCAGATGTTCCTTCACTGTAATCATCTCCATTCCTCATAGACATGCAATTTCTTTGTTAAGTGCAATAAAAGCAGCAGGCTGCAAAAACTCTGGAATGTTGCAAAGAAACATTATGTTCTTGAGAAAACATATCTGTCACTGGCAATAAGAGTTGGTAAACAGAGTTACTGACACGAGTCGTCTAGGTGCTATCATTAGTCAAGGAAGGCTGTCAGCAGCTGACAAGTTTTTGAGAGGGAGAAAGAAAACAATCTAGACTCATGAAAACCTGTCTGTCGAGTGTCGGATATGTACAAACAAATAACCCCGATGTGCCACAGTTTAGAACCGTCTCTATCATTTAAAAGACTAATAAATGATCAGGAAATTATGCAATCAGAACCAAAATACAACCGAAAAGCCCCCGGAGGGGACCACAGTACTGACCATTTGTACTGAAACAAGGAGCGTATACGGCAAGCAGAGAGCGACAGCAATTTCCCCAAAGATGACCACTTTGTTACTTGAACTTTACTGACGAGCCCGCTTGTTGTCAAGAAGCTTCTCTCGCAGTAAAATAGATTAGATGGCTAAATGTCACTCCGCTCCACTTCGGTACCCACTTCCCTGACATGGAGAGGTTTAACGGAATACCGATGGAAATATTCCGTCTAGCGGTAAAAGAGCGCGTGGGGTAAGTTAAAGTATGGTCCCAAGGTTGTTTTATTTCACATTCAACTTAGATGAGCATGAAAATCTTCAAGTTGCTCAAACAGGTTGTATTGTCGGAATTGTAACATTTATAAGCAGAATAATAACTCATGTCCATGTAATGTATACCCCATCATACCCAACTTTCATATATACACATGGTAATAAGTTAGGGAACACTTTTAGCTCTTCGGAAATGTTTCAAAAAATCCATTTTTTCTGGCGATACTGAAATTTTTATCACACGTATTTCATACATTGGCCTAGCGACAGGCCAATTTATGGACATTCACAACATTTTGTCCTTGTGCTACGGAGGATATAATGTGCCATATATGAAAAACTCCACTTTTATTGAAAACGAGTTTGCTGTTTTGCTTCTGCACTCCGCAAAACTCAACGTTTGAATGCGAAACAAGAATACAATGTTGCACCTGATCGTTCTCAATGAATAAACGACTTCGGATCTAAAAATTCATGTTTCATCTTCAAACCAACTAATCATACAAAATCTGCTGTTTGCATTGATTTCTATGGAAGGCAGAATTGTTGGAATTTTTGCAAATAAAGCCCGCAAAAGAATAAATCCGCTATGGCGCTATGGCCAGAACGTGCATGTTTAAATTCTTTAAGGGTCATACCGAATATTTAGCCCAACGTTTACAACCTGCAAAATGTATAGCCAAAGAACAAAACGTGATCATGAAACCTTCCCCCGGAAAAGTATGGATCTACCGCCGACAGTCGGTCAGAAAATAAGGTATTAATGATACCCAATCCACAAACAATTTCTCAGCTTGATGCTTAAGAAAAGTTATGACAATGCGAGTTCAAAGAATGAAGTTATCGCAAAGAATATCAGCGCGTTCCGTAAATCTAGCGAAAAATTTTCCGAATCAAAGATGGCCGCAGTCCGCCGTAGTTTATGTTTGATGCTTGCCATTTTCACGAAGAAACAACCCATCACGAAAACATGTCCCTATAATGTTTAACCCCCTAAACCCCACTTTTATATAGAAAAACTGGGGTTTGCAGGGGTATACCTATTTTTCATATTTTTGCTCCAAAACATAGATGGTGGGTACTCGTTAGAACCGCCTCGCCGAGGCGGTTCTAACGTGTACCCTCAATCTATATTTTGAGCAAAAATAAGAAAAGTGTCAAAATTTTTCCACTGAAAAAATTTAAAAATCTCTGTATAATGCATGGGCAAGTTTTCGTAATGTTTGATACTACAGATTCTGTCAAGTTGTCAAAACATTCTTCATAATTCTTACAAAGAAGGATATATACAGACCAAAGTTGGTAGTCACATTATTACAGGTGTTCCTTAACTTATTTCCATGTGTATAGTTAAACTGGGGGGTCACAGGGGTATTTCTACATGTAGTTTTGCTTATTTTGATCCAAAACATAGAATGTTTGGTACGCGTTAAAAGATTTCAAAAATATAAATGTTTGTCCTATGAAATTTTCATTTTTTAGAGATGAAAAAGAAATCTTTGTATATCAAATGTGCAAGTTTTCGTAATGTGAACTTACCTGTAACAAGGGTTTGAAATATAAATATCCTGATAATCTCATTCCGTAGTTCCATTTTAGCACTTTCAGGTGATTTTATGATGTTTTGGACTCAAACGCTCCGTTATTTTAGTGTCTCTTGACAAAACGCTATTGCAGAATTTTGAAGCCACAATATAAAGCACAGCTTTCGTATATTCAGTTAGTCAAGCAAAAATGATTATACAAAACAAGTTTCTGGTATCATTGTGTAGCTTCACTATCATATTATTTTGTATTTCCTGTGTTGAGAATTACGCACGCAAAATGAACACATCTTTTACATTTCTAATACAAGTTTTAAACCAAAATTGCATGTTCAAACTCTAATTTAAATATTTTTATTTCAATCTGTGAAACTCCATTTTCATTAAATATATAGAATTAAGGTTTACATTGCCAAGAACATGGGCATTGGGCGTTCTTGAGTAGGTTCACTAAACTAACCGCGTTACATGATTTTGGTCAGTATCATAGTGAAAAACGCCCTTGATTTCAGTGTGTTTCACTTTAAGCACAGACGCGTTATAGTCCAACCGAACGCCGTGAAAAGAGCATCACACAAAATGCATTTTCCATGCTGGAAGGAAGAATGTTGGAGCGTGTTCAAGATTTGATAACCAATCACTTATGTTTATTTATATACGTTGGCTAATTGCATCGATAGTATGAGCCGAGTATTGAGAAAACGGGATTATTGCCTATGCGAAAACAAAGGCGCAGATCAGCTGTGCAGTAACTGCACAGCTGAGCAGCGCCTTTGTTTTCGCTACACGGATAGTACAATTCCTTTTCTTCCTAAATCCGAATTCTCAAGCTTCTAGCATTTTCCTGAGAGTGTACATGCCTGTTTGTGTCCGACCTGGTCGGAAACCCCGAAGACCGGTTTTCTCGTGTTGCGGCTCAGAATGTCTGTGATCAAGACCTACCTGCCTGAGTCGTGCCAGTAGCAAAGCAACTTACCTATGTTCCAACTAAAATTCACAAACAAATTTGCCGGTTAGTGAAGCTTGCATAACAGCATAACGCTTTGTGTCTCACGATAAAAACTGATAAAATTAACAAAACGCTAACTTTTCATGATTTATTTGAACCAAGTATAAAACATAGATTTTAAGAAAGGTAATGCGGTCAAAACAATACTATAATATAAAAAGCTTGCCTCTGATAATGGCTTTTCGCAGAAAATTTCTGCATGGAGGGCAAGAGGAGAATTATTTAAAATGTTTGTCTTAGATTGTTCTAAAGTTTGAAAATCGGTCAGCAGATATTTTTTTTATAGCCAAACTGATATTTGAATGGGGATTATATGCATTGGCAAGGGAGGTAATCGCTGATCACGAAAATGCATATTTTTCGAGAAAAAATAATGATCATGAAGATTTCGTCTCATGTAAGCCATTTTATAATATTTTTGAGCAATCATAATGAAATACTTACAATTTAAAAGTTTTGAGGGAAAATATCAAAACAATATACCATTTCAACTACATTCAAACAGTTAAAAATATCTGCGAAAAACGATTATCAGACCTTAGGAAACACACTTTAATACAATGCAACTTAGAGGGGTGTTGCTGCGGACATTTGCGTGTGTACATAAAGCAGGGAGAGAAAAAGAAGCTTAGTTTCAAATGTGAATGATAGAATCAGTAGCCATTCTTGGGATTATGTCATGAACCGTGCTGTTTAGGATCAACCCAGGGAAAACGAAATACTTTTTGTTCATAGAAAAAAGACACGATACACAAAGAAGCGAAAACGTATCCTGTGCGTTTTGGAAGTAACATCCCCACCAGTGCTCATTGCTTGCGTCGGTTCCGCATGTGGAAATTAGCGTGCTCCTGGATCACTTTCCGGTCAGTCTTCATGGAGAACTTGAGTCCGCAAGTCTTGCACTGTTCAGCCTGCGCCCTCTCTTTGTGCCACTGAGCCTTAGAATTTATCCGCGTGGCTGCGGTGTTGGATTTGGTGCTGTTTTTACTCCTGACAATGGCGTCCTTGGTCAATGTCGTCTCCCTGGTCTTCTCCTGGGATTCGCTGTCGCTGCTCAGCGTTGGGGTCGGGCAGGGGGTGGGACACGGGACAGGGTATACGCTCTTATCCTGAAATATGTGTCTCTTCAGTAAATGAATTATTTTTCCTAGATTAAGACATTTAAGGATACAAGAGCATAAGTTATTTGCAGACGGACTACTATATTTTGGAAAATGAAGTAGTTTCAGCATTAACCAAACAAACAACCATGCTTACTACGATGTAAAATGACTGTAGGTTTTGAATCTGAACAAATCCTACCCTACCAAAATCACTGTAAACTGGCAATATTATGAAAAATAAAGGAAAAAATAACCAAAACCACGCATTTCCCGATTCATTTTAGGTGGTGAAGTGAAACAAATTCTGTTGTTGTTTTTTTGTTGTTGTTTTTTGTTTTTCTTTTTTTTAAAGAAAAGCCATTATCAAACTCATACCCGAGGTTCCGCTGAGAACAACTTTCTCCACTCATTCGTCCTTTTCTTCGCTCTCTCCGCCAATACGGCCTTGATGCGGGTGTTCAGTTCGTCCGCCAGTTTACAAAACACCTGGGTCTGGTCTTTTTCGTTCTAAAACAAAATGTCGATCGTTATGTTACATGTATGAGAAACTAATGCGGGTATTCAACTCGAATCCCTACCCGAGTTTCGGCCGTGAAAAGCTTTTCCCATTTATTCGTCCTTTCCTCCACTCTCACTGTCAATACGGTCTTGATGCGGGTGTTCAGCTTACAGAACACCTGCGTCTGTTTGTATTTTTTTTTTTTTTTTTTTTTTTTTTTTTTTTTTTTCCTTTTGTTCTAAAACAGTATGGCGATCGTTACGAGAAAATCAGTCTCAATTGATAGCATTTTAACTTATGAGCATAATACCATTCATACTCAAGCAGGTTAATTATAGACAGCCTTGTATTTTATTTGACTCGCATTACGAAAACATGCCCATATAATATACAGTAATTTTTTCAGGTCAAAAATCGATAATTTTCAGAGGAAAAAATTTGATATTTTTCTTATTTTTGCTCAAAACATAGATTGTGGGTCCACGTTAGAACCGCCTCGCCGAGGCGGTTCTAACACGTACCCACAATCTATGTTTTGGAGCAAAAATAAGAACCAGAGGATCAATGGTCCTGTAAACGCTCACCTGAGACCTGAGATATATACCAATAAACTTGTTTGACTAGAATGGTAATATACATGTATATAACCCCAGGGCAGGGTCAGAGCAGCGTCTGGAGTCAATTTCTTTTTTAAATCATAAAGATTCATGATCAGTTTGCCAATTTATTGCAAGTTTTGCCCTTCAAATGACATTGTAACAATTTTCCCCATTCAAATGCATGGGCAACCTAAGTTGACCTTGCCGTAAAAAAGGTCAAGGTCATCTCAGGGTCATGATTTAAACAAACTTTGTAGAGCTCCATTGCTTGATGCTTCATGCCAAGTTTCAAAATCATAGGATTTTGGGCGGTTCTAACGAGTACCCACAATCTATGTTTTGGAGCAAAAATCAGAAAAATAGGTATACCCCTGCATACCCCAGTTTTACTATATAAAAGTGGGGTATAAGGGGGTATACATTACACGGACATGTTTTCCTGATGAAATATCGTTTTTTCCCAATTTTACAGCTGAAAAATCTCTGAATATTACATGGACACGGTTTCTTAATGGCTATATTTATTCGCAGTGGTTATTATTCCTAGTGGTTAGGACTGTTTCCTGAAAACAAAGCAATTATCTAGACAGCACGTGCACTTGTTCTATTTTTCACCTGTATATTTTTTTATCTATCTAATAATCCACGGAGAGTAACGTAGACGCATTTTATGGTCAATGTATTTCTGAGTTTTTGCAATTCAATCTGTTTATCTTCCGCCATTTGATTTCTTTGTTTCTTTTGCTTAAAGCTAAACACCCCAGTCAACAATTTATAAGTCATTGTGTGGCGAAGCAAAGACCTCGTGGGTAGCGCCAGTAAAAAAAGGGTAAATGTGTCTTGCTCAAGAACACAACCCGACGGGTTGCTTGTGTTTCCGGGAAAAGCTGAAAACCGACAGACCGACCATCTGATCTGGTAAACCGCTTATTAGGACGTCTGACCCAGTCCAAGAAAAGTTGTTAAGTCATCCCATTCATACATATACGCCTATTCGGATGAAACGACAGACCTTATGTTGAGTAAAAGAAACATAAAAAGGGGGCAATGCTAATTTTGTTTGGGGCGTACATGTAAAAGATACCACAATAACCTTCTCCATTATATACCGTGAAAGAAGCTACCTTCCGACATTATTACTTCATTAACGACTTTCATTACTTTCTCATTCAATTGACCAAGTGACTTGATGATTATTTCTTATGTTATGAAATGCAATTACCAGGAAATAATCGGAGGAATAACAATGCTATTAATTTAATCTCATCCAGACACGTTCGGCTGAATCACATCATGTCAGTGTACCTATAGTCATATGGTACAATTATAAAGTCACGAAAATATAAACGAATTTGCAAAACCATTCTGGCTTCAAATAAATCTCATCGTAGGTTATGCTCTGTGATATTTCTAGTTTTGTTTGGTAGTATAAGTAGAAACATTTTTGCATGATGCGTTATTTTACGTATAATAAGTAACTGCATATTTGCCTGTTGCTCTTCTAGCAGACGATACCAACGTACCCATTCTTAAAATAAAATTGTAAAAAAAAATAAAGAGAAAATAATATGAAATAAATAGAACAAAATACGCAAAGTCGCCATAGAAAAAATGGCCAATTTACCCTGAGTAGCCTCCTGAGTTGTAAGTTCTCCTCTTTAAGACTAGTGATCTGGTATTTCTTGGCCTCCATAGTTTGGTGAAGAAGCTCAATCGTCCGGGAGTGTCGGAGTACGGCTCTCTGAAGGCGCTCTACAAATCAAAACAGAGTAGAAAATGAGTGTCGAAAGAAAGAAAGTATAGATTTTGTCAGTTGTAGACTGATGATGGATGTTAGCCTCTATAGTTTGGCGAAGAGGCTCACCTGTCCGGGAATGTCGGAGTACGGCTCTCTGAAGACGCTCTACAAATCAAAACAGAGTAGGAGAAAAGTGTCGAAAGAAAGGAGAATTTTATAAATATTGTCAATTGTAGAAGATGGATGTTAGCCTCCATAGCTGAACGAAGAAGCTCAATTGTCCGGGAATGGCAGAGTACGGCTCTCTGAAGGCGCTCTACAAATAAAAAAAAAGTGTCGAAAGAAAGGAAAATAAATTTTGTTAGTTATGGAAGATGGATGTTATCCTCTATAGATTGGCCAATTGCAAGAGGTTCAATTTTCCGGAAAAGGCAGAGTACGGCTCTCTGACGGCGCTCTACAATTCAAACCAGAGTAGAAGAAAAGTGTCGAAAGAAAGGAAAATATAAATTTTGTCAGTTTATAGAAGATGGATGTTAGCCTCCATAGATTGGCGAAGAGGCTCAATTGTCCGTGGATGGCGTAGTACGGCTCTCTGGAGTAAAGCAGACTAGAAGACATATTGTCGAAACAAAAGAAAATATAAGTTTTGTCGGTTGCAGTAGACGCTTATGGGTCTCCGTTGTTTGGCGGAGATGCTTAATTTCGAGAATGGCGGAAGGCGCTGAGCTCTACAATTCAAAGCAGAATACCAAACGATAAAGATCTACTAAACGTTTAAATGAAGAAGCTTAACCCAGATTCTCATTGTTATCAGGTGGATGAGTCCACTTTCATTTTAAGGGGAACCAGGGGTTATTTAAATTTAGCTCTGTATATTTTATTTTTCGCAAACAGCAAACAAAGCCGTATATGAGACGCGCGTGCACGCATGTGTGTGCGTGCGTGTATGTGTAAGTATGCATGTGTGTGAGCGCGACTGTAACATGTAAATGTGTAAGGATCATAGACAAGATGAAAACCAAGTATAAATGGCGATGGCTCAAGGCTGCAATACAGACTGGGCTGACTAAATGAGTTATGATTTGCAGTATTGAGAAATCATCAGGAAACATGTCCGTGTAACGTATACCCCCTTGAACCCCACGTTTATATAGCAAAACTGGGGTATGCAGGGGTACACCTATTTTTCTTATTTGTGCTCCAAAACATAGATTGTGGGTACTCGTTAGAACCGCCTCGCCGAGGCGGTTCTAACGTGTACCCACAATCTGTGTTTTGAGCAAAAATAAGAAAAATATCAAAATTTTTCAGCTGAAAATTTTCAATTTTTCAAGCTCAAAAATCTCTGTAAGTTTTCGTAAAATGGGCAAGTTTTCGTAAAATGGGTTTGTTAGTGCGTACGGATAGAAACCGCAGCCGACTGCAGGGCACACTCAGGCTCCTCGTCTATTTTTCGGATAAAACAGAACTATTGAGAGAAGTCACATTAAAACGAGGGCCATTTTGTGATAGACAGCCCACAAGAGCGTGCTGATTAAAGTGCATGCATTGTTTATTGTCGCCTCCCCGTGGCCGACTGAATCCTGTTTTAACTTAAAAGAACACGGAATCAATATGACCTTTGCCACGACATGTTACAGATGCTTTAGAAGAGGCTTTAGTAGCCGAAACCGCGGTATGGCTCATCCCCTTTCTAATTCATATGTCCACTGCTCTAAAAGGATCTCAGTTTTATTCTTATTTGCTATTATTGCAGCTGGTGTTGAACCGTGTGGCGGCCGTAAAAAGTCTCCCTGTACATCATCCATAGTGCAGATTATATTAACCTGTTGGTCCTTTGAGATCAGCGAGGGTATTTTGAGCAATCAGAAAATTATTATCGGTTAAGATTCATTTTCTAACCAACGTTTAATATATTTGGCCCCATTTGAACTATACTAGTCTTTGTATCGACTGTCCTGTTGAAAGATGCAAAATCACAGTAATTCTCCTTGGTTCCATGCTGCCATATCTATAGAGTCACCGAAGAGGCTTAAGTAGCCGAAACCGCGGTATGACCCATCCCCTTTCTCATTTATATGTTCGCTGCTCTTAAAGGATCTCAGTTTTATTCTTATTTGCTATTACATGTACTACAACTCATTAATATGTTCGCTGCTCTTAAAGGATCTCAGTTTTATTCTTATTTGCCATTACTGCAACTGGTGTTGTGACGTGTAGCGGCCATAAAAAGTCTCCACGTACACCATCCATAGGGCAGATTATATTTTGCTTTTGGTCCTTCGTCTAACCAACGTTTAATACATTTGGCCCCATTTGGACTATACTAGTCTTCCTGTTGAAAGATGCTAAATTACAGTAATTCTCTTTGGCTCCATGTCATATACATGTATAGGGTCACTGAAGAGCCTTAAGTAGCCGAAACCGCGGTATGGCCAATCCATTTCATCGCTCTTAAAGAATATCTTCTTATAACGAATGTTTTTTTTTTTTATGCCGGATAATTTAAGATTAATGATTACACTGTAAAACGTAGCATTAGATATAATTTGAAAAATGCCTTTATCACAAGATCTACAATGTCTGATCGTATCAAATGCCTTGGGGTGAGAAATTGTCACAGTATATTTTGTACGAAATGATAAATGATTTTAATGAAAAACACCGGCTCCATAGCTCAGTGGTTAGAGCGCCTGTCTAGTAAACAGGAGGTCGAGGGTTCGATCCCCTCTGGACCCTGCGTTATTCAACCATTATTTTTCTTTTTTATAATAGTTCGTTTAAAGTTTACAGCCCTGTCACTACTAAATGGCATCCGAGCGTAATTTTATATTACTAATCGTTCCAAGGCGATACTTCTGTTGTGGTTCTTGCTGTGTAAATTACTGTTTTGGTGTTGAATTTTTGTTCTGTTTGCGCCTTTTGTGCATTTTCATATTTTCAGTTAAGTTTGCATCAGGAAAACATGTCCGTGCAATGAATACCCCCTTAAACCCCACTTTTATATAGCAAAACTGGGGTATGCAGGGGTAAACATATTTTTCTTATTTTTGCTCCAAAACATAGATTGTGGGTACTCGTTAGAACCACCTCAGCGAGGCGGTTCTAACGTGTACCCACAATCTATATTTTGAGTAAAAATAAAAAAAATATCAAAAATTTTCTATTGTAATAGAAAATTTTCATTTTTTACAACTTTAAAAATCTCTGTATATTGCATGGGCATGTTTTCATAATGTGGGTAATTGCGTGGTCGCCTATTGGGAAAATAGCTGCTCACTGTGCTTACGATATGTTATCTAAGTATATAGTATCTATCTTTTTTGGAATGGCTTAAGAAACAAGTCGATAAAACCTCTTAGCACTTTGTTTTCTGTTTCCATTTTCTTATTCCCAGCAAGCTCGGTCAAGCCTTATACCGAGCTTTCCCAGCAGGTGTTTTTATCATTTGAATACATTCGTACTATAGGGATAAACCATGATTTTCAGTGTTCAAACATTCGATGAAAGGTTTTTGAACACAAGGTCGAAGACCGCGTGTTCAAATCCCTCCCGATCCCTATATTATAACCCACTTTTGACGAATGTATTATCATTATCAGCTGGGTGAGTCCTAGGGGCGTTAGGAGAGATTTTATTTTTTACCTTATCTTTCAATGAAATTTCTCCATGCAAACAGAATAGCCCCAGATGGTACGCCAAACCGGGGCTATACGGCTTGCATATGACCGACATAAAGGATGCCTGGTTTATTCTCATATTTCAAATGCATAGAAGCGACCTACGTTTACCTCGTCGGAAAACAGGTCAAGGTTATGAAGGGCTCGAGTCCGTGATGCTACATACCAAATTTCAAGACCATAGGGCGGTTCTAGAATAGAAGATGTTTTTTTTTATTTTATTTTATTTTATTTTTGTACATGTACCATATATGGGCATAGCGACCATCTTGGTCGTATGAGCTGGACCGTTTGTCCCCCTTTCTCACTAAGGCTTCGCATAATTTGGCTTCAGTCGGCCAATCGGTTTCAGGGGATTTTTTTTTAAATGTTGAACAGACGATGTACACCGACCGACGCCGACGGACGGACAGATCATTTGAGCTCTCCTCGTGAGAATTTAGTTCATGTGAGTAAACAGCATTCTACAGATGTTTTATATTTGGTAGCAAATGTGATTAAATATGTCTAATCGATGGATGTATGTGAAAGAAGCAGCTAGCCAAGCACAAGAACATGCTATTGAATCAGAATGACAAAGTAATGGGAGACGTTCGATCATATTTGAGCCTGTGGGTGAGAAAACCAACAATTTGGGTTCCGACCAGGTCTGACACAAACCGGTCTGTACAGTCACAGAAGCAGGCTAGAAGCTTGAAATTTTGGATTTAAAAAGAATAGAAATTGCACTATCCATGTAGCGAAAACAAAGGCGCTGATCAGCTTCGCGGTTACCGCGAAGCTGGTCTGCGCCTTTGTTTTCGCATATGCAAATTGTTGGTTTTCTCATGCACAGGCTCATTTGTAATTACCCTATAATTATATTTCGTCAATAATAATTGAAAATCAAAACAAGAAGCCCATAGGATAACGACCGCTCACCTGAGAACCAACAAGTTCAAAAAGCATGTGACAAAAAGTCGCAATCTCGATTTTAAACTCAAAAGGGTAGATAATAAACCCTGTAGATAGTTAAATACCTATATTTATATAAGTAGTGATTGTCATCAGATGATGTCTGATCTTATCACTGCATTGTCGAGGTTAACAATGTGTTATTATCATATACAGTAAGATATGTATAATATTGACATATCGGCTCCATAGCTCAGTGGTTAGAGCGCCTGTCTAGTATACAGGAGGTCGAGGGTTCGATCCCCTCTGGAGCCTGTCAAAAAGTGCATTTTTTTTCTGTAAAGTTGACAAAATATACTGACGTCAACAAAAAACGCCTCAGTAAATTTTGACACGTCATACTGCCAAGATTAACAACTTTAATTATTTTAAATATTGATCATATCTTTTATGAACCTTTTACGCATTCGGAAATGCGGAAATGGAATTATTCAGACAATTGCTTGAAAAATGACATGCTGTGGAAAACGCACACCCCTCGCAAAATCCCTATTCTGTTCATGAACCGGTCTATCAGGCATCGCTTCTTTCGATTACTGAAAGTCTCCGTTGCAATACCAACACATACACCATAGAGTGGGATATCCACACGTGACCATATGTTGTTGAAACACATTTTTTTGATAACCGTTTACGATAACCATTTTTTGATAATAATTTCGTTCTCTAGCGTTATTGACGTCACTGCAGCTAATGAATGGTAATCGCCGTCAAAATGGTCAAAACGTTTTCAAAGGCTATCCTGGCATAGCTGTTGGACAAAGAATAGTTTCTATTGTTATATCTCCTGCCTTTCAGCGTGAAACGAACGTCCTAACGAATAACGTGTATTTGGCGTCTAGTGAAATAAGCGTCAGAATATCATTGCTCCATTCTTGGCTATTCATTTGAAATAATGCGATTACGTTATCAAAATTAACCCAAGGTGTGCATCCGAATATAACGACATCGTTTTTGAAATGTTTCATCATTAGAACTCGTAAGCATAAGAGACGTCGACGTCAAAAAGATTTTGCTACAGAAGCGTCGGCGAAAGAGCTACAGTCACAAAAATCGATACAGGGAATTTTATACCATAGCGAACGATGGTCCCGGACTTTGGAGTCACTTCGCCGGAACGCCAGAAACCGAACAAGTACATTTTTTCGTTGCGTCTGTTCCTTTTCTTGTGAAAAGTCCCTTTGTTTTTTTCAGTATTTCAACTTCAGGTAGCCCAGTAATGTTACGCTTCAAAATTTTGTAAATCGACTTTGCACGGCTTTCAAGAATTTTCACGTCAAACACGCCTGTATAATGACGTCAGGATGCATTTTTAAAAATGGTGCACCCACGCAAGTTTTGAGAAAACTGCGCATCTTAATCAAATTTGGTTTACGCTATACCATGAGAGGGAACGTAAAAATAAGGAAAATGCAAATTTCGTTTAATATTGTATATCTATTGACCAAGTTATGTAACATTTTTGATGAGGCGTTTTTTATTGACGTCAGTATACAACAAAACATGTTAATGAATATTAATGAATATTACTGAATGTTATCACTGCAAACATTATTGTTGCTCATCTTCTGATTTTAATACTTTTGTCATGGTGCATTTGCCGCATGTCTTTGGACGGTCATTGTAGACTGGTGGTCAAAGGTTCGAACCGTTTAGTATTTTTGTTAACTTCAAAGAAATCAGGACTGTATGAAGCGCTGGGGTTTATAGATGTATACTGTTTTCATAGTTTGGGTCCAAAATACAGCTTGTGGGTACTCGTTAGAATCGCCTCGGCAAGGCCGTTCCAACGTGTACCCACAATCTATGTTTTGAATAAAAATAAGAAAAAACATCAAATATTTCAACTGAAAATTTTTACATTCTATAAGAATATGTATATTACATGAGCATGTTTTTTAATGTCAAGTGATGAGCTCTACAGAGTAAAACGCTTGAACAATGCCATTCTTATTAAAGTGTTGTTTGGTTGATTTCTATTTGAGCCTGTGCGTGAGAAAACAAACAATTTGGGTTCCGACCAGGTCCGACACAAACTGGGCTATACAGTCACAGAAGATGGTTAGGGGCTGGAAAGTTTGGATTTAGAAAGTAGAGGATATGTACTACCCCTGTAGAGAAAACAAAGGCGCTGATCAGCTTCGCAGTTACTGCGAAACTTATCTGCGTCCTTGATTTCGCCTATGCACTTTTTTCATGACGAGTCCTCCCCTAAATTATCTAGAACAGGCAGTTACTAAATGAGCCGCATCGTGAGAAAACCGGATTTTTGCCTATGCGAAAACAAAGGCGCAGATCAGCTTCGCAGTAACTGCGAAGCTGATCAGCGCCTTTGTTTTCGCCACTCGGATAGTACAATTTCTCTTCTTCCTAAATCCGAAATTTCAAGCTTCTTACCATTTTCTGAGACTGCACAGACCGGTTTATGTCGGACCTGGTCGGAAATCCCGAAGACCGGTTTTCTCGCGTCACGGCTCAAATTGTAGTTTTCTCGTCTTTCTTATTTTGATGGCTTCCCTTTGACTGCCAATGGTTTGTCGTATATCGTATACGATAGCCCGATCTTTGCTTGCATAACTCTTAATGTCCGAGTCAATGAGTATTCAGTCATGTCGGGATGAGGCCAGCGTTACCACGGGGTGGTACCAGAAGGCGTGGCCTGCTCAAAGACACACTAACAACTAAGTAGAGATTGAAATTTGAACTGCTCATAACTACTTTTAAAATAAGTCAAAAGTGGTTGAAATTGCTGGTTCATACCACCAAGGCCACTAAAGCCTAGGTTACATTTGCCCCGATTTCGTACGATTTTTCGGTCTGCGATTTTCTCTACGATTTTTAGACATCGTAGGAGATCGTGGGCTACGACGTATGTGTTAACAATTCATACGGGCATCGTGCGATTTTTTGATCTGCCATTTGTCGACGTTCTCATACAAAAACGCAAGGTGATCGCACGGCAGTCGTATGTCTCCGCAGATAGTACGTAGATATCGTACGGATCCCGTGCGTTTTCCGTACGGAGTCCCTATACGTTTTGATACAAAACGCAAGGAGGCCGTACGGTAGTCGTAGGGTCTCCGCAGACTGTTAGTGGATATCCTACGGAGTCCCTTGGACTTTTGACTGATGCTTTGGTTTTACATTTGGCCTACGATTAGCTTGCGATGATCGTACGATGCCATTTTTTGCATTTTCGTGCGGCCTCCGCAGGGTGACCTTACGATGTCCCTACAATTCTACGACTTCCTACGATCTCCGTAGCCTCTACGATCTTGTAATAGTCTGCACTATTACAAATTTTACAATCGTAAGACCGTAGACATGTCGTAGGGCATCATACGGGCACAGTACGGATACCCTGCGATAATCGAGCGGTCACCGAACGATTTTTGTTATGATAATTTGGGAACAAAAATCGTACAGTGATCGTAGGGAGGCCGCAAGGGGTCATGCCTAGTAGGTTACATTTGCCCCGATCATTGTACGATTTTTCGGTCCGCGATTTCCCTACAATTTTTTAAAAATCGAATGTGATCATGGACTACGACGTAGAAGTTTACAATTCATACGGGCATCGTTCGATTTCTTGTTCTAGCTTTCTTTGATGTCCTGAGTCGGAACTGTTTGGAGATCGTAGGGAAATCAAAGGGTCTCGGCACACTTTAAGTTGTAACCGTACGGAGCCCGTGCGATGGCCGTGAGGAGTCCTTACGATTTATTGCGGTCTCCCTACGATAACCGTACGATGTTAGGTGTCCGTACGATTTTAATAAACTTGTGATATAACCGTACGGATGCCGCACGATCACCCTAAAGGTATACGATTATCTTATTATTTTAGTCCCCAAATGATCATAAAACCGTGCGGTGACCGCACGATCATCGCAGGGTTTCCGTAAGGCGCCCTTACGATGATGCTACCTACGACGTGTCTACGGGCTACCGTCTTACGATTTTTAAAATTTGTAAAAGTGCAGACTACTACAAAATCGTAGAGGCTACGGAGATCGTAGGAAGCCGAAGGAAGCCGTAAGAAGCCGTAGAATCGTAGGGGCCTGCGGAGACCGCACGAAAATGCAAAAAAAATGGCATCGTACGATCATCGCAAGTTAATCGTAGGGCAAATGTAACCTAGGCTTAAGTTACCCTGTGATTTATGTTAAAAACCTTTTATATAAGCAGAATACATTTCATTGCTAGACGAGTTTAGATGATAGAAGTTTAATAACCTCGGAGCCAGGAACTCTATTTGTGTATAAGTTCGAAATACATACCTATTTTCCGAGGTTGTTTATAGGTCCAGCCATCATGATCAATAGAGAACTGGAGGGAGGCTGCTGGATCAGCCGTTGACTGAGTTTCCTTGGCCTCTGTAGTAAAAAACGTTGACATTAACATAATATTCATACATTAGGAGTTAAGTAAGGTAAATAAATACAAAAATATGCCACGCGCCCTCAAATTTAAATACACCGTTGTTTTTGATTGCGTCGCCTATGACGTTAACGTCACGTTTAATAAAATTGCACAAAATAAACATATCTGACGTTACATCTAGCATTTAATTAGTCTTGTATGCATTTGAATCGATTCGATAACATGATAACGCCCTTATGTAATTATCAACTTCATTAAAAAAAATAAAAAAAATGTTTCCATACCTGTATGAATAGTTTTGGCGAGACTACCCGCGTCCACAGTTGGACTCTTGGGCACCGGGCAGCTCTGAAAAACAATAAAGACACATAAAATACAGAAAAAAAAAAAAAAAAAAAAAAAAAAAAAAAAAAAAAAAAAAAAAAAAAAAACACCAAGAACAATTGATTTGGTCATGCATACGTATACATTCGGACTCCGTATTCTTTTTGTCGGTTCCATAAGCAACACATAATCACATTTCTTCAAAAGGGGATTAACCTCGTGGAATCCTTTTAAAATTCCTTGTTTGATTTGAGCCAAATACACTTCTGACAATCACGTGGTATTGTACATACAAACCGATAAATGATCGGTGACACACACTGCAATTGAGAACGAAGTTGAGATGAAAAAAAAATGAGTTTTCTCCTAGAGCGTTTCTTCTACTGACTGATGCAGTCAATGCAGAAATTGAACATTTATTGAAACAAAGTAACATAAGAAATCCCGGTTATTTCGTTTTCGCAAACATTCAATATTATTGGGGCGGAAGTGTTTGCGAAAACGAAACAACCTGTATGTCTTATAATACTTTCATTCAATAAATGTTCAATTTCTACATGAACTGCGCCTTTCTATCAGTCAATAAAGTAATTGGTATAGGAGAAAACTCGAATTTTCATCTCAACTTCAGGCAGAATTGCATTGTGCGTCACCGATCATTTACGGATTTGTATGTAAACAATACCACGTGTTTATCAGCTGTGCAATAGGTTCCAACTGCCAACATAAGGTCAAATTAAGTACTAACAACACGAAATACTTGAAAAGCCCTGAATCGAACTCATTTACATTTTCTTTTTATACAGCGAGTTATTTAACAACTTTGCAGCGCCGCAGGAGGCCTATGTTTAATAGAAGAGGCCATCGCAAAGGACCGTTCATTTCACCACTCACCTTAAAAGATTTCGTCCTTTCGTCAATGAGCAGTTTTTCAAGGTCCTTGTTGCGCAGACGCAGGTCTTTGTTGTCGTCACTTAGTTGTTCCAGACACCAGTCGAGAATCCCCACCGTTGTTTCCTTGTCGATTCTCGACACCTGTGTCGACTAAAATGTTACAGGAGAGAGTAAGAGAGGCTTAAACTGACTAGATCAGCTTTTTATTTTATTCTTATTTTGTCAAACTGAATTCACTGACGTGGGCGTTTGCTGTTATTTATGTGGATTAAAGTCCTAGTTAACAAGCTGTCAGTTATATCCGGACGGAGCCATCAATCCCCGGAGTATTTCCAATACTATGGGAAGTGAACGTGTATTGTTAATGGACTTAACCAAGCCCAGTGAGAATTGAGCCTGATAACCTCTCGATCCGGAGTCCAGCGCTTCCCCGCTTGGCTACCGCGCTCGCCAAATGTGAACGTAGATACATTGCACACATGCAAATGCAGTTAGAATCTTGTGAATCATTCTTAAACAGAACGTGATATGATTCTTTAATATTTTTATAACGAATAAATAACACTAAAATCTGAGATCCGTTAAAAGCAGTGAGCATATTAAAAGGATGGAGGTGTGGGCCATACCGCGGTTTCAGCTACTGAAGCCTCGTCAGTAACCTTTACGATTTTGTCATTAAGATCATGCCCAAGTATTTCTAAAGAAAGAAAGAAAGAAAGAAAGAAAGAAAGAAAGAAAGAAAGAAAGAACGAAAGAAAGAAAAGAAAGAAAGAAAGAAAGATGCAAACCTTGAGCTCTCTGACTTGGTCCTCCAGCTCAGCGATGCGCTTGTCCTTTTTATCATCCTTGTCCATCAGGTCTTTCATAAGCGTCTTGGCGATAGAGCAATTCGGGCAGGTTTTAGTGGAGCTCTTCAGTCCCAGGAGGAAGGACTCCGGTCCTGCTGTGATCGACAGGATTTCCGGGTACTCGATGGAAGGGATGTAACTCGCGACGATCTGTTGTTGTTGTCCGTTAGTCGCTTGTTGTTTCGGGGCCTGGATGATATATAAGCCTTCGCATGAGACAAATTGGGTTTCAGACAAGGTCCGACACAAACCGGCCTGTACAGTCACAGTTGCAGGCTAAAACCTTGAAACTTCAGATTATAGGAGAAGAGTAATTCTACTATTTGTGTAGCGAAAACAAAGGCGCTGATCTGCGCCCTTGTTTTTTCATATGCAGATTGCTGGTTTTCCCATGTGGCGGCTCATATTTGAATGCGTTGATAGAACCAACGCAACAAGAAGTTTGTATAGAAGTTTATTCCAAATACAATAGACCATAAGGTCCATGAGTAAACCGGTGTTCGGTGTTTCCGACCAGGTCCGACGCAAACCGGCCTCTACGAGGGGTGATTTCTTTAGCTTTTATCATTTCGAGATAAAATTTCATAAGTGTATGCAGCAATATATATGCAGTTATTCCATTGCAACAAAGCATGCATTATATGCACATGTGCGTTGCAGCTGTCGTTATGGAAACACCGCCTAACGTTATGCGGCGCAACGTAACGTCGAAGCTTTATTCTTTCAAAATACTTCATAGTTCAGTATTGTTACAACAGTTTTGATTGCTTATACCCATATTTTGTTTAATACGTATTAACTACAACGTACACGGCTTATGTTTGTAAAGTTACGAGGGTTTTCATCGAACGGATTTGTCTCTAGAGTTTCGCAAATACCGACTCTGTCAAATAGACAAAATAAACTGTTAAGATTTTCGACAATGTTGCACTTTCGCGAAGTCATTTTTTAAAAGTATATAGGGATTTACTGCAATGTCGAAACGTTCTTATTCTCAACATTGTCTCTACTAGTAATGGTTTATGTCAGTCTTTTTATCATTTCGTTGATCTTCGGCCAGAAAACAAGGTGTTGAATTTAACTTTACAAAATGAAATGGAAATTCTAGCATATTTTAGGCTTACCTGTTTAATTCAATTTAACCTTATTAGTAGATAAAGCATCAGAATAACGTATGTTTTCGAAAAATGGTCAACCAATGTTGGAAAATTATTTTTCATGACAAAAATGTCGACCAATTTTACCAAACTCCAAAATACTCTAAGAAAGTCAACCCAGGGGTACAGGTGCGCCGGGTCACGTGAAGTGACGTCATTACGCTGTCTCGTGCATGAACGTCTGACGTCATTGTTTTAAAATGACAATGGCACTCAATTACAAAAGGATCAATGTCTATTGGTACTAAATTTCATATCAATCGGTTGACGCAAACTTATTTCACAGCATTTTTATACGTACTTTCCGATCACCCCTCGTACATTCATAGAAGAAGAAATTAAAGCTTGAAATGTCGGATTAATGTAGGAATTAACGTGTGACGAAAACAAAGACGCTGATCAGCTGTTCAGTTTTTGCACATGTAAAACACGTTTTTTTTCTCATGATGCTACATGTAATAATAGAGTAAGGTGGGACAAGTATGGATCAAAATTTCATTTTATTATTTTTTTCTTACAATTTTCGCAAAAAATACTACAGTTGTGATAATATACATATTACCCAGTTCCTAACTAACACACCTTGTTCTTCCACTGTGTATCAAAGACAGGGACTACTTGCTGCGAGGATGGATTTGCCACAGCTCGAAGCCGGTTGTCCATGTATTCTTGAACGACCGGGTGAACATCCAGAATCCGCAGCTTCTCTGGCCAGGTGGGGCACATGTTGACCAGTGTTGTGGAATCCCGGTAAACCTTCGTGATTTTCCGCTTGCATGATGCTTTCTTTTTGGGTATCGCGCCCGATGAGGGTTGGCAGGCCTCCTCAATTATTTCGTAGGAGTCATGGAAACCTGTAACATTCATGAAAAAAAAAACTTACATGTATCATAACGCTGTCACATGGTAATACCTCCGTACAAAAGTAGTCATAAGTTTTCACTTTTCGTGTTAGGGCTTAAGCGTCAGATAGAAGCTTTCATTTCCTCTATGAATATAAGGCTTGGCCTTTTTGCATGGTATGATTATTATACAACGACACTCATAATACGTAGCTATTGATTTAAATCGTAGGGTTGATTCCAATAAAACATGTGAAATGCATATTTGTTTATTTATTTATTTTATTTATTTATTTATTTTTTTTTTTTTTGAGAACTCATGATAGTGAACACTTAAGACGGTAAATGTACGATAGGAACTACATCTACATTTGTAATAGTATACGTACATGTAACACTACATGTAAACGGCAATCCTGAACGTGTAATTTTAAAGAAGGGCGGTCCCGACTGCCATAACCAAGTTGAACGTTTTTGATTGCCAATACAAATGTACATGCCTTTTGGCATTCGAAAACTTTCAACTTTTGGTTTAAACACTATTTTATTCAAAGAAATACAAACATACATAACAAACAATGACATAGGGATAAGAAAACAAGCTTCAAGGAAGCTTATATGAATCTTCTCCTGATAATGATACGTACAAATACTATTGAGTGTAGACACAACAATAACTTGAGTGTTTTAAACGTCTAAGCGTAGGAAATGGATGTGATTATACGAGCTCGGTTATTATACTTCTAAAATGAGAAAGAGGGAATGAAAATGATAGATTGAGTACATGTTTCCAGTTCTTCCAACGACCACAAAGCAACGAGACGGGAATATGCGGCGATCAATAGGCTTTGCAGCACCATAGCAGTGTAATTTTAAAATCGTCCTGTTTGAGTAATAAATTTATGAACTGCTTCGAATATCTTTCAACTTTTGTTCGACGATTGTCGTTTATTATGCCATCTAAAACGCTAGGTTTTGGCGATCAAGCACTATTTTGTATACCAAATGGATCGTTCGTGATTGCCGATAATACGATGTGAGTATTATCACGTGATGTTGAAAACCTGAGCACGTTAACCGATGAAACTCTTCCTCCGATGGGGACCTTAACGCCGCACCCTCCTCCCGGGGGACAGAGAACAAGAGTTCGATCCCCAGACCATCCAACGTCTCTTCGTCAACAACTCGGAAAGGGGAGCTAACACCGACCACGTGGTTACCGTGAGCGATGTACAAGAAGTTGTATTCTTCGTCGTCGCTCGGCTGAATCTGGAATTTTTGCGGTAACTCATTTAGATTTTTCATTCAAGGTTGGGTCGCTGGGAAACCTGGTCAGTTGTTAAACACACTTTTTGAATGTGGCTAAATGTATGAAATTTTGTATTTTCATTTTAGTTTGGAAAATCTGTACTAGACAAAAAGGGCAGATCAACTTAGCCGCTGTTACTGTGCAGCTGAATCGTTTTAGCTTTGGTATTGCCTGGGTTCAGTACGTCCAAAGTAGGAACGCGCCTCAAGAAGCTATGGTGTCTTAATCTAGAAGTACATGTGGGGCGGCATATTGCACGCGTATCTATGTACATGTGTATATTATATTGTCATTTGGCATCTATTTTGTTCGGATATCTCTCTTTCCTACCTTATGACTTCCTGCAGGAAAGGCTATCCCGCGGCGTCTCGGGTTCGTTACGTCCGTGCCATCAGGAACCCAGCTGTAAGCGACGTATTCACCGAGATATCTCCAGTCAGTCCGGAACACACCCACCCAGTCCCAGGTTGTCGGCCTGCATAGACACAATCATTGAAGCCGGCGTTACGAAAACTTGCCCATGCAATATACAGAGATTTATTTTCAATAGCAAAAATAGAACATTACATTGGAAAAATTGATATGTTTAATTTTTTTTTCTCAAAACATTGATTGTGGGCATACGTTAGAACCGCCTCGCCGAGTACCCTTAATCTATGTTTTGGATCAATGATACGAATAATAGGGTAACCCCTGCAAACCCCAGTTTTGCTGTATAAAAATGGGGTATATGGGGGTATATATATTACATGGACTTGTTATCCTGTTATCCACGAACCGGCCTCTGCAGCCACAGAAGAGACCAAGAAGCTTTAAATTTCGGATTTATGCAGGAGAGCGGTCGAACTATCTTCGTAGCGAAAACAAAGACTCTGATCAGCCAGAGTGCAGTTACTGCACAGCTGATCTGCGCATTTGTCTTCGTCTATGCATGTTGTTTTCTTATGCGTTGGCTCAATTTTAGATAAATAATGAATAAATCTGAATCCATTTGAATAAATGAAATCATATAATTTACATTGTACATGCAACATAATAGCAAACCATGTTTAAAAAAACAACATGTAAACCGAACGTGTATTGCGGATACGAAAGCTAGTTTCATTTTTAAGGGCATCGAAACATTTATTTATTTATTTATTTATTTATTTATTTATTTATTTCTACGAGTCAGTAATGAGCTTTTCTTCTATTGCAAACAATGTGTTACCTAACGGCTTCTCCGAGGGTATAGTTGACCGTGAGTGCAGTTACTGCACAGCTGATCTGCGCATTTGTCTTCGTCTATGCATGTTCTTTTCTTATGCGTTGGCTCAATTTTAGATAAATAATGAATAAATCTGAATCCATTTGAATAAATGAAATTATATAATTTACATTGTACATGCAACATAATAGCAAACCATGTTTAAAAAAACAACATGTAAACCGAACGTGTATTGCGGATACGAAAGCTAGTTTCATTTTTAAGGGCATCGAAACATTTATTTATTTATTTATTTATTTATTTATTTATTTATTTATTTATTTATTTATTTATTTATTTATTTCTACGAGTCAGTAATGAGCTTTTCTTCTATTGCAAACAATGTGTTACCTAACGGCTTCTCCGAGGGTATAGTTGACCGTGATGTCCTTGTCATAGGGATAGCAGCTGAGAACATTGTCAAACAGTACCAGGTCAACGTGTGGTACCACTGGGTCAATGTCAAACTCTGCTGATCCGCTCATACTGCCGTGTGCCGTCTCCCGATGCGTGCGTCCCTTCACTGTCGCTGGAAAATAAGCGTAATAAATTACGAAAACACGCCCATGTAATATATAGAGGATCTTACACTCGTGGTAATTTCATATGAAATTTATTAAACGAGCCTTTGGCGAGTTTAATAAATTTCATATGAAATTATTACGAGTGTAAGATTCGTTTTATCATATGACTTTTAAAATAGGATTTTATCGCATTTGAAGTGGTCATATTTTCAATGAAACTTTACATTGTTGTTACGGACGTCGTCAATGACGTTACGTATTCCCGCAAAAGTGTTATTACACGTGTGGTCATATGATTTTTATGACATGACGTTATCCACTGGAAAACAGCGACGTCATATGATAAACAGATATTTCCTAAGTTGTAAAAATTGAAAATTTTCAATTGAAAAAAAAAATGATTTTTTTCTTATTTTTGCTCAAAACATTGATTGTGGGTACACGTTAGAATCGCCTCGCAGAGGCGGTTCTAACGAGTACCCACAATCTATGTCGGTACATGTAGGACGGTAAGCCAGAACCAACTCAAACCAATTTCGACAGCATGGTTCTACATGTAAATACAAACATGGTTCAATATACATGTATGTTCCGAACTGAAAAAGAGCTAAACAATGGTCACTAACTAACTATTCCGATTTAATTTACAGCGTTCATCGACGTTTCGACTTCTGAAGAAGTTAATTATAAAAAGGAAGCAGCAACATTTGAATTAAATTAAATTGCATTTGAAAATTAAGTATAATACATCTTTTCAAATGTAGAGTCAGTGTGCCGGAATTGTCACTTTGATGAATATTTCGAAATGTCGATGAACCTTGGAAATCAATGAATGCTTTCAAAAAGATTTTCTTTCAGGATATATGATTTTTTTGCAACTCAAACATGAAATGAGTTTCAGAGACATTACCTGCTTTACACTAAAGTGTCACTGTAATTAAAAGAGGACCCTACATACGGAGAAAGATATCCAGTCTGGGACCTCTCGCTTCAGAGTTTAAAGACGAGCTTTCTTCATCCAGGAAAATAATTGCCATGGTCATAAATATTGCAATACACCTGGCTATTGCGCTCCCCACTGCCTAAAACTGATGTGGAACAAGCACGACCAGTGTAACTGGTGTTTATTACGTGTATATATAATTTCCTAAACTATCAAATTACATTTTTTAACAGTAAACCGTTTACATGTATCACAGCCATTGCAAACAGAAATGCATTAACAAGATGCCGAGAACGTTGATTATTTTTCGTTTGTGTGTCTCTTTTTTTGTCAAGAAAACAATATAAATATACTTAAAACTGTGTATAATTACCTCCTTATCTCTACCTTTTGAGTTTGATAGCGACGTCGTTGCTCCAGGTTACAGAATGTAACGTTACGTTGTTACCGACGTCGGTTAGTCTCGGAATTTATAAAAACGACGTTAAAAGCCGGACCCCTTTACAAATATGAAACAAAAGTACGTCATCGCTTACTTGTGGCCTTCGATTATGTTATAGGAGTATGGTACCGCTCAGTACGACACGCGAATATTTAGCTATTAAAAATAAGGCACGCCATGAAAAATAAACAAACGATTTTGGAAGAAAAGAAAAAAAAATACCTTTTTTTAAATAATATATAAATAAATAAATATATAAATAAATATATAAATAAATAAATAAATAAATAAATATGAAAAAAAAAATAAATAAATAAATTGCTATGTCTGTGGCTAGTTTACCATGTCCTTCCCAAGTCTACAGAAAATCAATGTCCAGTTATTACGGGGTTCTAACTAGCCAAAGAAGCAATTATCGTAAATGATGAAAATTATTCATAATTTGACAGTGTCAGGTTGAGCAAATTACGCTGCAATCCCCGAGAGATATTTTCTCTTACTTCATTATCTTTCTTTTTTTTCATATCTGATACACGTTAACACACTTATGGAATATGCTCTATGATTTTTCACGGCGTAAACAACTTGCCAAAAATATGAATACCGTAGTTGGTACTTAGTGGAACCACATCACTATGGCAGGGGATTAGACTCTTTAATGTTACACAAATCTATAATTTTATCGAGGCGCCCAGTGTATGTACTCCCGTATTCAATATTTCAAAACCTGAATTTGTACTGTCTGCAACCCCGGTTGGCTAGTCTGATTATAGGAAATGGTGTTTAAAGGTTGAGGGAGGTCTTATTGTATAGCGTGATGGCATGCAATGTTCCATATAATATAAGCCGCGTCATGAAATAAGCCAACATTTTGCATACGTAACACAAAGGCGCAGAACATCTGCGCGGAGCAATTGCGAAGCTGGTCAGCGACTTTTTTTTTATTATTTCCGAATACTACAGTTCATCATCCAAAATCCAAAACTTTCAAGCTTCTAGCCTTCTTGTGTGACTGCATACAGTGCCGATGTGTGTCACCTGAAGACCGGTTTTCTTGCGTCGCGACTCAATACGGAACTGTTGAGCTGCAGCAGAAAAAAGACAAATCTCTTGTTCGAATTTGAGAGAACAAAGTAAGTACATCAGCTGCGAGGCTTATCAGCGCTTTTATTTTGGCTATGTGTACATGTATACTAGACCATCAACTCTATTCCATCCCCGTTTTCTGACTCTGAACTAAGGACATACAAAACGAGTAAATACAATCGAACGTTACCGGCTTCCAAAAGGCGTTCGATTGAAGAACCTTGTTAATTTATTTACTGAGTATTCTAACACACCTCGCCTATATAGCCAATGGTAAAAAAACGTGTTATATTGTGCAACAATTTCACTGGGCGAATAAGCGTGACGTTACTTTGCGGCATTTGTGACGTCAGCTATCCCACAAAGCAGCGTTAGACGGTGAAACGTCGTTTTAGCGCACAACAAACGTAATAAGTGTGTGTAAATACCAGCATTACAGTCAAATATTTGGCGGGATATCTACAATGAAATGGCGGAAAGCTGAACGATATCGACGGTTTCCGCAACATTTATTCCGTTTATTGTGTGTTAGAATCGAAATAGATCAGCTCAAGTGCGTGAATTGTTGAGTAATAATTCACTGTTTGTCGGTCAGTTGTAAGAAGATAAATCACTCGCGCTACGCGCTCGTGATTTGATCTTCTTTACAACTGACCTCCAAACAGTGAATTATTACTCAACAATTCACTGCTAGAGCTGATCTATTTCTTAAACAACACACCCTGTCATGAATCGGATACTAAATAAACTCATTCATGTGAGTGAGCCAGAAATTGTAATTACTCAGACTGTGAGCAAGGATCCGATACATAACGAAAACATGTCCGTGTAATGTATACGTATACATGTAACCCCCGAAACCCCACTTTCATATAGCAAAACTGAGGTATGCAGGGGTATACCTATTTTTCTTATTTTTGCTCCAAAACATAGAGTGTGGGTACTCGTTAGAACCGCCTCGCCGAGGCGGTTCTAACGTGTACCCACAATCTATGTTTTGGGCAAAAATGAGAAAAATGTCAAAATTTTTGTGATGAAATTTTCATTTTTTACTGTTGAAAAAAATATCTGTAGGTTGCATGGGGAAGTTTTCGTAATGAACTTCGTCCATATTATTCTCGTTCCCGTAACATAGGTTTTTCATGGTCAATCCTCTATTGGATAACGCGGCACTAACTACGACGGGGCTTATTGTTAAAAGGCGTAAATCATTTCTGAGACATTTTTTCTCTTTATCTGCGGCAAATTGAATCATTCAAGACCGTCTGAACAGAACATCATTACTTGAAGCACTACTAATTTTAAACAGCGGGGCGCTAAATCGGCTTAATTTAATGGGCAGCAGCCACAATTATTTCCTATTCAGGCGTAATTCTGTTTCCTCGAAAACACTACAAAATACGCCGAATCATCAGCAAAACAACAATGTGGTTTTAGAACAGGTCCGACACAAACCAAGGTGTACGAGCACAGAAGATGGCTAGAGACTGAAAAATTTCGGATTAAGAAAGAAGAGGAATTGTACTATCCGTGTAGCGAAAACAATGGCGCTGATCAGCTTCGCAGTTACAGCGAATCTGTTCTGCGCCTTTGATTTAGCATACGCAAAATGTTGGTTTTCTCGAAAACACCACAAATACGCTGAATCATGACACCATGGTACATTATGTCCTCCGTATATTCTTACTTTATTGGCACGTGCGCAATTACCCACTTTTCATTAGGGTCTTTTGATTGGTCAAAGGGTTTGCTGAAACTTTTCATGCTGTCGCAAACAACGAATACTTGTCGAAACAAATGTTAGGCACGGATTCGCTGTTGGACTGCAGTTTTATACCATTTACCCCTGTGGAGTCTCAGTTTTCTTTTAACTGCCAGTCTACCACTATTGAGAAGAAAACGAAGCTAATATGTCACATCTAAGAACCCTTCTTCAATGACATTTTAGACATAACGGCATCTTTGGAAGCCCAAGTGTGACTAATTGACAAGTACTAAAGTGCAAACATATCTGAAATCGCGGGAGTTTTTATTGCTTAAACTATGTTGTTTTTGGCCAAAATGGCAGCATAAACACAAGCAAATACAGTTTCATGACTACGTGTTGAATTCTCGGAAGCAATTTTGGAAGAGGAAAAATGGCCGTGAATAACAATTTGCATGGAGACAATCACTCGTGTAATATAGCATAGAATGGCATAAAGCTGCTCACTATACAATATCTGTTCAGTTAATGTAGTTCTGAAACGCCATTAGTTGTACGGTTAACCTTTTGCATTTTAAATGTTCTAAAATAGTCATAGCCGTTTAAAAAAATCGGGAAAAGTCGAAATGTAAAGGCAGAAATGATCTTGATCCGGTGTCCGGTGTACAGGGGGAAATTATGGTCTGTTTACTTTTTCAAGATATCGTTATATTCTGTCTCTAAATTCGTATAGATTAACTCATTTTCATTTTAGGAGGTAAAACAGCTTTAATGTTTATCTTGGAGAAAAGTGCATGATTTATCTTGGTGAAACGTGTATGGTTACTCTTGTTCCAGTTACCACAATGCATGTCTTTAGCACTTTAAATAATTGAGCCTTGTGCTAATTGATACCTAATTTTTCCTTATTTTGCTCCAGAACATACATGTAGATTGTGGGTACTCGTTAGAACCGCCTCGGCAAGGTGGTTTCTAACGTGTACCCACAATCTATGGTTTGAGCAAAAGTAAGAAAAATATGTTTATAAAAATATACTGAAAATTCTCAATTCATACAAAGTAAGAAAAATCTGTATATTACAAGGGCGTGTTTTCGTAAATATGGTTCCCAAAGAAGAACTTGAGTCACCAAATAAAGTGGTATACGCGTAGGTTTTATTAACTTGATTTAAGCGAGTGAAATTGAATGAATGTTTAAAAAAGACGAACAGCTACTTGCATGCCCTCAAAATTTACTAATTAAATTTCATCTTCAAGTTGCTGAAATTTCCTAGACTTTCATGGTATGATTTAATTGACGCCTCACTTTATCTAATATACCAAATATACCACATTCAATATGTTCTAAATGTCACGATGTTTCAACGCTGCCGTAGAATTCGAAATAGTTGTTTTTGTGTTTAATTTTTTGAAATTATTTTTTTACAAACATTCTCTTAATTGACAGTTCTCGTGGTTTTAGTTTAAAACGCTATCGCTGTTTCAGGAAGTAACACATCATCACTATTAACAAAAAGGGTTTTAACTTAAAATTCCATTACAGAATTAGGAACCCCGCTTTTAAGAGCAATCAAATTACCATGATCAATAACAGCTATTTCACTTTAGACCTGAACATTACGAAAACTTGCCCATGCAATAAACAGAGCTGTTTTTTAGCTTAAAAAATGAAAATGTTCAGCAGAAAATGTTGATATTTTTCTTGTTTTTGCTCAAAACATAGATTGTGGGTACACGTTAGAACCGCCTCGCCAAGGCGGTTCTAACGAGTACCCACGATCTATGTTTTGGAGCAATGAATAAGAAAAATAGGTATACCCCTGCATACCCCAGGTTTGCTATATAAAAGTGGGGTTCAAGGGGGTACACATTACATGGACATGTTTTCCTGATGAGTTTTAAACATGGAGAGTGATATGCTCAAAAGAAAATGTATTCGAGCCTCATCATGAGAAAACCAACAATGTGGTTTCCGAGCACGTGCGAAACCAGCTGAGCTGTACAAGCATAGAAGATGGCTAGACAGGAAATTTTGGATTTAGAAAGTATGGGAAATGTACTATCTGTGCAGCGAAGACAAAGGCGCTGATCAGCTTTTAGATGTTTTAGATCTGTGCCTTCATTTTTGCATATGAAAAATACTGGTTTTCTCATGAAGCGGCTCATTTTATTTCGAGGCATTTTTTATTCTTATGGAGGAAAGCTTCTATGCTTCTATGCACTCGATTTCATGTCACTCAGACTTTTGTGTTACTAGGCCACACACTGAAACTTGACTCATTTGTATGGATTCCCAAAGCACAAATTCAAGTGCATATTTAACATTTACGCATCACTAATAACGCTGTGAAAATTAAGAGATAAAATTTAACTTTGTCATAAACCTTTTTATGCAAGAACAAATATGCAGATTATGTGCATCGGCTTCTGTCATTTCGCAATTGCTTTTTTACAAATATGTAAATTCGTAACTAAGAGATGATGTGTAGTTTGAAAAAATCCCTGATGGGATTCGAACCCGGATCGTCGGGGTAGAAATCCAGTGCTCTAACTACTGAGCCAAAGAGTCGACTTCCTGACGCAGTATGTCAGAGATTGTACTTATATGATACATGTACATTGTACTGAATAGCTGCGCTATCATAGAAACTACGCATCATGAGATCTGCTAACCCGACCTTCCAACCACGGCAGATAATCTCGAATGAATGAGTGGTGCATTGGGACATATCACACCCCAATTTCGAAAAAGTAATCATTTATGATTACGAGAATGTCATTTTTATGACCGTATGACTCAAATGGTCCATTTCCGACGAGCCCCCCATCTTACGAATTTGTAAATTCATAACTAAGAGATGATTTGTATTTAAAAAAAAAAACTCACGTCCCTGATGGGATTCGAACCTCCCGGAAATCCAATGCTCTCACTACTGAGCCAAAGAGTCGACTTCCTGGCGTAGTATGTCAGAGATTGTACTTATATGATACATTGTATCGAATAGCTGTGTTATTTATAGAAGCAACGCATCATGAGATCTGCCAACCCGACCTTCCAACCACGGCGAGTGAGTAGTGCAATGGGACATAACAGCATACTGTGCATGATTTTCTACTTAAAAATAGATACACTTTTCAGTAATTAGTGAAGTCGAAGTTTAATTTCCCGAGTGTATTTTTGTAGATCTTGGGATACATTCAAAATAAGGGCAAAACAAAAACCAAACCATACTCTAATATCCTTTTGTGTGTAGTTGGAATATTCATAGCCGAATTGCATTTACAAGCACAAGCTTCTTGATAATTAGATTTAACGTCATCTTGCATGTACTGAGTGGTGCACTTGAGTTTTCCTTGACTTTATGTAATGAACTTATTACTGAACACTCTGCACGTAGTTGCGCCAATAAAATTGGCATCCAGGTTACTGACTGGCGCAGTTTTACTTTCTACTTGAAAATAAGGCTTACAATCACATGATTCTTATTTTCGAAGTTTTCTGTGCCCGTGAATAAATCAGTTTGCGCTATTGCGACCTGATAGCAAGCATTACATGTACGTCAAAGACAATTTTGTCGTAAGGTGCATCAACTGTAATTCACGTCATCTGGTTAATTTCTCTCGATTAAAACAAATCCCAGAGGAAAAAGTCAAAATAAGAAACACCAGCGTCTGGAGTTTGCTTCTATTTTAATATACAGTTGTCTGATACAAGTTATAAAATTTTAAAGTTTCTGCAATGTAGAGCCGATTGCATCCACTCTTATATAATTGAAGCGGGGTTACAGTGGTATTACCTTCTTTACTTTCAATATTTTGAGCGAAAATAATGACGAATCTAATTTCTCTTTCAAACATAACAATCGACATTCAAATGAAGCAATCATGACCTAATCATTTGAGAAGGCCTTACCGAGGGCTTGGAGGGCCGTGAGAGGCCTGGTTTATTTTCAGAGAGTTGGGGAACATCTCTAACTATTTAAGGACAGTAAGAATCAATTGCTCTCAATCTCCAAGGCTCGTTAGTTTTGTGCCAATAAAGCGTCTTTCAATATTTTGAGCGAAATTGATGATGTATCTAATTTCTCTTTCAAACATAACAATCGACATTCAAATCCGAGGGCTTGGAGGGCCGTGAGAGGACTGGTTTATTTTCAGAAACATCTCTAAATATTTAAGGAGAGTAAGAACCAATTGCTCTCAATCTCCAAGGCTCGTTAGTTTTGTGCCAATAAAGCGTCTTTCAATATTTTGAGCGAATTTTCTCTTTCAAACATAACAATCGACATTCAAATCCGAGGGCTTGGAGGGCCGTGAGAGGACTGGTTTATTTTCAGAGAGTTGGGGAACATCTCTAACTATTTAAGGACGGTAAGAATAAACTATTGGGCTTTGGAAATGAAACACTGTTAGGAGATAAGGAAAACAATAAGGGGATCAAACAATTATTGGAAAAGGCCTGGACGGAATATTCCGTTCCGTTAGACCTCTACACACCTCTATCACGGAAGTGGAGCGAGGTCACGAAGTGTATCGGAGTGCAGGTTAGCGTTTTGTCACCTAGCTCGAAAACTATACATACAAAATTCACGAGACTTACCTCATTTTAAACGTTCATCATAGCCCATTAATTTAAATGAATCTGCATGTTTACCTACTTGATTTAAAGCCATGTCCCGCCAAACGGAATCACCATCAGAAACTATATTTCGTAATGTCTTCAGAGGGTTTCATGGAGAAAAATCCGTCCCGTTCCCAGCCAATACCGGAATTTATCACTTTAACCATCACATTCGAAGCGGCGCATGTTTCAAGTTTTAAAACAAACACTTCACAGCGGAAATCAGTCAACGATTATTGACACGTGGCGTCATTTTTGTCTCTAATGTAAAATAAATGCTGCCCCCTCCCCCCCCCCCTCAACAGAAAAAAAAAAAAAAAAAAAAAAAAAAAAAAAAAAAAAAAAAAAAAAAAAAAAAAAGCGGTGTGCGAGTCCTCATGAACGTTTAGTATATATTCCCTTGAATATGAAGAAAAGTATGCCAGTGGCCGATTGCTCCATCCTAATTACGCCTTATGCCAAAAAAAAAAAAAAAAAAAAAAAAAAAAAACTAGTGAACCCGTCTATGCTGACTAGACAATTCACCATAAGCAATTTAATTTATCCTTTGTTGACACTTCCCGTCCAATTGCGGTATATTACTGTTGACATGTAGCAGTCTCGATCATGACAACATAAATCATATAAGCGTGGACAATAGCGTGGAATACGGGGACAGTAGGTACTCTATAGGGCTTGCTTGTAGTCCATCACATCGAATCCTTGGGTCTGCATGTCAAAATTCAGAACTTTGTCACATATTCACCGGTCTGCAAATAAGTTGTCTACAAATCGACAGATTGACCAACATCATGTTCCTTTTACAATTGGCTTTGATTTCGTTACATCAGAAATCTTGACCAATGCCCTTAGGGACACTAAGATTTCAAAGATACACACAGTGATCTGTCTTTCATAAAGGGAAACAGAAGCCACGTATAGAAAACGAAACTAAATGTATGAGAATCGAAATAAATGACGAAGTAACAGCACTGAAAATCTAGAACAAACGAACTCTTCACTGGAAGCTCTTATAACAGATTGCTTCTGACCTTTTCATTGGTTTCTTTTTAAAGAAGCCAACTTGTTATTTTTCGGAATAGGGAGATGAGAACCCCCTGGAGGAGCCTTCTTCGAGACTCAAATCGGGCTAATACCCATACATTCGGTCACTAAATGAACAAGACTTTATTTTTTTATTTGTCATCGCAAACCACAACATATAAGATAATGTCACGAAAACATGTCCGTGCAATGAATACCACATGAAACCCCACTTTTATATAGCAAAACTGGGTTATGCAGGGGTATACCTGTCTTTCTTATTTTTGCTCCAAAACATAGTAGGTACTCGTTAGAACCGCCTCGTCGATGCTGTTCTAACGTGTACCCACAGTCTAAAAATAAGAAAAATGAGCAAAAATAAGAAAAATACCAAACATTTTCTACTGAAAATTTTCATTTTTACAACTTAAAAAACTTTTGTATATTGCATTGGCAAGTTTTCGTAATAAGTTCTAAAATGATTTGAGATTTGCGTAAAAGTTTAGACGGAGAAAACGACAATTGAATATAGCGCCATGAATCACCGATTAAATTCAAATTTTCTGTGGAAACCTGTATCAATTTTAAAGCCCCGTTTACACATTCACGATTTTTGGCTACGGTGCCGCTACGATTCGCCACGATTTGTAAAATCGTCGTGTACCGTGGTGTACCGTGGTGATTCGTAGTAGAACCGTGGTGAATCGCGGTGAATCTTGATGAATCGTGATAATTCGGGAATCTCCACGGTAGCGCTACGGAAGTTTTAAACTGTTTAAAACATTCGTGGCGTATCGTAGCGAATTGTGGTGGTAAATGGGCGTGGCCTAATTCGTAGCGCAACCGTAGCGAAATCGTGCTTATTCGTACTGACAACGTAGCTATATTCGCGGCTATTCTTGAGAGACCGTAGCCAATCGTGGAGCTCCGTAGCGAAACCGTGGAATCTTTGACACCACGAACTCTCACGGTTCACCACGAATTGTGTACGGTTGTCCTACGAATCATCCACGGTTTCGCTACGGAGCTCCACGATAGGCCACGACGGCTACCGCCGTGAAGCGTACTAAACCCGTATCGAACCGTACAAGCACCGTGAGCATTCGTTATTCCACCGTGGTTAATCCTCATTGACCTTAGCGTTGCCGTCATGAATCGTCATTGATTCGTAGCGATACCTTACAGACACCGTACTAGGTTTTCGTCCAAAAGATTCTACAGTAAATCAACTCTTAGAAATTTACCATACCATAATAGAAAATCTTGACAATCAGAAAGATATTAAATTCATATTCTGCGATGTTAGCAAAGCTTTTGACAAAGTCTGGCACAAGGGTCTACTTCACAAATTAAGAAAATATGGAATTTGTGGTAACATGCTGAACTGGCTAAATAGTTATCTTTCTGGAAGGCAACAACGAGTAAAGAATGAAGGTTTTTATTCATCATGGCTTAGTACAAATGCTGGGGTTCCACAAGGATCTGTCTTGGGCCCCTACCTATTTTTATTATATATAAATGATATTACAGAGAACATAAAGACTAATATAAGGTTATTTGCAGACGATACATCTCTTTACACTGTTATAGAAAATGAAGACTCAATACATCTTTTAAATGAAGACTTGCGTGAGATTGCTAGATGGGCAGATGATTGGCTTATTATTTTAAACCCGACTAAAACAAAATCAATGACATTTACTAGGAAACATGAAAACAATTGGCCCGAAGCAGTATTCAATAATATCATTATTAAAGACGAAAAATCACATACACATCTAGGCATTACACTTTCATCCGATGCAACTTGGGGTGAGCACATTCAGAATATTTATAATAAAGCAGCATACCGTCTCAACATTATGAGAATGCTGAAGTATGATCTTGATCGTAAATCACTCAATAGATTTTATATATCTTTTATAAGACCTATGTTAGAATATGGAAATATCTTATGGGATAACTGTACTAAACAGCAATCAGATTTACTTGAATCAATTCAATTAGATGCAGCAAGAATTATCACAGGTCTAAGGAAAGGTACAAATCATGATGTGCTTTATGCAGAATTAGGTATATCAAGCTTAGCCTCAAGAAGACAAGATGCAAAACTTATTCAGTTTTTTAAAATACTAAACAATGAAGCACCATCATATATTGATGAAATTATTAGGAACTTTAACACTCACAATACTGAATATAATCTTAGAAATACAAACCTAAGACATCCAACACCAAGTACCACTTCATATCAAAAAAGTTTTTTCATATCAACAATTGACCTGTGGAATAATATTGACCCTGAACTAAAAAACTGTACATCACTTTATTCTTTTAAAAGTACATTAAAAAAGAGAACAATAAAACCTCCAAAGTATTTCTTTGATGGTGAAAGGCAATCAAATATACTTCTATGTCAACTAAGAAATAATAAAAGCCAACTTAACTTTGACCTAAAAAATGACAAGCTGAAAGATTCACCTAACTGTATTCACTGTCAAGCACCAGAAACAAAGAAACATTTTTTACTTGAATGTCCTCAATACCAAATTCAACGAAATGACTTAATGAACTGGCTGATATCTAAACCCCATATATATGCCTACATTTCAATAACAGACAACAATCTCTTGTGCGGAAACCAAGCAATCTCAGATCAAAACAATGCAGAATTACTAGCAGCAGTTTCTAGATATATTAAAAACACAAATAGATTTTCATAACCTACACAAATAGACTTTTTATAACTTAGTTTACAAATTACTGCGAATATCAATTTAATTATCTATCAGTATCATACCAAATCTAAAACTGTTTTCGTGAACTTTATACTTACCTTATTCTAAGCACATCCTATAGATACTGGTGCCATCTCCAAATTTCCAACTTTGAGTTTGACCAGATGTATTGCACTACCTAGAATTATTGTAGCACTCCCAGGCCCTACAAATAAATTGGAAAGATAATCAAACTAAGAACGAGTACATGTTCTTGGTTGCAATTTACTAAAATCAATTACAATATCATCTGTTCAAGTAAAACCATATTTAATCTATTGATCTAAAAGATCGTCTTTTCAAAAAGCCTTACTTGTATATGATACACGATATTTGGAGAATCGAAAATAATAAACCTAGCGGTTTTTTTGTTCGATATGTCGGCTGCCCATTTACCGCAAGTATGAAAAGTAACAGTTAATTATGCATACCTACCTCTAATCCTCTTAAGAAGTGTCACACGCTGAAAATATTCTACTTGTTGGCTTTATCGGTAAACGGCAACTTCCAACACGCCTTCTGGTCACGTGATCAATTTATGGCTTTCTTAATTGAAGTCACGAATAACAATTTTGGATCGCTTAAACATTATTATTATTATTATTATTATTATTATTATTATTATTATTCAAAAATACGAATATCTTGTGCTGCTAGTGATTTGATTATTGGTTTAGAACTGATCTCTCGATCTCTCAATCTCTCTCTCTCTCTCTCTCTGTTTGTCTGTTTCTATTCCTCTCTCTCAAGCTTCCATGTAAAATATGCTTAAAATGAAATGTTGTATATAAAGACATATTACACTACACGTGAAAATGTCTGTATTATAATATACTCATTACTGTACCGTCCTAGGAAAGGATAAATACAGGCTTGCCTACATCCGATCCTATGACGCCTATATATGCTTAGAAATGTTATAATATTACTTATCTGAATCTTTATAATATGTGTATATATGTTGTTATGAAATTTCTAATAAATAAACACCGTACTAATATCGTGGGCATTCTTACTGGAATCGTAGTGCTACTGAATATTTCCACTTTTCGCCACGATTCACCACGATCCACCCCGATTTTTCTGACCATGAGAAATCGGGGTGAATCGTGGTAAATCGTAGAGAAAATCGTTAATGTGTAAACGGGGCTTAACATTTCAAATACCAGTATCTCGCAAAACGATCACATGTAGCACTTCTAGGACGTAGTTTAATGAAATCAGATCTGCAGAAGTGACAAATATCTGCACAAGGATATAATTATTGATAAAAGCTTTGATTGCATTTATGAACAGCGCAAAATACATTAACTAAAGTTTGAAATATTTCCTTAATATGCAGGCTTGTTTCAAATCCAATTTAACTATGTGATTTCCAAGGAATCTAACAACATTTGGGAGATCACCCTTATGTATCAAATGCATTTGCTAGGAATGATCATGTTTAATTATATTACTGTGAACAATTTGCACGCATAATGGCCGTTAATGTGAATTTTATTCTCCATTTTGGCGCTTTAGAAATGTACTTGTAGACACATTCAGTTATTTTTAATTCAGTTTTACGCCCCTTTTAAGATTATTTCAGCTCATATGAGACGGGCTAATCAGTAGGTGGGCGAAAACGGGTGGACCCCGAGAAAAATCACCTGGCACACCCGCAAGCAGAACTTGGTTGGTCTCACATGTGGCAAGATGTGGCCAGAATCGAACCCACACAAGACACAGCGGTGAGATGGTACGAAACAGCGCTCTTAACTGCATGGCCACGGGGCCGCTCACATTCTGTTAAAGTAAATAATTGCCATTGGTTCCAATAACAAAACTATAAAATGTCAACTTTTACATTTGTCAAACTTGAGTGAACGTTTATGACAACGAAGTTGCTACATGTATATACATATGTAAAATGATAATTCAATTCAGTTCAATCCTATTTTCTCTCCAGGAAACATTTTTGTGTAACAACAGGTACATGTACATACATATATAGCATGTAATGCAAAAAGTTGGTAACCAAGAGGTCACATATTCTTTTGGTCAAATTTGACACAATATCAACATAAATTGACAAACAAATCTTATAGACTCATTCGCATTCATTATGATAACACGTCTATGTTATATAAATTTTTTAAGTTGGAAAAATTGAAAATTTTTAGTAGATTTTTTTATTATTTTTTTTCTTATTTTTGCTCTAAACATAATTTGTGGGTACACGTTAGAACCGCTACGTCGACAATCTATGTTTGGAGCAAAAATAAAAAAAATAGGTATACCCCTGCATACTCCAATTTTCCTATATAAAAGTGGGGTGTAAGGGGTATATATTACACGGACATGTTATCGTGATGGTATAAAAATTCAGATATTGTTTTGATATTGGAAACATTAGCCATTTGCATTTACAGGAATGCTTCAGCATTTCAAGGCGCCGAAAAAAAGAGAATAAAATCCATATAAATGGTCACAATAAGAGTGCAAAGTCTTGGTAGTAACATAATCAACTATCATCTTTCCAAGCAAAATGTAATTAACGCATAGGAGAGGTCCCTGATTTCTTGTAATACAAATACATATTAACCGCTTTTAACAGGTGTAAATTTTCGAAATTACATTACAACAGTCTGGCTTTCGTCGCCGGTTTTAAAAGGGCTACTGATGAGGGTTCATTACCCGAAATTGCGCAATATAGTCCATACTATCTCCCTTTGAATGTTCTTATTGCTTCCAAAGGATCAAACTTTTATATTTTATTTTATATTTTATTTAATCGGATTTTAAAACGCCTGCATGTCACGGAAATATTTCATACTTCACTTAATGCAATTTGCGCTGTTAATAAATGCAATCAATGCTTTTATCAGTGCAGCAATTTGTCACATCTGCAGATTTGTCTTATTTAAACTACGTCCTGGAAATACTATATAATATCGGTATGCAAGATATCGGTATTTCAAGTTCATGTAAAATTAATGCAGGCTCAGGCGTACAAATGAACTAATGATGTTCAAATGTAGTAAATGCTGTCCACCTAAGCCTTTTCCCAATTTCTCCCTGTTATTTAAGGTCTCGTCACACATGACCGGCACTCTGTCGTCGTAGGCTTGCGTTTAATTGCACATATAGCTTTGTTTCTTTGATTTATTACTTTACGTCTCAATCAACAGCAATGGTCATGTCGGAACTTAAAGTGCTGAAAGGGACGTAAGCAATAAGTTACTATTTGCAATGCAACCCAAGTCTACGTCGAGCGATTTTCGCTTAATTCTGACGAGACAAACAGTTGATTCCTTGTTTCTATGGTTATGGTTTCTGATGACAGAAGATGGCAGTCATGTTTACTCTTAACTAATTATGGCCTATTGCTTTTTACTTTGTAAAATGGTAATTGCCCGATTTGATTCGTCGATTATAACAATCACACCATCTCGCTCAAAGTGTTTCATTCATGCTTCCCAAAACCCCCATGACCTATTTTTGCCCCTTAGATCTTTAATAATCACTGAAAATTACTAGCCCTTCTCCCCAGCATCCCTTAACACTCGGTAAAACATTGACATGCTACTTCTGTGTCATTTTAATTTCAATCCTTATGTCGGAAAAATAATATATCATCGTAATTGCAAGTTTAGATTTGCTCAATTGACACAAAATGCACATGTACAAATAGCTTGGGTTTTGTTTTGAGCATATACACGCACATGTATATAATAAAGGTAAAATATATTCCTAATGGTACGTACACTGTACATCTAACCGGCTACAGATTTCAGAAACCTAGCATGAAGTAAATGTTATTTATAGAAGACAGATGTCAAACTAGGCATTTCCACTTAGCTAAGCAATTCTTCTTCTTACACGCCGACTGGCTAGTAGGACAATTCTCGATGTTGGGTTGGGAAATTCCCTGTGAAACTGCCGCGCCCTGAAGGTCACAGTCAAACCAATGTGTATCAGACAACTGTATACATGAAAATGGAAGCAAACACCAGACGCTGGTGTTTCTTATTTTGAATATTCCCTCAGGGATATGTTTTAATCGAGAGAAATTATCAGATGACGTGAATTAGAAATGATAAGAAACTCTGTCTTTGACGGTCGCTTTAGCGCAAATTGATCTATTCTCTTCTGAGAAAGTAAAAACTAATAAGAATGAAATGTATGCCTTATATTTGAACAAAAAGTAAAACTGTGCTAGCGAGTATCATGGGTGACCATGCGATGCCAATTTTAATAAGTTGGCAACTAAATGCGTATTGCGTTATCCTTTGTGTTAATGGCATTGCGTTATCCTTTATGCGCAAATAAAACGTTCTGTAATAAGCAGATAAATAGAATCCATCATGGGTGTCCAGTGGAGATAGGAAAATCCCAACCCGAGGGTCCACCCGTTCCAGTGGGAAACGAGGCTCGCCGAGTTTCCCACTGGAACGGTGGACCCGAGGGTTGGGATTTTCCTTTCTCCACTGGACACCCATGATCGATTCTTTTTCTTACATACTCCGAGTTTATCCTTTTACCGGTAACGTAACCTGGTACCGTGCTTTAACACTTGTGATGTTGTGCATATTACGGATGTGACGTCAGATGTAAATATAAATCGTTGTCAAAGTCAATAATGATGTAGTTTTCATTTTAAAACGAGCGTGATTCACGAATACTCGCTGTGAAAAACATCACTTTTGTCTAGTTTTGGTGAACGCCATTGCTGCAAGCAGTAGAAACGATCGAATTATATCGCGTGCTTTTCTTATCTTGCATGAGCAAACAAACCAGCAGTGTAAGATCGATTTATCTACCACTACTAAAATACCGGAATTTTTCTATCTTTATGATAGAGGTATGTAAGAAAAGTTAATTACATAACGTAATGGAAGATAATGGTATATCTAAATAATAAAGAACTTTCATTTGCAAATGTTATTTTATTCCGACTATGAATACAAACTACTGTTTACCTCAAACGGATATTTTGCTGTTTCCTCTTCGTTTAAGACAGACTATGTGTTCCAAATTCTACAAAACTGTTCTTTAAAATATGTTCCGCCGAAAGTGAAACTTCGATTTCATAATACTAAAAATGTCATTCTTATCTATTTATGAATAGACATTGTTGTTACAGCGAAACAAAAAAGTCGATGCATATCATCTGCACATTTGCGTAAAACTAATTTTAAAAATGAATGTTTACGCAAAACATTGACTTTTATCTCAGAACAGAGCGTTAGTAATTGTGTGGCTAGCTCAGTTTTTAAACGTTCAATATGCACTTCGAACTTGTTCTTAAAGAATCCATACAAAACATGAAGTAAAGTTTCAGTTTGGTGCCTTGTACCACAAAGGACGGATTGACATGAAAACGAGTACATAGAAACTTTCCTAGAAAGGAATAAAAATGCCTCGAAATAAAATCCATTTTCATTTTATCATGTTATCCCCCATGTTCAATTTTACAGGTCTTCAGTGAAATAGCTTTTATTGATCATGGTAATTTGATTGCTCTTAAAAGCGGGGTTCCTAATTTTGTAATGGCCAGGAATTTTAAGCATATAAAAAAGTTAAATCATTTTGCTAATAATGGTGATATGTTCTTCCCGAAACAACGATAACGTTTTAAAATCAAAGCCCAAGAGTTGTCAATTAAGTTAATTGTTGTAAAATCAGAATTTCAAAAGCTTAAAGACAACAACAACTATTTGAAATTCTAAGATAGCGTTGAATTATGGCGCCATTTAGAACACTAATAATGAATGTGGGATATTTGATAAAGTGCGTCGCAAATTATATTGTATATTATACCCTGAAAGTTTAGGAACTTTCAGCAAGATGAAGTTTAATTTATACATTTCCACGCATGTAGATATTTGCCTATACAATACTATCCGATGCCACTCCGATGCCATCATATGAGCCGCCAACGCTAGAAAACCGGTCGTCTGGGTTTTCGACCTGGTCTGACTCAAAACGGCCTGAGTGTGCAGTCATTAAAAATAGTTAGAAACTTAAAATTTTGGATTTAAGTAGGCGAGGAATCGTACTATCCGTGTAGCGAAAACATAGTCGCTGATCAACTGTGCAGTAACTGCACAGCTAATCTCAGATTTGTTTTCGCATAGGCTAAATTCCGGCTTTATCATGACGCGGCTCTTTTTATTTATTGCTCATATATGTGATTATGTGTTACTTGTTAGTATCCTTCCGTTCACTCGCTAGTCGGTCTGAATTTGCTTCGTATCTGACGAAAAGATTGTTTTAAATTTAGTTTTTAGATTCAGCCGTAATCATAAATTCTTTAGTGATGCTAGCAAAATATTACACAAAAAGGTCCATGGTTAATGTTTACACAAAGGGGCACATGGTTAACGTTTATACTAAAAAGGCATATGTAATGAGTGATGCTTCACTGTAATGGCACATGTAATGAGTGATGATTCTGACTTTGGTCATGTCAGAATGTGTGCGACGCCTTATCCTGTCTCCTTGATAATATTTATATTGGATTTGGGACCAAGTTATACAGACAAATTGTTGGAATTCCGATGGGTACAAATTGCGCACCGCTCGTAGCTGATTTATTTTTATACTGCTACGAAAGAGATTCCATGGATTCTCTTAACCATGATAATCAAGCTGATGTGATCGAGGCTTTTAATTCTACATCTAGGTACTGTACCTCGATGACCTTTTGAATATTGACAACCCTTATTTTGAAGGTATGGTCAATCAAATTTATCCACCTGAATTTCAGTTGAACAAAGCTAATATCTCAGATACTAAAGCCCCCTTTTTAGATCTACATCTTTCTGTTGCAAATGGATTTGTTTCTTCTAAAATTTATGACAAGCGCGATGACTTTGATTTTGATATAATAGTAAATTTTCCTTTTTTGGATGGTGACGTTGCTCGTCGTGCTTCTTATGGTGTATACATTTCGCAACTTATTAGGTTTGCTAGAGTCTGCAATCATGTTACAGACTTCAACGCTCGAAATAAATGTTTAACGACAAAACTTCTCCAACAGGGCTATCGGTATCATAAACTTCGAAAAAACTTTTCTAAATTTCATCGTAGACACAATGAATTGATTTCCAAATATAATGTTGGGTTAAAGACGCTTTTAAGTGAGGGCCTTTCGGAACCTGAATTTTATGGTGACTTGGTTTACAAATTTAAGAAACTTAAAGGAATAAATGATTTTTCTTTTCAGTTCAGAAAAATCATTACACGTTACAGACGTATAGGTTATAACGTGAGTGTTATGCGACAGTCTGCATGCTTAGTTTTTAACCCGATCATGGTTGATAACTATGCTGCCTTCCTTAATTGCACGCCGGTGGGTCGGGCGTCAGACTCTATGATGGCCCCGACTTAAAGCTATTCATTTTAGTTGGTTGGGACCGGAGCTTCTTGTCTGTTGCTTGGCCCACCGGGGTCCAACTGGTGTTTTTCTTTTGCTCCGGAGTTAGTAGGTTATTCGGCGCCCAGGTATCTCCATCATCGTCGGGCAGCTTACTCAATCTGTGAGTCCTGGTTTTTGATTCATCAGGATGTTTATCATGATTTATTTGTTTGTTCTTGATGATTCATTGACTAGTTAGAGATTCACCACGAGGACCGAAGAACTAAATAAATGTTATGAACCACTGCAGAAGCTGAGGGTGAGGTTAGGTACCTGTAAAACCGGTTTAAGCCCGCCAGTAACTTTGTGTTACTGATCGTTCCAAGTCGATACTTCTGTGGTGGTTCTTTTTGTTTTATGTCGTGGTGTTTAATTTTTTGTGCTGTTGGCGCCTTATGTATGCTTTCATATTTTTTAGTTAAGTTAAGGTAACTGAGTGGCCACCTATTGGGAAAATAGCTGCTCATTCGGCTTACTATATGTTTCATGGTATAAGTACCTGTTTGATAGTTTGGTTTTTTCCCACCTCGGTTTTTGGAATGGGAATCTTTTTCTGATTGCGCCTTTTCCTGATCTTTGCCTACTTGTACCTTTTTGAACATAAATGTACATGGCTGATGCTTTCATAAATTAATACACATAGCAGTTGCTTTTACAAAATAAGGCAGATGCTTACAGAAAATACATGTGTGGCGCATGAGTACTGATTAGAAAGGTATATACATGTAGTTTATGCCTAGTAATACAAGAACATGATTAAGCTTATACAAAAAAGCATCCGGTTGATGCTTAAACAAAAAAGACACATAGTTGATGCTTATACAAAATAAGCAGAATGCCGATGCTTACACAAAGTACTGATTACTGATTAGAAAGTCAAACATTTAATTATAGCTTATGCCTAGACATACTAGAAGAACATGACTGATGCATCTAAAGATGCTGACACAATATGCATATGGTTGATGCATTTACTGACGATAGTTGTGGTTGTGCCAAGTACTATGAAACAATTAAGGGCAATTTCAAGCCGATCTATCAAGATTACTGTCTGTACGGTTTTGAAAAAAAAATCACACGCCCACGTGCACAAGACGTAAAATATGACATTTTGTTTCATTCTACAGTTTTCAGATAATGCAGATAGTGGAGAGATAAGATTATGAGGGAAATACTCCAAGACGCGAAATCTATGGAACTGAGTTGAATAAATGAACACTTCATCGACATTTGCAGTTTTTCATACATAATATATGACATTATGTTATATTATATTATCAATTAACCGAACAATCTGTGTTCAACCAAGATTTCAATAAATGCAGAGTTTCATCACGCACAATGGCGTATAACTTAGCATGACCTTCTGTTTTCTCTCCTTTGTTGCGTGATTCGTAGCTGCTCATGACCAAGATTAAACTAGAAAGCTCGTAAATGATTAACTTTATTGAGCCATATATGTACTATACATGTACCACATTGAACTTGTTTCCCATATAAAAATCACAAATCACTACGCGCATATGGAATCGAACTATCTTACACGTATTACTGCTTTGTTGTCGCCACACTGTGCATACATGCGCGTGTACTGAAGTTGCAATTGTTCTATATTTGTAGCAACATCCTAAAATCTAAACATTTAAGACGATTGTCATCGTTTGTGATTTTTAAATTCCATTTGACAATGTTTTGTTGCGGACATTGTGGAATGCACCGAAGACACGATTTTTCGGGGTGAGGCGCTGCTCTGATTTATCTTTATGTTGACTTACAATTCTGTGTTCCTCAGTCGTGTTTATAATCTTTGTTTCGGCTGGTGCTAATCGGTTGGCTACCTCGCTGGACAAAGGCTAATTGAGCCTCCGCATGAGAAACCCAACAATTTGAGTTTCTGCCCAGATACGACATAAACCAGCCTGTGGGGCTACGTAAGAAAATTTCGGATTTAGGAAGACGAGAAAGTGTACTATCTATGTAATTTCTGCGAAGCTGATCTGCGGCTTTGTTTTCGCATATATGCAAATGGTTGTTTTTCTGATGCGGCGGTTCAATTATCTCGTATATGTTGTCAAATTCTTTGCGATGGTTTCAAGACGCAGGCTACAAAACTTTCTAAAATATTTTCATGTTTCCCGTTAAAAAGCCCTCTGTGATCAAATTTGACCTTGCCGTAAAACAGGTCAAGGTCAACCCAAGGTCATGATTTATATAAAAATGGTGCTACATACGAAGTTTTGTTGAAATCGGTCTACCGATTCCAGAGATGTTTTATGTTTGTTTGTTTTTTATCAAAAAATGGGCATTACGGCCAGCCTGGTCATGTCACTTAGACCATTTATACATATATATTTTGGTTCCATTTTCCTAAAGATGTTCCACGTGACGTTTGGCTTTGATTGGTCAAGTGGTTTTAGTGAAGATGTTTGGACATCGGCGGACGACGGAGCATGCGTATACTATAAGCTCACCTTGTGAGCCTAAAGACGCAGGTGAGCTAAAAATCGAGGTGCCGTCTCCGTATGACCTTAATTGTTAGTGGGACGTTAAACCCCAAATCAATTAACCAGTCAACCTAACCCATTTTTACCACTTTCTCACATGGGGCCTATGTGTGAACTTTGTTATTAACAAATCACGCATAACGCCTTCCAAGACAGTTTTCAAAGGCCATGCAAAGACAGTGCAATAAACACGTAAATGCCATCACATTGATATAATGTCACTTCACAAGAATACAACAGACGTTTACATGCTGAGATGCACTCGTCACTTGAAGTTCATTTTTATTAAAGATTTTTCTGCGCGTATCTTGCACTTACTGCACTACTGTCATATGCAAATGCATCTTAAGATTGGCAATTTTCTTTATCTATGGTTGCTTTGTTATATTTGAAACAATCCTTATAATTGAATTCGATTAATTCATAAACTGCTTGAATTATGTCTCAGTTTTAAAATTGGAAGAAATACAAATTAAGTCAGAATTTCATAAGAATAGTCTTATTCATTCAAGGTTTAATGGAGAGTTTCAATCTTAAGCAATCCCAAGATAAATTAGAAATTGCATACTTGCTTCTGTCATGTTTAATTTGCTAACTAATGGTAAAACGTGTGTACCTTTGATTTTCTTCTTAGAGGTCTTAAAATAATTAAAGAAGCCTCCGTGGTGCTGTGGTTGTCAGTAAACTTGTAAACCAGGGTTCCCAGGCTTGATCCCGGGCTTCTCCAGTCTGTCGGATGAGACTTTAAACCGAGGCCCCGTCTCCATATGACCTCAGCTGTTCATGAAACGTTAGAACCGAAAGTCAACCCAAAAACCAACAAACTAAACGTACTTAACACAAAAATCTGCCATAAACACTTCGCAGAGAGGTACATGTACGAACACCTTAAGTTGTATCGTTTACTGTTAATAATTTCCTGCTTGTCACAAAACGAGGCTAATATGTCACATAATAACGACGTGTTGATCTACAGCTCCAGGCTTAACGGCATCCTGTGAAGCCAGAATGTGTCTAATTGGCAAAACTGAGATAAAAGGGAAAGGTAATGGGGACAGTTAATAAATCACTGGGAAATTCTTATTCTCAGTCAGCCATTTTCCATTATACTTCTTGGTAAAAAATTACATTTAGTGCAGCTCATCTGCAGTTCATCAGTTAAAACGTTTATTATGTGAAATGTGACAGTGAAGATATATGTCACTAAGGCAAAACCAATCGCCAACGAATACTTTTTAAAAGGAATTAAACCACTTCTGTCTATAAACTTTATTCCAGAAACTGCATTTTTCAAAATCTCACAATGTACATGTATCTGAAAGACCTCAAGAAAAATATTACCATGTTGCCATTTTGCATTCGAAAAGTCTTAAAAAGTGCCACTAAAGATTTGAAAATCCATTAACAAATATTTTTTTCATGCCAGAAAATAATTTTGAATATGATTTTTTTTTTACATATCATCACGGTAAAAATGTCTGCAACGATAGTATTTATTTTCCCGGAAAAAAATCTAAATTGGTTATCTTTCATTTAAAACGCAGCAAAACAAAACAAAATTGTATTGTATGCATAGCTGAGCGCCAAACTCTTAAAATCAGACCACAGAATTGCCTGATGATATGGGAAACGCGTTCAATGTAGTACATGTATAGTACATAAATTATATGGCTCAATAAAGTTAATCATTTACGAGCTTTCTAGTTTAATCTTGGTCATGAGCAGCTACGAATCAGGCAACAAAGTAGAGAAAATAGAAGGTCACGCTAGTTGATACGCCATTGTGCGTGATGAAACTCTGCATTTATTGAAATCTTGGTTGAACACAGATTGTTCGGTTAACTGATAAACGCATGTCATATATTATGTATGAAAAACTGCAAATGTCGATGAAGTGTGCATTTATTCAACTCAGTCCCACAGATTTCGCGTCTTGGAGTATTCCCCTCATAATCTTATCTCTCCACTATCTGAATTATCTGAAAACTGTAGAATCAAATCATTATTTAATCGACCCGAGGACATTTTTGTGTTATCAAATCCAAACTCTGTAAACACACACAAGTAACAGGCCCATGGTACAAAATGTCATATTTTACGTCCTGTGCACGTGGTCGTCTGATTTTTTTTCAGAACCGTACAGACAGTAATCTTGATAGATCGGCTTGAAATTGTCCTAAATTGTATGATAGTAGGCGATACGAGTCACTTGGCACATCCACAACTATCGTCAATAAATGCATCAACCATATGCATTTCGTGTAAGCATCAACCAAATGCCATTTTTAGATGCATCAGTTATGTTCTTCAAGTATGACTAGGCGTAAACTATAATTACAATGTTTGACTTTCTAATCAGTAATCAGTACTTTGTGTAAGCATCGGCATTCTGCTTCCATGTTCATTATTTTGTATAAGCATCATCTATGTGCCTTTTTTGTAAGCATCAACCGAATGCTTTAATTTGTATAAGCTTAATCATGTTCTTGTATATATTACTAGGCATAAACTATATACCTTTCTAATCAGTAAGTATAAATTAAACTTCATCTTGCTGAAAGTTCCTAAACTTTCAGGGTATAATATGATTTGCGACACACTTTATCTAATATCCCACATTCAATATTAGTGTTCTAAATGTCACCATGCTTCGTCGCTATCTTAGAATTTCAAATAGTTGTTTTTGCCTTTAAGCTTTTGAAATTCTGATTTTACAACAAGTAACTTAATTGACAACACTTGGGCTTTGATTTTAAAACGTTATCGTTGTTTTAGAAAGAACCTATCACCAATATTAGCAAAATGATTTAACTTTATTATATGCTTAAAATTTCATTTCGAAATTAGGAGCCCTGCTTTTAAGAGCAATCAAATTACCATGATCAATAACAGCTATTTCACTTAAGACATGGAAAATTGTACATGGGGGATAACATGATAAAATGAAAATGGATTTTAGTTCGAGTGTTCTCTTTTTCCTTTGGAGAAGAGCTTCTATGCACTCGTTTTTATGTCAATCCGCCGTTTGTGGTACAAGGCCACAAACTGAAACTTTACTTCATGTTTCGTATGGATTCTTTAAGAACCAATTCAAAGTGCATATTGAACGTTTAAGAACCACATCATTACTCACGCTCCGCTCTGAGATAAAAGTTATTTTTTGCGTAAAACTTCATTTTAGGATTACGCAAATGCGCAGATGATTTGCATCGACTTCTTTGTTTCTACAGTAGCTACACTCTCTACTCATAAATTAGCTGCCGCATGGGAAAACCAACAATCTGCATTGGGCGAACACAAAGACGCAGATCAGCTTCGCAGTAACTGTGAAGCTGATCAGCGCCTTTGTTTTCGCTACACGGATAGTACAATTCCTCTTCTATTTATAGCCGAAATTTCAAGTCTCTAGCCTGCTTGTGCGACTGTACATACCGGTGTCGGACCTGGTCGGAACCCAAATTGTTGGTTTTCTCATGCACAGGCTCAAATAGATAAGGATGGCATTTTCAGTATTAGTTAAGTTGAAGTTGCAGTTTCGGAGGAACATAATTTAAAGAGCATTTTTTGTAGTATAAATGTATTTGGAACACTTAGAATGTTTAAAAATAAGAGGCAAAGAAAAACAAACCAAAGCAAAAATATCCATTTGAGGTAAACAGTAGTTGGAATATTCATAGTCGGAATAACATAGCTTTTACAAATGAACAGATATACCGTTATCTTGCTTGCACTCAGTGCATATTTGAATTTGCCATTACATTATGTAATGAGCTTATTACAGAACGTTTTGCACTTAGTTGCGTTACTAAAATGGCACTAGGTGGTCACCCATGATACTCGTTACCACAGTTTTACTCAAATATAAGGCATAAATTTCACTCTTATTTTCGAAGGTTTTATTTTGTCAGAAGTGAATAGATAAGTTTGCGCTAAAGCGACCGTCAAAGACAGAGTTTCTCATCATTTATAATTCATGTCATCTGGTTAATTTCTCTCGATTAAAACAAATCCCAGAGGGAAAAGTCAAAATAAGAAACACCCGCGTCTGGAGTTTGCTTCCATTTTGATATATAGTAATTGTTGAAAATACTAATAAAGTTTCTGAAATATACAGTCGTTGACACGTACAATGTACATGACATTTAATACAATTAAAGCTGGGTTAGAGAGGAATCTTTTTCCTTTATTATACATATACCTGTATATACTCAAAATCAAAGCCATTTGTACTTGTGCATTTTGTGTCAATTATGCAAATCTAAATCTTTTGAGCAAAAACACTGATATATCATTTTTCCGACATAAGGATTGAAATTAAAAGTATCATGTCAAGGACCTTCCGAGAGTTAATGGATGCTAGGGAGAGGGGCTATTTCAGGAAAATTTGTGATTTTAAGAGAGGAGTGGTGGGGCAAAAATGGGTCATGGGGGTTTTGGGAAGCATGCATGGAACGCTTTTAGCGAGAAGCGAGTCTCACAACTGATTGACATAATCGACGCATCAAATCGGGCAAGTACCATTTTTACAAAGTAAAAAACAATAGGCCATAATTAGTTAAGACTTAACAAGACTGTCATCTTCTGTTACCAGAAACCATGACCATGGCAACAAGGAATCAACTGTTCTATGTCTCGTCAGAATTAAGTGAAAATTGCTCAACGTACACTGTGGTTGCATTGCGAAAAGTAACTTATTGTTTACGTACCTTTCAGCGACTTAAGTCCCGACTTGACCATTGCTGTTGACTGAGACGTATAGTAATGACTCAAAGAAACAAAACTATTTTTTTTTGCAATTAAGCGCAAGCCTATGCCGAGAGAGTGCCGGTTATGAGTGATGACCTTAAATAACAGGAGAAATTAGGTGGACAGCACTAAAATACAACACTTACTATGTATGACCGATTAAAATCAAATTAATGCCATCTATCTACATTTGAACATCACGCCGGAGCCTGTATCAATTTAACATGAACTTGAAATACCGATATCTTGCATACCGATCTTATGTAGGACTTCCAAGACGTAGTTTAAAGAAGTCAGATCTGCAAAAGTGACAAATTGCTGCACCAGGAAATAAATATTGATAAAAGCCCTGATTGCATTTACTAACAGCGCAAACTGCATTAAGTGAAGTTTGAAATATTTCCTTGACATGCAGGCGTTTTAAATCCGATTAAAACCGTTTAATGCGTATGTATTTGTATCACAAGGAAGCTAAAAGCGTTCGGGAAACACTCCTATGCATCAATAAGATTTTTTTTTTGAAAGATGATAGTTGATTTTGTTACTACTAGACTTTGCACTCGACCGGTCCCGATAGCGTAATGGTTAGAGCGTTCGCTTCGGAAGCGGGAGGCGCGGGTTCTAATCCGGGCCGCGTCATACCAAAGACGTTAAAAATGGTACAAGTGGCTTCCTTGCTTGGCGCTCAGCATTAATAAGGCAAGCACTGGCTTCTCTTCTCTCAAAAAGATAACTTCAATGATGGGAGCTCCATGTAATACACTGTTTATGAGGTGTTTGGAGTACTTGGCAGATTCAGATGATTCACACTTATTGTGCCCATTTATATGGATTTTATTCTACTTTTTGACGCCTTGAAAGGTTGAAGCATTTCTATAAATGCAAATGACTAATGATTCCAATATCAAAGCAATATATATCAATTTTCGCATTTGCCAGTGTAAGTGCTTGTCAAGTTGGTTTTGCAATAAACATACAACGTACAATGTATAAACCAAACCAAACAAAACAAAATACCTGCTATACCTTTATCAACGCATATAGGCAAATAATATTATGTTTTTCAGAAATCGAGTAAAATATACGGTAAACTGTATAGTGTGGTACCTTTCACCCTTACCTGTAACATTGATATACCTTAGTTGAGGAGTATGTTTTCAATATGTTTCCAACGAGCTTCAATGAACATATGTCTAGAGCAAGTACGTATTTATAAAACTTTTGTCACATTAGGTTAACCCGCACGGTCAAAGTGTGTTTAGTATGTATACATTTTACCTATAATCCATTTTAAATTATCATGCATTCATTTAGCAGAGTCTGGAAAAACCTTTAAGTTAATAGAATATAAGTTCTTCTTGTTTCCAGTAATTCATTAACAGTCCCCATTACATTTCCCGTTTATCTCAGTTTTGCCAATTAGACATATTCTGGCTTCACGGGATGCCGTTAAGCCTGGAGCTGTAGATCAACACGTCGTTATTATGTGACAATTTAGCTTTGTTTTGTGACAAGCAGGAAATCATTAACAGTAAAAATATAACTTAAGGTTTTCGTACCTGATTGCGAAATATTTATGGAAGAGTCGAATGAAATTTGACTCGTACTGTCTTTGACTAAGCCATTATATCACCTAGAATTTTCTGAGAAAATGTTAACCGTCATCAGGAAACATGTCCATGAAAGGATACTCTTTATGTAGTAAATTTTAGGTTTTCAGGGCATACAATTTTGTTTCTTTATTATCCAAAACGTACACTGTTGGTACATGTACTCGTAAGAACCGCCAAACAAGTACTAACAATCTATATTCTCGTTCAAACTTAAGAAATGCGTTTTGATTTTTGTACTGAGTTAATACCCATGGATACGATTGGTCTTTTCGCAGTCAAAATACATGCTTTTGTTTCCGATGGGTACAAATTGCGCACCCCTCGTAGCTGATTTATTTTTATACTGCTACGAAAGAGATTTCATGAATTCTCTTAACCATGATAATCAAGCTGATGTTATCGAGGCTTTTAATTCCACATCTAGGTACCTCGATGACCTTTTGAACATTGACCACCCTTATTTTGAAGGTATGGTCAATCAAATTTATCCACCTGAACTTCAGTTGAACAAAGCTAATATCTCAGATACAGAAGCCCCCTTTTTAGATCTACATCTTTCTGTTGCAAATGGATTTGTTTCTTCTAAAATTTATGATAAGCGCGATGACTTTGATTTTGATATAGTAAATTTTCCATTTTTGGATGGTGACGTTCCTCGTCGTGCTTCTTATGGTGTATACATTTCGCAACTTATTAGGTTTGCTAGAGTCTGCAATCATGTTACAGACTTCAACGCTCGAAATAAATGTTTAACGGCAAAACTTCTCCAACAGGGCTATCGGTATCATAAACTTCGAAAAACCTTTTTCTAAATTTTGTCGTAGACACTATGAATTGATTTCCAAATATAATGTTGGGTTAAAGACGCTTTAAAGTGAGGGCCTTTTGGAACCTGAACTTTATGGTGACTTGGTTTACAAATTTAAGAAACTTAAAGGAATAAATAATTTTTCTTTACAGTTCAGAAAAATCATAACACGTTACAGACGTATAGGTTATGACTTAAATGTTATGCGACAGTCTGCATGCTTAGTTTTTAACCCAATCATGGTTGATAGCTATGCTGCCTTCTTTAATTGCACGCCAGTCAGTTTATCAAAATTTTGCGTTTTAATTAGTTGACCCCATTTAGGCATGTGCCTTTGATTTAGACACCCTTGTGTAGTGTTTGAAATTGCAGTATATTCAGATGTACCTGGCTATTGTCGCCGGTTTCTAAATGGCCGCTGATGAGGGGCCATTACCCGAAATTGCGCAAAATGGTCCATACTACCGCCCTTTGAACGTTTTCACTGCTTCCAAAGGATTAAACTTTTATATTTATTATGGGGTATTTCTTAGGTCGTATTTCTTTTCTTTAAAAAAAGTACAAGTAGGCAAAGATCCTGTCTTTAAATGTTTATGTTTGTATTGCATGTCTTGTTGAAAGTATGTGCACAAAGGCCGATAGGCCAATAAAATTTGAATAAAGTTCTTCTTCTTCTTCTTTTTCTTCTTTTTCGTCTTCTTCTTATTTTTGAACAGCACAACAAACCAGCTTACACAACACCCAAAATAAAAGTGCAAAATACGAGGATGATCCAATAATGAATGAGACTTTTTGAATTATTCCTATGTAAATAAACTTGGCTTATTGTTAATGTATTGTTAACATAGCTCAATATAACGCGCACACGAGACACTGGTTAAAAGCCGCATGAAGACAACTACATTTTGTTGCTTAGCAACGGGAGAATGTGAGTCAAAGGTCCTTGGCCACGTAGCAATTATGCACATAAAATGGGTTGCCATGGCAACTGGTGATAAAAATTCATATCACGGCATACTGTTATTTATAGTTATCATTACTAGCTTTATGCTCTGCAAATATCACTAACATACAGCTGATAATTCAAGTAGGCTGACTGTTTTTGTGAGAAAAGATGGGTTTTATTTGCGAAAAAATTCTATGATTTTGGGGATAGGGATGAGAAATATCTTATATCCTGAGTATACATGACATAAAAAATTGTTTTTTGATCTTGAAATGATCCATTATGGAGTAAATAATGCAAGTAAATTACAAAATTGACACCTGACCTTTTCTTTTTATGTTGCCTAGCAACTATAGAATTTGGAAAATGCTATTAGCCAGAATTCATACAGTAAAATGGTTGCTAGGCAACCACCTCTCGATCACGAGCGCAAGACTCGATTTGACCAAAGCAAAATATTTCAGAGGTAAATGTTAACACAGGCAATACTCAATTATGATAAGAAATCGTTTTTAAAGTTTTTGACATAGCTAGAAATCTATAGGCTATGTTTGTTCAAAGTGCAAATGGTGGCCATAGGTGCTTCACGAGTAGTTCTTAAGTAACCATAGCAACCAAAGTTATCTGCCAAATTTGATAAAACATGCTCCAAAGAGAGATCACATATGTATCTTGTAAACGAAAGTAGTGAACTTGAGCCAGTCAATAGGGATTATAAAATAAGAGAAAAGTCTCAATCATTATTGGATCATCCTCGTATATGATTATCACATGTGAAAAATGGTAATTTTTGGACATATATTGTTTTGCAATAGAAAGATGTTGCGTAAGATATCCTATTGATATAAATCGCCAGAAAGCTTATCGCATGTATGTTATAGTAAAAGTAAATATTTATTCTTAGATAATATCCAATTGAATTATACGCGCATAACATGAGCTAAGTAGATAAAGCAACCCCGATCTTGACTCAGTCGAATTGTTCCGCTGTTATAGTTTAAGGTTTGAGCAGCGATGATATTTAGGTTTGTTTGCAACCAGAAATAAACTAGACTAAGTGTCATCGACGAAGAGACTTATGTTCGAGTTAATATAATATTTACATTGTCGTTTGTATACAGTAAGAATTAAGGGCGGGCCAAAAATAGAGTCTTCTGGGACTCCTGCAGGGATATAGGTCCAGCCAGATTCTGTACCTGGAAGAATTACCATTAATGAGCCGCCTCGTGGGAAAACCAACAATGTGGTTTCCGAACAGGTCCGACACAAACCGGCCTGTAAAGTCACAGAAAAGAGCTAGAAGCTTCAAATTTCGGGTTTTAGTAGAAGAGGAATAGTACTATCCGAGTAGCGAAAACAAAGGCGCTGATCAGCTTCGCAGTTACTGCGAAGCTGATCTGCGCCTTTGTTTTCGTCTATGCAGATTGTTGGTTTTCACATGAGGCGGCTCATTTGTCTCCTTTCAGATAGCCAGCTACTGAACCATAACAGAACGAGGCCGGGTACCTCCGCAGCCTTTAACTTAAAGAGAAGACATGTATGCCAGACACGATCAAATGCCTTGCTGGCTTCACAGAAGTTTACACGAGTCTAAAGCTTTACAGACATTATTAGAGAGGCAAGTGAGCTTATTAGTAATCGAATGTCCAGGTATAAAAAGGTACAGGTAGGCAAAGATCAGGAAAAGGCGCAATCAGAAAAAGATTCCCACTCCAAAAACCGAGGTGGGAAAAAACCAAACTAACAATCAGGTACTTATACCATGACACATATCGTAAGCCGAATGAGCAGCTATTTCCCAATAGGTGGCCACTCAGTTACCTTAACTAAAAATGTGAAAACATACATAAGGCGCCAACAGCACAAAAAAATTTAAACACCAAGACATAAAACAAAAAGAACCAGCACAGAAGCATCGACTTGGAACGATGAAAACCGGACTGAAGAGAATGCATATCGTTGTCTTGGAAATGATTGTAAAGAAGTTTAAAGACTACATGTTCTGTTACCTTTTCTAAACAGCTGAGACGATGGATAGGGCGAGGTGATAGAAACAGATCTAGAGGCTGTTCTGGTTCACACTTATCAAAGTTATTCCAACTGCTGTTCTGGTTCACACTTATCAAAGTTATTCCAACTGCTGTTCTGGTTCACACTTATCAAAGTTATTCCAATTACGAGTTTCATGTTGCATGGCTTTGTGACCACCCGAATATAATGGCTGTTCACTTCGCCCTCTGCATTTACTTGTTCTGTCCAAGCTGTCACTGTGACCACCTAATACCTTCAATAGCTGCTCACTCTGCTTTCCGTTATTCATGTTAAACGTTGGTATCTATGTTTAGTATTTTCTTAATATTATTTCTTATTTCTTGTTTATCACTGAACCACTACAGAAGCTGAGGGTGAGGTTTGGTACATGTACCTGTAAAACCGGTGTAAGCCCGCCAGTAACTTTGTGTTACTGATCGTTCCAAGTCGATACTTCTGTAGTGGTTCTTTTTGTTTTATGTCTTGGTGTTTAAAATTTTTTGTGCTGTTGGTGCCTTCTGTATGTTTTCATATGTTTAGTTAAGTTAAGGTAACTGAGTGGCCACCTATTGGGAAAATAGCTGCTCATTCGGCTTACGATATGTTTCATGGTATAAAGTACCTGATTGTTAGTTTGGTTTTTTCCCACCTCGGTTTTTGGAGTGGGAATCTTTTTCTGATTGCGCCTTTTCCTGATCTTTGCCTACTTGTACCTTTGCATTTCCACGTTTGGGAATAGGACTGACTAGCGCATCTTTCCAAATGTCTGGAAATTTTCCAACGTGACATGTCTAGAAATATTATGGAAATTGAACTATACGAATACATACTGGACATACGTATTGAAGTGTCTTGTAAGCTCGCGTTGTTTAGCTTTTAAAGTTCTAAAATTTTGTAGCGTAGTGTGCAGTTTGTATTTCGTTTTGTACAGACTGTATATGGTTTAAAGACAACAAACATAGGGATAGTCTCTATCCAACAAACTAAATTTGACAGAATAATTAAGTTTGCTTTGGTGCAAATATTGACCGATGTCCCGAGTGATTACAAAATTTGTGTTCTATCAGAATATCAGTGTCGCATTGCCAATAAATTCTCTAGTGACATATAATATAAATGGCTAAAAGGGTACATGTACTTAAGGTTTCACTCTAGAATGATCGAGCTTTACTTTCTTTTTTCTTGTAGCACTGCCGAACGCATGGATATAACTGTGTCTCAAATTCCCGAGGATGTTGTTTTGACATTATCTTGATTCGCACACAACACGTTTAGCTGATTACATTGATGATAAGAGCTATTTCTTCAATAAGGCTTAATTCTTGTTGCAGACATTAAGACAACACTGAGAGCCGAATTATCTATAACTGAAACAAGTATACGACTTTTTCTGCAATGTTTCACGTTGTTTTACGCGAGTACATTATTCAGTTTGAACATCCAATTTTCCATGATGTAATGCAAATATAGATCACGTAGTCTAACTAATAAAGGAGTCAGACTCTATGATGGACCCCACTTAAACCTATAGCATTAAGTTGGTTTGATCCGGAGCTACTTGTCTGTTGCTTGGTTCACGGGGGTTCATCTGATGTATGTTTGTTTGTATTGATCCAGATTTTCAGTTTTATTGGGATCTAAAATCGCCGGGCAGCATATTGGTACATCATGGTGTTAATCATCATTTATTTGTTTGCCCCTAATGCTTCGTTGACTAGATAGAGGTTCACAAAGAGGACCGAACAACTAATCACGCCCTAGGACTCTGACCGTGCGAAACAGTTCAGTATTTGTTTAACAGTACTGAAAGGGTATTTGGAGCACATATTTTTACATTGAACAGGTATTCAGGAGTCCATTTATGTACGCGTATTTGGATTACGTAAAGATTATAATTTACCCTTTGAATCATCAAAATTTTTGTACATACTTTTTATATGAAAGCCAGTTCTCAATTGCGTGAGGTGTGTAATTTCTTGCACACCAGATAGAAAAATCCTACGTTTTACCCCATGTGAGAAATTCTTATCTCACCCTCGCTATCTCAACTCGGTCCACCCTGCGTTGAAGTGTTCTTTTTAAACATTGGTTGTATAGGACGTCACGTAATTCGTCGCTAAGCGCTTACGTCACAATGACGTCAAAACGTTTTCATTCAACATGGCGGACGCCGCGATAGTAGCATTTTTCTAGGTAAATAGTATAAAATCAAGCTTCGTGGCATTAAGGCGTGCAAGAAAAAGAATCCATCATTCGTGTAAGGTATGGATAGACAAATCTGTCCCTCGAGTCACAATTTGGCATCACTCGGCGAGCCTCGTGATGCCAAAATTTGACCCTCGGGACAGATTTGTCTATCCATCTATGACACTCATGTAAGATTCTTATATTATCCAGGCATTAGACATGTTAACAGTCGTTAACAGAATAGGTTTCTCACAACCTCTCTGTTATTATATTCCATTTACCACACCGTATGACCGGAACCTTTGGTATGATGTCGAAAGGCCTATACAACTAACACATGCCCAGTACTATAAACAGTGTAAAATGATATGAGAACCGTTATAAACAAATGAATGGGGTTAGTGTCCATTTTTGTAAGTTTCAAGAAAAACGCAATAAAACATATTTTTTAACTAAGGCTTGGCAACAATTTGAAAACAGTACCAAATTATTGGTCTAATCAAATAGAGTAAAAAAACTAAGATGTCATTAAATTTCGTTGAAAGATACGGAAGAACATTAAGAAATTCAAATATTTATGAAATGTGTTAATGCAAGAATATGTATGAGTTCAAACCTCCATATTTTTCGCATACCTGTTTTGGCTGGAATGTGGTTAAAATATATTATTTTACTGTGATGCAATTGCTAATTTGCCTAATGTGGATCATTTAGCTCCTGAAACCATATAAAAACTATTTTTTTCACCCGTGGATAGTAACATTTTCTTTGGACTTGGATATATTCTTGCATTAAACACTGTTCAATGTGTAGACTTAAGCAGTTTCTTGGACTTAGCACCCTTTGTAATGTAAAACACGATTTCATCCCTCACAACGCACGTCAGAGTGACGTCACAAGAAGTGATGTCGGGTGGTTGTATTGAGCTTGTATGTGTGTCTGTTAAGATTGTGTACTTTAAATGTTCATAAAAACTATTGAGTGTACCAAAGAATGCGATGTCTAAGGGTTTAGGTTTTGTTTAACCCACATTGGATGTATGGATTCTCCCATCATTACTAATTTAATTAATCTACTTTAATTTTTTAGGGTGTCAGGAGTGATTTTTAAATTTTATTCAAATTTTGGATGAAAATTCTTTAAGCAAACAGAATAGCCCCAGGTGAGACGCCGCATTCTGCGGCGTCACATCTGGGGCTATTCTGTTGCCTTCGTCCCATAAAAGGGACGCCTGGCTTAAATGAGTTAAGACTGTGTGAACTTCGTATAACATGGTATACACGCCGACCATCCCTTGGCACCCGACAGTTACTATATGTGACCTATTCCACCATCATTTTGATATTCAGCTAAATTGTTTGTCGACATCGACTAAGTTTTCCTGTCTGAGACAACAAATTAATTGAATTTAGTCACAAAGTGCCTTCGATCAATGCGAGAGAAGGTCTGTTGCCCAAATGTATCCACCCAAGCAAGCCCATTCTATCCCCATACCAGACTAACCATTTAATATGGTGACCTATAATTTACGAAAACGTGTGTCCGATTTCACTTCATTTGACGTACGTTGTTGTCCTTGTATTTGTTAGCTGCAACCGAATCGCGTTATACTGTAAGGTAGTGCGTGTAGGACAAACCACAAAATTACACCTGACCTGGCTCCATGATAAGGCGGCTTTAGAAACCGAGTGAGTATATCATGACAATTGGTCCATCTATATCCTGATAAGACACCTATTTTGTCATTATCCAGCTGCAAGTCAATATTTACCTTATATAAGGAAAAGATCTGTCAGACGAGCTGAACATACGGTTATGCTAGACTTATGTTATCACGGGTAAGTGTTGTACCTGTACCCGCCCTATACGTATAACTTTTAGTGATAACGGGGTACTTGTTAAGGGTAAGTGACTCGGGGTGTTACAGTGTATCAGAGGTAATTAACACGGGGTACTGTCGCCTTAGCTATAAGATGTGAAGACATCATCAGGAAAACATGTCCGTGAAATGTATACCCCCTTAAACCCCACTATTATATAGAAAAAATGGGGTTTACATGGGTATTCCTATTTTTCTTATTTTTGCACTAAAACATAGATTGTGGGTACTCGTTAGAAACGCCTCGGCGAGGCGGTTCTAACGTGTACCCACATTCTATGTTTGGAGCAAAAATAAGAAAAATATCAAAATTTTTCTGATGAAAATTTTCATTTTTACAACTTAGGAAAAATCTATATATTACATGGGCGTGTTTTCGTAATGTAAAGATGCCAAGAATATTCTAAATAAATATAACTTTCAATAATACTAGTTTCACATTAAGTATAAGCAGTAACCAGGAACCAATCTAATCGATAACAATCGCCTGCCATTCAAACCAAAATTTGACCAACCTTACATAACATAACAAATAGACAATATTCGACAGGAACATTTTAAATTAGTAAAAAGAAACCTAAAGGATGAATACATGTAGATCCCAAAAGATTGCTTAATTCTACTAAATATGATATTAAATAGATGTTAACATGGTGAATATCATCGGTACATTTAGTAAAACGCATTTACATGTATATTCGCATTCTAATAAACAACATTTGACAGAATGATATTTCCCTGTTGTGCAAATGTTGGCCTAGATCCTTGATTGATGACAAAACACGTGCTCTATCAGAAAATCAGTGTCTCAATACCAATGAGTTTTCCAGTGAGAATTTATCCATGACCAGTAATCTGGAACTAAACTATTACTAAAGTGTATAAAGGGTACATGTTGTTGAGAGGAACAAAATGTCATACGCTGTTTTATTAGTTTTAGTACACCAAGTGCAAATAATACAAACCAAAGCAGTAGCAAGAAACAGAGAGCACCACATCAAGATAACATGTCCGTGCAATAAATACCCCCTTGAACCTCACTTTTATATAGCAAAACTGGGGTATGCAGGGAAACACTTTTTCTTTTTGCGTTAAAACTTATATTGTAGGTACTCGTTATAACCGCCTCGCCGAAGCGGTTCTTACAAATTTAAGAAACTTATAGGAAGGAATGATTTTTCTTTTCAGTTCAGAAAGATTTTTACACGTTACAGACGTATAGGTTATAACTTGAATGTTATGCGACAGTCTGCATGCTTAGTTTTTAACCCAATAATGGTTGATAACCATGCTGCCTTCTTTAATTGCACGCCGGTGGGTCGGGCGTCAGACTATATGATGGCTCCGATTTAAAACTATTCATTTTAGTTGGTTGGGGCCGAAGCTCCTTGTCTGTTGTTTGGCCCAGAGGGGTCCAACTGGTGTTTTTCTTTTGCTCCGGAGTTAGTAAGTTATTCGGCGCCCAGGGATCTCCATCTACGGGCAGCTTACTGAATCTGTTGAGACCTCGTTTTTGATTCATCATGATGCTTATAATGATTTATCTGTTTGTTCTTGATGATTCATTGACTAGTTAGAGATTCACCACGAGGACCGAAGACCTACACATGTACATTTAACTAAATGTTATGAACTACTGCAGAAGCTGATTGTGAGGTTAGGTACCTGTAAAATCGATTTAAGCCTCCCCCCAGTTATTTATAACTAAACGTTCCAAGACGGTACTAATTTTGTGGTTCACATCTAACTTATTCCAATTATGAGTTTCATGTTGCATGGCTTTGTGGTCACCCGAGTATAATTTGGCTGTTCACTTAGCCCTCTGCATTTTACTTGTTCTGTATTATGTTTAGTATTTTCTTAAATTAATATGACTTTTTCTTATGTTTTATATATCACTGAACCACTGCAGAAGCCGAGGGTGAGGTTAGGTGCCTGTAAAACCGGTTTAAGCCCGCCAGAAATTTTATATTACTGATCGTTCCAAGGCGATACTTCTGTGGTGGTTCTTTCGTTTTTTGTCTTGGTGTGAAATTTTTTGTGCTGTTGGCGCCTTATGTATGTTTTCATATTTTAAGTTAAGTTTAGGTAACTGAGTGGCCACCTATTGGGAAAATAGCTGTCCATTCGGCTTACGATATGTGTTCTTGGTATAAGTACCTGATTGTTAATTTAGTTTTTTCCCATCTCGGTTTTTGGAGTGAGAATCTTTTTCTGATTGTGCCTTTCCCTGATCTTTGCCTACTTGTACCTTCTTACATGTACTCACAATCTATGTTTTGAGCAAAAATAAATAAATAAATAAATAAATAAATAAATAAATAAATAAAAAAATATCACAATTTTTCCAATGAAATTTAAATTTTTACTTCAGTCTACACAAATTTTCTGTATATTGCATGGGCCAGTTTTCGTAGTGCAGAGAGCAAAAACAAATATAACATTTGGTATGACATTTGTTGAGTTAGTGGTTAATCAGTAATGATCACTTCACACAAAAGACAAAATACAGCAATACTTACTATAAATGGAAGGTTACAATAATTATTGAAACGGGAGATTCTCTAAACTTTTAGATTACTATAAAACGTCGCACACATATTCTACTGCAATGTACTTATGGAATATGAATGTGAATATCAACCGTGAATGTGCAAAGCATCAGAACTCATGATTCAAGGATAAACGTAGGCAGAGTGCTAAGGCGTTTTATCTCCATTTTTCAAAATCTTGAGAAAACTGAGTTCAAAAGTTTAAAATACGAGGTCGAAATGTTCATATTTGGAGTACACTAGGGGATAGAAGATTTCATTCCAATTTAAAGGTATATCACACTTATTAATATGACTCTAATATGAAGATAGGACAGTATAGCACTCAGCCGACGAATTTTGTATGCCCCTGTTCCTCTCACCATTCATAATTTAGAAATTAACACATTATGCGCTTCAGTGCCTGCAAATATGCGTTCAACTGGTACGCCCCAGCCGAAAATAATGGCAACAAGACATCGACAAGGATAAGGTGTCATACTCTGATGTGGTTTCTAATTTTGGTGTCGCTTTTAAGTGCGTACGTATGGATTCGTGTATATTCAGTTTGGGTATTACTCAACGTCTAACTTTTGACTACAAGCAGCACAGATCATACATTTATTGGTGTGCTTTGTTGTGAAATCAAATGTAGGTATCTATTTACAAATTTACAAAAATATGACATTGTCACGTGAAACCTTTGCAAAACGGATATGGATATATATAGCCTATTTATGGCTATTCAAACGTATCGAAGTGCAATTTTATCAATTTGTTGTATTGGTATATTCAGATATTGGTGAACATTATATGTACATGTATGTTCAACATTCTATATTAAGTGGATATAATGAAAACTATGAATGTGTTAGGCAATCCAATTTAAACTACCTCTGTCATTAATATTCATTGGCTGAGCGTGGATTTTGACTGGTTCAAAAGCAGGTCTTTTAGAAGGTGCTATTCTGTCATGTCACATGATCATATGACCCACCGGTGGTAACATTACCCTCTGACGTCATATCTGCCTAAAAGTGTAGTTGCACTTGTAGTCACATGCATTTGTTTACTACTAACACATATGACGGAATCTGTGTCTTCTTGTGTAAAATATTCCCTATTGGGGGTACTATTGTTGTTTGCTAATTTGTTTTAAAAGTGGTTTGGTATTATAAAACAATTCTTGCCTTTGAGTAAGGATTATTAGGATTGACGATTTGTTCACCAACGACAGATAATATTGCCTGCATCCGGAGAACAATTTGTCATGTCAGCCTAACTCAAGGGCATCGATTGTATAACGTTGACTTTCTTTTGCTTCTGAATATGTACACGTGTTGCCCGCAAAAATACATTTAATTGTTTTCTTTTTCGTGTAGCAATTTCGATATCGCTGAAGTAACTGTGTCTTGAATTCTCAAGAATGTTGTTTTGACATTATCTTCTTTCACACTTAACCATCTTAGCTAATAACATTGGTGTTAAGAGTCCCGTCTTCAATAAAGCTTAATTCTTGACTCAGACTAAGAAAACAATTGGAGCCAGACCTTGTCGGAACATTACAATAACAAGTGTTTGCAGTAGGAGTAGTGCATGTAGGACAATCATAAAATTACAAAGAAAGAAAATTGTCTGTATGATGTGTTGAACATATGTAGTTGGCCTCCCAGACCCCTAAATATTTTTGAGTACAGCTTGGCATCCATGCCTAATGTGTACCTTCATGTTTAACAAGACACATTAGGGTGGATGCCAAGTCTGAAAATACCCCAGAGTCCCAAAAATAGGTCAAAGGTCAACTAAGTGCAAAATTTGAGATATTTCAACATTATAGCAGTATCTTATGAAATATTTTCATTTTTTTTTGTAAAAAAAGCCCCAAATTACATCTAATGCATTTGCATGGTGTGTTACAACAAAGTAATGCAGATTTAGGTCAAAGGTCACTTTAGTGCAAAAATGCTTATTTTCATGCCCTTTTACAATTGCCAGTATAAACATCAGTGTCAGTGGTATTCTTATTGGGATTAAGTTCTTTTAGGTACATTTTGTATCAATTGTGTATAGATTATGATCATAGCAATCATTTGATACCGATTTTAGCTATCTGCAGCTTTTGGTTGCTGAGATATTGCCAATTGTATTGGTACACTCCCCTGTATTTGTCTGTGCTTTTTCTCTTTTATCTTAAGTTTTCTTAATTTATTGCAACGGGATAGTCATCTTGGTCATATATATTATTACATGTTTATACATTTTTGTCATAACAATCATTTAATACCAATTATAGATCTCTAGGACTTATGGTTGCTGAGATATTAATGTTTCCATGGGTATACCCCCTCTATTTTTCTGTGATTTTTATCAAATATTTTAAGTTTTCATCAATATTCAAACAACAAGAAAGTCGAACTATTCATTTGTCTTATCGAATGTTTATAGAACATTATCATAGCAATTATTTGATATCAATTTCACCTCTCTAGAACTTTTAGTTGCTAAGTTATAAACCATTTTGTTGATATACCCATCCACTTTTCTGTGGGTTTCCACTAATATTTAAAGTTTTCATCAATATTCGAAAAACAAGAAAGTCAGAATGTTTGTGTGTCTCACAACATGGTTATAGAATATTATCCTAGCAATCATTTGATACCAATTATTTGATATCAATTTCACCTCTCTAGAACTTTTAGTTGCTAAGTTATAAAACATTTTGTTGATATACCCCATCCACTTTTCTGTGGTTTTTCACTAATATTTAAAGTTTTTATCAGTATTTGAAAAACAAGAAAGTCTGAATGTTTGTGTGTCTCACAACATGGTTATAGAATGTTATCCTAGCAATCATTTGATACCAATTTCAGTTCTCTAGAACTTTTGGTCACTGAGATATTAGGAGTTTTATTGATATACCCCCTTCGTTTACCAATAATTTTTCTCCTATATCTTAAGTTTCCTTAAATATTTGAGAAACAAGATAGTAAGCTTGTTTATATTCCTTATCACATGATTATAGAATATTGTCATAGCAATCTTTTGATACCAATTTCTGCTCTTTATGACATTTGGTTGCTGAGATATATACATTTTCTTTGTATACCCCCTCTATTTTTCTGAGATTATTATCTAATATTTAAAGTTCTCATCACTATTCGAAAAACAAAAAAGTCAGATTATTTATGCGTCTTATCACACTATTATAGAACATAATTATAGCAATCATTTGATACCTATTTCAGCTCTCTAGAGCTTTTTGTCACTGAGATATTAGCAATTTTATTGGTATACCGCCTTCGTTTGCCACTGATTTTTATCCTATATCTTAAGTTTTCTTAAATATTTGAGACACAAGACAGTCAACTTGTTTATATACCTTATTACATGGTTATAGAATTTTGTCATAGCAATCATTTGATACCAATTTCTGCTCTCTATGGCGTTTGGTTGCTGAGATATATACATTTCGGTGGGTATACCCCCTCTATTTTTCTGAGATTATTATCTAATATTTAAAGTTCTCAACATAAATCCAACAACAAGAAAGTCAGATTATTTATGCGTCATATTACTCTGTTATAGAACATTGTTATAGCAATCATTTGATACCTATTTCAGCTCTCTAGAGCTTTTGGTCACTGAGATATTAGCAATTTTACTGGTATACCCCCTTTGTTTGCCACTGATTTTTCTCCTATATCTTAAGTTTTCTTTAAAAAATTGAAAATTAAGGAAGTCAGCTTGTTTATATACATGTACCATATTACATGGTTATAGAATATTGTCATAGCAATCATTTGATACCAATTTCTGCTCTCTATGGCTTTTGGTTGCAGAGATATAAACGTTTCTGTAGGTATAACCCCTCCATTTGCTGTGATTTTTCTCTAATATTATATTCATAAAGATTTCATCAATATTCGAACAAAGTCTGATTATTTATATATCTGATTTCGTGGTTTTAAAATGTTGTATTAGCAATTATTTGATACCAATTTCAGCTCTCTATGGCTTTTGGTTGCTGAGCATTAAGCATTTCTGTAGGTATACCCTCTCCATTGTTCTGTGATTTTTCTCTAATATTGAAAGTTCTCATCAAGATTTGAACCCCAAGAAAGTCACATTCTTTCTGTATTTTATCACATAATTATAAACCATTATCATATCAATCATTTGATATAAATTTCAGCTATCTAGAGTTTTTGGTTGCTGAGATAATTATAAGCAATTTTGTTGAAAGACCCCCTTCATTTATCTGTTATTTTTCTCTAATATCTGAAGTTCTCTTTAATATTGAGCATTAATATAGCCAATTTGTTTATATGTCTTATTACAGAGTTATAGAACATTGTCGTAGCAATCATTTGGTACCAATTTAAGCTCTAGGGCTTTTGGTTGACGAGATATAAGCAATTGTGCTTGTATACCCCATTTTTCTGTGATTTTTTTCTAACGTATAAAGTTCTCATTTATTTTTGAACACCAGGAAGTCAGTTTGATAAATCCTATCACATGGTTATCAAGAATTGTCAAACCAATCATTTGATACCTATTTCTCCTCTCTTAAAGTCTATCAGTAGCCAAGAAACATGTGATAATATAGGTGTACCACACTACTTCCTCTGCTTATTGGAGGTGGAGGTGAACACTCTATAATTTTACGTGACACACATGGGCAATAAAGAGATCCTCTGACCAAACTGGCACCCATGGGCATTTGTTCTAAGGGTGCAAGGTGCATCCTATAGATATTCTACCCTAAACCCTTCAAATGACAATAGATTTTCCCTTTGTATATCTTGATTTTCGTCATTTTCATTAATATTCATGAAAATGCAAATGAAATAATTATTATTTAGGCCCATGAGTCATCAACAAATTTGTCAAATAGTGTTATTGGTACAATAACAATAAGCCAAAATGATAGTTTAGGCATGACATTAGTTTTTATGGGATAATTGATTTTCAATTGTTTCTTTTTATTCATTTTAAAGATTTAATGAAAATTCATGAGTATGCAAATTTTGCATTACTTATCATAGGAAGAAAGAGCTATGTCTAAGCTTTAAGATGAGACCCAGTTCAATGATCTAGGATTACAAATAATTGAGATATATTCAATTTTCTATGTGTATCCCCATTATAAAAATGCAAAAAAAAAAATTGAATATTTAGGGTACTTTAATAGAACATAGCATAAAATGCAAACGCTTCCACTGGCAGAAAACAGGGTCTGATAGCTTTTTCAATGTACTTATATTAGAAAATCATAGTGTAGAAAATTCCCCCTAGGGGAAGGGGGCATGGGTAGCTAGAAGACTATTAGTTATCATACAGGTTTTGATATTTTTGCACTCATATGACTTTTGATTTAATTATGTGACCCAGAGGCAGTTACAGACTTGGAATATACCCATATGAGTTCAAACACTTGTCAATGAATAAAATAAGCACATGTTTCCTTTAGTCAGTTCATGTTTGATTTAAGAAATGCTTGTTTATTGTAACGGGTGTTTGTTATTTTGCACTCATTTGACTTTTGACCTAATTCTGTCACCCAGGAGCATTTACAGCCTTGGCATCCACCTCTATGTCGTTGGACACATGTCAAGGAATGACACGAGTACAAGTTACCAATAATCAGTCCATTATTTTCCAAAACAATAATGTCTATTTTCATTTTTACAGATTTTTGCTATTTTGCACTCGTTTGGCCTTTGACCTTGTTCTGTGGCCCAGGGTCATTTACAGACTTGGCATCCACCCGTACGAGTTTGGACACATGCCAAGGAATATTATGAGCATAGGTAGAATAATGTACTCAAAAATGCCAACAAAACCAAAACTAAGCCACTTTTTTGGATTTGGACTGCCAAGTAATGGATATTTATCTGTATGATGTGTTGAGCATATGGAAAATCATCTGTATGACGTGTTCAACATATGAAAAAGGATCTCGGAAGACTATATAGGTTTTCCGCCCAAAGTTTGATTGTTTCTGGCAGCTTCTGTGTTAATCTTATAGAAAAAATGTTGCATTCTCCATAAAATTAAAGGTTTGATTAACGCAACAACATGGAGGAAACCTTTTGATGTTACATATCTGCAGCATAAAGCTGTGTCAAAGGGGGAAGGGGTCAGAATTTTTCGAAAAATTATTTTGTTAGAAAACAACTTTTTTGCCATAGATTATCAAGAAAATACTACAATATGTTTATTGCAACCTAAAATTGTGGGTATAAACAGTTTATGGACTAATAACTGGTACATCATGTTTATCAGATTTATAATTCTAAATAACACTGCCCATCACTTTTGCAAAATCCTGTACCTTAAATATACTATGCAAAAACATTAAGCAACTTTTACTTTGAACAGTGACTCCATATGTTTTGTAGACATTAGGGAAGTTCTTCTGACAGAGCCTTGCATGTAACAAAACCAATAGGTGTTTTTATGCTAATGTAACGTTAGGTTTGAAGTCATTGGATGCATATTTCAAATAAAACATAAACCGTCAAAAGTTGAGAAACATATTTTGCACAGTATATCTATATGCATTGCAACGTGTACACTTAATGTGTATACCTGTTAAAATAGGACAGGTAGTCTGTTCATTCAGGTAGAACATATATATACAGTATATTTCCATAGCCTTGGTACATTACAAATAATAGAGCTGAGCCCGTTTATCGGTTTCGGGGCTTTTTGACAGCCTTCCCCCCTTGCCCAAACATGACATTCTGATATAATATGTCCTTTACAAAAATACACTTATGTGTTGAGCATATGCAAATTAATCTGTATGATGTGTTGAACATATGGCTTTACTAGATTGGTGTCGTCTATAGTCGACCATTGGTATTTTAATTAGCATGTGGAATCATTTTCATTTTAAAAACCACAGACCATCTGTATTTCATTATACTTAAGATCTTAAATCCCACATACCACACACCCTCCTTACTAAAAGTCTTGCAGGGCAGTTTCAATCTTCTATGAACGTTCGTTTAACACATGGCGTCAAGTAGGCACTGTGACAAAATGCATGTACAAAAAATCCAGAACTTTTGAAGAGTTGTGGGGGCTATAATACGAAAATCACGATACGTGGGCAATGCAAATTGTGAGCATACTTCATATAACAAAATATCTGGAGAAACAGCCAAAATCTACAATTGCGAACTCGTAGGGTGGAGGTAAGGTCACGTTACGGACGATAAAATAATAATGACTGGATATTTCTGGATACTTTTCTGAGTGACAACTCTCATTATACTATTCCAAAGTATACTCAGCTTATTATAATAAAAAGAATCCAGAATCTTTTTTTTCTTTGTAATTTACAATTTCCTAAGTGACCCCTTAGAATTTTTGTTGAGTGTAAATTACATGTATATGCTTTCATAACGGAGCAAAGTATTATTAATAATAACAGAATTCTTCGTCTTTGACCTTCACTATGTTACAAATGTGTCAATTTGTTTAAATGCTATTTAAGAAAACAAATGTGTCTAGCTGCCTCAATAATTACTGTGTTTAATGTTTGTTTCCGCAAGCAAAGCAACTTCACAGACTTTAAATTGTTTCATAATGCTACTTTTGGAAATCTGTGTGTCTCTTTCAATTTTGAAATCGTTTTTCGTCTACAGTTTGATAGAAAATGGAAACAAATCTGTCTACAAAACGTTTTCTTCTTCTTGAAGTCTACACATGTATTTGAAAATTCGCATTCATATCTCAGTGTTCGAATCACACTATCAAATGATGGGATCACTTCTGTAACCACTTATCTTTGATAACCATTGCGCGACAGTGTTTCCAACAAGAGTGCATTTGCTCTATAATTGTCTCACTCCATACTTTACCATATTAGCTGCTTACACTAATGCTAGAAAGCCAATCTTCAATGCGATTCATTTACCTTTGAGAATCTGGACATACCAGTCGTATCAGTACTGATTTTGATTCAAGGCACATACGTGATCGTGTTAAAACTAAGAATAGGAGCGCCAGGAATTGAAATGTAGAAGGAGGCAATGATCAGAAGAAAGCACAATCAGAGAGAAATTCCCACTCCAAAAACCGAGGTGGGAAAAACGAATTTAACAATTAGGTACTTACACGTACATGTACTTAGAAAACATATCGTAAGCCAAGTGAGTAGCTATTCCACAATAGGCGGCCACTCACAGTATGGGTTACCCGAATCTTACTAAAACAATAAAAACGTACATAAGGTGAAAAAAGCACAAAAATCAACTACAAAATATAAAACAAATAGAACCACAACAGAAAGGTACAAGTAGGCAAACATCAGGAAAAGGCGCAATCAGAAAAAGATTCTCACTCCAAAAACCAAGGTGGGAAATACCAAACTAACAATCAGGTACTTATACCATGAGAAACATATCGTAAGCCGAATGAGCAGCTATTTTCCCAATAGGTGGCCACTCAGTTACCTTAACTATAAATACTAAAAATATGAAAACATACATAAGGCGCCAACAGCACACACACAAAAAAATAAGTAATTAAAAAAGAAATAAAATTAAACACCAAGACATAAAACAAAAATAACCATCACAGAAGTATCGCCTTGGAACGATCAGTAACACACAGTTACTGGCGGCCTTAAACCGATTTAACATGGCCATAACCTCACCATTAGCTTTTGCTATGGCTCTGATATACAAAAATATAAACAAGCAGTAAGGAAAATCATGTTTAGAAAATAAATTATAGGTACCAACGCGTAACATGTAGATCGGAAAGCAGAGTGAGCAGCTATTGAAGTGAGGTGGTCACAGTTCTAGCTTGGACACACAAGTAAAATGCAAAGGGCTAAGTGAACAGCCTAATTATTTTCAGGTGGTCACTAAGTCATGCAACATTAAACACATAATTGAAATATTTGGATACAAGTGAACCACAGCAGCAGTTCCGCCTTTACGGTCAGTTATAAATAACTGGGGGGGGGAGGCTTAAACCGGTTTTACATGGCCATAACCTAACCCTCAGCTTCTGCAGTGATTCATAACATTTAGTTAGTTCTGGGCGCCGAATAACCTACTAACTCCGGAGCAAAAGAAAAACACCAGTTGGACCCCGGTGTATTGCCTTAGAACGATCAATGATCAAATTAATTGGGCCTTAAATCGATTTAACAGGGCCCTAACCTCACCTTCATCTTCCCCAGTGGTCAACGACATTTAGGTTGTTGTTCGATTCTCGTGGGTCAAGGACAAACAAATAACTCACGATAACTACCATGATGAAACAAAAACAATGACTCACACATTCAATAAGCTGCCCAACGATGGAGATCCCTAGGCGTTAAATAACATACTGAAATCCGGAGCAAAAGAAAAACATTAGTTGAACCCCGAATGACAAAGCGACAGACAAGAAGCTCCGGCCCCAAACAATAAAAATGAACTATAGGTTTATGTCGGGGCTATCACAGAGTCTGACGCCCGACCAACCAATTAAAAGAAAAGAAAAATCATTCCTTTCTATAAGTTTCTTAAATTTGTAAACCAAGTCATCATAAAATTCTGGTTCCGAAAGGCCCTTACGTATAAGCGTCTCTAGCACAACATCAAATTTTGCAATCAATTCATAGTGTCTGCGATAAAATTCAGAGACTATTTTTTCCAAGTTTATGATACCGATAGCCCTGCTGCAGAAGTTTTGCTGTTAAACTTTTGTTTTTTTCTTTCGCGCGTTAAAATCCACAATCTGATAGCAGACTCTAGCAAACCTAATAAGTTGCGAAATGTATATTCCATTAGAAGCACGGCGAGGAACGTCGCCATCCAAAAAAAGAAAATTTACTATTATATTAAAACCAAAGTCATCTGTAGAAGAAACATTTTGCAATAAAAAGATGTACATGTAAATCTAAAAAGGGGGCTTCGATATCTGTGGTGTCAGGTGGATAAATTTCAAATTAAGTATTTTTAACACTATGCAACTTGGGTCCCTTGAAAGACATATTCTGGCAAAAAATCATGTAATTCTGAATAGTGGTTGTCAGAAAAAAAAATGAAATTGAAAAGTGGCCGGTTAGGACTTTTGACTAGTATAAACTGAGCATGGATCATTCCTATTTATGGAACATACGCCAAAACATAGCCCAAGATGTGACGCTGCATTTATGAATATTATATGGACAAATTCATTTTCTATATATAAGTGAAAACTGATTATCATATTCAGGATGTCAAATAAGGTAGATACGTCACTGGCCGCTTTTCCGGTAAGAACAGTTGGTGAAGAGGTACAAGTAGGCAAAGATCAGGAAAAGGCGCAATCAGAAAAAGTTTTCCACTCCAAAAACCGAGGTGGGAAAAAAACAAACTAACAATCAGGTACTTATACCATGAAACATATCGTAAGCCGAATGAGCAGCTATTTTCCCAATAGGTGGCCACTCAGTTACCTTAACTTAACTAAAAAATTGAAAACATACATAAGGCGCCAACAGCACAAAAAAATTTAAACACACAGACATAAAACAAAAAGAACCACCATAGAAATATCGACTTGGAACGATCAGTAACACAAAGTTACTGGCGGGCTTAAACCGGTTTTACAGGTACCTAACCTCACAGCTTCTGCAGTGGTTCATAACATTTAGTTAGTTTTTCGGTCCTTGTGGTGAATCTCTAACTAGTTAATGAATCATAAAGAACAAACAAATAAATCATGATAAACATCCTGATGAATCAAAAACCAGGACTTACAGATTGAGTAAGCTGCCCGACGATGGAGATCCCTGGGCGCCGAATAACCTACTTACTCCGGAGCAACCAAGCAACAGACAAGAAGCTCCGGCCCCAACCAACCTAGAGCCTAATCTCATATTGCAATGCTCGGATCAGGAACACTCCTTTGATGAACTATCATTTTGCAAATATTGCATTGGACATGTTGGGGGCCATATGTTAAACCGGTACAGTTGACGCAAAGATGCAGCTGTACGATTTTTCGCATGGACAGGCAAATTACGGTAAATAAATGTAATCAGTACCGACGTAAAATAACACTTTGGACAGCGTTTCCCTATATGCTCATTGAGTGGAAGTGTTTGCGAAAACTAAATAACCTGGATTCCTTTAATATGTTACTTCCATTGAATAAAAGTTCAATTTCTGCATTGACTGCATCTATCTATCTGCCGATAGAGTAAACGCTATAGGAGAAAACTGGATTTTCTCATCTAAACTTCGGACAGAATTTCATTGTGCGTCACCCAGTCCGCACCACGTGCTTCTCAGCTGTGACAATACCTACATTAGACTAAGCTAGCCAAGCCAGGAGGCTGCATTGCTGGGACAAAACTTTGTATAAGTGTTGTTTTAGTAAAACTTTATGTTGTGTCTTGTTGTTTCATTTCTTCATTGTCTTGTGTCTGGGTTGGGATTGAAAATTAATTGAATTAATTTCTCGCCTTTCTCTTCTTACTCTACAAATGCAGTTATTACGATGACACGCCCATGCAATATACAGAGAATTTTTAAGCTGTTGGAAGTTAAAAAATTCAATGGAAAAATGATATTTTAATTTGTTTGCTCAAAACATGCATTGTGGGTACACCAGGCGGTTCTAACGAGAACTAAAAATGTATATTTTGGATGAAAAAAATAAGAAAATTAGGTATACCCCTGTAAATCCACTTTTTTCTATATTAAAAAGGTACAAGTAGGATAAGATCAGGAAAAGGCGCAATCAGAAAGAGATTCCCACTCCAAAAACCGAGGTGGGAAGAAAACAAACTAACAATCAGGCACTTATACCATGAAACATACCGTAAGCCGAATGAGCAGCTATTTTCCCAATAGGTGGCCACTCAGTTACCTTAACTTAAATAAAAATATGAAAACATACATAAGGCACCAACAGCACAAAAATTTTTAAACACCAAGACATAAAACAAAAAGAACCACCACAGAAGTATCGCCTTGGAACGATCAGTAACACAAAGTTACTGGCGGGCTTAAACCGGTTTTACAGGATCCTAACCTCACCCTCAGCTTCTGCAGTGGTTCATAACATTTAGTAAATTCTTCGGTCCTCGTGGTGAATCTCTAACTAGTCAATGAATCATCAAGAACAAACAAATAAATCATGATAAACATCCTGATGAATCAAAAACAAGGACTCAAAGATTGAGTAAGCTGCCCGACGATGGAGATCCCTGGGCGCCGAATAACCTACTAACTCCGGAGCGAAAGAAAAACACCAGTTGGACCCCGGTGGGCCAAGCAACAGACAAGAAGCTCCGGCCCCAACCAACTAAAATGAATAGCTTTAAGTCGGGGCCATCATAGAGTCTGACGCCCGACCCACCGGCGTGCAATTCAAGAAGGCAGCATAGTTATCATCCATGATTGGGTTAAAAACTAAGCATGCAGACTGTCGCATAACATTCAAGTTATAACCTATACGTCTGTAACGTGTTATGATTTTTCTGAACTGAAAAGAAAAATCATTAATTCCTATAAGTTTCTTAAATTTGTAAACTAAGTCATCATAAAATTCAGGTTCCGAAAGGCCCTCACTTAAAAGCGTCTTTAATCCAACAATATATTTAGAAATCAATTCATAGTGTCTACGATAAAATTTAGAAAAGGTTTTTCGAAGTTTATGATACCGATAGCCCTGTTGGAGAAGTTTTGCCGTTAAACATTTATTTCGAGCGTTGAAGTCTGTAACATGATTGCAGACTCTAGCAAACCTAATAAGTTGCGAAATGTATACACCATAAGAAGCACGACGAGGAACGTCACCATCCAAAAAAGGAAAATTTACTATATCAAAATCAAAGTCATCGCGCTTATCATAAATTTTAGAAGAAACAAATCCATTTGCAACAGAAAGATGTAGATCTAAAAAGAGGGCTTCGGTATCTGAGATATTGGCTTTGTTCAACTGAAGTTCAGGTGGATAAATTTGATTGACCATACCTTCAAAATAAGGGTTGTCAATGTTCAAAAGGTCATCGAGGTACCTAGATGTGGAATTAAAAAGCTTCGATAACATCAGCTTGATTATCATGGTTAAGAGAATCCATGAAATCTCTTTCGTAGCAGTATAAAAATAAATCAGCTACGAGAGGTGCGCAGTTTGTACCCATCGGAATTCCAACAATTTGTCTGTATAACTTGGTCCCAAATCTAATATAAATATTATCAAGGAGATAGGACAAGGCGTCGCACACATTCTGACATGACCAAAGTGTATACCGACTTTGGTCAGAGGAAGTGAAAAAAGCCTTTCTGTCATTACATGCCAAATAAAGTGAACCATAGTTTTTAATGCCCTTTTGAAGGTCCACTCTATCAAATCCAGAAGTTTTTCTTTTATTAGATTATGTGGTAATGTAGTATACAGAGTAGAAAAATCATACGTGGACAAGCTTGTCGCACGGAACCCTCTACACTTCAATTTACTGAGCACCTCACCAGAATTTTTTATTGACCAAAACCAATTTTTATTTGAAGTTTCATACACAGTCTCACAGTATCTTATAACATGAGTCGGGTTTAAGAGGGTATACATTTCACGGACATGTTTTCCTGATGATGTAATCTGATTCGATAAACATTCTGACAATGGTTGATCAGTCTAATGTAAATGTCCCTGAACACACTAGACGCTTGTTGTAGCAGATTAGGAAACTGTCTGCCATTTTTGTAAAAATAATTATCTCCTCTCAAGAATGCTCAACAATTTTCTTCAATAATCTAATCAGGTTCATCGATATCACGTAGGACAATATTTGAACGTATCATTACAAAAACTTGCACATGCAATAAACAAAGTATTTTTTCTGCTGTAAAATTTGAAAATTTGATGGAAAATATTTGATAGTTTACTTATTTTTGCTCAAATCATCGAGGCGGTTTAAACGAATACCCACAATCTATGTTTTGGATTAAAAAAAAGGAAAATAGGTATACTTCTACAAACCACATTATTTTCTATACAAAAGTGGGGTTTAAGGTAGTATTTATTGCATGGACATGTTTTCCTGATGTCAATTTAATTATCCGCGGCTTTTAACTCAGATTTAACATAGACAATTAAAAAAATAGATTCCCAATAAAACTTATGGAAAGTGACAATATTTTACAGAAACTGGAGTGAATTACATGTGTGGTACGGCACTCCGCCGGTTCGAAACTTAAATGAATTGATTAAGTCGAGTATGTGTCATGTTTGCTTGTCTGTTATACGTTTGATCGAAGAAATTTATTTAGCCAATCTAGCGACTACATTCCATAGTATTTAGTGCGAAGTTTCTGTGTGTGTGTGTGTGTGTGTGTGTGTGTGTGTGTGTGTGTGTGGAGGGTTAATGTATTTAATATGAGTACACACATTATTTGATCTCGATTTACGTTGAACTGTGATAAATAATACGTAATGCCATTAAGTGCATCCTGAAAATTCCTCATGTCCTATCTGTCCGCAAAAGACTGAAATTCTTCTGTTTTCTTCCTCAGCCAGGAATCCTGCATGTCCCTAAGCTTGGTCTGGACTGTCAAACAAATGTTGCTGTAGGCTGCTTTCTTGGATACTGAGCTAGTATCATCTGGATGTGTCTTGTGCTATCGGTGCTTTTCTTCAAGAAGCCCCTGAATTTCGTCATCATTCTCATCAAACCAGTCTCAATTGATGTTTGCGAGATGAATGTCCTAAAGTAGTTGCAGCTGAAGAATGAACCCTTTATGGAAAACTGTCAAGTTTTCTTCAGGTTCCTCTGATGTGAGATTGAAAGTTTGAATGCACCTATTTGGTTGCAAATGTCCGTTAAGAAATCTTGTTTCATGCTGTCTTTATTCAGCTTTGAGACATCCAGTCTCTTAGGAGCATTTTCGCCTTGAGGTTGAACGATCATTATTTGGTGCTTAAGGAACTATTGAACGTTAACGATTATAGTGTACAAGAAAGATTGTTATCGAATAAAATGGCCTTTTTCAACATTTCCATCACAGAATCAGTCATGAATATATTGATATACGTAGGAAAGAAAAGCTGAACAAAATGTGTCCATATATGACATTTTTACTTACTCTGACAGTCGCTAAGCCGTGAAGCAAACTAAGGATCAACTTATGCAACAACTTCTTCACAAGGTGCATGTTTATCACCGCCGATCATTGTTTTATGCAAATTAAAGTGATTCTTACGCAAAAATGACATTTGTCCGCCCACTTTAATTCTCAAATCACTGAGTGTCTATTCTAGGAGTTTGTCATCGAATCCGGACGTACAGTTTTATACATATTCGTTTAATTTTGACGACTACCTTGAACGTCAATCTGTTTTTGAGGCAAACTTTATAACGCTTTCTGGAAATCATTTCTTTAAAAGAAAAAAAAACAGTTTAATGGAGAACTTTATAATATTGAAACATTGTTTTTGTATTGCGCTGCGATAATTGGGCTCCAGTGTTGTCTTAATGTCTGCACTGAGAATTAAGACCATTTAAGACAAAGCTCCCAACATCCCTGTAATCAGTTAAAGTTGTTATGTGTGAAAGAAGATTATGTCAATATGACATCTTTGGGAAATTAAACAGAATTGAGTATCTGATGTCGGCAATAATGTAATATAAAAAGACTATGCACACTTAATTTGAAACATATCGCAGATGAATTTTGTTTATGAGCAGTCACTTTGAAATTCACTATACAAAACAGAAACATCGTGAAGCGGTGGTTTGTCCTGAAATGAAAAAAATGTTCCCTGGTGGTTAAGCTAGCACAAAAACGAAAAAATAAAAAAAAACAACAAAAAACTCTTGTAACGGTTATTTGATTTGAATAATTGGCCACTAAGAGAATTGCCAGGAAATTGTATTGATATAAAGATACTGATATTCTGACAGAGCATGGGTCCTATCAGCTCGGGATACAGGTCAATATTTGAACCATAGGGGAATATTATTCTGTCACGTGTTATTTGTATGATAGACAACATTAAAACGGTTGTATTCTTTATATATGGATATTTTACTCTATTATATATCATTTGAGAGTAATGTAAGAGTTTGGTACGTACATGTATTATTTATTCATTACATCTAATGGTCATATTGAATATTGCCTAGTTGGTATTTTAGGTTGTTCCTAATTCTAGTTCGGCGGCCCCCGTGGCCGAGTGGTTAAAATCGCTGATATCTCATTACCGCGATTAACCATTCGATCATCTCACCACTGTGTCTGGTGAGGGTTCGAGCCCCCGTGTTTGAGCCCCACATGAGGCACATGTGCGACGACGAGCCAGGTTATGTTCTGCTTGTGGGTTTACCAGGTGGTTTTTCTCGGGGTTCACCTTTTTTTTTTTTTCATTTTATTTTTTCTTTTGCTTCCTTGCTTACAAACGATGTGCTGCCTTTCACTAAGAACATTCTAGAAGACACAAATAGTCTGTTAAATCGGAATACCCAGTATGGGTCAATATTGATAAATACTTCAAAATCAGGTACGAAAACTTTTTTGTTTTGTTTTTTTACTGTTAATAATTTCCTGTTTGTCACAAAACGAAGCTAATATGGCCCATAATAACGACGTTTTGATCTACAGCTCCAGGCTAAACGACATCCTGTGAAGCCAGAAAATGTCAAATTGGCAGAAAACTTAGATAAAAGGAAAAAAGGTATATTATATGGGACAGTAAGTGAGCCATATCGAAAAAGCGAAAAGTTTATACGTTTTATATAAATGTATAACTAGTATTCTGGGCCATAGTAACCCGGGATTATAGTGTCCCGTTCCTTATCTAGTATAAAGCTAACCCCAGTATGTTCACAAACAATGTCCTTCGAATCGAAAGTTAAAAATATATAGCCATTTTTTATGGAACTTTTACTCAAAACCTTATTCTTGACTTGGTGAAACCTATCCCCGGAAAAGTATGGATCTATCGCTGACAGTCGGTCAGTAAATAAGGAATTAGTGATGAAAATTCCACGGGCAATGTCTCAGCTTGATGCTTACAAAAAATACGACAATGCGAGTTCACAGAATGAAGTTATCGCAAAGAATATCAGCGCGCTCCGTAAATCAGGCAAAAGAAAAAATGAACCAAAGATGGCCGCTGTCCACCGCAGTTTATGATTGATGCTTACCATCTTCACACAGAAACAACTTTTGATACTACTGATTCTGTAAAGCTGTCAAAACGTTCTTCATTATTCTTACAAAGAATGATATATACAGTCCAAAGTTGGTAGTCACATTATTACAGGTGTTCCCTAACTTATATCCATGTGTATATTAACATTGTACATTCATCCAGCCTTTATACAATTGTTTACAATATTTTGATTAAACATCTATGTGCACTGTATCTATTATTGTGTATACAATAGGTATATGGTATCTTCAAGTATCAGGGGCTTACGAATGAAAAATTGGAAAATAAACATTTATTGTTTTGATACTGGAACCATTAGCCATTTGCTTTTACAGAAACAAGGCTCTAAAAATGAGATAAAATCCATATTAACAACCTCAATAACAGTGAATCTCCTTTGCAATGATAATTAATTATCATTATTCCTACAAAATCTAATTGATTCGCAGGAGCATTTCTTCACGCTTTTAGATTCCTTCAAATACAAATACATATTAACATGTTTTTTAATCGTATTAAAAACGCTTGCATGTCAAGGGAATGTTTCAAACTTCACTTAATGTAGTCTGCACTGTTTTTAAATGAATGAGAGATGTTATCAATATTTATTTCCTGGTGCAGCAATTTGTAACTTCTGCAGATCTGACTTCATTACGAGACGTCCTAGAACTACTTTGAATTAGTTTATTTGAAATAATAAATTGACACATGCTCCTGTTATTCATGAAATAATGATGATTAGAAATATAATTATGTTATTTATCTATTTAAAGTCGAAGCTACATCGTTATTTATCGTTTCTGTGAATATTTTCCAAATATGCATGTTATTTAGATTTCCGTAAATACATTGACGCAAATGTTGTGGTTTGCGATGGACAGGTCCAAACAAATTTCGTTCACATTCATTTGTTTATACCGACATCGATTTAAGATCTGAATTGCGCTCTGTTGGACACTCAGACATCATAAAGATCATTCTAATCTATATTAAACATGCACATTTATAACATTTATGAATACGATGGAACGCAGAAGCCTCGAGACAACGCGTCAATTCGGACCGAGTTTGGGACTTGAAAGCTACGTGCACCGATCTATACAATTATACATGAGCAAGGCGCCTTAAATCCAAACAGATATGGTTACATGGAATTCTTAGGAAGCATTGGTTATGTTCCGATATCATAAGAAAATGTTGACTTCGGCGTCAAACAACAAAGTACTAAACAAACAAACATTTTATCATTTAGATTTGTTCAAACAAAGAATATTGGTTTGTTGATTTGGAGTTTAAACCCTATCAACAGCTAATAAAAGTTTGGTTTACCTGACTGTTTTCACAAACTTAGTAGCATTTAGATGCATAAGTAACATCAAGAAAACACGTACGTGTAATGAATACCCCTTATACCCCCTTTAATACGTGTTATCCTATTTGTGCTTCAAACCATAGATTGTGTGTTCTATAGTGTGCGCACAAATTGAGTCAATCAATGTTGTGAACAAAAATATGCATATTAGAAATAGAAGCAAACTCCAGACGCTGGTGTTTCTTATTTTGACTTTCTTCTCAGGGATTTGTTTTAATCGAGAGAAATTAACCAGATGACGTGTACCTTACGAGGAATTGAGGTTTCGAATCACGTAATAAATGAACATATTAAATGTTAGAAAGCATTGAGTCTAAAAGAACATGTTGCATTACGAAAACACGCACATGCATTATACAGATATTTTCCTAAGTTGTGAAAAATGATACTGTTTTTATTTTTGCTCAAAACACAGATTGTGGGTACACGTTAGAACCGCCTCGCTGAGTACCGAGTTCTAACGAGTACGCACAATCTATGTTTTGGAACAAAAAATGAAGAAAAATATATGTACCCCTGTAAACCCAATTTTACTATATATACATGTACGTAGGGTACAAGGGTTATTTAATTCCTGGACTTGCTTTTCTGATGGTCCAATGAGCAGCTCGTACCAAAATATTCTCCTTCTATAAGTTGTACACTGTGTATACATGGTATAAGTATTATCAAAAAGTGTCTAAATGGTTGTTCGTCTCTCACTTATGAGAAAGGCCATCATTATTTCTTGAATAGGTTCGTGTGTGTTGGTAAGTTCTTTAATGGCTGACTAGGCCAATTCTAGCTCTAAACTGTCGGTTGCAAGTCAATGTCATGGAATCAACTGGTGGCCCATTGGTATTGGCTTGCGTTCTCTGCGCTTTCTTTCAGCTTTACAGATTCTCATTTTTTCATAGAGAGCTGCTCCTTTGATGATGAGACCTCGTAAATTACATGTTTATGTTTTCATAACAGAGCAAAGTAGTATAAATAATAACTGAATTTTTTGTCTTTGACCTTTACTATGTGACAAATGTGCCAATTTGTTTACATGCTCTTTAAGAAAATAAATGTGTCTAGCGGCTTCCATAATTACTGTGTTTAATGTTTGTTTCCGCAACCAAAGCAATTTTGCAGACTTTAAATTGTTCCATGATGCTGTGTGTCTCTTTTAATTTTGAAATCGTTTTTCGTCTACAGTTTGATAGAAAATGGAAACAAATCTGTCTACACAACGTTTTCTTCTCCTTGAAGTCTACACATGTACATATCTGTTCCAATTTCTCTATCAATTGATGGGAACACTTCTGTCCCCACTTATCTATGATATCCGTTGCACGGCAGTGTTTCCGAGAAGAGTGTATTTTCTCTTAAATTGTCTCAGTCCATACTTTCCCATTTTCGATGCTTACAATAATGCTAGATAGCCAAGCGTCAATACGATTCATTTACCTTTGAGGGTTGACATATCATTCGTTTTAAGTACTGATTTTGATTCAAGACTCATGCGTGATGGTGTGAACTATCACTTTGCAAATAAGTCATGTTGGTGACCACCTATTTCAGGAACAACATAAAAACAGGTACAGTTGATTCAAAGATGCATAACTATAAGGCTATACGATTTTTCGCCCGCACACTCTCACAGGTAAATAACGTTAAATATATGTTATCAGTACCGACGCAAACAGACACTTTGAACAGCGTTGCCCATTGAAATAAGCAAAACTATTTTAACAACTTGAAAGTTTGTGGTAAATATGAAATACTTCACACCAGTCACCTGAAACGTGGAAGAGTTAATTTTTATTTATTTTTACCAGTTTCATAAAACTTTTAGGGATCTATAAGTTTGTATTTCTGAATAGCTGAAGGATAATATTCTTTTATCTTAGCTTGTAAACAACATATTGTGACATGATTGCAAAATTGCAGTGGTGAGACGATTTATATGGTAATAGACAATATACCAAAAAATAGACTTTGCTAGCCAGGAGATTATATTGCTAAGACAAAACTCTCCATACATGTTTTTTTAAGTTTATGATGTGTCTTTTCTTCTCACTCTAGTGTCTGGGCTGGGATTCAATTTTTTTTTTTTGATCAGTTTCTAGCCTTTCTATCCTTACTCTACAAATACGATCATTACAAAAACACGCTCATGCAATATACAGAAATTTTTTAACTGTAAAGAAATCAATGGAAAAAAGGATCATGTTTCTAATATTTTTGCTCAATGGAAAAAATGACTTTTTCAGTATATTGTGCAAATAATACATTGTGGATACACAAGGCGGTTCTAACGACTACCCAAAATGTATATTTTGGATGAAAAATGAGAAAAGTAGGTATACCCCTGTAAATCCCTGTTGTTGTTTTTTTTTTCTATATAAAAGTAGGGTTTAAGGGGGTATTTATTACACGAATATGTTATCCTGATGGAATCAATTTCTATCTAGATCCTTACTCTTGAAATGCTATGTAATCTGATTCGATATTTGTTTCAAACAAAACATTCTGACAATGGTTGAACATCCTAATGTAAATGTCCCTGAACACCCTAGACGCTTGTAGTAGCAGATTAGGAAACTGTCTGCCATTTTTGTAAAATAATTATCTCCTCTCAAAAATGCTCAGCAAATTTCTTCAATAATCTAATCAGGTTCATCGATATCTTGTAGAACAATATATGAGCCATGACGCGAGAAATCCTGTCTTCGGGGTTTCCGACCAGGTCCGACACACACCAGACTGAGCAGTCACAAAAGAAGGGTAGAAGCTTGAAATCTGGATATAAGTAGGAGAGGGGTTGTACTATCTGTATAACAAAAACAAAGGCGCTGATCAGCTTCGCAGTCTTTGTTTTCGCATATGCATAATTCGGTTTTCTCATGACACGGCTCATATATGAACGTATTCAACTTAATCATCAGCGGCGTTTTTCTCAGATTAACATAGACAATTGAAAAAAAAAGATCCACAATAAAATTCATGGAAATTGACAATGCTTTATTTTTCAGAAACTGGAGTGAATGCCGTGTAGTACAGCACTCCACCGGTTTGAACCTTAAAATGTGTCATGATTGCTTGTCTGTTATACACGTTTGATCGAGTAAAATGGATTTAGCCAACCGAATGGACGCATTTCATAATATTCAGTGCGAAGTGTGTGTGTGGGGGGGGGGGGAGGTGGGGGTAGTAGGGGTGTTAATGCATTAAATATGAGTAGACGCATTATATGTAATCTCGGCACCCAATTAAACTGTCGTAAATATAACGTAATGACATTTACCTAAGGGCTTGGTCACACTAGCACTAACAGACAGTTTTGGTTTAAACTGTCGCGCTTTTTGATGCGTGGCTAAATGAGTTGACGACTTTATGCACTGATTTTAAGTTTGCTATTTTTTCACAACCGCATTGGATACTCAAATTGTCCTTGTCTTCGCTAAAATCTTAGCGGTAGCGCAAACCTAATTATCATACATATCCTTAATTTGATTAAGCTAACAAAAATATTTTTTAGTATTGCTGGAGCTCATTTCCGCATGTACGAAGTTTGTTTTCGCCCCTTAAACATTCTGGAGTCATTCACGTCAAATTGTGAATTGAACAAAAATTGATTATTCGTCTCTCACTAATGAGAAAGTCCATCATTGTGTCTTGAATAAGGTAGCTCTAAACTGTCGTTTGCAAGAAGAGCAAGTCAATGTCATGGAATCTGCTTGTGGCCCATTTTGGTCTTGGCTTTGCGTTTTCTGCGCTTTCTTTGAGCTTAACGGATTTTTTTTTCATAAAGAGCTGCTCCTTTGTTTATGAGACCTCGCCACTTTGATCGCTCCTATGCAGTGTGTTCCCAGGACTCCACTGGTATTTCGAAATCCTTCAGAGAGGTTTGAGGGTGTCTTTGTAGCGTTTCTTCTGGCCACTGAGAGCGCTTTCCCTCATTTAGTTCTCAATAGAAAACTTTCAGCGGAAGTCGCGCATCAGGCATTCTTATAGCATGGCTAGTCCATCTTTGCTGTGCTATTTTAAGCCTGTATGCATGCTTTGCATCCCTGCTTTCTTAAGGACCTCTGGGTCTGGAATGTCGTCTTGCAAATTGATTTTGACAGCTTTTTCAAACAGCTTAATTAAAAATGTTTAAGTTTCTTTGCATGACGTTGTTATACTGTTCAGGTCCCACGTGCATACAAGAGGGTTGTCAGTACCACAGCCTTGTAGACTTTCAACTTGGTGTCAAGCTTGATTCCATTTCTCTCACAGTCATTTGCACGGAGTCTTCCGAATGCCACACTGGCTTTTGCAATTCTGGCAGTGACCTCATCATCAATGTGCACTGCGCTGGAGAGAGTGCTTCCCAGCTAGGTGAATTTATCAACAACTTTCAGTTTTTGTTCATTCAAAGTGATGATTAGTTCATAGTTTGGTTTTCCAGGTGCTGGTTGGTGTACTGCATTTTTGTGCTGATTGTGAGATCATAGTTATCACATGACTGTGAGTCCTGATTCATGGCTCTTTGCATTTTTGCATCTGAGCTGGCATTGTTATCCATATCATCTGTATAGAAAAAGAGGTACAAGAAGGCAAAGATCAGGAAAAGGCACAATCAGAAAAAGATTCCCACTCCAAAAACCGAGGTGGGGAAAAAACAAAACTAACAATCAGGTACTTATACCATGAAACATATCGTAAGCCGAATGAGCAGCTATTTTCCCAATAGGTGGCCACTCAGTTACCTTAACTTAATTAAAACTATGAAAACACACATAAGCCGCCAACAGCACAATTTTTTTTAAACACCAAGACATAAAACAAAAAGAACCACCACAGAAGTATCGCCTAGGAACGATCAGTAACACAAAGTTACTGGCGGGCGTAAACCGGTTTTACAGGCGACTAACCTCACCCTCAGCTTCTGCAGTGGTTCATAACATTTAGTTAGTTCTTCGGTCCTCGTGGTGAATCTCTAACTAGTCAATGAATCATCAAGAACAAACAAATAAATCATGATTAACATCCTGATGAATCAAAAACCAGGACTCAAAGATTGAGTAAGCTGCCCGACGTTGGAGATCCCTGGGCGCCGAATAACCTACTCACTCCGGAGCAAAAGAAAAACACCAGTTGGACCCCGGTGGGCCAAGCAACAGACAAGAAGCTCCGGCCCCAACCAACTAAAATGAATAGCTTTAAGTCGGGGCCATCATAGAGTCTGACGCCCGACCCACCGGCGTGCAATTAAAGAAGGCAGCATAGTTATCAACCATGATTGGGTTTAAAACTAAGCATGCAGACTGTAGCATAACATTCAAGTTATAATCTATACGTCTGTAACGTGTTATGATTTTTCTGAACTGAAAAGAAAAATCATTAATTCCTATAAGTTTCTTAAATTTGTAAACCAAGTCACCATAAAATTCAGGTTCCGAAAGGCCCTCACTTAAAAGCGTCTTTAATCCAACATTATATTTGGAAATCAATTCATAGTGTCTACGATGAAATTAAGAAAAGGATTTTCGAAGTTTATGATATCGATAGCCCTGTTGGAGAAGTTTGGCCGTTAAACATTTATTTCGAGCGTTGAAGTCTGTAACATGATTGCAGACTCTAGCAAACCTAATACGTTGCGAGGAGCTCATCTAGCACATCAGTCTGCATCTTGGTTTTGTTGGCTTGCAACCTTATAAGGTTAAGTATATTGCATCAAAACGGTACCTGATTGAAAAAAAAACAAAAAAACATTGTCACTGTCATAAAAAAGCATTCATGAGCATGGCAGAAAACATTATGCTGAACAGTGTTGGTGCCATAACACAGCACTGGTGCCATAACACAGTCCTGTTTGACCCCATTCGTTACCTCAAAGGGTTCAGAGAACTATCCATAATTTTGCCCACGTGCCATCATGAAATTGCCGCACCATTGCTATGAGTCTGGGTGTACAGCCAAACTTGGCCATTATTTTCCAGAGTCGGTCACGACGGTGTCAAAAGCTTTAATGAGATCGACAAAAGTAATGTATAGATCTACATTCTGTTCTTGGCATTTCTCCTGAAGCTGTCTTGCTGTGAAGATCATGTCTTTTGTCCCTCTGTCTTTTCTGAAACCATATTGACTTTTTGGATAAGTCCTGTCTGATCAAGATGAACATTTAGACGATTCAACATGCCTTTATCTTCCAAGCAGTGGTTAGGAGGGATATATATGTCTCTGTGGTTTTTACAGACGAGGATTTACAGACAGACTGTGGTGGTTCTTTTTGTTTTATGTCTTGGTGTTTAAAACATTTTTTGTGCTGTTGGCGCCTTATGTGTGTTTTCATATTTTTAGTTAAGTAAAGGTAACTGAGTGGCCACCTATTGGGAAAATAGTTGCTCATTCGGCTTACTATATGTTTCATGGTATAAGTACCTGATTGTTGGTTTGGTTTTTTCCCACCTCGGTTTTTGGAGTGGGAATCTTTTTCTGATTGCGCCTTTTCCTGATCTTTGCCTACTTGTACCTTTCTTTTCCGCTTGTATAGGTGGATTATGGATGTATCCTTAAATTCTTGAGGAATAAAATATAATTGTTAGATCCTTTGGAAGCAGTAAAAACATTCAAAGAGAGAAGTTGGGCCATATTGTACAATTTCGGGTAATGAACCTTCGTCAGTGACCCTTTACAAAAATGGCAGCGAAAGCCAGACATTCATGATTGCTGCAATTTCTAAAATTTACACAAGTATAGTCTAAATCAAAGACTAATATTCCAAAAGAGGCCAAATATTCAAAATTCCGTTAAGATGGTGATTCTTAACATACAATATATTTGAAATACTCCAAATATTTTCACTGATCTCAAAGTATCAAAAGAAAAATATAATCTGCACTATGGATGATGTACAGGGAGACTTTTTAGGGCCGCCACACGGCACATCACCAGCTGCAGTTATAGCAAATAAAATATAATTGTTAGATCCTTTGGAAGCAGTAAAACATTCAAAGAGAGAAGGTGGGCCATATTGTACAATTTCGGGTAATGAACCTTCGTCAGTGACTCTTTACAAAACTGGCAGCGAAAGCCAGACATTCATGATTGTTGCAATTTCTAGAATTTACACAAGTGTAGTCTAAATCAAAGACTAATATTCCAAAAGAGGCCAAATATTCAAAATTCCGTTAAGATGTTGATTCTTAACATACAATATATTTGAAATACTCCAAATATTTTCACTGATCTCAAAGTATCAAAAGAAAAATATAATCTGCACTATGGATGATGTACGGGGAGACTTTTTAGGGCCGCCACACGGAACATCACCAGCTGCAGTAATAGCAAATAAAATATGATTGTTAGATCCTTTGAAGGCAGTAAAAACATTCAAAGAGAGAAGGTGGGCCTTATTGTACAATTTCGGGTAATGAACCTTCGTCAGTGACCCTTTACAAAAATGGCAGCGAAAGCCAGACATTCATGATTGCTGCAATTTCTAAAAATTACACAAGTATAGTCTAAATCAAAGACTAATATTCCAAAAGAGGCCAAATATTCAAAATTCCGTTAAGATGGTGATTCTTAACATACAATATATTTGAAATAGCATCGTTTCGCCACATACAGTGAAACAACCGAGTCAGTTTCTCTGCCATGGATAGTCCTCATAGCCTTACAAACTTCGGCAGAAATTGCATTCGCACCTGGAACGTTTTCTTGTTTCCATGACGGTAGGGAACACTGCACTCTATTTGTGGAGGTCTGTCGATTGCATCCTCATTGATGCTTGATGGTCGATTAAGCACCCTATTGAAGTGTTCTGCCCACCTTCTCAAGATAGCCTCTTTATCAGTAAGAAGAGTGCTTCATCTGCACTGAGCAATTTGGTAGCTTCAGAGCTCTTTAGGCCATACATGGTTTTCAGTGCATCATAAAATTCCCCAATGACCTTTCTGTCCACAAAAGACTGAAATTATTCTGTTTGCTTCCTCCTCAGGAATCCTGCATGTCCCTAAGCTTGGTCTGGACTGTCTTACAAATGATGTTATAGGCTGCTTTCGTGGATTCTGAGCTAGTATAATCTTGATGTGCCTTGTGCTTTCGGTGTTTTTCTTCAAGAAGCCTCTGCCTCTGACTTTCGTCATCATTCTCATCAAACCAGTCTCATTTGATGTTGCGAGATGAATGTCCAAAAGTAATAGAAGAATGAACTATCAACTTTTCGTCAGGTTCCCCTGACCGTAGTTTGATTGCACCCATTTGGTTGCAAATGTCCGTTTATAATCTTGTCTCATGCTGTCTTTATTCAGCTTTGAGACATCCGGTCTCTTAGGAGCATTCTTGCCTTGAGGTTGAACGATCATTAGTTGGTGCTTAAGGAACTATTGAACGTTAACGTATTGTGGTGTACAAAAAGGATCATTGTTTTCGAATAAAATGGCCATTTCAATATTTCAATCACACAATCAGTCATGAATATATTGACATAATCGCCAATTTCTATTTAGAAAAGAAAAAAAGGACCAAAAATGTATGCATATATGACTTTTTTACTAATTTTGACCATCACTTTACAACAACTTCTTCAAAAGGTACATGTTTATGACCGCCGATTACTGTTTTATGCAAATCAAACTGATTATTACTAAGATAAAGATGCAAAAATGACATTTGTCCACCCACTTGAATTCTCAAAGCACTGAGTGTCTATCATAGGAGTGTCATCGTCTCCGGACGTACATTGTTAAACATATTCGTCTAGATTTGACGACTGACTTGAAGGTCAATCTGTTTTTTGAGGCAAACTTTATAACCCTTTATGGAAATCATTCTTTTAAAAGTAAAACCAGTTTAATTGAGAACTGCATAATATTGATACATTGTTTTAGTATTGCGCTGCGATGATTGGGCTCCAGTGTTGTCTTTATGTCTGCACTGAGAATTAAGATTCATTTTAGACACAGCTCCCAACATCTCTATAATCAGCTAAAGCTTTTAAGTGTGAAAGAAGATTATGTCAAAACGACATCCTTGGGAATTTAAAACAGAATAGAGTCTGTGATGTCGGCAATAATGCAAGACAAATAGACTATGCACACTTAATTTGAAACATATCCCAGTTGATATTTATTTATGGGATTTCACTCTCATTATTCGAAACAGAAGCATAATGTCTTGAACTGAAAATTTTCACTGGTAGATAAGTACACACATACACAAACAAACAAACCTCGAGTAACTGTTATTTGAGTTGAATAGTTGGCCACTAAGGGAATTGCCAGGACAGTGTTTTGATATAAAGATAATGATATCCTGACAGAGCACTGGTCCTGTGAGCACTTGGGATAGGTCAATATTTGAACCAGAGGGAAATATTATTTTGTCACATAAAAAACATTAAAACTGCTGTATTCTTCATAATATGAATATTTTATTCTATTATATATCATTTTGGAGTAATGACGGTAAGAGTTTGGGACATACATGTATTATTTATTCATTACATGTAATGGTCCTATTCGATATTGCCTAGTTGGTATTTAAGGTTGTTCCTAATTCTAGTTCGGCGGTCCCCGTGGCCGATTGGTCAATAGCACTAATATGTGATTGTCGGTACCGCGCTTAATCATTCGATCATCTCACCGCTGTGCCTGGCGTGGGTTCGAGTTCCCGTGTTTGAGCCCAGCACGTGGCACATTTGAGACAAGCCAATTTCTGCTTGTAGGTGTACCAGGTGGTTTTTCTCGGGCCTTTCACTAAGAATATTCAAGAAGAAACAAGTAGTTTGTACAATCGGAATATACAATATGGGTCAAAATTGATAAATACTTCACAATCAGGTAAAAAAAAAAACTTTAAGTTTTGTTCTTTTACTGTTAATAATAATTTCCTGCTTGTCACAAAACGAAGCTAATATGACACATAATATCTACAGCTCCAGGCTAAACGACATCCTGTGAAGCCAGAATATGTCAAATTGAAAATAACTTAGAAAGAAGGAAAATATATTATATGGGACAGTAAGTGATCCATATCGAAGACAGCGAGAAGTCTATATGTTGTAGTTGGTCCGTTTAAATGTTTATTAACAAGTATCGTGAGTCATTGCAAGCCGGGATTCTAATGTCACGTTTCTTATCTAGTGATAAGATAACCCCAATTTGTTCACAGAAAATTGTCCTTCGAGTCGAATTTTAAAAATATATTGCCAATTTTGATAAGGAACGTTTACTCAAACCTTTGTTCTTGACTGGATTCAAATAGTAGCCATTTTCGTTACTATATTGTACATTCACCAAGCCTATATACATGTACATGTACGGCCCGTATACAGTTGTTCATGAGGTACGTCTCTGCATGTTTGGAGCAGATGTGTATCTATTATTGCGTATATGGCATATGGTATCTTCAAGTATCAAGGGCTTATCCAGAGAAAATTGGAAAAAATAAGAATTTACTGCTTTGATATTAGAACCATTAGCCATTTGCTTTTACAGAAATGTTTCAGACCTTCGAAGGCTCGAAAAATAAGATAAAATCCATTTTAACAACCTCAATAACAGCGTATCTCTTTTGTGCAGTTATAATGAATTATCATTATTCCTAACATCTAATTGATTTGAAGGAGTGTTTCCTCACATTTTTAGATTCCTTGGAATACAAATACATATTAGCATGTTTTAATCGTATTAAAAACGCCTGCATGTCAAGGGAATATTTCAAACTTCACTTAATGTAATCTGCACTGTTTTTAACTGAATCAGAGATGTTATCAATATCTATTTCCTGATGCAGCAATTTGTAACTTAAGCAGATCTGACTTCATTACGAGACGTCTTTCAAGTACTTTAAATTAGATCAAGACACTATTAATGTATTCACTTCTGTTAAAGGATCTCAGTTTTACATGTTATTATTTGAAATGATAAATTGACACATGTTCCTGTTTTTCATGAAATAATAATGATTAAAATAGAATGATGTTATTTATCTGTTTAAAGTCGATGCTACATCGTTGTTGATTCGTTTCTGTGAATATTTTCCAAACATGCATCATATTATTAAGAACGATTCCCATAACTAAATTGACGAAAAAATTGTGGTTTGCGATAGACAGGTCCAAACAATTTTCTTTCACTTTGCTTATACCGACATCAATTCAAGATCTGTTGGACACTCAGACATCATAAAGATCATTCTAATCTATACTTAACATGCACATTTATAACTGTTATGAATAAGGTGGGACGCAGAAGCCTCGTGGTAACGCGTCAGTTCGGATCGAGTTTGGGACTTGAAACCTATACAAGTATACATGAGCAAGACACCTTAAGTCCAAATAGTTATGGTTACATGGAATTCACAGGAATATCGTAAGAAAATGTTGACTTGGACGTCAAACAACAAAGTACTAAACAAACAAACATTTTATTTTTTAGATTTGTTCAAACAAAGAATATATGCTACTGTATGCATATACATGTCGGTCACATTGGCAGAAGAACCTCTCCCATTAGAAAAAAAATAAGAATAGAAGGCACAGTAGGTGATACGACTAAGTTTGAAATCCCAACTCAGATACTAGGTGGACACACAAACACTACAACAAATGTTTCAGCACGTATGAAGATCAATATTACTAGCCCATTCTCAATTTCGGCTAGCATTAATCAAACTCAAAGGTAAAGAGTACAGCATAGAGTTAGACAAAATAAACAGAAAACATGACGATAAATCACAGCATAACTGTCTTGGTGTCAGAAACGAGTACAAACAAAGGCAAAAGAGGAGCAATGCTTAAGGTGTATGTTTCGGGACAGTAATGATGTATGTCTCGAAACCGACACCCCTCTATGTAATCGTGCACACAATATGAACTAAAACAGGTCAATAAATGTTAACCTTTATTTTGTTGGTTGATCAACAAATAATAAAAGTTTGGTTTAGCTGACATTTTTCACAACCTTAGTAGCATTTGGATGCACTAGGAACATCAAGAAAACATGGCTTGTACGTGTAATGAATACCGTCTTATACCCCCTTTTATACGTTTTCTCTTATTTGTGCTTCAAACCATAGATTGCATGTTCTATCGTGTACGCACAAATTGAGTCAATCAAGGTTGTGAACAAAAATATACACCTTAACATGGCTTGTACGTGTAATGAATACCGTCTTATACCCCCTTTTATACGTTTTCTCTTATTTGTGCTTCAAACCATAGATTGCATGTTCTATCGTGTACGCACAAATTGAGTCAATCAAGGTTGTGAACAAAAATATGCATATTAGAAAGCAAACTCCAGACGCTGGTGATTCTTATTTTGACTTTCTCCTCAGGGATTTGTTTTAATCGAGAGAAATTAACCAGATGACGTGTATAAGAATTGGTGCACGTTACGAGAAAAAAACCTTTGTTTGAGGTTTCAAATCACGTAATAGACAAACATATTAACTCATTTAAACCTGGCGTCCCTTTTATGGGACATAGGCAAACAGAATAGCCCCAGATGTGACGCCGCAGAACGCGGTGTCCCATCTGGGGCTATTCTGTTTTCACAGTTAAATTTCATCGAAAAATGAGATACAAAATAAAAATCACTCCTAAAACCCCTAAAATGAAACTGGATTCTCCCAAATGATAATGATGGGAGAATCCATTCGTCAAATATTGGTTAAAATGTAAGAAAGCATTGAGTCAAAAAGAACAATCTGTGGCATTAAGAAAACACATCCATGCAGTATACAAATATTTTCCTAAGTTGTGAAAAAGTGAAAATTTTCAGTATAAAAGTTATGATAAAAATTATTTTTCTCATTTTTGCTCAAGACGTAGATTGTTGGTACGCGTAAGAACCGCCTCGCTGAGTACCGAGTTCTAACGAGTACCCACAATCTATGATTTGGAACAAAAATAAGCGAAAATATGTATACCCCTGTATACCCAATTTTTACTATACATGTAAGACTCTATAAGTGGGGTATAAGGGTATTTATTTCACGGACTTGTTTTCCTTATAGTCCAATAAGCAGCTCTTAATAAGCAGCTCTTACCAAAATATTTCCTTCTATAAGCTGTACATGTATATGTATTATCAAATATAATCTAAATATACTCATCAAAACAAGTTTTGCACCAGTTAATATATTTTAAAATAATGTTTAATGTAGTTCTGTTTCAAATAAACTTTTAAAACTTAATACCATCTTAAAGAGCTGGACTTCGTCAATATCAAAAGCAATAATTTTCCTTGTAAAGATTAAGAAAAATTGCAAAAATGCATGTTTTTGAAAACACCAAAATTTGGGATGCAGCAAAAAGCCCACACCTTTATAATTATTGGCTTCCAAACCTGAATTTGTTTCACAGCCTCACTCGAGATTCTGTAAACAATCATTTAAAGCAACGAAAAAATAAAATAAAATAAAAACACTGTTTTTGATTACGAATAATGATTTTTGAGATTTTGTTTAAATTGTCAGATTAAGCTTAGTAAATCATCTCTCCAATAAAACTGGTTGTTTTTTAATCAAACACAGCATGCAGCACCCCTTAATGTTCAACTGGAGGCTTTTTAACCCATCCAAAAATTTCGACTTTTTTAAAAAATGCAGATCAAAAACATACTCTTGCAACATATTTGACATGTGATTGCCTTTAACAGAAAGAAAATAAGCAGTAGATTTGTGTGTCAAAACATCTCATTGAGTTAAAAATTTGAAATGAATTTTGATTTTACTCATTTTCTCCAATATTTATGATTTAGTCTAAAAATGATGCAATTTGTAAAACAGAGGTCTTGTGGTTGTGCCGTGTGGCGGCCCTAAAAAGTCTCCCCGTACATCCATTTAATGCTCTTATTTGTCCAATCCTCAGGGATTGCTTGCAGTCAGTTTGTATTTTCCTATCTCTAACTACCACAACTCTTCGATACCGTATTGAAGGTCATTAGTTGACCGTCACTCGTATCTCGTTGTATAAGCGATTCTTACGTTTCTATTCAGAGACTTGTATTAGACATGGACCTGAGATGTGGGCTTCGGTTATACCTTGTTCTTTCATTTGAGAGATTTTGCATTACGATTAAGTGCATTATTTTTTCTATAACCGGTATGAGTGTCGCGCTTCTTTTGGCAGTTTCAACACAGAACTCCCAACTATGACTATCACAAAAAGATTAGGAATTACTTTAACTCCCCTTAGGTTGCATGCCGCGTCTACTGTACGGATTCCTCATTCAACTAACAATTTTCAAAATTTATTACCTACTGTTAGGTTGACACCTCTTAATTTATTTTCGGCATCTACTGTTAATCTACACGGAGCTTCTAATTCTAATATGTTATCTCCACTTAAATCACCAATTTTACGTTAATATATTAATCCGTTCAAGAGACCTGGAATGTACCCTAGTATTTCTAAGTGCAATGCCAAGAAGTGCAACTGTTGCAATCATGTATGCTCTAAGACTACTATCACTTCATCTGTGAATGGTAGGACATTTTCAGTGGTTAATGATTCTTATTTAGACTGAAAATCAATGGATCTTGTATATGTTCTTACTTGAAATACAAACAGTTTTAGGATGCAGTATGTTGGACAAACTTGTCGAACTTTGCAAAAACGATTTGGTGAGCACTATCGTAGAATAAGAAAGCCAAAAAATAATGATACCTTTCTGTACCAGCATTTTAAGCGCACTGGTCATTGTCCCAATAATGTTATAGTTCAACTAGTAGAAAAAATCTCATATGATGAAAATTCATCCGTTAGATTCAAAAACATCAAACGATTTGAAACTGAACTTAAATGGATAAAATTATTGCAAACTCCCTTTCCACTGGGATTTAACGACAGCATTTACCATGGGGGAAATATTTCCAAAATGCCCGATTTTGATGTACTTACACTTTCAGAGTCTCGTAAACGTAAATCTAGATCTCATGGTATACGGAAAAAGGGTAATGACAAACGTAAACGGTGCGCTACAATGAAATTGAACACTTCCCTTAATGATTTAGCTGTTAAACTAAGGATTCACGGTCGACATCCAATGCTGTCTTATCTTAGTTCTCTACCTATTGCTGTATTACGTTCCTTGGACACAGAGGCTAATAGATTTTACGATAGAAATCTTCAAATGTATGACGCTGCACTGTTAACAAGATGTTATACTCAACATGCTCTTCGTCTATTTATCGATTCCGAATCTAATCACATTAGAAGTTTTATTAAAATTCCTTTCATTAATAAAGGAATTGACTTTATTGATTTACCAAGCATATTCCAGGATAAATCAGTCATACAGTCTATACCTACGTACTTCCAAAATTCAGAACCTCCTATTATTTGCTACAAATATAATAAACCAATCAGAAATACTATTTTTAATTTCAATAAACTTGTTTCTGATCTTGATATCCATGCTAATACTCCTAAGTCTTGAGATTGTAAAGATTCAAAATTTGTTTATCAACCAGCCGGACATATAGTTACTGGAAATTTAAAAATAATTTCGGATTCTAGAATTCGCAAAATTGTTTCTAAAGGTCCGAAATATAGATTCCCCTCCTACATCAATTTCGATAATTGTAGAGAGGAGATTGCATCTGCATTGAATGATTTCGGTAATCGATGGTGTAAACGAGAGGGTGTTGAGGATAATGCTCTTGTGGAATGGAAAAGAAGTATCTTCACTATCGTGGATAAACGTATACAGTTTTATTCACAAAATACTAATCTTTTACCTCCTAAGCCTAAATCGTCATTTAGGCATTTGAAGCAGGGTATCCAAGAATTTCACAGAAAGTATGTCTTGGTTCCGGCAGACAAAGCCGCAAACAATGTTGTTGTTGTTTGTAGGCTTCACTATGTTAACACCTTAAAACAGGAGCTGGATGGTACCAGGGCTTATCTGGAGACAGATACTGATGAGGTGTCTGTAGTAAATGCCCACTTAAACGATTTACCTGTTAAGTTTTCTGTTTGTGTCAATGAAGGCCAAGACAAACTTCCTACGGTGTATTGGTTACCTAAGCTTCACAAAAGACCATACAAAGCAAGATTTATTGCAAATTCTAGCTCTTGTACTACTACTGAACTTTCTAAATTATTAACTTCCTGTCTTACTGCTATCAAATCTCATGTTATTAGATACTGTGAGACAGTGTATGAAACTTCAAATAAAAATTGGTTTTGGTCAATAAAAAATTCTGGTGAGGTGCTCAATAAATTGAAGTGTAGAGGGTTCCGTGCGACGAGCTTGTCCACATATGATTTTTCTACTCTGTATACAACTTTACCACATAATCTAATTAAAGAAAAACTTCTGGATTTGATAGAGTGGACCTTCAAAAGGGCATTAAAAAACTATGGTTCACTTTATTTGGCATGTAATGACAGAAAGGCTTTTTTCACTTCCTCTGACCAAAGTCGGTATACACTTTGGTCATGTCAGAATGTGTGCGACGCCTTATCCTATCTCCTGGATAATATTTATATTAGATTTGGGACCAAGTTATACAGACAAATTGTTGGAATTCCGATGGGTACAAATTGCGCACCTCTCGTAGCTGATTTATTTTTATACTGCTACGAAAGAGATTTCATGGATTCTCTTTAACCATGATAATCAAGCTGATGTTATCGAGGCTTTTAATTCCACTTCTAGGTACCTCGATGACCTTTTGAACATTGACAACCCTTATTTTGAAGGTATGGTCAATCAAATTTATCCATCTGAACTACAGTTGAACAAAGCCAATATCTCGGATACCGAAGCCCCCTTTTTAGATCTACATCTTTCTGTTGCAAATGGATTTGTTTCTTCTAAAATTTATGATAAGCGCGATGACTTTGATTTTGATATAGTAAATTTTCCGTTTTTGGATGGTGACGTTCCTCGTCGTGCTTCTTATAGTGTATACATTTCGCAACTTTTAAGGGTTTGCTAGAGTCTGCAATCATGTTACAGACTTCAACGCTCGAAATAAATCTTTAACGGCTAAACTTCTCCAACAGGGCTATCGGTATCATAAACTTCGAAAAACCTTTTCTAAATTTTATCGTAGACATTATGAATTGATTTCCAAATATAATGTTGGGTTAAAGACGCTTTTAAGTGAGGGTCTTTCGGAACCAGAATTTTATGGTGACTTGGTTAACAAATTTAAGAAACTTATAGGAGGTAATGATTTTTCTTTTCAGTTTAGAAAAATCATAACACGTTACAGACGTATAGGTTATAACTTGAATGTTATGCGACAGTCTGCATGCTGAGTTTTTAACCCAATCACGGTTGATAACTATGCTGCCTTCTTTAATTGCACGCCGGTGGGTCGGGCGTCAGACTCTATGATGGCCCCGACTTAAAGCTACTCATTTTAGTTGGTTGGGGCCGGAGCTTCTTGTCTGTTGCTTGGCCCATCGGGGTCCAACTGATGCTTTTCTTAAGCTCCGGAGTTAGTAAGTTATTTGGCGCCCAGGGATCTCCATCGTCGGGCAGCTTACTGAATCTGTGAGTCCTGGTTTTTGATTCATCAGAATGTTTATCATGATTTATTTGTTTGTTCTTGATGATTCATTTACTAGTTAGAGATTCACCACGAGGACCGAAGAACTAAATAAATGTTATGAACCACTGCAGAAGCTGAGGGTGAGGTTACGGCCGTGTAAAATCGATTTAAACCCGCCAGTAACTTTGTGTTACTGATCGTTCCAAGTCGATATTTCTGTGGTGGTTATTTTTGTTTTATGTCTTGGTGTTTAAAATATTTTTGTGCTGTTGGCGCCTTATGTATGTTTTCATATTTTAGTTAAGTTAAGGTAACTGAGTGGCCACCTATTGGGAAAATAGCTGCTCATTCGGCTTACGAAATGTTTTCATGGTATAAGTACCTGATTGTTAGTTTGTTTTTTTCCCACTTTGGTTTTTGGAGTGGGAGTCTTTTTCTGATTGCGCCTTTTCCTGATCTTTGCCTACTTGTACTTTTTTACCCAAATATTGAGATTTTTTAAACTTGTTTTTGGCTTAATCATTTGCTTTGCATTACGAAAACACGTCCATGCATTATAAGGTGACTTTTAAAGTTGTAAAAAAATGAAAATATTTAGTAGAAAATCTTTGATATTTTTCTTATTTTCGCTCCAAACATAGATTGAGGGTACACCAGGGCGGTTCTAAGGAGTACCCACAATCTATGTTTGGAGCAAAAAAAAAAGAAAAATAGGTATACCCCTGCATACCCCAGTTTTACTATATAAAAGAGGGGTTTAAGTGGTTATTCATTGCACAGACATGTTTTCCTGATGGAGTGCTTGTGTGTAAAATTGGAAACAAAAGTGAGTTCTTAACACTGTGTAATTTTTGATGGAATCTTTTCAAGTTTTCAGTATTTACAGAAAATGAAAATTTTCAATTTTCTTAAAATCGTTTCCAAAAAATGTTTGGTCTGATCACACACATTATCCAACTCTTTCAGACTGTGCAAATGCAAAAAGGTTTAAAATTTGTTAATCAAAATGTCACTTAAAATTATGAAAACAATCTAAGCGGTGCTAACCTTCTTTTTGAGGATTATATATACACTAAGACAAGCGTAAGAAAAACTACTTAACAAAAACCAAACAGGAAACATAAAGAAAGAACGTTAATGTCGTAGCACTATTGTCACGCATAATGTAATTATGCGTCATTTCAATGTACTAATTTACATGCTGGAATGCTTGAAGTTCATGCTGATTAAAAGCTGCGATGCGATCATCTTGTACAATCATCGAGTGCAGAATTATCATAGAATGGATTTACAAAACAAGTGTAATTCTGTCTTATTCATTGGTTTTCTTGCATGTCTACAATACAATGAAGTTCGATTTTCTTTCAAATTTAAATGGATAATAAAATATAAACGCAAATGACTTCAAGTCCAAAAAAGCTACGAACATTTATACTGCACAAACATGCTAAAAGGCGAATGGTTTCCATGTATCACTTTATAGAAAACCCCAAACTGTAAATCCTTCATTATAGATATGTACGGACTAGGACATGTAGCTAACTCAAATTACACTCTTATTCTACACACATGAATAGATCAAACGTCTGTGCAAAAAAATCTTTATTTCGCATATACATCGTACGTTCATACATAATGTGGCTCATTCATTTTATACTTTGTTATTTCTCAATTTGCATTCCCGGGAGAAAAAAAATGTTACACTAGTTATACCCTTGAAGCGTATTAATGATAAAACTTGCTCATGCGAAAAAACACAATAATCATAAGCATCATGATATCAGGTGCAATCTATTGAACTAGTTGGCTGACCTTTCGTATCAAGAATATAAAATTTATGGTAATTTAACTAGGTTTGAAGTATGTGGTGCTACATGCAAGAGATATGGCATATGCCAAGGCAATTAGAACGAAAAGCTCGATTTATGGGAACAAAATAAAGCATAACAAATAATGAATACATGTATATGCACATTTATACGAGCATGTAAAATTAGAGCAACTGTCACATGATTGGAAATTTTAAAGATCTAAACTGCAGAATTGCAAACATTAATGGTCATATATCTTGTCCAGCCTCTGTCATTGTAAGGACAGGTACACATATAGTATTTACGTACTGAGAATTTGTGAGGCTATTCTTACTATTCAAACTATTCAAAATGAATTGTGTGGAAAGCATCACCTACAATGGTTTTAGTGCAATCATACTTTCTGTCTTACATATCGATGAACTTTATCTAATTACGGCGGAAAATCTCCGGTGTTTCTTCAAAGGAGATTACTTTACAAAAGTGGCAAGCAATTTCCTAATCTTTTACAAAAAGAGTATGGAGTGTTTAGGGGCATTAACTTAAAGTTGATCAGCACTTCTCAGACTGCTCTCTTTGATAACAAATACCTAATTATATGTCTTTGCATATAGAACATCAAACCATCTGCGTTGTGAACAATGTCCAGTATTGCAATACTGCACCAAATAACAGAAACGCCAGTCTGTCTAAAATTGCGCACAGCGTAGTGTTCATCGATCTTTCGAACACAATTTTACCGAAACTACATGTATGCATGACTCTACAACGTTGGAATACCTATCTATTTAATCGACAACCTGCTAGTACCTCATCAATGAAAAACTTTCGTCGAAGACCCACGTCATTGCCGTCCTAATATAAAGACGTATAAATATGAATAACATGTAAGGTGCTAATAATGGTCAAATTCATTTATTTCAGTCTTGTCGCTAACAGTAAAACCGTGATGTGGGTTTTGTGATAAAATAAAATAATGATATTTATCTTAAATAAAATCGCATATAAATACCACACGATCGTGGTAGACTCTCTTCATAGATTAAAAAATAAATCGCCACACAAGAAAATCAACAATTTGCTAATGTGAAAACAAACGCGCATATCAGCTGTGCAGTTACATTTTACTGCACAGCTGATTAGCGCCTTTGTAGTACAATTTCTTTTCTTCTTCAACCCGAAATTTCAATATTCTATCCTGATCCTGTGACTGTACAGACCTATTTGTGTCGGACCCGGTCGGAAACCTAAATTGTTGGTTTTCCCATGCAAATACTCAAATATAAATGTCACTTGTTCCTATTGGTGATATGCATTCATTTAATTAATGTATATCGGTTAATCTGTGACGTGAGTCTACTACGACCGTCCAGACTCTATAGTCGTTTTAAATCGACACCTGGGCTCAGAATTGCAATTCTCCCTTAAAGTTAAGGAAGACCTTAGTAAAGATGACAAGTTTTGACTCGATATTTTACAGTTAAAGAACCATTGACCCTTTCCTGTAAATTATGCCCTGTTTTCGAAAGCCCAAAACTACGTTTTAAAGCAATTTCTACTACAACTTTGCAATGAGAAAGGAAGTATGATGTCTTATGAACAGATAAATGCTATAATATATGAAGCATTCCTCCACATACTGTAAAAATAGCTAGCGAAGTGGAGGTAGGGATCAAAAATTTGAAAATATAAATTGGAATACAAATCATTTTTTGTTACATGTTTGTATTCACTTTCTCCATTGTTGTGATTTTTAATCATGTAGGTCAGTTTCAAGGGTCTTTGACACCCTAAAATTCATCTCAAATGTTTGATAATTAATAAGCAACATTATTTTCATAAATTATATTGGAAGTCACCTGTATATCATTGCTAATAATGACAAGTATTGACAAAGTCATGAGAAAATCTGTCATTAGTTTCCAAACAGGTAGAACATAAACCCAAGTTATGTAGCCAAAGAAGATGACAAAATACTTCACAAATCGGGGTTTAAAAACACAGAGGAAGCAAAATGTCCATACCATTGGCGACTACCACACAGCTGATCTGTACTTTAAGCTTGGTAAACACATTTTCTCATGGATGCCTCAATTACTGTATGATTTTCATAAACATAAAATGACACAGAAGAATTTATTTGCAAGTCTGGAATGAATGACTGCATGCATGCCACTACTCAAATTAGATATGAAATCTAAATGCTTTCTGTTGTTAAAATGTTCGTACAATGATCAAATATTTTTCAATGTTAAAACTATGGCATATACACCTGGTGTACATGCACCTGTTTAGCTATAACACGCCCTGCTATCTCTTTCATAATACACGTCAGTGAAATGTATAGAGAAAGAAGTACTTCAGTGAAATATAGTTAGTCTAAATGAGTCAATACATACTGTCAAGAGTAAACCAAGATGATGTCTTAATTCCCTGTAAATCATGGATTAAGAAGTTAAATAAAGCAAACGCCTGAAGTAGTCAAAATCTTCATGTCATGATGCTGACACCAAATAACATGTACTTAGAGATCATCCATTACACAATTTTAATTCTGATAACTTTCCAATGATTAGTCTAAGTGCAATGAGGGACAAAAGCCCTGTTATCTGCCCTTTAATCAAGACTGATCTCTCCACATGTTGAATTCAGTCATGTGCCTTGAAAGATTAGGGGGTGTGTATGTTTTAACTTGAATTGTAGTATAGACTGGTGCAAAAGTTTGTTCCATGAAATGTTATTTCTCTATTTTTTGAATGAATCAAACATGAAAAATGGTTAAAAATCAATTATTTTCCAGTATCGGAAGACGAAACTAGTATATGTATGTCTTGCTTAATTGCACTTGATAGGAAAGAACCTAATTTCTACCATTCTCACTGTATTAAGTACTTATAACTATTTTATATACATGTACATAGTTTTCGGGTTACATTTTTGACTGGGCAACATTGTTCCCCCCCGATTACCAACAAGCCATTCAAATATAATATGTATTTTATGATGGCCTATCACCATGCAAAAGGATTTGTTGGTAATCCGGGGGGAACAATGTTCAAAAAATAGTTTTCTGCTTTCCTATATGTTCAATACAAAAAGTAGCCGTTTTAGCCCAAAAATAAAGCTATACATGTATCGAAATGGGGGCCAAAGTCCATTATGCTAAAATATGGACTGACAGTGAACTAAACTGTGTTGGTTGATGCATTTTACCAATTTTTACATTTTTCGAAATACAGGGCAGCTATACATTGTGACTTCCATTACCACAGTCAAAGATCCTTCAATAAATGAATTTACGAAAACATACCGATGAGGATTATGTAGTCTAAGAATAAAATGTCATTTATGTAATAAAATCAATAAGTTTGTTTTCAATGTGCTTCAGGTGCATCTTTTTAGATACTGAAATTCATCACTTTAACTAGGTTCTTCAATAACGTTAAGGGAGAATTGTAATTCTGGGCCCCAAAATTACGATGCTCCCTTAAAATTAAGGAAAAACTTAGTTAAGGTGACGAATTTCAGCATTCAAAACTTGCTTTTAAAACAAACAGAAACTATACTTTTTCGTTTCTTTCGGTTTTACGTAAAATGTAATAATCGACATTTTATTTTACACATCTGGATAATTTTTGCACCACCAATTATTGATTTTAACGGTAAAATATCGAGTCAAATTTTGTCACCTTATCTATTGTAATTCTGGGCCCTGGTCATTATGCGACGTAATTCCAAGATAAATAAATCTCATTGAAGCAATAGACAGCGTAATCAGCTTAAGTATGAAACGAGACAGTGTACACTGCTCAAAATATTGTAAGGAAAACTGCACGTTTTTTTTTCATATACCATAATGTAAAGAATACACAGTTTGGTCCTTATTTTAAAGCATTCTGCACAGAACCGGAATACCCGTTTTGATTAGAAAAAAAAAAGTTTGATAGTTCCTCGAAATTACTGATTACACAATTTGTTAGATTGTATTATAAATACGAAAAAAAAATATTAGGAAAATAATAATAAAAAAAAAAAAAAAAAAAAAAAAAAAAAAAAAAAAAAACACCGCTCGCATAGGTAAATACTTGGAACGAAATAAGATATTGACAAATATGAACCAAAAAGCTGCATTTGTTTCCTAGACAAAGCTAAATTTACTTCGTAATTATCAGAGCTAGACATATCTACAGAAGCAGCATTATGAAACAATTTGAAGTCTGTGATTTTTTTTTTGTTTGGCAACAAGCATGAAGCGCAGTAATTATGGAAGCAGATAGACACAATGTTCTCTGAGACAGCAGTTTATGAGATGACATTTGTTTCAGAGTAAAATGCCAAACACAAAAAGGTACAAGTAGGCATAGATCAGGAAAAGACGCAATCAGAAAAAGATTCCCACTAGGTGGCCACTCAGTTACCTAAACTTATTAACTAAAAATATGAAGACATACATAAGGCGCCAACAGCACAAAAAATTTTAAACACCAAGACATAAAACAAAAAGAACCACCACAGACGTATTGCCTTGGAAGGATCAGTAACACAAAATTACTGGCGGGCTTAAACCGGTTTTACATGACCATAACCTCACCCTCAGCTTCTGCAGTGGTTCATAACATTTAGTTAGTTTTTCGGTCCTCATGGTGAATCTCTAACTAGTCAACAAACAAATAAATCACGATAAACAGCCTGATGAATCAAAATCCAGGACTCACAGATTGAGTAAGCTGCCCGACGATGGAGATCCCTGGGCGCCGAATAACTTACTAACTCCGGAGCAAAAGAAAAACACCAGTTGGACCCCGGCGGGCCAAAGATTTCAGTAAAACCTTATAACCCATATTCTTACACTTCACATACATATAACATATAACACCGTACCCGAAAACGATCAATTGACGAGACATGGAAAATACTGTGAGACGGTTTTTGAAACTTTAAATGAAAATTGGTTATGGCTAATAAAAATCTGGCGAGGTGCACAGTAAATTGAAGTGAACAGGGGGTTCCTTGCGACGAGCTTGTCCATATACGATTTTTTCTACTGTGTATACCCCATCGTCACATGATCTTATTACAGATAAAAACCCAATCCGATCGATTATACCTTCAAAAGGACATTGTTGGACCTGTAATGGCCGAACTGCTTTAAATTTTCACTTCCTCCTACCAAAGACAATATATACTTTGGTCATGTCAGAATGTATGCGTTGCCTTACCCTATCTCTTGAATGACAATTATCTTAGATTTAATACTAAGTTATACAAACCCAGTGTTGGAATTCCGATGGGTACATATTGCCGCCCCCCTCCTTGTAGCTGATTTGTTTCCATATTTTTATACTGTTACGAAAGAGATCGATTGGAATCTATAAATCATGGCAATCAGTAAGCTAACGAGGATTTCATTCGACTTCAGGTACCTCGATGAATTTTTGAACAAGGAGCATTTATTGAAAAATTAACTAAAAATCAGCTGTAGGGGAAATCATGGGCATGTTTCCTAAATGAAAATATTACCATGTGAAGATCCTCCGAGTAGAATGCAATACACATTTCAAATTAAGTTGATTATGCAGTAAATCATACATACTTTTTGGCTTGCGTTTTTTTTTGTTTTTTTTTAGTTTCATATTAAATGAACCATCTTCAGTCAAGCAAGCAAGCGTACATGTGTGTACGGTTACTTTGAACTTGCTTTGTAATTCAAATGCGGAGCTCTACATCACACACAAATGAAAGGTCAGTTTTCTTTACCAGGTTTACTAATATTTTTCTTTATTAACTACACGATTGAGTTATACCAAAAACATTAGATGGTTTTTAAACGGCAAGTCTGTGATTGAAGTGATACGTAAATCCCGGTATCGATCGATAACAAACACTTCTTGTTTTGAAAGTTTGAAATAAAAACTTAATAAAATACTGAACTCTTCAACTAATTATCATTGAACTCATTTGCGTCTACCCACTACAGTTTCGTTTTAAACCATTACCGAATGGTAACGTGTTATGTGGAAAAGATAGATTTCATAAATCTTGCAAATACGAATGCTCAGCGCTTCTGACAGATAATTTCCTTTAATATTGACGGTTGCAGCTGGATAATGACAAAATATGTGTCTTTTCAGGACATTACTAAAACAATTGTCGTGATATTAAGGACTTCATAAAGACGACCATGGGGATAACATTTCCAAGTAATATATAACCCCCTTATAACCAACTTTATATAGCAAAACTCGGGAATGCAGGGGTTTACGTATTGTTCTTATTTTTAAACAAAACATAAATTGTTGGTACTCGTTAGAACTAGTTTATGTAATTAGTTTCAATTAATGCAATTGTATACATAAAATGAAAACCGTTTTCAATGCTGATGCTAAGGTATTTTTGCGTTACCTATTTACTGCATCTTAAACTCTTTGATATTGGACAATGTAAGTCCAGGGTTAAATTAGCTATACTCAAACGACTTAAATAATGATAGATTTATGTTTTTCTTTGGTTATTCCTATACAAATATCCATATATGAAGCATTATATGTAACAAAACATCAATTTTTAAACAATCTTGAATTACGCTAAGCTTGTACCTCCACATTTTATTGCATGAAATGTCGGATTTCAAATGAACATTGTTTAAATTTTACTTTAAGAAACCTATATCGCTGATCACCTTAAAAAGTATTGTTAGTATACATGATATAGAAACGGATCTTATCTTTGTGGATTTTATCATTCATGCGAATCATTCACAAACTAAATAAAGCCCAACTTTGCCTCATAAGAGCGCATTTGTCGACTTTTGATTTAATTTTTATTGGAAAATAGAGCAAAACGGATATTCATGAGGCAACCATCTTGAACATTTCCTAAGCATATAACCATAATATCTCTGAGGACAACCATAATATCTCGGGTTATCTTCCAATTTCGACCAAATCGGCACATGGACTGCATAGTTAATACCCTTGAGTGTTTCGAAAAATGTCATTTAGTGTTGGTATTAGTTGGCAAATACATGTATATAGGTTACTGTATAGGCAGCAACTTTAATAGCTATATCTAGGCGTGGTCGGCTAGTCCATCTGTTCAAGTCGGCAGATTACAGAAAAGGCGCACTCACTCAGTAATCGTAGAACCGCTTTCACATATAATAACCGTTAGAAATGAGCTACCTGTATGTTGTCCAATCTATTGAATTAGGCTAATTCTTATTTCATTCTAATTTTCTAACGGAAAACCTGTGAGTTGAATCTTTTAACTGTATACCTTTATTTAGCTTTTACCAACATCAAAAGTAGTATAGGTCTAATATGCCGCCCATACAGTAACCTATTTGCCGAATAAAATCATTCTAGCACCTTCAAATTTGAAGGCTTCTTACATTCTTGACTGTAACAAGGACAGCATAAATGTCTCCGGACGGGTGTGTTCGTATTTCAGCCAGATCTTAAAATTGGTTGCGGAATTAGCTGCCCTTGTGTGGTAAGATTATTTATCATCTTCATTTTTGATTGAATCTTCATCATTTATATATGGCAGTAATAAGGACAACCAAATACCTGTAATAGATTTGAATTTCGACTAGATTAGCTCACAGACTGCATACTTAGCTACCCTTGAACGTTAGAAAAATGATATATTGTGTTTCTAACACTCTTACTCATACACCTTTATTTTTGATTTGCTCTTCTTCATTCTTGCAGGTAATAAAGACAACTCAGATGCGTTTGCATTTCAACCGAACTGGATCACAGACTACAGATGCCTTCTATTTTGCGTCTTGAAAAATCTCCATAGACTTAAAATAGGGATACACTCCCGCCCGCGTAATTGTACTCATTGAATGCGCGTAACATACGTGAGTAATACTCGCGTAATACGCACCTCTTTCATACGCGTATGTGTCAACAGCCAGTCAAAATTCATTTTTTCTTACGCGTATGATAGGCGTAATGCGCGTACATTACGCGTTATGACTTTGACCAATGAGCGATGAAATAGAAAAGCAAGTCATTTTTAGTATATACGCGTATATATACGTATTGTTCTAACCAATCGAGAGTAAAAATCTTACGTAAAAATATACGCGTAATGAATGAGCCAATAATCTTGAGATTGTATGGTTATACCAAAATCCCGGATTTTGCTTTAGACCAAAAGGTAACTGGTCATTTCGGCCCATAACCATTTCGGCCCATGACAATATCGGCCCATAACCATTCGGCCCATAACCATTTCGGCCCATAAATTATAACCATTGCCCTGAATGGGATGTTTACTCAAATTACTTATTGTAGATAAATGTTAATATAAATATACATTCCAAACATGGCTTACAAAGCATGTTTCTTGAATTAGAAAATCAGTATTAATAATTCATAACTTAAAAATCACCATACCACTTCGTTGTTTTACTATGTACTTGTCACAGGTAATTCATGTTGAAATTAGCAAAAAGAAACACAATTTCAAATTTTACATGCTCTTTCATACCTTAATAGTCATCAATCGCCAGTGATATGTCTGTCTGTCCGTCTGTCTGTCTGTCTGTCTGTCTGTCTGTCTGTCTCTGTCTGTCTGTCTGTCTGTCTGTCTGTCTGTCTATCTGTCTGTCTATCTATCTATCTATCTATCTATCTATCTATCTATCTATCTATCTATCTATCTATCTATCTATCTATCTATCTATCTATCTATCTATCTATCCATCCATCCATCCATCCATCCATCCATCCAAACGCAACAAATTGAAAACCAAAAGTCCCTATCTATAAAAAAAATATGGGCCGAAATGGTTATGGGCCGAAATGGTCATGGGCCGAAATGGTTATGGGCCGAAATGACCCGGAACCGACCAAAACCATATCTAATCATTTTCATACTAAGACCTGCAGTAGTAACGGCCTCGAATACTTCATAAATACAAAATACAATGCCCCGTGAGAAATATTTTAAAAACTTCATCCCTAGATCGGTTCCTGATCGGACACCGAGTTTCTGTTATATTTGCTTGCGGTTTTATTTCGAAGAAGAAAACACTCGAGTTCTGTTGAATAATATTTGGATATCAATACGAAAGAAACGTGGGAGGAAAACGAGCGAAAATCAAACATGCATTATACCGTACGGTGGTGCCTTTAAAAATAGAGGGGAGCTCTACAACAATGAATAAATTGAACAGAACTGAACGTGGCTACCTACACTACTTATCTGTACACTTGTCTTCCCGAGACGCTTTTAAAAAGTCTAAAATAATGTTCCTCACTTCGATGTTCATGTTGATTTTTTCGCCATCTTCGGTACAATGAATTTCCGATTCATTTTGAACGAAATCTAACTCACTTGTTAACACGTTTTCGTAGGGTCACAGACACATAAAATATTTTGACAATAACTTGAATAAGGTCACGCCATTTTCACGATCACGATATATCAATAAAATCCATTAAACTTGCTCAGTCTTTAGTTTCGATGGAATAATAAAATCAACCGTTAGGTACTTTAGCTTTTATACTCCTTGTCATTACGCGTATGATACGCGTAAACGTATTGCCAGTCTGATTGGCCGATACTTCATACGCGTAATGACTGAACCTTACGCGCATCGACGCATTTATCTCTGCTTATGAATATTAATGAGATATGTTACGCGTAAATGCGCGCATGTTACGCGTAAATGCGCGCAATTGGCCTTACGCACGTAATACTCACGTAATACTCGCGTAATACGCGTAAATGGAGAACAATTACGCGGGCGGGAGTGTAATTGTTTCAAGATGTACATACACCTAACATAACTGCTACCTTTTTGTGCCTTTATTCTTGCAGGTAACAAGGGCAACCATCAAACCTTGGATGAGGATTTGAAAGTTGAACTTCTCCCACTTATGACTTTGGAATAAGGTGTCCTCGAGTGTTGAAAATATCAATATTAAGTAAGTTTCTGATTGCTCTTAACATGTTGGTTCTCAGGTGAGCGATTGTTGTCCTTTGTTCTACTTGTTTTACTTTGCTTGAAGACAGACAGTTTTAATTTTATTCATTAGGGGTTCATATGCACTAAAGGTAACCTTTGCACATGATGATATATGTTACAAGTTATAAAACAGCTTTAAAATAGCTGGCCAACCTTTCATGGATTTTATAAGGTATGCAGTATGTGATACTACGTATATGGAACAAAAATGCCTATTTTGACTGGACAACTAAGTGTATAAAACGAGATATATCTCTTATCCGAAAAGGGCAACAACTCGTATATCTTTTTGAAAAGCTGTAATTTATATTATAAGAGAATTTTTGTCACATGATAGGAGCTATCTAAGACACTTTAAAAGGAGTATATATAGGTAAAATACTTTGACCGTACCGCTTGAACTCAGGCGATGAAGTTTTGTAAACACGGTTAAAGTGGCACCTGTTTGTTTGACACATTTTCCAGTGCCTTTTGAAGCACGTGATTGCAGTATTGTTGAGAACATAGTTATTTAAGCAGTACGATCAACAAAGTCATACCCATATCAGATGTTAAGCGGCACGGTCAAAGTATTTTACCTTGAATAATAATAAAAATAATAATAATAATAATAAAAATAACAATAATAAAGTTTTTTTTGTAAAGAGGATAGCATATTTAGTGCAAGCACTAGTCTAACACATGGTCCTGATAAAATGGTAAATCACAAACAATATTTACAAAATCAAAAAAATATAAACACTGTACAAATCAACTTTAGTTAGGGATCAAACTTTTAACGCGAAATTTCTACCAAATTTCAAACTGCTGGTAAAATGAATAATTTCTATCATCACGGTAATTCATTTTGTAAACTTTTTACACTTGAGGATCGAAATGATAGTATTTGCATTCAACAAGACCAGGCGTTAAGTCAGACTACCTTTAAAATGAAAATGGTATGAAATTCCCATAGAGTATTGATGGTGTGTATGTTTTTTGTGCAAAACGTTTAAAATGGCAAGAAATTTCCTATCCTTTTTTAGCTGGCTGACTTTAGAAATTATGAATTTGGATGACTATCGTGCAAATTTGCAAAATTATCATAATTTTCTAAATTGAATTTTTGTGGAATCAGTTTCTATGGACTTTTTATCACTTTGGTATTAGAGTAGTGTGGTTTAAATAACAGCTGTGCTTAAGTCAGATGATGCACAATTTCAAAATTGGTGGAATACGAATTTTTCAGAGTGCGATAAAACTTCTTATATTACCATATAAATGAGAAACAAAAAATGATTAATTATCGATTGATCCAAAATGCATCCTTAAAAGTTTGATCCCTAACTTATTCTGACCATACTTACATTGAATCATCTAGGATATCTTAAAACATTACTCAAACATGTTAATGATCAACAACAATGTGAGATCATTCGTGATTATTGCTAAATAGTTATTTAAATGCATGATATGAAACTCTTATGGTTTATGTGTGTTAAAGCGGTATCCGTTTTATACAGATTCTGAGCGGCCCAGTCCATCGGGAAAACATTTCTGTGTAACGTATACCCACATTAACCCGACTTTTGTATAGTAAAACTGTAGAACAGGGGTATACATATTTTTCTACTTTCTGTTTCAAAACAAAGATTGTGGGTACTCGCTAGAGCCGCCTCGGCGATATCGATTTTTTATGGTGTAATTTTCAACTTCTTCTTTCATTTCATGGTACTGAAAAAAAAAAATTGTTTGCTGCTTTAATGGTTTTTTCGATACTTTTTTGATATTTTAAAGGCCATTACTTTTTCCAGTGCCGTTACAATTAAGGGTTTTTAAGTATAGCAAATTAAGGGAAAATTAATGGAATTTTAATGCTTTTTTAATGTTTTTAATGGGAAATTTTAATGCTTTTTAATGGTTTTTAAGGGGCTTTTAACTACCCTGCAAGCAGTAGTGAGAGCCGCCTCGGCGATATCGATATTTTTTCTGGTGTAATTGTCAACTTCTTCACCCAAAACAAATATATATTGCATGGGCAATTATTCATAATGCGACTAGGATGCTGCCTTTGTTTTATACATTTACAAAAACATCTAACATACTTGGTTCGGATCGCTAAATGATGGTTTGGGAAAAAACAAGATGGTTTAAGTGCAAGCATACTTTCTGCCTTACATATCGATGAACCTATTTAGATTTGGGAAGAAAATTGTCGGTGTCTCTTGAAAGGAGATTATTTAGCAGTTCCAAATATGTTACAAAAAGAGCCTGGAGTGTTTAGGAACATTTATTTCAGGGCGATCAACGATTGTCACACTGCTTTCTTTGAAAAAGAACACTGATTTCACGCTGCTTTCTTATTACATTGCTTGCACGAAAAACCTAAAATACCGAGAAAAAAAGTTAAAATTATAATGTTACACGCGGTTTCAAAGAAGAAAAACTAAGAAGAAAAAATAAGAATATAAAAGAAAAAGAAAAAAAAATACGCATGTGGAACCGAATAAATTCAAAGCAAAATAACACCCCATGTCGAAAAAAAGGAAAGAAGAAGAACCAACAGAGAAGACTTATGGAGTTTTCTGTTGTCAAACTGAATACAGTCGAAAGGAACCGTTACGTTAATCAAACAACACTATTTTTCAGCTGTAAAAATTGAAAATTTCTTCGGAAAATTTTTTTTTAATATTTTCTCTCAAATCATTGGAAGCGATTCTAACGAGTACCCACAATCTACAGTGTATGTACACCCTTGCAAACCATAGCTTTACAATATAAAAGTGAGGAGGTATAAGGGGGTATATATTACAAGGACTTCTTTTCCTGATGGCTTATTTTGTTAATCTCGTTAAAACTTCAAAATTAACAGAGAGCCACATATCTACACAAGCAGCATTATGAAATTTGTGAAATCGTTTTGCTTGCGGAAACAAACATTTAACACAGTGATTATGGAAGCAGCTAGACACAATTGTTTTCTGAGACAGAATTTTATGAACTGACACATTTGTTTCAGAGTAAATGTCAAACCAAGGGCTTTGAGTAAAATTTTATCACAAACATACTGGAATAATAATAGTTATTTCCAACCCCTCGTTCTATAGAGTTGGAATTTCTTTCTGATTGTGCCATTTCCTGATCATTGCCTACTTGTATCTTTTCATTTCATCGTACCTATTATATAACAGCGAGCGGTGCCGAAGGTCCTTGTTTGAAAAAAAAAATCTCCGTTATTTCAGGGTCTCTCCTCAGAATTGTAGATCTAGATCTACACGTATATATTCTGTACGGAAAACAATTTTAGTTTGTGCAAAAAAGTGAAGAATTGTATTGCTTATTTCAATAACACAAATGCTTTTCCTCAGGCTCCTGATTCCTGCTCCCTAAATCCCCAAATGCTTATGCTTTCCCCAGATCCCTGGAAATAAATGGTTCTTTACCCCAGATCTCCCAAACCCCTAGTTGCGAAACCTCACTCCACTACGGTGTATATACATGGAGATTGTAAACAACAGCTGAAGATCTGAGTCTACCAAACCCCCGGTAGTGCCCCTGGGTGAGACAGCTAATTTATATGTAGGCTTTTTAGCTCACCTGAGCCGTCAGGCTCACAAGGTGAGCTTATAGTATACCCATGCTCCGTCGTCCGTCCGTCGTCCGTCCGTCCGTCGTCCACCATTTTCAAAGATCTTCTTCTCTGAAACAGCTTGGCCAATCAAAGCCAAATTTTACATGAAGCATCTATGGGAAGGGGGAACCAATGTGTATATAAATAATCCAGGTCACACGACCAAGATGGCCGCCATGCCCATATATGGTAAAAACCCTTCAAAAATCTTCTTCTCCGGAACCACTGGACCGATTTCAACTAAACTGGGCATGAAGCATCGATGACTCAAGTACTACAATGTGTATATAAATCATGACCTTGCGGTGACCTTGACCTATTTTACGGCAAGGGAATCATAGGTCGCCTTTGCATTTGAATGGGAAAAATTGTTAAATTGTCATTTAAAGGAAAATCTTGCAGAAAATGAGCAGTAGGACTGAATATTAATGATTCTGAAAAAAATTGGGCACCAGGGGCTCATCCGCCCCCACCCCGGGGCAATATACATGTATATTATCATAATATTCAAACATCTTCTTCTCTGAAACCGCTTGGCCAATCAAAGCCAAATTTTATATGAAGCATCAATGGGAAGGGGGAATCAATGTGTTTATAAATAATCCAGGTCACATGACCAAGATGGCCACCATGCCCATATATGGTAAAAACCCTTCAAAATTCTTCTTCTCCGGAACCACTAGACCAATTTCAACGAAACTTGGCATGAAGCATTGGGGACTAGAGTACTACAATGTGTTTATAAATTATGACCTTTGGATGACCTTGACCTATTTTACGGCAAGGTCAACATAGGTCACCCATGCATTTGAATGGGGAAAATTGTTAAAAAGTCATTTGAAAGGCAAATCTTGCAGGAAATGGGCAAATGGACCGAAGGTAGGTAATTCTGACAAAAATTTGGACCCCAGGGGTTGGTCTGCCCCCACCCCGGGGCAATATACATGTATATTACAAAAATATTCAAAGATCTTCTCTGAAACCACTTGGCCAATCAAAGCCCAATTTTATAGGAAGCATCTATGGGAAGGGGGAATCAATGTGTTTATAAATAATCTAGGTCACATGACCAATATGGCCGCCAAGCCCATATATGGTAAAATCCCTTTAAAATTCTTCTTCTCCTGAACCAATGGACTGATTTCAACAAAACTTGGCATGAAGCATTGGGGACTAAAGTACTACAATGTGTTTATAAATTATGACCTTTGGATGACCTTGACCTATTTTACGGCAAGGTCAACATAGGTCGCCAATGCATTTGAATGGGGAAAACTTTTAAAATGTAATTTAAAGTGAAAGTCTTGCAGGAAATGGGCAGTAGGACTGAATATTAATGATTCTGAAAAAAATTGGACCCCAGGGGCTCATTTGCCCCAGCCCCGGGGCATTATACATGTATATTACCATAATATTCAAACATCTTTTCCTCTGAAACCGCTTGGCCAATCAAAGCCAAATTTCATATGAAGCATCTATAGAATGGGGGAATCAATGTGTATATAAATAATCAAGGTCACATGACCAAGATGGCCGCTATGCCCATATATGGTATAAATCCTTCAAAAATCTTCTTCTCCGGAACCGGTGGACCGATTTCGAAGAAATTTGGCAGGAAGCATCGATGACTCAAGTACTACAATGTATGTATAAATCATGACCCTGTGATGACCTTGGCCTATTTTAAAGCAAGGTCAACATGGGTTGCCTATGTATTTGAATGGGTAAACTGTTAAAATGTCATTTGAAGGGAAAAACTTGTATGGACAGTATATTGATTATTCTGAAAAAAAAATGGCCCAAGGGCTTTATCTGCCCCTATACTGGGACTATTTTCTATAACATTCGTTTATACAGCAGATCTCAGGTGAGCGTTTACAGGACCATTGGTCCTCTGGTTTTAATTATGCAATAGGGGCAGAGCGTCGCGACAAAGGTGGTGCCTTATTTCATATTAGTTGTAGTAGAAGAAGTAGAAAGTGAGCTTTAGCTTGGGCCCAGCCGTTGGAAATCTAAGCAGATAAACTGCATTCCAAACGGAAATATGATACTTGACCTCTAAAATTAATTTCAAGTCCCCGGACTAAACGGACTTTATCCATGATTCACCTCAAGGACGACGTCATCCTAAAAATGTAATACCATCATGCCGGGGCCTATTTAAGGTTGTGTCTTGTGTTCCATTGAAAGACGGAAGAAGAAAGAGAGTCTTAAATAGCGCTAAAAAATAAAATAAAATAAAATAAAATAAAAATAAAAATAAAAAATGTACGCAATTGACGCTGAATGGCTTACGTACATGTATATCTATCGCTAACAATCAACGAGGTGTGAAAACGCTCTTTTGTTTGACTCTTATTTCAAAACAGACAGGTGTAAACTCAATCAACATCTCATGTATAGCGATGTCCAGCGGTGATTTAATTTTAGTACAGTATATCCAAAGTTTCAATCTTCTAGCTTTATACTGTGACTGTACAGCATGTTTGTGTCGGACCTGGTGGTGAACCCAAACTGTTGGTTTTCTCATGCACAGGCTCATATTATGAGCAGTGATTTAAATTTTCAAACTAAAATGAACGCATATATTTCTGTGTCAAACAACAATTATTGAAAAAATACAAAATGGTTACTCGTTCATTACTCTAGTTATAGATTTCATAAACCTTCCAAAGCCGTATGTTCAGCACATCTGACAGAAAATTTCTTTATATACTGACTCGCAGCTGGATAATGACAAAATATGTGTCTTATCAGCATATTACGGAAACAATTGTCGTGATATACTTACCAACTTGATTGCTTAAGCTGCTTTATCATGGATCTAGGTCAGTTTCTATGTAACATTTACCATGACATGCCAATGCAATAAACAGATTTTTCTTAAGTTAGATGAATCTCTACTGTGCATGTCTAAACACTATCTTAAGTCTGTCACAAAACTTTCAAACACCAGCTTACTAATAAAAGTGAAAAATATGCCCCAAAAAGACCTTTTGCATGCACACTGGAGGTAATTCAAAAAACATTAAAATTGAAATTCAAGCAATTTTAACGATTTTATGAACAAAAAAAATAACAGTTATCATGGTGTTTCAAAGTTTCCAGGATAATAGTGTCTTCCGTCCATCTTTTATTATAATTGAAAAAAGACCCGTATCAAGTTTATTGTGTGGCATACCATGTTTTGTATTTGTAAGCCGATTTTCAAAATATTTGTCACATTTAAGGACTATTTGAATAGGCAAGGATGACATGCTCAAAATTTCCTTGAGATCTTGAACGAAAAAGATCTGAAAAATGGTGTTCGAAACGGAGACAATGAATCGTCACGGTAAACATATAAATTATAATAAATATCATGATAAATTAAAAATTCCAGACTCTACAGATACAAACAACACCACTTATCTGGAGCAAAAAAAAAAAAAAAAAAAAAAAAAAAAATATGCGTGTGCTGTTGAAGTGTGGTTCTACTTCACACGGTTTGCATGAACTTGGTTTGTGAGAGAAATTAGCGAAAAATTGATATAACACCTCCATGATTAGTACCCAATATAGACAATACAATGCTGTGTGACACTGGTAAATTACACACTGTCTCTAGGGAATGATAAGATAGGAGGAAGCTAATAAGTAGTTGCTGCTAAAAACCAAGAAAGAACACGTCAAAAATCAAAGATTAGTCTCATAGAGATATGCAACATATGACGTGTGCGGAAACGGATTTCTAAATGGTGATTGCTATATTTCAAATCCATATGAAAATCTCATAAGAACTTATCATACAGTTTTATATCCGCCCCGAGAATATTAAAATCATATGAGACGAGCCAGAATTTGGTTAATCTAACATGTTCTCCGTGCTGAAAAATAGTGTTATTTTCAGAAAAATAAGCAAGTGTCGAAAACCAGTAGACAATTTGTATTGAAACACTTTGTATAATCACATCTTAGAGGATGTTTAGCTAGAGGCTTTGATATTTTCCTCAAATGTAATAAAACTTTGCCAATTTAACATTATGCTATTGTAAAATTGACATAAAGGTAAACTAGTTTTGACCAGATTATATTCGGTAAATGCGAGTAGTGAACTGAAATGGCGCACATTGGGAAATGACAACAAGTATACATTTTATGCATCTGGTTCGTACATGTATCTGTATCAGTTTGTGTCTCCAGAATGTTGTTTGGTTACACGAAAACTGGGACAACCATCACATTAAAACTGTCACGAAAAATAGCTAACACATGTGACACCTATTATGTTTGGCAAAACAACGTTTCTTGATGTCGGTCTTTTAAAGACTCGTCACACATATCAAGCAAAGCTCCCTCGACGCAGAAGACTTGCGTTTATTTTTTTTTTTATTTTATATTTATTTTTTCTGCTATATTGCTTGGCGTCCCTTACAACAGATAACGTCCCGACATGACCATAGCTGTTGACTTGAACGAAATGCAATAAATTAAACAGGCAAAAACCAACTATATTTTTCGCAGCTAAACTCAAGTCTTCGTTGAGAGATTTTCGCTTATACGACGAGTCCTTAAGGAATTGTTATAATTATAATGGACAGTTATAAGTCACTGGTCATTCGAATCAAAATGAATTCGTGCTTGTCAACATTTATGCTTATTCCGTGTTAACGTGAAGGAATGTTTTTTATACATTAGTACACATCTGGTGAGGAACTGACAATTTATTTTTTGTGAAAAGTTATTGACACATGCCATTTAAAACGCACGTGCTCTTAATGCATTTAATTATGCTCGATACCGGGCGCCACGCAAAACACGTGCTAATAATGAGAATCGGAAGTCAGCTCGAAACGAGCATAAGACTTAAAGCATTTACGCATATGAATATATATATATATATATATATATATATATATATATATATATATATATATATATAAATATATATATTTAGACGAGGTTGTAAAATATAGTGCACAATTATTTCTTTCGTTTTTGTAGAACTTATGCAATAATAGCGATCAAAATAATTTTATCATTCATAAACGTTCTCTAGATCCCTCGGGGAGTGTTAAAGACCTCGGGCTACGCCCTTATATTTCAATACTCCCCTCGGGACTTAGCGAATATTAATGAATGGAAAATCATGTTTGATCCCTATATTGTTCAATGAATGAGCCGCTAAACTTGATTATTCTGAGCAGATGTAAAACATTGTCTTATTTATTGTTGAATATAGCATGAAACATTTTAGAATGTTGCGACACATTCGTTTGCTGCCATAGCTGTCTTCGATACAAATGCAAGAGTAGCGAACCAATACGAGACACATCATGTTTAAACCTTCGGCTGCATTACGTAATTCAATTTCAGATCAGCTGACTGTTGTCAGCGTTTGCTGCAAACATATCAATGGAACCCTTTATCGTATGAATCCGCATCAGCAAGCCGGCTCTTCGCCGCGTAGCTCGGTTTGCTTATGATCTGGTTAAACATTAATGGAATCAATTTTCTTCGCGTGGCGTTTCAATACTATAACAAGACAATCAACGTTAACTGCTTCCCAGAAATTTTGTGTTTTATTCCGATACGGATTATGGTCGTGTATTCTTGCGAGTGAAAGGTAGGACAACTTGTGCTTCTATAGCTTACCATGGTTGACCAGCTCACATACGTAGTATTAAAGTGTATAGAATACCCATCAGGAAAAAAAAGTCCATGAAAAGTATATCTATATCCCCTTATACCCCACTTTTATATAGTAAAACTGGGGTTTACAGGGGTATACCTATTTTTCTTATTTTTGTTCCAAAACATAGATTGTGGGTACAATTAAATTTTCAATTTTTGTCTCTGAAACAAAAAAGTCTTCGTATATCGCATAGGCAAGTTTTCGCAGTGATACCAATGTTCCGGTTTATTCTTTGAACCGCTTATTTAGCAAATGCATACCAAGTTTCACATGGAGCCTTGGTATACACGTACATATTTGTTTTCAGAATTTACCATCAATAAAAAATAGAAACTAGAATTGTCAGAGGATCTGACTATAGCCCCGCTTCTGAGCTTTTTACCAGGGTAAGAAAAACAATGACAGGAAATCCCAAGTTGGATCTTGTTAATGTTGATGCACATAAAAAGACTGGTCGCATTCTGACAATTAGTTTTCAAGGTATTAAGCAGAAACAAAATTCTGACATCAATCAAGGGCCAAAACTCTCAAAACTCAATGTTGATGTTCCGGCTTTTGTAGATTGTCTGTCAACCATTTTATTCTTTGAACCGCTTGTTTAGCAAATGCATACCAAGTTTCACATGGAGCCTTGGTATACACGTACATATTTGTTTTCAGAATTTACCATCAATAAAAAATAGAAACTAGAATTGTCAGAGGATCTGACTATAGCCCCGCTTCTGAGCTTTTTACCAGGGTGAGAAAAACAATGACAGGAAATCCCAAGTTGGATCTTGTTAATGTTGATGCACATAAAAAGACTGGTCGCATTCTGACAATTAGTTTTCAAGGTATTAAGCAGAAACTAAATTCTGACATCAATCAAGGGCCAAAACTCGCAAAAAGTTGCAAAAATGACAGGCAACAATCCCAAGCTAGATCTTGTCAATGTTGATGTGCATACAAAATTTGGTCAATATATTGAGTGGAAACTATATTCTGACGTCAATCAAGGGCTGTGACTCCGTCAAAAGTTTGCAAAAAATGACGGACAACAATCCCAAGCTAGACCATGTCAATGTTGATGTACATACAAAATTTGGTCAGATTCTGTCTATTCGTTCTCGAGATATTGAGCGGAAACGAAATTCTTACTTCAACCAAGGGTCGTAACTCTGTTAAAAGTTTGCGAAAAACGACAGGCGACAATCCCAAGCTAGGTCATGTAAATGTTGATGTACATACAAAATTTGGTCATATTCTGTCCATTCGTTCTCGAACTATTGAGCGAAAACAAAATTCTGACGTCAATCAAGGGCCGTAACTCTGTCAAAATTTTGCGAAAAATAACGGGCACCAATCCCAAGCTAGATATTGTCAATGTGGATGTGCACACACAATTTGGTCAGATTCTGTCAATTCGTTCTCAAGATATTGAGTGGAAACGATTTTCTGACGTCAATCAAGGGCCATAACTACATCAAAATTTTGCGAAGAATTATGGGCAACAATCCAAAGCTAGATCATGTCAATGTTGATGTGCATACAAAATTTGGTCAGATTCTGTCAATTCGTTCTCAAGATATTGAGTGGAAACGAAATTCTGGTGTCAATATAGGGCCATCCAAGGGCAAAAACTCTTCCGCAAAATTGGGGAAACTGACATGCATTGAAACATAAGTAGATATTGTCAACATTGATGCATATGCCAAATTTGGTTAAAGTCTAAAAACTGGTTCTCAAGTTATGAGTGGTAACAGAATTATGGACGGAATAACGGAACAACGGAATAACAGAACGACGGAAGGACAGGGGGAATCCAGTATAGCCCCTCTTTTTTAAAGCGGGGCTATAATAATAGTAAAACGTTGCTTATATATTTCTACTGAGTTCCACAACCAACGGAATTTTATTTTTTCCTCTCATCTTTTTAAATTGGTCAATTACGTGAATACTTTTGAGCCCTATCATCATTAAAATGACTCACAAATATTTGCGTGTTATCAAATCTGATATTTTAGTGCGCATGCGCAGGAACTCGTCCCAGGTTATAAAAATGCATTTTCCGTGCCCCGCGCGTGTGGGCTCGAAATTTTTTCAAAACAATTCACAGAATTCAAATCTTGAAAGGTCGTCCGATGAGTGTATAGAAGATATTTACTTTTTTGAGGTGAATACCAAATATATTTCATCGAGTGAGTTGAAAACATCAAAATTTTGTTTTCAAGTCACGAGATGAAATATATTTGGTATTTACCAATAAAAAGTAAATTTTCTTTTTATTTTATACAAGACACGGGCATTTTCCTTTTCACAAAGCAGGCGGTGAAAATGCGCAAAAAAAAAAAAAAAAAAAAAAAATTGAAAACACATATAATTTTGGTACCACATTGTTCCTAACGTTCTAACTAAGAAAATGAATACCCACACTTTATGTTTTCGTTCGTAAATAACGAAGTTATAGGCACTTGAATTTCTGAAGTGAGGCACATTTAATGACGTCAAGTGAATGGAAACGTCAGAAGTAATCCAAACTCTACAGTGAAAATATCGGCTGACATCAATCACTAGTGAAAATATCAATATCAATTCTGCAGTGAAAATATTGTTTTTATCCATTTTTGATATACATTAATTTCACTGCTAAGTATAAAATAAATGGCAATATCAATGTTGACACCCACGGCTCAACGCCAGTAATTGGCATTCATTTTAGTACCTGTAAAATGCTTGTTTTTAGGAGTTAAACGTCACTTGGTCACGTGGTCGACGTCACTGCAGATGTCAACCATATGCTTTATTTTGTGTTGGAAACCTAGCCTTATTGAATAAAGTGTATTGCAGCTATGGGAAAGTCGTTTTTCAATGTGTTTCTCTGCTTTAGATTGGGTGAGCAAAAAATTCATCAAAATTGCTGATTTCCTTCATTTTTCAAAATGACTCTATCGCCTTTTTTTTACGCAAATGTAGGCGAACGAAAAACGTCTGATTTTCACAGACCATCTTTGATTTTCACAAATCATGATTGTCTGACTACACATATACTCGGAATATAGGATGAATCGACTGAAACCACAAAAAGTTATTTAAAATTCAATGACAAGGTGCGTTGGCTGTGGAACTTTGTAGATTTATTTGAAGTTATTCTCGTGTCTATGGCTCAGGTCTAGAATAATACAATAAACTGCCAGAATAATTGCTTAAGGGTATTTATAATCATAATATAAATGTCAACTGGATTAAGAAAAAAATAAACAGAAACCATAATCGTGTTTTCTTTTTCTTTTTTTTTTTTTTTTTTTTTTTTTTTTTTTTTTCTTTTCTTTTTTTCTTTTTTTTTTTTTTAAATACCTTAATTATAAGTGTACTGAACAAAACAAAATGGAACAATAGACCACCGAGGAGTTTCGAGTAAAGGGTAAAACGTTGATAATTTCAGGTCTGCTGCTGAATGATTCCAATTCATGGGATATTGGGGTATATCATGCAAACAACTGATTTTCATTCGATAAAAAATGAATGAAATTTTTTTGTCGTCTCAAATAAAGCAAAACGGGAAGTATTTGCTCTGCGCGTGCGCACACTTGTGACTGTGACTGTGTGGTTTATTACTTTCAGCATGCCCATGATCGGCATCGAATATACATACATACATATAACCACATGTACATAAAGTTAGAAAATGATAAATAATTAATTCAATGGAAAATTCGCCACTTGCAGTTTCTTGTTGTTAAGGATTGTTTTGTTAATCACTTATAAAATGCTTTGACAGCATTACAGTCTACAAGCAACATTTTTTTTTTTTTCAAAACCGTTTTAGGAATTTGATCATTTTACAAGTAGAAACACTCGTACCAATGACACCACTAAAACCCTTCATTCATTTTTAAGCCTTGGGTACAAGAAACATGGAAAATGTTTCTTTAATCTAAACAATTGGCAAATTTAGCTTTCTTCTATTACACTTCTATTTCACGTGTTCTTCAGGGTAATGTTAATCCAAATTTATAGCTTTCCATTAGTGGCAGACAAATTTCGTTCAGTAACCATGCGTTTATTACTTTTAAATGGGATTCTGATTTCAAACAAGTAAATTTCGATTAAGTAAAACTAACACAAAAAACATTCATACTTATTATTCATGAATGGGCAGTAGTGTAGCAGTGAAACAATGAGCAATGACACAGAACTGTGCATGACTGATGCTAATGTGTAAAATGGTAAATGAATACGTGGGATAAATAAATCTCAGTTTTATCCAAAATACCCAGAAATAAAGAAACCTTTGTAAAAAGGTACACTGTAAATGGAAGGTCTAGGGAAAGCTACGTGTCACAAAAACATGCCCGTGTAATGTATACCCCCACCTTATACCCCACTTTTAAAGTAAAACTATGGGGTACATGGGTATACCTATTTTTCTTATTATTCAAAGCCCAGATTCTGGGTATGTTTTGAGCAAAATTTTTATTTTTTTTCCAATGAAATTTTCATGCAATGTTGAAGGTACAGAATCTCAGTACATTGCATGGGTAAGTTTTAGTAATGGTAATAAGTAAGCCTATCTTAAGTAAATAAAATATAAAGGTTTGATCCTTTGGAAGCAGTCAAAACATTCAAAGGGAGATAATATGGACTATATTGCGCAATTTCGGGTAATGAACCCTCATCAGTAGCCTTTTTAAAACCGGCAACGAAAGCCAGACTATTGTACTGTAAGCCTGTCTTGAGTACTCGTAGGAAGCGCTACCAAAATTAGATAAATTAAAAAAAAAGCTAAGGTACATGTTCATGCATCTTTTGACGGAAATATCGACCCAGATAATTTACACACAAATTTAAATTTATACAACTATGTATACAATAAAATAACCACCATATGAATGAGAAAAGGAATGGACCAACCCATAGTTTCGGCTATTCAAAAACAAAAAATAAAAACAAACTAAAAGTAGGCAATGATCAGGAACATGCTCAATAAGAAAGAAATTCCCACTCCAAAAAACGTAGTGGGGAAAAATAAATTACAATCAGGTACTTAAAAAAACATATATTAGGCCGAAGGCGCAGCTAATTTCCAAATAGGTGGCCACTAATTTACCCAAACATAACCAAAAATATGAAAACATACATAAGGTGCAAACAGCACAAAAACTCAACACCAAGACGTAAAACAATAAGAACCACAACAGAAGTATCGCCTTGGAACGATCAGTAATATAAATTTACTGGCGGGCTTAAATCGATTTTTTACATTGCCATAACCTCACCCTCAGCTTCTGCAGCAGTTCACAACATTTAGTTAGTTGTTTGGTCCTCGTGGTGAATCTCTAACTAGTCTGTGAATCATCAAAAAACAAAAAATCATGATAACCGCCATGATGAATCAAAAACGAAGACTCTCAGATTCAATTAGCTGTCCAACGATGGAGGTCCCAGGGCGTCGAATAACTGAAATCCGGAGCAAAAGAAACAAAAACAGTTAAACCAAATAAAATGAATAGCTGTAAGTCGGGGCCATCATAGCATCTGACGCCCGACCCACCGGCGTGCAATTGAAGAAGGCGTACAATTATAAAAAGTCGTTAGTAACACTTTAGAGGCAATCAGTATCATCTCCAATCGGTGAGTCCCAGAAATTTTATAACGAATACCCACAATCTGCTGTATGTTTTGGATTAAAAATAATAAAAAATAGGTTACCCCTATAAACCCAACATCTACTGTATAAAGGTGTGGTATGAGGCGGTTAACATTTCATGGAAATGTTATCCTGATGCAAATAACTCTCAGACTGTTTGAACATGCGTGAACAGGCTGGTCAATCGAGGTCGGTTAAACTCATTTTTGTTTGCTTAATCAATATCTGTTTTACTACATTTATTTGCGTGTGGATATTTTTTGAGCCTACATATGAATGCATAGGTCAAATGATCAAACTAATTCTATCGTATGAAAAGATAAATGATAAAGCCGGAGGTATCTTAATGTGATGATAAGCGCGTATATCACACCTGTATAATAAAGGACCTGATTAAGTGGGAAATGTCATTGACACTTCAATTAATTATTGGGTCAAGTAAATGTCATATCACCAACTAAATTAAATGTGTTTTCAAACCATAGAATATGTCTGAGAACGCGATTATGCGCTTGCACAACGGGTTTAAAGATGTACCTTCTGGTGAAGCTTAAACATGGTACCACTGTTTATTGGATAAATGACCCCTGCGAGCGTAATATGGTCCAGACGTCAAATGACGGTCATAATTAAGTGATTATCATACCGCAGAAGAATTAAATAAAGAGGTCTTTTAAAGGCATGTATTCCTATCTCATTAGCTGATCACTGATGCATGACAGTACACTAGCAAACCTAGTGACATGAAGATCTGAATACAGGTAGCGGCCCCAAAACGAAATGCCAATATTGAATGCAGAGGGAGGCAATTTCACTACAAAGGTAATCATAACCCGTAAAATCAATTTACAGTTTTACCACATGTATTATGCTTTAGGGGCCTCTTAATATTACCTCCTGCAGAGACGAGATTATCATCTCATCATCAGGAAAACATGTCCGTGACATGTATACCCCTTGTACCCCATTTTTATATAGAAAAACTGGGGTTTGCAGGGGTTTACCTATTTTTCTTATTTTTGCTCTAAAACATAGATTGTGGGTGCTCGTTAGAACAGCCTCGGCGAGGCGGTTCTAACGTGTACCTACAATCTATGTTTTGAGCAAAAATAAGAAAAATAGCAAAAATTTTCTACTGAAAATTTTCATTTTTTTCAACTCTAAAAATCTCTTTATATTGCATGGGCATGTTTTCGTAATGCTTATCTTTTAGGTGCCTCTTTATTACCTCCTGCAGAGACGAGATAATTATTTCATTATGACAGGTCTTTATTGTACCAGCAGGTGTTATAAACCGAATTCACCAGGAAAACATGTACGTGCAATGTATACCCCATTGAACCCCACTTTTATATAGCAAAACTGGGGTATGCAGGGGTATACCTTTTTTTCTTATGTTTGCTCCAAAACATAGATTGTGGGTGCTCTTTAGAACCGCCTCGGCGAGGCGGTTCTAACGTGTACCTACAATCTATGTTTTGAGCAAAAATAAGAAAAATAGCAAAAATTTTCTACTGAAAATTTTCATTTTTTTTTTCAACTCTAAAAATCTCTTTATATTGCATGGGCATGTTTTCGCAATGATTATCTTTTAGGTGCCTCTTTATTACCTCCTGCAGAGACGAGATAATTATTTCATTATGACAGGTCTTTATTGTACCAGCAGGTGTTATAAACGAACAAACAGCGGTACCACTTTAGCTCCTCCTTTAAGAGGGCACCTGGACTATAAAAGGCTGAATAAGGGGTCTTATCTCAGTTTTTGTTTAGACACCATGCAGCCTGTCAACATCTCTCTGATCTCTCCTATATACAACACTAGCAATAATCAATTCTGATTGGATATTGCTTCATGGAGAAAAGTTACCTGTGGAATTATTGACAGCTCTTATCAGCAGGTATTCCAATTGGCTTATAATTCCTGGGCCAGTAGTTAAGCCACGCCCACTAAAATCTCAAAATGTAAATCCAAGGTAATAAAACGCTCGCCGGGTGGCATCAAATGTGCCCCTTTTTTAAGAATTATACCTATGGTACCGTTGTCTATTGGTTTTTTAGTCCTAGATTACTTCTGCAGGACAAGTGTCTCGTTATACATTAGGTACTGTCTTCCCTTTTCGGAGTCCCTTACCTGTAACCCACGTGTTTCTTATGCACCATCCGTAATTACTGATATGTTAAATACAGTCAATACGACTATTGCCTCCAGAATTTAGTCATATATACAGTCTATTTTTTTGTGTTTGGGTGTCCATTTTATGTTTGTGTCTAAAATGCGCGTCTTCACAGTTTATTACATTTATATTGTCAAGTCCAGGTACATGTAACTATGTGACCGCCGTCAGAAAAGCTGCTCAAATTGTTAACCCATTGACCCAGTTCTTTCATTGTGGCAGAGCCTATTTGTAATTCCTTTTTGTTCCCCATATACGTTTTGTTTGTTATGCCCCCAACTTCGAAGAAGTTGAGGGGGCATATTGGTTTGGGTCTGTCCGTCCAGTCCAGTGGTGTGCAGTCTGTCTGTGATGCATGAGTAACACTTAGCACTCGGTCAGGAACCGTTAGAGCTAGGATCTTGAAATTTGGTATGTAGTTTGTATATGAAAATTAAGAGGACCCATATTTTTTCTTTCAGGTAAATTCAAGGGGCTAGGGGCCCATTCTGTGAGAGTTATTTCCCTTTTTAATTCTTGATAAAGTGAATAGATAGTGGGTACCTTGTGTGCGCAACCCCTCCTACAGTTTTATTCCGATTCTCTTGAAACTTTACAGATGTTGTGACCATGCTTTGAAAATATGCATGTGGTTTGTATATAATTCTCAGATTAATTTTTGTCACTTTTTTCCACAATTTGAACTCAGCCATTTTTCGGGCATTTTCACAATGAAAATGAATGGGCAGTGGTTACCTTGTGTGCGCAACTCCTCCTACAGTTTCATGCCAATTCATTTAAAACTTTACATGTGTTATGGGCATGGTCTGAAGATATGCATGTGGTTTGGATGTGATCCTTGGATTATTTTTTGTTTTGTCATTTTTTTCACAATTTGAACTTAGTCATTTTTTCGGGCATTTTAGTGAATAGATAGAGGGTACCTTGTGTGCGCAACTCCTCCTACAATTTAATACCGATACTTTTGAAACTTTGCAGACATTGTGACCATGCTTTGAAGATATGCATGTGGTTGGGATATACTCCTCAGATTAATTTTGGTCACTTTTTTACAATTTGAACTTAGTCATTTTTTGGACATTTTTACATCTTGAAAGTGACTTACCGTTGGGTGCATAGTGTTTCATAAACACATTTTCTAGTTTACATTGAGGTTTAACGTCACTGTCAACATTTGTCCGTCTTGGGAGTTAATGTGTCTTGCTCAGGGACACAACACGGTGTCGGCTGTGGGGATCGACCCCAGGACTTTTCGATTCCAAGTCCGCTACTCAACCACTACACCACCGCCCTCCCTATACAAGTTGTAGGTTGGAAGTCTGGTCGTGATTGCACCAGTCTCTAACCGTCTAACCATTGCTAACTTCTTATCGTTATTTTTTGTTTACGGGGTAATGGGTTTTGAATGGTTATTTTTTAGTCAATGGGGATTACAGTTGATGCTTGTATCCACAATATTAATTGCTTCAGTCTGGAACATGAGAAATTTTGTTTTGGAAGGATGTACTTTTATATTGATTAATTCAATTCCTGACAATGATACGTTTGTTAAATCGTGAAAGCAAATGCAGAACATTTAGATCAAAATTTCGCAAAATTACTACCTAAAAAAGATAAAAATTTGGAAAGTTTAAAAAACTGGCGTCCATTAACTTTATTAAATACGGATTATAAAATTGCCACAAAAGCTATCGCAAATCGAATTAAGAAATTTCTTCACAACATAATTGATTGTTCCCAAACAGGTTTCATTAAGGGTCGTTATATCGGTGAGAATATTCGTTTAATTCAAGAAATAATCGAGAAATTAAATAATGAAAATCAACCCGGACTTTTATTTTTTGCAGATTTTGAAAAAGCGTTTGATAGTGTAAGCCATGAATATATTTTAAAATGTTTAAAATCATTTAATTTTGGAACTGATATAATAAAATGGGTGGAATGTTTCTATAAAGGTGCAACTAGCTGTGTGCTAAATGCAGGATGTATGTCTGATTTCTTTGCAATAAATCGAGGTGTGAGACAGGGGTGCCCTCTCTCCCCTTATCTTTTTATTCTCTGTATTGAAATTTTATCAGCGACGCTAATAAATGATCAAGATATCACAGGGATAAAAAATAAATGGAAAAGAGTTTAAAACTACAATGTTTGCAGATGATGCCACTTTCGCGATGGACGGATCGTTAAAATCGTTTAAGAAGTTAATTTGTATACTCGCAGATTTCAAGTTAATATCAGGACTAAAACTAAATATAAATAAGACTATTGTTTTAAAAATAGGTTCATTGAAGTATACTGACGTACATCATTTGAGTAATATGAAATTTGAATGGACTTCAGAGTCGGCGAAAACATTAGGAATAGTATTCTCTAATGAAAAACATAAACTGATTGAAAACAACTTATTGCCAAAGCTAAATGACTTTATAAATTGCATAAAACGATGGAATCACAGGAAACTGACATTAATGGGTAAAATCACTGTAGTAAAAACTTTCGCTCTACCGAAGCTTATATACCCACTTACGGTCTTAGAAAATCCACCAGAAGAAATTATTAAAAAAATCAAAAACATAATCTTTACGTTTATATGGGATTCGAAACCTGACAAAATCAAACGAACTATACTGACGCAAGACTATAAAAAGGGAGGACTTAGGTTGACAAACATTGATTATTTCATCGAAACTTTAAAGGCAGGTTGGTTAAGGAGAATATTTGATGAAAAGAATAAAGGCCTTTGGAAAGAATATTACCTAGAAAAACTTAATAACTTTGGGGGGAAATTTATATTAGAATGTAATTTAAATAGTATAGATTGTAATCTGACTGCTAAGGATAATATTTTTCTGTGTGATAGTTTGTCAGGGTGGAGTAAAATCAATACTTTAGAAACAACAAACATAATTGCAAAACAAATCATATGGAATAACTCTAACATAAAATGTGATAACAAAATACTGTTTTATAGGAAATGGTTTGAACAAGGTATCAAATTTATAGAACATATATACGATTTTCGGATAAAGCAATTTTATACAATAGAACAACTCCAAAATTTATATAATATACCACAAAACGATTTCCTGAAGTATCATAACATAGTCTCTAATATAAAAAGTGAATGGAAAAGTAAATTAAAAAATGAAGAGTGTAATTTGTTGCCTCAGATACAAAATAAAGTGCTACAGATCATCACGGAACAAAAAGGCTCGATTAACAGAAGATTATATAATATCCGATTAAACGCATTAAAAGTATCTACTGTAAAAGCAGAGGATAAATGGGCTAATGAATTTCCACAACAACATCTGAATTGGCCTCAGTATTACCAAATGAGTTTTAACTGCACAGTCGATGTAAAATTACGTAACTTCAACTACAAATATCTTATGAGGATAGTACCAAATAATAAATATCTTTTTAAATGTAGACTAGCACCTTCTGTTCTTTGTGATTTTTGTTCAAGAAATGAAGAAACAAATGCACACTTATTTTGGCAATGTTGGTACGTACAAGATTTATGGTCAAAAACTACAGGAAATATTGAATGCCAATAATATTGATATAAGCTTGAGTTACTTTAATGTCTGTTTTGGGGTTACTTTCGGAAACAATTTAAAACATTCAGTGTTTAATTTTATCATACTGCTAGCAAAAAAATATATTTTCTCCTCAAAATACAAACAGCAAATACCAAACATAAATGGTTTTCTGAGCACACTGCATCAGACGAAGGAATTTGAAGAATACATAGCATTTTCTAAGAACAAACTGGATGTACACCGTAAAAAATGGCAATTGCTTAACACCCATAATCTATTACAATAATAATATAGACATAAATAAGTAAATATAAATTAAAGAATTCAATTTGGCTTATAATTTAGTTTTTTATGAACGTTTGATTTTTTTTCTGACCGACTCTGATTGTTTTTTTTAATTTTCATGATGTTTTTTCATTACAATGTTTTTTGACCAGCATCTGATGAAATGAAGGAATGTGATGATATATATTATCGCTGTAGAATGGAACGATTCCGGAGCAATGCGTCATAGATGCGTACCACTTTTTTTGTTTGTTTTGTTTTTTTCTGTTCATAGAAAAATGGTTATTGTTAAGTCTGCCAGTCTGATACTCACAATCATGCACGCAAATGATAATATCATGTTTATTATGGAAGACACTATCACGCATGGCATATCAATTCTTCACGTCTGTTTTTTTAATTAAAATAAGGTGGTGTATCATCTTTACTTTGGTAAAAGTATAAGTCAAAAATAAAGGTTTATTGATGCACATTTACATCTATGTTCAAATGACTATTTTAAAAGTAAGAACAAAAATTCATTTGTATGCGTGATGGTGCCTAGATGCTTTTGTACGTATTTATAATGTTCATGCATGTAATTGTTCTATTCGATTGGAAGACCTAATAAAGATTAAATAACAAAAATTAACCCAATTTTATGTGGTCATGTCTCTTTGCGGGACAATGGTTCAAATTGTAATGTCGCGGAACCACCTAGTCCCGTCTTGGTCTAATCTGATTCCCTGGAGTATTTTCATCAGTACATGTAAAACTAATTGAAACAGATTTAACATGGAAAAGGGACTCACCAATTGGAAATGATACTGATTGCCAAGTTGATTTGTCGCAAGTTTACATGTATTGATGATTATTAGAAATGAAAATATTCTAACTTAAAACTAAAGTTTCACATTTTATTGCTGCTAAAAGAAAGTGTGCGTTTCACTAGAGATTTACTACGAGGACCGAACAACTAATTAAATGTTATGAACCACTGCAGAAGCTGAGGGTGAGGTTAGGATCCTGTAAAACCGGTTTAAGCCTGCCAGTAATTTTATATTACTGATCGGTCTAATTCGATACTTCTGTTGTGGTTCTTATTGTTTTATGTCTTGGTTTTTATTTTTTGTACTGTTGGCGCCTTATGTACGTTATCATATTTTAGTTAAGTTTAGGTAACTGAGTGGCCACCTATTGGGAAATAGCTGCTTATTCGGCTTACTAAATGTATTCATGGTCTTAGTACCTTATTGTTAGTTTGTTTTTTCCCCGTCTCGGTTTTTGAAGCGGGAATCTTTTTTATTGATTGCGCCTTTTCCTGATCGTTGCCTACTTGTACCTTTTTACCATTTTTCGCAAAATTGACAAATGAAAAGGTTTACCCATTAGTTTCGAAACATGACGAAATATGTATAGAGTTAAAACTTTGACAGTGCTGGTTGTCATCACGTGAAGAAAATTCACAAACACTAGTTAGAAAAGCACAAATATTTATTTTTCACATTTTCAAAGGGTCATGTGAAGCACCTGGTCATATGTTATTAACCGTCACAGAGTCGTATTATTGCAAACATAGTTAACGTAACGCACATATTAATGTCACTTTAAAATTTTGCTTCCCTTGTTTCTTACGGCTATCAAAATATCGCAAATTAGAAATGTCCAAAATTTTGTTAACCGCCCCTGAATTTTACGTTTACGCCCGTTTTCGAAACTTTTATAATACATTTCATTATGTTTTGCGTATTTTGCATACGATTTCAAAAACGACAATATTGAAGCTTTAAAATGATATATAAATAATGATTCTGGCATTTCCGACGATAAAATAACATTATTTTTGCGATGTCCAAAAAATGTTAACCCGTCAAATTATGACGTTCTGTGTGTATCACACGCAGACTCGTATACGATTCTGTACCGGTTCCTCTTTCTCTATGTAAACTGCTATCACTTTTCAATGGGAACATGATGAATAATGGAATAACGGATGTCTAATATCTAACTAATAGTCACCTGTCCGTTTTTCCTTCTAATTTTCGAAATGTGAATCAGGTTTCCATGCCGGATCCCGTTCACGAAGGCTTTACGACCAAAATCGACACGAATTAGTACTCTGCATATTTCTATGTGAACTACTTATGTTACTGACTGAAAAATCCTTTTCATTATGAACCATACCGCAATTTGTGCACAATATAGCACACTCATATCGAGCGGCTAGTTAATTTTGTTAAAATGTTGATTTACGTCGCTGCAAACGACGCGCAACGGAAAGTGACATCAGTATTGTGCGTTACGTAAGTTATTTAATCAGGCCGATAAACAAATACACCTCGTATATCAGAGGTTAACCGGCAGTATTTGCACTATAGTCATCGAAAACGTCATACCCTTTTCATCAACTTAAGCAAATCACAAGAGGAAAAGAAAATTGGCATGTACATTTAGTAAGCATTTTCAGAGAATACAATCGCAAATTTGGTTGATTAACTCGTTATGTGGTTAATGCATCATATTTCTATATTTGTAAGGCAATTAGTCATAAAATTGATTTTGCCTATTAAAATGCATCATAGATCATTATATTATGAGTATTTATTTCACTGAATAGCTCAGTCACATTAAAGCATAAGAAAGTATACCATTTATTAATGTAACCATGCATCCGTTTAAGAAGATAAAAGCAAGCAATAATCAGAAAATGGCGCAGTCAGAAAGAAATTCCAATTTAAAAAAATGCGGGGAAAAGATAAATTGACAATCAGTTGCTAACACAGATACCAGAGAACGTTTCGTAAGCCGAGTGAGCATCTATTTCCCAATAGGTGGTCACTCAGTTCTCAATATACTTTAACCTGCATAAGATGCAACCGGTACACAATCATCACCAAAACATAAAACGTTTAGAACCAGAACAGTAGTGAACACCTAGAACCACAACAGAAGTATCATCTTGGAACGATCAATAATATAAATTACTGTGAGAGGGAAGGTCTTAAATCTATTTAACAGGTACCTAATCTCAACTTCTGCTTTTGCAGTGGTTCACAGCATTAAGTTAGTAGTTCGGTACTCGTTGTTAATCTCTTACTAGTCAATGAATCATAACGGACAGACAAATCAAACTATTTACATTTTTATTGCTATGTTGTATGGAACGCCAGAACTGTCTTATGTTAAGAACTGTCATTATATGTTGTTGAAAGATATTATCATAGTGTTCGTTTGTCATCCCATCTTGTCCGCTTAGTATTATCTTGGCTCCATTCAACATGTTATCATGTCAACTTTACAGATTGTTAGGTTAAATCATCATTTTATTGTGTTAATATATAATGTTGTTATGTCTACTCATTATTTTGTTGGCTTCAGTTCTCGTGTTGTCTTGTCATTTTGTCGTTTTGTTAGCTTCATATATTATCTTATTTGGTCAATTTATCATTTACTTCTTTTGATATGGCATATTATCTTGTTCATTTCTATGTAGTCTGGTTAATACTGCGTTTTATTGGCTCCAAAGATAATAAAACTCTTTTTTGACCCGGTTGAAAATGTTGTCTTTTCATATCATGATTCTGGTGGGTTTATGTATTCTGTTGTTATGTCAACTTGTTGTCCTGATGGGCTGTTTTGCCATATCATTTTGTTCTTGTTTTATTATGATGGTTTAAAGTGTGATTCTGTTTGGTGAATAAACAACGCACCTGCTTGAGATAACGTTATGTTCGCTTCGTTGATAATACGCGCAATACAAATAACCGAGATGTTATCTCTTTTCATTATGCTATAATGTCCAATTGCAATTCTGTATGCTACATCTTTTGCGTTGTTTATTCGTTTCATCAGATTATTGTCTTTATTTGATACTTTGTTTTATCAATTTATCGTTTTGTTGCCTCTATAGGACACGTTGTCCTGTCAACTTTATATGTTGTTGTGTCAAGATGACATTATGTTCATTTTACATGTTGTTGAAAATTAGGGTAAAATATGTCACCAAAAAAAAATCGATAATAAAAGCCGGTATTTACTAGCCACTTCGGTCTATGAGAATGTTTGGAGACGCATGAGATTACAGGTGGAAAAATTTAATTTAAGAATAAAGCGGCACCAGATGTGTGCTGCACTACCAAAAAATCCGTTACCGAATGCAGGTACAGGCTTCGTGCCAATACTGACTCTATCTATATGACAGTCGATGCCTCAACATGCGTCGTTTTGGCAATGCATGGTATTGCCTATATCTTCATTTGATGAACCTGTGTATCTAAAACACTAGCCACATCTACAGCAACTCTCTCTCTCTCTCTCTCTCTCTCTCTCTCTCTCTCTCTCTCTCTCTCTCTCTCTCTCTCTCTCTCTCTCTCTCTCTCTCTCTCTGATTGTTGGGATATACATGTAACCAACCGATTGCATATGCCTTATTGCTAGCATGGTGTACTGAGAATCTAATGCCATATGGGAAACTATAGAAACGATACCTACGGGTTAACCGATGTCAGAAACAGAATAAACGAAATGTTTATTTCGTCTACATGGTCTGTAGCCGCGAGGTCTTGCCCTTAGTTGAGCTATGCGTCTGAAGTGCTGAACTATAAACGCTGACTCGTAAATGAAATGTTAACATTACAAAGTTAAGAAAACCCAAGAAGATATGTATATATACTACAGTGACTCTATCAAGGGTGAAATCCCTTTATACAGATACAGATACATGTCTGTAATGCACGTCATCTTTGGTTTTAGTTGATGCTAGCCGGATGGCTACCTCAATGGGAAAGAGCTAGTTATCTTGCACTTCGTCATGCTCATGCGTGCTGTTTGAATTTTTGTTGATGTCTTGTACTGTTCATTCCTTCCCATCTGGTGTCTTTGGGCTGGTATTTTATATTTAATTGTATCAATTCCTGAACCTTCTATTCTTATTCACGAGAACTCGACACGCCCTTTTCAGGAAGGTGATTCAGTTTACACGAACGAGAGACAACCCTGGATAGAGAAAAGCAGGCTATTTGGATATGATGATGATAACATTTCTCCAATTGGACTTACTGCCAGGCCAATACGAGTCAGGCTATGACCCTAGAGGACATAGTCAGTGTCATTGAGAACAAGGGATCGGCTCTCACTTACCTTAATACCCTTATTTGCCAGGATATGATTAAGCATAACCTCTCCGCAGTTTGGGAATTCCTCTACAACATCCCCGACAATATTAGACAATTACATGTCACTATCTGGAAAGTCATTTTTACTCAAACCGAACATTCTCATTTGGCGATAAATGGTACTCTCCGAAACCGACAACAGTTTTGCTATTTCCTTTATTTGAAAGCCGATGGATAGTTATAATGTTCCAAGTCTGATTCATTTATTACAAGCTCTTTCAGACTTATTCTTCAAAGGTTGAAAGCAACCAAATGCCACACATTCAGTACGCAAATTCATGATGTCCAACCTATTTGTTACACCCAGGCAGTTCATATTAACATATGAGCCGCTGCATGGGAAAGAGGTACAAGGAGGCAAAGATCAGGAAAAGGCGCAATCAGAAAAAGATTCCCACTCCAAAACCGATGTGGGGAAAAAACAAAATTAACAATCAGGTACTTATACCATGAAAACATATCGTTAGCCGAATGAGCAGCTATTTTCCCAATAGGTGGCCACTCAGTTACCTAAAATTAACTAAAATATGAAAACATACATAAGGCACCAACAGCACAAATATTTTAAACACCGAAACAAAAAAATAAAATAAAAAAAAAATAAAAATAAAAAAAAACACCACAGAAGTATTGCATTTGGACGATCAGTAACACAAAGTTACTGGCGGGCTTAAACCAGTCAGTTTAACATGACCATAACCTCACCCTCAGCTTCTGCAGTGGTTCATAACATTTAGTTAGTTCTTCGGTCCTCGTGGTGAATCTCTAACTAGTCAACGAATCATCAAGGACAAACAAATAAATCATGATAAAGATCCTGATGAATCAAAAACCAGGACTCAGAGGTTTAGTAAGCTGCCCGACGATGGAGATCCCTGGGCGCCGAATAACTTACTAACGCCGAAGCAAAAGAAAAATACCAGTTGGAAATGCAAAGAATTTTTGTCCTCAAAGATAAACTCAATTGCACTATGAAAAAATGCATGGTTTCCATGGCAACCGTTAAAGCGATTCTTGAGCATGGGGTGTACATAGAAAATTGACCATATCTCCATTGTTACTTATCCTAAACCACTGAAATTGGTCTCATTTTAAAGCTTTGATATAGACATTGCATCCTATAGTAAGTAATGCAAATTTTTGAATTTGCATATTCATGAATTTTAATGAAAACATAAAAATGACAGAAAAAAGCGTTAAAATCCATAACAAACTAATTTCAGGCCCAAACTGTCATTCTGACACTTTGTTATTGAACCAGTAATATTATATGACACATTTATTGATGATATGGGCCCATATGAAAATTATCTCATTTGCATAGTCATGAATATCAATAAAAATGTCAAAAAAATGAGGAAAAACAAGGGAAAAACTATATCCATTGCAAGGATTTGGATAGGTTATAAGGTCTATCTTGCATCCATTTAACCAATTCCCATGGCTGCCAGTTTGGACAGCGGGACCACCTAAATGGCATAAAATATTGTCCTCAATGATGAACTTCACATTTGCATGATGTAAAATGACATAGTTTTCACCCACCCCTCGTGCCATTCTAAAGAATTGGAGGTACTTACAAAAATACTCACATCCCAACAATAGCATGCTCTAGGATACTATAATTGGTCTGATAGAGATGCATGAACCTAACAATTTAACCTTGATACCTTATATTTATATCATAGAATTTGCTTATTCATGAAACTTAATAAAAAAATCTAAATTGGAGAAAAATCGTGGAAAAAATAGGGGTATACATGCAAAATCGCTTGTACAAGAGCTATTAATAAACCCAGAATACTGAAAGAGGTTTCAAATGAAGGCTGTTGCAATGTACTATGACCCTGAAGTATGATATAAGAATAATCTGAATTTAAATTTCATGAATTGTAATGAAAACTTAAGAAATTTTAGAGAAAAAGTTAAAATCTAATATGGGTAAACCTACAAAATGACTTGCATCTCAGCAAAAAAAAAGCCCTATAGTGCTGAAAATGGTATCAAATGGTGGCTATGGCAATGCATATTAAAGAGATTGTCATAAATAAGAGAAAAATCAACGAAAAAAGAAGGGGTACACCAACAAAATTGCTTATATCTCAACTGCCAATATTCTTAGAGTGCTGAAAATGGTACCAATAGATAGCTAGGAGAATGCACTACTTCCATGTGGTCTTATAATTTATCAAAATATAATAAAATTTTCTGAATGTTACATAAAGTTTTGAAAAAATGTGAAAATAACAGAAAATTGAAGGCTGTGCTTAAACAAAATTTATTAAATCTTGTTTGCCGGCGAAGATGAGTACCTGGCAATAATACATTGTCCTAGCTATAAACTGATGCCATTTTGAGTTCTCTATGGCTATTGGTAAATGAGATATTAGCAATTTGGTTGGTGTACCCTGTCATTTTTCATTGTTTTTTTTTTCTCTTATTTATAACGATCTCATTAATATCCATACAACAACAATAGTTGATGTTATATATTGCTGATTACAAGGTCATAGAACATTGTCCTAGCAATCATTTGATACCAATTATAGCTCTCTGGATCTTTCAGTAGCCAAGATATGTGCGTTTTTCTACGTATACCCCCATTATTTTTCTGTATTTTTTCACTAAATTCAAAAAGTTTTATTCATATTCTTCAAAATATCAAATAACTTAAATATTGCAGTACAGGATGGTATAATATTACCATTGCAACCATTTGATACCATTTTTAACACTATAGGGCTTTTGACTGCTGAAATGCAAATAATTTTGTAAGTTTACCCATTTAAGTTTTTAATTTTTTCCCTTAAATTTCTTAAGTTTTCATGAAAATTCATGAAACTGAAAATCAGATTATTCTTAAATAAAATTATAACTGAGATCCTTTAAGAGCAGTGAACATATTAATGAGAAAGGGGATGGGCCATACCGCGGTTTCGACTATTAAATCATACTTCAGGGTCATAGTACATTGCAATAGCATTCATTTGAAACCTCTTTCAGCATCTTGGGTTTATTCATAGCTCTGGTACAAGCGATTCTGTATGTATACCCCCTATTTTTTCACGATATTTCTCCATTTTTTAATGTCTTTTATTGCTATTCATGAATAAGCAAATTCAATGATTAGAATATAAGGTATCAAGATTAAATTGTTAGGTTCATGTATTACTATCAGACCAATTATAGCATCCTAGAGTACGCTATTGGTGTGATGTATTTTTGTAGGTACACCGTATTCTTTAGAATCGCACTAGGGGTGGGTGTGAAGACTATGTCATTTTACATCATGCAAACATGTATATCATTGAGGACAATATTTTATGGTATTAAGGTGGTCCCTCTGACCACACTGGCAGCCTTCAGAATTTGTCCCAGGGATGAAAGATAGACCTTATAACCTATCCAAATCCTTGCAATGGATATAGTTTTTCCCTCGTTTTTCCTCAATTTCTATCAATTTCATTAATATTCATGAATATGCAAATGAGATAATGTTCATTTAGGCCCAGGTCATCAATTAATTTCCCATATGATATTACTAGTTCAATAACAAAGTATCAGAATGACAGTTTGGGTCTGAAATTAGTTTATTTATGGATTTTTAACGATTTTTCTGTCATTTTTAATGTTTTCATTATAATTCATGTATATACCAATTCGAAAATTTGCATTACTTATTATAGGATAAAAGGGCTATGTCTAAGCTTTAAAATGAGACCAATTTCAGTGGTCTAGGATAAGTAACAGTTGGGATATGGTCAATTTTCTATGACCACCCCCATGCTCAAGAATCGTGTTAATGGTTGCCATGGAAACCATGCATTTTTTCATAGTGCAATTGAGTTTACCTTTGAGGACAAAAATTCTTTGCATTTCTGGAGTCCCAATGAACGATTTGGCACCCATGAAAAATTGTCCCGGGTGGGGGGGGGGGGGTTGCAAGGTAGGTCAAATTAGCTCCCGGGGTATGGCATATGCTGTACTGGTGCATAATTCAGAAATTGATCACGTTCATGCGTCAACATGAGTATCCTTGAATACAACTACTCAGTTGGAATTTTAGCCCGACCAAAATTCGGTGTAGTAGCAAACAAAGTTCAACTTAAAATTATCGAGTGGTACCACAACCATTTTGTAGGGCTGGATATCCCAAAAGCACTCATGGTACTTGAAATTATCTATCCTGCCTGGTTTCTATTTGAAATCCAATTTATTCTTTTGGACTGTATTTTATTACAAATTTCCTTTTCTTCATTGTTGAAAAAATGGGTGCTCGAATATAAATGCTTAAGGGCTTGTACAAAATTGTTGTTCAGATACAATTTTCATACCATTTTAAAGTGCAATCATCTATGGTTTACCTGGGGATAAAAACGTCACAAAACACTTCACATAGAAAGACAAAATGTGAGAAACATAAATTACCAATAATTTCGAATTTCCCCGGATTTCGAAGGTTCCACTATAATATGAGCCGCGTCACAAGAAAACCGGATTTTTGCCTATGCGAAAACAAAGGCGCAGATCAGCTTCGCAGTAACTGCACAGCTGATCAGCGCCTTTGTTTTCGCTACACGGATAGTACACTTTCTCTTCTTATTAAATCCGAAATTTCAAGCTTCTATGCTGCTTCTGGGACTGTACATGTCGGTTTGTGTCAGACCTGGTTGGAAACCCCGAAGACCGGTTTTCTCGCGTCGCGGCTCAATTATTGTATCCGTAATTTTGTGAGTTAAGGCGAGGAATAAAAAACACCTGTAAAATATATTTGAGAATATCATCATTTTCCGGAAAATAAAATTCAAACATTTAATGGTTTTCATCTTGACACAGTAACAAGAAGTGATGACATGACAAGCCAGCATATATCACAGTCGTATACGTGATCTCGTGTAGAGTTTTTGGTACCGGTGTAGATTTTTCAAGATGGCGACAATTCAAACAGGGAATTTGTAAGTACCGTTTCATTTGTAATTCAATGCTAGGGACCAGTCCCAGACACTGACACGCTCGGAAAAAATCAATGTGTACGATTTTGATATTGCCATTACGCAGCATGATCACAAAAGCAAGAATTTGGCTGAGATGAGCGGGTGTCTTTCATGATTTTCAATTTAAGCTGAGACAGGCCAGGTTTTCACGATAGTTTGTCTTTTTAACAGCAAAAAGTGTCATTTTTCTACAAAAGTAAGAATAGAGAGACCAGAAAACGATGTCATTAAATTTAAAGTCCCAACATAGACACCGGGTGGGAAAGAAAATACATTAAACACAACTATAACATTTTAAGACAATACACACAAAGAGCAGAATGACTTGCTCTTTCCCAACCAGGTAGCCATCCGGCTTTTAGCCTAGATCCCCAAACACTCTCCCTAGCCATGGCAGCCCACAGAAACTGTCATAGAAGGAAATACTCGAGCTTGAATATATCGGACAGGTTACTGTGTAGAGACCAGTAATTTTTATCCAGCAGGCGAATTATGAGGATTTACACAGATTTTGGATACCGTGTAGAACCACAATGCTAAAAGTGCCGTTGTCAACAGCTTTGCCTGAGTTTAGCTATACCCAATATACTGTATGTGGGAAGAGTCTGTTGATCAACCTTGTAGAATGCAAGCCACTATGATAAATTGCAGCAACCAAACCTCTTATAGGTTCTTTCTTTATGCTCCGTCTCTTAAAGACACAACAATCAATATGCACCTAATATACGTTTTCATAGTTTTAGTAAAGTTCGGGCAACTGTGTGGCCGCCTATTGGGAAATAGCTGCTCACTTGGTTTACGATACGCTTTCTAAGTATGAGGGCCTAATTGTCAATTCAGTTATTTCCCACCTCGGTTTTTGGAGTGGGAATTTCTTTCTGATTGCGCCTTTTCCTGATCATTGCCTACTTGTACATTTTCCTTATATAAATGAAAACTTTATACATACGAATGGTGTTCAATAAATGCGCGGAAACGTCTAGTCATGTCCTTTTTTGTAAATTAGCTGAAATAAACTGTGTTCACTATGCAGCAAATTCTCCTCTTGTCCAGTGGCATGAAGGGGTTGCGTCTATCGAGGCTACACACCAGATACAACAACACCAACAATTACAAGTATTCACATACTGTATTTACGAAGCTCCTCTCTCGAATCAAATTGCCCAAATGTAATAAGTATAACCAGACAAATCTCTTTCAGTTTCATTATCTAAAGGTAACGTTAAAATATTGTCCAGTGTGCGAAGAATATGGACATGCACAGACAATGCTTTCAGTTATGACTATGCCACGTTTAGCATTTTGGTTGGTTGTATCTATATCTTTATCTTCCTTGCACCTAGGTGCTAGTATTTAAGGAGATCTGGTGTATCTAGAACCAGCTCCAGAGTAGAAACAGCAATCCGGTATATTTTTTGAATTGATGTTTAAGCTATGGTCATGTCGGGACGTCACCTCTATTTTATGGGACTTTTACTTAAAATTAGGATGACGACACCCAAAAACTGTTTCAAATATAACCACCCAACTAAGCCAATAAGGCTTATCTGTACGATGTAGTGAAACCACTTTTCATCGACAGGCCCAGACCTGAGCGGCTAACGAGTAATCAGATGGTCAGTCAGTAGCGAAGAAGCTTTGCCTGGAGACACAAGCAGTCCATCTATTTCTTTAAGCCCCTAATGGGCGAGGCCCATACAGGTTTATGATTGTACGCGGGAACAATATGTACTTGTAGTCTCTTGGAGCTGTGATCTTCCGGTCTGACTGGTAACGACTTCTTGATAATCTACATGGTATCCAAACTGCGTCTACACGGTTACTAAATCCTCAAAATTGAACTGGCTAAAAATTACTGGTCTCTACACAGTAGCCTGACCGATATATTCAAACTCAAGTATTTTCTTCAGTAACAGTTTCTGCGGGCTACAATGGCTAGGGGGAGTCTTTGGGGTCTAGGTTAATAGTCTTTTGTAGAAAAGTGACGATATTTGCAGTTAAAAAGACAAAACATCGTGAAAACCTGGCCTGTCTCAGCTTAAATTGAAAATCACGTAAGACACCCGCTCATCTCAGCAAAATTCTTGCTACAGTGATCAGACTGCGTAATGGCAATATCAAAATTGTTAATTCTGATTTTTTTCCGAGCGTGATAGTGTCTGAGACTGGCTCCTAGCATTGAAAATGACTGATATTTTACAAATGAAATGGTACTTATAAATTCCCTGTTTGACTCGCCACCATCTTGAAACGTTCTACATCGGTACCGGTACCAAAAACGTCTACACGAGCGTGTATATAGAGATAATCAAATGATAGAATGACCTTAAGAGATACAAATGAAGCCAATAGCTTGACAAAAGAATAAACATCATTGCAAGTGAAGCACACAGAATAGCGATTTGATATTACATTACAAAGAAAAAAGACAATAAATTAGTTTTTTGACATGCGCATACGATCAATGGAGCCAACGGGGCACAGGTATAACAGGATGCCATGCTATATAAACTCAACTGAATGAAAAAATCACCAAAAAGGACAACATATGAACACAACATAATGATTTGATAACAAGACAACATGACACACCAAGTCAACAGAATAATGAGTGGACATAACAACATAAATGATTAAGCTAACAAAATGCTAAGTTAACATGTCAAAATGATGACTTGACATAACAACACAATGAACAAAGCCAATAGAAGAGTTTTATGACCCTTGGAGCCAGTAGAACGCAGTGTTAACCAGACTACATAGAAACTGAACAAAATAACATGCCATATCAAAAGAAGTAAATGGTAAATTGACCAAATAAGATAATATATGAAGTTAACAAAACGATAAAATGACAAGTCAACTCGAGAACCGAAGCCAACAAAATAATGAGTGGACATAACAGCATTATATATTAACTCTATAAAATGATGATTTAACATAACAAAATGTAAAGTTGACATGACAACATGTTGAATGGAGCCAAGATAATGCTAAGCGGACAAGATGGGATGATAAACGAACACCATACAATATCTTTCAACAGCATATAATGACAGTTCTTAACATAAGACAGTTATGGCGTTCCATAATGTTGTAATGGATCTATAGACTTATGAACGACACCGTGTCACGCGACGTAAGAACGACACCGTGTTACGCGATGTCACATGAACAAAATTGACGTGAAAAACAAATCATAGCTCTAATCAATGTGATGGACGTTGAAAACGCCATGGCGTCATCGATTCCGCTCCGCTGTTTGAACACACACTGTAAATTCTCTATTTGCTTGTAAGTGTGATCGTCTTGATAATTTTTCATTAAGTGATAGAGAGAAATGAATGTAAATATAAGCAATGAGTTCGATCTTTCTCATGTTCATTGAGCTAAGAACCACTGTGGGTCGCTAGCAAAGCTTGCATGAACCTCTTTGGGCTTCATTCACTTTGCAAGCGACCCACTGTGGTTCATAGCTCTCTATGCACATCAGAAAAATGAAGTTAATTTCTGAGATAAACACAATGCTAAATCAAACACGAGGACTCTCAGATACAATATACTGTAGATTCCTGGGAAGTCAATCAACACATTAACTGAAAATCTTGAGCAAAAGAAAAACCCCAGTTGAACGCCGGTGGGCCAAGGAACAGACAAAAAGATCCGAACCCATCCAACTAAAATGAATAGCTTTAAGTTGGGGCCAATATAGAGTATGACGCCCGACCGACCGGCGTGCAATTAAGGAAGGAAGCATAGTTATAAACCATGATTTGGTTAGCATGCAGACCAGTTTTTAAGTTGCTTAAGTACCAAAAGAGGCAACCTTACGTTGACAGGACTAATACTTTGCCTTCCGATGCAGACTAATTAAGCATTGCATTCTCCGCGTAAACTGGTCAAGGATATGCAGTATCCTTGCCGGTGCTCATTTATAATTCTGTACGCGTTTCTGTCGCCTTAAGATCGTACCGTTAAACACTAAATCACGCGGAAATAGCATCGTTATTCAGCTGCTTCTGATTAAGATGTCTGCGACAAATCTTAGATAAACCTCCTCGTGAGAAATCCTATCGTTGAGATATCTAGCCAGACGAGGAGCTGTATAGCAGAACCATCGAGAATTGATAAAGCGTAAATTGCGGATTTGAAAAATAAAGAGAAGTCAGAGAAGATGTGTATTTTATACAGAGGCATCTACGTTTCCTTATATTGAGTATTAACGGGACAAACATTCCTTTGGGGAGGTGTATTAATTCAAATATGTTTGCACATTCTTTTACGAGAAAATAAGGGCCATTTGAATGCAGATTCTTATTCCATTATATGGTTTAAGTTTGGCTGTTCACTTAGCCCTCTGCATTTTGCTTGTTCTGTCCAAGCTAGCACTGTGACCACCTTACTTCAATAGCTGCTCACTCTGCTTTCCGTGATACATGTTACATGCTGGCACATATATTATTAAATTTCTCAACATGATTTACCTTATTTCTTGTTTATATCTGTGTATAAATGAATCACTGCAGAAGCTGAGGGCGAGGTTAGGGTCCTGTTAAATCGGTTTAAGCCCGCCAGTAAATTTATATTACTGATCGTTCCAAGGCGATACTTATTGTTTTATGGCTTGGTGTTTATTTTTTTGTGCTGTTGGTACCTTATGTATGTTGTCATATTTTAGTTAAGTTTAGGTAACTGAGTGGCCACCTATTGGGAAATAGCTGCCCATTCGGCTTTCTAAATGTATTCATGGTCTTGGTGCCTTGTTGTTGTTTTGTTTTTTCCCGCCTCGGTTTTTGAAGTGGGGGTCTTTTTCTGATTGCACCTTTTCCTGATCGTTGCCTTCTTGTACATTTTTGCAACAACAACTAAGCTACAATTTCCAGTAATCATTATCAAACAACATTTGTTATATCTAACGGTATATCCTTCAAGTCTTTAAGATAATGTGAGCTTTAGCAGTAAATTATAAAGTGCGATGAAAACGTCCTTTATGTTTTCTTTTTAGTGCCACATAATTAGATTGTCTGTTGGATTGGTCGAGAAAAACATAAATATTTTCGAGCAAACGAATTGATTATACATATTTTATTGCATAATAATAACAATGGAATATGATACAAGTTGTAGAAACATTATGAAGTCCTCTCCCTCAAATCAACTATTAAACTAAACATTCTGACGGTACAGTGATAAAATAAAGAACAAAAAATGTGAAAAGTTGTTATCTTAAAGCAGAATAGTGACTTGAAATAAAAATACTCGTGGGTAAATTTTACTTTGCGTTCACATGGGGCAAAATAGTAAATTTACACGTGTGTATTTGTAAAAATAAAATTTACATCTGGTCTGACCCAGGAGTAAATTTACCCATATGTAAATATACTCCGGTGTGTATTTGCGTTCGCATGCGCCATTTACTTACCCCGAGTAAAATTTGCACACCGGAGTATATTTACACGCGTGTATTTTTGGCGCATGCGAATTGGACTTAAGTGAGGTATCGTCTGCAAATAATCGAACTATACCTGTTAACGCTTCAGAAATATCATTTGTGTATATTAAAAATAGCATCGGTCCAATAACCAACCATTGTGGAACACTAGCCGAAAATATTTTCGGAAGAAGAACTTGAATGATTTATACGTAGAAATCTCGTACAAATATTTTTCAACCACGCTAAAAGTTTACCCTTCATTCCATATTTTTCAAGTTTATGTAATAGACCCCGGTGTCAAAGCTTTCGATATATCACAGAAAATGTGACAATTTATTTTGTGGTTTTTGAGAGGAAGGTATGTTTGATGAATTAGTTCTATCAAATGGTGTACTGCTAAACTTCCTGGAAGGAAACCGGATTGGTACAGTGTATTTTTAACTAAGAAATTTGATAGTAAATGCGCTGTATTTTTTTTACCTGTAATGTTTATTGTGGGTGATCATGGTAGGCCACATTAGCTAAAACAAAATACTGTTCCTTAAAGGAAGAACATGTGTGATATTCGTGACGCCAAACGCAAGTTGCCAGGATTGGCTTTTTTCTAACAGAAGAGTTTAGAAGAGCGACTGTCATAGTGGAGTGTGTATTGTTGTTTATTCAGACATGAATATGATGACTTGTCTCGATGAAAAATAACATCACGGATTAAATCACTGACGCGACAAATTGTTACATCACAAATGACAGTTTTAGAAATTAGTATTTACCGAGATCAAATCTCGTTGAAGCTTTAATCATATACATTGTGTATTTAGTCTTTTTCATAATAATTATATCTTCTGAACTTCTTGGTGTCACACGCGTGGTAAGTTACAGTGTTATAGAGTGCTTAGTCTATCAGTTTTATGATGAACAGCGACATGAACTAAGAGTACATATCATGTATAAGCGCCTACGAGAAAAAAAAATGAACGCATACTCAGGTATAATGAATTCAAATAAAATGTTTATGTATAATACTTGCATTGTTTATTGTTTGATACACCTCGAGAAAAATATGACCATGTCACCTATTTGCATTCCAAAAGTCGTAAAAAATGTCGCAACAATTTTGAAAATCGGTTCATTAATAAAACCATTATGCCCAAAATTATTTTAAATAGGGCTTTTTCCATTGTGAAAATGACTGCAAGGGTAGTTACCTATTTCCCGAAAAAATTCTAAATTGATTTTTTTTTTCATAAATGCACCAATTTGAAAGTAAACAAAATTAGATAGTATACTTAGTTGAGCGCCGAACTCTTCAAAGTTTAAATTTTTTCGCGGATTTGCTAGATTTATAATTTGAAGGTGTTTGGATTACCTACATTACACATGCAAAAAGCTATTCAATAGAAAGTTTGTGAGTAAGTGTAATATATATTAGTGAGCCAATTTAAATTTTATGCGGCACTTTTTAAGACTTTTGAGGGGCGAATGGCAGCATAACGAAAACTTGCCCATGCAATATACAGAGAATTTCAGCTGTAAAACTGAAAATATCATCGGAACATTTTCGATATTTTTAATAATTTTGCTCAAAACATTGATTGAGGGTATACATGTACCTTGCCGAGGCGGTTCTAACGAGTACCCACAATCTTTGTTTTGGAGCAAAAATAAGACAAATAGGACTGGTATACCCCTGCAAATTCCAGTTTCACTGTATAAAAGTGAGGTTTAAGGGGGTATTCATTGCACGGACATATTTTCCTGATGGGAAATGGCGCAATCAGAAAGACATCCCCACTAAAAATATAAAATTACTAGAAAAAAATACTGAAGGCTAGGTATGCGGTATGGCTCATCCCCTTTCTCATTAATATGTTCACTGCTCTTAAAGGATCTAAGTTTTGATTTTATTTTACCTGCTTTGATTAGTGAACGTAGTTTAAGATCATGTTTCGTTGTCGCTATGGACAATACTCAGGCACTTGGCGTTGCATATATATTTCGATTAACTCTAACAGCAAAATGGTACTATACAATTCAAGAAAAAAAGTAGATTTAGATGTTTAAAAGACCACGGATTCCGGTATCTCTTAAATAGCAGTCGCACATAAGCGTTTAAGCCAAACGCGCACCGGGCGTGTTGATAAAAATGTAAAATTCAACATACACCAGGAGCACGTCGGAGACACGTTAGAAACGCGGTACGTATGCGTTGCGGACACTTGGATTAAGTCCGGCGCGCGTCGCTGTACGTCGATAAAAATCGTTTAGCGATTCGTGTGCGTTTGGACTCAAAACATTTTAAACTTTACGTGCTTTCAAATTTTCTAGAAGCTCGGCGTATCCCGGGCGTATGTCATATACGTTTCGAATACGTCACACGCGCGTTACAGGCGCATTGAATACGCTTTGAACACGTGTGGCGCACGTTTTAGGCACGCCAGTGTACGCCACATACGCGTTCCGATTTTATGAGATATTTCTTTAGTAGCGTGCCCCAAGCGTGTGTGAAACGCGCGTTAAATGTGTGTTGCACGCATATAGCGCGTGCTTAGCGTGTTTGGGACGTAACTCAAACGTACTAAAACTTTGAGATTTTATACGTCCGGCACACGCCTCTGTCACGCACTAATGTGTGACTGCTATAGCGAGTTAAAGGAACAAAATATTTTTATACGTCCAAAATCTTTAACGTGTTGAGATTGTTCATACGCCTGGTGCGCGTTGGGGTTATACGCTAAATGCTGCTGTTTTACTGTATGTATACACGATTTTTTCGCTCATGATATGATCCGCCGTTTTGCTCGCATGCCAAAGCCCGATTTAAAACAAATTTCTTTCTATGCGGCTCACAGGTCATAATGATAAGGAGACACTTTCATACGCAAAGATCGAAAAGATAAATATGACATCATAAAGCTTGCAGCCAACATCAAGTGACATTGCAAAGTGGTATCTAACTTGATTAGCCTCGTCTAAGAAAATAATTTACGTCCCACTGGACATTTGTATCGGACAATTCTGGCACAACTTGTGACAATTAATTACGAGTTTTGATCTCTAGTCTTATGACAGATCACCGATAAAGCCGTTGGGAACCACACTTACTTACTTACTTACTTACGAGAAGTTTTATGTTCCCATCTTTCTTGGTACATGTACATATAAGTACGAAACATTAGATTTGCTTGTTTGTTTTAAGAGTGCGTGTTGCTACAGAAATTGTTCCAGGCCCTTTTGAAGCTCATGTCATGGCATGTTCACCGTACTAGAATCGCATTATTGAAAACATATCCCTTGGTATAGTTCGATTTCGATGTAAGACGCGCCAAAAGATCGACGAGTCTACTTAGTAGCACATGAACGGATATTCAGATTGTAGCAGTACAAATTTAATACTTACTATGAATGCAATCGAAGTGTAACAAAAATTAAGGCGTTTCTTACTACTTTACCTTTCTCGTGCTAGTTCATGGACTCCTTGATCGTTAATTAATGTTTTGTGCTTATTAAGATTTATTGAACTCATATCAGTCAAATATACACGACAAAATGGAATTATAAACCTAAGGCAATGGATCATGTTCTCTTACGAATTTATGTTAATGTCCCTTTCAAGATTGTTTCAGATCATATGAGACAGGCCAATCAGTAGGTGGGGCGAAAACGGGAGAACCCTGAGAAAACCACCTGGCACACCTGCAAGCAAAACTTGGCTTGTCTCACAAATCCCCATCATTTTCTAGATAATTTGGAATTCAGTGAGATTTTCAGAATCTCAAAATGGGGGAAATTGTGTATCCAGGACAATGGTTGAAGGCAACTTTAGCCGCGGTATGACCCATCCACTTTCTCATTAATGTTATCCCTGCTCTTAAAGGAACTCAGTTTTACTTTTTATTTAATATCTTGCTATAACATATTCTTAAGAAAGTGCTATAAACACGTGAAGCTAAACTTGTGCTATAAAAGGGTCACTATACAGTTTTCTTTTCTATGAACGCGATTATATTAATACATGTTTTGTTTGATATACACGGTCTTGCGATCTAATTTAAAGCATCGTTTTATTGTTTAGCCCTCAAGTTCCCTGAATCAATGCCAGAATGATATAGACGTTTCAAACTTTATGATGGCCTCGACGAAGCTATTCCTTTTTGTTAGTTAGGGCCGGAGCTTCTCGTCTGTTGCTTAGCCCATCTGGGTTCAATTGAGAAAATATACCCTATGTTACCATGCTACCATGCATCAGAAGATATCCGGATTATGAAAAAAGAAGTTTAGGTATTTTTTGTGGTAATTTACAGACTCTCTATTTATCCGTTACGGTATATGTTTAAATTTATAAAAAAAAGAAAAAACTATTTTGATACATACTTAGCAGTAGGATGACAACCAAGTATTTATGTTAATTGTAGGTACTCGGTACCACATTCTACTCTGACTTGTTCAACTATAGTTCTGGTCGCTTTATTCAACATAAATGCCAAAAGTTATTTCTGGGTACATTTAAAGAAAGTTAATACTCTTTTATACCATTCGTCAACAAATTATTTAAGTGCTCAGAGAAGCAACCTTACGTTGACATAACTAATATATATTCTATACTTTGCCTTCCGATGCAGACTAATTAAGCATTGCTTTCTCCACATAAACTGATCAAGGATATGCAGTATCACAGTTTGTGCTCATTTGTTATTCTGTATGCGTTTCTGTCGCCTTAAGTTTGCACTGTTAAAGCCTATACCACGTGGAAAAAAGCATCGTTATTCCGCTGTTTCTGATAAAGATGTCTGCGACAAATGTCAAATATATATATATATATATATATATATATATATATATATATATATATATATATATATATATATATATATATATATATATATATATATATATATATATTTGTGAAAACCCCTGTCTTTGGTATTTCTAGCCACACGCGAAGCTAAACAACAGAACAATCGAGGATTCACAAGGCAAGTATTCCTATGACGAGGTTTTCAAGTTCAGCTGGGTTTAAACATAATTTTAAGGTCAGATAAGGCAAATGGCAGTGCAAATTCTAACTTTCAATTTAAATTTTGTTTGGTTCCAATTAAAAGTTCTCTTACAATAAATTACATGACAAAATCACTAGTTGTACTTAGCGAAATCACCTTATTATGTCATAGATCTATCAGATCTAGATTGATTTACTGATTAAAATCTTGGAATTTCAATCATGTTAAAAGTGCGTTTAAATGTCCTTCAATATATCAATGCAAGTTATTGTGAATTTTAGCAGTAAATATTCAAAAGTGGTGGAAACGTTCATGTGGATTTCTTTTGGAGGCTTTGTGTAAATTATTTTTTTCTGATCGAAAAACGAGGCAAAATCTCAACCTTCGTTACGGTCCTCTGTTTAGACTTCAATTAATGTCCGTCATGGTAACTGTCTTCAATGTGGTTTACATGTAACATATGAATGAGGACAAAATTTCGAATTTCTTACTGATTTTTTATCATTAATTTGTATCCCTTATACCCCGGGGTTTAATTTGACCTACCTTGCGCCCCCCCCCCACCTGGACAATTTTCCATGGGTGCCAAATCGTTCATTGGGACCCCAGAAATGCAAATAACTTGATTCCTCGAATATAAACTCTTTTGCACTATGAAAAATGCTTAGTTTCATTGGCAAACGTGTACGTGATTCTTGAGCACGCGGTTGACATACAAAATTGGTCATATCTCCGCTGTTACACATCCTAGACCACTGAACCTACACTTATTCTCCTACAAATATCTATTGCGGTATTTTAATATAACATGGCACGAATGCATGTGTAAAACCAATCTATGGTTAAATATGGCGCAAAACAAACCCGATTCTCATAAAACATGCAAATACTTAAGCCTAGGTTACATTTGCCCCGATCATCGTACGATTTTTCGGTCTGCGATTTTCTCTACGATGTTTAGACATCGTAGAAGATCGTGGGCTACGACGTATGTGTACACCTATTCATACGGGCATCGTGCGATTTTTTGATCTGCCATTTGTCGACGTTCTCATACAAAAACGCAAGGCGATCGTACGGCAGTCGTATGTCTCCGCAGATTGTACGTACATATCGTACGGATCCCGTGCATTGTCCGTACGGAGTCCCTATACGCTTTGATATAAAACGCAAGGAGGCCGCACGGTAGTCGTAGGGTCTCCGCAGACTGTTAGTGGGTATCGTACGGAGTCCCTCGGACTTCTGACTGATGCCTTGATTACATTTGGCCTACGATTTGCTTGCGATGATCGTACGATGCCATTTTTTGCATTTTCGTGCGGCCTCCGCAGGGTGACCTTACGATGTCCCTACGATTCTACGACTTCCTACGATATCCGTAGCCTCTACGATCTTGTAATAGTCTGCACTATTACAAATTTTAAAATCGTAAGACCGTAGACCGTAGACACGTCGTAGGGCATTATACGGACACCGTACGGATACCCTGCGATAATCGAGCGGTCACCGCACGATTTAGTTTATGATAATTTGGGAACAAATATCGTACAGTGATCGTAGGAAGGCCGCAAGGGGTCATGCCTAGTAGGTTACATTTGCCCCGATCATTGTACGATTTTTCGGTCCGCGATTTCCCTACGATTTTTTAAAAATCGAATGTGATCATGGGCATACAATTCGATTTCCTGTTCTAGCTTTCTTCGATGTCCTGAGTCGGAACTGTTTGGAGATCGTAGGGAAATCAAAGGGTCTCCGCACACTTTAAGTTGAAATCGTACGGAGCCCTGCGATGGCCGTGAGGAGTCCTTACGATTTCTTGCGGTCTCCCTACGATAGCCGTACGATGTTAGGTGTCCGTACGATTTTAATAAACTTGTGATATAACCGTACGGATGCCGCACGAACACCCTAAAGGTCTACGATTATCTTATTATTTTAGTCCCCAAATTATCATTAAACCGTGCGGTGACCGCACGATCATCGCAGAGTTTCCGTAAGGCGCCCGTACGATGATGCTACCTACGACGTGTCTACGGGCTACGGTCTTACGATTTTTAAAATTTGTAAAAGTGCAGACTACTACAAAATCGTAGAGGCTACGGAGATCGTAGGAAGCCGTAGGAAGTCGTAGGAAGCCGTAGGAAGCCGTAGAATCGTAGGGGAATCGTAGGGTCACCCTGTGGAGACCGCACGAAAATGCATAAAATGGCATCGTACGATCATCGCAAGTTAATCGTAGGGCAAATGTAACCTAGGCTTTACCACTATTTTGCAAATGTGGACAATCATGCGCTTATCAAATGATTGCTAGCACATTCCATTTATCTATGGAGAACAGTGAATCTATAGTTTACAGTTAAAGACAACTTATGCTAAGACAGTGGAACGGGGTCCCGAAATGGAGCGGTGTGAAACTGGCCAGCTGATTCAAGCCGTTCGGTACTTAAGTTTTTTTTATACTGTTTGTCATTACGTATACACGTAAGGTTATCGATACGTATGACACGCGTAATTACGCGTAAGGGTATCGACGATATTCATACGCCTACACAAAAAGTAAATAAATATAAAAAAAGATGGTGATTTCAAATAAATTTTGATTTATAATGGCCTGAGTATATATTGTCATTTCCCTGTTATATGCATTGCCTCATTTACCTGACAAGTTAACGATATACGGAATCAAAAGTGACTCTGACATGTTTACAAATTCGTAATATTGTCAGTTTACCTTTATACTGCAGTTTTGTTCAGTGGTCAAAAACTGCAATGATCAACAATACAAATATGCATTTCGTTGAAAAAATGATTTCCTCTGTCCTTTAAAACACCCAGATATTCGAGGATGCACTACATGTACTTGATTACACTTACAGAAAAGTGCACGCAAGACATTCTAATTTGGAACAGCTGGCGAAATAATGTATGCCGTATGAGAGCAAATTATGTGTGATTCAATCGTCACTTCAGGAGAATGCTCAATAAACTAAATTTACCAATAGGTTCTTTCATAGGCACACTGATGTTTGATCAGTCTTGTCAAATCATACTGACTGGTTACTTTTTCTGGGATTCCATTGACAAATCATCTTAAAAAAAGAAGCTCTTACCCATTGATCAGGCAAGTAAATGTTAACGTGTCACAATTCTAGATTGAACTAAAATAAGTCTGTTTGTCAAAACCCTTGGAAGCAATGCGTTATTGGCAGACAAAAAATTAATGTGTTTCTAAAAGTGATACAAAATTGATGACCGTTCGATAAATAAACGTAATTCACAAAATGGCCGTTGGGATTAAAATTCGTCAGTTTGCCTCAAATACATGTACATTGTAATTGAGTAGCATCTTCAGTTTGAGAATAGGCTGTTCATATTACCAGCCTTCAGTTTTTTTTATACTGGCCAATACCTTGACTTGGCTAGGTGTGCTTTCGTTCCATCAACGTAGAATCGTTAGCTCCTGGACATCTTTATGTCAATACAAGTGTTTAACCTCCCCAAGGCAATCCGGTTTTGTATACTGTAATTAAATTCTTCCGCTTGCTGCACCAGTGTCCTCTACGCCGCGCGTCCTGATTAACCCTTTTGATCTGTGTATATATGGACAATACAAGCAATCAGATTATTGCATACTCTTTCAACATGTATAAACATCTATATTTGGCATAATATTTTGCATTGATTTCATTGTTGTTCGTTTTAATTTCTTCCTTATCTTTCCATGGAGCTGCATTGGAACAAGAGCTACAAGTTGTGTCCCAACCAGTCTTAACGAGACCAGAGTGTTTTGGTACACAACTGTATACAATGGAGCGTGTAACAATATTATGAAGCTTTTATACGCCAAAATTGAATTTTCCGCCATGATTGTAATGCTTCTTCTAGAACTCTCACTGAGAGTGTAATTTTCCAAATTGATAAAAGAAGACCATACTAACACAATTGACCCGGAATTGTAAATGGTTAAGAATCATACAAGTAAATTAGAGTTCCCTTTCCTCCTTTGTTATTAAAGGCGAGATCAGACGTGACCTGTCTTAGTTTAGAGAGCATTCAAGTATTGCATAATTTTTGCATTCACTAGATTGAGTAACAAACACGTCTAAACCGAATATAAATGTTTAATAAAGGTACACAGAAAACAGAAAAAAACTTTCGTTGACAATGTTTTACATCATCGTTCAACAACATTAGGGCCTTCGTGTAAACATTATTGCGAACTAATTGTGACAACCAGGGCCCTGTTGTTCAAAACTAACGACGTCGTTAGTTAACGTTTCGTTAAAATTTCAAACATTAATATTACAAATACACTGTTATTTTTTGTTGAACAAATGTGAGAATCCTTTGCAGTGCAAAGGATTCTCACAGTTTTTCAACAAAAAATAACTGTGTATTTGTTACTTTAGCTGATAATTGCTTAACAAATTTATGTCTTAACGATATCCATCATGAAAACATGTCCGTGTAATGAATACCCTCTTAAACCCCACTTTTATATGGTAAAACTGGGGTACGCAGGGGTATACCTATTTTTCTTATTTTTGCTCCAAAACATAGATTGTGGGTACTCGTTAGAACCGCCTCGGCGAGGCGGTTCTAACGTGTAACCACAATCTATGTTTTGGAGCAAAAATAAGAAAAATATCAACAATTTTCTGCTGGAAATTTTCAATTTTTACAAGTTACAAAAAATCTATTATTACATGGGCGTGTTTTCGTAATGGTTAAGCTAACGATGCTTTGAACAACTGGATCCTGCTATAGATACACTCCGACCGTATACCCAGTTTACTAGTATGTAAGTGTGGGATATAATGGGGACATATTTTACGGACAAGTTTTGCTGATGATATGTCAACTTCAAATGTCGACGCCATTTGAGAAAGTGAAGGCTACTTATACATGTTTAGATTAGTGGGTATCGTTTAAGATCATGATTTCATCGCTGGTTTCAAGAATTATAAATCATTATTTCAACAATTAGAGTTGCATGTATTCAACAGAATATAAACAGGAAGAATTACTAATAGCCTCAAATCAAAATGGTTACCGAAAAACATCCTTAAGTCAATGTCAAATGAACTGCATGGGTGCATTTGTCTACATAGGAGCGATACGAAATAGCCGTGAATATAAATAATATTTTAAAGCAAACGAACTGTTTTGCTATACACTTAACTCAGACACTTGGAGTTACTTGTAGTCCGAGTAACTCCAACACTAACAGGACTATACAATTTCTGACAATAAGTATATTATTGGAATTTATGTCTTACCGGCCTACTTAAAACTAGAACCAAAAAATGGCTGCGGAAAGAAGTGGTTTGTCAAATGACAACTAGAACACATCTCATGAGTTGAGAAAGGGCATTTATTGAATGCCTGTTTAGAAATACATGGGAAAAGAAATATACAATGGAAATGCAAACGAAAACGTAATGCCTTTAAAATATTCGGAATTGCACATTCATTTGACAAATCTGGGCGAACAAAAGCGCCATATATGGAAGGTACTGACAGAACGCCCAGACAAAAGACGCAGCCATTTACTTAGAAATAAGTCCCAATAAATACGAATTACAGTGTTTAATTAACTTACTTCATGACCATGTATATAAACTAAAGGACTTTAAAAACGCCTGACTATAAATTCGCCACAATGATGATTATTCAACAAAAACAAACTATGAGGACGAAAAATATGCATCAGGTCCTACATGATTTCTGGCATAAAACACCAAAAGCCAAGCAAAAGCTTTCAATTGCACAACAACAGTGGTAATTACGTCACTTTTACGTTTATGAAGAAAACTGTTTTGTGCGTTTAAAATGAAACGAATTTGAAGTTGTCGAACAAAATAAATATACAGGAACTTGAATGTGTAAAAAATTTGGCGCTGTAATCATATGTCAGTGTGTTTTGACCACTTTACGCTGTGCGTCAGCGAAAACCGCTAGCTCCTTAAACGGCATTGAACGAAATTTCTCATTTTTATTTTGCTTTTTTATCGTGCTTAAGGTTGTACGCTGTCACCGGAGATGGTTTGTTTCAAAACAAAAAAATGTAGCCGTCCTACGGTTTTCTTTGAGATCATAACAAAGACGGTACGTATCTACGCAGATAGTATAAGCAAACAATTTAGCAAACAAATATTTATGAATAAATATTGTTTATCATGTTACGATACGCACTATTATGTGTATTTTATACTTTAGATTAATTTTAACCAGTTTTAAGCAAAATGATAACCGATGTATAGTGAGGCGTTTTCAGTCCTTTAGTATACGATATGGTCGCATTTGATCCGTCCTTGCAGTATATTAAAGCAGAAGCGTTGTTGTTTTGTTTTGTTTGCGGCTCATTAATGACGATAAGCAGACGCACCCATATACAAAGATCGACAACCATAATTTCATAAAGGTCGTAGCCGACATTAAGTGACATTGCAAAGTGGTCTCTCTAATTTGCTTACTAGCCCCCTCTTCGAAAACGTCCCGTTACGTCCCATTGGAGATTGGTATCGGACAATTCTGGCAAAACTTGTGACAATTAATTACGATGTCCAAGTTCCAATGTCTTGTTACGAAAAACAGTATAAGGTTGCGCTTTATGCCAAATGCACATTGTAGTAACGTACTTTAGAGAAAGGTGTCAATTGCCCAATCGTATAAGGTTTTCTTTTTATTGTACTATCACTTTTCTATAGACATTGTTCACATTGTCATGTGAAGCTCACGGATATCTCATGTTCTGGGCTTAGTTGTTCAAAATTAACGTCATCGTCAGTAAACGATTCGTTAAAATAAAAAAAAAGAATTTTACAAATACGTGTACAGTTATTTTTGTGACAACATGCGACAAAACTTTGCATTGCAATGGATTCTCACTTTTTATCAACCAAAAGTAATTTGTAGTAAGACTTTTTTAACCAGTTGAGGTCTTAACGTTGATGTTAAATTTTGAACAACTGGCCCCTGTTTACCATGTTACAATCGCATTATTGCAAAGCATACCACTTTGTGGCAGTTGGCAAATCCAATGCGCACATGTATCAGTGCCAGAGCCGGGTAAATCGGTAGAGTGAAGAAAATCAGTTAATATTTGTGCCGTCATTCAGTTTTTTCAAAGGTTAGTCGAATGAACGAGAAAATTGAAATTACCAACAGAAGGCAATGGATCGTGCTTTCTAACGAATTAATATACACTGGGGCGCATTGTTAAAATCTTTGTTAGCTTAACGTCATCGTTAAGACCTCAACTCCCTAAGCCAATGCTGACTACATAAGCAAATACACTGTTATTTTTTTGCAGATATAATTGCGACAATCCTTTGCAATGGGGGTATATTGCGATGTATATTATTTCTCGACGGAGCAGCGGGAGTGAATTTAAAAAAAAGTCGCATCTGCCCGACAACATCACGCGTTAATCAAAGATAATTCGCCTTAAAGAGAAATTATTTCGTTTTTACCACGACTAATATATAAATGCTTACATTTCAAAATGTTTTTTCAGTAGACTCATTCTAAGCGGACATGAATGTTTACGTGTGACGCCACAAAAACGCCACCTTACGCGCGTAACTTTATCTACTGTGAATCATTTTTATTTGGAAACGTCACCGTTTCCATCAGGTTCAGTGGGAAAGACGACAACATCATGTTAGATTGTGGTATAACAAACAACTGGATAGATTAAATGTAGGTATTCTTACCATAATGTACTCTGATATATGACAGTTTATTTTATTCAGCATGTATGCCAAAAGTTTTTGGAGCACATTAAATGAAAGTACATCCTCTGTGACCAACGTTTCAACAAATGACTTTGGTACCAGGAAAGGTAACCTTACGTTGGCATAACTAATAAATATTCTAGACTTTGTCTTCCGAGGCAGACTAATTAAGCATTGCTTTCACGGCATAAACTGGTTAATGATATGCAGTATCATTGTTTGTCTCATTTATTATTCTGTATGCGTTTTCTGTCGCCTTAAGATCGCACCGTTAAACACTAAATCACGCGGAAATAGCAGCGTTATTCAGCTTTTTCTGATTAAGATGTCTGCGACAAATCTTAGATAAACCTTCTTGTGAGAAACCCCGTCTTTTCAGCTGAACCGTCTTGGAAGGCAACAATTTCGGATTATAGAGAGGTACAAGTAGGCAATGTTAAGGAAAAGACGCAATCAGAGAGAAATTCCCACTCCAAAATCCTAGGTGGGAAAAAAACTAAATTGACAATGTAGGCAATTATACCCAGACAACATATCGTAAGCCGCGTGAGCAGCTATTTCCTGATATGCGGCCACTCAGTAACCTGAACTTAATTGAAACTATGAAAACGTACATTAGGTTCAAACACTACAAAATCGACTATAAAACATAAAAATAGAACCACAATAGAGGTATCGCATTGGAGCGATCATTAATTTTAAATCACTGGGGTGCTTAAACCGGTTTTACAGGACCCTAACCTCGCCCTAGAGGTAAAGTTTTCATTTAATACAGAGTATAGGGGATATAATACTTCTCGGCATTGTGTATTTACAGAGCAAGTATTCCCGTGATGAGGTTTTAAATCCAGCTGGGTTTAAACATTCTTTTACCGTAAAATAAGGTCAAATGCAGTGCAAAGTTTCTGTTTTTGAAGACATAATAAACAAACAACGATAAAGATAATCCACAGCAGAATCGATTTAAACGGTCATATACCTTACACTGTTTGCGTTTTCGCCCACTTGGTGGCTTTTGCATAATCGTTGGCATATGATTCGCCAATTTTCTTGCGGAGGCTAATAACATATTCACTGTCACATTGAAGCATTGTTCGAACTCATTTATAATTCTGACGGAGTTCCAAGTCGTCTTCGTTAATGAGCCGCGTCATGATGAAGCATGTCTTTTGGGCCTTCGACTAGGTCCGACACAGAACGGCCTGAACGACAACAGGAGATGGTTATTTGATAGAAATTCAGGATTTGAAAAGTAGTAATATTATACTTTTTATTATTTACGAAGCAAAAAAGCAAATGTGTTGATATTTAATTTAAATTTGCAGTTACTGCGCAGATAATCTTTGACTTTGGTTTCGCATATGTATAAGCTAGGGTTTTTTATGATGCGGTCCATATGAACTTACGAACCTAAATGGCTGGTAAAAAGGATCATTATTATTCTGTTGCTGATTAAGATGTCTGCATTTAAAACCAGATAAGATCTGAATTACTTAAGCACCCTGTCAGGAGTACAAGAAGGAATTATATAAGAGCTACGTTACAAGATATATTGTCTTATCGGGAAAGATCATATTCGACGCCAATCTTTTCAATCACAAAGAATTGAGAGATGTTCAAAGTTTTGACTAGAGAAACATATAAGTAAACATATCATCCATACAGCGAAATGAGAGATCATAGTATTATTCTGCGTCTGTTTCCGTACAATAACACCAGCGATGGAGTTAGTACTGAGGAAAAGTACTCGAGTAAGTACTGAGTACTGGCATTTTTGAAAATACTCGAGTAAGTACTGAGTACTTCAGGTTTGAAAAATACTCGCGTAAGTACTGAGTACTTTACAAAAAGTACTCATGAGTACTTCTGAGTACTTTAATTTACCCAAATTTTTAATAAGCATGTATTAAGGATGTTCGCTGCTAACATTTGACATTTCGGAACTTCCGGTTTTTCTTTTCTTGAATATCTCGTAAACGGTTGCAGATATTTTCCTAATATTTTATATTTGGATACATATTGATGATATGCATCGAATGAGCCATTAAACTTGTCAATCTAAGAAACTTCATTTTTTCACCCCATTTTCTGCAACTTTTCAGAAAATTTTAGTTGTCAGTAAAATTTAGGGGGTAGGGTAGATTAAACTTGAATATTACACATCTTCAAATTAATTGCACTAGTTCGATGTTTATTTTAGCAGCAGTATATGAGAACATGGTATTCTAAGTCATTTTTTGTGTCTTTGGTGTGCTGGTTTTAAAATTTAAGGTGGTTTTATGAAATGGGCTTTTAGAAACAAAACAGCCGAAAAAAGGCCGAAAATGGCGATTTTCAAGTTGTTGGTTCTCTCTTATATGCTCACTACCCTATATTTTTCTTTCTTTTATTCGAACAACATTACCAAGTTCTATATTGTGTGAAAATACAAGAAAAAGTTTGAATCAACAAATATGGGTTTGGTACATTTCAAAATATTGATTTTTTCCGACTTTTCAAGTATGGGGGGTAGGGTTAGAAAAGGAATCTTAAAATTTTGTCATCCACTCAAAGTTGCAATTTTTTCTATGCTTTTGGTCCAATATTGTCTGCGCTACGTAAATATTATGACTTTTGAAATCATTCTAGGTGTATTTTTGTTCAAGACAGGTATGTTTCAAAGAATTATAAATTAAATTAATTTTACCAAATTTAAAACATGGTGCTCAGAGGTCTCATTCAGAGGCCTGTAGCTTGAAAAAATGCACACTATCCTATACTTATTTGTTTTCAAATGTCTTGTGTTATATTTTGGAATCAAAAAAGAGTGGTTAGAAAAAAAGTTTGAATACTTTTTCATTGGCAGCGAACATCCTTAAATGAGTAAAGCATATTATCTACATGAAAATACATTATGCTTTTTTTTTTTTTTTTTTTTTTTTTTTTTTTTTTTGCTAAATAATATTTCAGAATCAATATCTGAAGATAATTTATCTTATAGAAAAATCCAGCTGATAAAAGACTATAATACACAATCGATGATAGTTATTGATAGGTAAAACACTGTCACATTATCCAAGCATAGATTTATAAATCTTCATACAGCTCTAGATATATAAAGGGTGTTAAGAAAGTTCGTTCCGCACTTTACCACATGATTTGAAAGCATTTTGTAGGCAAAAACTAATGAAATTATACATTTTCCATGAGTCTGTTAGATTCTCAGATACAATATAGCAGTTGAAATGCTGTCTAACATTGAGTTGCTTCACAGATGTAAATTTACACTATATTTCACAAATTTTGAAATAATTCGATTTTGTGAGAAAATAGTGAAAATTTTGACATTTGATTTTTCTTTACAAGGTTTTTTATTGAAGACATGGCAGATCTATTACACATGGCGAATAAGTAGTTAATTTAGGCTTTATTCATTAATTTTAGAAGACTTTTACGCTTCGATCTGGGAATGGCAAAGATATCTACTAGTATACCCCCATTTTTGTGTAAAAGTTGAATGGTTAGAAAATGGGTATCAGTGTTTGAGGGCCACTTTTTTCATGATCAAGTATCTAAATTTAAAACATATTCGCTTTTGTCTTTTCACATACAGCCAAATTAAAGTATGTTAATGTCATTTTTTAGTTTTGAAGCATTAAAAGTAAACTCTTAGGAAAACAAGTTTTGCTTGGAACGAACTTTCTTAACACCCTTTACTAGCCCAGAAAGCCAACGCAACAGTGGATTGTTTTGTCATTTTTTTCTCATCCCGTCCAAAGTTTCGCCGGGATATTTTCAAAAATAAAATGCTAGGTTATCCAAGCATCACATGAAAATCGATTTAAGCACGCCAATGCGATACTTCTGCAGTGGTTCTTATTGTTTTATGTCTTGTTGTTAATTTTTTTGTGCTGTTTGCACCTTATGTGTGTTTCAAATTTTTATTTATATTTAGGTAACCGAGTAGCCATCTAATGGGAAAATAGCTGCTCATTCGGCTTAAAATATGTTTTCATGTTATAAGTACCCGATTGTTAATTTAGTTTTTTTAGCTCACCTGAGCCGAAGGCTCACAGGTGAGCTTATAGTATACCCATGCTCCGGCGTCCGTCGTCGTCCGTCGTCGTCCGTCGTCCGTCGTCCGTCGTTCACAATTTCAAAGATCTTCTCCTCTGAAACCGCTGGGCCAATCAAAGCCAAACTTCATGTGGAGCATCCTTAGGAAGGGGGAACGAAAGTTTGTATAAATGGTCAAGGTCACATGACCAAGATGGCTGCCATGGCTATAAATAGCAAAAACCTTTAAAAATCTTCTTCTCCAGAACCAGAAGGCCTATGATTTTGAAACTTAGCATGAAGCATCAGGCATTAGAGCTCTACAAAGTTTGTATAAATCATGACCCTGGGATGACCTTGACCTTTTTTACGGCAAGGTCAAGTTAGGCCGCCCATGCATTTGAATGGGAAAAAATAGGAAAATTTCAATTAATGGCAAAAACTTGCCAGGAATGAGCAAATGGACAGAATATTCATGTTTATGAAAATATTTTGGGCCCAGGGGGTTGTCTGCCCCTGCCCCGGGGCTATATACATGTGTATGACCATAATATTCAAACATCTTCTTCTCTGAAACCGCTTGGCTAATCAAAGCCAAACTTTATGTGGAGCATTCTTAGGAAGAGTGAATGAAAGTTTGTATAAATGGTCAAGGTCACATGACCAAGATGGCCGCCATGGCTATAAATAGCAAAAACCTTTAAAAATCTTCTTCTCCATAACCAGAAGGCCTATGATTTTGAAACTTGGCATGAAGCATCAGGCAATGGAGCTCTACAAAGTTTATATAAATCATGACCCTGGGATGACCTTGACCTTTTTTACAGCAAGGTCAACTTAGGCCGCCCATGCATTTGAATGGAAAAAAATAGGAAAATGTCATTTAATGGCAAAAAACTTGCTAGGAATGAGCAAATGGACAGAAGATTTATGTTTATGAAAATATTTTGGGCCCAGAGGGTTGTCTGCCCCTGCCCCGGGGCTATATACATTTGTATGACCATGATATTCGAACATTTCTTCTCTGAAACCGCTTAGCAAATCAAAGCCAAACTTTATTTGGAGCATTCTTAGGAAGAGTGAATGAAAGTTTGTATAAATGGTCAAGGTCACATGACCAAGATGGCCGCCATGGCTATAAATAACAAAAACCTTTAAAAATCTTCTTCTCCATAACCAGAAGGCCTATGATTTTGAAACTTGGCATGAAGCATCAGGCAATGGAGCTCTACAAATTTTATATAAATCATGACCCTGGGATGACCTTGACTGTTTTTACGGCAAGGTCAACTTAGGTTGCCCACTCATTTGAATGGGGAAAATTGTAACAATGTCATTTGAAGGTCAAAACTTGCAGTAAATTGGCAAATGGACTGAATTTTTATGATTTAAAAAAGAAATTGACTCCAGTGGTTGCTCTGACCCTGCCCTGGGGTTATATACATGTATATTACCATTCTAGTCAAACAAGTTTATTTGTATATATCTCAGGTCTCAGGTGAGCGTTTACAGGACCATTGGTCCTCTGGTTTCCCACCTCGGTTTTTGTGTCTTTTAGAAACGAAATGCATAGAATTTTGCTGGTATTCGGCATGTGACTTCGTACGCTAAAAAATAAACTTTGAACATTTGATGTTTATGAAACATACAAACGCATTTGAGCATAAGTGTGTTGTTCGTTGCATGTTTGAATAAAATTTTGTGGATCGTCGATCAGTTAACATGACAATAATCATGTCCGTGAAATGTATACCCCCTTGAACCCCACTTTTATATAGAGAAACTTTGGTATGCAGGGGTATGTCAAAACATAGATTGTGGGTACTCGTTAGAACCGCCTCTGTCAGCGGTTTTGAGCAAAAATAAGAACGATATCAACTTTTTTTCAGCTGAAAATTTTCAATTTTTAAAGCTCAAAAAATATCTGTATATTACATGGGCAAGATTTCGTAATAAGAATTCGAGGAATAAGTTTAACACTTAATCATTTAAATATTAGGAAACGTGCTTTTTAACGTTTCTATGCAGCATAAATTTATACTTAAAGACGTTAAAATGAATGGAAAACATTGTTTTAAGGATTTTCTTGAATTTAAAATTGCATTGATTGAGCAAAACACAAAAGTGCAAAATGATGTGTCTGAGTTCAGATTTATCCTGTGCGAAATTATGGCGATAATTCGTTATGCAGCAGCTCTTACCAGAATAGACAGGCATTATAGATTAATAAAATGCAGGGCCATTTTCACTCAAACGTGAAGATATCCGGCAAACAGGACAATAACGTTTTGACCATCAGAACACAGCTCAGTGGTCTGTAGAAAAAAAATAATGATTTTAAACTGTTTGTTGGTCATTTTTGGAGTTGAAATTTCTTTCTGATTGCGCCTTTTCCTGAGCATTGGCTGTTTGTACCTTTTAACGTCCCATACAAAGCCATGGTCATGTCTGAACGTCGCAAACATCTTATGGGACTTTTACCCGAAAGCAGGATGTCATGACATCCAAACAGTATTTCAATGAATGAATTTTCTTTTCAATTAAGAAACAATCACTACGCAGTACAGACGTATAGGATATAACTTGAATGTTATGCGACAGTCTGCATACTTAGATTTTAACCAAATCATGGTTGATAACTATGCTGCCTTCTTTAATTGCACGCCGGTGGGTCGGGCGTCAGACTGTATGATGGTCCCGACATAAAAAGCTATTCATTTTAGTTTGTTGAGGCCGGAGCTTCTTGTCTGTTGCTTGGCCCACCGGGATCCAACTGGTGTTTTACTTTTGCTCCGTAGTTATAAGTTATTGGGCGCCCAGGGATCGCCATCGTCGGGCAGCTTACTATACATGTATCTGTGAGTCCTCGTTTTTTATTCATCCTGGAGTTTATCATGATTTATTTGTTTGTCCATCATGATGATTCATTGACTAGTTAGAGATTCACCATGAGGACCAAACAACTAACTAAATGTTTTGAACCACTGCAGAAGCTAAGGGTAAAGTATGTACTAAGCCCGCCAGTAATTTTGTATTACTGATCGTTCCAAGGCGATACTTCTGTGGTGGTTCGTATTGTTTTATGGCTTGGTGTTTAAATTTTTGTGCTGTTGGCGCCTTATGTATGTTTTCATATTTTCAGTCAAGTTTAGGTAACTGAGTGGCCACCTATTGGGAAAATAGCCGCTCATTTGGCTTACAATATGTTTTCATGGTATAAGTACCTGATTGTTAATTTAGTTTTTTCCCCACCTCGTTTTTTTTTTAGGAGTGGGCATCTTTTGCTGATTGCGCCTTATCCTGATCGTTGCGTTGCCTACCTGTACCTTTTCAAGTATAACCGTCAAAGTAAGCATCTATGGCTTTATGTATGGATGGCTGATTTAGTAAATGCCAGAAAGCTAAAATTATCAAACGCTCACGCCTTTATATAATATAATATGGTATAATCACTCTCATATAAGCCTGGCGTTCTTTTTATGGGACATATGCAAACAACATAGCCCCATATGTGACGCCGTAGAACGCGGCGTTCCATCTGGGGCTATTCTGTTTACACAGAGAAATTTCATCGAAAAATGAGATAAAAATAAAAATTACTCCTAACACCCCTAAAATGAAAGTGGACTCTTCCAATTGATAATGATATGAGAATCAATTCGTCAAATATGGGTTAACCTGTCACATTTGTGACCTCAGGATAGCCAGACGGTATGACAATATACATAGAGAGTATTAGCATGTGTGAAAAATAAAAATAACCACTTAATCTAAAAGGTAATTGCTACTAGACACATATGATTGACGGAAGCAGAGCCAATACTGTCCTTGAAATCTTTCTATAGAACAAATCCATTATAAATAAATTGACATTCTATTTTCTATCTATATATTTCACTGAAGCACCCTTGCGCGAAGATAATGTGCAGATGCACTCGTCAAAGAAAGGATTGGAAGTTAAAACGTTCAGTATAATGTCTATTAATATTATAGTGTTAGTTAGTCTTCTTCTTTTCTGCGTAGTTCCTTCCTTTCGAAGGCACACCCGGATTTCCGGTAGGGTAATAACTTTAGTCGTTGGGTTAATGAAAGTCTCAATTCTGTACAAATACTGGGTGGGACCTTGAGAGATCATGGGCCATAGTTACGAAAACCTCCACCCTCTCACAATATTTGAATATCTGACTAGTATTAGGAAGATAAAAGCTAATAAAACAACACATCCTGGTTCTATGGCATAACGTGGTTAAGGCTAATCTGACTAACAGTTCAAAGTTAATTTCACAATGAAGCTCATTTATTTATCGTTCTTATTATCCTTTAAGCTTTGCTAGTGCATTGGTTCCACGATTAGAAAAGGGAAGTACATGTATTTAAGTACAGCTCTTGCTAAGAACCATGCAAAACCTGCAAAAGATGATACATCGCCTATCAAAATATATATATATATATATATATATATATATATATATATATATATATATATATATATATATATTTTCAAAATTTTCCAGTAGATTGGGTCCTAAAACCAATGAAAATGATGAAAAATCAGAATTGAGTCACATTCATGATGAAAATTGTGCTAAAATGAAAATTGTTGGTTGCCATGGTAACTGACATCCAATCAATCAAAGAAATATTGTACCTCTCAACGTTTGGTCATTAATGCTACATTATGGCACACAAATTGACCAATTCTATTACCATGGATATATCACCCTTTGCATGGTCCCTAGCAAGAGCTGTACTTAACTGATTGACAGAGGCTGATTTCAAAATCAGTGACGAGATGCTAAACTATTTTCTATTCTGGTCAAATTTCATAGTTACCATGATGGTGAAATAATCATTCTGCTTTTTAAGAGCTCCAATAACATTCGCATAATAATGATTCAGAAAATTCCCAAACATGCTTCGAATTACAGTACATGTACTCTGCAGATTTTAAAATTTGTATTATGGACAACAAGACTAGTGTTTTACTGCTAAAAAGTTCTTGTTGTGTGGAAATAAACAAAGTGTATGTCCATCTTCGGCATATAGGCAAAGACCATACCATTATTATGCTAATATTTTCGTGGAAGTACAAATGTTTTTCTTGAATTCGGGTGCAATGGATGGACTTGTGTTAGGACTTGTAATTACAGGACACGTCCATGTCTTATAGCATGACAATCGAGACACATTGTCATATAACTTAACACGTTTCTGTGCCAATATTGACCAAGAGGGACTCGTAATGAAACATTTCAATAACAGTCAGACCGATCCCTCGTGTTTTATCTTGACCAGCAATTACGAGGAAAGCAACTCATTTAAAGTACAACTATCGCTCAACAGAGAACCAGCGAGTACTACCACCAGCAATTTGCGAGTCCTTTCGGGTCGGACTCGTGTTTCTTAACAGATTAAGAAAATAAAATATTGAAATGCTGTGTGTCGAAGATGCCAGAATACACTCATCAGAACAAAACATGTCCGTTTATTGAAAACCCTCTAAAACCCCACTTTTATATAGTAAAACTGGGGTATGCAGGGGTATACACATGTACCTGTTTTTCTTATTTTGCCCCACATCATAGATTGGGACGAGGCAGTTCTAACATGTACCCACAATTTATGTTTTGAGCAAAAATAAGAAATTCTACTGAAAATTTTCATTTTTTACAACTTTAAAATTTCTGCATATTGCATGACCAAGTTTTCATAATGCACTGTTGTTGTTTCAATAGTAGAGTTTAGTTATAGTTCTAGGTAAGCGACTGATATACTGGAGTTCTTATTGTCGTTTATTCAGACACGGATATGATGACTTGTCACGTTAAATCGCTGATTAAATCACTGACGCGACAAATTGTTATATCACAAATGACAGTATCAGGAATCAGTATTTACCGAGACCAAATCACATGTAGTCTTTAATCAGAGTCATTGTGTATTTAGTCTTTTTCATAAAAAATGTAGAATGCTAGTGTTTCACACACGATAAAGTGCGTGAGTACAGAATGCTTGGTCTAAGGAAGAAGACGCTGTGTATACTGTAAAAGGGCCGAACGTCATCCTGATGTATGTGTGCCTAAAGAACATCGAGTTTCCCATGAAAATACGAGGATAACAACTGTTTTTTAACATAGGAACTTGGCGTTTTCTGTTTGATCATACATGTGATAGTTCGTCTCTCACTAATGAGAAAGACCATCATTATTTCTTGAATAGTGCTGATGTGTGTTGGTGAGTTCTTTGATGGCTGACTAGGCCAATTCTGGCTCTAAACTGTCGGTTGCAAGTAGAGCAAGTCAATGTCATAGAGTCTGCTGGTGGCACATTTGTTTTGGCTTTGCGCTCTCTTCGCTTTCTTTCAGCTTCACAGATTCTCTTCTTTTCATAGAGAGCTGCTCCTTTGTTGATGAGACCTCGCCACTTTGATCGCTCCTGTGCAGTCTGTTCCCAGGACCCCATAGGTATTTCGAAATCCTTCAGAGAGGCTTTGAGGGTGTCTTTGTAGCGTTTCTTCTGGCCACCTTGAGAGCGCTTTCCCTCCTGTAGTTCTCCATAGAAAACTTTCTTTGGAAGTCGCGCATCAGGCATTCTTATAACATGGCCAGTCCATCTTAGCTGTGCTAGCTTTAAGACTGTATGCATGCTTTGCATCCCTGCTTTCCTCAGGACCTCTGTGTCTGGAATCTTGTCCTGCCACTTGATTTTTAACAACTTTCTCAAACAGCTTAAGTGGAAATGGTTAAGTCTCTTTGCATGGCGTTGGTATACTGTCCAGGTCTCACATGCATACAAGAGGGTTGGCAGTACCACAGCCTTGTAGACTTTCAGCTTGGTGTCAAGCTTGATTCCATTTCGCTCCCAGATATTTGCACGGAGTCTTCCGAATGCCACACTAGCTTTTGCAATTCTGGCAGTGATCTCATCATCAATATACACTGCTCTGGAGAGAGTGCTTCCTAGGTAGGTGAACTTGTCAACAACTTTGAGTTTTTGCCCATTCACAGTGATGGTTGGTTCATTATATGGTTTTCCGGGGGCTGGTTGGTGTACAACCTCTGTCTTTTTTGTGCTGATTGTGAGATCATAGTTATCACATGACTGTGAGACTTGATCCATGGCTCTTTGCATTTTTGCCTCTGTGTTGGCATTCTAATCCATATCATCTGCATAGAGGAGCTCATCTAGCACATCAGTCTGGACCTTAGTTTTGGCTTGCAACCTTCTGAGGTTGAATATGTTGCCATCAAAACGGTACCTGATTGGAAAACCAGTGTCACTGTCCTGAAAAGCATCCATAAGCATGGCAGAAAACATCATGCTGAACAGTGTTGGTGTCAGAACACAGCCTTGTTTGACCCCATTTGTTACTTCAAATGGTTCAGAGAACTCTCCATCGTGCCTGCATGCCATCATAAAACTGCCGCACCATAGCTATGAATCTGGGTGGACAGCCAAACTTGGCCATGATTTTCCAGAGTCCATCACGACTAACAGTGTCAAAAGCTTTGGTGAGGTCAACAAACGTCATGTATAGATCTACATTCTGTTCTTGGCATTTCTCAAACATGTACACGTTAGTCCATGTGGCATCAGATGCATTAAGCATGCTGTTTAATTGTTGGCCTTTTATAACCCGATACTTAAACATTGCCAAACTCTATTCGAACAACATCTCAAACGTATGTCTATTCATTAAAAGAATTATCTCGTCGGGGGCTCCATCGACATTATTTCCTACAAAGAAACTCAAACACATTCACCAGCAAATGAAAAACATGTAACGCAATGTAATTATTCAAATGATCAGGGAAGTAAATGTTAACGTGCCATAAGTCTAAATCGAACTTACATAAGTCTCTTTATCAATTCCCTAAGAAGCAATGCGTTATCGGCAGACAACGAAATGTGTTTCTAAAAGAGATGCAAAATGGTGGCCGTTCGATGAATAAACGTAATTCACATGAAAAGTGTCAGTTTTTTTTAGGAAAAACGTCTAGCGTCTCCAGTTAGAGCATGAGTGACAAGTGAATGACACGCAATTGCCAATGCAATATACAGGGATATTTTAATTGTAAAAATTGAAAATTCCATTGGAAAAACAACTAATGGTACTTTAACATTTTTGCTCGACATTGATAGTGGATACACGTTAGAACCGCCTCGCGCCCCCACAGTGTATGTTTTGGATAAAAATAAGAAAAATAGGTATACTCCTGCAAACCCCAGGTTTTCTGTATAAAAGTAGGGCTTAAGGGGGTACATGTATTCATTTCACGGACATGCTTTCCTGATGGATAAAGAGTTTCAGACATTATTTACTTTTTTCAATAATAATATCGCCAAACTCCTGACCATTTTTGGCCAACTATGTCTTCGTCCCGTCTGATGATAAAAATCAGCGTAGAACCACTAGCTCCAAGAAACATGTCATTAACTATTTTTTTATGTCAACAAGAGTCCTTAACCTCCCCTTGGCAATTCGCTTTTATATACTGTAATTAAATTCTTCCGCTCGCTGCATCTGTGTCCATCTTAGTTAATAGTTAAGTCGTGCGTTCAAAATATACGAGTATAGGAGAACAATTCAGACAATAAGACCAATTGCGTATCATCGTGACTAGTGTACCCCGCATACATATAGAGATACATGTACTGCATGTCTTTTTATCTTTTACATACATTTTATTGTTGTTTTAGTTTCTTTTCATTCTTGAAAACTTAGTCTGGCTAAATTGGGACAGTGACGCCAAGTTTTGTCCCAGACAGTCTTAATCAGACCAGAGTATTTCGTTACACAAGTGTATACAAAAAGCGTGTAACAGTATTATGAAGCTTTTATGTGCAGAAATTGGATTTTCGGCGATAGTTGTAATACGTCCTCTAGGCCTATCACTTATAGTGTAACTGAAAAAAAAAACGAAAAACATATTGACCCGAATGTTTTAAAGATTTTACAAATAAATAATGGTTATGCGTGTAGTACCCTCTCGTTAGAGCAAATCAGATGTCTTGGTTTAGAGGAAGATTTGAAATTGTGTATGGCAAAGTGTTGAAACATATTTTTTTTTTTTTTTCAAAAGATGACTAATATTAGAGGTCCCCATGCAAGCAAAACAAATAAACGTAAGTCAGTCAGCTTTAAAGTATTTGTCAATAAGTGGTGAACGAAATGTGCATCAAATCCTGGTAACATGTCTCTGGGAGACTTGTTCACAAAATGTTATGTCTACGATAAATGGATTTTTGACATTACACGAGCTGTTGACCGTGTATGTAAAGCACAAACTGAAACAGAAAATGTCAGTTGATAACCAATGACATTTAAATACAAATTACCAAGAATATTAGTAAAATGTGATGTTACATAAGTATAACAAAATGCCATCAGATAATCAGTGCCTTTCAAATACATTTTACCTCGAATAATCAAATGACATCACATAAGTATAACTCATATTTGACTTGATATTCAATCAACCTATGAAACCATTTGGATTTTATCCCGCAGCCGCTGCACAAGTCAACAATAGATGTTCATTGTATCTTTTAAAAAGTGAGTTATTTTAAAATCTACTCTCGTTGCCACAATAGTCTCTTATTTTCTATAAGAGGCTAACAACCATTTGTCCGAGATAACAGAGTCTCGTGCAAGAGATTTATGTGGCAAAGACGAAATTAAGAGCGCAACAGACAGTGTCTGCATCCGGACATCGAATGATAATGCATCGTCTATCGGTTAAAGGCAAAATATGTCTGACTTTTAACAAGATCAAAAAAGTAGCCACATATTACATTATACAAGATAAAGTAAACGGATGTCGAAAGGACAAATCGTATATTACTGCGTAGGCTAACGCTGAAAGACTTTTGAATATATATAAAACATTAACAATGAACCATTATGATAGGCGTTCTTACCGCTACATACAGATTGTATAGTTTTGTATGTATCGTAATTCGTATTGCCAGCAGAAATGTAAAAACCATATTTTTTGCCTTGAAGTTACATATAACAGCCCTTGCTGTAATCGCAAATTTGCAATTTACAATAAACATGTACAGGTAATCTATGGGATATTAAGGCGTGCGTTTTCAAGATATAGATAAACAAGTTTAGAGGAGAGGAAACGTCCCGATGATGAGTGCGGGCTTCGATTGACATGACATGTATCTTTACATCGCAAATTGATAATCCCATGACAAACCCAATGTTGGCATAAAAGGACTGTTACACATTCTGTTCCTGTGAATTGCTTTTCCAAGAAATATTGTACGGCTTGTTGTCCGTCTGGAAACTGCACGCATTCCACATATTGCGCATATTGTCAGTTAACGGCATTACGTAATCATATCGTACCCTATCGTAACCGTAACGATAGCATACTGTATAAGGTTTATGTATCCATTGTTTTCTAGAGAATGTCTAGGCGTGTCCCCATGTCTGTAAATTACCATGTATTTTGTTAGCATTTTCTCATTTATGCCGAGTAGACCTGTCTGTCATAATAAATTGGGTCAGTCCACTGGAATTTGAGGGAAATCAGACCTGGGTGAATTGTCGATTACATTCCTTAAGCAAACAGAATATCCCAAGATGGAACGCCGCGTTCGGCAGCATCAAATCTGAGGTTATACATAATTTATACTATTTGCCTATACTTCATTAAATAGGACTTCAAGATTATATGGGTGAATACAACATGACAAATTTGTCATTATTTGTCAATCGGGGAACAGTGTCAAACATTACTCTATGAATTGAATAAAAACAATTTTATGGGACCTGAGACGTAAACTGTAGAATTATAACTGCTCGCAGTACGAAAAGCGTGAATTATGTATATCATGGCTCGGTGTATGTAAGTGTAATTTGACAGTTACGGTGCAGGTTCAAAAGTAAACTTGCTTTCAAACATGTGTTAATTGCAATAATTACCAAAAATGCACATTGTATAATATGTGGTAAATCTGACATTGACAGAACAGCTTACTTACATTGATCAAAAAACATAAACACTGAAGGGGTAGTAATTTTTCAAGGAGGTCGCATGTTTTAAAAAAATATGAGCCGCCGCATGGGAAAATCAACAATCTGCATATGCAAAAACAAAGGCGCAGATTCTGAACAGCTTCGCAGTAACTGCGAAGCATATCAGCGCCTTTGTTTTCGCTACACGGATAGTACAATTCCTCTACTTTCTAAATCCAAAGGGGGACGTGCATTAGAGGCCAAAACTGGCCCCCAACCGAGCTGAGTGACAATGATGCGAAATATAGTCTGGTTATTGCTCTTCACGAAAATAATAATGAAAAATGTGTATGACCTTTCTCATAGGAATGACCTTGGGTCAAAGGTCATGACCCGTTCAAAGCAATTTCAATATATACTGACCGACAAAAGAAACCCGACACTTACATTTGGAGGCATAATCGGAAAAGCAGAGGTACAATAAAACGAGATGTATACGGCGTGAAAGGCACATCATTTCCACATCATTTGGTTACAAAAAATCACGTTTTCGACAAAATCCCTTTCTGTAATGCACAAAGATTAAAGCAAGGGGGTCATTTCAAAAATCACAAATCTAAGTCGTAACCATTACGAGGTAAATTTAAGCTGAAATAAAACAGTTGTTATGCATTGGCCATTGCCACCGCATGCTGAATTTCTTCTAACGACTGCTAAAAAGGGCATGTTACATGGAAAAACATGCGAAAATAAAAAAATCGCCCCGAAATGGGTAAACACGTGATACCAACGAATCGTCTAAAGCGGAAGTGGTAAAATTATTCAAAGCGGGTCTGATCACCTAAACCAACAATTACGGCTTCGTATCGAGGCCACACTGACTGAAAATAACGTCGAATAACATTAGACTGAAAGACCGGCTAAAAGGGTTCAAACAGCCCGACTTCATTGGATCGATAAAAATGGTGACAGAAAAAATTCCAAAGAAATAACGATGGCGAAATGTCTGACTAACATTAGACTCAACATGTGTAGACTTTCACATGTAACCATTCAACCATAACGTTGCACGAGCAAATATTGCTTAAATTACAGTTTACATGTTTACAGAATTTACCAAATGATTGCCGCCAAAAACGGATTCGGAATCATTAGACAATAGTAAGAGATGCATACATACCAAAAATAATCCACCCCTCACAAGGGATAAACTTTTTATATAACATTAAAAAGTGTCGGGTTTCTTTTGTCGGTCAGCAGATATATCAGCTGATGAGAAAATTTGATAATGTCTCGGCGTTTACTTGTTGTAGACCACTGAAGTTGATATCCGTCAACTTAGAGCTTATACACCTGCCTTGCAACTTTGGTGTTATTATGCAAACTATATTTTATTTGCATGTTCATAATTATCAATGGAAACATTGAAAGCAATTTGAATAAATGAGTCTATTAGAACTTCATAACTAAATGAATTTCAGTTCAAACCATATCATGATATGTTGCTATGGCATCCATGATGAGAGAGAGAGAGAGAGAGAGAGAGAGAGAGAAAAAAACAAACACTGCAAAAGTGCATGTGAATACTGAATATATTCATGGTTTCCATAGCCATACATACTGCAGTTTCAAAGAATAAAAATAATAAGTAATTACTCATATTCAAATACTAATATTGTCAAATGTTGTGTTTGATTTTGTAGGTATACCCCCATATTCAAAACTCATATTTGTGGTTGCCAATCTGACTGCATGTCGTGACTGGATTATAGTTTGGAATCTACATGAACAAAAACATAAATTGGTGATAATTTTCTGTAGTGATAGTTTGGACATTGGTTGTGAAGTATACAGAACTTGTACTTTACCTGGTGCCTGATAGCAAAGTGGGGTGAACCTAAATGGGCTGGAAGTACAATATACAATACAATACAAGTTGCTATGGAAACCATGTTTTTCTTCATAACACAAATAAGTTTGTCTTTTAAAAAATCCCATTGTATCTCGGGGGTCCCAATCAATAATTTATGACCCATCAGAAAAGATCTTCGAGTGCTGGGTGGAGTTAATTGTCACCGGGCCTTATAATAATGGCTTCTTACTTTGAGTGAAACGAAAGTATTCTATAGTGCATTTTTTAAGAATTAGGTGTGAGCCCAACTAAATACTAAAAAGATGTTTCCACATTTTGTGCATCTTTTTTTTTTTGTTTTTTTTTTTGTTTTTTTTTTTTTTGTATTTTGCTGTGCTCTATGTAAATTTCGCGACTAATCCTCTACATTTGGGTCTAATATGGCAATTTTCATACTTTTGCCCATCTAGGCGGCCATGTTGTGTTACAGTAGCAACCATAAAAGTCAAATTGATATTAGTTCAAAACACTAGGATCATTCGTCTATCAAAATATGCAGGACAAAATGCTGGGCAGCAACTTTTGCTTTTTCGCTTTTATGTAGACCAGAAAACTCTCTATGTACGTTCCCCTTTCCAGCCTCTATCCATCTTCTGTGACTGTACAGGCCGGTTTGTGTCGGACCTGGTGGGAAAACAAATTGTTGGTTTTCTCATGCACAGGCTCATATCTCATTGCCAGGCATTTATGTTTTAATTAATTATTTATAAATTAATTTATATATAATAAACACTATATTTATGGATAATACCCCATCTCACATATCACTGGAAATTACTTTTCACGCTGAAAATTGGATATAAAATACGTTTACCTCCCTTAAGAATGTTCGTCTATAACCCGGGACATACCGGTTTACCCGTAGAACGTTCGTCTATAACCCGGGGCATACCGGTATGCCTGTAAAACGATTACTGTCGTCGGTGGCAGTGAACGGTATAAACAACTACAGTCATCGGTGGCAGTACAAGTGTTAAAGCTGCCATTAATAGAATTCGTCGAAAAGAATACATAAACACTGAAGGTGTAGTAATTTCTTCCAGGAAGTGGCTTACAAGTACACGTTTGCACACGTAATAGTTATTCAGGAAGATTGCCCATTTTATCCGTAGACACCCTTTCGGCGCCTGTGAATTCGGACTGTTATTGCACACATTTGAAGCTGGATCTATAGAGACTGTCAATATCTATTTTGTTCAGTTTAATACCAAGCCCGACGATTGCAGACTTTGCGTTTGTAAATCACAGTGTCAAAGTGGGAAATATACGTCACATATGTTATGATTCAATTTTCTTACGTATACCCATGTCAAACATTTTGGATCCTAGCTTTTGAAAATATTGAAAATATAAACACAATTCTTGAGCTTTGTAATGTAGTAACTTTGGTGAATGACACTCTATAGACTTCGCAATGTGCAGTTTCAATAAAGAAGTATTATTCTGCCAGACTATTTTGATATCAACACGTATTTTATCTTCTGAGGAGACATGTTTTAATCATGTTGCAAAGTCCACAATTCAACCTACAGAATTCGTATCATTTATTGTGATAGCTAATACAATCTGACATCCTGTGAAATTGCATTTCGACCCATAACATTGAACATGGATTTCAGACGAGCGTGATTTATTATACTTTATAGCCATTTTGCAGGGCAAGGATGATAACTGTATTTCTAAGGCCTGGTTTCCACGGACAATGTTTCTTTGACGAAGATTATTATTGGTCACAGTTTGCGTTCACACATAGCGTGTTTTGAAAGATTACTCGTATTACTCAGCTCGCTCACTTTTGTAACCTACACAATGAGTAATGATTTGCCATAAACGAGATTTGATCGCATCTTTTCGTTCTAAAGTCTAACGTTAATATGGCGTTTGTGTTTTTTAAACAATACGGATGTTTATTTCATTTAAAAATAAACATCATCAATCAATAGTCTGGTGTCTGTACAAGCAGAAAACAACACCAATGATTTGAAAGTGTTGTTTAGCAGCATTCTAAGTTGATGCGTTTCTTTATTGACGTTTGCTTTTTTTTTTTCAAACAGCCATTGCATACCCATTATGCTCGGCTAGTACGCGATGTTTTTGTCATTTGTGCAATGTACTAAGGGCTACACGATGCCATTAATAATTTTCGATTTTTGATGAGTATTCGTTTACCAATTAAATCCAAACTTAAACACGTCACAACTATGTAATAAACGTTGACCAAGGCATAAAATTTCCATATTTGCGCGTGTTGTCTTTTTTGCTTTTGAAAACAAACATTGGTTTGAAATTTCATTTTCGCATACATGGTCAGGTATTGTACCTCTGTGACTTTTAAAAAATGGGTTACTTTAAAGTTTTGACGTTTTCTTGGTAACCGTCATAAGCCGCAGCGTTCTGATTGTCATAATGTATGCACGGCAAAGAACTGGACTTACCAATCGTAATATCACCGAAAGAAATTTTAAAATGGATAAGAAAAAAATAGCATTTTATAAGTGTTGCGAATTTTTTTTTGAGTTTAGGTACGGTTCGTATATATTTCCTAGTCACTCAGCAAATTGGACAATGACACTTTCTAATGTGCATATGCTGCTGTTGGGAATTCAGGCGACCTTATCGGCCATTCATTCCAAGTGTAGAGATCACAATTCGTAATCAATTGCCATAAGTTTTGCCAGAATGGTCCGATACCAATGTCCAATGGGACGTCGATTATTTTCTAAGGCGAGGCTAATTAAGTTAGAGACCACTTTGCAATGTCACTTAATGTCGGCTACAAGTTTTATGAAATTATACGTATCGTAGTCGATATTTAAGTATGGGCGCGTCTGTCTATTATTATGTGAGCCGCATACAACGAATATTTCTTTATGCATATGCAAGCGCATAACGGCGGTAGAAGACGCAAACGTCGTGCCTGTACGAACTGATCTTTCAATCATTCATTATGTCAAATCTCATTTTCACATCAGGAAAACATGTCCGTGCAATGTATACCCCCTTAAACCCCACTTTTATATAATAAAACTGGGGTATCAAGGGGTATACCTATTTTTCTTATTTTTGCCCCAAAACATAGATTGTGGGTACTCGTTAGAACCGCCTCGCCGAGGCGGTTCTAACGTGTACCCACAATCTATGTTTTGAGCAAAAATAAGAAAAAAATGAAAATTATCAGCTAATTTATTTTTTTTTTATTTTAAATCAATAAAATATCTTTATCATATTGTATGGGCGTGTTTTCGTTATGAATTATCTTTTTCGACCGCAATTGTATACTCACAGTTTGTGTTTAGGTTTACTCGGAATGTGCGTATCGCCAAGGAGTCTGAGTCACCAGACAAAACGTCTGCGTTTGAAAGTGGACCATGACGCGAGCAAACCGGTCTGTGCAGCTACAGAAGGTAGCTAGAAGCCTGAAATTTCGGATGTGAGAAGAAGAAGAATTGTACTATCCGAGAAGTGAAAACAAAGGCGCTGATCAGCTGTGCAGTTACTGTTGAAATAAAGCCTTTGACTCTCGAGAATAATCAACACGGTTAGTTCTTCCGCACTTGACCTTACAAAATGCACAATTTCATACATATTCATACATTTATTGTTGATCGGTGTGAATTATAAAAAATCGATATTTTTCTGTCTGCGTGTAATTTCAAAATGCACGATTATTGTCATCTGTAGATATTAACCCCTTGTACATTTAACCCCTTGTACATATACATGTACATATACATTTCCGACACAAGCATAACTAAAGCTAACTTATAAAATCCATGATACGTTCGAAAGGCAACCTAGGCTTAGCCGTCAAGGGAAAGTGGAACGAGGTACCGAAGTGAAGCATAGTGAAGGCTACCCAGCTGATCTAAGTTCATAATTTTTTTATAATTCTCGTTTCAGCAGACTTTGTCAGTGTAGAAAAAAAAAACGTGTTTATACATGATGAGCCATATGCCATGATTTACAGTATAACAGGTTATATTTGAACGACCACATCCAGCTGAACCGTAAAAGGCATATGCGCCACCGCATGGGAAAACCAACAATCTGCATAGGCGAAAACAAAGGCGCAGATCAGCTTTGCAGTAACTGCGAAGCTGATCAGCGTCTTTGTTTTCGCTACACGGATAGTACTATTCCTCTTCTTTCTAAATCCAAAATTTTCAAAATTGCCAGCCTCTAGCCATCTGTGACTGTACAGCCCGGGTTGTGTCGGACCTGGTCGGGAACCCAAATTGTTGGTTTTCTCATGCACAGGCTCATATACCTTAGATGAATAATCCTGAATTTCCCTGTGGAATCGATGAATCAAAATCATGCACAAGCTGGCTGCATTAACCGTTCCTTTGATTAACAAATTAAAGTTTAATTTTCTGTCTCCATCACATTTGCCGCCGTTATTGAAATATATTTCCAGCACAATAAGGCACTCAGACTCATTCAAGTTTTGACAATGCGAGTAAGAAATTCTGACAAAATGAAAAAAATACCGGTTTTATATACAGGCTGTGTTTCGTTACAGTCAATAAAATCTTCACTTAAGTATACATAGTCTAAAAACGACCAGATACCTGTTACTATAATACGAATCTCTATGGCGTAATGATTAAGCAACTAATTGTACAGCAGATTTTAAACTTTTAAACGAACTAAGAATAGAACATGCATGCACCATTACAATATAATTCTAAATCCCAACTCAGACAGCAGACGGAGAACAAAGGTCAATACCAAACAAAACTTAAACATCTAGCGTGAAGAACATGAAGAACAAGCTCTTTCCCAGCGAGGTAGCAATCCGGTAAGCATCAACCATACAACAGAAAGGCTGGAGACAAACAAACAACTTTATAAAAAATAATCACATCAGAACTGCCTTCGAACGACCAGAAAAGATTACCGAAGAGCTTAAATTGCTTTTACGGGACCTTAATCATTGTCTGCTGTGATAAAACAGATATCTCGTCTCCATATAATATGAGCTGTTGTGTGGATCGTTAATCACAAAATCAATGAATCCACATCTGTAGATATAGGGAACTGATATAAAATCTTCCTTAAAATCGCGCATTAATTCATTGCCACTTTAACAATATATACTGTTGTAGAAAAAGGTACAAGTAGGCAACGATCAGGAAAAGGCGCAATCAGAAAAATATTCGCACTCCAAAAACTGAGGTGGGAAAACTAAATTAACAACCAAGTACTTATACCATGAATACATATCGTAAGCTGAATGAGCAGCTATTTTCCCTAATGGTGGCCACTCAGTTACCCAAACTTAACTAAAAATATGATAACATACATCAGGCGCCAACGGCACAAAAAGAACCACCACAGAAGTATCGCCTTGGAACGATCAGTAATATAAAATTACTGGCGGGCTTAAATTGATTTTACAGTACCTAGCCTCACAGAAAGTGACAAATGTACTTTAAACTTCACACAATGTTACTTTTGAAACATCAAGCGAGATTTCAAGATTGGTCGGGCAATTGGAAATTGTGTGTGATCGCCATTGGCATATGCACAAATACATCGTAGATATCGATTACAGCTGAAAACAAATCCGATCAGAAGTGTAGTTGCATGCATTTCATGCCGCATATTGAGTTTCACTATGTACATGTATACATATTGTTTATTGGCTTCCCTCACAGTGCCTCAAGTTTGTCTCAAGAAACACGATCGCTCAGATCTCACATTTCCTGTAATCTGTCAAACAGAACAGCTATCTTGTTAAATGACAAATACATCGCATCCTCCTAAACTAAATGATGACCATGATAAAAGAGAATTCCTACTGGTTTGTCTAATGTCGTTATGTGTGGTAGATCGACCGAGAAAACGTTAACCTTGTCACTTCAAAATTGCCTTTCTCAGAAAGGAAGCCAAACAGCTATCGTTTACAAAAACAAAGACGGCGGTTTCAATAAAAAGCCAGTTCACAGAAATAGAAAACGTAAATACGAATGCATTTCTAGAACATTGTAGTCAAGTACAGATAGTGAAAAAATAATGTACACTGCCCAACAAATCAAAAACTTTATTTTTGTAGGACGCGAAAAACAAAACAAGTGTCCCTGAAACATACAATGGAAATAACATTGCAAGTATTCGACACTGAGATTCAAAGCATTTTTTTTTACTTTTGTCTGATAATAACGTGTCCATTTCTTCTCGTTTTATACACACTGAACAAAAGTGAATAACATGCACTTTGATTCAATTCTGTGAAAGCAAATAGAGCTGTGCCATATGTTTTAAACAAGTAAGGGGTCAGAAAAATGACCGTGTCATTTCTATAGGTCGTGAAACAGAAAGGTACAAGTAGGCAAAGATCAGCAAAAGGCGCAATCAGAAAAAGATTCCCACTCTAAAAACCGAGGTGGGGAAAACCTGAATTAACAATCACTACGACAGGTACTTATACCATGAAAACATACCTAGCTATTTTTCCAATACGTCAGAACTTGACAAATTGAGCGTTCGGCATCGGCAGTGCATGGGGCCAGCCACAAAAGTTTTCATGGGCTGATTTTGGCGATTTCGTCGCGGCGGTTCTAACGTGTACCCACAATCTATGTCTTGAAGCAAAAATAAAAAAAAATAGCTATACCCCTGCATACCCCAAATTTGCTATATAAAAGTGTGGTTAAAGGGGGTATACATTTCACGTACATGTTTTCCTGATGCAACTGTAGTCCGTCCACGGAATGTAGCTAAACGCTTACATTGTCAGAACGAGACAGTGAGGAAACTGCATTGTTCATGTATGTATTTAACGTACTAAGCAATGGTTATCGGGAAACACCAACATTCATAAGTTTTCTTATTTAGGGGCTAGTTTAAAATGACGTAAGCTGTAATTATGAAAATTCCTCATTTGTCGCCATTTACTTTCATAGCAGTGCTTAAATTGTCTTACAACATGCAAGCATAATGCTACAAAGTTCTGGTTATATAACAAAGTATCGAATGGTTGTACATTGTTATGCTAAGTATTGGAATGACTACAGGGGGATGGGGGCAAATGAGGTGTTGCAGAAATGGTAAAAACAGATTGCAACATTGATCGTATGGTAAACCCAAAGATATATTTTCTCCGAGGGTAGCGTAAATGTCAGTCTAACTTCATGTACTTAACTACAGGTGACGAAAAAACAAATAGTCCGACAACACTGAAGTATTTTGAAAAGTCTCTGGGCTTTCTATCACTGATACTACTGTATCTAGTAACATCCTTAGCCAAAACCAGTCATGTTTGATTGATTGAGAAACTAATTCTAGCAAATTGACCTAATAACTGGCTGTCCCATCTTGTTCCATTACAAAGATGGTAATACACCATGATTTGTCTTGTGCAGACAAGTAGTCGTTAAAGATGTGATTAATTTTGTCTTGCATTTGGACGAGGTCTTTTGTTTTTGTCGGTTAGGTCAGATATCTGTGCGCGTCAGTATTTGTAAAGATGTATGGTATTACAACAATGACGTGGAAAACGTCAGAAGTAAAAAATGATTTATAATTATTGGTCTTGTCAGAATGTTAGGGTCCTTTTAGAAAGCAATATAAATATTCCCCGGAAAGCTCAATCGGTAGAGCGTTTGGCTTCCGACTAGCTTTGTACCTCTGCCGTGCAGGTTCGAATCGCACATAATATCAATTATTTAAAAAAACACACACAAAAAAAAAACTATCAATGGTTCCTCCAACGGTATGTACCAATGGTTTGGCTATCACCTCCCGGGTGCGGTGGTTTCACAGCGTATTGCGCGACCGAACGTCGAGAACTGCCCTGGTTTTCCCCCACCACTAGACGGTCGGTGTCAAAGAAGTATAATTGATTATCTCAGTAGAAATGCCAAGCTTGACGTCTATCTCCAGTAAGTACAAGTAAATGAGAACTAAGTAAATAACAAAATCACTGAAAATTATATGGCGCTACCTGTGCTTTCGTCCGAGTCATTTGTATATCAATACATGCAAAATCTTATCGTCATCCGAGTGCAACGACTTTCGTATAATGTTTCGAAAGACAGCAAAATTACTAGCATCATATTTTCGACCAAGGCCCAGAAATGGAGCACAAATTTACCTGGATATCGGATTATTATACCGATAGGTAGAGTGCTCAAAATATAATGGGGCGTAATAGGACATGCCACTTACGTAAAGTTGATTCGTTTCAAAATAGAATATAAAATATATTTGTCAATGAAGATATCCAAAAGTCATATTTCAAAACAAAACTCAGAAACTCAGAAAACGGAACAAATTTCCTACTTGTACCTTTCTACTGGTAGATCTAAACCATAACAATTTAGACAAACTCGGCGCATTCAAACAAAGCCTAAGGGCATATTACCTAGGCGATAGATTTTAACAGGTATTAGGCTAGCTAACTCCCGCGGGTATTGGAAATCCGAAGGTCAAGCTTCTTATAGCAGATTAATTCCCCTGATCTTCATTTCTGCACATGAACAGCAGGGTTTTGTATGTAATGGTTTACACATGCTCGGACACAGCACAGGAAAGATCGTTTGAATCATCCCCATAATAATGTAACTGCACGATTATTGAAAGTAATAACACCTTTGTTTTGAGATAAGCATACAGCTGTAGTTTCGTTATTAGGAGTACGGTGATATGAGAACCGATATCCTGACCGCCTAAAACATTTCTAATACAGAGAAAATGGAAGATTGTGTCTGCGGCGGTCTTCGTATTCCCCGTAAATGCAAACTTAAAACATAATTATTACGCTGATTTAATGATACAAATCGCCGATTACTGGTTTTGATATTAATGATGTGAAATCGCTTGCGTGGCTAGATTGCTGTAAACACATTTTGAATCATTTGCCAACGTGACTGTACAATATAGATGAATAATGAAAATCATTTATTATCAAAAAATCTAAATTTGTATAATAACTATTACTGCTCTTAATACACACGTCGAACCGCTGGCACGCGAAAGTCTTTTCGAACTTCAAATTAGATCTTTTTTTATTCCTTTTTCGCAAAAGAATACCAGAATTTTCTTGCATTTGAAAATTCACTGTATAATATTATGTATCAAACTTTACTTTTCAAGTTTTAGAGAAATGGCGGTATCGATTTCATTACAAATACTGTCGTCGTAATATATTTGCACTTACATTTAAAAACGAAATTAATTTTCAATGCAATTGGAAGGAGTGATTCAGGCAATATATTTTTTACATTGAGACTCGTCATGAAAATTCCATGAAATATGAGGGTTTACAACCTACCACACACAAAACGACGCATGATGAATAAGTCCGGCCGCGGAAAGTAGGCAGAAGCTGGAATGTAACGAATCTAAAGCAATCATGGTTATCGGGAAGCGTCGACATTCAAAGCGTTTTCTCGCAAGTTTTCCACATTCCTTGACATCATGTAGACAAAATTAAGTATGATATCTTGTCTGGAAGGCTTTTGATGAAATTTGTTTCGTCAAACTTAGGCCATTCATTTAATTCCATGTTTATCTGTCTGTCTGCTAACAGCATACTGCGCTTTAAGTACATGTTATCCACATTCACGAAATTTGCAAAAAACATTGAGGAAACATAACATCCATTCATTGCATCTTTTGCTTAACGTTGGCGTAAAAATAAATGACCCAATCTTTTGATCGTAGTTTAAAGCATCAAACGGTGTTATGACATTGGCAAAGATCTTTAAGCATCGGTGGCTTCATTCCTGCCATGATAGGCTTTAAGCCAAAAAAAATTTCATACACGTTTGAGGCTATAGATCCTGAAGGATCGTAGTAGACTCATGTCACAGATTTACTGTTATAAATATGAATGACACACCTGTTAGTATTGGGAAAAATACATGTTTTTCATGTTTATAACAACAGATCAGTAACTTGAACCTACTATCAGTACTTTGATCCAGGTAAACCACGAAAAATTGGCGGTGTTATGGTTATATTGTTTGACAACATATAGCTTTTTACACTTTTTACAATTCCCCGTCTATCATGTTTTTTGTTGTTTTTTTTCAATCCATTCACCGATTATTTACGGTAATGTATTTACACGTTGCGGTTCTTAATAATTTTGTAGAGAGGAATTGGTTCATTATGTAGAGGAGCAGGTAGGTAAGATGAGTCAACCCGGGTTCGTATCCCATCAAAGAGACATTTTTGTTCTTATTTCATAAAGTGCTCTTCTTATTTTTACCTTTTTATGATGTGATATTTTCTGATATTTTATTTATTTTGTTCTCTTAACAGATCCTATTAATGCTAAATGATATTATTATGTGACTTAACAAAGCATATTTTAATTTCCACCTTATACTTTTACGGACAAAGAAACTATATAGAATAGGTGTCAATAGTAAATGCTTATTTGCACCGCATTGTCTGCATCTTTTAAGTTATTCATGTCACGTCACACATTAAATCACAGTTTCACTGACAGTCTGCCATACCTTCGTCTGCTGAAACAGTCTCCTCGTAGGTCAATCTAGATTATCATGTAAAACACAAATTGCGTGAAGTTTAGAGAATGGCGCGAAAAAAAAAAAAACTCAGAAAACAAATCTGATATGATTCGAACCCGCGACCGTCGGAACCTTTGGCCTGCGTTTTTTTCCCATCTCGATTTTTGGAGTGAGGATCATTTTCTGATTGCGCCTTTTCCTGACCGTTGCCTACTTGTACCTTTTTAACCATTACACTTAATTCTGTAATGCAGAACTGCCAATAATATGAGAATATATGTTAAATATCACGCTTCACGAATTCCGATAAACCGATCAATAGTTGTCTAAATACTCACAAAGGATTTCGCATACGTCATCAAATTTATAAATACACTTGGATAACCAAAATATTGACCAGTCATTTTATGATTGTAAACCTTTACTGGTCATCCTTGGATAAGGCAATAGCAGTAGCTTACTTGAGGAGTTCAACATTATTCTCGTGTAGGTGTATTCGTTAAAGCATTGGCCGGGCTTGACATAAGCTGTAGTTATGCAAATTCTTCATCGTCGTCATTTACTTTCATTGCTTGGCTTAAAATGTCTTACTACATGCTATCACTTTGCTGCAATGTTCTGAATATTTTAACATGGTTTTACATGATTGTTCAGTTGCTATGGCATTTATTGAAATGACAATGACTTCAAGGGGCAAATGAGAGATTGCGGATTGCGGAAAATCCTGTCTTTTCCACAACCAAACAAGTATTTTATTAATGGTGGCGTCATACCTAGCCGATTTTGGCACTTTGGCACACGATGGCTACACGGCTATGAAATTTTGAATTTCGTGCGATTTTCGTCACGAATTTGGTAAAAAGCACTTTTTGAGCCGAAGCATGTACGAAGCCTACCGATGGTCACACGATGGACACACGAATGTCACACGGTTATACCCGAAGCACTCACGAACCATATACGAAGTGGTAGTTTTGCATACGATGTTGATTCGAACGGTACACGAAGGCTTCACGATGGCTTCACGACATCGGGAGGTGTAAAATGTATTCCCGAAGGTGCCCCGAAGTCATAACGTGACTTCCCGATGTTATTGAATAAAATCATTTGTTGAGTCTACCAGTGAAACACAACAACTTTGTCAGATTCTTTCTTTTAAAAATAAAATTGGAAATGCCACCTAAACCAGGAAGAGGGCGTGCCAGTCAGCTCTACTCCAAATTATCCCTCCAAGGTTCTATTCCAAGAATCCACTCCATTACTCCAGTCCATGACTCCACTCAAAACCTCCAATCAGCCATTAAATACATGGTGCCTATGCTGTATGAGGGAGATTGATTGAGCCTCTTTGCGTGCAAACATGGTCTCTTTGGTGAAAGCATTTTCATTTGTACGATTTCGTTGCCGTTCAAGTTCACGGTAAAATAATTATTACTACCATGACTGGAATGTCAGTTACTTTACAACACTGTTAAAGCTTCTTAGTGACAGTTTAATTGTATATTAAAACCATCTTTCGCATGAAACTGACACAAAACTGTTCTTGGGTCAGTAGCTAGAACGCTCGTTTGTCGAATACTCCAATGGGAACTACTCAGCTAGAAAGAAAACCGGGTGTTGCTTGAAAGAGAATAATAAGCAAATCAAATACTCGTAAGAGATGGTGTTGCTCCTATATGATGTGTTTATTATCATGGTTCAGTTGCGTGTAAAGAAGCAGTTATGCAGTCTTCTTCGAAATACGCTATTTTTTATGTCAGAATAGAATCAACGTTGTGCTCAACTTAAGATTCTCTGAGAAAAATGCCATGTGAATGCTGATTTTTGTATGTCCACGTTATCGTGGCAATTAGTGGAAACGCAGGAAGAACAGTTTTGGTTAATATCGCGTACCCATCGAGATGCCATTGTCTTCTAAAATTTTCAAACTCGATGATTATGCGATGGCGTTACGAGGGCAATTCGACGTCGTGTTGCCTTCGTAAAACAATCGGGCAACAGCGTGTCTCCTTCGTATTGCCTTTGTGTAGTAAAACCTTGCCGATGGTGCCGATGATCACACGACAAAAGTACGATGTAGTCCCGATTTGATAAGATGGCCTCACGATGGCTTTGCGAAGGCCAATATGTACAGAAATTGGACCTTCGTGTGTCCTTCGGACAATGTTTTGGTATGTCAAAGATTTCGGTGTCGTTCGCGATGGTACTGAAGGCTTAAAAAATCTCCCGAGGGACATACGATGGGTAAAGATGCACACACGAATGGCCCAATGGCTTCACGATCCATGCCGAATTTGAAAATTTTCATCGTGTATCAAAACCGGCTAGGTGTGACGCCTACATTAGCGAATTCAAGAAATGAGGCTATCGGAACACTCTAATTACTCAAATTAGATTGTTAATTAAGTACAGTGTTGTTTTGATAATTCCACATTTTTGCATTGATCGCGACGAAATTTGTTTACAGCTTATTGTAAAATTTTGCGATACTGTGCGAAATATAAAAATCAGCGCAAAATTCCGTGGCGAAATTGGGCGGCGTAACATGGTAAAACCGGTGTATCTGTCATCACGCATGAAAATCAATTAACATGTGTTTCTTATTCTCGTGCTTGTTGATTTTCAAACCGTTTTTTTTTTTTTTTTTTTTTTTTTTTTATTAAAACTGATCTAAACAAATAGAGGCCGACTAGAATGCTAAATAAGTAAAATAAGTAAAAACATTCTCCATCATCTCACCGCCAGAGGTTGGTTTGAGCTCCAAACGGAACTGTAACACATATGCTACAAGCCAAGCTCTTTTTGCGGGTGCGCAAGGTTTTGTTTCTCGGATCATTCAAGTTTTTGTCACACCTACAGATTGACATGGCTCAAATGAGCTGAAATAATATTGAAAGAGACGTAAAACTAAATAAAATAATTGAACATGTACATGTATTCAACACATAACTCTTGTAGTGCACGAAACCCAATCATATAATCGACATGAAGAGTGAAAGACTACCAATGAATAGTTGTGGATTGAAGTTGCAAACCTTTAACTACTACAGAAAACACGATGGTGAAAATTCTCTTTGCAGGCTGACTGATAACAAATTGTATAGAAAAACTGTCTATTTACTAGCCTTAAAAGGTGCCACAAACATTTTGAAAATCTGTCAACAAATAAAAAATATGCCAGAAAATAATTTTGAATTGGGCTTTTTCCATTGAGAAAATGTCAGCAAGGAAAGCATCTATTTTCCCGATAAAAATAAAAACGCTTATTTTTCATTTGAAATGTAAAACTAAACACATTGTATAGTATACATGTCAATAGCTGAGCCACAAACTCTTACAAGTATTCCACAGATTTGCTCTATTTTCAATTTTAAGGTGTTTGGATTACCTCCATTGCACATGCAAAAGGCTTATTTAAAATAATCATTGGGCATTGCAAAAGGATGACATGGTCATATTTTTTCGTGAGGTGTTTAAGAAAAGTAAGATTTTGAAAACAGCAGTTTCTGATATATGGACAGTAGTTGTTGTTTGTTTGTTTTTTTCTTTATTGAGGCTTGTGTGGGGTATTTTGGGATACGGGATATTCACCCATTTTTATTTTGGGATATGGGATAGTGACCCTATTTATTTTGGGATATGGGATATTCAGGAAATTTGGGATATGGGATATTGGAATTTATTTTGGGAAACGAATTAAATTAATTTTGGGATATGGGATATAATTTGGACGGTTTATTTTGGGATATGGGATATTGCCTACACCCCTAACCAAGCCTCTTTATTCCACGAACTTGTGTAACAATATTTGTTAGAGTGCATATTGCAATAGGAAAACCAAATAAGCCGCATCGTGAGAAAACCGGATTTTCGCCTATGCGAAAACAAATACGCAGATCAGCTTCGCAGTAACTACGAAGCTGATCAGCGCCGTTGTTTAGTACAATTTATCTTCTTCTTGAATCCGAAATTTCAAGCTTGTAGCCTGCTTCTGTGAATGTACAGGTCGGTTTGTGTCAGACCTGGTCGGAAACGCCGAAGACCGTTTTTCTTGCGACGAGGCTCAAATCGTCTACCGGGTATATTTGATATCTCATGCTCTGTATTAACTTCCTATTTTGTCTAATAGTAGCTTTGATTTTTACTCAAGTGTCGTACAAATACAGAAATTTGCATTTAAATGGCGATTAATTGAACGTTTAGAGATTGTTGTTGTGGAATAAGAGCTTTTTGAACCCTTGAGACATTCATTCTTATGGTACTGTTTGTCTTTCTCGAAAGCACGTAAGGATTGTAAACCATTCATATCAAATGAATTTGCCAAACAACATCTATTTCTATATTCTGAGTGCTCTTTAATTTTAGAAGAATCAGGTATATTTTAAATTTGTTTCTTAGCTTTCGATGAATTTCATCATATATAGCAAACAGAAAAGCTTGAGATGGGACAACGCACCAAGATTAACGGTGACCCATCTTGGACCATACTATCTGCCTTTGTTCCTTAAATATGACTCCAAACTTTAGTTTATAACTGGAATTAATCGCGTTAATAAATGTCTGAAAAAAAAAAGATACGGATTCTGAAATGGTAAGCTTTAGGTTGTGAACCACTGCATAAGCTGAGAGTGAGGTTAGGCCTAAACACTAGTTTAACTTGGCCGACCGGAGTCCAACTGGAGTTTTTCTTTTGCTCCGGCGCCCAGGGATCTACATCGTTGGGCAGCTGACTGAATCTGTCAGTCCTCGTTTCGATTCATCATGTTGGTTATCTTGATTTATTTGTTTCATTGACTAGATAGAAATACAGCACGAGGACCGAACAGTGAACGGTATGCTTACTATAAGTTTTCTAAGTACCTAATTGACAATTAAGTTTTTCCCGCCTCGGTGTTTGGAGTGGGAATTTCTTTTTGATTGCGCCATTTCCTGATCATTGCCTTATTGTACCATTTTAAGCCCGCCAGTAATTGTGTTTTTATTGTTTTATGTCTTCATCATGACCTCAAGTACGTTTAGGTCGGGTCCCGACATAAAGCTATTCATTTAGTTGTTTGGGGCCGGAGCTTTTTATTTATTTGTTTGTTGTTGATAATTCTTTGACTAGTAAGAGATTCACCACGCTACGTGTTTCGACTTGTACATTTATCATTGTATATTTTTGGAATAAGAAAGAGAGAAAACGATTGAATGTGTAACGGTGCTACCTTATACCATACACCTATGTTGTTGAAATTGAATATGCATGCTACTTGATTGGAAGACTTAATAAATAAATAAATGATAAAAAAGAGATTCACCACAAGGACCGAACGTTATGAACACTCCAGAAGATGAGGGTGAGTTTGGGGCCCTGTAAAATCGATTTAAGCCCCCCAGGTAATTTTAATTACTGATCCTTCTAAGGTGATACTTCTGTTGCGGTTCTATGCGTTTTATGTTTTGGAGACGAATTTTTGTCCAGTTTGAACCTCATGTATTTTAGTTAAATTCGGGTAAATGAGTGGCCGCCTATTGGGAAATAGCTGCTCATTCGGCTAACGATATTGTTTTTTTAAGTTTAAGTGCCTGATTGTCAATTTTGTGTTTTCCCACCTCGAATTTGGAGTGGGAAATTCTTTCAGAGTGTACCTTTTCATATTTAAAGTAAGCTTACAAGTTTGGTAACTGAGTGGCCACCTATTTGGGAAAATAGCTGCCCACTCTTAGTGTAAGAATCTGATTGTTAATTAAGTGTGTTTTCCACCTCGGATTTTAGAGTGGTAATTTCTTTTTATTATATAAAAGTGGGATATGAACGTGTATACATTTCTCGGACATGTTTTCTTATATTAATGGATTTGGTGATTTTTTTAAAGAGACAAAAATGATCAGGCATTTTAGTTACGGCCAACAAGATAGCTTTTCGTTTAAGGTGAAACACAATGTATAGAAGGTATTTTTTGCATTTGTATGAGCCGATAAATACACAAGCTGCATGACAACAGAGAATAGAAGTCCAGGAATTACATAAATGCAATTGATTGTCAAATCCCAACACAGGAACCAGACGTGAAAGAAACTGGCAACATTGTACACCATACTTAAACATAAATGCAAGACGTCTATCCATTAAAGGTGTACAAAATTCCCCTTTTGTCTGGTCTGTCATGTTATATTATCGTTATGTAAATTGGAAACAACTTTATGACAGGAGACGGTTTATCATTATTGTCTCCTTTGACGACACATAATCTTCAATATATGGCATTACCCAAGACTAGTAGTGTATGTGCACCAAAATTCTAGAAGCAATGTCACTTGCACGCTACAGAAACTATAACAGCCATATTTAACACAGTGCGATTTAGTGTCCAATCTTCACCAGGGACAGTAATGTACTATTCCGTCCGTAAATATGATAAAACTGTCTATCCTGGTCCGGACCAAGTATTATATAAAATGACATGAAGTGGAGACAAGCAGAAAATAAGACTATTATTTCATTCACATAATCATACCATTATGGTCATGCTTTCTGATTAATCGAAGATAGGTGATGCACACAAAAGAGCGAATCAGTAAAGATATAGACTTTTTTATTTACTGTTTGTGTAAATTTACTGAACGCCTCCGGTCCATAAACAATTTTACATGATACACGTATAATAAACACTCCAGCATTTTTTCCTCTTGTAGCTCTGATGATTGTCCATAAAAAAGGATCGTAACATAGCTAGTCTTACCCTTACATTTACTACGAAGTGTTTCGGATGTTTGTCTCTGGACTTGAGTACACTGTTACTACAGTATCATAAAACATGCTTAGCCAAAACCATTCATGTTTGATTGATTGAGAAACTAATTCCAGCAAATTGACCTAATAACTGGCTGTCCCATCTTGTTCCATTACAAAGATGGTAATACACCATGATTACTTTTGTACAGACAAGAAGTCGTTAAAGATGTGATTAATTTTCTCTTGTTTTGGATAAGGTCACGCGTCTGTCTCCATCAGGAATTTGTCATGATGCATGTAGGTGCTATGATATAGAAAACATTCGTACATTACGAAAGCACGCCCATGTAATATATTGATTTTTCCTAAGTTGGAAAAAATTGAAAATTTTCAGTAGGATTTTTTTTTGATAATTTTCTTATTTTTGCCTCAAACATACGAGTACCCACAATCTATGTTTTGGAGCAAAAATAAGAAAAAAAAAATAGGTATAATCCTGCATATCCCAGTTTTGCTTTATAAAAGTGGAGTTTAAGGGGGTATATATTGCACGGACATGTTATCCTGATGGTGAACGGTATATGCTCACTTGTGGTAGGTAATTGTAAAAAAGTAAATCGCATTAACTGATATATTTGGAAAAAGCTGCATATTATTCTGACATAAGCATATCTGGGTACAAAACGGACAACCTTGTGACTGCGTAAACTGACATTTCTATTTCAGGGAAATCGGAAATTAATGCAACTTCTTTCTTGTTATTCCCTGCAAATGCAAAATTAAAACAAATTACGCTGATGTGTGATAACATCACCGATTACTGGTTCTGAGATCCACAATTTGATATCTCGTACGTGGTTAGAAAGCTGTTATCAAGTTTTGCATCATTTTTGCAAGATTTGACTGCACAATCTGGATAAATAATGAATAATCAACAGTATGCGATAACTCTAAATTTAATTTGGTATTACTCCTACACAAATGTCGAGCTAACGGCATGTTATACCCTGGTGACACTTCAAATTAGTTCCAAATAAAGAGTTGTTGTCGTCTAATACTTGAGATGACAAGAACTTCTTAGTATACTTTACAAAATTGCTAACCGAACATAATATTTCGAATTCTTCGTTTTCGCCTATTTTAACAGGAAGTTAATTGCGAGGAGTAGGAATGTTAACTATCTTTAGTTTAAAGTGGAATAATTAGTAATACATCATTCATCATTTTATGCACGGACCGTAGCCAAAAGTGTTGTATTGCATAAATTTCACGTGCATGTGTAACGACGTTAATTATCTAATGCAATTCCCAATGTATTTTATAGATAATAATGTTTATTATGATTTATTTGTTTATTTGTTTATTTGTTTATACTTATTGATTCATTGACCAGTTTGGAGTGGGAGTTTCTTTTTGATTGTACCATTTCCTGATCATCCCATCAAGTTGCCAAAACTAAGCAATGTGAAAGTGAATTTTATTTTTTGCCACACTAATGTTGAATAAATGTTCCATATAAATACTAACCCAACAGCTTCTTTGCTTTCAATTTTATCCCATAAGATTCAGGTGCTCGGTTTGGGATTTTGTTAAGTATATTCGGTATGGCCCATCCCCCTTCTCATTAATGTGTGCACTGCTCTTGGGTCTCAGTTTTAGTTTTTATTTATCAAAGTTTACATTTTCTGTTGCTTTAGAGAACAGTTTCGATTTTATTGCCACTTTTACGTTCTACCGATTTTGCACTTACATTAAACTGCAAAATCAATTTAGAATGCAATTGGAAGGAGTGATTCAAGCAATACATTTTGTATATGATAGAGCCGTATAATGGGAAAGCAATCTTAATAAGCAAAACAGTCAAACAAGCAAACTAATTAACACCAAGTACTGTTTTCTGTATTTCCTGCAAAAGTTTGCCTACAAACATAAGGAATAAATAACTTGCCCTAAAGAAGGATGTGAATACGGATGTAAAAATCAAACGACCTAATGCCCGTAAATGGAACAGCTTAACTTTAAGACTGCGGAGCCCTCAGGAATAACACAAAAGACGTCGAGCCTAAAATCAAACATACAAGTTTGTAACTACAAAGATGAATGTCGGCGTATATTACTGCTGGACATCGTTAACACTTGCCGCCACGACTTGATAGATAGAATAACAACTGTTTTCAGCACACCTGACTCCTGTTTACTGACGTTCGTCAGGAAAACATGTCCGTGAAATATATAGCCACTAAAACCCCACTTTTATATAGAAAAACTGGGGTTTGCAGGGTATACCTATTTTTTCTTATTTTTGCTCCAAAACATAAATTGTGGGTACTCGTTATAATCGCCTAGCCGAGGCGGTTCTAACGTGTACCCACAATCTATATTTTGAGCAAAAATAAGAAAAATATCAAACATTTTCTGATTATTTTTTTTTCAATTTTTGCTACTGATTTTTTTTTCTATATATTGCATGTGCATGTTTTCGTAATGGTTAACTATAATTCCTGAAAGCAATTACCAAGCTTGAGATAAGCAGTAATTATGCAAATGCCTCTTTGTCACCGTTTACTGTCATTGCGAGGCTTAGACTGTCTTACGAAATGTCAGCACTATGCTGTAATGTTCTGATTATATAACAGAGTTTTACATAATCGTTGAGTTGTATGGTATGTATTGGAATAACTACAGGGGACAATCGAGGTATTGCTGGAATGACATCGAATCGTGTGTTCTCAACATCTCAATTAGCTTTTTTTTTTTAAAATTAAACGTTTTGTCTCGTCCAGATCACATGTATTAGACCTCTAAATCAATGATTAAGAAGACACCTCCATTGGCGAGCATTATTAAAACTTACATGATATAAAGAGTACAACCAGAATTCTCAAATAAACTGTAAGTACCCGTAATTACATTTTGACTTTTCTCGATCATCTCAGCGCTGTTTCGAGCCCCAACATTGGACGTATATGCGCCAAGACAAGGCCTACTTATGTTTTTTTATTGTTTTATTTTTTTTTTCACCTGATGTACCCGTGTTGTCCCAATTACTAATTGGCCCCGCCTCACGAGATCTGAAATAATTTTCAAGGGAACTTACAACTGAATAACAAAACTTTACCAGTCATAAAATGTTTGAACTTGTTTCTGAAAATTATTTTCCTGTGGTGTCCGAATAGCCATTAACATAATTATAAATGACACAAAAGAAGCACATATAAAATCCTATATAGTGTCGATTTCATATGTTTGCCAGTCATAATTCTTAGTAAACATCAATTGAAATAGTTTCGTACACAATCAGAAAACATAAAAAATACAATGATTCGTTAAGCCCGAAGTATCTGCAGTGTAATTTTAGCAAAATGATGCCGTAGCCCTTCTCTTAACCCATATCTGACGAATGGATTCTCCCATCATTATCAATTGGGTGAGTCCACTTTCATTTTTAGGGGTGTTAGAAGTGATTTTTATTTTTATCACGTTTTTCGATGAATTTTATCTGTGCAAACAGAATAGCCCCAGATGGGACGCCGCGTTCTCCCATAAAAGGGACGCCAGGCTTAAATGAGTTAAACAGTAATATCGATATCGACAATAAGCCTGCGGCTTAGGTGAGCTAAGGTGAGCAACTTAGTTTATAGCATGCCAATAAATCACAAATAGCTTGTAAGCAGAGCTTCAAGATTGACCTACATGGCACTATTTGCGTACAAAAGTGTCCTTTATGAAATCATTTAGACTTGCAAACGAAAACGAAGCAACGATATATGTCAATGTATATCGTAATTTGAAAATCAACGTTTAATTCAATTGTTTATTATATCCGATATTTGAGCCGCCTCATGAGAAAACCAACAATCTGCATATGCGAAAACAAAGGCGCAGATCAGCATTACAGTAACTGCGAAGCTGATCAGCGCCTTTGTTTCCGCTACTCGGATAGTGCAGTTCCTCTTCTACTTAAATCCGACATTTCAAGATTCTAGCTCTTTTCTGTGACTGTACAGGTCGGTTTATGTCGGACCTGGTCGGAAACCACATTGTTGGTTTTCCCACGAGGTGGCTCATTTTATGCTCGTTATTAATTCCTACCGTGACGTGTAACAGTTTTTTTTTATTTTACTCTAGCGTCATACAAATACGGAAATCATAAAAACTTTCATTAAAACTTTCAGAGAGTAATTTGGCGCCCAGGGATCTCCATCGTCGGGCAGCTTACTGAATCTGCGAGTCCTCGTTTTCGATTCATCATGGTGATTATCATGATTTGTTTGTTTGTCCTTGGTGATTCATTGACTAGTTAGAGATTCACAACGAGGACCGAACAACTAGCTAAATGTTGTGAACAACTGCAGCAGAAAATGAGGGTGAGGTTAGGCGCCTGTAAAATCGATTAAAGCACCCCAGTAATTTTATATGTCTACTGATCGTTCCAATGCGATATCTCTGTTGTGATTACATTTGTTTTTTTTTTATGGAGTCGATAGTTTGTGCTGTTTGTACGTTTTCATATTTTATTCAAGTTCGGTTAACTGACTGACAGCCTATTGAAATTTAAGTAGCTGCTCACTTGGCTTACGATATGTTTTCTAAGTATAAGTACCTACTTGTCAATTTAGTTTTTCCACGTCGGTTTTTGGAGTGGGTTTCTGAGTCTGCCTTTTCCTGATCATTGACTACTTGTACCTTTTCTAAATAGAGTGGTGAAATCAGAGTTATGTTAACCCTACTACAAGCATTCACTTGAATGCTATTGTTTCCATCTCAAAAGCTTGTGAGGGTCTTTAACCATTGATTATGAAACGATTTGCCCTTTTCATTTTAGGGGTATCAGATGTGATTTTATTTTTGTATCTGCTTGTTTGTTTGTTTGTCTGTATTCAAGTATAACGTCCAAGTCAACAATTTTTTGATCATGTCGGATGGGGCGGCCAACGCTTCCAGTTCAATTTAACCAGTACTCTGGGGATATAATGTGTCTTGCCAAATGACACAACACGGTTCCCCGTGTTGGGATCGACCTCATTACCACTTGTTTCGGGGTTCGATGCTCTACCAAGTCACCGTGCTCCCCCTAACTTCTTTGTGTTGAAACCCCCGTCTGAATCGTTCTATGGATTTCGGAACTATTAAAGATCTCTGTTGTGATACAATAGTTTAATAAAACGACACGTATTATTACATTGGATACTCAGATTACAAACAGAAATGCAGTTGTTCCAATAGAATTGATTCCTATTATACTGCAAAGCATGACGAGGTGACTATGCATTGGATTTATCATAAATATACAGCAAAATATATTATTGCCAGGCCACACACCAGTTTTTTTTTTCTTTTATTTGCAGGCTTCCAATCGTCAATTCATCATGGAAATTGTATAGCAAACTTTCTACATAAACGGTTAATGGTTACAGTGAATACAGCAGCAATGTCTGGTAAGTGGACATGAAATTTAATTTATATAATGGATTGGAAATAATTTGCTATCATTTTGTGTGTGCAAGCGCACGTATGTTTTCCAAAAATACCATAGACATTTGTAATTTCAAGACTGTGTGTCCCTAATTCTATGGAATATGCATGTAATATGAAATTAGGCTTAGCCTAAGGGCGAGCTCGCCAATAAAATACGCACATGTAGTTGTTTTAGGTAAGGTTTGATTGAGATACACAATACAGTAAATGTGAACATTCGTTGTTCTTTGCAGTTGTCTTAGAAAATTAAATGCCAGACGTTCAGTCATCAAAGGTGTGGGATTTATTCAAGCTTCTTCTTGTTATCATGGCATTTTATCGTCTTGTAAATTGGAAACAACTTTATGACAGGCGACTGTTTATCATTGTTGTCTCCTTCAACGAAACATTGTCTTGAATATATGGCATATTAAAGACTGTTTAGTGTCGAAAATCTAGAAACAATTACATTTGAGCCGCCACATGGGAAAACCAACAATCTGCATAGGCGAAAACAAGGGCGCAGATCAGCTTCGCAGTAACTGCGAAGCTGATCAGCGCCTTTGTTTTCGCTACTAGGATAGTACAATTCCTCTCCTACTTAAATCCGAAATTTCAAGCTTCTACAAATGTAGCTCTTTCATGTGCTTGTGCAGGTCGGTTTGTTTCGGACCTGTTCGGAAACTACATTGTTGGTGTTCCCACGTGGCGGCTCATTTGCATCCTTTAGCAGCTGTATCAGTCAATTCAGAGTCCGGTATCCGTTAACCGTAATACACTCGGGATCGTTTTGTACATTTTGCAACTTGCCAAATGCAAATGTTGGTTTTTAAATAGTCTGGACAATCTTTCAGCATATTTTGCTAGACTTGTATAAACACAAGTGGCTATGCATTTTGTCTCGCTGATATGGAAATTACATACGCCTCAATATGTTTAACGGACACTGGGTTTATAAAATGTTTTAAATAATCGCACTAATACAGTACAGCAGTAATAGAGATGGAGCGTATACGTCTCACTGGCTGATGTTCTAACACAGTTGGCGCATAGCATCAGGAAAACCTGTCTGTGAAATGTATACCCCTTAAACACCACGATTTTGATACATGTACCTTGATCTCATTACTTTATATAGAATAACTGGGGTTTGCAGCGGTACGTCTATTTTTCTTAGTTTTGTTCCAAAAAGGTACAAGTAGGCAACGATCAGGAAAAGGCGCAATCAGAAAAAGATTCCCACTCCAAAAACCGAGGCGGGAAAAAACCAAACCAACAATCAGGTACTTATACCATGAAAACATTTCGTAAGCCGATTGAGCAGCTATTTTCCCAATAGGTGGCCACTCAGTTACATTAACTTAACTAAAAATATGAAAACATACATAAGGCGCCAACAGCACAAAAATATTTTAAACCCCAATTTGAAGACATAAAACAAAAAGAACCACCACAGAAGTATCGACTTGGAACGATCAGTAACACAAAGTTACATGGCCATAACCTCACCCTCAGCTTTTGCAGTGGTTTATAACATTTAGTTAGTTCTTCGGTCCTCGTGGTGAATCTCTAACTAGTCAATGAATCATCAAGAACAAACAAATAAATCATGATAAACATCCTGATGAATCAAAAACCAGGACTCATAGATTCAGTAAGCTGCCCGACGATGGAGATCCCTGGGCGCCGAATAACTTATTAACTCCGGAGCAAAAGAAAAACATCAGTTGGACCCCGGTTGGCCAAAACATAGATTGTAGGTACTCGTTAGAACCCCCCTCGGCGAGGCGGTTCTATCATATACGGCCAATCTATGTTTTGAGCAAAAATAAGAAAAAAAAAATAAATAAAAAAACACTTTCTGGTGAAAAATTCTTACAATTTAAGAAAAATCTATATATTACATGGGGCGTGTTTTCGTAATGAAACTGAGCAAAAATATGACACAATTGTGTTCTGGATCCCGACCAAGCCAACATATAATTGGCTGTACAATTAAAATGTCTGGATGCTTCAAGCAGGGTCAGAAAGTCGAGCGATTTCTCTAATCATATGGCAGAAAGTAATATTATGGACATCGTATAATCCAAAGCGTGCGACGTACTGTAATAGAGAGGCAAATCGTGTCAGCAGAGAACATATCTAATATCCAAAACAACTTTTGCTCGAGGCATGCTTTAGTAGACAAATCGGCTCATACACATCTGAAAGATTGAAAGACAACTGTCATGCCATTTCCTAATCCGTTACTGTTTTGTCTTAATGAGTCCCTATACATACCAAAGGATCAGCGACGCTAGAAAGCTTGTCTTCGAGGGTCCGACCGGTTTTAACACAAACTGACCTGTACAATCATAGAAAAAGGCTAGAAGCTTATATTTGATGTGCGTAGAATGTGTAATTACATGTACATTGTATACTATCCTTGCAGCGAAAACAATGCACATATGATCTGTGCCATTGGTTTCCTAAATGCAAAATTCTTGTTTCCTCATGAAATGGATAGAAGTAGAGGCGCCTTCGGCCTTTATTGGCCCTGTCACGCAAACGAATTGCTTTTAAGATATTTTGAAAACGTATGCATAATATAACGAGTATTGTTAAAAATCAAACAGAATCCATGATCACTTGATCACTTTCTAAGTGTGCATATAGAATATCCATATGGGCGTAATGGATATTTATTTTCTGTTTTCTACCCGTCATTATGCACATGTAAAGTTGTATTTATGTTCCGGTTAATACATGTATGAGTTTAAATGTGTGGAGAACTTCAAAAAATAACAGTTACCTAACGAAAATTAATTTTTAAAAATGCAAATTTTATAGAGTGTATATAATTTTTTAAACAATTGTTTTCATTATCTAGAGTAAGGAATTAAAAATAAACTGAATTGTCTGAATTTTCAAACTCAGAAATAAAATAGACATAAACTGCGTAAGTCGTACCGTAGGTATCATATATGGAACACTAAGTTATGCAATACATCTTTTGCGGGGTATAGTTTGGAAAGTCTTAATAAAAATACCGAATTTAACTGTCAGCCGTTGTAATTTTAATATGTTTTGCTGTTGTCAAAGCACTGTTGTTTTGTTGTCTCAATAAATACTGCGCAGCCTAAACAGAAAACTTCGCAAAAGTACACCAAGTTAATTGTTTTTTGAAACAGCATTGCAGCTATCAAGAGCGGCTGACATTAAAAACATAAATAAAACATATAAAGACATTTCTACATTACAGGCCCATATAGCCTTGTTTTTCTCATCATACAGTTCGAAAATTAAATTGTTCCGACGGCATTTTATTAAACAACGGAATATAGATTGCGATTTTATGAACGTGAAAACCACGATTCCCATAAGAAAAATAATGCCGTATTCTTATTTATGTTTACTATATAGGCGATTGTAAAAGAACCTATAGTATATGAATTAACTATACCCTAATGGTTAGATCCTTTGGAATCAGTAAAACATTCAAAGATAAGGGGTGGGCAATAATGTACTATTGCAGGCAACTCACTCACTGACTGGCAACGAATGTCAAATACATGTGCTGTTGTTTACAGAGTTGAAATGACTAGTCTAAGCGCAAATTTTCAGCCATTTCACGAAAAGGCTGAGTAAACCACTAATTTCACGAAAAGGCTAAAACTTTTAGCAAGAGCTCATGACACCTCATAAGCTACTTGTTTTAGCCATTTCATGAAATAGCTGATTTCACAGATTAGCTCTAACATTTACATGTATACATCGTGTTATATTTCACTTAAGGGTTTAAACTTATTTTACGGACCCAAACTAAAACCGAGTACCAATGGTCCTGATATCGCTTACCTGAGATTTTGTCTTTGATGAATAACCCTTGGCTAAGGCCATGTTGGCCAACGTAAAAAGTAAACTTGGCCTCAAATACTCACATAATTATTAACACTATAAACTGTCTGTATCTACTAACTTTAAGATCTTTCTGGCAATATTTGACCTTTCTGTTTAAATTAACAGTTTAATAGGTCAAGGTCAACCCAAGGTCATGATTTATATTAACTACAAAGGACGAATTGAATTTAACGATAGATTTGAGGAATTTATAGATGTTGTTTCAAACCAAAACAAGGAATTCATATTATTAGGTGATTTTAATAGAAATTTATTGAATCCAGAAATTGATAGGGATTGGGGAAATTTTACTTCGTCTTTGGGCCTCACTCAATTAATAAGTGAACCCACAAGGGTAACACATGAATCACAAACATTGATTGATCATATATACACAAATAATGAAGAAACAATAAATTCTGTCTATGTTGAAAAAATGTGCATAAGTGATCACTTTGCTGTTTTTTTGCAATCGAAAATCTCATGCATCAATTTGTAAAAATACCCATCAAGTAATTACATATCGGTCTTTTAAAAACTTTGATGAAGCTAATTTTCTTTCTGATTTGAGTTGTGTCCCTTGGGATATATTAGAGCATTTTGACAACATTGATGATATTGTTAGCATTTGGGATTCCCTATTTCTAGAAATACTTGATAAACATGCTCCGATAAAATGTCATAGAGTCAAGAGTAAATTTCAACCAGAATGGTTAACTCCTGAAATACTTGATTGTATGAAAGATAGAAATAAGTGCAAATTAAACGGAAACACGTCATTATACAAAGAACTGCGCAATAAAGTAACAAATATGATTAAAACAGCGAAGACTAAAACATACCAAACTAAAATTGAAGAAGGAAAATCAGACCCAAGAACTATTTGGAAGTTGTTCTAAGAATTTGGAATGAAAGGTAAAGGAAATAGTGGTGAAAATAATCTTGGAATAAAATGTGAAAATGAACTAATTACAAAGGAATCAGATTTGGCAGACATTTTTAATAATTACTTTGTAAACATTGCTTCCAAACTTAAAGAGCCAATTGTTGATTCGGAATTTGAGCAGTTAAATATGTTTGTGCAATCAAAAGTTCCAAATAATGTTGAATTTGATATTCCTTTTACTAATGTTGGATTTGTAAGACAATTCCTATCAAACTTAAATGTAACTAAATCTACGGGTTTGGATAACATAGGACCGAAGATTCTCAAACTATCTGCTGATATTATAATTCCAAGTCTCGTATCGATCATAAATAAAAGCATAATTTCTGGGTCATTTCCCAGTGTATGGAAAGAAGCAAAGGTTAAGCCGCTTTTCAAGTCTGGAGATAAAGATGACGTCAACAATTACAGACCCATTTCCATTCTTCCCACTTTATCCAAAATTATTGAAAAATGGGTTGATTTAATTTTTTCCTCATTTTTGAACAATTTTAGTTTGCTTCATAAGTCTCAAAGTGGTTTTCGCGCTAAGCACTCTACGGAATCTGCTTTGATTCTTATGGTAGATTCTTGGCTAAAAGCTTTAAACGCTGGCAAACTAGTTGGTTGCGTAATGGTAGATTTCCGAAAAGCGTTTGATCTTGTTGATCATCAAATTCTATTGAAAAAATTACAATCTTATAAATGCAGTAATTCTTGCTTATCCTGGTTTAAATCATATCTATTTCAAAGAACTCAGCGTGTTGCTATAAACAATGAATTGTCTGAGACGTCAAAACTTAGTTGTGGAGTCCCTCAAGGATCTATTTTAGGTCCATTACTATTTTTACTTTTCATCAATGACCTTCCCTTATCTTTGCATGGCACATCTTTTGTAGATTTATATGCAGATGACACTACCATATATGAGCAGCATTCTGATATGAAAACTCTTCAAAGCAATTTGCAAAAGTCCTTAAACTCCCTTCATGACTGGTGTAGGAAGAATGGAATGGTTTTAAACACTTTAAAGACAAAAGTGATGCTTATCACAAGTAGACAAAAGCGAAGTAATTTACTAGAAGACACGTTGTCTCTTAAATACAATGATATAGATATTAAAATGACCACAAGCGATAAGATATTAGGTGTTTATGTTGATGAAAATTTATCATGGAATGATCATTATCAGCATGTGTCGAAGAAAGTCTCGTCATACTTGTGGCTTTTAAGTAAAATTAAAACTTACTTATCAAGGGAACACAGACTTCTATTCTACAATTCTTACATTAAACCGCAGTTTGATTACTGTAGTGTGATCTGGAGTAATTCGTCAAATTTCAACATTGATAAAATAAACAAATTGCAAAGAAGGGCATGTAAACTAATTTTATTACACGAGTACGTAAGTTTAAATGAATCACTTGAGCGACTAGATATCCTATCTTTCGATCAAAACGTTTTCCTTACTAAGGCTAAAATTATGTACAAGATCTATAATAACTTGGCCCCCGGTTACTTGCATGAAATGTTCCAAATGAGAAACGTAAACTTAGACAGCACACTGTCAAATTTAAGATCAGTAGCAAACAAACACTACGTTTTACCTCAGGCAAAATGCAATTTATTCAAAGGAAGCTTATCCTTTTCTGGAGTTCTGATATGGAACAGTCTTCCGCTAGACATAAAAAATTCATCTTCCCTGAATGTATTCAGCAAAAGATGCGCTGAATGGATTAAGTATTAAACAGATATTTTGAGTCTTTAACCTCCACCGCCATAACACATTTTTATGCATACATCCATCTACATGTATGCTTTTGTAAAGTTATTGTTCATGATTTTTGTATTCTTCTTCTATTCTCCTCACTCACCTAGACTCTACCATAACCTCCTTACTTATACTTTACCTTAATTTCTTGCTTGCCATGTCATATTGTATTTTTTGTAACATTAACTCGATGTCACATGTATGACCGGAGTTGTGAAATAAAAGATTTGTTCGTTCGTTCGTTTTGTATGTAAAATGTAAATATGATCAGTTTTCATCGTAAACATGCCACGTACAATTATTCATGTATTTCTTAACATTGTTGTTTTCACCCAGTATGTTAATATGTTGTTATATGTTAACTTGTTATAGAGGGCCCCAAGGAAGATTGGTTCCTACCAATTGGGTCACCCTCTTTAAATAAAGAATTTACTTACTTACTTACTAGAGCCTCCAATGCTACATACCAAGTTTCATTGAAATCGGTCCACCAATTCCAGAGAAGTGGTTTCTGAGAAAATTAAGTTTTAAATTTAATATGTAAATGACCTTTGGGCAATGTCAAGAGTGACCTTGACCTTGAATACTCATAGGACTTCATTAAGTCAATAAGTTGTATATATGTACCATATTTCTGGTCACAGGCCACAAAACTTCCTGAAAAATCCAATGTTTTCCATTGAGAAGCCTATGTGACCAATGTTGACCTTGCATAGATCAAGGTCAACCCAAGGTAATGATTTATATAACCTATGTTGGGCCAGAGTCCCTGATGCTACATACCAGGTTTCAAAGGACCAAACCTTTATATTTTATTTATTACAATCGGTCCTGCAGTTCCAGAGAAGAAGGTTTTTTTTAAGTTTTTTACCATATATGGGCATGGCAGCCATCTTGGTCATGTGACCTAGACCGTTTATATAAACTTTTATTCCCCCTTCCTAAGGATACCACATATAAAATTTGGCTTTGATTGGCGAAGTGGTTTCTGAGAAAATTAAGGTTTATATTTAATATGTAAATGACCTTTGGCCAAGGTCAAGAGATGACCTTGACCTTGAATACTCCTATGACTTCATTAAATCATTAAAGTTATATGTATCTACCAACTTTCAGGTCACAGGCTACAAAACTTCCTGAAAAATCTCATGTTTTCACTTTTTTCCATTGAAAAACCTTTGTGACCAAAGTTGACCTTGCTGTAAAATAGGTAAAGGCCAACCCAAGGTCATGATTTATACAAACTATAATGGGCCTGAGTCCCCAATGTTACATTACAATATTCATTGAAATCGGTCCATCGGTCCCAGAGAAGAAGATTTGTTAAGGTTTTTACCATATATGGTCATGGCGGCCATCTTGGTCAATACATGTGACCTAGACTATTTATACAAACTTTAGTTCCCCCTTCCTAAGGATGCTCCACATGAAGTTTGGAATTGGTTGGACCACGGTTTTCAGAGGAGAAGATCTTTAAAAGTGTGAACGACGACGACAACGACGACGGACGACGGAGCATGGCCAACCTTCGGCTCAGGTGAGCAAACAAATACGGGAAGTTAAAAACTTAAGTTTCTAGTTACTCTAACTTACCATTAGTACTTTTTAGAAACGATTTGAAGAATGTATTTTGAGGAATGCTAACGTATATGTGTGTAACAGACTTCCACATGTTGTGTCAAAAATAGGAATTGGAAGGAATGCAATTGCAACAGCTCGCGACTAAAGCAATCCATTTAAAACAAAAATTAGTGTTTCGTGAGATCCAACTTAAACCTGACGTGCACCATTACGAAAACGTTCCCATGCAAAATAAATAGAAAGGGGGTGTTACAGATGTGCCCACACAAGGAATTTCTTTAAATTTTACACATAAGTAGTTCATCATATATGAGCTATGAAAATGTATATATTGAATTAAATAATTAATTACAGGACTCAGGAGGCAACCCTGGCTCACTCCCACAATGACATGATACCTACCCTCTTCTTTGTGTGTCCTAAATCTTAAATTTTAGCATTTTCTAAGTTTTGTCATGTGGATTGGCTCGAGAACATCCCAGGCATTATACTTATACCTTATAAACATTTTGCAGAAGTATTACATTGATTTCCTGATTGAATAATCATTAAAATTCTCAATGTTTTCTCTAAAATTTACAAAAAATCACACAATTCAACTTTAAAGATAAATATATTCCAGTCTTTGTCAAGACATCATATTTGCATAAAAACTTGCCATATTTATCCTCTTAATTTGAGCAAAATTTCATGATAATTTAAAACCGGTAATATTGTCATTTTTTACATTATATACACGTAGGTCACTTTTCATAATTTTAACAAAATGTTGAAATTTCTCCACAACATTACACAAAGGTTTAGGATTATGATCATGATGCATATTTCAGACACACAATGTGCTAAGACAATCCCGAATGGCATACATTTAGTTACGTTCATGTAACTTGGTGGCCACCTGTTGGGAAATAGCTGCTCTCTTGGCAAACTCTACATTCTCTTTGTACAAGTATCTATTTGTTATTTAGGTTGTTTCCACAAGGGGTTTTAGGTGGAACCTTGGTTCTTATTACAGCAGCCCCTGGTCATTGCTTACTTTTGCCAAAAAGATGTTATTCGTGATGGTCTTCTACCATCTTTTTCACATTCAACTGTTTTCTTAAGATTTAGAATTATATAAAGTAATTCTAAAGTAGCAATGAGACCAAATGGCTTAAAGTTTGCCTTCAGTTGAATCAATTCTAAAAGCTCTGAATTATTCTAATGAGCAAATAATTGATGATGTTTAACTTTGTTTAACTGAAAATCAAATGTTATGCTTTTCATATAGGAGTGGGACAGGGATATCCATGTGGACTTGTGTAGTGATAAACGGAATCTGATATTAATATTTCTTACGCTCACTGTATATTACTTTAACATACCAATTCAATGTTTTAAGTTTTTAGAGGGAAAGCTAGAGTACCTCTTATACCCCTTTCTGTATCCTAATTTTACAACTTTGATTTTCAACACACGATATGGTTTTGATCTTTACAAGGTATTAAAACGGGCCATAAATTCTGTAAAGTCATATACCATAATTATTTCAAATATTTAGCCTTCATTCAAATTCCATGTCACTGCATTACATATGTTACCCACATAAATGCTTGCAAAATAACCATCAAACCATTTCTATGGATCTTATTCAGCCTTTTAAACGTACATTGTTTGTTACATATATAACATCATTCAAAACTGAATATTTAAGTTAATATTTTCTCGGTAAAAAATAAATTTAGTAAAGTATGGTCTGTCATATCATGACAAACATCTTGTTGACAATGATTTTCCTTTCATACAAATGCTAACATTAATTTTGCATATTATATGTTCTTATAGGTTACACAATCCTGCAAAAGTACTAAGATAAGGTTTGCATCAAAACAAAACATTGAATGATGAATAAATGTCAGAAAAACAGATTGAGTAATAAGCTTATAATCTTTTCTTGAGACTAATATCATGGTACATGTATTGGGATGTTCAATGAAATGTAAATTCTTAATTTTTGATTTTTGTAACATTCTATTTAAATAAGGATACGATGTATGCAAATGAGCAACCCTGTGATTTAGCATGTGTATTAACTAGTAACATATAACATCCATTTAAAATAAGAAGAAAAATCTCAACTTTTAAAGATTGCATCATATGAAAATTGTTCGTAGTACATGCTTGCGCTAAATGTAACGCATGTAACAGATTTAAAGGCTACACAGAGACAACTTCTGAATTCAGGAAGATAAATAATATTGCATTTTGAACCCTACAGTAATACTAAGGTGATGATTAAAACACTAAACTTTATTGAAATCTTTAAATTCTTTTAAGTCTGTCCAAACCGTAACTTATGTAACAGGGTATAAGGTCTTGGTGTTGGGTTTCATTAAAATTATGCTATAATAATATAAATTGCTTATAATAAGCCTTTAGGAAAATTCATATGGTCATAAATCAGTTATCAAATTCGTTTGTAATTATTAGACTAAGTGAACAAGTTCACATTTTGATGAATAAGGGTTATGTGTAATGAATGTAACAAAACACAATGTTACCGGTACACGATTTTCATGAAATTTCACGAATATATTTCTAACATATGTTGGCAGTTTTTGTATTAAAATGGTGTCTTGACAAAGACTGGAACACAGAAAATTTTGCATTCAAATTCTACCTCTTTTAAAATAAGCAGGTGAAAATTGGGGTTACTTGTACATAAAAATGACTGCTGCGCCACTATCTTGATACTAACAAAGTCATTTATAGTATTAGCAGACTAACCTATGACTATTTTAATTCTGGATAATTCTGTATATACTTCACTTTCAACATTTGCTTCATGAATCGTTGATCACTATAGAAATGTTTAAAGTGGGGTACCCTCAGCTATGCTAGTGACGTCATATTTTACGTTATAATTTTCCAATGGAATTGAATTTACAAGGGAATACACCATTTTTGTAGCAGTCATAACCAAGACAATTAATGCACAAAATTTCATAAAATTCCATGCGTGGGCAAACTCCCATGTTAATTTCCCATACCCTGTAACAGGCCCTTTTTCATCTTTAAAAATAAAAGATCATCAGAAAGTGTTTGATATTTTTTATATATTTGCTCAAAACAGTGATTGTGGATACACGTTACAACCGCCTCCCCTGAAAACCCCAGATTTACTATATAAAAGGGAGTAAACATTTCATGGACATGTTTTTCTGATGCTACTCAGTCCCGGTACATAGGAAAAAATGATTTAGTGGCGACAAGAAAGAATCTAGAATGTTACAGTGCCTCGCCATTACTTGCCCATGCAATACATAGTATTTTTCTTCATCTGTTAAAAATTATATAAGTTGCAAAAAAATGCAAATTTTCAGTAGCAATTTTTTTCATATTTTTGCTCAAAACATAGATTGTGGTCACATATTAGAACCGTTCTAACGAGAAACCACAATCTATGTTTTGAAGCAAAAATAAGAACAAAAGTATACCCCTGAATACCCCACTTTTACTATATAAAAGTGGGGTATAAGGGGGTAAACATTACATGGATATGTCTTCCTGATGCAATCAAATCTTTAAAGTACAAACAGTGCATATGGACTTAAAACTGACGAAGCAAAACACTTTTAATATTTCTCGGCAGATTAGTTATACAGCGAAATGCATATCAAACTGCTAAATCATCTACCAGAGTTTTTCTTTAAAACATGAAAAGAGTAATTTAGCATGTTAATTCATTTTACGAATTCTGTTTAGTGAATTTAGCCTACAAAAGCATGTACATGCATGACCACCAAGGAGGAAAATAGAAATTGCAGAATCCAAGAAAGGGATCGATGGTAAATAGTTACATCACATGGCGATGAGTATCGCATCGAACATGCACTTCCGCTCCTGTGTCAAATATGAAATTGTCTCTTGTTATTCAAAGAAAAATATAAATATGCAGTAAATATGCATAAAAAGAACGTTGATAATTAATCGTTTAGAACTGTTTGGTGAAAAGTTTCTATTAAAGGAAAATAAAGCACTCAATATGCGAATTAAATTCTTTTAAAAGTCAGAATGAGCCTTCAAACTATGTTTGAATTAAGGTAGGGCTTTCTTCCAACTTTTCTATAGTAAAATAAGTCGTAAAGGTTCGGCATTAGTTTTCCTATTTAAGCCAAAGCACAGTGGCTTTTTTCACTTCCTCTGATCAAAGACGCTATACACTTTTGTCAGAATATATGCGATGTCATATCCTATTACCTGGATAGTGGATAGCAACGTTAGATTTAGAACCAAGTTGTGCAATTGTTGGACTTTCGATGGTAATGAATTGCCCCCTTAATGTAGCTGATTTGTTATTATACTGTCAGGAAAGAGAGTTCGTGAATTATTTTAACCATGACAATCAAGCTTATGCTATCAAGGCTTTTAGTTCGACTTTCAAGTATCTCTTTGACATTTTGAACATTGACAATCCTCATTTTGAAGGCATGTTCAATCATTTATCCACCTGAACTAAAGTTGAATAAACCCAAATCAACATATACCGAAGCCCCATGTTTAGATACACATCTTTCTTTTGCAAATGAGTTTGTTTCCTCTAAAATTTATGATAAACGCGATGACATCAAATTGTCCATTTTTGGATGGTGACGTCCATCGCCATGCTGATTATGATGTATACGTTTCGCAACTTCATTGGTTCCTAGAGTCTGCAATCATGTTACGGACTTCAACGCGCGAAATTTAATGCTATTAATAGCCAAGGTTCTCCATCAGGGCTTTCAGTATTATAAACTTTGAGAAACATTTTCTAAATTTTATCGCATACACTATGAATAAATTTCTAAATTTATGTTTCGTTAAAGGCGTTTTTACGTGAGGGCATTTCGGAACAAGAATTGAATGGTAACTTGGTTTAAAAATTTAGGAAACTTAAACATAATTTATTGTCAGGAATGCTTACGTACAGCTGTATATGTGTGTAAAAGACTTCCACATGTTGTGTCAAAAATAGGAATTGGAAGGAATACAATTGCAACAGCTCGCGAGTTAAGCATTTCATTTAAAAAAATCAGTGTTTCGTGAGATCCAACTTAAAACTGACGTGCACCATTTCGAAAACTTTCCCTTGAAAAATTAATAAGAATTTTCCATTTGTAAAAAATAAAAAATTCATCAGAAAAATGTTGATATTTTTATTATATTTGCTCGAAACATTGATTGTGGGTACACGTTAGAACCGAATTGCCGAGGCGGTTCTAACGAGTACCCAAAATCTATGTTTTGGATCATAAATAAGATAAAAATAGTGTTATCCCTGTAAACCCCAGTTTTACTATCTAAAAGTTGGGTATAAAGGGGTAGACATTTAATGGACATGTTTTCCTGATGCTACTCCAGGTACACACACAAAAAAACTGATTTAGTCGCGACAAGAAGGATGTCTAAAATGGCATGCCTCGCCATTACTTGTCCATGTAATACATAGTAATTTTTCATCTGTGAAAAATGATTTAAGTGGCAAAAGTAAAATTTTCAGTAAAACATTTTTGATTTTTTTTTTGGCTCAAAACATAGATTGCGGGCACATGTAAGAACCGCCTCATCGAGGTTCTACCCTGTATACCCCACGTTTACTACATAAAAGTGGGGCATAATGGGGTATACATTACATGGACATGTCTTCCTGATGCAACCAAATCTTTAAAGTACAACAGTGCACAGGGACTTAAAATGACGAGGCAAAACACTTTTTATTATGCACTGTGTTAAATTCTCGGCAGATTAGTTATACAGCGAAATGTATATCAAACTGTTAAAACGTCTACCAGTGTTTTTTCTGTGAACATGAAAAGAGTAATTTAGCATGTTAATTCATTGATGAATTCCGTTTAGAAAATTTAGCCTACAAAAGCATGTGCATGCATGGTCGATCAAGGAGGAAAATAGAAATGACATAATCCAAGAAAGGGATCGATGGTAAATAGTTACATCACATGGCTATGAGTATCACATCGAACAAGCACTTCCGCTCTTGTGTCAAATATGAATTTGTCTCTTGTTTTTCCGAGAAGGATATTAATATGCAGTAAATATGCATAAAAAGAACGTTGAAAATTAATCGTTCAGAACTAGTTGATGAATCGTTTCTTTTAAAGGAAAATAAAGCACTCGATATGCGTATTAAATAATTCTTCAAGTCAGAATTGGCATTCAAACGGTGTATGAATTAAGGTAGGGCTTTCTTCCAACTTTTCTATAGTAAAAAAGTCGTAAAGGCTAGGCATTAGTTTTCCTATTTAAGCCAAAACACAGTGTTTTTTTAACTTCCTCTGACCAATTTGTCAGAATGTATGCGATGCCATATCCTATTACCTGGATAAAAAACGTTAGATTTAGAACCAAGTTGTGCAATTGTTGGAATTTCGATGGGTAAAATTTGCCCCCTTTATGTAGCTGATTTGTTTTTATACAGCCAGGAAAGAAAGTTCCTGAATTCTTTTAACCATGACAATCAAACCTAGGCTTTTAGTTCGACTTTCAGGTATCTCTATCACATTTTGAACATTGACAATCCTTATTTTGAAGGCATGTTCAATCATTTATCCACTTGAACTAAAATTGAATAAATCCAAATCAACATATACCGAAGCCCCATGTTTAGATAAACATCTTTCTTTTGCAAATGGGTTTGTTTCCTCTAAAATTTATGATAAACGCGATGACATTAAAATGTCCGTTTTTTGATAGTGACGTTCATCGACATGCTGCTTCTGATGTATACGTTTTGCAATCTGATTGGTTCCTAGTGTCTGCAATGATCATGTTTCGGCCTTGCGTGAAATATAAATGCTTATCAGCCAAGCTTCTCCATTCAGGGTTTTCAGTATCATAAACTTACTTCGAGAAACACTTTGAAATAAATCTAAATTTTATCGCAGGCACTTTGAATAGATAGTCTTTATGATGGTCATGACTTAAAGCTATTCATTTTAGTTAGTTGGGACAGGTACTTCTTACCACGCGGTTCAACTGTTTTTTTTTTATTTTTATACCAGATTTTCAGTGCTGCTGTTTGGCTTTTCAGAGCTCTCCATTCGCCGGGCAGCTAACTGTATCTGTGAGTCTTGGTTTCTTATTCATTATGCTGTTTATTATAATTTATTTGTTTATGCTTGATGATTAATTAACTAGTTAGGGATTCACCACGAGGACAGAAAAACTAGCTCAATGTTGTGAATCTCTGCAGAAGCTGAGGGTTAGGTTAGATGCCTGTCAAATTTAAGACACCCAACCCCGCCCAGAAATGTTATATAACTGATCTTTTCAAGGCGATACTTCTGTTGTGGTGCCTATTGAGTTGAATTTTTGTGCTGTTTGCACCTTATGCACGTTTTCATATATTTAGTTGAGTTCGGGTAACTGAGTGGCCGCATGTCAGGAAATATCGTAAGCTATGTTATTTTTGTATAAATACCTGACTGTTAATTTAGTTTTCCCAACCCAGATTTTTTATAGTGTGAAATTCTTTCTGAATTTCCTTATCATTGCTTACTTTTGCCCTTACAAACATGTACCGTCCAACGAACAATATTATGTACAGAGACTAAACAAATATACAAATATCAAGTGAACCGCAACGCGACAAAATGTACCTTCGGACATTCTGACATTACTAGCAGAAACCACAAGAAAGCGGAAAAATTATGTCATATATGTTTTAGAACCAACACTGTATTTGTAATCTTTGAACACTGGGCTATCAATTGAATGAGTTTTAAAACATCTTTATTTTCAATATTTGTAGTTATCTGCCCTTGTTTTAGCCCATAATTCACTTAATTTTCATGTATATATTGTTAAATGGTAACCATAGCAACCGCATAGTCATAAAATACATTCCATTTTTTTTCGACAAATTGTCTGTAAGGATGACATGTTTCTATCTCAACAATATGTTCTGGCCTGTGTTTAAACATTTTCAAGCAAATGCATTGTATTGTAGGCTCTAATATCATGCAATAAGGATTACGCAACTTTGACGTAATTTTTCAAGGAAATGACGTCTCTAGGGTTCATATAGTAAATTGGTCATAACTCACAAAATAACTGGAATATTCTGGTCAAATAAAGACTAACAAACTCTAGAAACATTATATATTCAAAGTAGCACTCTTCTTCTACTACTCAAAAAATTGCCCTGAAGGTACATTTTCTCACGTTGTGGCCCAAGTGAGTTTAAAAATTTTACAGCTTACAAACTATTGTGTATTGAATGGACATGATTTTGTAATAAAATTAAAGCTTTTAAATCCAATACCTCTCACTTTGATGTTCGACTCAAAGTCGTCACGCTATTTATTGTGTACCTGAATGATACATACAGTTAAAAGTCGGCTAAACGTCTCTTTTGTCGAACAGAATGTTCAGTTTTGTTTTGTTTTGATTCCTTATAGGCGTAAATTAAGTGGAAAACATGTGCGCAGATTCTTAGGAGAAAGTGAGAAATTGTGTTTGGGGTGGGGAGTTTTCGAGCTGCTTACGCAGAAAATCTATTGTTTAGTGTTATGTCTATTAATTTATCGTCCAATTATTTATTGTCCCATTGTCTATTGTTCCGAACGAATGGCTGTCGTTCTTATTTTGTATAGCAGACAATTATCTATTCCATATTCCAAAAGAATCCTACTTCAAAACATATTATTTATTTTGAGACGGTCGGTTTGTGTTCAGGGAATTCAAACTTCAGACATATTAGGTGAGTGGTTGCATTATACGACAATTTTATTTCAATTATTCAAATCTTGTTAAAACGTTATAAGAAACTGCAGACAGAATTGGGAATATGGGATGGCATCGCTATGTTCAAGTTACATTCTTCAGACGACAGTTTAGCGTTTAATAATATTGGGTGTTGATGCAGCATATCAGAAGGCCATACGCCATTGTTACTCGTTAATTTAATTGTTTCTTGTGTTGCAGACATTTAAAAGGAAGTTAGGCATAGACTTAGGGCAAGCTTGCCAATAATATATGATCACATAATCTATATTGAGTTACTGAGTCTAGCATTTGCTGTTAATCACCTCAGGTGAAGCCATAATTTAATCAAATATTATTTTTTATTAATACCAATAAGAAGTAACAGTCATGGTCACAGTAGACCAAAAATTACTGATTTTCACTTCATATATGTGACAGTATCTGACATTTTGGGTCTTGTGGAGTCACAGATTAACATTTTTACAATTTTTATTATGTTAATAATCCATGTCCAAAAGCTTTAATAAATAACGCTGACAATTAATGAGAAGAATATAGAAAACATGCACCACCCACAGTTTGCATCTTAGGGTTTTTAATTGGAAAAGAAATTAATTGGCATTGGAAAAACGTTTGTAACACTGAGTTACACTGTCCTGTTCTGTTGACCTTCACATTGAATGTTGTCTAAATATTATAGAAAGGTACAAGTAGGCAAAGATCAGGAAAAGGCGCAATCAGAAAAAGATTCCCACTCTAAAAACCGAGGTGGGAAAAAACCAAACTAACAATCAGGTACTTATACCATGAAACATATCGTAAGCCGAATGAGCAGCTATTTTCCCAATAGGTGGCCACTCAGTTATCTTAACTTAACTAAAATTATGAAAACATACATAAGGCGCCAACAGCACGAAAAAGTTTTATACACCAAGACATAAAACAAAAAGAACCACCACAGAAGTATCGACTTGGAACGATCAGTAACACAAAGTTACTGGCGGGCTTAAACCGGTTTTACATGGAAAATTGCATAGATCTTGCTAGAAATTTCCAACCTTTCTTATAAGGCAGCGTTTTGAAACTAGTGACTGAGTGCGCAAAAATCCAGTTGACGTCGCATGCAGTTTTGTGACGTCAATTTTAGTTCACGTTTTGTGACGTCAACGTCGAACCTCCACAAGACCGAAAATCTCAGAGAACGTCATATATATGAGGTGAGCCGAAGAGTCAATTGTGAAAAATACACAGAGATAAGGGAGATGAGACTTATAGAACTCTTGATTAGAAAAGTGACTTCATTAATGACACGATTAAATAAATTGTCGAAAATGTAAAGAGGCAGATAGGGAAAATACACACGGGAAAAGTGGTTGTCATATACCAATGTTGTGGATGTGCCTTGGCACAGCATCACGATTTAGCGCCAGCATACTCGTATTTTAGGAAAAGTCCATAGTCAGTTTTGTTTTGTTGGTTTCTTTGGGAGTATTTTTATACCAACAGCAGCTCTGTATAGATCTGGTAATACATGTATTTGAACTTTAATAAACTTCGCTCACTCTTGAACATTATGTCTCTGGTGACCGCCAGCACTGCAAATTCTTATGGATCAAACATGACGTCGTTTTTGTTTCTTGACAACAACAATGACACATGCACATAAGGTATCGAATATGGCTTGGCGTTGCCAACGTCGTATTTTTGTTCTTAGCATAAAAATCACGTGCTTTCTATCATAGAGCTTGCTCTTTGTGAATTGGCCGCTTGGAGCTCGCTCGCTGTGATGTTGACAAGAAATGAGCCTGTGCATTAGAATATTTTCGCTATTACCAGTCAACTGGCATCAGCCAATTAAACGTAAAATCGCTATTACCAGTCCGATTAAAGTAAGTCTCACAACTCTCATATTCTCCCAATTCCACACACTGGTAGAACAATCTGATGTAATTCCACAAAAATAAGGCATTTTTCTTACAAAAGTAAACTTTACAATGTCGTTGGAAGCACATTTGCTTCAGCAAAAATGTGCATTCTATGGTCTAATCAACACTTTAAGATTTATATATTTTTAAGGTTTTTTGAACCGTTCCGATTTCGTTTTTTTTTTTTTTTTTTTTTTTTTTTTTTTTTTTTCAACATTTATTGATACATACCGATGCAGAAACATTAAGACATAAAGATTTTTTTTTTTCAAAATTGATATTTTTAGTGTCGTTGCCATTGGGATTATAACCTATATGGCAGAGGTATATACGCTGGTACTAGTCAGATGCCAATGACGCTACCAACTAAACCATCAGGATACCCTGATACTAAGGATGAACTTTCTGATATCGATGGAACTAGCTCAGCCAGAAACATTTTACAAGTTGAATTGACAGCACAACAAATCATTCTACCGATAAGCAAATAGCCTTAAAAGTCATCGTGATCTTGACTGATATCATTAATTTTCTGTATTTTCCTAACGTAAGATGCAAATTAAATCGTTTCGATCTGTATGAACATGCATTTAGATACGGTTACAAACCAATATATTAAAAGTTTTTGCTGTGAAATCTGACAAGTCGTAAATCTTATTTGTTTGATTCGCTGCATTTCAAATTTTTGAATTTAAAGCCGAGTTTGTTTGAACTTCATTTAAATAATGAGTCGGTTTACGTAATCGGGAACGGTTTTTTATGTATATATTGTATGATTGGAACGAGATTTTAGAACATGGAGAGTACACCATTTACTAAACCAAAACGAAAATGGTCACCAATCGAAATAAACCAAATTCGTCTACAGATTATTCGAAGAAAAATAGTAATAATGTTATACCATTTTCAAGAATTAATTGAAGAATAAAGCACTCTGTGCAAATGAAATGTTTCCGTAATGTGAATCAATTTTATTTGTTTTTATCCGTTTTCATAAAACATTTTGTTGGATCTAAACACACGTAGACAAAACATTTTACTTTTCGTTGTTTATAATGAATAACATTGTCTTTCTCTTTGTATATACATGCATAAAATATAATTGATTGCCACTGATGCCATCAAATTACATGAATACATGACTAGTACTGCTAAGCATGTCCATGACATATGAAGAACAGTAGTTTTAGTACCAGAGTACCATTGGTCATTAAGCGCTCACCTATGGTCTTCTATATATACTCTGATCCATGTTTTTATGCACAACCCTGAGTAGAACATACAAATAATCTTCTATTCTTTCAATATTTTTGCAATCTCCCCCTTTAAAACATTATATCAGTTTTTCCCATTCAAATGTATAGTTGACCTAGGTTGACCTTGCCATAATATAGGACAAAGTCATCCCAAGTTCATTATTTATATAAACTTTTGTCGAACTACATTTATTGATACTTCATGCCAAGTTTCATATGCCGTTCTGCTTTGGAGAAGAAAGTTTTTGATTTTTTTTTTTTTTGCAATTTAGAGCAGTGGCAGCCATATTGGTCATGTGACCTGGACCATTTAAATAAACATTCATTCTCCAGCAAGAATGCTGATTATGAAATTTTGATTTTGATTGGTCAAGCAGTTTCAGAGGAGAAAATGTTTAAACTACATTAACATATACATGTACTTCGTCCCGGGACAGCGACAGACAACCCCTTGTGGTCAAATTATTTTCATAATTTTCCTTTAAACAATAAGGACGCGACGGCAGTGTACATGTACTGTACGTGTACATCTAGAATTATAAAGTTTTAGTCTAGGGCATATTAAGTTTTGCAGGAAGATATCTCGTGAGTTTGAAATTAAATTTGCTTAAGAGACGGCGTGTCATCTGCTATTATATTTTAGTCTACAGCAATTTTATAATATGCTCTAGATTCCTTAGATTCCGTTTGGTTCAGTGTCTGGTTCTACAGTCCTTTGTATCATTAAGAAATCATACCAATGCAGCTGTTTAATGTAAACATTTTCATTGATTTCTATCTATGATTGACAATTTAGTTTTTTCCAACTTCGGTTTTTGGAGTGGGATTTCTTTCTGAATGCCCCTTTTCCTGGTCATTGCCTTCTTGTACCTTTAGATTACGATCGAAATACGGGAAAGTACGGAAGAGCTAAAAGTTTACTACACTGGAAAAGTTCTAAACAATAAAAAGTATCTGTGAAAGTACCCTCCCAATATGGTATTCTGTGCCGATGAAACAAATCATGAAACATTATGATGGCAACATACAAAGCAAAATGTGACTCCAGATTGAACCTGCTAGCAAGGTTTTGCTGTTGAATATGAGTAGCATAATTACACGGATGAGTTTTGTTTTAACTTGAAACAACCGCTTTATAGATCCCGGATGATCGCAGTAGACTTTCGTCACAGATTTACCGTTATAACACGCCTGTTCTTATTGGTCAAATACCTTCATTTCATTCAAAAGTATGACGGTAAAAGGTGAAAGTAGGCAATGATCAGGCGCAATCAGAAAGAGATCCCCACTGCAAAAACCCAGGTCGGAAAACTACATTAACAATCAAGTACTTATATTATGAAAACATATGGTAAGCCGAGTGACCAGCCATTTTCCCAATAGGTGGCCACTCATTCACCTAAATTTAACTAAAAATACAAAAACGTACATGAGGTGCAAACAGCACAAACATTCAACGCCAAGACATAAATCAATATAAATCACCCCGGAAGTATCGCCTTTGAACAATCAGTAATATAAAATAACTGGCGGTCTTAAACCGGTTTTACAGGTATCTAACCTCACCTTCAGCTTCTGCAGTGGTTAAATTAACATCATTTAGTTAGTTGTTCGGTCCTCGTGGTGAATCTCTTACTAGTCAATAAACAAATAAATCACGAAAACCACCGTGATGAATCATAAACGATGACTCACAGATTCAGTAAGCTAGCCGACGATGGAGATCCATGGGCGCCCAATAACTTACTGTTGAACCCCGATGGGCCAAGCAACATTCAAGAAGCTCCAGCCCCAACTAACTAACGACGAATCTGTGACGAAATCTACTACGATCGCCCAGGATCTTAACCATAAAATTTTAAAATACACATTGAATAAGAATTAGGGTGCAACTTTTTAAAAAGTGTCCTTAAGACACCAATTATCAGTCTTAGTACAAAAAACGATTAGACTTTCACAAACAACAAAACTTGTTTGCTTTGGTCTGGCGATCACGAATTACAAAAACATGCTTAGCCTAGTGCAATGTAAAAGATATTCATCTGTACACCCAAAACTATCAAGAAAACATATCCATGAAATGAATACCCCTTCCTGAAACATGGATGCACTTTTTCTGGTTTGATCCAGGACATACATTACCATACAATATGTGTACTCGTTTGAACCTGCGCCTCGCCAAGTCGGTACTAACGTATTGTCACAATCAATATTGTTTTCAGTTGAACATTTCAGCTTAAAATTGCCATTTTTACATCTAAAAAAAACGTTGCTCACTGCATTGTTCTGTTTTCGTAATAATATTTGGAGCGATCATTTGATTTTATTGGGGCTGGAGGTCTTGAAGACGTTTTCGGGCCTGGTTATTTATTCATTTATTTTTTCACTTGCGATGCGGTCCCTGTCTTATTATTTGAGTATTATACAATACGTACTATAGAGTTTACCCTGTCCTGGATATTTGTTCGGGCAAAATTCGGTCCTGGATTTTATTTTTCTTCAAAAATATATAGTTCTAGAATTAGGCTAAAGGGGTATACATTCCACGGACATGTTACCTTTATGTTTATTATCACACAAGATAAATCGTATAATGTCTGATGCCTAAAAACAAAATTGGTCCATCGGGTTTTAACTGACGAGTTTATTTCACACCGGCTGTACGAAAGTGTTGTTGGATTCACCAGAGATTTATTTGTTTCATCATATATACCGAACAAAAAGGACACTGGCATGCAAGTTTAGTGCGTATTTTCTCATAAAAATAATTTATATTGTGCAATGTTGACAAAAATTCGAAGCCTTGGACACTGATGTTAAAGACAAGCACTAAGATAAAACTTAAACTAAGGACTGAATTCAGTATTGTGAATAAAAACTGAAACCTTACTTTTTGCAGACATGATTAATACGTTCTCCTTTTCACAGAAATCAATCATACGCACACACTTAAACGGGAGGGCGATCTCTGCAGACATGTTTTACTGTACATTTGTATTCGAAAAAGCAATGTGGTGTTTTGTAAGACCTTACTCGTATGTATGTAGATCTATATTGTAAATTTTCACGGTCTCAAAGAAAAGTTTTCAGATTGAACTTGTCGCTTCTGCAGAAATCTCTGTAGAAATAAATTGATTTTACAATTTCAGCCGCATCATGAGAAAACCAACATTTTGCATATGCGAAAACAAAGGCGCAGATTAGCTTTGCAGTAACTGCGAAGCTGATCAGCGCCTTTGTTTTCGCTACATGGATAGTATACGTTCTCTTCTTTCATGACTTTCTAAACCAAACTTTCCAGAATCTATCCGTCGTTAGTGCTTGTACAATTCGGTTTTTGTAAGACCTGGTCTGAAATCACAATGCTGGTGTTCTCATGGCGCGGCTCATTTTATCTGTCTAAGGAAATATACTCTATATTATACGGAGACAGAGTGATTATTTAAAGTGTGATTTCACTGACATTAGGATGAATTTGCAGCCTAGATGGAAAGTCGGAGAGGTACTTTATGTCATTTCCATTTGCGTATTTTTGCTTTTAAATTTTCCAGGCTCATCTCGTTGCATCTCAGACGACGCGTGTTTTCAGATTTGTAAATTTAAATATTACTTGAGTTATAAAGTAGTGAGAGTTTAGACGACTTGTAATCTGCAACATGACATCACGAAAACTTGTCCATGCCAATATACACATACTTTTTTCACGTGTAAAATTTGAAAATTTCATTGAAAAAAAAAGATATATGAACCTCAACGTGACAAAATGTACCTTCGGACATTCTGACATTACTAGTAGAAAGCAGCAAAAAGCGGGAAAAAGATGTTATATACGTTTTAGAAATAACACTGTATTTATAATCTTTTAACACTGGACTACCAAATGAATGAGTTTTAAAACATCTTATTGTTCAATATTTGGAGTTATCTGCCCTTGTTTTAGCCCATAATACACATAATTTCCCTATATCTATCGTTAAACGGTAACCATAGCAACCGCATCATCATAAAATAGACAAAATAATTTTGGCATATTGCATGTAAGGATGGTATACTTCTATCTTAACAATAGGTTCTGGACCAGTGCTTAAACAGTTTTAAGAAAATGCATCGAGTTTTCTAAGCTCTACTAACATGCAGAAATGCATTACGCAACTTTGACGTCATTTTTCAGGACAATGACGCCTGTAGGGTTCATATAGTAAATTGGTCATAACTTACAAAATAACTGAAATAATCTGGTCAAATAAAGACTAACAGACTCTAGAAACATCATACATTCAAAGTAACTTTGCTTTTCTTATACTCAAAAAATTGTCCGAAGGTACATTTTCTCACGTTGTGGCCCATATATATATATATATATTGAAATAAGAGTTGACGTCACATGTTATATATATAAGTTTTGCTCAAAACAAATATTGTGGGTGAGGCGGTTCTTAAGAGTACTCACAATCTATGTTTTAGATCATAGCAAGGGAAATAGGCATGCCCCTATAAAACCCAGTTTTAATATATAAAAAGTGGTGTTCAAGGGGGTACACATTACACGGACATGTTTTCTTCAGTTATGTTTTCGTGGTTTCTTGTTTTTGTGGTAACTGTTTATGTGGTGCTTCAAATTGATGTTTATGTATGTTTTTAAATTAAATACATTTAGTTACGTGTAGATACCGGAGTGACCATGTGTTTGGGAAAGAGCTGGTCACTCAGAGTACCAATTGTCTTTTTTGTATCAGTACTTAAAAGTTTATACAATCCAAGCTCATCTGATATGTAACATAGATGTATCTTCTAATTCGTGTTTCACTAACCCTGTCGAGATGGGATCTTATCAAGAAACATGTCAATATATAATATCACCATCATCATGATATCAGTTTTATAGTCCGTTGTCCTCTACTGAGGGTTGGACTTGTTTGACAATTCTCCTTTTTAGACGACAACTCCACTCTGAGCGATTCTGAGGATCAGCAGTATCCATTCCTAGCTTTTTTTCTGTCGTCTAATATGACTTCCTTGGCTTGCCAGATCTTTTCTGTGCAACTACGTTTAGCTTGTGTATTTGAGCAATCCAGCCTTTGTCGCGCTATTCGTGCCCATACCATTCTGCTGGGGCGGAGCACCACATTATATCCTGGAGTCCAAGCTTTTAGAGAAGGGAGTCTGCGCTTACTTCATCATTCGTCTTGACATCGCACGGTCATTGCGCTGTGGGCGGTTAAGTGTAGCCACAGTCATTGCCCATGTTTCTGCCGCATGAAGCATGTACTCCACTTTTATGTAGTATACATGTGGTATACAGGGATATTTTGTATTTTCAATCAAAAACATATCTCAGTGATTTGCCATTGTCCCGCCGTATTTTGAAGGAATTTTGGTTAAAAACCGCACGAGATACGCATTATTGAACGTTTTTGAAATGTAATTTTGTTACGCCTGACACGCCGTTTTTGCGTAAAAATGCATTTTGTTTGTATTTTACTATATGATCGATCAAAAAATACAAATGGTTGTTTTAATACAAATGTCCAAATGATGCGGATTATTTTGATATATAAAACATAGATAATGAGTCGACATTGACTTCGTAATTAAGATTTTACTGATCCAGTAGGCAGTATTTTAAAATTTGTACGAACATCGCACTTCACGTCTGTATATTACATAGGCAAGTTTATGTGATGCAATGACTTTGTATCCGATGGAGTGCTCAAGGTTCCGTACATGTATATATATATGTAGGATGTAATTTACCGGATTACCTATCTTCAATCTTCCTTCGTGCGTTTCATCTAAATCACCATGTTATACAAATCGATTGCTTTTTAGTATGAAAGCTACATGTAACGAGCAATCATCAATACATGTCTTCTTCTAAGTGCATTATGTTTATCTTGATTTTATTTTTCTTTAACGATAAATCGCTGAGCGTGCAGATACACTAACATTTGTCGCAAAAATGCATCTTATGCTTATAATGCGTAATGCCAAAACATGCATTCTTGGTTTCCAGCCCTATAACACCACAGATTTTAAAGAAATTACATTAATGATATAGTTTAATATTTAAAATCGATTCAATGCGAGAAATGCCTGGAAACCGGGTTAAGCAAAAGCATAACTTTTTCTTGCAAACAGATTCAATCATACCATTAAATATATATTATAGTATATATTAAATGTTACAGAACTGGGACAGTCGATGAAATGTAAAGGAATCCCGTCTAATTTTATTATAACTAAGTTAGTAAAGATACACCTAATATATGCTGAACAAAAAAGGAAACTTTACACATTTTAGGTTCAAAATGTGCCATACATTAACTTTTTTTTCTTTCAATACTGTATGTATGCATAAATATAAAGACGAATATAATCTTTTAAGACGACCACGCGACAAATGCAGAACATTTATCTGGCGTAACGCTGTACCCTTAAAAGATGATAAAGTGTAATCTATTGCCTGGAAAGTTAAAATGTCGACTAATAAGTGAATATCTAAACATATTATCCTGTACTCTTTCAAATCAGTACGATGATAATATTCTTGTACAATACAGTGGTTTTACCACGTTAAATTGATTGCGAAAGACAATTTTGTATATTCACCACCAGAACGGCCGAAACACGTGTGCAAAGGGTTCGTGTGTTGACAAATTGATGTAGAATAATTGTTCATCACCTCTTGAGACTGTACATGCTCAGTGGGAAAACAGTTTACTTTCTGAGCGACGTAGGTACAATTGCCCAAACGTGACCCTAAAATGGCCATGGCACATTTGTGCAAGCGGTATGGCGGCAACCATGATTAACAGTTCCATAACGTTTCAATACATAACATTTGAAACGTCAAATTTTGCAACAAATTTTGCAACAAATAATTTTACGTTGACGCGTGAGTTCGGTTTTTGACCACTTCATCGTTCGCTGCGCTACTTCTCAAAAACAGACAATCTATCTGTACATGTATACTTAAGCTAATCAATTTGCAATTGAATGCGGATTAATTTGATATAGAGGTTATTGGCATAGCAGTAATGCTGTAGGAGATAAAGTGACTAAACATAAAGTGTAATTTTCTTTTGTTCAATATATTTATATGGGGCAGGTGGTAAAGAAATGTCTGGGAATAACGCTGATCCGAGATGTTATTAAATCACATTCATGTCATATCTTTTCAAACCAGCGAAACTTATTCGCCCTCTGGATTTTCTGAATCGCTGGAGTCGGTCTCGGAAATGACGCCTAGTCAGTTGACAACTGGCTCCTGTACTTCGTCGGCGGCAATGTCGCTTTGTGGCTATTGCGGTACAATATCAATGACGTGATACACGCATCCCACTCAGCTGCTGTTACATGGGTAACTAGTAGTTCCAACCGTAAGGCAAATAAATTGGTAAATCGCGCCAGCGCCGGTAAATGCTGCCGCTAGAGAACAACTGTACTCTAAGACTGCAGTAGTTGCGGGCTGTCCCAGTCGATGCGGGCAACAAAAACCAACAAGTTTATTAATTGTGCCATAAAACATGTGACTGTGTATTTCGGAATATTTTTCTTCTGTAAGCATTACTCGTAGATCATAATTGTCAATATGTCTAACTTCAGGTTTGCAAAGCGAGAGCCATATATATAAACTGTTGTGGATGCAAAGGCCGATTTACGAAAACGTGTAACTTTTCTTTTCATCCAAAAAGGTGGTAAAAATAAAAATAGAACTGAGATCCCTTAAGAGCAGTGAGCATATAAATGAGAGAAGGAATGGGCCATACCATGGTTTCGGTTAGAAAATAATTCTAAATCTTATTGCTCAGTATACCCTCGCTGATCTCAAAGGACCAAAAGGAAAATATAATCTGCACTATGGATGATGTACGGGGAGACTTTTTAGGGCCGCCACATGGCACAACACCAGCTGCAGTACTAGCAAATAAAAATAGAACTGAGATCCTTTAAGAGCAGTGAGCATATAAATGAGAGAAGGGATGGGCCATACCATGGTTTCGGCTACTTAAGCCTCTTCAGTGACCCTTTAGATTTGGCGAAATGGGGCCAAAGGGAAATACTGTAATTGTGCAACTTTCAACAGGATAGTCAATAGAAGGACTAGCATTATCCAAAAAGAGTCAAATGTATAAAACGTCGGTTAGAAAATGAATCTAAACCGGTAATGAATTTCTAATTTCTCAGTATACCCTCGCTGATCTCAAAGGACCAAAAAGAAAATATAATCTGCACTATGGATGATGTACGGGGAGACTTTTTAGGGCCGCCACACGGCACAACACCAGCTGCAGTACTAGCAAATAAAAAAAAACTGAGATCCCTTAAGAGCAGTGAGCATATAAATGAGAGAAGGGATGGGCCATACCATGGTTTCGGCTACTTAAGCCTCTTCAGTGACCCTTTAGATTTGGCGAAATGGGGCCAAAGGGAAATACTGTAATTGTGCAACTTTCAACAGGATAGTCAATACAAGGACTAGCATTATCCAAAACGAGTCAAATGTATAAAACGTCGGTTAGAAAATGAATCTACATCGGTAATGAGGGTTTTGTTCAATCTAGGTATTTTTATAGCAAGAGCTTACGAGGTTTGTAGCCAGCGTATTTTGGAAGTTATTTAAGATTTTTGTTCTGTACGCTCAATTCAACTTATTGCGTCCCAGTGGTCGCGGCGTCACTGCACGCATTAGTTGTGTTGAGACAAAACCCAGTTGTACGCATAAGTTGCATGTTTTTTTTTTATCTGATTCCTCCCAAATTAGGTGACATAATCGAAACTTTATGATCCTGGATTATCCCCCTGCCAATGCGAACCCGCATTCAAAATGATTTTTTCCATAAAACCATATGTTTTAGTTGTGAACCGGTTTTCAAAAGTTCCATTGGGAATGTTATGAGAAAGTCAGTGTCAAATTTTAATGCATATCGAAATTTTTTACCAATAATCGCCAGACTAGTGTTATCACAGGACAAAACTGAACAGTAAATACTCTCATTTATACCGCTTATAATGGTAAAATGCAAGCAATTATTGACATCTTAGCATTAATCAGAAGCTTAGGATAAAGAGTTAAAACTATATCTGTGACTGGATTTGAGTATTTCGGCATTTATAAAATGTATAGTAACAAAATCACATTGCAACCTTAAAGTCTTTAAATATGTCACAGTGTCTGAAAATTGGTTCACCAAGAAAAATATGCCACCCAAAAATTATTTTGAGTAGGCTTTTCATCAGGATAATATTTCAGTGTAATATATAGCCCCTTATACCCCACTTTTATACAGCAAAACTGGGGTATATAGGGGTATACCTATTTTTCTTATTTTTGATCCAAAACATAAATTGTTGGTACTCGTTAAAACCGCCTTAGCGATGAATGTTTTATGCAAAAATAAGAAAACACTTAAAAATCTTCTACGGAAAATTTTCAGTTTTAACAACTTGGGAAAAATCTGTATACTGCAAGCGCGTGTTTTTCGTTATGTGCATGTTCAAGGGAGGTAATCCAAACAACTTAAAATTGAAATAAAGCAAATCTGTGGAAAAAAAGAGTTTGGTGCTCAGCTATGCAAACTATACCATTTTGTTTTGGTTCGGTTTATTTTAAATGAAATATAATCAATTTAGTGTTGTTGTTTTTTTTCGGGAAAATAGTTACTGTCCTTGTTAAAATTTTTACATTGGAACTAGCCGTATTCAAAAATATTTTCAAAATGTGTGTGGCACATTTAAAGTCATTTGCACTGCAAAATGGTGACACGGTCATATTTTTCTTGAGATTTTTCAGAAAAGTAAGAACCTGAAAACGGCAATTTCTGGAAGATGGTGTATGAATTGTTCATTTTGCATAAATTATAATATATTTGACATTTTGCACACACACACACACACACACACACACACACACACACACACACGTGACACACAAAAGAAAAAAAGTAAAGTTAAATTTTTAAAAAATATATGTAAAAATACACATTGTTAGATTCAAGCCTAGCAGATTTGTAATGTACGAGGGGCAAGCAAAAATTTCGAAGTCTTTCTTTAAACTTTTTATAATCGACGTCCGATTGTTTTCGTATTTTTGCAAGTGAAAAATGGTCTATTGTCAACATTCATTTTAAAATGTTATTTATCGAATCTAATTTTTGGTTGGTCAAATTACATCGACAAACACGTGGAGTTGGCTACCCCGGAAATAATGTTTTTACAGGAACTTTTGGCTCAGCCAACGTTTACAGAAATCCCGGTGGCAAATAACGTTGACGTCTTGGCGTGCTCCGGGGAGCGCTAACACGCATCAAACCAATTGTCATAGCAACAAGGTTTTTCCAGCGATTTCTCTGAAACTTTCCATGGTTGTTTATATTAAATTGATCGAAAACATACGGTTATTTTAGAGAAATAGCATCATTTTTTTTTTTTTATTTTATTGACAAATTACACAAACTTTAAGCTCACCCTACGTAAACGCTTTAAGATTTATATGTTATACGAGTACATGTAACTATAAGTAAGCTGTTTAAGGAGTGGATCAAACATGACAAGTACATTGACGGCTCACTGCGTGATATCGAACTATAGCTAAAATTGGCATTTAGGTTGAACTCGTCCACATTCTATCAATATTCTTTGTTACGGTTTATATGTATCATATTTTCACTGCCATATAGAGCAAATTACCAGCAATAATTACAAGCTAATTTACGAACCTATCTCGCCTTATGATTATATTCTCGGCGTATCTTATACTGTGATTATATCCGTTCTGAAGAAGAGCTTATGATGTCCTCATTCATTTAGTGACAGAATCGATTTTCCAATTACTTCAAGCACATTGTTTAAAATGTCTGAATCCGCATTGCTGTTCAAATACGTACAGCGGCGTATATAAAATAAAACAAGTGTACCAATAGTCCTGAGAACGCTTACCTGAGATTTTGTCTTTCATAAATAACCTTTGGCTAAGGCCATGTTTGTCAAGGTAAAAAATAACCTTGACCTTAAATCCCTGATGCTTCATAATAGTTTTCATTACAATCAGTCAATCGGTTCTGGAGAAAAATATTTTACCATATATTTGCTTGACGGTCATCTTGGTCATGTGACCTAAACCATTTATAAAAACTGATAGCCCCTGCCTAAGGATAATCCATATGAAGTTTGGCTTTGATTGGCCCAGTGGTTTCAGAGAAGAAAGTTTGAATCTAATTGAGCCGCGACGCGAGAAAACCGGTCTTCGGGGTTTCCGACCAGGTCTGACAAAAATCAACCTATACAGTCACAGAAGCAGGCTAGAAGCTTGAAATTTTGGATTTTAGAAGAAGAGAAATTTTACTATCCGTGTAGCGAAAACAAAGGTGCTGATCAGCTTCGCAGTTACTGTTGTTTTCCTATAGACAAAATCCTGTTTTCTCACGATGTGCCTCAATTGTAAATGACCATTGGCCAAGGTCAAGAAATGACATTGAACCTGAATACTCACATAACTTCATTAACTTACTACTCAACTTCTACAATATTTGCATCTACAATCCAAAAGTAGAAGAAGAGTACAAAGGTATTGGAAAGGCACAGTACTAATTTCCCCGATAACATTTGATGACGTAGCAGAGCTGAAACGGTTGTGCTGTCGCACAGCAGGCATAAAAATTGGCGATAATTGAACCTGTCGTTAGATCAATTTCATTAATACGTATGTTGTGTCAAGGACGTTATCATAAATCTTAAACGTAGCATAGAGATGCAGTGCAATTTAATTCTTTTAGAGAAAAATGAAATTATTGTTAAAACTATTATGGCTAGGACGAATATCTTAACATCCGTCTCCAAGAGTAAGAAGTCCTTTCTCATTTTCTGGTTTAATCATGCATTCAGCTTCAGTCCCTTTTCCCGTTGTATCTTTCTGGACTGTTATTGCAATTGCTATTGACCTCATCTGTTTCTCAAAGAAGAAAACAAATCACTGCAACAATATGGTAAATCAAGGGAACAGTTATACCTCATTATTATAACTTTGGAATTTTCTGCTTGGAAGTTGTGCTTACGACATGATCCATGTTAAATGGAACATTTTTTTTTTTGCATATCAGAGTTTTATCCTAAGTAAGAAACAATAAAATGAGATAGTTTGGGAGGAGTGAAACGTTCATAGGGAGATAGTATGGGGCATACTGCGCAATTTCGGGTAATGAACCCTCATCAGTCACCCTTTAGAAACCGGCGACGATAGTCAGATAAATCTACTTCGAAATTTCGAAATTACAGTTCAATATTCTGGCTTTCGTTGCCGGTTTATATAGGGCTACTGGTGAAGGTTCATTACTTGAAATTGCGCAATATAGTCCATATTATCTCCCTTTGAATGTTTTTACTGCTTTCCAAGGATCGAACCTTTTTTTTTATTTGCTATTACTGCAGTTGGTGTTGTGCCGTGTGGGGGCCCTAAAAGGTCTCCCCGTTCATCATCCATAGTGCGATTATATTTTTATTTAGGTCCTTTGAGATCAGAAAAGATATTCAGAATGTTCAAAACAGACACGTTTAGAAACATAATTCTAAGCAATGTTTGAACTATTTTACCCCGTTTAGGAATGTGTCTTTGATTTAGACTTCTCGTGTAAATTTTCGAAATTACAGTGCAATAGTCTTGCTTTCGTTGCCGGTTTATATAGGGCTACTGATGAGGGTTCATAACTCGAGAGTTCGCAATATAGTCCATACTATCTCCCTTTGAATGTTTTTGCTGCTTTCAAAGGATCGAACCTTTATTTTTATTCAATTTCAAACATATATACAAGGGAAGTCTAAATCAAAGACGCATGCCTAAACGGAGTCAAATAATTAAAACATTGTTTAGAAGAGGTTCTAAACGTACAAGTATTTAATTATCTAAATATTCGTACTGATCTCAAAGCACTGAAGGAAAAATATAATCTGCACTATGGGTGATGAACGGAGATACATTTTAGGGCCGCCACACTGCACAAAGCCAGCTGCGGTAAAAACAAACAAAATATAGAATAGACCCATTGGAAGAAGCGACAACTTTCACATGGATAGAGTATGGACCATATTGCGCAATTTCGGGTTATGAGCCCTCATCAGTGACCCTTTATAAACCGGCGACGATAGCCAAAATTTGCACAAGGGAAGTCTCAATTCTGATCTTTTTATCCCATTCAGGTATCTCCCCTCTTAAATAAAATTTGACATTTGTTGAATATGACGTCACCTAACTTTATCATTAAGCGCACTCCTTACAATAACGTGCATAACGTTTTATTTCAAAATGGCGGAATCAATGGAAGCGTCTTCTAACTTGATGTAAAAACGTCAATAAACTTAAAGAAAAAACAATGGTGGTGCTGATAAACAAACATGATCTTCGGTTCACAATTTAGAATCACACGGCAGAACCTCGCGATGTCAAAGTGATTCTCAGGAAAGATTCGTCAGTAAATCCATGCCTGACACTCCCGTAAGAGTATAATCTCATGATGTATCACCCTAATCTGTATTGGATTGTGCATGGTTATTTTGATTGTCGATTGCCCAGAATGCATTTGTGTTGTTTACATAAAATAACACCATGAAACATCTGTTTCCAAGAATTGTGAGACTCAATTAACACTTGATATTGTTTTCTTAGGTTATTTATTACTTCGTGTCAGTTTTGTCAGAAATTAAATATTATGTCCTGGTTTTCTGTGAAATGAATACCATCGATTTTGGAATAAGATAATACAGTTCTGTCAGTCAAGCGCTTTCAATACACGACTTAAATAAATTACAGTTTATGAGCTTTGTAAATTAATCATATACCAAACTAATAAGACCTTGAAATGAAATTGCGCAATGTAACGACACGGTACATGATTAAGCTTAGTTTTGCAATGGGCAAGTTTACATTATTGGCCATGTATATAACGAGCCGTTGGTCATCGCAATCGGGGACGGACATGTCTAAAGTGTGTGACCACAGTGTTTCTAAACCAGACTCACGGTCACAGACATTGCTCCTTGGAAAAAAAAATAAAAGGCTTACTTGTGTGTCGACACAAGATCGACACAAGACGTATCAGTTGGGAGTATATGTACGTTACGAATGTAAGACACTTACACTTGTAATACCGTCCATACCACAGGCATCTTATAAAATTTCCCACTCTTTAGGTTCATCGGACTGATTGTCATTGTGATTCGAATGTTGCTATCGCTTTTCAAGTAACACTACACAGCGAGAGTATATGTTTTAAAACTGCATTTTAATTTACTGTCAACAACTTAAATGCATGTCTTCATTTATTGATTCCCAGTATTTTTGATACGTTTTGAACTCTGTCAAAAGCAGTGCGAAATTAACTTACGTCAGAAATCAACACAAAATGAAGAAAAATGTATGCGTAACATAAAAGCCCATGGAAAAATGGAAAAATATTAAAAATATCTTTATATATTTATTTTAATCCGATGTCACTTCTGGGGAAATAAAAGGCGCCCGAGGTAAAACCCCTTACTTGGCCACGTGATATGGGAATAATAAAAGTAAAAGTAGGCACCGATCAGGAAATGGCGCAATCAGAAAGACATTTCCACTTCAAAATCCGAGGTAGGAAAACACTAAATTAACAGTCAGGTACCCACACCAAGAAAATATTGTAAGCCGAATTGGCAGCTTTTTCCCAATACGTGGCCACTCAGCCATCCAAACTTAACTAAAAATATGAAAACACACATAAGGTGCTAACAGCACAGAAATCAACACCAAGACATATAACAATAAGAACCACCCTGACCAGAAGTATCGCCTTGGAACGATCAGTAATATAAAATCACTGGCGGGCTTTAGTCGATTTTACATGGCCATTACCTCAACCTCATCTTCTGCAGTGTCTCTGATATACACACACATAAGCAAGCAATAAGGATATCATTTTAAGAGATATAAAGTATAGGTACCAACGAATAACATGTATAACAAAAAGTAGGGTGAGCACCTTTTAAAGTGAGGTGGACACAGTGCTAGCTTGGACAGAACAAATAAAATACAGAGGGCTAAGCGAGCAGCCAAATGCTATTTGGTTGGCTACAAGGTCATACATCAAAAACACATTTTTGGAATATCTTGGATAAATATGAACTACAACAGCAGTCCCTCCTTGGAACGGTCAGTTATAAACAATTGGGAGGCTTAGATGGATTTTACATGGCAATAAACTCACCTTCAGCCTCTGCAGTGGTTCACAAGATTCAGTTAGTTCTTCTGTCCTCGTGGTGAATCTCTAACTAGGCAATCATCAAGGACAAACAAATAAATCATAATAAACATCCTGATGAATCAGAAACGAGGACTCGAAAGATTCAGTAAGCTGTCCGATTCTATAACCAATCACACCACGGTTCTGTGGAACAGTGGATCCTCTGCTGAGCACCAATGAATGCTGGATTCTATGTATATCCAATGGACTGTACACTACACATAATCTATCACGCATGTTTTACATGTAGAATTGCAAACATTGCCCTGATCATTGCCTACCCGTACCTTTTCATATATAAACGTACAATAGAAGCTGCACGCAATGTCTAGAAACAGTTGCACCCTTATACATTATACACGTGCCCTGTGGACACCGACAACGTACTTGAACATCAGGAAAACATGTCCGTGTGACGTATACCCCCTTGAACCCCACTTTTATATAGCAAAACTGGGGAATGCATGGGTATACCTATTTTTCTTATTTTTGCTCCAAAACATAGATTGTGTCTACTCGTTAGAACCGCCTCGGAGAACCGCCTCGCCGAGGCGGTTCTAACGTGTACCCACAATCTATGTTTTGAGCAAAAATAACAAAAATATCATTTTTTTCTGCTGAAAATTTTCATTTTTTAAGCTCAAACAATCTCTGTTTATTACATAGGCTCTAAATTCATAATAATAGTGTTCCTGCAAGATCGTGTGTTCTTACCAATAGCAGAAATACTATTCGCATTTAAATCGGAAATGTTTATATCAAGATTACCATCATAATAATGGCGAAAAAAAACAACAACAAACACGACCAATTCTACATATTGTAGGGAATCTTGTCCGCGGAAGCACTAGTGGTTGGTTTGTTAGTTTCTAGACTATTCTGAAAGGACTTTAATGAATCTGTTCTGTAACGAAGTATCAAAGTAACTGTTGTTATACCAGCCATTAATCTGACCGACTCATTTATGTTCAGCAAACTTCTATGATGGCCCCGACATAAAGCTTTTCATTTTAGTTGGTTGGGGCCGGAGCTTCTTGTCTGTTGCTTGGCCCACCGGGGTCCAACTGGTGTTTTTCTTTTGCTCCGGAGTTAGTAGGTTATTCGGCGCCCAGGGATCTCCATCGTCGGGCAGCTTACTCAGTCTGTGAGTCCTGGTTTTTGATTCATCAGGATGTTTATCATGATTTATTTGTTTGTTCTTGATGATTCATTGACTAGTTAGAGATTCACCACGGGGACCGAATAACTAACTAAATGTTATGAACCACTGCAGAAGCTGAGGGTGAGGTTATGGCCATGTAAAACCAGTTTAAGCCCGCCAGTAACTTTGTGTTACTGATCGTTCCAAGTCGATACTTCTGTGGTGGTTCTTTTTGTTTTATGTCTTGGTGTATAAAACATTTTTTGTGCTGTTGCCGCCTTATGTATGTTTCCATATTTTTAGTTAAGTTAAGGTAACTGAGTGGCCTTCTATTGGGAAAATAGCTGCTCATTCGGCTTACGATATGTTTCATTAGCAGGGCGGATATGTGAATGGATTGTGCACTTTTTGATAAAAGCATGAAACTTGGCACAGGGGTAGATTTATAATTATAAAAATTTTTGAGGGTCAGTGCCACGTAAAATTTTTCCTATGACGGCCGCCATCTTGAATTTCAAAATGGCGGCTTTTTTCATTACGCGCTTATATAGATGGATGTCAGTTTGCAGTACTGCTTTCTTTTGAAGTATTCAAAAGCCACTGTAAGTATCATAAGCATTTCAAGATATCTTAATATGCATGAAAACTCCTAAATTTTCCAAGATGGTGGCTGTTATTCAAGATGGCCGCCACTTTTATCTGCAGAAAATCAAGATAGCATGATGTTAACAATTCAAGGTAACAATTATATGGATTTAGTATTGTAAAATGTTTTCAAGTATCTAACATGTCACAAATATAAGTTACATGTGATTTACAATCGGTAAATTGAATTTAACTGATCAAATTTGAGATTCAAAATGGCTATCAAAGAAGTGAAGTACAAACGTATGTTTTCATTTTGACAATTTTTCAGAGTTTTGTTTTTCAGATGATTTTACTTGATACTGGTGTATTTGTATTTCTGTATCAGCTTAAAACAATAACATTCTAATTTATACATTCCAGTGTGGTATCCAAGATGGTCGCCAAATTGAAACGCGCTAATTCTGAAATGTGTCATTCACAATTTTTGCTATCATACAATTTAAATGCTATGTATTTGAAATCTGCCACAGATAAGTCAGTCGTGCCAGGAACTCCTTAAATGTGATGCAAAAAGGGCTGCAAACAGAATTGTACTTGCCAGAAAGTGGGTCTGAGATGCACTGGACTTTGTTTCTGTCGCAGGGACTGTAAGAGAGATTGAATTGTGATCTATATAGCGTGACAGAGCACAGGAAAGGTACAAGTAGGCAATGATCAGGAAATGGCACAATCAGAAAGAAATTCCCAGTCCATACACCGAGGGGTGGGAAAAAACTAAAATGACACTTAGGTACTTATACCAAGAAAACAAAGTAAGCAGAGTGAGCAGCTATTCCCCAATAGGCAGCCACTCAATTACCTGGACTGAATTAAAATATGAAAACGTACATAAGGCTCAAACAGCACAAAAATTCTACTCCAAAACACAAAACAATTTGAACCACAACAGACGTATCGCATTGGAACGATCAGTAATATAAAATTACTGGGTGGCTTAAACCGGTTTTACAGGGCCCTAACCTCACCCTCGTCTTCTGCAGTGGTTCACAACATTTAGTTAGTTGTTCGGTCCTCGTGGTGAATCTCTAACTAGTCAATGAATCATCAAGGACAAACAAATAAATCATGATAATCACCCTGATGAATCAAAAACGAGAACTCAACAGATTTTTTCAGTAATCTGCCCGACGATGGAGATCCCTGGGCGTCGAATAACTTTCTGAAACCTGGAGCAAAAGAAAAACACTAGTTGAATGCCGGTGGGCCAAGCAACAGACAAGAAGCTCCAGTCCCAACCATACATAATGAATAGCTTTATGTCGGGGACATCATAGAGACTGACGCTCGACCCACCAGCGTGCAATTAAAGAAGGCAGCATAGTGATCAACCATGATTGGGTTTAAAACTAAGCATGCCGACTGTCGCATAACATTCAAGGTATAACCTATATGTCTGTAACTTGTTATGATTTTTCTGAACTGAAAAGAAAAATCATTCCTTCCTATAAGTTTCTTAAATTTGTAAGCCAAGTCATCATAAAATTCTGGTTCCGAAAGGCCCTCATGTAAAAGCATCTATAGGCCAACATTAAATTTGGAAATCAACTCATAGTGTCTGCAATAAAATTTAGAAAATGTTTTTCGAAGTTTATATTCCTTGCTGCAATTTCATTGATAGTCTGTTTGTTGCTTCTATTACAGGATCCAGTAAAGTTCTTAACAGGCAGTGTTTATTTCATTTATTAACCATGTACACGTGCGTGCAGTTATTGATATACCCCTACGATAATCAGAAATAAATTGACAGCTCTTTTTGTTTTTGAACAATCGTCACTGGCAAGAAATGAACAACTGGAGGAATTTGTTTATATATTTTGTTAAGTATGAGTGTAAATATTTACTCTGCATATAAAACGTCCAGATCGTGTTATGTTGTATCCCTAAAGTGATTACATAATATATGGAACCAAATTTTTTAACAAAACAAAACAAAACGAGTTTGAAAGATTCCACAATGAACCATGGTTAATAGTTTGTAATTTTGTTTATAATTTATAAAAGAACAATCACTTTTCTACTAAGGCTGAAAATTTGGTATCTTTATAAGCACTATTTACAAAGTTACACCCCGGTTTTCATTCAATGTGCATTTTAGAATTTCATGGTAAAGCGGTTGTTACAATATAAAAATAAGTATGTCAGTTTTATTTTGCAAGAAATCTAATATTCCACAAGGAAGGTGGTACGGAGAAAGCGTGATAGTGGATTCATTCTTCAGGTAAGCATGTCTTAAAGTACCGTGAAGACACCTCTGGCTTTATATCCTTAAACGTGCCAAAACGTGGGTTGGAATTTCGTCGTACAGTTTCTTGATTTGTTTTCTTGACACAGAATAACATAGAGGGCTGGAAGCTTTTCAATGTCAGATTATCACACACAGCTCATCTTAATGACATTTCAAACCTCTTGAATAGATTGTAAGCCAAGGGAATCACTAGGGCATTCAAACACAGACGTTTCTCTAATACCAAAAATGTGTATTGCGGTTTTAGAATTAATACAAATAACACTGCCTTGCATATATACTAATTCTTTTCGCATCCATTTTTTGGCATAATAAACCCTATAGAAGAGGTTTGAAATATCAAGAAGAGGAGATAAGAGTCATTGCCTAACAATAAATTAATAAAAAATATAACAGTGAACACATAAATGAGAAAGGTAATGGGCCATACTGCGGCTACCGCGCCATACCGTGTCTACTAAAGTCTCGTCAGTGACCCTTTAGATTTGGCAACCTGGAGCCAAAGAGAATTACTGAACTTTTGCAGCTTTCAACAGGGTAGTCGATACAAAGACTAGTCCTATCTAAACGGAACCAAATATTAAAAAAAAAATCTTAACCGATGATAAGTTTCTGATTTCTCAGAATAGCCAAAGTCCACTATGGTATTCTGTGCGGAAGAACAAATAATGAAACTGTATGATGAAATGCCAACCCACGTTTTGGCAGAATACAAAGCCAAATGTGAATCCACAGTGCTTTAAGGCATGCTTACCTCATAAAGGATCCCAACAATAAATCTTTCTGCTTACCAGCGTCCTAGTGGAATATTAGTTTTCTTGAAAAATAACAGTCACATGCTTAGTTATATATTGCTTTACCATGAAATTCATAAATGCACATCGATTGAAAATCAGGGTGTAACTTTGTAAAGAGTGCTCATAAAGACACCAAATTTTCATCCTTAGTACAAAAATGGTTATTAATACATGAATTAAAAACAACATCACAAACCATTAATCATGGTTCCTTGTGGAATCTTTGAAACTCGAAAATCAATGATTTTTGTTAAAAAAATTGATTCCATATATTATGTAATCTATTTATGCATACAACATCACAAGATCTGGAAGTTTTATATACAGAGTGAATATTAACATTATAACATTATATACTTACATTTCAAAAAAAATATATGAAAAATTCCTCCATTTGTCCATTTCTTGCCAGTGACAATTGTTCAAAAACAAGAAGAGTTGTCAATGTATTTCTGAATATCGAAGGGGTATATTAATAACTGAACGCACCTGTACTACTGAACTACTTCTCTTCACTGGCAGCCATCCTGAATGCCATGCTGAAATAAATTATAAATCTGAAATCATACAGACAAGTTAAGTTCTGGTTAGAATAGAAAATACCTAATTCACAAGAAGTAAATTCCATCCAGTTTCAAAATCTTAAAGTGTCCATATAAAATATTTCATTGTTAAGATGCTTATTATGGTGGCCATTAGAAACTTAGCCTTATTCTTGACATTTTTACTCTTGCATTTGAGTTTAAGGTATTTGAGTGTAAGTAGAATTAAATGAAGAGACAGATTTTCGTTAATCAAATAATAGCCTATTTATAAAGAATCTGAAAATAGACGGCAATTTCTGACATTTTTTTTTTTTGCAATGTTGTGTCTTTTTTTTTCCATTGACTACTTGAATCTTGAATTTATGACTCTACATACGTCTGAAAGCATTTTAATTTTTTTTTATATTTTTTTATATTATATGTGCCAAGTTTTCATCAAACTGACTTGGTTTTCGTAGATAAATGGCGGCCATCTTTGAAAATGGTCGCTATCTTGGACTGTTTAGTAATTTCGATGTATAGTGAGATAGCTTATTATGTTTTGTTAATGTAACTTTGGTTTTTAACGCTTTTAAGGAAAGCAGCACAAAAAATTGATACCCATATGTATTGGCTTTATATGCAAGATGCGGCCATTTTGAAATTCAAGATGGCCGCCATCACAGGCCAAATTTTACGTGGCACTGACCCTCAAAAATTTTTATAATTATAAATCTACCTCTGTGCAAAGTTTCATGCTTTTATCAAAAAGTGCAA